>JAWNPG010000003.1:1382500-3782500 GCA_035045145.1 Drosophila meridionalis | reverse complement strand
AAACTCGAAATTCCGAATCCAATTTGATCTCGATGAACAAAATTTTGTTAAGTGAGCTGCAAAATAATTGCCAGCCGAAGGCATAGACTTGTTTACAGTTTGACAAGCATTGCATGGGGCGGGGCAGGGCGGCGTGGGGTAGGTGTTGTACAGCAGAAGCCCCCTTCCTTCCCGACGTCTACTACTATTATCATGCAGCTGCGAATTACGCAATTTGCTATTTAATTTTGTGAAAATATTTGTGCTCCGGCGGCTCAGAAGTTGCCTTTTAATTAAACTCCTGGCCATGCCCCGTGCGCCTGCCTCCGCCTCTGCCTCTGCCTCCACCGCAGCGTCCGCTCCACTCGCATTGATTGATTACAGTTAGTTGGGCCAACTGTTGCTCAACCGTTTGCATTCTATAACTGAGCACCGCCCCAGACTCTGCCCTTTTTCGCGCCCGTAGAACTCCGCCAGAACTCTTCCACCGAAGCCCGTTAATATTCTATTAACTTTTTTTCATCATGATGCTAAACGGGTTTTCTATTTTTATGCTGTGTTGCCGTGTTGTTGCGTTGCTTGCCGTTGTTATTTTCCTTCTTTCATCTCCTATCGTCAATCTTGAGAATTGTTGCCAATGCGGAAGCTCCCTAGCACTTATTAAACTTCATTCCCTCGACTGCTCTCGCCCATTATCTTGGCCCATTCCATCAGCCGCCTCGTTTGCGGAGCTTGTGGCTCCTGATTGTTACATCGTTTGATTGATTGATTGTCGCTCAGTTTGTCGCAAAAGCAGCGCAGAAACAAAGTTTAAGCCTTCGTCTCGATGTTCTTGCCCCGCTTCATTTTCTTAAATGATTGTTAAGTTTATAGCATGGCATTACACTGTGAAAAATAAGGAGATTCTCAAGTTGTTTCTTGAAAAGAATTGCCAAATTGAATAACATTTAACATGAAGTATGCCAAACCCAATTAATGTTATATATTTATTTAGTAAAGAATTGCATGATCTAAATGATATTGGATGTATTTAAGCCGAGTTTTATTCCATCTTAATACTATAAGCCTTATTGAATCCTAACTTCTTCTTCTTATGACAATTATGTAAATTTTCCACAATGTTTTCTATTTCATAATCGAAATTTACACTATAAAATTATTTTCCAATTTATTTATTCCTTATTGTTCATTTCCGATTTTATTTAAATTTTACTATCCAATACAAAAAATCTAACAGTTAAATTCAAGTACCACATTTTTTTCAGTGTATTAGACGAGATTCTTTTGCCAGTTATGTCTGGTTATATGTTGAAGTGTCTTGGTCATGGTTACCTTACTCAATGTCTTGATCGCACTCTGTGCCAATTCTTTCTTTTTCTATTTTGTCACGCAGGCTTACAAAACATATAAGTCTATTTTTGTTATTTTTATTTCTTGTCGTCATTCGGCTGTTCCATCAAAAATTCATTATGATTTGTTTGCTTCTTTCTTGGTATTTTATTTTTGTTTATCTGGGACAACATTTTGCTGGCGTCATTTGTTTTAAGTGGGTTTTGTTGATCCGTTGATCCATCATAAATTTCGCAAGCGTCCTTCATAAATCTATTCATCTTGCATACCCTCCTGTCCCACACACACGCACACAAACGCCCCTTCTCTTTCTCTCTCACGCTCTAAGCTTACTCAGTGACCACGCCCTGGGCACATCTAAAAATTCCAATGCATCGACGAACGCGCTTCGCTTTCATTTCGTTTTGGACATTGATTTTGTTTTCAATTTCATTTAATTTCTTTGAGCTCTTCTTTCTTTGCTTTGACCATAAATGTTTGTTTTTTCTTTCTTTGAACATTTAATTTTAATTCAGTGTCATTTGGTTGTTTTTTTTTTAATTTTTTTTTTTTTGTGTTTTACTTTCTAAACAAAATGCTTTTGCCGGGAAAATTTATCAGCAAGTTTTGTATAATTTATTATGTTTTTGTTTCCCTTGTTTTTTGATGTGCTTGATTTAGCCACATTTTGTTGCCATTTTTCTTAACTTGGCTTTCTTCTGCGCTTAATTCAAGCGCAGTTTGTGCTCCACACAGCACAGCAATTAGCGTAATTTAGTTGCACTTAGCCAAACGGAAATAAAATTAAAAGTTTTTTCCCTCTCGCTTTCAAGAGAGGGAAAAAACGTTGCAAGTGCTTTGAAAATATTATTACAATAGTTATTTTTATTGTTTTTCTTTTCTTTTTCTTTTTCTTTTTTTGCTTGTGGCTTGTGGTTGGATTCTGCCTGCGTCAGCACTTTGGGATTTTCTGTGCTGAAAAAAAAGCTAATTAATTTATTAATTATTATTATTATTTCCCTATTTACTAAATTTTCACTCCCAACTTGCTTCAAGCTACACACATTTGGCTCGCAGCAAACTTTGATTGAATCCGCCTTCAGCCATATAAAGTTGACCCTCGTCTAGCTCGGCAGCTAAACTTTCGTAGTAAGCCCTGCGCAACTACAGCTAAGCCTATTGGCTAACTTTGTCCTAACTTGGCTTAAAGGCGTTACCACGCCCCGTTCGCATTGCTTAACGCATTGCGTGCTTTAGCTTCGAATGGGACGCATCTCACACTCCGCAGTCAAGCTTCAGCGTCTCATTTAGAGCAAAGTTTATTTCATTTACACTTGGAGAAAAAAGTTTGTTCGAAACGGAAGAGTATGGTAACACTTTCTTCTTTCTTTACTTTGAAGTTTTTTCTGTTTTCTTCTATTTTATTTTATTTAGTATTTTCATGATATTTTTTATTTACACAAGTTTTAGTTCTGTCTTTAGTTTCTAGGGTTTTCTTGTTCTTTCTTTTTCTTCAAGTGTATTTACCACGTCTTCCCGGACCAAGACTGCGTGTCGTGAGCCATTTGAATTCCCCTTTCGAGTTTTGGCAAATGAAAATGTTGATTTGCCCGCATTGAGGCACATTTCTCCTGACTTTTAATGAGCTACATAAACTTTAATGTTTGCTAACTAATCTTGTTGGCATTGTTGTTGTAATAACACTAACATCAATTGATTTGCCTTTAATAATTGTGGCCAACGAGCATTTAGATCACATTAAATAAATTCCCGCAATAATTTCGAACGCGAGGACCAGGCAAAAAATCCTGACATGCATTCGTTCGTTTATTAAAATTCCATGGAAAATCAATAAACGAAATAAAAAACAAACAAATATATTAAAAGTATACATAAAAGGCAACCGCGAATTTCCATATGCATTTTTATGTAAAAACTTTTTGATAAACGAAAACAAATAACAAATTTGCAACAGCTCGAATTATGCCACAACGCCCACACTCGAGGCACTTTAGTCAGGCGTATTTATCTACAATTATGTGCAAGTGTCGATAGATTATTCGTAAAAATATTATATAAATTAATATATATCATTTCAAGCAAAAAATAAAAGCTCCGAATGAGATTGGGGTTTCCTTGAATTAAAAAATTAAAAATAAAACCGAGGCAGAGGAGGCTTATCAAGAACCCCATTGAGTCATATATATTGCGAAGCCGATAGCCGGCCCACACTTCCATTTAAACAATCATAAAACTATGTCACACGAGTGCTTGAAGGCAGTTGTGCAAAGAATACTATCTAAGCGAATTGCTCCAGTCGAGACTGCTCCATTTCAAGTTAGCCTGTACTCACATTTCAATTATACATCTAACTTCTCCCTCATTAACTTAAGTTCTTGAGTCTCAGTTCTCGAACTCTATCGTCTTTCTCATCGATTCTGATGAGTTTTATTTAAAAATGCATTGTATCGTAGATAGATATACTTACGTATATTATGCTATTCCCTTGGCACATAGTTAACGAACTAGATGTTCATGAGAATCGCATACAAAGGCTATATTGTACGCAAATACAGATAGAAGGCGAGAAAGAAGGTAGAAAGAAGGCAGGAGAGAGAGAGAGAGAGAGAGAGAGAGAGAGAGAGAGAGATTGAGAGAGCGAGAGAGAGAGAGAGAGAGAGAGAGATTAAGAGAGCGAGAGAGAGAGAGAGAGAGAGAACGAGGCGATGCAATGCATTTTTAAATAAAACTCATCAGAATCGATGAGAAAGACGATAGATTTCGAGAACTGAGACTCACGAAGTTAAGCTAATGAGGGAGAAGTTAGATATACATAACAACTAATTAAAATAAAAAAGCAAACTACAAATGAAGAAACATAAATTTTATATCAAGCAGCGTGAAATATAGACAGATGATATATAATATAATTCACCAAACAACACAAAATCCCTTAAAGATATCAAAAAAACGTATACAAAAGTTAACAAAGCTTAATACATTTCCAAGGGTACAGGGTATAAGGAACAGCTAGTAGCCAGCACACAAGCGGCCCACAACAAAAGGCCACATTAATTACGGCTTTCGTTTAATGGCTGTAAATGTAATGGCCGTTACTGTTGTTGACTCTAATATTAGATAGAGGCAGAGCAAGCGCATATGAAAAGCTTTCAACTAAGCTGCCTGCAAGTGGTTAAATCACAAGAATTGCATGCATTTATAAAGAGAATATATATTATGGATCTGGAACTGGGTTCGAAGCATCAGGCGAAGGTCATTCGTTGTTTCTGCTTGGTGAATGTGAGATGTTGTTGAAATTTCTTTCTTTTCATCTCTTGCTCTCATTCATAATGCAAAAGCTCCATTGTGTGCATCATTTATGCGGTAAGAGCTTGCCACGCCCACTCGCCAACACGCCCACACACACAATTTCAGCGAACTACGCAGTTGAAAGCTGTGCCTGCTTCGCATATTATTATCCTTGTGCCAGATTGATTCTAAGAGCACGTAGTCGCAGTTCCTTTGCTGATATTTGAAATCTCTAATAGATTCGCGACCAGAAGTTATAGAAGTTGATTTATTTTAAAACTTAGCTATATATTCTCCTCTTTTCATTGAGGCCGGGTACATATAAGTCGTGCGTACCTCGCCGATTCAGTGCCTGTGTACTGGTTGTTTTTAGTTGCTGTTCGTTGTTTTTCCCTTATTGATTTTTCTTTCTGCGCTCAGCATTAAAAATAAAAAAGAGGAAGCAAAAGGAAAACCAAAACAAAAGAAAATGTTTTTTAATTGCATTATGCAGGGCATTTCCCAACAAGTGAGCAAGTGGGCGGGGAACGGGCAAGAGGACGACTTAATTTCATTTGCTGCGCCGGGCAGGATGCATGCGGTATCTGACTGTGGGCAGGGCGCTGGAGGCGTGGTTGGGTATCTGTGTGCGGTTGTAGGGCTCGGCATTGTGGACTTAATAGTTCGAACTTTGCTTTACACTGATTTACACACACTGGCAACGAGAGAACGAGGGAGAGGGAGAGCGAGAGAACGCGATAATGGAACCTGATGGCTTTTCACATTTCCGTTCATTTTCATTCATATTGTTGCAGGTCTTTCCTGCCTATGTGTGTGCTTGTGTGTGTGTGCGGGAAGTAGAAATTAGTTCAAGGATTTGCCAACTTTTTGGGATGTTCTAAATATATGTGTATACATAGTAATTACCTTTTAGAGCACACACAATAGAAACTTCGGCTCAAAGCATATCCCAAATTGTTTAGCGTGAAAAACATATGTATAGTAACTACCTCTTGGACTCGACTAACGGATACCCTCTAGTTAAATAGAATGTTATGTCATGCTCCGTATGTACATATTTATATTAGTAAGAGCGATCTAGTTGAAACTGCTCGACTAGGAGATACTCTGAATCCAGCGTAGAGCTCACATTCAAATCATTCCACACTTCTTATATATGTACATGCACAGGCCTACACACACACATACAAATGCTCGCTAACTGTGCTGTTTCGGATATATTATAAGAACATATGTATTTGTTGATTAACTTTTCTTGTAGATGAACTTTCTTCATCAAACTTTCAGAGCGTCATACAGACATTCATATGTGTGTATTTACCAACGCACAAGTTTCTAATATTTGAAATTAGTTTAGAAATGGGGATTTGAGTAAGAGTAAATTCGGTACATTTGAAATCTCTAGCTCTCGCATTATTACTTAAAATTAGGAGAAAATATAGAATTATCGAAGGTACGAAAATTATATGAGATACCCAAAATATGATAAATTCATATTTCGTATGGTAAAATTTTTTAAACTTAATTCAAATATTTTGTTTTTTTCGGATTACAAAATCACTATGTTTACACGGACGAAAAGACAGACGGATATCAATTTACTACACCGTCTTGATACAAAATTTGTATATAAATACATTATCTGCCACGCGTCCTTCTGCTTGTTATATATATTTTCACAAAATCCTGATTTCGCATCTTCAGTAGGCTGAGGGTATAATATAACAACGAATATATTTCCTTCTATCTATTTTTAATTAGAAGCTGAGCGCATGAACCGCACTCAAATCTGTATATATATTTCTCTTTCGGCTAGCAGTCTACAGCATTTATTCATAACTATGCTACGTCACTTTTTATATAACTATGCCGTCCTTAACCAATTATTCTTTCCCAATTTTATTTTTATATTGCTTTATTACTGTTCTATACGTCATACATACCCTCTTTCTACCCTGCACAAATACAAGACATCAAGATAATAAGCGGCAACTATCTTCTTTATAGTTTTATTCTCATACACCTTATAAATCTTTATATCTCATCTCCTCATTCTTTCGTCGAACACACAGCCTCTAACCATATAACATATATGTACGTAAAGCTCTTATTATATTGAAAGTCTTTCATAACTATCATTACAGATGCTTCTCTTTTACGTTTCCAGCTTAAATTCGCAAGGAATATAAAAGAAAACTCCCTTTTCAACAAATAACCTTCGTGTTTTATCTTTTCCTTTGCACTCATTGTTCCAGTTCCAGTTCCAGTTCATAAATCAGCCTGTCCTACGGCATGAGCGCCATCAATTTGGTAAGCCAGGTACACCCATGCAAGACCGTCTGCCCCATTAGCTAAGCCACAGCGAAATAAATCGTTGACGCGGCACGCGGCAGATTTGGTTATCGCTGCTATCGCTGTGCGCCAACTGGCAACAGCCACTGTCCGACCGAGCACTATTAACAAATGTAAGGCCAATAAACTAAATGCTCAGCAACTGACAGTTCAATTAACTGGAAGCACGGCAGGCTTCAGATGCAACACTATATAAAGGATTCCGGCAGAAGCTCACATAAAAATGCTAATCATCTGCTCATTAAATGCGCATCAGGCAATGCTCCACTCCAAGGCTCGTGTTAATGACAACACACCAGCCACCAAAAGGTCCGCGTCCACGCCCACTAGCAACGCCCCAGCTGCGACAGTTGGCCCGGGCCAAGCTGCTGCTGCTGCTACAGCTGTTGGCTGAAAGTTGAGCAAAAATTTGGCAAAAAAAAAAACAAAAACAACGGAGCATGAGCAGCAGCAGGCAGGGCTAGGCGAGCGGAAGGACAACTGAGGGACGTTCCCGTTAGCTGTTGGCCCTGTGCAGACATCTTAACTGCCTGTGAAACGGGCCGTAGCTAGGAAAATATATATAGATACATAACTGAAAGGCGCCTGCTGTCAAATCATCTGTTTAAATCGATTTTCCTTTTGTTTGTAGTGTGTGCGTGTGGGTGAGTATCTGTGTGTGTGTGTGTGTGTGTGTGTGTGTGTGTGTGTGTGTGTGTGTGTGTGTGTGTGTGTGTTTGGGTGTGCCTTAATGTGCCTTCTCTTCCCTTTTTCGCTCAATGAGTAAGTGGAAGCTGCGACCCAACAAAACTTTTGACTGCAAAACTTTTGCTTGCCCGATGAATGCAGCTTGCTTGAGAATTCGTGCTTAACACAAAAAAAGGGAAAAATATGAAAATAAAGAAACTCAAGTATGATTAGCCATAGAAAATATAAAAATGCAGACAACCAGCAGAGAAAAACCGCACAAAAAATTACCCAAAGCAAAAAAAATAAGCTCAGTCGTAAAAAATTGAGCTTAATCTTGGTAAAGTTAGGCAAAAGCCAGAAATGGCAAGGATAGGAAAGGAAAACAACAAAAGGATGAGAACAAATAATATAAAAGAAAATAGAAATCTTGATCTTAACTATTCTCAGCTAAAGCGAAAACTCTAATTGAAGTTTGCAAAGCAAATCAGCAAAGGAAAACTCTAAGACATTGCCAGAAAAAGCAAAAGAATTAAAGGAAGCGTCGTAACATAAATGAATTGCGATAACCGTTGATTGTCAGTCAGTTGATTGATTAAAGAATCAATTAATAAATCTAGCAGTGTACAGGAATTAATATATATGCAGAAATATAATTATATATATTATTATATTATATTATTATGATATTATAATTAAAGAATTCATGCACAAAATTTGAAGTAGTTTATGTTTTATTTACATCAAATATTCAATTTTTGTATTATTAAATATTTTTCTTACTTTTGTAATTGAATTTTAAGTGTTAAATTTAAAAAAATATATAATTAGTTTAATTAAACTATTTATTTAATATTTATTTTGATTTGGTTTTTATATTTTCTAACTGAATTTCAATTATCTAATATATATTTTTTAAAATCGATTTATTTATAAAGATTATTGCTCAAAAAGTATAATTCTTTAATTAATTTTCTTACGCGGTTTATATATTCCTTAATGTTAATATTTCATTTATATTTTAAATATTTTTATATTTTATTTTTTATTTCATTCGTTTTTTAAATAGTTCGTTATTTATTATTTATTTAAATTTGTTAGAAGCTTAGGCTTTTTGCGTGCCAATCAATTTTACAATATATATGGTTACCGTTAAACTGAGACGATGCCTCAAATCCCAAATTGAATCGAGCTATTTCAACAGTTTTGCGACGTCTAACTTAATTGACCCCAAATTGCCTAAAAAAGCAGAAACATAGAAAAAGAAGAAGCAGAAAAAGAAGAAGAAGAAAAAACTGAACACCTAAACAAATCGCAGATCCAATCGCAGATCTCCAGCCGCCTACGGCCGACAATTTTCGCTCATTAAATAAATCAAAATGTGTTGACCATAAAAGTCAATTTTTATTTTGTTTTTGTTTTTGTTTTTGTACCTGCAATTTAAATAATCAATTTATGCAAATGTGGTGAAATGATCAGAAATTATAGTTGGCCAAAACAAGACGAAAAAATAAATCTAAACACAATGTCAATTTGTGGGCCACAAAAATTTCGAGTGGTTCAAAAGTGGTTGACAAAGCTATAGCAAGAGCTTTACATTTGACATGGACTTCAGATTTAGTTTAGATTACAATTTTCAAAATATGTGAAGTATTCTCCAGTTCAGGGGTGAAGATAAAGAGGAGAAATTTAAACAAAGGTAAGGTAAGGTAATTTACTTATGTTATTTAACTGTTAGTTAACTTTCAGTTACAATTTCCGAAATATTTAAAGTATACTCCAACTGAGAGTTGAGGAAAATAGGGAAACATGAATGCCAGATGTATAAGTTTTGTTTATTTGATTCGCATTTCGTTTAACTGAAAATATGTGAAAACTTAACTATAGCTAAAGCAAACTTACCAGAGAATATAACTTTCATAACTGTACACAGGCCAATTATGCACACATATATATATATGGGCTGTGTTTATTCACTGATTTCTGATCTGATCAAAGATGATCTGCGCTTTGGGCAGTACGTGTCATATGGAAGCACAGTAACTGAAATTCCCGAGCGAGGCTGCCACGAGCGTTACGTGACCCGGGCACATGTTATAAAAATTTTAGTTAATGCCTATCTGATAAAAGAGCTAAAAATAATAACAACTCATTTTAAAAACCAAATACAACGAGCAAACACGCAAAATGTTCAATATCGTAGTTATGCAAGCGAAACAGCGGGGGAGAAGCATGTTTTACTATAAAAAATGAAATAAATAACAAGAGATGAGGCCAGCTCGTGCCGTAACAAAGATCTAAAGCTACAGTGAAGACTGTGCAGGAGAACTGTGCTTTAAGCATTGGTTTATGGCACAATCAAATATTTTATTTTATTGTATAATAGTTAATTATGTTATTGTTATTTTATAGTTTAATGACAGAGCCGTTCGCTTAGAGCAGAGCTGACTGTACCACTAATGTGAGTTACTTTTATTTGCCGCTATCAATTAAAATGCTGATAGAGAACAGTTTCTATTTTTCGACTGGCTGCGCTCGCAATAATATAATTTTATTTTTTATAATCACACACGAAGGTCGCAGCTGAAGAGCAGTAAAAATTGTGTAGCTGCAGCGATAAGGCTAAACATGAATGATCATCAATATAAGAATGAGCAGACATGCCTTAACATTCATGTTAAACTTAACATAAATACACATATGTACATATATGCATATGTAAGTTACATTGTTGTTATTTTATTTAGATGTCTTATACGATTTATGCACTTAACATAGGCGTAGCTGGAATACTGACCTTTTACTTAGTTGTTGTTGTCTGTGCAGCTGGTGTTGTTGTAGTATTGCACAGCTTGTTTACTTTTTGCTTTGTGTTGCTCTTCTTTCGTCGTTGTTGTTATTGTTTTTATCGGCGTTCGGTAGATTTTTCGTCAAGTTTTCGTTCTCTTTCTGGCATACTAGGGTTTTTGGTATTTTTGGCCCAAAAGGACGAAACTTTGTGCGCTCTCTCACTGTCTCTCTCTTTCCCTCTCTGTGTTTGTAGCCCGCGCACACTCAGCAAATTGATTTTCACTTTTGGCCAAGACTGTCAAAAAAATAACACACACACACAAACAAATACAGTCGCAACACAGGAATTTTCACTTGTGCCACTTTTTTCGCTGTTTTGTTTTGTTGTTGTTGTTTTTGTTGCATGTGTTGTTGTTGTTGTTTTTGTTGCCGCTGTTATTGAACAGGTTTGCATTGGCCACACAAATTCTTCAACTGGGTCCAAAAAAAAATCAAAGTAGCAGCAGCGGAGCCGGCTGCGGCAGCGGCAGCGGCAATGGCAACAACAAATTCCAACTGCCTTTTCCTGCTGCCTTTCCACACACACAGAAACGGACACACACGCACACTCACTCACTAACACAAACAAACACGCAGAAAGCAACAAAAATTCTTTCGCTGCCTTTGGCTTTGCCTTCCTTTACTTTGCTTTTGCTTTTGCCTTTGAGTTTTTGCTGCTGCTGCTGCTGTTGTTGTTGTTGTCGTTGTTGTTGCTACTGCTGATGCTGCTGCAGAGGCGAACCGGTTTTTGTTTTTGCACTTCACTTTGTATTTGTTGGCTTTGCCTGACGGTGCTGTTGCGCTGCTGTTGACAACAATTCAGAAATTGATTAAAATTAATTGAAACTTAATTTTCATTGCAAAAAACGCGCTACAGTTGCACTCGGCGGTTTTTTTCGCTTTGATTCCCATGCGTATGCACCGTTATTCCGTTTTCGATTTGCTTCTCCTTTGCACACCTACACGAAATCACTTCTTTTGCTATTGCTGTTTCACTCGCACTCGATATTTAGCCGCTCACATTGCCGCGACGCGCTAACACCAACCGTTCTAAGTCGAAGTCGTATGCAGACTAAACGCTGCTCTTATACCTGCAATTTAAACTGCCGCTGCTAAACTCAAAATGGCTGTGGCGTTAACAGCGCACTTCTCTCATACTGCGCTCCGATTTAGTGAGTCGTTTAACAGTGTGCTCGCGCTGTAATTAACAGTGGCCGGAGCGCAGTTAGTTAACATTTCTGCTAACCATCCGATGTTATATTTGAATTTCCCAATAAACAAATTAATATAAACAATTGAAAAATGTATTAAAATATATTGTTTATTGTAAAACTTACTCTCTACTCTATATACAAAGGCACATTCAGTACCCTATAAATATATATAAGATAATTTGCATTTTTCTCGATATTAAAATATATAGTTTAAAAATAAATTAAGCTTTCTTCGTATAATATTTGGTAACAAAAATGTATGAAGTTAACCATTAGTTTATTCGGCAACAGTCCGTATAAAAGTTAATTAAATCGCATTCGAAACTTGAAGTTTTTCCACTTTGCAACGTGATCTAAAATTGTTTTCGTTTAGTTCATGCTTTCATCTTATATTCACTTAAATACTATTATTGACATATTTATATTGCTGACAACAATTTCGCCCACTGTTTGCGCTCGTTGGAAGATGTACACTCTCTATTCCCTACAATACATGGCTTTCAAGTCTACACGAGACTATCTTTGATTGAGAAAATACAGAGAAGGATCTAATTATGATGCAGATCCTGTTGTTCTCAATTCTCTCTCCACTCACTACACGTGTTTCTCCTGTTCTTAATCGTCCATTGACCCCTCCTTTTGCTCCTTCCTAGATTACATATTCCTCTGCCCTGTATTGTGATTCCTTTCCTATTCCAACTAAATGCAGCTGCAGCTGTCCATGAATACCTCCAATTCCGGTTGCCAGAATATAGATCTAAAATGAGCATCAGATTAGAAATGGAAAAACACAAATTGTCAATCTCTCTCTGTCTCTCTCTCGCTCACATGTGAAGATCGCTCGGTGGCTTTCGCTGTGTGTATTGATGTTATAGCTCTTGGCTGACCGCCTCTGTGGGCAACAGTTCCACAGGTATCAAGCGAAAGGCTTCGCCTTCCAGCGAGACATTGCAATACATTTCGCCTGGCTTGGGCTTCACTTGGGGACTCAGTGGCGTCACCAGCTGCAGCACTGTAACTGGACCCCTAATCCGTTGATCGTGCTCCTGCTCCAGCTGCTGCTCCTCACTCTCCATGAGGTTCTCCTTCGTGCCTCTCAGCTGTGCCTTTGGTCGCTTTTGCTCAATTGACTCAGACTTTAATCCCTCCGACGGGGTTTCAAAATCCTCATAGGCGAGTACAGTTATCTTGTGTTTCGTGATATCCTCCGTGGGATGCTTGTTGCCCATGTGGCGCTTGAGGTGCGTCCTGGTGGCTGCCGCGTAGGCACAGCAGGGGCAGGGAAATCTCTTGGAGCGCCAGTGCTCCTTGCCGTGGGTCTTCTCATGGCGCTGCAGATTGAAGAGCCGTTTGCTCGAATACGAGCATTTGGGCACAGTGCACCGAAATACAAAGGAGTACTTCTTTTTCTTGACGACCTCCATCATTGAATCGTAATTTAAATGCGAGATTTGCGTAAATTTTATTTTTATTATGATGCGCAGGCGATAGCTAGTCATCCGATAACTAGTGGCGGCCACCCGATAAGTTCTACACACGACACTGTCAAGAATAGTATTTAAAATAGCTATAGGCTTAGAAATAAATTTAAAATAAATTATTTATATAAAGGAAGTTACACTAATTTGTGATTTAAGACTTATTAAATTTGTAAATATATTTAATATATTTGAGAAACTTATGTGCTTTTTTGTATTCAATATACCAATCACATAAAAAAAATACTACAGAAATACCAAAGCAAACTCAGGCGCACTTTGAATTTGAATTTTACAGTAAATGTTATTTTCGCAGCTCAGCTCTTCGCTGTTAGTTTTGCCTTTGATTATGTTAAGACCATAATCATACTAGAAGAAAAATATTTCAAGCAAAAAAATTGAGGATTGTGTAAAAAACAACTTCGTTTCTGCTCCGCTCAGTCGCTTTACGTTCGCAACAAAAATAGCAAGAAGAAGAATCATTCTGCTTCCAGAACTCAGCCGAACTGTAGGGCACAAGAATTGGAATTTGCCGTGATGAGATCCCATTTATTTCCTGTTGGTGAAGGGTATGCCGAATTCTTGAAAGCGTTTGCCATGCTCATGCAAAATGTTCGCTTCTGTTGTATGGTTAGTGTTTTGGTGTAATCTATAGATTCCGGCAAAGATTTGAAAAATTCAGTTATAAGAGTTTCGCATCGTTTTACCTAACCAAGCTTAAGTCCATATTACTTTTCAATGGAGTGTTCGATTGGCTTCTAATATTCCCATACTTTTAGTGTTAATTAAGATAATTTCTTCCATTTAACAGTTCATTTTGTAAAAAATTTATTATTTATGAATTTCTATCTTCGCTTCCTAAATTTGCCATTCAAAATTTTGATAAAAGTTGATAATAAATCCAATCCGCTGTTAAAGTCATTTATCGATGTATTTTGCGATCAATCCAAGAACTACTAGTTGAATCAAAGTTTCAGTTGTCCTTTAATGTTAATGAAACTAAAAAATAATTAGCAAGAATGCAGAAGAGCAAATGAAAGAAAAAAATAAGAGCACATAAGCAAAACGCGCAGAGAATAAAGGTGGATAACTATCGATGGTACTATCGGAAATATCGGTACGATCGATGATTCGGCACTATTGAGCCTCAATCGATAGTATCATACTCTTTCGATAGAGGCCCATCCACTATCGTTTGGCTTGTCGATAGTGGGCTCAGAAAATTATAAGCAATTTAAGACACATGGATCGCTTAAAAATGTGTATGTTTAATATATTATACGCAAACATTTGATAATATCACTAACCATACAACACATAGACTGGACATCGGTACAAAATTGCGCAGAGCTCGGAATTTGTAGCGGGGGTCCCAGACAACTTCGTATTTGCTCGGCTCGGTTACTGTAGGTCCCAAAAAAAAAAATAGCGCGCAGCAGAATCATTCTGCTTCAAGACATCGGCCGAACAACAGCGGACGAAAATTGAAATTTGCTGTCATGCGATTCCATTTCTTTGCTGCTGAGTGAAGAGTATGCCGAATTCTTGAAAGCGTTTGCCACGGGCTTTTAATTGCGTGAATGATTTTGCATTAGAATTGCACAGGGAGTGCTAAAGACTTTTTATTATTAATTTTATCTTTAGATAGTAAATGGTTTTATTATTATTTTTTATTTATTATTATTTTTTTTATTATTTATTATTAATGGTTTCCCCCACCCACCCTTGCTTTTAAAATAGAAAATTTATTCTTAATCAATTTAATTTAATTTTGATAAAAAAGTATTATGGATAACAGAGCAAATTGTTGGTAATAATATTAATAATTTAATGAATAAGTTTCGTAACAACAGAAAACACTTAATTAATAATAAATAATAAAAAAAATAATAATAAATAAAAAATAATAATAAAACCATTTACTATCTAAAGATAAAATTAATAATAAAAAGTCTTTAGCACTCCCTGTGCAATTCTAATGCAAAATCATTCACGCAATTAAAAGCCCGTGGTAGGCGCACGCCAATGCTCATGTACTATCAACACACATATTCGAATACAAATGTTCCACAGGCAGCAAGAGCGACTACAAAAACATATTCGTTAAGCGCACCAACGCTTTCATACCCTTCATACAAATAATAGTAAAAGTCTCAACATTTTGCATGAGCCATGGTAAACCCATTCATCAATGTGGCATACCTGCTCAGTAGGGAAGAAATGCGAGCTCTTGAAGAACAAATTTTACAATTTTCGGGAGCTGCTGCTTGTGCGAACATATTATGCACACACATGCACACATACAAAACTTCTTCAGCCATCCCATACTCAGGCCACAAGATCTAGCAACTGTAAATTCTACAGGCAGCAAGTTTCACATATAGGCACATGAATACACACATATGTAGTAAGGGACTGTAAGAATGTGTGCATGCTTGTCGTGAAATCATATTGTTAAGCGCACCAACGCTTTCATACCCTGTGTAACAAAAAAGCATGAAAAAGCGAACATTTTGCATGAGTATGGCAAACGCTTTCAAGAATTCGGCATACTCTTCACTCAGCAGCAAAGAAATGGAATCGCATGACAGCAAATTTCAATTTTCGTCCGCTGTTGTTCGGCCGATGTCTTGAAGCAGAATGATTCTGCTGCGCGCTATTTTTTTTTTTGGGACCTACAGTAACCGAGCCGAGCAAATACGAAGTTGTCTGGGACCCCCGCTACAAATTCCGAGCTCTGCGCAATTTTGTACCGATGTCCAGTCTATGTGTTGTATGGTTAGTGATAATATCTAAAATGAGTCGAATTAAACTGACTTTCCAAATATTAATAGCCTGTTCTGCAATTATCTGTGAGTTCCTGCCACGTCCGTGGAATCAGAAAGAAGAGAATCAGAAGACGGGCCAAATAATTTCGTAGGGGCGAACACGCCTTAAACAATAAAATGTAAACATTCTTTTGTTTCTTAATCAAAACTTTTGGCTGAAATAAACCATAAATTTCTTATATTTGTTGAAAATAAATTTGTTTGCCGGGCTACACCATCGACGGCACTATCGATAGTGTCGTCTAGTACTATCGTCACTATCGATGGCTCGGAAAAAAACAATCGTCGAATATCGATTGTGTCCACTATCGATAGTTCCCCCCTCTGCCAGAGAACGGAAGAGAAACAAATAGTCATAGCTTCTATAAAACAAGCACTTGAATCGGCGAACTCGGTAATTACATACATATCTATGTATTAAAAATAAAAAAAAATCTATGTATGTATGTATATGGATGTCTTTAATTTAAATTGCTGGTAAAATCAATAAATATCTAGTTGTTATTTCTGAAAAGCTGCTGCTGATGAAAATCAGAAAGAGTTATGATTAGTAGATTGTTATTATAGTTTATTAGCTAAATGCATTTTTACATTTTCTGTTTACAAAGGAAACGTAATATTAAATATTTTACATAATTTTACTCAAGCTCCAAATACATTGTGGCTGTTTGCTCGTGAGATGATTATTCGTGTGTTGGTTGTTCGTGAGTTGGTTCTTCGTGAGTACTCGGTTTGGAATTTTTTAAAAATATTGTTCATAATTCCAAATTTAAATTCATATGTTAAGAGACTGGATTTCCCAGGACCTTCATAAAAATCAGACCCACTCATTTTTGTGTAATCTATGGATTCTAATAAAGATTTGGCAAATTCTGCGTTTCGCTTGTCACATTGTTTCATTTCCTTTATATTTTTTATCATGTGCTTCTCGATATCTTCGACAGAATCGAATATTCTCTTTTCCTTTGGAATAGTAACCTCATTTGGGCTTTTATCCCACGAATGTGAATGGTCGGCTTTACAAACCTTATTCATATTTTTATTATTCAGATCTGATTTGTTGTCGTCCTTAAGTGGCGCTTCTTTGCATTCAATATATGGTAGGAAACCATTGATTTCTAGGTATTTTTCAATTGCTCGAAACCTTGCAATTTCCGATTGGAGCTTGGCCGTGTTTATATACTCTTTGAAAGCATCCGAGCCTAGTAGAAACACTCGTTCATTTAGTATCTGCTGTGGATTTTGATCTAAATGCGATGTAACCATTTGAATAAGATGCTTGATGTTGTAATTGAAAGCGAACTCAAACATTTCAACGAGTTCGTCAGCTTTCATACTTCTGGTACGATCGGTCAACAACTCCAAGCAATCGTGGGTTATTGAAGGCACAATCCATTGATTACCGAATGCGTATAGGTCCATTAATTTTGCGTTATCATGCTCTTGCAGTTTACTCCGGTCGTAGGAGTAAATATAATTACGAAATATTACAAAAGTGTCTGGCGTAACATTCTTCAAGGATATATCACCAGACTTGGATTCCTTCCACTCAGACAACATCATGCGCTTAAAGACATCAGAAGCACACGCCAAAATTACTTTATGGCACTTGAATACCCTGGATTCTATTAAAATGCGACAGTCAGAAAACTCTGTGCTCATATTACTGAGAGCAGGCGCGAACCTTCAATTAAACAAATTAATATGGTTTAAGTTTAAAAAAAGTCATATTTGAATTTCTTACCATTTATCCATGTTGACAGCCGCTTTATTTTATTTCCAGAAGCTTTTGAAAGTCTGTGATAATCAGTAGAATAACTTATATTAGAAATAGAATTACTTGAGGAACGGAAATACTGAAGATAACTTATAATATGGGGAATAACTCACAAAGCATGCGTCAATATACAAATACATAAGAACATTTCTCACCCATTCATATATATACTCGTATATCACTGATAAGACTTAGTATATATATATATATATATATATATATATATATATATATATATATATGTATATATGGATATATAAATGCATACAAATTTCAAGTAAGGAAACATATACAAATACAATAAACTTACATGAGAACTCAATTGAACTTTAACAGAAGAAACCACTGATTTTTAAATTCCTTAAAATTGAGTATAATTTGTTGAAAGTGTCTTAAGTTACGGCGCAGCGAAAAACCTCTGAGTGACCTTCCGGAAGCGATAGATTATTGTAAGTGAATGATCCATGTTAAGGCTGCATATTTCGCAGCCGTGGACTCACAATTGAGTGAGCATTTTAACAGTGGACTGATAAGATAATGTAGATTAGAGGTGGAGAACTATTTATGGCACTATCGGCCCTGTCGATGTTTCGGCACTATCGAGCGTCAATCGATAGTATCAGACTCCTTCGATAGTGGCCCATCCACTATCGATTGTGTTGTCGATAGTGGGCGTGTCTAAAATGAGTCGAATCAAACTGACTTTCCAAATATTAAAAGCCTGTTCTGCAAATATCTGTGCGTTCCCGCTACGTCCGTGGAATCCGAAAGAACATTTAGCGTGCCGAGCCAAATAATTTCGGAGAGGCGAACACGCTTGATTCTTTATCAGAGGTTTTGGCTGAAATAAACCATTAATTACTTATATTTGTTGAAAATAAATTTGTTTGTCGGGCTACACTATCGAAAGTACTATCGATAGTGTCGTCTAGCACTATCGTCACTATCGATGGATCGGAAAAAACAATCGTCGAATATCGATGATGCCCACTATCGATCTCAACCTCTAATGTAGATATAACCACTAACCATACAAGACATAGACTCGTCGTCTAGACCAAAATTATTCCACGCAAAAAAAAAACCATTTACTATCCAAAGTTGAAAGTTTTGAAAATAGAGATCTTTAATAACCCCTCTTTAATACTCTTATTTAAAAATTTGTGTGTTTTTTAAATGCCTGATTGCGGGAAAAATTGAGGGTAGCAGGAATTCAACCTTTTATGAAAATCGAAAAAGCTTTTCCAGATTTTCTTTTATTTCTCCAATTTTATCTGCATTTTTTGCTTGCACCACTATGTACAACCACTATTATCCCACCTCTAACTTATGCAAACTTTTGCCATTACGGAGTAGGAAAAAAAATACCAAAGGATATACATAAACAAAAACTCCTATTCTTGAATATTTTTGTTTCGAATATATTATCAATATTCAATGAAGTTTCGCTCATAACATGGGAAAATATTGAAAACATCAACAAATTTTTAGGTAGAGGTAGCCAACTATTGTGATTGTGCGGGGAACAAAAGATTCCAAGAATTGGAAATGATTGCAATGTAGATTCTTTCACTGCGTTGGTCGAGTGCCGAAGTTGAGAAGGTTTTCATCCGAATGAACGTAATCAAATCTAAAATAATAAACCGGACGAACGTGAATACTCTCAACTCGATTTTAAGGCACAGGATAGTAATACGAAATTCTAGATACGTATTGCGTTGACACAAGTATTACCTCAATTATAAAATGACGAACAACGATTTGAGAGCTATAAAGGAATGCTACGATTATTGGTTTTTCTATATTTTACTTTAAAATATTTTTGTTTGTTTTGTTTTTTTTTTTAAGTGATAAATTACCTTATTATGTGAAAAATATCAAGTTTTTTAACTTTATTTATTCACGACTTGGCTTCTTTAAATTTCTTACTGGTTGATCTAGCTTTTTATGCTAAATTGTTAAGCGCACCAACGTTTTCATACACTGCGTAAAAATAATCATGAAAAATCGAACATTTTGCATGAGCATGGCAAACGCTTTCAAGAATTCGGCATACTCTTCAGCAACAGCAAATAAATGGGATTTCATCGCGGCAAATTCCAATTCCTGTGCCCTAGAGTTCGGCTGAGTTCTGGAAGCAGAATGAATGAATGAATCTTCTTGCTATTTTTGTTGCGAGCTTTAAGAGACTGAGCCGAGCAAAAACGAAGTTTTGTTGTACACAATCCTCAATTTTTTTAGCATGGAATAATTTTGTTTTAGACGACGAGTCTTTGCGTTGTATGGTTAGTGATTTAAAGTAATAATAAACTTATAAATAAATTTAAAATCTCTTTTTTACACAAAGCCTTGCAGTTACATAAATTTCTGATTTGATTGTGGTATTAAATATACCAAGCCCAATATAAAATACTGCATAAATACCAAAGCAAAATCAGGCGCACTTTTAATTTGAATTGTACAGTAAATGTTAATTGCGCAGCTCGGCTCTTCGCTGTTAGTTTTGCCTTTGCTTTCGCTAAGATTCTCTTAAGCTGTTACATACTATGTCGTTTTCTTCAGCTTTTAAAGTAACTGAATAGCAGTTACCACTCATGTTATTACAATGTTGTCACTGTTTGTAGCTCTTATACGCTGTTATTGATAAATCTGCAGAGCATCTGTTACACTGTTAACAGTCTGTCAAAACAAAATAGCTGTTTTGTCCACCTTCTCTCCGCTTTTATTGGCCACTTTTTCATCGAAGCGGGCACATCCAGCACCACATCCAGCACTCCCCACCCACAACAAGTTCTGGGTCACTTGGGCACACTTTGGCTTTACCTTTAAGGTTTTGTCCCGCAACAGCTGTTGCTCGGAAAGAGCTATGGGATGCGGCGGCTGCCTCGATTGCCTTCGCCTCTTATATTGGGTGACAAAACGAAGGCATTAAAAACATTTGTTGCCGGCCATTAGCCACATTGTTATAACGGTTAAACTATTCAGTTTATTGGAGCGTCTTTTGTAACTGTGAGGTTAGTATATGGAGCTATCTAATTGTTCCTCATCATTCTTTTTTCACATTCACAAATTGTCAACAAATAATTCTTGTAAAATATGATATATATATAATAATTTAAAATATTATAAGTAAAATAATTACAATTATAATAATACCATTATTTGTTATTTTAGTTTATTTATAATTATAATTCAAGTTTCAATATTTATTTAATATATTTCTTTAAATATGAAAAATAAATAGATGAATTTATATCTATCCAATTTGTATATAAAGAAAAATATTGAATACTTAAATAATTTGAATATAAATAAATATATTAAAACATAAAAAATATCAAAATATAAATATAAAATTAGACTAAAACATAAAATGATCAAAAATATAAATTTTCTTCAAATCAAAATTCAGAACAGAATTTTAAGCATTTTAATATATTAATAATTTGTTAATTAATATATATTAGAATTTGGTTGATGTCGTAAAAAAGCTTTTTATAATATAAACAAAAAAATAATTTTTAAATACTATAAGCGAATTATTGATTTATAAAATAATAATTATTGATTTAATAAATAATAAAAAATTGAATGCCCTCAAAACAAACCATAAGTTTAAATGTAAACGAGCAAAAGATAAGCTTATAAAATAATATTTAATATTTAATATTTATAGATACATAAATGTTTTAAAAAATTCCTAATATTTTTTATATTTTTCTTTAAATATATTTTTAAAAATAAAATAAAAAAATAAAAATTTAGTTCTGTATAAAAAAATAAAGAACTATGCGAACCTTTTCAAACTATTGAAATATGTAAAAAAAATATATAAATAGAAATAGATATATAGATAGATTTTTAAGCTGTTTTTTTTTTTTATATATTGTTAATATTGCATATTAATGTAATATTAATATTAATGATATGTACATTAATATTTTTAATCAAATTAAATTTTTTACATAATATTTCTAAATATATATAAAGAGTAATATGAATTAAATTTGTTTTTTTTTTAATTATGTTTTTTTATTCTTTTCTTTAATTGATATTTTTTAATTGATTACATTAAAAAAAATATTTTAGACTTCGAAATTGAATAAATAAATATACAAAGCTCTTCAGACTATAGAAATATATTGTATAATTGAATACTTCAAGATTTTGTTATGATTTGTATTTGATTAATTTTTGTGTACATAAGATATACACCTAATTCTGTTTTTACACGATAGAATGGTTCCCGAGAAATTCGTGTAAAAAAAAATCGTGTAAAAAAGATACTGGCCAAGTACTGCTTGAAATTTACTTGCTTGAAATTTAATCATCGTGGTGAGTTGCTCTCTTTTTACTTTAAAAAAATTCATTGAAAAAAAACGTGTTAAATCCAATAATTCATGTAAAAAAAGTAATTTTGTTTTTTTTTGTATTCGTGTTATTTCAAATTATGTCGTGTAAAAATAGAAATATTTTTTCGTATTTACTCGTGTTATTTCAAATTCGTGTAAAAATAATTCGTGTAAAAACAGAATTAGGTGTACATATATATTCAAGTTTTGAAGCTGAACTACTTTTTATGTATCCCTTCACCTCAACTCATTTACCTGCATTTTGGGCCAATTTAATATTTTCTGCATTTATGTAAATCATTTTTCGTTTCGGGCAGGAAATGAAAATGTTGCAATAAACGTGAGCCACGGCCTGAACCCAAAGGTCAAACGCAAGCGGGACGAACTGGACTGAACGTAGCCAAGGTACCAGGTAGCTCGGCCAGAGCGCAATGTGCCATGCTATGAGTTTCATTAGCCCCCACTATAACCACTTACCATCCAGTGCCCCTCCCACTCTCACCAACCGCCTCCCTCTGCGCCCTCCGCATACTGCAAATTTTGCACACATGAATTTGCCACGCAAAAGCTTTCAAATTTCACGCCCTATTAGATTGCCAGCATAGGGGATGGGAATGGGAATGGGGTGAGGGTGGCGTAGGTTGAGATGGCCACGCCCCACCGCCCAACTGCATTGACCAGGCAATTATCAGCGCTCACTCCTGATTAGAGGCCAAAGGCTCTCAGATGCAGAATTCGAATTTCGCAACTCGAACACAGCGAAGTCGGGTTTCTGCCCATTTCCGTTTCCGTTCGCCTAAAATCGTTGCTGACAAAGGCAAAATTTATAATGCGGAATGAAGCTTAAATGTCATGTGAATAGCAGCAGAGAATGGATAGTGCGAGATAATAAAAGATGGGGCAGATATGCAACGGGCTTATGTAGAAGAGTGTAGTCGAGAAAATCCTTAATGCAAAAGATACAGAAATAAAATTGATTTTTGTTTTAAATAATGTTTTATATACCCTGAACAGACTAAAAATGGGAAATCAAGGTATTCTGGCTTTGTGAAAATGTATGCAACTACCAGAAAGAAGCGTGGAGAACAGGAGAACGAGCTGATTCGATATGACCATGTCTGTATATCTATCTGTCCGTCCCTTCGTAAAACCCTGAGATCTCGCAAACTACAAAAGCTAAAGACTTGAAACTTCACATGTATACTTGTATCTGCCATAAGCAGTACGAATTAATCTTATTTTTTCGATAACTGATTCCATTTCTTTTTATCAATAATTTGAATTCGTTTTTTAGTTGTGGGTAGAGATTTGAAATTTGTTTTGTATTTCCGTGTAATGAACACAGGATTTTGTAATACTATATTTTTGATATCAAGCCCTTTCGCGCCAAATTTGCAAAAAAAACGAATTTCAAATTCTAGAGACTTGTGCTTTGAAAATGACACACATATAGATGCCATTATTAAGTTCCGAAAGTTTATTGAATATAGTGTCATTTTCAATGGGTTCAGATTATAAAAAATACAAAAACATAAAATTAATTTGTAGTTAGCTGAGGAAACTTCAGGACGTATTCCGTGCACATTTGTATGTTTCAAACACTCTCATTTTTAACATTTCCGTTAAACAAAACCTATTTAATAATTTGTTTAATAATCAACAACAACAGCGAATTGTTAGCGAATGGGTCAAAAGGCGCCGCCGACTCGTGCTTGGAGGTTGTACAAGAAGTTGTTGTCGTTGTTGTTGTTGATAATGTTGTTGTTGCCGTCGTTGTTGTTGTTGTTGCTAATCTGGTTGTTAAACAAGTAAACAAAATGTGACCAAGTGCCCGAAGCGACCATAAAGTAAACGTCTCAGCCTCCAGACGATCAGCTGAAAAGAGGTGAAGAGTGAGACGAGAGAAGAAGGGAGAAAGAAGAGTGAAGAAAGGGGGAGTGGCAGAGTGGGAGAGAGAGAGAAGTGAGCTTGGCAACGCAGTGAACTGAAGTGGAAGTAAGCCCTGTTTCGTTTTTCGCAGAAGACACGTCTGAGGAAAAAGTTTTAAATTAGCAGAACGCAGACAGAGAGCGAAAGAGAAGGAGAGTGAGAGAGAGAGGGGGAGAAAGAGATAGGCTAAGGCAAATTTTGTTTATTTTTGTTTTTGTGTTGCTTTATTTGTTGTTCCAAGGAAAAGGCAGCCGTTAGCAGCTACTACAACTCTTGTTTGTTGTTGTTTTTGTTGTTGGGGCTGGCGCTGGGCTATCGTCTTTATGAAATCAGCCACGTGAGTCGAACAGCGCACTGTGAAGCAAACAAATATGATTATTACTTATGTGAATGTAAATTAAATGTAATAATTTGTTAATGAATGATTAACTGACTGATCAGAATCAAAGAGGAGTAAGTGGTTTGAGTTTAAAAAAATTAAGTTCTTGTGATGAAGCTGAAAAGTATGAAGAGAGGTGCAATGAAATTCGCTAACTAGGTAGTGAGAAAAATATGTGGATAATGATCGGAATTCAAATTATTGTAAACATGTCAGCATCGACAAATTGAAAATAAATAAATCAGTAAGCTTGCAAATTGCATCGAAAAAAAAATAGATAAAAACTTAAAACTTGTAACTGTCAAGGGAATGGGGGTTTATTGTTATAAATAAGAAGTTCGCACCACAGTTAAGTCATGCCATGAACTAAGTAGTATGCAAAGATTTTGCATGAAATTCACTAACTAATGTAAAAAATTAGTTAAAAATTATCAGAATTAAAATTATTGTAAGCATACCAGCATCAAACAAACTGAAATCAGTAAAAAATAGGTAAAAACTTAAATTTAAATAGCTTTAGTTTTAACTAATTTTAATTCATTTATTTTAAATTAAAATTAGTAAATGATTGATTATAGAGTAACTGATCAGATGATAAAGGGACAACAGTCAGTTCTTGTAATAAATTTGAAAATATATGCAAAGTTTCTGCATGAAATTCGCTAACTAGTGAGAAATATAGGTGAAAAACTATCGGAATTCAAAATATTGGTATCTCAGCATCGAAAAACTGAAATCAGTAAGTTTTAAAATTGAATGCAAGAAATTGGCACAAATTTCAAATTTAATAGTTTTATATATTTTTTTTTTAAATTTAATTTTATTTATATTAAATTGTAAATGAATGACTGACCTTTTTTTGACTGATCAGACTTGTAGTGAATGGATGTTTAATGTTATAAAGAATAATTTCAGTCCTAGGACGAAAAGAGTGTGCAAAGCTTTTGCATTTATTTATTTATTTATTTATTTATTGTTACCAAGAATTAATTCTAAATAACAATTTGTTTTAAGCCAGAGCGACAAAGGCCTTCAGGCGTTGCTTTTGCATGAAATCCACTAAGTACTGTGAAAATAAGTAAAAAATTATCGGAGTCTAAATTCATAATCATAAAATTGAAATATGTACATAAGCCTGTGAGCTTTCAAATTAGATCTGAAAAAATTAAAAATAACTTTTGTTAAAACTTCTTATAAATGTGGAAATTAATTCAAAATCTTAAAATTGAAAATTTTTTTGTATGCGCTTAAATAATTGAAAATTAATTTAAAATCATTTTTTATTTTTAACTGATTTATTGTGCATTAATATAATTTTTTGTGTTTAAATTATTAATAATTCATTTAATATAATTTATTAATTTTTAACTGATTTGTTGTGCATTAATTTAATTGAATTTTTTAGTTTTACTTTTTTATTTCAGTTTATAATTAATTTTAATCGAAATTAAAATATTATAAATAAAAATCAAGCTGTGAATATTAACTTTGACCCACTGTGCGTTTTTGATGTGACGCAGACAGCAACAACTACAACAACAACTACAACAACAACTACAACAACATCGCGCAACAGACAACGCACTCTAAGTAGATGCAACTGACAATGTTTTTTTTGCCTTCCTCTGTCTCTTCCTCTTCTGTTTCAGCTTCTTCTTCTTGCTGCTTCTTCATCTGTGTTGTTGTTGGATCGATGCTTATCCGAGCATATAAACAGCCTCTGATACGCGCTCCACAGCGGACTAACAATGCTGCCTCACAGTTTGGCAGTCACTGCGGAGCTCATTATACGATTTATGGACCAGCTGCCGCGCATTGCGTGAGTGTCTGCCACGCCCCCTCCCCCGCCAACCCACTCAGCCCACTCCCTACTGCAGCAGCTTTCATAATGTCCAGATAGAGCAAGAGTAGCAGACGAAGCAGACGATAAATAACAATCAGGTAGCTGCCACAGTGGGTGGAATGTTCGCCAATAGCGAGGCAAATTGTGGGAGAGGAGGAGAGGGAGGTGGTGCGAGAGGGCGATGCCACAAAAGGCGCAGCTGCAAGTGGCAATGGAGGCCACCCGCGTCAGCAGCAGCAGCAGCAGCAGCAGCGACATGCAACATGATGATGAGGAAACATTTTGAGCCAAGTTTATGATGTGTTTGGATTTCGGATTTGGGATTTTGGATTTGGGCTTGGAATTGACCACGGTGCAGCTAAGCCCAGAGAAGAGGCGATTGCAAGAGGCGCAGTGAAAGTCGCTGCAAATGCGCATTGCGATGGGCGCGTGACGAATAGAAAGATCGATGGATTAGACAATTTGCCCTATACACTCATATGTATTGATATATTTATATAAGTGTAAATATTGAAATATAAATGTGAAATACTTATACTTATGTAAAGTCTGAAATATATGAAAGTAAAAAAAATGTTTTTTATTTTTATTTGTTCTATTTAATTTTATTTGTATAAATTTATAATAAAACATATACATATCTGAAATATAGGTATAATGATTTATCGTTCCCGGAATAATCGATAATACTTGAGGGCCAATAAAGTAATTTCTTTTCAAAATTTTGATATGATTTTATTTAAATTATTTAAAATTATTTTTATTATTAATATTAGAAATATTGCCTTATACATTCATATGTATTTATATATTTATGTAAGTGTAAATATTAAAATATAATCGATTTATTATGACTTATGTTCTAGTATGGGCCACTCATACATAGAAAATAATTCTATGATCTACATATTTCGAAGTCTTTAGATACATTCATTCTTTATAATCAATCTCATATGTATTTAACTATTTATATGTCAATGTCTACCATTCAGTGAGTATATGTACATGCAATGGATATAAATAGATAATGTAAATTGCCATAGGTGGGTTGGTAAATGACCTTGACAAGACGTTTCAGTAGGATAACAACACGAAACCACGAGTTCGCATGATAAAGATTGATGTGACAAAGACAGTTTAGTTCCAAAATTCGAGTCCTATCGAATGCTTATGGAGCGATATTAAGAGACCTGAGGCAATTGCTAGGCCAGCAGAGCAAAGCAGAGTTGGCGATGAATTTCTTTAAAACGGTTCCAGAATCGATTAATGACATGCAGAGGCCTAGACGTAATAATAAAATATGAATTTATAATTATTAATCGAGTATTAGATGAATAAATATGTATGAAACCTGAAATATCAAGTTATATTGATATGATATCACTATTTTTTCCCACGAATTTGTTTTCCTTTTTTTTTAGTCACTACTCTTTTCATCAAGAAGGACTATATTTACATCATTTTGAACAAATTGAAATTGAATTTAAATTATTTTCAAAATATATTACATACTATTTTCTGTTTAATAATCAAGATTTATTGTGGAAAATTATACAAATTTCAGAAATTTGAAAAAAATATGATAAATCTATATTCAAGGAACTGATTAAATAGTATAGTACAATATAGTAATATAGTCGATTTATAAAGATAATATTGTATTTCTTATTCGACTTCTTGATTTAGTTTAAAAAACTTTTTATATGTTATCAGAATATTCTCGATTTGGTGCTCTGCCCAGTTGATGCCTCGTGTCACGACTCGCACGCACAGCTCTAGTGCGCTGGCTGTCAAACTGTAAGGCAGTGTTGCAGCCACAGCTCACGGCTCACTAACCTCGTGATTTACTATATTAACGAGCCGAAGCTGAAACTAAAGACAGCTCCAAAAGTTGGGCCAGACAAACCGGCTGCCAGTCGGCCGGCAAAGGCATTGAGTGACAGACAGGGGCGGTGCCAGTGGGGGAGGGGAGGCGTGGCATGCGTTTAACATAATGAAAATGTTTGGCAGCAGCAGCAGCAGCGGCAGCAACAGCAACAGAATGAGAAAAAAACAACATTTGCATGAAAATGGATTTGCATTTTCTTTCTTGCTCAACTGCAGGAAAGTGAAAATTGCATAAATAAAATCGAAAACAACAAAAAAAAAAAAAAACAAATATTGAAGCAGGTCGCTGCTAAATGAGCGAAAGTGAGCGCCAAAGGGGGCAGCCGAAAGGATGTGGGGCATGAACAGAATCAAAAAACGCAAAGAGGAAATGCAGCAATTGGCAGCGCCTGTCAAACTGTGATGCATGACAAATGGAAAATCGAACCGTTTGATGAATGCAAATGCAAATGCAATCGATTCGACTGTTCGAAAAGCCTTTTTAGCTGAATTAAATTTTGATTTATGCTCTCCATGAACATGAAATGTTAAGAGGTTGCCTATGAGGTAACCTTTGCTTATTACGAAATCTAGTTTGTTTATTAGTTTAATAGAGCTGACCTATGTTCGAAAGTGGAAGATTCACACTTCTGTTGAGCAACTGAAAATAATAATGTCAAATTTTTAATAATATTTTGTAAGCATTTTAAAGAACTAGAAAATTAATTAATTTTAAAAAGTTTCAGTTTCATTTAAAAAACTTATATTCATTTTGTCAGTTTCTCAAATGAAATTGGAACTAAAAGTTTAAGCTCTGAAACAGGTTGGATAAAGATAAATAATAAATATAAATTGGACTTCATTTTAACTGGTATAATTGCCAGAAGTAAGTTTTCTTGAACAACTTTTAAGTTTTTGTATAGTTTTAATTATCAGTACTTTTAGCCTTTTGGCATCTTATCGTTTGAGGCTTGTTAATAAAATCTTAGCCAAAGCAATTTGATGAATACTAAAGGCAAACAAATGCAGCAATGCTTCTCTTACTTGAATATTAATAATGTTTAGATATTAATATGAATATATAATATATATGGTAACACATGACATAAAATATATATAGCACGTTTCACGAAAACAATTTACAAAATTGCAATTCTCAAAAAGTACAAAATTAACAAGAGCACAAATCCGAAAGTTAATAGAAATAATATAAATAAAATAATGCTAAATAAATAAGTTAAAAAATTAATAAGTTAAGTTAATGGTATAAACAAAATATTAAAAAATATATATATATATGTTATTTAATATTATACATATACTGACTTTATTTATATTTTAGTTTACACTATTCTTCACTTTTTCATCATATTTTCTACATTATATTCAGAGCTGTTAATTTTTCCATTTGAATGGAAATGCAAAATGGGTTTTCAAAAGGTAAACCCCATTTTGAATTTCCATTCAAATGGAAAAATTAACAGCTCTGATTATATTAGATATCATTACATTAATGTGAAAAAAAATACATTAAAGTCTATAAATATATCAAATATTTTAAAGATAATTCCGCCAAACGTAGTCAAATAGAATTCATGATATTTTCCAGTTCCCGCCGACTAGACCAACTTTTCTTCTCATTATGACAACCGCTGTTGCTTCTACTCCTCAACCAATGATTCTCTGTATCTCTGTTTTATCTGAAATCAGTTGGGATGAAGATTATGCAAAATATTTGTGCGGTCGCCAACTAAGGAATTAGGCAATAAATTTATGTAAAAACCAAGATTTCAAGCTGTAAACTGTCACGTTGCGAGTTCAGCAGAAATAACAACAACAGCAACAACAACAACAACAATCGCATACCTGGCCAAAATGCGGGCTCAGCTTTGAGCGAATTACGCGCTGCCAAGCACATTGTAATTCATATTATTCAAGAGGAGAGTCCGTAGCGAATGGCAGGAGGCTTTGTCGGGGACACTCTGCTGCTCCACTTCAAGTCCTTGGGGACGCGGCTGATGGTTATTTTTAACTGCCTCAAGGTTGCACTGTCGCCCAGCTCCAGAGCCACTGCCTCTGCTCCTTGTCTCTGGCGGCCTTAATGCTTGTCAAACTTTTCGGCCAGCGGCTCCCAGCCGCCCAGCGGTGCAGGATGAGTTAGCAGCTCCAACAGGAGAGCATCAGCCACGCAGCTTGTGCCGCTGCTCTCTCGCAGCTTTCATCTTTTATCTCGCATCTCTAGCTGAGGCGTCGTTGAACGGGCAGCTCTTTTTGTGGATGGGCGTGTCGCGAGTTGTTTAGCCATTTAAGTCTATAGAAATTTTATGAAATATAAACCAATAAATAAAATAAATAAAGAAATAAGATAAAATATAAAGATTTATTATTTGATCATTTAAGTACTAATATTGTTTTTATCATTATACATATTAATATTATTATTATTAAATATTATTAATATTAATATTATTATTATTATTATTATTATTATTATTAATATTATAATTATTATTATTATTATTTTTATATATTATATATTATTGTTATTAGTTGAGAAGACTTTCTTATATAACTAAAATATTTCAACTTATTAATTTAAATTTTGCATTTTTAAAAAGAATATTTTTCTTATCCTTTTTTCAATTAAAAATTTATGTAAATGAATTTTAAATAAAATTTGTTTTTGTACAGGGTCGATTTATTATTAATAAATTTGTTTTAGTGTTTATTATATATTTATTATTTATTTTTAACTTTGATATTAATTGATTTTTTTTTTTAAATTAAAACTCATATATAAACTGTAAGTTTTCATTTAAAAAAATAAAAAAATATAATGAATTTCTAAGTTAACATTAAGAACTAAAAATAAATAATAAATATATAATAAACACTATATATTATTCACTATTTATTTAATATTTTTTTATGAATTGTATTTTAGTTTAACGCCAATATTAATATTGCAAATATTAATAAATTAAAGAGACTGCTACTATGTCAATGAACTTCAAACTGTATGCTATTAAAAAATCGGTTTTTGCCATAGTTAAATTCAGTTAATATTTTAATTATTACTCTCAAGTAGTTAGATAATCAAAAATTTAATTATTAAAAAAAATATTCAGGAGTGAATTTTATTTAAGCTAATTTAATTTTGTTGCTCTAATGACTTTTCAACAATAATAATAATAATAATAATAATAATATTAATATATAATGATATAAAAATAATATCAATAAAATAATACAAAAATGTATTAAAATATTATGGAAAATCCAATAACATTACGAAAATGAAAAAGTCTGATTATATCTCAATCAATACACTACAAATATTTTATTTTTAATTTCCATTATTTCATTTTAAATTATTTAAAACTCAATTTTTGGTAAAGACTTTAAATAACTTATTATGTCGAGCATGTTTTGCAAGTAGGTTGCTTTTTAGCTGTCTCTTAGAATATTTTTATATATTTACTGCGAGGTGTCTGTCTCAGTCCCTGTCAAACTGCGGGCAGACATTTTTCATTCCTCATCTCAATCACAGCCAAACGTCAGTTACTTTTTCAGCTTGGGTTCTGACATTTGATATAGCCATGCGACATCATCATCACCATCATCATCATCACCATCATCATCATCATTATCGTTATCATCTTCGTTGTTTTCGCCCAGTCATCCGTTGGGGTTATTTAGCACTTGCGGATTGTTGAGGCAAACGCCAGGAATGTTCCACTACGTCACATCACATGAAATATGAAATCAACGCAAAACGACAAAGGAGAACGAGAAAATGGAATTTTCGCGTCGTCGTCGGCGTTTTGGGTGCATCACGTGAGTGCGAGGTAGTGGCCAATTCCCGAATCGTTTTTCACGTCTTTCCACCTTATTTTGCGTTTAGTTAATATTTGTAATATTTGTAAGTGGAAACTAAGCTTCCCGCTAAGAGCGCGATTTTCTTGCATATCTTGCAAATCCCTTGCACAAATACTAATAAAAGCGCAGTTCAAGAGGGGAGGGGGCTTGATTTTTGGCATCGGTTGCTGCCATCGCTGATAGTTTGTTTTACAAATGTGGCATGCCAGGCCACACCCATGCCCGCCCACCATTTGGGAAGCTTAATAAAATGCAAATGATGTGAAAATGCAACGCGAAACGTGGGTGGAAATCAAACTGCTACTATCATTTCTTTCTCTCTCTCTGTCTCTCTCTCTGTCTCACTCTCTGTCTCTCTATTTCTCTCTGTCTCTTTCACAACTATTTGTCCTGCTTTCTATGCATACTGAGAGGGGACTTTGTGTGTGTGTGTGTGTGAGTGTGTGTGTGTGTGTGGCACTTTCAATATTTTTCATACGCAAATAGCAGCATTTTCTGCCAGGCGACCATCTGATTATGCAGCAATGATTGAGTATTCGTCGAGGCAGGGGGCGTGGGGGAAGAGGGAGTGCTGGCTGAAAGGACGTGCTCGCACTCTTATAAGAAATTCACTTTCTAAAGCCTTGCTCAGTAAAATTCAGTTAAAGTGAAGCTTTGCTTTAACGTACCAATTTAGATTTAAGTTTTAACACGTTGTAGAGCTTATTTGTTATGCGATCTTAATGAATGAAAATTAAATATAAAATTGAAAGAAATTACATATACATTAAAAAGAAAGAAATTACAAGTATTATTCACTGTAAAAATATTCTTGTTTATATGATGAAGAAGGCTTTTATATAAAAAATGTATATTAAATTAAAAAAAGGAATTTTTTATTGCATGATAACAAGTTTATAAATCGATTTTTATCTCAAAATATTTAATATGAATATTGAAAAATTAAAAAAAAAACAAGTAAGAGTGCTCTAGTCGAGACTGCTCGACTAGGGGATACCCTGAGCCCTGTGAAGAGCCAAATATCAAATCATTCTATGATTTTGTATGCATACATACAAACAACACATACACACATACATATGCACGCACGCATAAGCGCGCGCTCTGCCAACTGCGCAGTTGACGCAGCGACTGCGCTTGGGCTGCAATGTGGGCATTACTATGGGAATTGAATTGTTTAATAACTTTTCTTAGCGATGGACTAAGTGCATCAAACTTTTACAACTTATTTATGACATTCATATGTGTGTATGTGCCAAAGCACAAGTGTCTAGTATTTGATTTGCGCTTTTTACAAATAGGGGGCTATTGTGGCCGAATGGGGCGTGGCATCCAAAATCTAAAGAAAACGTTATCTCCGTATTCATTACACGCAACTACACAACAAATTTGAAGTCTCTAGCTCAAACGATGTACAAACCACGCCTTAAAAACACTTTAAAATTATCGATAAATGGTCATAAAATCGAAATGGAATGAGTTATCGGAAAAATTTTATAAACTTGTGCAGTATTCATGTAAAATTTCAAGTCTTTACGTTGCGTACTTAAAAATATCTCAGCGTTCACACGGACGGACGGACGGACAGACGGACGGACGGACGGACGGACGGACAGACGGACAGGGCTATATCGACTCGTCTTGTCGCGCTGATCAAGAATATATATACTTTATGGGGTGTGGCACGCCTCCTTCTGCCTGTTACATACATTTTCACAAAACCATTATACCCTGATTTCCCATTTTCAATGGGCTCAGGGTATAATAATATATGACTTATTAAGAAACAAATATTTATTATGATTATTATCGGGATGGAAAATAGACGACTTCTTCAAAAAGAGAAAATATTTATTTAAAAATGCATTTATAGAAAATGTATTATATATGTCAAATTAAATATCTTATATATGTAAAATTTTTAAAAATTTTAGCACATATAGGTATTATCGTTAAATTTTCTTATAAGCATATGAATTCGAATTAGCATTCCTTTTAAATATCGAATATTTTCAATAAATTGATTATTATCAAATTCTAAAGACTCTCCTATATCTTAGACTTTTTAACATACTGTTAAATGTGTAACATACTGTTATGTTAACACAATTAAAACTCATTTAAAATAATAAAATATGTTGAAATAAATTTGATAGAAGAGAATAAAGTGATAAGCCGAATGACTGAAGATGCTCATTAATAGAGTTTTTACTGTATTTACTTTATTCTGATTAATTAAGCATACCTCTCTCTCTCTCTCCCACCTCTCCCCCCATATCTCCCTCTCTCTCTTTCCTTTTTGCACTCTCTCTCTCGCTCTTGCACCCTTAAGACAAACACTTTATTTGTCTAGCTAAAGCACACACAAAATAAATCAAATTTAAATAAAGTGCTTCCTGCTGCCAGAGCTCGGCTAATACGATGTCAATCACGGAATAAGCACATATAACACATATATCATTCGAGCTTGAAAAGTGCTGCAAACTAGCGAAAATGATGTTAAGAAATTAATTTAAAAATTGCGAACATGTCGAAGTCGCAATTTGACTGTTGCAGTTGCAGTTGCCGTCGAATCTGAGATCTTGGCGTGGCTTGGATTGGCTTAGCTTAGCTTTACCTGTGGCTAAGCAACTAGTGGAGCAGCAATTGCAGCCAACAAATTGGCGCAAATTAAACGGCTCAAACCGCAGGTGGCAAAAAATGTTTTAAATATATATATATATATATATATATATATATATATATATATATATATATATATATATATATATATATATATCAACGCGTCACTTAATTCTTTCATTTTAATATCCGCGCAGCGAGTTTCGGTGGCCGAAGTCCAGAATAGAACTGACTTGCGTGGCACACTTACTATTTGTGCCCACCATCGAACCACGCTCGGCGACAGCGACACGACGCTGTCGCCCCGCTAAACGTCAGGATGTAAGCGACCAATCACAACACAATTAGAAGCTGATGCAATATTACTGATGTGTTGTAATTATACTTGTGGTGAATTACCCAACACTGAATACTCATACACTTACACATACAGTAAATAGCAACGCGCGCACTCCGACACGGCCATTCTGACATTTACACGTCCTCGTGTACTCAACATTTGATAAACTACAACATGTCTATCATAAAAACTTTTAACATTTATTCTAAATGTCAACACAATGTCACAATTAGAAGTTGAAGCAATATGATGAAACTACCATTCTTGTGAAATAGCCGAAAACCACAACCACACACATACATACTCAGTATGCGCCGACACGGCCATCCTGACACGACACGACCTCGTGCAATACTTCCAAAATGTACTTTGCGATATACATAAAACATTTTATTGACAAATTATATAAATTTTAGTTTAACCAAGATAAGTTTTCTTACAAAACCACTACTAAACATTGACAAACGTAATCTTCAAATTCATTCATTATTGTTTTTTTTTTTTTTTTTTTTTTTTTTTTTTTTCCAAACAAACACTTTATTTCAACATTAACTTAACAAATTTTAAACATTATATCTTATGCTCTACACGCCGTGATCAAAACAATTGTTTTGCACTTGTGCATTCTAACATTTCATTTCCAGCCCTTCAGGCACCTGTACTGCCTATTTCAACAGTTTAACTTTTAACATTTTGACTACTGTCTGTTTCAACAGTTTCATTCTCAACCTATCTTATACTGTCTGTTTCAACAGTTTCACTTTCAACATTCTTACTACTGTCTGTTTCAACAGTTTCGTTCTCAACATTTCTTATACTGTCTCTTTCAACAGTTTCATTCTCAACATTTCTTATACTGTCTGTTTCAACAGTTTCACTCTCAACATTTCTTATACTGTCTGTTTCAACAGTTTCACTCTCAACATTTCTTATACTGTCTCTTTCAACAGTTTCATTCTCAACATTTTGACTACTGTCTCTTTCAACAGTTTCATTGTCAACCATTTCATTACTGTCTCTTTCAACAGTTTCAATTATTTCAATACTGTCTCTTTCAACAGTTTCTTTTTCAACCATTTCATTACTGTCTCTTTCAACAGTTTCATTTTCAATATCATTTAAAGCCTCTTCACTACTTTCTAATTTAACTGGTACATACTCCTCTGGCAATTTTCTTATATCTTCGTGAGCATACTTATATTTTCTATTGTTTGTCAATGATCTAAGGATATATCTATCTAAAGGACCTCTAAACTTTGGACTTAATTTTGTTTGATGCCTTTCTTCATTCTTTAACAACACAAAATCTCCAACTTTGTATCCAACAACCTTAGCCTTGGTTTTATCAAAGTGGTCTTTACTATATGCTGCAGCTGCTGATATATTTTGCATCGCTCGAGCTCTCGATTCCGCCAAATCAACCTTTTGTGTCATGTCACATGGTGGAAGCAACCCCAATGGTCGAGCAACTTTACCAATAAACAATTCTAAGGGGCTTGCTTTCGTCACTCGACTCACCGTACAGTTTAAGGCCAATTGGATTTCTCCCAATGTATCTTGCCAAGACCTGCTGCTAGTTTCGACTGCGGTTAATAAATTTTTCAAAGTATCCATAGTGCGTTCAACCTGCCCATTTGCTCTGCTTGCACCGGTTGCAACCAAATGCAAATTTATCTTTTCTTGTACACAAAACTCACTGAGTCTAGTTCTGGCAAAACACCTACCATGATCTGCTATTATGCGATTTTGTACTCCAAATAAAGATTGCTGCCGCCGTTACAGCATTTATGCAATTTTCAGCATCTATTTTAAGGGTGTGAGTTAACAAGACGAATTTAGTAAAGACATCTACTTGAACGATGACATACTCTTTTTTTTTTTTTATCAGACTTTCCACTCAACTTTCCAGTTATACCTACGTGTATCGTGTGCCAAGGTGTGTCAATTTTTGGTATTGGATGAAGTCTAGCCTGGATGATGACTTTGACATCTTGCAAGTAATATAGTTTTCAACAAACTTTCGTATGTACTTAGTCATGTGATCAAACCAATAATAATCATAAGCATTATCTAAAGTCTTCTCCCAACCTAAGTGCATAATTGACTCGTGAATCTGATTTATTACAGACCATCTAAATGCTCTTGGAGCAATTGGCAAGGAACGAGTTCTACCATTTCTCTGAATTTTCCGATAAATTATTCCTGCTCTTAGCTCGTAAGTTCTTGCAATGTCCTCGGCAAGAGAATTAACTTTTAATTTAGTTACAATATTAATAATATCGGAATCTTTACGCTGTTCAGCCATAAGCCCTTCACTAGATATCTCTGCTATTGACTCGTTTCTCAGAAATTTTACAAGTATCAATCGCATCTGCGGATGGAAGATTTCTGGAAATGAAGTCAGCATGAGCCATACGAGAACGAGAACGACTGTAAATAAGCCCACCATCTTTGCGCCCTGGGAGACAGATCATGTTTAGTCCTTGACGCCTTAAGGGAATTACAGTCAGTAAAAACAACAAAATTTCTACCCAGTAAATAATGGAGAAAATGTTTTATGGACAAAACAACAGCAAGAGTCTCACTTGGACTGAGCCTGTATGGCCTCCTTTGGACAATTTTTCTTGGGTCATTTAGTTTAATTTTCATTTTACCCGAACTAATTCTAGACAAAGGAATCCCATTTATAAAATATTTTGAACAATTTTCCAATAAACTTTTTAAATCATCACAGTCTTCACCAACAAGACCTGTGTCTAAGTCATAAAATTTATCTTCGTTAACACAATGATTAACAGTTTTTGTTTTAATAATTTCAAATTTCCCTGGTGAAATTATGACATTAAATCCAAGCGAAAATATTTCTCGACCAACAATTATGTCATTTTTCATATAATTATTTTCTAAAACATGAATCAAAATCTCCATTTGATAATTATTAATATTTACGTTGGTAAGCATTTGCAATGTGCTGCAAATGCTGCCATTGCCAATGTCCTCCAACCTCACAACATTATTTAATCTTTTAACAGCTAGCTTAGCACTTATCTGTCGGTTGATTAATGAACACTCCGCGCCAGAGTCAAACGTTGTAGCAAATGTCATTCCTTGATGAACCATCTCTCCTCTAGATTTAACAACTTCGCACAGTTGCACTTACACCGTCACAAGGGCACTACCTTTTTTTTTATCATCTTCTACCAAAATAATGTTTGTCGTAGAGCACCATGCCGACGCATCGGCGCCAACAAGGTCTGCATTGAATTTTGGCAGAACAACCGCGTTTTTATTTGTTTTTTTCGGAAATCGTTGCTTGAAATGTTTTTACGAGTTCTGTTAAGTTTCTATTTTGCAACTCGATTAGTACTTTCAACGACTCAGCTTCGTTGTTAGGTGCCGAGCCCGATCCCACTTCTGATATCAACGCGTCACTTAATTCTTTCATTTTAATATCCGCGCAGCGAGTTTCGGTGGCCGAAGTCCAGAATAGAACTGACTTGCGTGGCACACTTACTATTTGTGCCCACCATCGAACCACGCTCGGCGACAGCGACACGACGCTGTCGCCCCGCTAAACGTCAGGATGTAAGCGACCAATCACAACACAATTAGAAGCTGATGCAATATTACTGATGTGTTGTAATTATACTTGTGGTGAATTACCCAACACTGAATACTCATACACTTACACATACAGTAAATAGCAACGCGCGCACTCCGACATATATATATATATATATATATAAATATTTTTATATATGATATATCTGCATGTGGCAAAAAGTGCAACAGCCCAAAAATCAAATTCGATTTGCGTTTTGGCATTTTGTGTGAGTTTCGAGCCTGGGAATTGGGGTTCGAACTGCGTCTTACAATTGCGTAAGCCAAATTATGTCAAATTAATACGTTGAAAATTCAAACACAATTTCAAGAAATTCTAGATTTTTAGTGCGATAAAGAAAATAGTTTAAGATGATCTGGAATTAGTTTCATAATAAGCTAATAATTATTTTCTTATTTTTTTACTTTACAAATTGACAGAAAAGAGCTTGGTAACATTTTCTAATAGTATTATTCAAAAATTGTTCATTGTTTGTAAAATTTGAAAACATTTTTTAGATTCTAAAACTTGATATAAAATGTTTCAAACGAATTTTTCTAGATTTTTAATTGCTTCAAAAATCGTGTATGAAAACTAAAAAAATATTTTTAAAAATGTAAAAAGATTTTTAAGTTCAAAAGTTTTTCAACTTCTTTTTTATATTCAGCTTTAACACTTTGTCTAATTATATTTGAGTAGTGTACAAACTTTTTAATAGGTCAACAAATTTTTTAAGTCATATTTCTTTTTTCAATGGAGTCAATTCGGGTTATCACTTTGTCTATTTGTTTTTAAGTTCTTGCTTTCACTTCACAAATTCTTTTAGCCACTCGCTCCTCACTCGTTCAACTTGGCCGCGATACTAAAAGGCTGGCCTCCAATTTGGAGCTTGGCAATCAACGTCGTCAGCTGAACCACAAAAACTCCACATTGTGGTACTGTACATAAATGTAATTAAATATATCGGACGACATTATATATATGTATATATAATAAGGTATGTATGTGAGTGAGGAGACTCAACATAATGCTTCTTGGCTTTAGCCTGTCTTGTCTTGTTCCTCGTACTTCTCCTTCGCATTCAAAGTTTTGCTGACTTATCGAAAACTTTTGTCAGCCAACAAAAACATTCAGCATTAGCATTAGCTTCTGTTGTAGCTGCACTTGTTGCTCTGCTCCGCTGCACTTGAATGAAATATTAGCCGCGTCGCATGCAACTGCCGGACCCAAAGGGCAACTATTCGCATATCGACTGGTAGATACCCTGTTTCGAAATTGTCATAGAACGGAAAAACTATTGAAACTATTAATAAATCTATATTTATTATTAATTCAGTTAAGGAAAAAGTTTGGTTCAGGTTCAATTTGAATTAGGAAAGAAAACTGAGATTTCTTCTACAGTGTAAATCTAGACTCAAATATTTTATTTTTCTGTCCATATTAATATAAAATATATGTTTTGAAATTTAACAAAATATACATATAAGACAGATCTCGAGAATATTAATAAAAGATATTACAAACCAAAAATACTAATTTTTAAACAACATTTTATTTTATTTTTTAACATAATGTAACATAAAAATAATCAAACATATTAAACAATTGTTTGCATATAATCTTCAATGAAATTTAAACATTTCACATCAATCAAACTACCCCACTTAGCTGCCCTGCACAAACAATGCGCACAGAAAATGCAGAGTTCAGCGAAAAATGGAAATGCTCCTGGCTGCCGACAGTTTGACAAGCACTAACCCAGTGCAGCGTGTGAAACATAACTTACATAACACACACGCTGGCTGTGCAAATATACATGCTTAATTATACACATATATTGTATATATGTATATACATATATATTTCGAAATTCTTGCTTGAATTCCGCTTTACGCAAATGGTCAATATGAAGGTATTGTTGGTTAGTTGGAATTTGAGGTCTTGTGTAAGTCTTCGGTAGGCTCCGATGAATTTCTCACGACATCGCTTCCTGTGCGGAAGACGATAGCTTCTTAGAACAACGGACGACTGCAAATCCATGTTGGAAGAACCCATTTCCTTCCAAAATCGTTTACAGAAAAAGTTTTACTACTGTACAACAGATTCTCCGAATGGAAAACTATATTTAATGATCATGCTAAATTTTATTTAAATATAAGAGCAACTCTTACACTTTAACAAATGGGAAACATTTCTTAACTAATATTCGAAAGGCACACTGATATACACGTTTGAAGATCTCCCTAAATTGTAATACATGCTAAAATACGTACCTATTTTACCATAGCTATATACATATATGTAAAGTATATAAAGTATACATAAAAAGGAAAAGTTAATTTGTTGTAAATTTCAAATACATAACACTAAATTTTTAAATAAAATTTGCTGAGTTCAAAAAAGAATTGTACCTCAACTAAGAGTTAGGGATCAACTTACAGTAAAATTGGAAATTATTGGATGTAAAACACATATGATATTCAACGGCATTCACTATAAGAAGCCTGAAATACCTGGGGGCACATTTACAACTACCTTATTAAAGGTAATGGAAAAGGTATATGTGTATATGCACATATAAACCTGTATATAAAATCCAAATAATGTTAAAAAAAACCTTTTTCAATTATGAATACATGTATATTTAAAAGATCAACACGTTCTATTTACACAGCTGTTAAGAAATAACTTATGGCATACGCATCTTAAGGATTTGAGTCAGATTACATTGAAATGTAAACTTAACCGAGAAGGCGGGCTACAGAAATTTGTCGAGGGGCTACTGCTCCAAGGTCTTGCTTTGCGGCAGGGTTCCTATGACGCCTGTCGTCGTTGTTGTTACGATGGTTGCTGATGCGGCCGTTGTGGCCGCCTTGATGATTTTGGAATCCTTGATCGTCTGCGAATTGACTGTCACAGTGGTTGACTTGGAGATGGGACCAATGTTCAGCACGCGGCGCACTGCAGCACCGCCTGGTGCTATGGCGGGTATTGCCGGCGAGCGGTTGGACAACATTTGCACGGGCTTCAGTCCCGTGGCGGATTTGAAGTAAATGTTGCGCAGCGGCTGCTGCTGTTTGCCATCGCCTGCCACGCTGGGGCCAACAACCGGACTGTTGATTAGCTGAAACTGCGGATACGTTTTATTGCCCAGACGCAGTGCACCAGTCGTGCCGGCATTAATTACGGGCGTGCCCGTTGCTGTCTTAATTGCTTGCAGATTCAGCGTTTTCACATTTGCGCCATCTAGCAGTAAAGGACTGTTCGTGCTGGCCGTGCCTATTGGCGGCTTTGGGCTGCTCACAATTCGTATCGGCAGAGGCGTGGCGCCGCTTGACAGACGCGCTGTAGTCGTGGTTGTGCCTGGCGTTGCTGTTCCCATTGGCTTCATGTTGCTGCGATTTAAATAGACCAGCTTATTGCCAGTTGTGGATGTTGTGGTGAACAGCTGCTGAATGCCTTTGTTAATCACAATGCCCTTGCTATTGGTCACAATACTGGTGGACTTCATTTGGGGATTGGCAGCCTCCTTGATGATCTTCTGGCTGATGATGAGGGGGCTGTTGCTGCTAGCTGCTGCAATACAAATTCCATGTATATTAAGTTGACTGGATATTTCAAAGGACTTTTTACCTGTCTTAATGGACTCCACTTGCTGATGCTGTTGTTGCTGCTGCTGTTGTTGCTGCTGTTGTTGTTGTTGCTGCTGCTGCTGCTCGGCAAAGTTGCCTTCGTTGTCCGCAAACACAATGGGCATGTCTATGATGTTCGAAAGATCCATATTGTTGCCCACAGCTGGCTGCGCCGTCTCCACATTCTTCGTCATCTGCAGCATGGTAATTCCGCTGGCGTTCTTGATGACTGTGTACTTCTGCTGGGCCGTCGCTGCCGTTGATGTTGAGGCAGTTGAGCTGCTTCCTGCGGCTGCCGTTACAAATTGCGTTGTAAGACCCGATGGCGTTTTGAGCGTGAAGATCTGTTGACCACTGGACGCCGCCGGCAGAGTCTTAACAATGCTGCCAATGCTTGTGTTGGCCACAGTTGTGGGGTTATTGCTCATGTTGCTGCTCTTCCCGATGGTGTAGTTGACCAGTTTGTTTTGCGCCGGCAGCGACTTCAGCTGCACAAACTGACTCGATGGTATCATCTTGATCTTTGTGCCCGTTGAGAGCGACACAGTCGTGGGCGTCGGCACGGGCTTGATTACATTCGGCTGCGATGATTTCACCACAGCACTCGAAGTAGCTGGCGGTGGCTGCTGATTGTCATCATAGTCGAGCGTCTCCTCCAGCATGGACTCAATGGACATATTCATCTCCTCATTGGTCAGCACATGTTTCTCCAGGAGATTCGACTTGACCCCAGCTGCTGGCACGCCACCAGGCAGTGGACGCGTGCGTGGGCGCCCAACTGTGGAGATGCGTACTGTTAGTCGATGAAACGGGATGGAATGATCAGAATTTAAGACAGGGACCGTAAATATAAATTATGAGTATGATGTGTGCTCAAATTAAATTAAATTAAATATCATGCCAAATGATTAAATTGATGTTAAAAAAACAAATTGTTAAAAAAGTGAAGGATGCATGGAGCAGGGTTAATTCTAAATACTTCAGAATGTTAGTTTCCAAGGAATAGGCAACCAATGGAAGCTGTCCGTTAAGAGAGCTTCACTATTCCACCACTTTTCAGTGGTGCAAGACTCATAACTGTTACGATCCCTAATCTTCAGTGTTAGCCAGCATAGGACCATGATTTACCCTTTCGCTTCACCGCAAACGGATCAATGAGACGCGGCGGCTTTGGCTTGGGCAACTTGGGTGTGCGAGCTTCTGGGTTTGATTAGTATTGGATTAGCAGGATTGGTGGTGGCATTGACAGTGGCAACATGCAAAAGCAGATTAATTTAATTACAGGTACGTAATAAAGATGAATGATGAATGGGGGTTATTTTAAATATTTTTGCAATGCAAATGCAGAGTTCAAAGGGCGACTCACTGTGCGGCACAATTTTCGATTTGGTGGGCTGCATACAGGCATCCTCCTGCCCTCCATCATGTGCTTTCCTTTTGCGTGCCGGTGCGAGCTGTGCCTTGTTTATATTTCCATCCGCCAGAATATGCTGATGTTGCTTGGGCTGCCGCTGATAGGAGTTGTTGCCTAGCAGAGAAGTGGGCATACGCGGGCCTGGGGGATTGCTCAAAGTCTTGTTGACAAACTCGTAGACTTCATCCTGCACAAATATTTGAGAATGTTTAGTTATAATTTCTTTATATTAATTAGACCGAGTAGACTCACCACAACCATTGAGTCGACCATTGCTTGGGTCACACCTTCGATGCGCCGCTTGCTTTTAGGCACACGCAGCGCATCGTCAGCACTACCGACGACGACTAGCGAGGATTCAGACTGCATCCGCTCGCGCAAGCCCTCCATTTCCTCCTGGCTGCTGCGCGCCGCATTCTGGCCGATGACAAACAAAATGGGCGCCTTGATATCCAGCAGACGATCGTCGGGTGCTCCGCGTGGTCCACGTAACGTATTGTATGCGAAGCCCATGCAGATTACACACGCAACGCTCTCCGACATGGCCACTTGCAGAGCGAGTGCTGAGCCGGCATTGAATCCAATCAGAATGATGCCACGATGTGGATTTTCAGTGCGCAGTTCGTGTATGCGTACTCGTGTCAACGAGACAATTGTCTCGGCCACTTGATCAAGATTTTGGCCTCCAATGCGATCGCCTGTAAGCAATACTTGCAATCATGAATATATATTGTGTTATAGCTATATATGTGCCACTTACCCGTATTGGGAAGCGTGATCTGGACAATTTGGGTAATACTCGCCAAGGCCTCATACCAATTTTGCATACGTTGCGGCACAGATCCACTGGTGGGCATATTTGGCACTGCAACCATAATGGCGTTGTGTGGCAGATGCCGTGATTTCGCCAGTATGTCCGGCTGCCAACGCTTCTTCATCACAGGAGCGAGTAGCTCCTGACAATTGTTCAGTGGACGACTGAAGAGCATTTTGTCAATAAGAGTTGGCAGCTTGCTTTTGAGTGTTTGTATGATGTCCAAATAGGAAGCCATATATGAAGGTGGCAGCTGCTCCATGAGCAGCGCATGCAGCCACTGTGTGGTGCGTGGTTCCCAAGCAACGCTGGCTAAAGCACGTCGCATACGCGAACTGGACTTGTCGACAGCCACTCGCCGATGCACTGCCTCGTGCTGACGCTTATCGTTGGCCAAGCGGGCTAATTGATCCTGATCCAAAATGGTCGCAACTTTATCAAACAGCGTTTCCTGCATGCTTGTCCAGCCAGTGCTGTGAAAAGGAAGCTGTTAGTCGAAAAAGTTAGTTGAAAAATATATATCGTATATTGCCTACCGATTGATGCGCTCTTGCCAATCCTGATCATCGGAATTATTATTTCGCACATACTTGGCAATGCGCGCGCACTCGTTCATCATCTCCTTTGCCACAATCTCATCGTAGGCTGGTATATGGGTTGTCTGCACTGAGTCCCCCGAATCCTCGTGGGCCGGATACGTGTGGCAGGTGGGGCACTGCGGTGCATGACGGACGAGAATGGTTCGAGCGGGTGCTAAGCCATTGTTTAGTGAGTTGTCCGAGCGCGGAGCATCGCGCATATACGTATGCTCCATGGAGGTTTCACTGGGTGCCGAAATAGTGCTCGACTGTAAATATATATTATATATTAGAAAAAATCGTAATCCAGCATTAAATAAGACAGATGGAAGTGGATGTGCGAAGTGAGCGACTCATGCGGGATAAATCTGGAACTGAAGTGAGGGATTGAAGAATGGTAATAGACGTATTATTACACTCTCTGTTGAAATTTTTGCAGACGCGGCTGCGGCTGCGGCTGCAGTCGATGCTTTTGGTGGCGAGCTTAATATGGATGCCGCGCTACCTAGCTGTCCCGCCTTAACCACATAGTAGGAGGTATTGGCGTTTGCAGCTGTTGTTGCCATTTTGGCTGTTGTTATTGTTGTTGCTGCTGCTGGAGCAGACGCTCTGGCTATGTTTGCATTTGCATGTGTATGTGTGTGGGTTTGTATTTTTGTGTATGATGTTCCAGCCCTGGCAATAAATTTGCTCGGACTGTATGTAATAATCGAGGTGTTTGTGTTGGCCGACTGCATCTTTGGCTTCTTCTCAACCATGATGATTTCATTTTTATTGTTTTTCGTTTGTTTTATTTGCAGCATTTTATGTGTAGTTTTTATTTTTTTGGTTTAATTAGTTTTATTTCGTTACTCGCAGACTGTAGGTTTGCTTCTTCTTTCTCGGCTGCCTTGCAGCGCTCTTGGCGGTGTCTTGCAATGCACACACAAACTCGTAACACTTGTATTTTTATTGATTAAATTTTTATCGACGTCGAATTATTTTTGTATTTTCTACTATTCCTGTTTTTTAAGTGTTCTTCAACAAATCACTGCCTGCGTCTTTGCAATTAAAACATGGCGTGTGCGCAAAGCGTTGCCACACTGCTTTAACTAACAATACATGAAATTGTCGCTCATGTCTGGCAACCCCAAGCTTCGCAACCAAGTGTCCCTAAACTTATATATCTATTTCGCCAACATACATATTTAGCAATAATATAATTTAATAATACGGTATAATGAGCTATCACTTACTGTATCACTCAGCGTAGGTGTTGGTATCATAATTGTGTTATTCGACTGTTGCTGTTCGGTATCTTCATGGGTCACATTCTGTGAAATGTGCCCACCGCTTTGCACGAAATTGTTAAAACATTCGATAAACGACGACATTTCCGAAGCGTTTAATATACAATATCTCACTTAAACTCGAAAGGATGTTTTGAAACTTATAAACAATATACAAAACATTAAAAAGCGAGCGTAGCTTGATCCAAATATGTCAAGATTACAAAAGTGTTGCCACTCTATGCACATTCGAGGTTTTTCAGCACTGCTCTAAATCAGCTGTTTGGTTGATTGATATGATTTCGTATATTGCTACGCACTCGACTCCAAAGACTATTCACATATATGGGAGTTGTCACTTGAATTTTTAAACACTTTTATGTTGTGCCTAAGAATAAGTTAATATTTTTCCAGATTAAAAGAAATTTTAACCAAAGCAAGTCATAAAATCAAGAACAGTATAGTCGCAGTTTTGGTACATTTGTAATAATCGGGGAAAACGTGATATGGCGCGTGATTGCACGCACTCATCACTAATTGCTTTGATTGTTTTTGTTTGTTTTTTTTTTTCTTGCCAAACATTGCGTGTGGATTTTTTTTTATAAGTTAAATATATAAATGTTGCGCTTCTTAATTCCATTTAGCAAAATGACGGGAATTGAAGAACATGAAGCTCCTGCCGCTGGTATAGAAAGTCTACAAATATCTTAACAATCACTTGAGTATTAATAACAAAGGCAGCATCAGGAATATTACTTTTATACATAGAGTTTTGAAGATACACACATATACATATGTAGAGAAAAAATGAGCATAAAAATTGTATTAACTCTGTTTAGAATTTGAATCTCTGTCTTTGTTTGTTTGCATATGTTCATGTCTTTTCCAGGTATGTTTTTTTTTATTTTTTGTGTATTTTATTATACTTAGTGGCTGCTGGTTTGTATTCTCTCTTTTGTACTGATTTACAGTCCTATTTACGACCAAATGATAACATTCATGTATAAATTTATTCAAATTTAATTCGCTCTCTATCACTCCTATTGCGCCGTGCAAACAGTGTTGCCACGAAAAGGCGCTTTGACGGACAAAACTGTCCGCCTGGAAAGTGTGGCAGCCCCAATATTTGAAATCCAGCTCCTCTAATGTTATTTATATAACTTCGATATATATTTAAGAACAGTATATTTATTATAATATTACATCCCTTTATTAAATTTCTGCCGCATGGGTTGGGCTCGACTGTTTGATAGGCTCACTTTAAAACAAAATTAACAATATATATCGTTTACAAAAGTGTTGCCACCCTATGCACAATTGTAGTTTTTCTGCACTGCTTAAAATCAGCTGTTTTGTGGATGTTTGGTATGATCGCCTGTCGTGCTATGTATTGTAATTTCAGAAGATTATGCTCGGAATCATTTTATATTTCTCGACTTTTAGATTGCTTATATGATGTAGTTTCCATATATTTAAATAACATCTATATTGAATCAACATTTGACAGTCATTACAATATCATTGCATTAAACGGTAAAATGGTAGTTTTTGGTACATTTGTAACAAACCACGCATTCGTGAAATAATTTCACGCACTCATCACTAGTTGGCTTGCATATTGTATTGTTTCACTTTTCTTGCCAAACGTTTCGTGTGGATTTTATAAATTAAATTTATAAACATTGCGGTTCTGGAGTCCATAATGCAAAATGGACGAACTGCAACAGCTGGAGTACTTGTCCCTGGTGTCAAAAATCTGCACAGAGCTTGACAATCACTTGGGCATTAACGACAAAGATTTAGCCGAATTCATCATCGATCTGGAGCACAAGCATCGCAGCTACGACTCGTTCCGCAAGGCGCTACTGGAAAATGGTGCAGAATTTCCGGATTCTCTAGTGCAAAACTTGCAGCGCATCATCAATTTGATGCGACCCAGCAGACCTGAATGCGATGCAAAAGTGACGATTGGCGAGGATGGAAAGGGAGACAAGAAATCGCAGCTGAAGAAAATGTTTCCTGGCTTAGCTCTGCCTAACGACAAATACAGCAGTACGATGGAGGAAGACGGGCAGACTGAAGAGGAGTCGAAGCAGAAGTTGAAAATAAAGAGAAGCGAGATGAGCGATGTGGATGCGGCCATGCTGGAGCTAGAGGCTCTGGAACCTGGAGAGCGAAAGGAGCAACAGTCAGTAAAAGAGAGCAGTAGTAGCTCACGCGACCGCCATAAAGGCAAAGAACGCAGTCGGAGTCGGGAAAGAGACCGCGACAAAGATAGACATCGAGAAAAGGAACGGGACAGAGATAGAGACAGGCAGAGGGAGAGCGATCGGCATAGAGAGCGCGATAAGGATAACAAGAAGGAAAGAGAACGGGATAGGGATAGAGAGCGGGACAAGGAACGTCGTCGTCGGCGCAGCAGATCCCGAGAGGAACGCGATCATGATCGTGACCGTGATCGGGACCATCGGAAACGACGCTCCAGCTCACGAGAGCGGCACGACAGACACGAGCAACGCAGACGACGCTCCCGTTCCCGATCCCATGAGCGCAGCAGCCGCCATCAACAGCAGGCACAGCAGGAGAAAATGCCCCCGCCATCAGCTAGTATGAGCGATGATCCAGAGCTGGGCAAGATTTACTCCGGCAAGGTGGCGAACATAGTCCCGTTTGGTTGCTTCGTGCAGCTGTTCGGTCTGCGCAAGCGTTGGGAGGGTCTGGTGCATATCTCGCAGCTACGCGCCGAGGGACGCGTCACCGATGTTACCGAGGTGGTGGCGCGCAACCAGACAGTGAAAGTTAAGGTCATGTCGTTGACCGGCCAAAAGGTGTCGCTGTCAATGAAGGAGGTGGATCAGGAGTCTGGGCGAGATCTCAACCCGCTGTCGCATGCACCCGACGAGGATGAGCTAGCACTGCGGGATCGCAATCCCGATGGACCCTACAACAGCACCTCCTCAATGCTCAATCTGCAGGGCAACAACATCGATGGCGACGAGCACGAGTCCCGCAAGCGAGTGACGCGCATCTCCAGTCCAGAGCGATGGGAGATCAAGCAAATGATCAGCTCAGGAGTGCTGGATCGCAGCGAAATGCCAGACTTTGATGAGGAGACAGGGCTATTGCCCAAGGACGAGGACGACGAGGCGGATATTGAAATAGAAATTGTGGAGGAGGAGCCACCGTTCCTCTCCGGACACGGACGAGCACTGCACGACCTGTCGCCCGTGCGGATAGTCAAAAATCCAGATGGCTCACTCGCCCAAGCTGCGATGATGCAGTCCGCCTTGTCCAAAGAGCGACGAGAGCAGAAGATGTTACAGCGGGAGCAGGAGATGGAAGCAGTGCCCAGCAATCTCAACAAGAACTGGATCGATCCGCTGCCCGAGGATGACTCGGCACGCCATCTGGCGGCCAATATGCGCGGCATGGGCGCCGCCCCACAAGAGGTGCCCGAGTGGAAGAAGCACGTCATCGGCGGCAAGAAATCCTCCTTTGGCAAGAAGACCGATCTGACTCTCGTCGAGCAGCGCCAATCTCTGCCCATTTACAAGCTGCGCGACGATCTTATCAAGGCCGTCACGGATAATCAGATTCTGATTGTGATTGGCGAAACGGGCTCCGGGAAGACCACACAGATCACGCAGTATCTGGGCGAGTGTGGCTTCACGGCCAGAGGCAAGATTGGATGCACCCAGCCACGTCGTGTAGCCGCCATGTCGGTGGCCAAGCGCGTGGCCGAGGAGTTTGGCTGTCGGCTGGGCCAGGAGGTGGGCTATACGATACGTTTTGAGGATTGCACCAGCCCGGAGACAGTGATCAAGTACATGACGGACGGTATGTTGCTACGCGAGTGCCTAATGGAGGCGGAGCTGAAGTCGTACTCTGTCATCATGTTGGATGAGGCCCACGAACGCACGATCCACACGGATGTGCTCTTCGGGCTGCTGAAAACTGCTGTCCAGAAGCGACCAGAGTTGAAGCTGATTGTCACCTCGGCCACGTTGGATGCGGTCAAGTTCTCGCAGTATTTCTTCGAAGCTCCAATTTTTACGATACCCGGACGCACGTTTCCCGTGGAGGTGCTGTACACTAAGGAGCCAGAGACGGACTACTTGGATGCTTCGCTCATAACTGTGATGCAAATCCATCTGCGTGAGCCGCCAGGCGATATACTGCTCTTCCTAACGGGCCAGGAGGAGATTGACACCGCCTGCGAGATACTCTACGAGCGCATGAAGAGCTTGGGTCCAGACGTGCCCGAGCTAATCATTCTGCCTGTGTATTCGGCGCTTCCGTCCGAGATGCAGACCCGAATCTTCGATCCAGCTCCCGCGGGCAGCCGCAAAGTGGTGATTGCCACAAATATAGCGGAGACATCGCTCACCATAGACGGCATCTTCTATGTGGTCGATCCTGGCTTTGTTAAGCAGAAGGTTTACAATTCCAAGACGGGCATGGACTCCCTAGTAGTCACGCCCATTTCCCAGGCAGCGGCCAAGCAGCGTGCCGGCCGTGCTGGTCGCACTGGGCCCGGGAAGTGCTATCGTCTCTACACGGAACGCGCCTACCGGGATGAGATGCTGCCAACGCCAGTTCCGGAGATCCAACGCACTAATCTGGCGACCACAGTGCTGCAGCTGAAGACGATGGGCATCAATGATCTGCTGCACTTTGATTTCATGGATGCGCCTCCTGTTGAGTCACTGGTCATGGCATTGGAGCAGCTCCATTCGCTCTCCGCGCTCGATGACGAGGGGCTATTGACACGTCTTGGTCGTCGCATGGCCGAGTTTCCACTCGAGCCAAATCTGTCGAAAATGCTCATCATGTCCGTCGCACTACAGTGCTCGGACGAGATCCTAACCATTGTCTCGATGCTCAGCGTGCAGAACGTGTTCTACAGACCCAAGGACAAGCAGGCGCTGGCCGACCAAAAGAAGGCCAAGTTTAACCAAGCAGAAGGTAAGTCGGGAATATAGCTATATATACAGATTGCTTATGGAATTGCCATTCCTGCAGGTGATCATCTTACTCTGCTGGCGGTCTACAACAGCTGGAAGAACAACAAGTTCTCGAATGCCTGGTGTTATGAGAACTTTGTGCAAATCCGTACGCTGAAGCGCTCGCAGGATGTGCGGAAGCAGCTGCTCGGCATTATGGATCGCCATAAGCTGGACGTTGTGTCAGCGGGCAAAAATTCGGTGCGAATACAAAAGGCCATATGCTCCGGGTTCTTTCGTAATGCGGCCAAAAAGGATCCACAAGAAGGCTATCGGACTCTGGTTGATTCCCAAGTGGTTTACATACATCCTTCAAGCGCGCTGTTCAATCGACAGCCCGAATGGGTCATCTACCATGAGCTGGTGCAAACGACAAAGGAGTATATGCGCGAGGTAACCACCATTGATCCGAAATGGTTAGTGGAGTTTGCGCCATCCTTTTTCCGCTTCTCTGATCCCACCAAGCTCAGCAAATTCAAGAAGAACCAACGACTGGAGCCGCTCTACAACAAGTACGAGGAGCCAAACGCGTGGCGTATATCCCGCGTGCGTCGTCGCCGTAATTAATCAGCTCGATTTGTGTACCAAGTTCTTTTTGTATTTAATAAAAGCTAAGTGAAATTAAAATAAGATCAACGTTTGATGACTCTCCACCTCTCAGTATCCCTTGTGCCCGCGAAAGCGTTGTCTATTATCCAGCTGAAAATGTGCAAACGTTATATTTATTCAGTATCCCAGCTCGTAACAATGGAATACTCACCAGTGAGCGCTTACATTCGAAGAATGTGTTGCGCAGTATTTGACACTCAGGCGGCACGCTATTGTCTTTGAGGCACTGTCGCGGTGTCTTTTTATCTAAGCGACAGCACTCGCTCTCCAGCAGGCACATTTTTAGGTCTGCACGAACGCCGGCACAAGTTGTTTCATCCGCCAGCTTTTCATTTCCCTCATAGCGCATCATTTTGTTTCTATTTTATATTGTGTACAAGCCGACTGAACTTTATTATTGTTTAATTCAAGCTGATTACAAAATCGACTAAAACATATGTTTCTTAGAAGTGTCTGGCAGCGCTCACAACGATATAAATGTCTATCGATATTTTGTGCAGCACTGTTTTCTTATTTTAAATTGTTTCAATTCGCTAACAATTAACTACTAAATAGAGCTAAGCTCTATTGTGAAAAAAATTTAATTTTCGTTTAAAAATTAATATTATTACTAAATATATAGCAGATATTTTTTTAATACGTTGTCGTTATCGATTAATTAAACAAATAAACGATATGAGAATGTCAACATTAACACGATAAGAAGAAGACCAGCGCCAATGAGTGCAAAAACATGTATAATTCTATTGAGATACCAGACTCCGACGACGATATGTCGGAAACAACGATCGATTTACCTAAATCGGTATCCAGCGCTGCCGAAATAAACGAGCACACACCCAAAAAGCAAAGAAGGATTTCAATTTCCAGTGCACCTGAGGCCAACACAGGCAGAACTCCGGGGTCTACCTCATCAGAAACAACAGACAGCTCTCCACCAAACGCCACAAGCACTATGAGCAACAGTCACAATCAGATGCAAACAAACAACCAAGTGCGCCATAGATCACGAAAAGCTCAGCTTACAGTACGCAATGGACTTGAGAACGAAATACAATTCGAATCAATTCCGCTCGATAATGAAACTCCAGCAGCCAAAGAGCGAAGGGTGAACGAGAATGATAGCCTAAATACTCTCATCAAGAATTTGATTAACACCGAGGAGATGGAAGCGATTGTGCAGCGAATTGCTAGCGAACGTGTGCGTTCCAATTTCCTATTGACTACCTATCAGGCAAGCAATATAAACAATATATGTATATATTAAACAATATTTCATGTATACTCTCTTTCTTAGTTGCCTGACATGAATTTCTCACTAAACACACCCCTTGAAATGCTAAAGTTTCAGTTCCAGGAGCGACTGAAGCACCGCAGAGAGCGCTCGAATACAGCAAATGCAACGAATGCAACAAAACCAGCCGTAATAACTAAAACCAAGTCTGAACCGTCATAGTAAAAATAAATGAGGTGTAAATAATAATTAGTCTTATATAATTGTTAACGTTAAAAGTAATTAAAAAAATGAATAAAATGAAATAAACTTTAATCTAATGTTATAATAAATGTAAATCAGTTTTACATGAGGAAATGTGATTTTCTGTTGTTTTTATGTGTGCGCGTTTTGCGCATGTCTCTCAAAAGTGCGTTTTAGTCGACGGCGTTCAACAACCCAGCGTAGCCGTGATCGTCTAGTGGTTAGGACCCCACGTTGTGGCCGTGGTAACCCAGGTTCGAATCCTGGTCACGGCAATGCTGCAATATGCATTGTCACGGAGTTGGGTTGATTTTTTTTTTTTTTTTTTAAATTATACATCAAATAAATTTGTTTAAAAAATTTTTTTTTTATAAGGTAGGCTGCTGATTACAGGAAAACGAAAAATTATATTATGTTGTATTACACACAACAAAGTTTGGCTGCTTATCAAATTGTTTGCTAATAAAATTACAATGGACCTCTATAACGACGAAGATTCGGAATCCCAGAAAGAAACCGATGAGTCCACCAATGAGGAAGAGATTAATCAAATTGATATTACGATACAAAATATATGTAGAAACTTGCGCAAAGGAGATTGGACGTATTTGGGCAGACATCCAGAGGTATCTAAAGCATACAAATATTGGTAAATATTTAATTGTGTTTTTGTATTAGGTACGGGCTATAATTCGCGTGATTATAATGCAAGCCGTTAAGGAAAATCCCAAAAACATTTTTAGCTTTGCCGCCGATCTGTTTAGTTCAAAGAAACAGAAGAATTTGATAAAACTGGTAATAGTTTATATTATTCGTTTAGCTTAACTATTTATGTACTTTATGTTAATCAAAGATCAACAAGCAATTGAAGTGGGTGAATCAACTGATTCATAAGGGCGCCTGGACTGCTGCTGATGGAACCATGCTGTTCTCTGAAGAGAGCTCCGACTGTCAAGTGCACGAAGAATGCTCAGTTCCGAGCGCCGACGAAGCTAAGTTTGAAGTGAAAAATGTGTTCCCGGAAAATTTTAAGCCCAGTTGCTAAATTTATTGAAAAATGTATTAAATATTGACGTAAAATTACAAAATTATAAAAATGATGAAATTGATAACTATAGCAAATTTCAGCTTTGCGGTTTTGGCTTTGATTTGGTTTTTTTCGTCTTCTTTAGAAAACTGGTGACAAGAGTTGAGTTCTTCTGATCTTTTTCTCGTTGCTTTTCCATTTCGATGGCGGACGAAAATTCCCTCAAAGCATCCATTTGATAGGTGCGACGAGCCTCGATTGTCATTTTGAAGTCCTCCTCGGAGCGTCGGAAATCGACTTGAAAAATTGAAAACGTTTTTAAAATTTGCAAACACTTCTCGCACAAAAATCGTGGCAGACCCGGAATATCTTTGATCTGGGCAAAGGATTGATTTATTGTCCATTATGGCCTATAGTTTGTTTGTGTAAATACCTCAATGTGTATTGTATTGGCAATAATGCGTGTTAGTCGACGGCCTTTAAATAGTGGACGCAATTGAATACCATTCTCTGGAGTTGGTCGACATTTGCATATGCGACAGCAATTGGTTAAATCGAAATCATTTGGATTGAAAAACGAAATTCTTCGCGTTAGACTTTCTCCGTTTTCCGACATTTTTACTATATTAAAATTTTAAATTTACTATGAACAAGTTTGAGAGTCAAGGTGACAATGCCTGGTTCAAATTTGTGTTTAAATATATACATATATATATTCACATTGTTGGATGAATTTTCAGGATTTTGAATTCTACCGCCACGCCATTTTTTCACCTCACTTGAAGTTCTCTCCACGCAAGCTACAAAGCTTGCGTGAAGTTGGCTGCGCGCAGTATCCAACTCGCATTAAGTTGGCTGCTTACAAATTTCCAACTAGAGTGAAGTATACAAGACGCAAAAGTGTTTAATTCATATTGATTAAAATAGTGTTTGCGTTGGTCGCGTTTAATTATTTACTAACTTGCAAAGACTTCAATGATATACCCATTAAAATTCGCTAAACCCAACAAGCTTCCAAGCAATTCACAGAAATTTCAACCAGAGTCTGCCATATTTTTTGGTAAGTTTTGCCTTTCACGCGTATTCTTATTCGAGGCCAATTCGCTCACTTTTTGTGTTCCTTTGTTGTGCTAAGCTCTTTCTGCCGAATATGCCGCAAGATTGGTGTCTGTTTTGTTATTGTTTCTTTATTAAAATCAATCAGGCTAAAATCGAATCTTAATTTACAAACAGAATACAAAAAATAGCTGTTGCCTGGTTATTTAATATCAAACGCAGCTTCTGTTAATATGTATCAAAATTAATACGTTATAGCTTAACTAACAAAACAATCCGAAATATGGCATTTAAGTAATAATTTGCTGCACTTGAAATTAGAAATGTCTCGCGAGACATTTTGACTACGCAGCATAAACATTTCCCCATTGTAAGTGCAGTAACTGTGGCAACTTGGTCGGCCGGCCGGCAAAAAGCGAGAAATGTCAGCTAACACTGAACTAACATAGGCTTAACATAACAACGTTGGCTTTGAATGCTACTATTCGGAGTTCGTAGCTCGCCGGAGTTTGCTTCAGTTGTGATTGTTACAAAAAAGAAAAGGAGAGAAAAACGAAAATCCCTTTGACGTATAAATTTCTTGTAAAATGTTGCCAAACGACAGAAAGATATTGAGGTGCAGCAGAAATACGCGCACTGATTGCACCACATTTAATTATTGCTACATTCTCCATTCTGAAACCTTTTTTTGCAGGCAACACGCACGTCAGAATCAAAGTCAGACTGCGCGCCGGCCTGCCCAGCGACTCAGCGCTGGAAGACTCAACAACAATCAGAACAACAATAGCAACAACAATAACAACAGCAGGAGCAATCACAAGATGAGCAAGGCAGATCCCATATCGCTCAGCTTCCACGACTCCTGCCTGCGCATGTCCGACGTCCAGCTGCTGCACGGACCGCGCTGGCTTAACGATCAGGCAAGAATCAACTACAACACCATATATATATTGAAATATAATTTTGCTTGCAGATCTTGAGCTTCTACTACGAGTATCTGTCGCACGTCAAGTACAAGAACAACAACGACTTGTACTTCATTGCGCCCGAGGTGACGCAGTGCATGAAATACATGGACGATTCAGAGCTGGAGATGCTCTTCGAGGAGCACGATGCAGCGAACAAGCCATTCATATTCTTTGCACTGAATGACAATGGAAGCACCGAGGCAGGCGGCACCCATTGGTCGCTGTTGGTGCTCTCGCGACCAGAGAAGACGTTCTTCCACTTTGACTCGTATGGCAACAACAATACGGGGCCTTCGATGGAGCTGATGACCAAGGTCAAGGAGCTGCTAGGCGTGCGGCAGGCAAAGTTTCGCCCGATGCGTTGCCTGCAGCAGGCGAATGGCTACGACTGCGGCATCCATGTCATCTGCATGACCGATCACATCGCTGACTATGTGAATCGCTATGAGGTGATTGAGGGTCTGTCCACATTGCACATCGATACGGTGAAGGCCAAGCGGGCCGAGCTGCTCAAGCTGATCCTTTCGCTGGGCGGCAAGGATTAAACGCAGCTAAAGGCTTCCTTTGCTATATCTCGTAGCCTTAAGTGACCTTCCACAAAAACGTTACTAACTGTAAAACACTCTGTGAATACGACCCAACGTATACGCTTAAATTTATAAGAGAGCTGGAGAGAGGAATCGTAGTCGATGTAGTTTATTGGGTGCTTGCTTCAAGCGTTGAACGCAAGCTGATCTTCAACATGAATGCGATATTTATATTAATAATTGTAATTTGTTTAATTTATTGTTTACTCTTGCCCAGTGCTAGGCACTGCAATAACAGTAACAACAGCGAACACGAAGTGAACAGACAAGATCCAACCCGAGCACATTTGAAAGAAGTGCGATTCACGTACATAATGGTTGGCCTACGGAATAAATATTTGTTTATTCAAGCCAAAGGCTCATGTTTATTATTATCACTGGACGGAGAGCATGATATTTCTGTTTGTTTGTCCAACAGAACCTAAGATATGTATAATAAAAATATGGGTGCAGATTTGGAATGTTTCGCGAAATTTGTTTAGTTTGTTAAAAAAATCGAATAACGAATAAAAATCCTTTAGAAGACTGCAAAAACTAGCAACCTAAGATAATGGATATGATATGAGTGAGAGAGAGAGAGAGAGAGAGAGAGAGAGAAGAACTACTGTTTATATTCATTGTTCGCTTGAAAATCCGAAACCTTTTAGTCAGGTACTTACTATATATCTCCGCAACAATACAGAATGAATATCCGTACTTCTGTTATACAGAAAGAATTGAACTATTTCATCGATTCGATGCCTTATACTCCCCAAATAGTCATATTCTTGTCCACTTTTATCTGACGATGCGTTAGCCAAGATACAATCAACATTTGCTAATTAGACCCTCGGCATAACTTGGCTAAAAAAGGAATATTTTCAGTTACGTATTGTGGCCCGTTAAGCATGGTCGGCCAGTTCTTTTTGCGTTTCTATTACAATTATTCGGTAGCTCTGGGCGTTACCTCCTACTTTCCCACGTCAAAGAGCTTTCGCGAGACGTGGCTGACGCGCGCCTATGTCCTGGTAATGAATGTCCTGACGCTCAGTTTGCTGCCCATGGCATTCTGGCTGTCCGCCCAGTACGTCAGGACAACCAGTTGGTTTCCGAACCTGTTGACCTACACCACATATATACTCTACACGGTATCCTATGCCACCATAGCCTACACTCTGATCTCTCGCTCGTGCCGGGATAAGGCGCTGCTGGAGGTGGACAGAATAGTGCAGCGCCTGAAGCGGAAGAGAGCACAGGAGTTTGGAGCTGAGCAATGTGTCGGCGGCACTCTGGGACATTTGTACCATTTGAAGCTGGGCTCCGTGCTGGTCCTCTGCCTGACCAGCATCCTAGCTTGCCTGATGATCCCGAATGAGCGGCAGCTGAGCATTCTGCTGTGGGCCTTCTTCTACAGCAACGCCATGAATATTCCCCTGCTCGCCGTCTACCGATATTTTCTGGCTCTGTGGGACATTGCCTGTTGCTTTCAGTATCTCAATAAACAGCTGTCCCAGCTGCTGGATCTGGATTGTGGGATCACAGATACTCCGACGCGTCGACAGCTGGAGCAGCTGCGGCACTTGTGGACGCTGCACAGCCTGCTCACGCGCTGCACCCACAGGCTGAACAAGATCTACGGACTGCTGATGCTGGCGGCTCGCTTTGACAATCTGGCATTCTTTGCGATCAATGGATATTGGGGCATCCTCTTCTCATTTAGCGTTAAAGCGCCTTTCTATGTGCTTCTCTATGGCGCGTCGGTCTATCACGCGCACCTGCTGGACTTTTATTTGTTGAACCTAATGTGCGATCAGACTATAAGGTATCAGAGCGCGATACAGCATAGCCTCAGCGATAGACATTGGTCAAGGGAGGTGCGTATTATCTATAAATATATTTATGCAATAATTATATATATAGTAAACTTTCTTATTCTTGCAGCTGAATGCTTTTGTCCTATACACCTGCACTTCGAAGCTGACCCTTTGGGTGTGCGGTCTCTATAAGGTGAATCGTCGCAACTGGTTCCAAATGCAGATCTCTATCATTACTTTTTCCATTCTGTTGCTGCAGTTTCACTTGTTGAGCAATAAGAGATATACTTTATAAAACAATTATTATGTATAAAGTTCTTCAATTCCCATTGCATTTAGTAGATTATAATAACTTCATTGATATTGAAACAGATCCTACTTAAAATTCCTTAAAATATTTATTATAGTTTAACAAGTTCAATAATTAATTCAGTTGATTATAAATCTAATTAACAAATTAAAAATTTAATGTACAAAATACGATTATACTATATATAATCTGAATATTGAGGAGCTTATAATTTACGATTCATGTCTTTATTAGGATGCGAAGCCAGATGGAGGGAATACAATACTTTAGACAATTATATATAGTCCATATATGGTTAGGCATAAACATTTCAATCACATTACACATCGAAATATATATATATATGTCGGTCGGCCTGATTAACAACTGCCGCCCAGCGAGAGAATCAGCTTGAGCAGCTCGGACCGCTTGGCCTTCACGGTTTCGATGTGCAGTCCGGGCAGACCCTGTATCATCTCGTAGCGGCTCACATAGTCGGCTATGTGATCGGTCATGCAGATGACATGGACGCCGCAGTCGTAGCCATTCGCCTGCTGCAGACAGCGCATCGGACAGAACTTGGCCAGCCGCATACCCAGGAAGTGCTTCACTCTGTTCATCAGCTTGACGGACGTGGCCGTGTTGCTGTTCCCAAAGGAGTCAAAGTGGAAGAATGTCTTCTCGGGCTGCGACATCACCAGCAGCGACCAGTGGCTGCCACCTTCCTCAGTGGCGCCGTTGTCGTTGAGCGCAAAGAATATGAACAGCTTGTAGGCGGCATTGTTCTTGTCCAGCAGCATCTCCAGCTCCGAGTCGTCCATGTATTTCATGCACTGCGTCACCTCGGGCGCTATGAAGTACAAGTCGTTGTTGTTCTTGTACTTGACGTGCGACAGATACTCGTAGTAGAAGCTCAAGATCTGCAAGCAAAATGTATATTTCAATATATAAATAGGGCTAGCTAGTTGATTCATTGAGCTTCTTGCCTGATCGTTGAGCCAGCGCGGTCCGTGCAGCAGCTGGACGTCGGACATGCGCAGGCAGGAGTCGTGGAAGCTGAGCGATATGGGATCCGTCTTGCTCATGTTTGTGCTCCTGCTGTGGCTCATTATCTTTGCTGGTATTGTAATGTGTGCAGGGGTTGGATCGGCGCACAGCCGGGGTTGGTTTGTGACGTGCGTGTTGCCTGGAAAGTGTACGAAAAGCTTAAACAATTTTGTAATTTAGTAATTATGGAGGATTGTTTGTTGTAGTGTATTTAAGCCTCAAGTCGTTTTGTATTTTGGCAGCATTTTATAAGATCTTTGATATTTTTTCTTTTCGAACATAGGTTTATCTTCAAAGTGTGGTGTTATTAGGTATATGTAATGCACATGTTATTTAACATTCTTCGGGGTTGTATTGCCCGGATTCGTAGAACTCGCTGGAACACGGCGTAGTCAAATTTCCAAGATTGTTAACAATTCTTTTTTATTTTAAATGCAAAATCAAACGTGAGCTTAGATTACTGCTAAATGTATGATTAAAAACATATTGTATACAAAGTAATTATAATAGCAATAAAAATACATCGAAATATTGATATTACGAGGCACTAAAATGCATTTAATATGCATATTTTACAGTTCACATACATACACACATCTCATATACATTGATATAAAGAGGACATGCTGATAGATCGTTTCTATATAGTATATAGTATATGGTATAAAGTATATACTAAGCCGTTGCTAGATTGTGTTTGGTGGGTTCATTGCGGGGCCCAGGATACAATTCCCAAATACTAAAAGCTAAATGCTCGGCTGTGTATATAGTTTATGATAAAGGAGTCCGCTTCACAGCCGCACCTCGGGGCGCTGCCAGCCGCCGAAGGCACGCTCCAGCTCCTCGGCCACGGCCAGGCACAGCCGATCCTGATTAAAGTTCGCGATGATCTGCACGCCCAGCGGCAGACCCTCGCTGCCCAAGCCAAGCGGCACAGCTGTGGCCGGGAAGCCCAGCACGTTCACTATGCCCGTGTAGGAGAAGTTGATGGGGCGCAGTATGGGCTCGTTGTGGTAGGGCGCCACAGTGGGATGCGTGGGATAGATGAGCACGCCGTTGTCACCCAACAGCTGCTGCAGGGTGGCACGCAGCTCATCCCGCTTGGCCACCATGTGCTTGTACTTGGAGGAGCCATGCTGGCACTGGGCATTGTCCATCACGGCGGTGATCAGGCCAATCAGTGTGTGCTTCGAGGCGCCCACCAGCCACTTAAGCAGCTCCAAATAGGTGTTGATATCGTAGCGCAGATCGCCCAGTTGGTAGCTGAAGCCGTGACCGGAATCGTCCCGCATGTTGGCAAACCAAATGGCCGCCGATTGGCGTATCTGTGGCAGCTGCACCTGCTTCACCTGCCCATCGCCAAACTTCTTGGTCAAATGCTCGGCCACTCGGCGCATGGCCAGCAGCAGATCCTTATCGACGGCGGAGACCATGCGACCACCGCCGTCCGATTCCTGATAGAAGAACTTCATTTTCTCCAGCGCCACCGGCTTGTTTAGCTGCAGGTGTTCCGCCTGCTCCCCAGCCATAATCTGCAGCATGGGTCGCAGATCCTCGGCAAAGCGCGACATGGGACCCAGACCCAAGAACGAGTTCTGCTCCTCACTGAACGGGGTAGGGAACTGGCCCTTATTCGAGACGATCAGCTTGCTGGGCTTGTGTCCGAATATGCCATTGAAAAAGGCAGGCATCCGAATGGATCCACCAATGTCCGAGCCTAAGCCAAACGGCGAACCTGCAGCCGATTGGACGCAGCCTTCGCCGCCGCTAGAGCCGCCCACAATACGATTGGTGTCGTAGGCATTGTTCGTCCTTCCGTGCACCGTATTGTTGCTCTCCCACCACATGCACATCTCGGACACGTTGGTCAGCGCAAAGGGTATGGCACCCGCCTTTCGCATCAATCCCATCGCATCCGAATCGTTTGCAGCGCGCACTTCGCGACGCGAATACAATCCAGCTGTATGGAGCATTCCTGTAAAGAGAAACCATTTGGTATTAATATTATAAATTTATATTAACGTACAGTTTTCGTAATTAGCGATATATTTACGACCTAATTAATGAAATTGAATTTAACTAAAAGTCTCAACATATTTTTTAGAACTCTACTTTATTTTTTCAGAAGGTATTCATTCCTAGTCAGTTTTGAGAGCAATTTTAATATTGAAGAATACAGATGAATGAGAAGATGTATTTGAAAACTAGAGAATTATTTTATTTATTGTATATATGATAAAAAAACAAAAACTATTTTTTAAAATTAAAACAGAAGTACTATAGCTGCTTGATGCACTCAAACAATTTTTAAAGAATTTTTATTTTTATTTTTCTAAAGAATTCTTAAAAATATTTTAATAAAGAACTAGACTTTTAACTAAAGCCATTTTTTATATTTAAAAATTATAAATAATAAATGAAGTAAATAAAATAAATAAAACAAAATAGAAGTCAATTTTATTTGTTAAAAGAAAAATATATTAGAAATTAAATTTAAAAAAGTTTTTTGTGTGATTTATAAAAATAAATAACAAAATTAATCTAATTAAAAAATAAATTCAAACTAATATTATTTTAAGTTTAGGCTTGGAGGCATTGCTCCATGAAATGTCGATCTTCGACGAATCTTTGCTCCTCAAAAATGCTAAAAAAAATTATGCTATGCAAACTTTATACATTTATTTCAAATTCAGATAGATTGGAATTTACAAATGAAAATAAAAAATAAATAAAAAATTAAAGTAATTAATATTATAGGCGTTTAACCATTTTTTTTTAAATTTTCTATCTAATTTTAATTGTTGATACCTTGTTATAGTGCTTCGAATTTGCATAAATTCAACTAATTAAAATTTTAATTCATATACTGCCAAATTTAATAGGTGCTCATTTTGTAGTCGTAGACTCACCTTTAACCGCTATGCAATCCTTTGTTGTGATGGGAACGCCCAAGAAGGGTTTCAACGTGGCCAACTCTTCTGGTGTGTGCTGTCCCGACTTGATCAAAGCATCCGCTGCGGCCGCCTCTTTGAGTGCGTCGTCGTAGCGCTGGTCCACGACACAGTTGAGCAACGGATTCACTTCCTTTACGCGGCGTATAAATGATTCCAGAACCTGAACGCTGCTGAGCTATAAAGAAAATATGAATAAATGAAGCTCTGGAATTTCAAGTGTGAAAGATTCCTTCTCTGTACCTCTTGGTTACGTATTTTGCGGGCCAACGAGGTGGCCGATTCGAGGAGTATGGGATCCGTTATGGCCGGCATGCGTTTGCCCGTGGTGCCATATATTAATCGGAAGATAAATCGAAAGAAGGACTGCATCAGCCCAAAGATGAAGGCGCCAATCATGCGGCTCAGAGGCACGCTATTCTGGTCCAACGGCGTCTCCAGCATGGCGTCTAATATGGAATGTAGCCTATAGCTATAAATATCTATATATTTATATATATTGTTAGCAATTCGATTTTATAATTGTGTTTGAGTTCCAGTTCTTGACCAGGCCCATGTGTTAATTCTCTGCAATGAGGTAAAGAGAAGTATATATTTATTTTTAGCCGGATAATTTAAAGTGTAGATAAGAAACAGACAATAGGAGCATTTGAACAATCTTGTGTAAACATTTCCATAAATACATTTTGTTAATATACTTTTGGTTTATCTTCGCGATAAAAATGCTCCAGGCCGGGTACTTAGGGAGCGTAATTGGATTAACAGAACGACTACAGATTTCGAGTATAAATTTAACATTGCAAAGAGAAGTATTGAAAGCAAGAGAATAACTTTATAGTTCAGTTTGGTGAAGAAGTTCAATTTAGTTCTTTTACGACTATATTGTGCATTCCATTCGCTGGTTCAATTATTTGAGCAGTGACAGTTTGAATATATTCAACTGAACTTATTCTGAACGCTGCGACGCACTTCAATTTTATTTATATGTGATAAACATGTTAAATAGATAAATGCATATTGAGAGATTTTATAGACCAGCTCTATTATAGACCATTAATACTGAAGATAATATATTTTTATATTCGTTCACGAAGTGAAATGAGTACATTGAATTTGTCTAGTTTTCTTGCGGATGTGGCGAATATATCTACGCCCACTGGAGGCGTACCAAGCCACAAAAGATTTATATGCACCATATACCATATCAACCATTAGTAAATATGGGCCGCAAATTAAATGTCCACATCCACTGAGGTCGTGGCGAATCGGAAAAAACCGGTAACTTCTACTGTTATTCAGTTATAAGTTCAATATTTTATTGACGTTTGATATCCCCTATTGATGTGCCAAAATGTATACATCAATATGGCTTTTCAGCTGTTTTCGAACCGCGAAAGAGTATTATGCAGTCTGTAGCACCTGAATGGAATGTTTTTATTTGTTTTTATAAATGGTGTTAATTCAAATTAATGATATATAAATTCTTGTCGCATATTGACGAATTACACATTATATAGTTTAATACGCGCTGAATTATTTTTAGCTATCGACGCGGCCACTTAAATATCGCCACGTGCCCCCTTGATCGCCGCCACAACTTCGACTGAGTCATATCCATTATCAAGTTTATGATGTCTGGGCCTCACAAAACTTTTATCTGCCCAACGGATCGAGCACATTATATGAGTAAATACTAATGGCGGCGTCGGCTAACGGATATAATGTAGAGAACTAACAAACAATTGCCAATTTGCCCAACCTAAACAACAGTAGGTTTGTTTTAGCGGAGTTCGACTATCGCATACCCTGTAGTCCAAGTATATTTTAACTTTTTTAAATAGGTTAAATGTTATAAAATTAAAGAAATTCTTCGTATTTTATAGTTGATAAACTATTTTGTTTTTAGACTAGAATTTAACAGATTATAATTTTCCTATTTATTTACTGAGCTTACACAAATAGGTTTAACGTAACATACCCTATAAGTCTTTGTAACTATTTCTTCAAATAGTATTGTTTTCTCTATTCTCTAAGCACTCATAATTTAATCTGACCTATTTTTCAAATTCTGGCTAATTACGCTATAAAAAAGTATATTCATAAATATTTTACGAGAATTATGTTAACATTTCTGGATGCATGCTATACACAGAGCCCCTGAGTTATAAGTAAAATGCAAACTTTTCCATTCCAATGACTCTCGAAATTTATGAAGCGCAAATCTTGAAATAGAGCGAATATACATGCATATGTAATAAACATACATTATACATATTTTTAAACTGTTGTTCGACAATTGTAATAAACACAGAGATTGTTTTTGGCAGTTAGAATCAGCTTTTCAAAGTCTATTTATACCATAAACGAACAACTTCTAATCTCTTTTGATGGAAAAATAATTCAGTATGTGGCTTTGGTTGATAAACAAACAAGTTCATCAAACGACCAAATCTTTGCCGCTTAGCATTGTTGCCATATGTAGAGCGGCCATTCAATATCTACTACTGCCCCATTATCTTATCGGTTCTCAATGCATGCTGTCGAATTAGCCAACAGGATTAACTTTGGACTTTCATGGTGATTGCAATAACAAAGATTAACTGGGCAAAGAGTCAACGTCTGGAACTACACAAAGAACATTCATATTGAAATATCTTCGAGTCATTTTCGAGAGGCAGTTAAATAGAGTTGAAAAACTTCTAGGTATGACTCATTGCACAAGCCGTCGCTGCAAATGTAAATTTGATAAAGCTGCAATTAGTCATAGCTCTAGGGTCCCGAGAGTTAACGACGCGTGCGCCATTTAAGCAAAGCATGCAAAATTTAATAGTTTTCAGACAAAGCTTAAATTTCATAATCAATTAAAACAAAATAAACTCTTAACCCGGAGTTCAAATCTATGAATAATCTATTTAAAATTATTTTAAATATATATTTACTTTTAAATATATTTTAACAGTGCATTTGGATGTTGCATATGCCGAAATTTGCTCTGTTCATGTTTAACTCCCCTTCTCTTCCGTTCTCTCTTTCTATGTCGTTCAGTTTAAGTTTCGTCAAGTTGAAGGACGCCGTTCGTCTTCACGCCTCGTTCTTATCTCACTCATTGCGGCGACATTGTGTAATTGTCTGTCATGGTCGCAGCTGGAAACAAGCTCTCAATTTTGATGTTGTTACTGTTATTGTTACAATTTCTTATCAGCTATTTGTTTGCGGCAGCATATCGCAATTTGTTCGAGCAGAGTTTGCTGTGTGTTTTCTTAATAAGTTTAATTGAATTGCGCGGCTTTCCAAATGGCCACGCTTCAATTTACACATGACAACAAATGTTTAGTACATACATACATACATATGTAAAATACATACATAAATATGAATCAACCGCTAATTATTAATATTAAATTTAACAATTGGTTTGCGTAAAGTTTGATATATTATCAAGCAAAGATAATGGTATAAAATGAAAGAACAGGATTTTATGCCCGATAAGATTGCAGTTAAAATCATCAAATGTGTTCGTAGGCAAGAATTTAATACGTTTGTATATGAAAGGCTTATTTAAAGATGTTATTAACACTTGTTGCGCGAGAGCAACTGCTAGCAAAGAGATGGACAGAGAGAACTAGGAGTGACTGACGGTTAGCGCAAGAGCGCATTCGGCTGCGTGTGCAAGTAATTAAGTGTCAAACGTGTAGAGCAGCGGGCGCGCGGCGAATTCAATAGTGAAATGAATAGAGCAACTGTCTGTGCGGGTGTAGTTGTGTAGGTGTATGCGTGTGCGTGTGCGTGTGCGTATTTGTGGAAGAGGGTGGCGAAAGGTGGCAAAGCAAACGGAAAGACCGGCAAACGCTTGCTAGGCAATGACATCATGCAAAAAGTAAAACTAAAAATGTAATAATAATGAAATAGTAAAACGATGAAGCACTCATGTGTAAGGAAATTTAATATAGCACACGAACAAGAACCAGCCTGTTGATGTTAACTTCAGTTAATTGAGGCTCTGATTGCTAAACACTGATATATACAAAAGTAATTGCAGTAGTTGCATTTATACTGTGCATAAATAAACGCGATTTAAATTTTCCACTGTGTATCACTCATTTTACATTAAACCAGTTTCTCAATGAAGCATCAAATAATGCGCCAATTTATAGTTTTTATTCCATTGAACAATGCACACAATCACACACACACAAAACGAGCGAAATAATGGAAATTTGTTGTCTATGCGTGTTGAATTACACACAATAATGACAGTTAATTTTGTTTTTTTTTTTTTTTCATGCACAAAATCGACACGATATTTGTATAATGGCCATTGGAAATGCATACACAAAATAAGTCTACGTCAGACGTTAGAACACTACCCGCAATTTCAGTGATCCGAACAGCTGACCGATTCGTTGAAAACTGACTAAACAGAGCTGGTTTGTTATGCAGTAGACAAGCGTAGCGCGGTATGCACCTCACAAGTATATGACAAACATGCATTCTGCTATTCACAATGTATGCATGATTATTAATTAAAATGTTTGAGTATCATATAATTTATATTCATATACTTGTAATACTTTAAAAAATCTTATTCTTTGTAGCATATTTATTATTCTTTATGGCTACCTAAAGCTTTCGATAGCTATCGCCTCTGCAGCTGTTCACACGATTTTGTTATCGATGGCAATCAGCTGATCTTTATGAGCAACGGCTTATATCGATTTCAACTGTTGAGCCAATAATAAAAACAATTTAACAGCACCATGGGCGACTCGCAGTTGAAACCTCCAGTATCAATGGATAAAGCCCCACTCAAACCACCAGCTGTATCTGCATTGGCCGTCAACAGTTTACAGCTGCCCAGCTCAGCGCCACAGCAACTGACGCCTTCGGGTTCGGCAACAGGCAATCCGCGTAACAAATGTGCCCTAAAGCCTGGCTACTCCCTGATGAGCTGGATACGTCTATGCAACTCAGGTGCTGATCTGTCCGGCACTGGAGGACGCGTTGTGCCAGTTAGTCGCAGCGAGCTGGCTCTGCACAATCAAGTAAATGATGCCTGGATGGCCATTCGAGGCAGAGTATTCAATGTGACGCGGTACATGGACTTTCATCCGGGAGGCGTGGATGAGTTAATGCGTGGTGTAGGCCGTGATGCTACCAAGCTGTTTGATGAAGTTCATGCCTGGGTTAATTATCCGCAGTTGCTAGGAAAATGCTATGTGGGTCCATTGAAGGATATCGTTGGAGCCAACTTAGAAACAGACCTAATCCGTCCACCGCCAGCACCAGCGGAGCTTGTGCCGCGTTTCGATTGGATTCAACAGCGTAGTGAACTGACCCTCTATTTCTATACGCGACGCATGGCCAACCCAGGATTGCTGCTGAAGCGCAAGGACACGTCTGAGGTGGAGCTGGAGCTGCGCGTGCAATTGGTGAGCAGCTGGCATGTCTTTAATTTCAAACTGAGCGCAGCGGTAGTCTGGCCACCGAAGGCTGTGCGTGTGAGTGCGGAGACAGGCAAAATTGAAGTGGTGCTCACCAAGCAGGTGGCCGAGCCATGGCCAACATATGGCACCCAGGAGATTAGTAAACCTAACTCAACTGGCGTAGAGTACTTGACTTATGAGGTGCTGAATTGCGATTCCTTCAATCATGACTCCTTTGAGCTATGCCTGCAGAGCATTAGACAGTCGGTGCTTGTGCACTTGCCTGTGGGTTATCATCTGGACATCCAACTGCCACACAATGGTGAGTTGCTCGAGAGAAGCTATACGCCCGTGCCACACAACTGCCTGCCTTCTAATGGCGAACAAATCGACACCGATGCTAGTCCCAGCGTTCGACAGGAATTTCTTATTAAGCACTACGAAAAGGGAGCGGTCTCCAGTCAGCTAAAGCAGCTGCAGCCAGGTGCCACGGTGCAGTTGAGTCTTCCGCGCGGAAACTTTGTGCTGTCCGCATTAGAGGCACATCGCAACATTCTGCTCTTAGCTGCGGGCAGTGGCATTACGCCCATCCTAAGTCTGCTGCGGCCCTTACTCAAGCGTCAGGCGAATCGCATGTAAGTGTTTTGTGCTTTAGTTCCTTATGGTTTGTTAATCAAGGGTCTACTCACAGCGAACGTCTGCAGCTGCTGTACTTCAACAAGACCCAGGCTGATATCTGGCTGAAGGACAAACTTCAAGCTCTACAGAATGCCGATGAACGTTTCACCTGCAAGAACATTTTGTCGGAGGCGGGCGATCGCATCTCTCAGGAGCTCCTAGCGCCCTTGTTCAATAAACAGCAGGCCGAGAACTTCAGCTTTGCGGCTGTATGTGGACCCGCAGGCTTTAACACAGCCGCGGCGAACAATCTAAAGGAACTGCAATTGAAGCCGGAGCAGATGCATGTGTTTCAGGGATAAAATTGGTGTACATAGTCATACTCGTCAATTGCTTGTTTATATTATAATCAGGCTAGTAACAGATATCGTGTAGACCAGTTTTTATAAACTTTCCTATATATTATCTATTATCTATCTTAATGCAAGCTGCAGTGGATCAGCACTACTAGCCTGATTATCTTTCGCGTATTGTAAATGTAATTTTTAGCATTTTGTTTTTGTTTTTTTTTTTTTTTATATATATTTTTACATATCTTTGTTTTAATAATTTAATAAGTTTAACAAATACTAGAAAATTGTTATTCCTGACGTTTTTGTTTACAGAAAAAGGCGTCGTCGTCATTGACTAAATTTTGCACAAATGTCGCTCAGTTGCTGAATATATATATATATTTACATATATATTGAAAAGTGGGAAATTAAATTATTTGGGGTAGTGTGGAGGACACTGAGAAGCTTTTCGAAATATACAATCCATAAAATTTACTACATAATATAATTTTGACATCAAGAATCAATCCGGTCGTAAACATGGCAGAATTTTTCGTTATCAAAATTGCGACTTGCGAATCTTTCTCACAATTTGCCTGTTAACTGTTAAGTAAACATGCGAGTGTGTGTTTATTTTCTGTTCGAGTGACGTGTATGTGTGTGTGTGTGTGTGTGATTGTAGGTTTCGTGGCGTCTTCTAATAGGAGCGGATTGCTGGTGGCACAGTCTCCACTTCTTTGTCCAGCGTCTGATCAATGACTGGTCTGTATTTGAGCTCCACATCGCCATCATCGCTACACACCCAGGCGAGCGTGTGCTTACGCCAATGCTGGTCCATGGGCTTTTTCTGCTGCGACTCCAAGGGCTTGCTGTAGTCCTGTAAGATGAACAACCGGCATTAATACACAGTTTAACGAAAGGTTTAAGCTCAACATTTAGAGCTCTTGGTTCCCTTACGTATTCATCGATGCGGTCCTTGAAATCTTCGCGTGCGTGTGCGCCGCGTGATTCTTTGCGCGCTTCGGCTCCGACGATGGTCATCTGAGCATTGGCCAGCAGATTCTGCAGCTCCAGTGTCTCAATTAGATCAGAGTTCCACACAAGGGACCTAAACTCGCGTAAACTCAATATTTAGTACAAAACTATCGGGATATTTTGGAGCTACGCACTTGTCAATAACTTTGATGTCCTTGAACTGTTTGTAGATCTCCTTCATTTCGCTAACGCCCTTCTGCAGGATGGGTCCGTCGCGGAACACAGCAGCATGGTTTTGCATGCAGCGCTGCATCTTCAGGCGCAGATCTGCGGTGGTTATGCTGCCATTAGCATGGCGCAGCTTATCCAAATTGGCCACGGAGAACTCGCCGGCATTCTGCAAATGATTTCTCGAATCAGTATATAATTCTAATGGAATCATAAAGATGTAGTGAACTTACGTCCTTCAGCTCGGGCGCTTTCTCGCCGGGTTTGTTTTCCTCAGCAATGGTCTTGGCGCAGGCACGGCCAAACACAACCAGATCCAGCAGAGAGTTGGCACCCAAACGATTGGCTCCATGCACGGAGCTGCAGGCTGCCTCGCCGGCCGCATAGAGACCGGGCACAATCTTGTCCTTTCCGTTATCGTCAATGGTCAACACCTGGCCGCGATAGTTAGTTGGAATGCCACCCATGTTGTAGTGCACAGTGGGCAGCACGGGGATGGGCTCGCGAGTGACATCGACGCCGGCGAAGATCATGGCAGTTTCTGAAATGCCGGGCAGACGCTCAGCCAGCTGTTTGGGCGGCAAATGGTGCAGCTGCAGGAACACATGATCCTTTTCGGGTCCCACACCACGGCCCTCCATAACCTCAATGGTAATGGAGCGGGAGACAACGTCGCGCGAAGCCAAATCCTTGGCGACGGGCGCATAGCGCTCCATGAAACGTTCGCCCTTGGAATTGATCAGATAGCCACCCTCGCCGCGACAGCCCTCAGTTATGAGACAGCCGGCACCGTAGATTCCTGTGGGGTGGAACTGGACAAATTCCAGATCCTCGGAGGGCAGACCCTGACGCGCCACCAATGCGGTGCCGTCGCCAGTGCACGTATGCGCGGAGGTGCAGGAGAAGAAGGCGCGTCCATATCCGCCGGTGGCCACAACCGTATTCTTTGCACGGAAACGATGCAGGCTGCCATCCTCCAGGTTGATGGCCAGCACACCACGGCACTCGTCGTTTTCGAAGATCAGATCCAGAGCAAAGTACTCGACAAAGTAGTTGCAATCGTAGCTCAGCGACTGGCCGTACAGGGTGTGCAGGAGCGAGTGACCGGTACGATCCGCAACAGCGCAGCATCTGTGAGCCTGTCCGCCCTTGCCGAACTTCAGACTCTGACCGCCGAAGGCGCGCTGATAGATTTTGCCATCCTGGGTGCGGGAGAAGGGCATGCCATAGTTCTCCAGTTCAATGACAGCCTTGGGTGCCTCGCGTGTCATGTAATGAATGGCATCCTGGTCGCCCAGCCAATCACTGCCCTTGACCGTGTCGTACATGTGCCACTTCCAGTCATCCTCCTCCATGTTCCCAAGCGCCGCATTGATGCCTCCCTGCGCTGCAATCGTGTGAGAGCGTGTGGGAAACAGTTTCGTGATCACCGCTGTACGGAAGCCCTCAGCTACAAGGCCGAAGGCAGCGCGCAGTCCCGAGCCGCCGGCGCCGACAACAATTGCGTCGTATGCGTGATCTACAATCGGATATTGCTTGGAGATGGCATCGGGATTTGCCGACGACGCCCGCTGGTACCCGGGCGTCACATGATAGCTGCGGCGCTGTTGCGTCGCTGCGGCAGCTACTGTTGCCACACGTTGCTGCAATTGACAAATTGCATTGTGATTAGATTTAATGAAACGTTACGAGATAAGCGCAATTAGTCACGTCATTTATGATGCGTCTAAATGCGAATGAATTGCACTTTAGATCAGCTGTTCCAAGAGTGTCGTATATAATAAGTAATGGCCAACCGATGAATATTTAATGAATGCAATCACATAACTGCATTTAATGACTGACATCCTATAGCTAAATTAACATTTGCTTTCATATTTAACATTCGATGATCAAATATTATAAAGATGCCAACAGTCAGTGCTGTCAATATTTAGGTATTGCAAAAAAGCTAGATTTAGCGGGAAATATGCCACAGAGCATGATTCAACAAGCTATCTTAAAATTGCATTATAGAATATTTATATACCTTAAATTTTGTGTCTTATTGACTGTATGTAGACTTGATATTATTTACTTTTGAATTAGGTAAATTATCTCTTGTTCTGTGCAGCCTGCAGTTTTCTATAAATCCAGTCGTATTTTATGGGAAATATTGGGATACGGTAAAACTGGTCACTGGTCACTGGGACGGAGCCTAAAATTCTGCATTAAGTAAATTGCGCGCACAATTATCGTGATATCTTAACTAGAGGTGCTAATGGAAATGTGAAGATAAGATGACTTGTTTTGCAAAAATAGCTGCAAATTTACACACACACATGCATATGTTCAAGCGCGAGTGAGTGTGTGTGTGTGCGTGTTGGGCATTAATGCAGATTAAAGAGAGCCACACACGCCATGGTGCGATTCCCATTGACAAATATAGTGAGGTCTATCAGTTAAAGCGTCGCTCAAAGGAACACACACACAAACATCGAGTTGCTTATGTAATAATTAGCATTTCAAGTGTAGCTCATATCAATAATTTGCATTGTATAATCAGCTGTGGAGCAGCGGTCGCGCCTCTCTCGCATGTGGACACTGAATGTAGGGGCTTATCTGCACGACTAAGCGCTTAAATAACACACACAAATCGCACTGACTACGCCTATCAAAAAACCGAATTTCGGTGTCGCATTTGTTGCCAAACTTGTCGCACGGGGATTTGCGGTGCGTGGTGCGTGCAACATAACCTATGCGCATTGCTTGCACTCTCAATTTGAAATTGGCCAGTGGAAATTGCAGTCGAATCGGACCCAACTTCTGAATGTTTTGGGTTTACGCAATGTTACGGCGAAGTGCGGTGCAATCAGTTGGCCAAGCGCAAATTTAACAAATTACATAACACTGCCACGGGCTCGGCGAGGGCCGAAATTTTGGTAGCACTTCTGTGAGCTGCGCCGAGAATTGGATTTACTCTCTGTGGTTTTAGCTAGCTTGCCTGGCAAATGTATACCATTGTTAATTAAATAAGTTCATTGTATGGATACCTACCATTGAGGCGAGTGCATTTTTGGCCAAAATCGATGGCGCACGCATGATTCCGGACATCTTGTTGGTTGTTGCTGCTCAGCTGTGTGTCTGCAATGGAAGAAACACTTTAGTCTAGCTTGTGCCCGAGCCACTCGAACAGTGTTGGCTTGTGAATTTAGGAGAGTAAAAACGCACAACCGATGCGTTTTTGTGGCAATGTGAATAAAATGAAAAAGTTTACAAACTTTTAAAAGTTATATGTCGACTGCAGTGTGACCCGAGTTACTAAAATTGAGAAATACATTTCGTACCAGGGATACAACAAATTATTGCTTGGTGCTGGCATCGATACTTTTTGTGGAGTAACATATGTTTTGCTCATCTGTTAAATGTTTTTGTGGAACTTAACAATATTTGAAGTTGTTCTCTTCTAAATAATTCTCAATATTTTTATTGCGCAGTGTTTTTGGAGCATACAGCCTGCCTGTCAATATATCAACAGTTGTCAGTTCACAGTGTGACCATATCAAAAATAAAATAAAACTATTTAGTTAGGGTTATTAAATTTTAATATTAGTTACATTTTGTAAAGGTGCATCGATAATGTTTCAATATATACAAATGGTGCATTTGTGAGATTCATTATTTGGGTGCCCTAGATCCACACCTATTAGCATATTCCTCCGAGGTAAAGTCCGACATATTGTTAATGCCCATTTTCCATGTTACTTCGCCGCTTTCGTATTTCTTGTTATGCTCCTCGACTTTTGCTTTAGCTTTCTCGTATAACGAACGACGCATTTGTTCTTCATCTCCGACATATACCTTATTGTGGGTAGTCTAAAATATTCAGATGTATCAATTGGGTTGTTGAATTGTTTAGCTAAATAAACATTACCTTAAACTGGGTCCACTCATCGTCACTAACGAGCGACATGTTTACAGTATAGTTTTAGGTAGAAAATGTAGTAGGTGTTTAGCTCGACGTTTTATTCAATTTAAGATGACTCACAAACATATAATGCGCAAAAAAATGAACAGAATGCAAAATCAAAACAAAGGCATCAGCTTTCGCGTGAAGTTGGCTGCATGAAATCTGCAACCGACGTGGCTACACTGTGAACGTTGGATTTGTGGTTTCTAAGTAAATCCATGCTTTGACTACTATCGGCTAAAATCCCTAACCGACGTGGCAACGCTATTACCGTTGGATCTGTGTTTATGTGTATTTTTAGTAGTGTAGTAGGAATAAGCTTGGCATTTTGAAGTCAAAATTTTGAAAGATGTCAAGTTTCTGGGACAGACCTGGCGGACATAATCAGTATATAGCGGCAGCTTTAGCATCCCTCAGCTCGTTTAGCTTTGGCGCCACGATCGGTTGGTCAGCGCCTGCGGAGGACGCGGTTACGATTAAAAAGTATTATGGATTTACAGTGAGTCTCACCCAATACGGCTGGACCAGCGCGTTGGCCAGTTTAGGCTGCGGTCTGATGATAATGCCGGCCGGTGCATTAGCCAACTGTATAGGCCGCAAGTTTATAATGCTGCTAGCGGTGCCCTCATACCTAGCTGGATGGGCCCTAACGATTTATCCGATCAATATGTATCTGCTAATGTTCTCCCGGCTACTGCAGGGCCTGAGCAGCGGCTGTTATACGGTAATCGCGCCGGTTTATTGTGTGGAAATCTCGCAGCTGGAAGTGAAGCCATATATTCCGAACTTCACCGTGGTATTCTATTTGCTGGGAATCGTCTACGCCTATATTCTGGGCGCTTTAAACGATATGCGGTACCTAAACTATGGCTGCGCCGTTCTGCCGGCCGTGTTCCTGCTCAGCTTTGTGTGGATGCCGGAGTCGCCGGTGTATTACATGCTCAAGGACAAGAAGATGAAGGCGATTCGTTCGCTCCGATGGCTGCGGGGCAGCCACTTCGATGTTTTCAGAGAGTACGACCGCATTCTGGATACCATTGAAACGATTCGACGCGATAATACCTACAGTTGCCGAAAACTGTCGCACGTAGCAGCGGTAAGGGCGATTATTATCTGCACATCCCTGATGGGCTTCAAGCACCTATGTGGCAGCATGGTCGTCTTGACGTATTCCACGCTTCTCCTGGAAGCGGCCGACAGCCACATCTTCATGAGCGCCAAAGTGTGCACCATATTCATTGGCCTGTCCTTCCTACTGTCTGCCATAGTTTCGTTGCTGGAGTGTGCGGGTCGTCGGACCATGCTGATCTGGTCGGTCACCATGGTGACTCTCAATTGTGCTCTGCAGGCCATGTACTTTCAGCTGAAGGACAGCCATAGTTATTCGCTGCAGTGGGTGCCCATTGTGAGCTTCTGTTGCTTCTCCTTCTTCTTTGGACTGGGCGTGGGTGTGTTGCCCTTTGTCATGATGCGCGAATTGTTTGGAGAAAACGTTGAAATTCTGGCGGCTAGTATTATCTGGACATTTAACGGTCTATTCGCATTTAGCAGCGCAGTGTCGTTTCCCTACATATATCTGGCCTGGAACATGGCTGTTTGCTTCTGGATTTTCACAGGCATCGCATTCGTGTGCCTCCTGTTTGTCTACTTATTTGTGCCGGAGACAAAGGGCAAGACGCATGACGAAATTAAAGAAATGTTGCGCAATAAACGGATCACAGTTACCGCATAAATATCCCTTGCTTGCCTTTGGCGTTCTTGAGCAATTCTGATTGAGTTTTGCGAACTTTCTGATGAAATTGTGACTGTTATGTGTTGGGCAATGATTCGTGTTTCAAAATTTTTAAGATTGATGCAGAGCTCAATAGACTTTCGTATCTTCATGAAGAGCTCAAGATCTCCAGGCTAAAAAAATACCAAAAGTCGTTACTGAGGGAACAATAGCTGACAAGTTTATTGAATCAAAAGATGAAGACTTCGTTAAACCCGCACTTTGAGCTTGTGAAGATTCGCAAAAAAAAAAAAAAAAAAACGAAGAAAAGTACGAGATAGTAATTATTAATACTTATTTATTATTATTAGTCAGTATGTTGCTGCTGTAGTTAATTGGGTGGATTTAGCATTGATTTTGTCATTTTCATTTTTAATTTGTGGGAAAATCATAAAACATCTACGCATAGAGTGCGCCGCTGCGACTCAGGACCAACCAAACACAGCTCAATATGCCTGCAGTGTGACAGCACTGCTAATGCTGGACCTGTGGTGAATAAGAATGTATTCATCTTGGTACTGCATTAAATGGCGGACGTGCTGTGGTGAATATGAATTTTGAATTTTGATCGAAATATGTGTGATTGACATAGTTGCCTATCCGAATTAAGTATAAATATATAACGTCGTAAACTAATATCGGCATTAGATTTACACTTTACAATAATCTAGACCTTTTTGGACATGCACTGATTTGGTATTAGAAGTTAAAATTTATAGATAAAAAGAGTATAATACGTCAATATGCCAGTACTAAGGCAATATATTGCTGGTTTAGCAGCGGCGTTTGGAGCGTTTTGCTTAGGTGCCTCCATTGGCTGGTCTGGTCCAATGGAGATACCAATACGAAATGGAAAAGCGTACAAATTTTTTGTATCAACAGAGAGTTATAGCTGGATAAGTTCGATGCTGACTTTCGGAGCGGCTTGTATGTGCATACCCGTTGGAATATTGATTGCCAAATATGGACGAAAATTCATCATGGTGACAATATGTATTCCCTATGTACTTGGATGGGTGCTCATCAATCATGCGCAACACTCCGCAATGCTCTACCTCGGTCGCTTCATTATAGGCGCCTGCGGTGGGGCCTTTTGTGTTATGGCACCCATGTACACAACAGAAATCGCCCAGGTCTCGGTGCGGGGTGTGATGGGCTGTTTCTTCCAGTTGATGATTGTGCATGGCATTCTGTATGGCTTCGTCGTGGGCGCTTACTGTGAACCATTCTTAGTCAACTTGCTGTGCAGCATCCTGATACTTCTATTTATCCTTTTCATTATATGGATGCCCGAATCGCCCGTGTTCCTGGCCCAAGTTGGTAAGACAGTGCAAGCGGAAAAGGCATTGAGATGGCTGCGAGGAGGCGATGCAGATATTAGCGGAGAACTAAGCGGGATTGCGGCAAATACGCCACAGGACGTAACTAACTTTAAGAAGGCGTTCTCGCGCAAGGCGACACTGAAGGGTCTGGGAATAGCAATAGGATTGATGCTCTTGCAGCAGGTAACGGGCATCAACGCCATTCTATTCTACGCGACCTCAATTTTTATAAAAGCTGGCACCAACCTGAGCGCCAACATCAGCACGATCATTATTGGTATCGTCCAGGTTTTTGCCACAATATGTGCCATACTCCTGATTGAGAAGGCTGGACGCAAGCTGCTGCTGCTCATCTCGGCGGCTGTGATGGGTGTGACTACTCTCATTATGGGAGCATACTTCGAGTGGCTGCTAACGTCGGAGATTGGCTGGCTGCCAGTCTTGGCCATCAGTCTGTTCATTGTGGGATTCTCGCTGGGCTTCGGCCCAGTGCCGTGGCTCATTATGGCTGAGCTCTTTGCGGAGGATGTGAAGCCGGTGTGCGGTGCGATCGTCGGCACCTGCAGCTGGCTTTTCGCATTTTGTGTCACCAAACTCTTTCCCCTTACTCTAGCGGAAATCGGACCTTCCTACACCTTTTGGATTTTTACAATTTTTGCAATTTTAGGCTTTGTATTCGTTGTATTCCTCGTACCAGAAACGAGGAACAAGCAGCTTTATGAGATACAGGGTATTCTAGCTGGTAAAGCAGTAACGTAGACAGATTATAATAAAAATGTTGTCCCCACTTTACCCACTTTTGATTACTGGGTTGCCTAGTTGCCTAAAAGGCTTAAATTTGCCAATTTTGGGCTAATGATTGCAAAATTAATTGAAAAAAGTTCTAGATCTATAACATTATTATTCCATCGTGTGATCTGGGTGATGTCGACTAGCAGTCTTCAGAACTATACATGGTATAGTATGTAGAGGGTAATTGGTTCAGCGTATTATATATATATATATATATATATATATATATATATATATGTATGTATATTATATATAGTGTGTATAGGGTAATAAGTTTAGCATATATTATAGCTATATAAAAGGTTTATAGCACTAGTATGTTATAATAGTTCCAGAGTCTATCGTAGATAGATAGGAGCAGAACAGTTATCAGATCAACTTTATGTAAAACATGGAAAATTAAGAATTTTTCGAAAATCTCCCACACTTTAAAGAGAGAGAGAGAAATCTGACTTTGTCTGCCTGACTGAGCTGACACAGGGCACATTAGTTCGTAATTCTATATAGGGCAATACCCTAGTTGCATATGGTATAAATGGTATGTATAGGGTAATTAGTTCAGCATATATTATAACTATATGAAAGGTATATATCACTAGTACGTTATTATAGTTCCAGAGTCTATTGTAGATAGATAGGAGCAGACCAGTTACTAGATCCATTTTATATAAAAAATAGAAAATTGAGAATATTTTCGAAAATCTAGCACACTTTTAAATGGAGAAATTTAGTCTGTCTGACTGAACTGACACAGGAGACATAAGTTCGTAATTCTAGTTACATATGGCATGGTATATATAGTATGTTTAGGGTAATTAGTTCAGTATATATTATATATAATATAATATGTATATGTATGTATTGGGAATTAGTTCCGCATATATTATAGTATGTTATTATAGTTCCAGAGTCTGTTGCAGATAGATAGGAGCAGATCCATTTTATATAAAACACAAATTGTATTTTTTTTTGGAATCTAGCACACTTTTAACTGGAGAAATTTGACTTTGTCTGACTGAACTGTCCTATACACATTAGTTCGTAAATAAATAACCGAAAATCGAAAAAAAAAAAATACGAATTTAGTTTATATATATACATACATATTCATGCATATATTTATAAATGTTAGTACATATTTATAAATGCCTATAAAAAATCAATATGTCGCCGGATTGATTGGCTCGCTTGGCGCCCTGTGCCTGGGCATGGTTCTGGGCTGGTCGGGTCCGGCCCAAATGCTGATACTGAAAGGCAGGGGATATAGCAAGTTCGTGCCCAACGACAACGAATTCAGCTGGATCGCCTCGATGGTGCCGCTGGGCGCTGCTTGCACCACCCTGCCGGTGGGCTTCATGGCTGGTGTCTGGGGGCGAAAATTAGTGATGATTGTGATGCTGATCCCACTGATCCTGGGCTGGATCCTGATCACGGCGGCCACGCACGTCATAATGGTGCAGGTGGGTCGCTTCATAACGGGCGCGTCGGTCGGCATGTACTGCGTGCTGGTGCCCATCTACAACACGGAAATATCCGAGGTGGCGACGCGCGGCCTGATGGGCTGCTTCTACCAGCTGTGGCTCACGGTCGGCATATTGATAAGCTACATCGTCGGCGGCTATGTACACCTGCTGTTCTTCAACATCGTATCCACCATCGTACCCGGCATATACTTCCTGCTGTTCATTTGGATGCCCGAGTCGCCCGCGTACTACGCCCAGCGGGGCAAGCTGGACAAGGCCGAGAAGGTCTTGTATTGGCTGCGCGGCAATAACGCAGACATCTCCGCCGACTTGAATGCCATGATTGCCTACTCCAAGAAGGAGAAGGTGAACCTGAACGAAGCCATGTGTCGCAAGACTACCCGCAAGGGCCTGGGCATTGCGATCACGCTGCTGGCCCTGCAGCAATTCATTGGCATCAACGCCATCGCCTTCTATACGACGACCCTCTTCGAGGATGCCGGGACCGGAATAGACTCCGAGGTCTGCACCATTATAATCGGAGTCGTCGGCTGCGTCGCCGTCATACCCTCCATCCTGTTCGTCGATCGCAGCGGCCGCCGCATATTCTTGTTCGTCAGCAGCGTTATAATGTGCGTCATGCACCTGATGATGGGCATATACTTCTACACTCTGATGAAGTCCGACGTGGGCTGGCTACCGATATTGGTGGTTTGCATATTTGTGTTCGCCTTTTCGATGGCCTTCGGGCCCGTGCCGTGGGTGATCATGGCCGAGCTCTTTGCGGAGGACGTGAAGCCCCTGTGCGGCGCCATAGTGGGCACCCTGACTTGGATATTTGGATTTGCCGTGGCCAAATTGTTTCCCATCTGCCTGTCGCACGTCGGGCCGGCTGTCACCTTTTGGATGTTCGCAGTCATCGCATTATTAGCCTTTCTTTTCATCTTCTTCGTGCCGGAGACAAAGGGAAAGACTCTGGACGAGATTCAGGCAGAGCTCGAAGGGAAGCCAAAGAACTAGATGCGGATACCTACATATATATTCGTTTCGTGAAGTGGGCAGACATAAGGATTGGTAAAAGTTATATCTATCAGCAAAGGTATATATATACGTTGCGAACTTCTGATCAGACCAGGAACTAATATTAACAATCAGATGCTGCCTTTTGAAGACTATCAAATTTTTGTTTCATATATTTATTTACTAAAAGTTTAGGCAAGAAGTCAAAAATTTGGTTTATCAGAGAATGCCGATAGTTCATGTATTAAGTACGGAGTACACTTGTAAGACTCTAGAACTTGTCAAAGATTGTATTCAAAGTAAGGACTTCTTATGTTGACATAAGAACCAATTGTCGAATAGATCGATAGATGGACATGAACAGTTAGTCAAGTCTTGGTCAGCCGATGATCACAAGGCGAATATCACTTCCCTGGCGAATGCATATACTCTTTTGTTTTCCAATCATCGCGCCAGGTATGGTATTGAATCAATCGAATTGATTAAAGAACTTGTAGATTCTGAGGATCTATATCTATCTATATTCCAAAACAGACAAAAATAGATGCTTAGATACTTGGATTCAAATTATTTCCCATATGCATGTACCTGTCTCAGATAACTGAAATTGAATTTCGTGAAGTCACTTACTTGAGTAACGATTAATTTTTTTATTTTAACTTCGAGAGATCAAATTACTAAACTCGAATATTTCCAAATTATTATGGTTATTTTTGAAAATTTACAATATCATGTATACTATTAAATACTATTCAAAATACAATGTATAATTTTAGTAAAATAATCTCTTAATTTTTTATAATCTCTTATTAATTTATTTAAAGTAAATATTTAAATATTTTTATTATCTGGTGCTGGGGCGAATTTGTTTTCAGTGCAACCCTGAGCTTGCATTTCTTTGTTACCGTTATTCCGAGCTGTTCCCCCTTGCTAACTCAGACCACCTCAGGTGTTTAACTATCATTTGACACATCGATTTATCGATTAGTTTAATCATTAATAACTTATGCATACACATGTGTGTGTGCAATCTCTTCAAGGACAACTAACTGTTAGCTATTACTATTAGGAACGGGCTATGGAAACGACATTGGAATTGTGGATGTGCACCATAACTGTAAATAAAACATTTCTGCATTTGGCTAATTTGATTTAAATGGATATGTCCATTGCTGTGTTGCTCGCACTTTGATTTCCATTTGTCATAGATATCGTACCACTAGCTTTGTCGCATGTAGTTCTTATACCCTGCGAATAAAAGGAGGAGAGTTGTTCAAACTTAAGAGAGTATAACATGTTACTTACATATTGAAAAGTCGGGTAGTATTTTGAGAGATATCCATTTTCTTGTTACCCAGCTATAATAACTGGACCATAAATAAAATCCCATTTACTGCATGTATACGAATGTCATATGTAAGCTCGAATTTTCACAGGAATGGTCGAACTATTAATTTGACCACCTACGGAGTATCGGATAGTCGGTCATTCTCGCTCAGTGCATTCTTGTTAATGTTGTGGTTCTCTGCTTTCGTTGTTCTTCTTCAGCGTGCGCTTAATTACAGTTACATACGCGCGTTTGCCTATAACGGTCGCTAACGGCAAAGTTGCGCATTTTCGTTAGTCGCGCGCTCCAAACGAGGTTACTTAAAAGCTTACAAATAAAATATCGTATAAAATATTTGAGTTCAAATTAATATATTTATTGTATAACACTGCACAAATGTGTTTGCAAACCGAAAATAAACTGTTACAATTAATTATATCACCCACTATGCATTGACCCACATGCATATACAAACATACACATGTACATACATACATACATCTACATATATCTCATAATTATCAGCAAAGCTGCTCTCAGCGGATCAACATTTTGTTTTTATTCGCGTTCACATTTCTGGTCTGCTTATAATCCAATTTGTCATACATATGTATACAAACATACATACGTATATGTATGTGCATAATTGCAGCTACATATCTGCCTGTAGATACATATGTGTGTTTGTATGTATTTGTTTTGCTCACCGTTTATCCGTTGTTTTGGCGCCAAATTGCCAGAGACCTCGTTTCGCATACGAATGCCACAAAGAGAGCGACGAGCAACGTTCGCTGTCTGAGCGCGTTTACAGGGTGGTAAATTTGTCTCTGTTAACGCTGTGGTGAATATACTTATGTTCAAGGACTTGAAAGCAGCAACGTTCACATGTTCAAATTTCATTAATATTTTACTACATTTTTAAATTATGGTTAAGCTTGGAAAAATAAACATATATCACAATTAGCTGAATTTTTCGTATTTTCCGATTTAAGCGACACGCAAAGCACTTTCAATTTACATAACTATGTGAAATGTCTTGCAAGGAGTCGCAAACAAATCACGACCGGAAACAACCCCCAGTTGGGGCATAAGAGCACACCGAGCGTCAACAGTCAGTCAGTCAGAATCGCAGCCGCATTTGCAGTTGACGTCGCGACGAGTGTTATTATACGCTCCTCGCATAAATTTCCATTTATTTTATTGTTGCTCTTTTCAATTCGAGGCAATCCACAATGCAATTTCATAACTGAGCGCGTGCATAAATATAAATAAATCAAGAACGTGCTCTCATATAAACAAAATGTGTCGAAAGTAGAAGAAAAGTGGACTCAAGTGTCGCGTAAAGCTTTCTGAGCAATCAATCACGTGGCTGTGTGTATTAATAGCGTAACGCAACAGTGTAAAATTATTAATAGTAAATAAATATTTTAAGCAAGTCTACGCTTCAATTATAGATCGGTTAAATTAGAGTGTTAAATTCATTGAAAAATCGAATCAGCTAATGGCTGCTGTGTTGCTGGGGTGGCGCCCTCTGCCGCTTGCTTTCAGCAAACAGCTGACACAAATGGCGCTTGGCCGGCCAAGCTTTGCTGCCGCTGCGCTGCCCGCAGTCGCCATTCGAAAACCTTGTAAACATTTCATTTGTTCCTATTTCTGCCGTTGCACGCTCTCTCTCTCTCTCTCTCTTGCCGACTCACCAGTGCATTTGCTCTCTTTGCTTGTTCTTGACAATGAAATGTACCATAACGGCTGTTTTTTGTCTGTCTGCGAGTGCGTGTGTGTGCATGGTATTGCATATTTGTATGCATGTGCCTGAGCATGTTTGTATGTGTGCGTTTGTCATTCATCAGCAATCGAGCGCTGGAAAGTAGGCTTTAAAAATGTGACTGTAAAAATGCACTCTGTGCATATAAGTATGCATACACTGGTGGGCAAAATATTAAGTAGTCCCTTTTATATACTTGAATGGCAATGCGTATCACTTTATGTATGCATGTATATATAGTGTATGTATATAGTTGAGAATGCAAATGGCAAGGGCATTCGGACTGCCACCCTAGCTGGCCATCTGGCATCTTGTTTTCGAACTTGGCACTTCGCCAAGCTTAGACGCAACTGCGGCAGCTGTCAACGTCGACAACAATTCACTTCCAATTCAGCTTTGTAATATATAGCTGCTATTGAGATTGTTGCACGGGTCACCTGACCCAGCGACAGCTGACCTCTCATCCTGTTCTTTCGTTTATTGCTGTGAACTCAACAAGCGGCCCACACAATGCACATGCCACGCCTCTCACTTGACAGCTGGCCAAAAAAAGAATGCGAGTGGGGAGGGGGCTGCAGGCTAGGAATGGGGTTAGATTAGGGTGAATGGGCTTAGCGTACACCTGTTTGGCATTAACGTTTGTTGCCTTCGCTCCGTCGCGTTCCACGACTTCCGTAACAAATACGGAAATAAAAGGGAAAAACAAAAGCAAAATTTAAGTCGCAGACTGAATACTCTTAGAATACGTACCTTAGTTGTGGGTAGTAGCAAATACTCCTCCAAGTACTTCGAGTACTTCGAGAATATAGAAGTTTACCTGGATTAATTTGTACAATTTGTACATTTCTTACAGTAGTTCTTCTATAACTCGAATATTTCGTATATATCTTAACAATGCTAGATAACCTTTTTGTGAGTGTATTTCTTGGGTTCCAAAGAACTCCATTTGTCTTTAATCCATTGCAAATCAGCATAGAGAACCACGTTTAATGGGGTATGCTTGGAAGTCATGCGCCAAGCAATTTATTTAAACGCTCTACAAACAAAAAACAATTTTCTTTATCTTGCTTTATGCCTTTTTTGGGCTGTTAGCGACACGCGATGCGGTTAATTTTCAATGCCACAGCTGAGTCGGGGGTTGTTGGTAAATTTTTTACCCCATTTCTCTATTGCAGTTCCTTGGAGAGTCGCAGATAGAGCCGAGCACAGACGTATCAAGCCAAGAGAGGTAAAATGGATTGGGAATGGGCTGTGGGTGGCGTCACGGACGAAATACCTCGGACGACGGGACCCGAGTGCATTAACTATATGACCGATCGACGACGCTGGACCGAATCGGCACTGCTCTCCGCTCTATTCATCTACATCATGCATGGATCGTGGAAGCGCTTAGCTCCCATCCGATTGCCTCCGCCACACGAGATCCAGAAGCCGCACAGTCCCATGCGTCTGCTGCTGCTGATTTCCATGTCCGTCATCTTTGGCATCGAGATGGGCTTCAAGCTGGCCGGAGGCTCGATGATCTTCGCACTCAATCCCTGTCATGTGCAAACGTGTCTCCAGGTGAGATCTATATATGAATGTATACATATGTTTGTACCCCATCTATGTTAAGCATTTAAGAATGTTGTACTGGGGCACCGACTGCTTAATAGTCTTTCAATGTAGAAAAACAGTTAAATTAAATTTTTGGTATAAGAGGTAACATTGAAATATATAGTATTTCTGATTTATCATATATAGAAATCGTTGGTAAATTAATAGAAGTTGTCGGCTTTAATCGTTTTTTCACGCCACAAGTAATATACATTTTCTCCCGGCTTAAACTTAATGTTAATAATTTTCTAGCAATCTTTAAAAGGACTAATAGTAAAACTTTCCAATACTCCAAAACTTAACTCTATAGTGCAATAAAATATTAATAAAAAAAATTGTTTTTTCTTTTTTTTTTTGAAAATGTGCAGCATTTTTGACATGGCACGCGTCCAAAGAGTTGTAAATTAAATTTGTTCAGTCATCGATAGAGGATTTCAATAATAACTCAACTATTGAATTGTAAAGCTTATTAAGCTTCCAGTTATAAGAGTTTATTAGATATAAAGTCTTACAGTTTGCCACGATCCCAATAAACGTATGTAAATATATCCGTCGTATATTTTGATCCTGGGTTGTTAACGCAAATAAATAATTTCTAAGTTTCATGTCATACCAAGAGATGTCGGAAATAACATTTTCCGATTTACACGCCCCTAATAAGCATGATTATTTATCAGACATTGGGACTCAAGAGTGTATAGTTCAAATAAAAAATTTCTGGCTTTAATGCCGACGAAATAAAAACGGACAAACGGACGGATAGCAAGACGAGTCATGCACAAAAACCAATATACCCTTTGGCTTTGTGAATGAGTATGAAAACAGTATATTTATTATTTTTTATTGATATCGCTCACACTGATGTGTTCACTCTTTCATTTCTTTTTGTATAATAATTCCCAAATATCTTTTCCAGATCTATTTGCTGGCCGCCAAGCCCACGAAGACAACAACCGCCTTGTTTCGCATTCAGATGAGCAATCTGAACGGGCCTTTTCTCGCGTTTCTCTTTCCCGAGGTCGAGGGTCGGACATATCCCTTCGAGCAGGCCACCTACTGGATACAGCATGCGCTGCTCTACCTCATACCCATTTACATCTTGAGGAGTGGTAATTAGCTGATATAGAACTGGTCACTCAATGGTCAATCTAATGTAATCAATCGTGTCTGCTTCTAGGCGCCTACACCATCGAGGACCTGGGCGACTTCAAGTGGTCCAAAATTGGCACCGCCTTTATGCTCTTCTATCATTTCGTCCTCCTCTCGCCGCTTTCCATAGTAAGTGATAGCTTTACGATTGCTACAATCACAGTAAGGTACTTGATTGACGGACTGATTGACTGACTTATTGACTGATTGATGATGTAAATCTATATGAGAGATTTAAATTAATAATTTTGTTTTTTGTAGTATATAAGTATATGTTTTTGATGTCATCCAACTATCAATTATTCATGCAGTCATTTTTTTTTTTAAATTCTTTACGAATGCGCAAAATATTAAATATTTTTTCATTTACTTAAATACTTAATATATATAATGTTAAATGTTAAAGTTGGACATTCTCTTTCTTTTACTTATTTAGTACAAATTCAAAACTCGCAGAGGGTTAAAACTGATCGTGGGTTGTTCACCTCTGCGAGGGTTAACTCTGAGGATTAAAACCCTGCGATTATATAATTTCAACAATTTTTTGATTTTGTATTGAATAAGTTTATCTTTTTTTATAGTAATTGATATTTTAAATTTTTGAATTAATTTTGGAGTATAAAACTATAAATATTTTAACTTTTATTTTAAGGCTATTACATTATATAACTTTAAAATTCTCTTTAATCCCCTGCTGTCATAAACTCAATGCTTTCGGCTTGAAATTTTCTTTAGAAAATATTTTTCAAAATATATATTTAATTATGTTTTGCATATAAATTAACATTTTCTGATGAAAACGGGAAGTATTTAAAGGGGAGTTTAAGGATGACGATGATTATAAAAGAGGAATAAATGTAATGTAAATGAGTTTATTTTGAGTGAGCTTAAATATAACTTAAGCGACTCACGATAAGCATTATTAATATTTTATCGGTAACTATAGAGGAGGGTTTAGGTTATCAGTTTGATTTCATAAATTCCATTTTGTTCTTTACAGTTGACGGGCATCAATCTGGACCACATGCTATGCGCGGCCATGTCGGATCCGTTCCAGGGCCAGAACTACAGACTGTTTGCTTGCTGTCACCAGGCGCTGCTCTGCCCGCTGCTCAGCAAGGGCACCGCCCTGATCTTCGGCTCCAGGAAGAGCCGCTGCAATGAGAACGGCATACACAGCGGTGCCGTCGATGGTTGTGAGACTTATATGCAGACGGGTCCGGGATCGGGATCGGGACTGGGATCGGACCATGTGCTGTATCATCAGATGCCGGTGCAGCAGGAGTATATGTCGGCAGATTCGATAACGGCTGAGTACAGGATGCCGACCACTAAGATTGACTAGTACAGCGCGTACACAGGCAATAGGATATGTCTAAGTCGATTATACCCGTCAATTTGTAGACCATTAGTAGAACTAGCAGCAACAGCGAGTTAGGTGTGGTTTCTCCTGGAGCGAGTGACCCTTTGTAGCTAGTCTAGCTTAGAGCTGTTGCAAAATAAACAGAAGTTAAAGTGTATATAATATTCAGATTAAGATTTATGCTCATCGAGGTTTGCTTCAAACGGAATGTAACAGTTCGAAAGGTTCTAACTTGTTCAATTATATTACAATTTTACATTTGATTTTTGGTGTAAAATCAAAAGACATACAATAATGTGTACATTTCTAAACGTAAGCGACCTATAAAAAAAAACTAAATAAATAATCAAATTCACTAAGCAAATCAAATATGAATGAATATAATTGATAACTTGAAATTAACAGCCAGAATGGTCACTCGTGGGGCAGTCGCTGTTACGTTAAGTATATCGATATTAACATTATCATTTGAGTACATGTTAAGAGTTATTGGGGTGCCCACAGTGGCTTAACTGTTAGCGCTGCTCAGCTGTTTTATGTTGTTCTTTCAAAGTTATCGTGACGTGAGTACGCTCGAGCTTGTCCGCCAGCCGCAAGCAAAAACGTGTTTAATACAACAACAAAATTACACAACTGCAGCAAATATACCGAAAAATATATATAAAGTGCAACATTGAAGTTTTTTTTGAAGTTAACAAGAAACGGCCAAACTTGAAAATACACTGTTAAACTTTCTACGTCGCAACCGTGCAAAAATACCAAAAAGGGCACCCAGAAAAAGCCAGCTAGAACGCAAAGGAAAAAAGTGCTGAGCGTATGAATTTGAGAATTGGCGAAAAGCTATGTTAATAAGTGTTAATTTGATAACAATACGCACCAGCAACACCAGCAACAATATCAACAGGAATAGCATAAATCATATGCACACATAAATTGATTGTGCAGATGTGCATGCAAATGTGTGCGTGAATCTGTGTAAGGGCGTGTGTGTGTGTGTGTCTACGAACGTGTGTGTGTGTGTGTGCGCGCGCGGCCTGTAAAGATGCGCGAAAATGTCAATTAATTAACAACAGCAGCAACAACAACAATAACAACACACAAGCAGCAACCACAGACGGAGGTTAAAAGGTGCGAATGAAGCGCAAGAAAAAGAAAAATCAATAGACAACAGAATGCAAAAATGTGTCGATATTCTTATACAAGTGAAAATCAAAGCGACGACGGCAGCGGCAAAACCTAATTCAAAGCTATTAATAAATAATATCGCTACCGCCGCCGCCGCCGCTGCTGCTGCTGCTGCTGTTCCTGTTGCCTACGCAAATGATGCGTTGCATATGCGAAATTGCGTAATTTTTGGCATTGAAAAGTTGGTAAGGCCAAAACTCAAAGTTTACGTTTAGAACCAACGCTTATAGTTCACCACACTCGCTCGCTCGTTCTCACTCCAATAAGCTCTTCAGTTTGCGCGCGTGTGTGAGTGTGTGTGTGTGTGTGTGTTGTAAATTCCGGTCGTGTGCGCTCTCTCACTAGATATCTGTGTGTGAGAGAGGCTGTGCATAGGCGGCATGGCAGCCGCAACAGATGGCTCTGCCAAGACAGCAGCTGCGGCTGCTGCGTCTACGTCGCTGCCATTGACTGCAAATGGCAACGGTAAATCGCCAAAGCTAAAAATCAATTCACCACCAACGTCAAACGCAGCCGCCTCAACAACGGCGTCCACTTCGTCCGGGCTGCCGGCTTCGGTGTCGCATTTCTACTACAAGCACGGCTTATTTTTATCCAGCTATCCGACATGCGCCTCTAGCATAGCCCTAATGGCGATTTTGCTGTCGTGGTAAGTGCACTCACTACCCTGTAAAATTCAATTTAAAAGACAAATCATTTACTAAGCAATCCTTCGTGTATTAGACATACATTTTATAATCCTACATAAATTCGCGCGCTTTACGAAATACGGTTTAGCATTTCTGATTTATACAGCTCAATATTTGTAGATAATTTTTTGAGAAATTTATAGTTTTAATAATGATAAGCTGACTGAAGATTATTTTTAAAAGTGTTGGTGATTTTTTGTATGTTATATATAAGTATACGCCTTGGATTAACATGGTTGGTTTATTTAAAATCAATAAATATAGATTAGATTTAATAGTAGTTTTCGAATTTATTTGAAAAGATTCTTATGTTCTGTAGCTGTAAATTGACTTTATATACATTTCGAAGTGTTTTACAAGATATGCAGGATATGCAGAAGGTATCTATTATTTAAGAATATAGTTTTCTGGTTTGTTGTTTTTCAAGGTATACCCTTTGTTACCTTAGTTGGGGTAATCGTTAAGCAAATTCTGGGAAATCACCGGAGTCATAGCTATGTTTAAAAGGCAAACAAATTTGTTAGTTAGTTATTAGCACGAGTTGTTTGCCAAATATATGAGTGTATAAGTACATGAATATATATATAAATGAACATATATATGTATTATATAACACATATGTGTAATTCCCACTGTCCCACAGGATGAACAGCCCCAGTGCGAAAATTGCATGTCTAAAGCCCATTTAGTTTTTTATCGCAATTTCAGATCAAACATATGTGACTCAGTATTGGGATATTAAAACTAAACTTAAAAGCTTTAAATAGTTAGGACTGCAACATTTAAAATACCCTATCAGAGTTTTAAAGAAAGCTCCCTATTTTGCAGTATGAGAAAAAGATGGAACGTGCCTCTTGATATACCTAAACATTATATAACAGCTGTTAAATACATAACATTTTGTGTTATTTTTACTATATATTTCAATGCCACATAAAAAGTAGAATGTTTTCAGAAGAGATTATGCATTATTATGATATTTTAAATTTATTTCATAAAAAAAGAATATATATTGCATGTATCTGATTGTAAGATTCTGATTGACTTTCAGAACATTTTTCCATCCTGTTTTTCCACCATAATAATAAACACTTAATGCATTTCCTCTGATTTCCTACTTAAATAATGACAAATGCTGATTGCACATTTGCACGCCTTACAGTTAGATTATAATATTAATTATCAGCACAAATAATTGAACTCGTAAATCTCAGGCCGGCATGCGTCAATGGAGTTATTCAAAAACATATATATTTATATTTGTATACAATAATAATAAATAAATTGAATTTGTTGCAGATAAGCTTGAAATGCACAAATGCATATTATATAGTTATTTGCTATATAATCAATGGATTGTCACATTTATTTATATATATATATATATATATATATATATATTATTGTATATTGCTGCAGCTAGACCGCAATTCGATTCCTCAATTAGAGCACCTCTTCGTTGTCACATTAAGAACATTCCAACAAGATATTTATTTTTAGAATGTGCAAAGCGTTTCAATTGTGTATAATACATTCGTCTATATGTTCATAAATTTGCCCGATTTCGCATCGAGCCACGCGCACTACAGATTTTTATCAATTTGAAACGATGAACAAATAAATAAACAATGTCTAGACCCCAGACTGGCCCCAAAAAGTGCTCAGGTTGCGGCACAGTGTCCAATAGATAATTAAAATTATTGAATAATTCAATAATACAAACACAAACACAAATACACTCAAACACACACACTCTCTTTCTCTCACACACATCCATTATTAATGTGTGAGCGACCCACACATGTAGCGCTTGCTCCATTTCATGCACGAATTCGAATAGATAGAATTCCAGGCGGCCTTCTAGAGCACAACACAAAAGTTGTATGAATCAAACGTAAAACCACATAATACTAATTATTTTTCGACCACTTCCTGATTTATTGATTTTCATTTGATTATTTCGAAATGTTCATATGCGAGAAATATGTTTTTGGTTCTCCATGTGTGAGACGCACCCCAAGAACTGAGCTATAATAATAATAATTTGTAGAAAAAGTGAATTCATTAAAAAGTATACAATTTTCTTGAATATTTATTTAAGCATTTAAATGCAAATTAATTTGAATTCTAATAACCTCAAAGAGCATTATTTTATTTTACAAATGCAACTAAGGAATTTAATAAATGGGATTTCTTAAATATTGGATATTGAATTGGATATTGGATTTTAATTAAAATTGCGAATCGTTTAATATAGATTAACAAATCTCATTAAATGCGAGAACGAATCATATTCCATTGTGAGTAATAGTTCTAGTCAGTTACAGTTTGGAATTATGTCGACTTGATTTATATAACTATTTACATAAAGGCGAAAAATACCTGGGTTATACTGAAATATTTAAGGAATTCCAGAACAAACAATTTTTGAACGCTATAAATCTAATATTCGCTTAATTAACAGTTCAGTGTAACATTTATGTTACCTTAACATTTTTATTTAACATAAGAAGTTTAAGTTAACATTACGCACAATTTCTTCTTGTTTCTTAGGTAGAATTATTTGGATCCATCAAACTTTCTCCCTCCCTTTCTCTGTATCGCTCTCTCATTTCACCTTTAATTAAATGTGAGGCCCTCATTAATTTGCAGTTGGCAACCAACCGCTGCGCCTGCCTCCGCCTTATCGCTGGTGTAATGCAGCAAATGTTTTATATTTATTTGGTTACTTTGCCTAATCTCTTATCAGTTGGGCTCGGCCGCGTTTCGCTTTTAGCTGTTGTTGTGCTCGCCGTGGCCCGCTAACCTTGAATATATGAAATGCTGGGCATTAAACCGAATTGTTGATAAATCAAATATATGTACATACATAAATTCATAGAACATGTGTATATGTATAGGCACATGTGTATGTGTGTTGCCTTACAAGTGTCGAGAAATGTTTGGGGCACACGCGTTAGATGACAAACTTAACGATCGCTGGTAGAAAAGGCAACAACTGCTTGGCTTGATTAAGATAAGAGTGCCTGACTGGCTGTTACCCTGTAAAAATAAGAAATAAAATAGAAAGAGATATGATTTAATTAATTTAATTTTGTTTAAAAATATATATTTCAATGAAACAGTATAGGAATAGCAATTAAAACTTAAATAAAATATAATTAGAAATATGAATGGGCAACATGTCATACAAATAAGAATTTCATTCGATTGTAAAATTTATAAATACTAATGAGAAGAGGTAGAGGTAGACGAAAGGTAGAGGTAATGGTAGAGTAGAAAGAATGGTAGAATAGAAAGTAAATGAGAATAAATAAATAAATGTATATATAATATAATATATATAAATAAGTAAATAAATTAAACGGAATTTGAATAGGTTGATAATGGCTGAGATCGACTAGTTTGGTATTATACAAAAAGATAAATGTTAATTCTAACTAGTTACACAAAATTGCATAAATATTTAACTATTATAACAATACAGAGTACACAGTTTACTTATTATATACCATCATCAGAGCTATCTAATAAATTTAATAGTTACAGGGTATAATAATATACTCAAACACGCGCCTGTTCCGAAAATAGCTGAATTAACAAGATTCGTTTAATAGGTCTATTAAAAGCATTTGATCTCTGTCTCATTCTCTCTCCCTCTCGCTCTTGCTCTCTCTCTCTAGCTATCCACTGATGAATATACCTTTGCCTGGCACAATACCCACCAAGATAGTTCTACCTTACGAGGGACGCTATACGCCGCTCTTTGGCGAAACGGATGCAGCCGCCCATAACCAAAGTGGAGCCAGTGCATCATTCAATGCAAGCAACAGCGGCGGCAACACTGGAGGGGGAGGTGGGGGCGGCCTGCCCTGGGCGCAGAGCAGTCCGGCCTTCTATGTGCAACAGATAACGTTGCGGGCGAGCGTTTTGCCTTGGGCCGATGAAATGCAGCTGATGGATGCGTTTCGAGCGCCGCTTTATGAAGTTTTTAAATTGCTCGAAATTGTGCGCAATCATCAGAGCAGCGAGAAGTAAGTAGACACGATATGTATATATATATATATATATATATATATATATGTATACATATCTATATGTATATATGTCTATATATGACATTGCCTTTAATTGAATCAAATTCCCTTGCAGTCAGCGCACATTGGAGCAAAACTGTCTGCATGTGGACAATGTGAAGCGCGGGGCCCAGAGTCAATTGGAACAGATCTTCCCAGAATATGGCTGCCTATTGTTATCTCCGGCGAATCTATGGACACAGAATGCACAGAATTTTACCAGAGATACCAATATACTAAACACCATCTTTCAGTATCATGTAAGTGTCGAGTGTATGTCTGTGTGTGTGCGAGTATGTGTGAGGCTAATGGGTTTCATCATGCTCGCATCAGTTAATTGTATTTACCCAAACACTCGTAATATTTCATAAAATCTGTACTGCACTTTGACTGTAACACATTTAATTAGCTAAAAGGCCGTTTGTTTGGTTGCTTAAAACCGTTCGCCTTATCATCTAAACATTATAACTAACTATATATTTGAGAATGGTAGCTAGCTGTTGATTAGGCCTGACATTGATTCGCTACACAACCTGCCAAAATTAGCAATAAACGATTCGACAATTCAAGTTTGTCTCGATCTATGTAATAGCCTCTGGACTACATGCAATTTAGAAGTCAATGTTAACTAAACATGCATGTTAAGTGCAATTTAAATGAGAGCTAGCTATTGTAACTATACTCACTCATATTCTATAGATTAAAACGGTTCAATAATATATTGTTGTCATGCTAGTAGTTTTTAGGTTTCGATGAGTTATTATCTAGGATAGGATTATATATTATTTATAGGATTATAGGGTAATATCCGCTACCGATTAGATCATCTATCAAGTATGATAACTTAACATCAACTTATAGAATTTACATATAATAGCCATCACGTAAGCTGGTAACCTCACAGCTTAGCGGGTCAAACTGCCTCGAGCCGAATTCATGTTAAGTTAACATAAATGTTAAACAAGAATTAATGTTAAGCTAACACATGTGAAATTGCCCATAAATGTTTGAAATGTTCTTGAGAGTGCTTCCAATACTTAAAAGCCTAAATTGACGCAAATATATTAATACAAACCAAACAAATTCACTTTTATGCGCTATTATATAGCTTCTATAGTCTCGCATGCATTTTTTTTCTCGTTTGCTAAGCCCATTGCAATAATTTCGCATGTGTAAATAATTATAGATGAATGCTTGTGCATGTGTGTGTGTGTGAGTGTGTGGCAAGTGTATTATGCATGATACTTGGCGAGTCTCAATTGGAAACGGGGCAAGCCTGTGCTATTCTTTGTTTGTTCCTCTTGATAGCCCAACTACACTAACGTGTTGATTGTGCTAATGAAAACGCACACACAATCGAGACACACCTGCTGATGTGCATGTGTGCATGAGTGTGTAGATTTGTTTATATATATAGATACTTATCTATAAACGATTTTAGCTTTATGAGTCATTCAACTTCTGTTTCGGTGGTTCGTTCAATGGCGGGAAATATGATTTGGCATTGTTATGATTTCAGTTGACCACCTCGAGCTCTTGAACTTCAAATTTGTATGGAAAGTTCTTGAGTATATAAAATAATAATAATACACTTTTGTAAGGTTTCCTTAACTGATAAAAGAGCTATGAATAAAATGAATACTAAGGAAGTTGGTTGAAGACGCATGCCAAATGATAAGAATTCAGTGAGCATTTATTTACAATCGGAGAGATTACAAAAATAAAAGCTTTTAGCCAAAATTGTTAGGAATGAAGGAAAAAAGATAATGAAATAATAACAAATAACGTCAAGGCTTAGATTGTGTTACGGCTTGATTCAAATGGAAGTAAAATATTTCAGTGGCAAAGAAGTAATCGATAAGTCAGAAATATGATTTGCATGTAGTGTTTGTTAAATGGAAATATAAAATTGAGAATTTTGATAAGGTAACGCGTGTTACTAGTTGTTAGATTGGCCATTAAATCAGAATTTGAAGATTGGATTTATGTAGAATTTGAACCAGTGACAGATTATTTTTAACCTACAATATGTATATACTTTTGGAAAGTTTCCAATTTATTCAGAAAATAGAAATAATTTAAAATATATAAAAAACTATATTTTAAAACTTTTGAAAAGGCTAATATATGTATAAATTATAATCTAAAGTATAACTAAATGAAGAAATTCATAATTTGAATTTGAATTTGTTTTGTCATGTAACTTAAACATAAATACGAAGAAGAATATTTCTTTTTAAATAACAATTTTGTAATACCTTAGCTAGTTGATAAAGAACTAGATAAGGGACATTCATATATGTACATTTTCTGTATCTAGAATGAGTACTTTTAAATTAATTCTACTTAAAAGAAGTTTTAACTTCGAGATCTTAAGTTAGTGTGCATTGCATTCTGATCAAATCTGATCGATCATGCATCAATCATTAGTATTACCTTTGTAATTAGATGGATGATACACCTTAATTTACTTCCATTACCAATCCAAATGACTCACATCTCTTGTGTCCCATTATTGAAATAGTGCGCGACTTCAAAGTACAACTGTGAGGCAATGCATAGATAAGGAAGGGGCTGCCGGCCTAGTCGATCAATTATTTAACATTTAATAAACATTATCTATGCCGAATCAAATTGAACTTTGTTTCTTGCTTCTCCTTTTCAGAATTTACAAAAATCGAAAGTTTCTGCGGCGGAAATGTTATTCGGATTGCCCATGCAAGATACGGGCTTCAAGCGTTATCCTCTGCGTGCCCGCTCTCGCATCATACAATACGCCCTCACGCTGATTCTCAATAAGAACGATCCTGAGTATTTGGATACGCTGAAGGAGAAACTATTGCGCTACTATCCACCACTGAACGTGTCACCAGCTGCAGCAGCGGCACCGGACGAGGAGGGCCCGACCATCACGTGCATCTTTTATCCAGGCGAATTCAAAATATGGGAGTTCCTGCCACTGTCCGTGGCATTTGTGTTGGTGTTCGTCTATGTCTACTTCTCCGTGCGAAAGATGGACGTGTTTCGATCCCGAGTGCTGCTGGCACTATGCAGCGTGTTGACCACGTCAGGCAGCCTGGCCATGTCGCTGGGCTTGTGCTTCTTCTTTGGACTTACCATATCGTTGCAGTCCAAGGATATATTTCCCTATCTGGTTATACTAGTGGGTTTGGAGAACAGCCTGGTTATAACGAAGAGCGTGGTGTCCATGGACGGCACGTTCGACGTGAAAATTCGCGTAGCTCAAGCCTTGAGCAAGGAGGGCTGGCACATATCGAAGACGCTGCTCACAGAGATCACCATCCTGACCATTGGGTTGGCCACTTTTGTGCCGGTCATACAGGAGTTTTGCGTCTTTGCGATCGTTGGATTACTCTCGGATTTCATGCTGCAAATGCTGCTCTTCTCCACCATACTGGCCATGAATATTAAGCGGGCGGAGTATACTACGGAGGCCAAGCATTTGCCCAAGATGATGCTCAGCTGCACGCTGAGTAATGGACAGGCTGGCGGAGGGTCGCTGGCTCGCCAGGAGTTTCGATTCTTTGGCGCTGCCCCTCCGCCGCCGTCGCCATTGCTGCCCTTTGTGCCGGGCACCTTCCAGCGCTCGCAATCGCATCCGAAGCTGTGCTTCGCGGATGCTGGAGATCGTGGACAGCTGGTAAATGGACACGCCACCCATGCGGCGCAGGAGGCACGCATACCCAAACGCATTAAGATTGTTAATTTCTGGGCACGCACGCGTTTCTTCCAACGCGCCTTCATGATCTGGATGATCGTGTGGATATGCTCGATCGTCTACAACTCGGGCTGTCTGGAGCAGCTGTTCAGCATGCAGAATAACGGCTCGATGAGCACCGCCTACGAGCTGCAGCGACATTTGCAAGCGACACGCGGCGCCGTCAGCAGTTTCCTCAAGGGATTCAAGCCAACGGGCGAGCGGCTGGGCAGCACGCCCAGCTATCTGCTCCCGACGACGGAGCAGCCATTGCATGATATCAATGAGACGGCGGCGGATATTTTGCGCCTGCGCTATCCTAACTTTGAGCTGAACTATTTCCTGTCCAACTTCCATTGGTCGACCATAATGAAGCAGTACAACGTCTCGCTGAGTGGACAATACGTTACCCTGCTGCCCACCATACGGCTGACGCACGCCATATCCCCAGAGCTGGCAACGTTAATGCGCAATCCGCAGGAGCAGCTGCAGCAGAACTTTCAATGGAAGGCATTGGCTGCCGCTCTGGATCCACTGGACTTCAATGACGACGATGCGCGAAGGGAGTCACCCATGGTCATGGCCGGCGGGACACCACTCGTACCAAAGAGCCCCATGGAGATATTCTTTGCGGTGCTGCTCTGCTGCATCAGCATATTTGTGCTGTGCTACACCATGGTCGTCTTCTATCGCTGCATCTGCACACGCAACTACGCCGAGTGGCGGTCCAGCTGGCATGAGTCGGAGGCGCCCTACAAGGAGACGGAGCACATTTTGGAGGGCGTGCCCACACAAATCGCCGGGCACAAGCACCGCATCGAGTGCTTGGCCTGTGATGGCAACTACATCATCAGCTGCTGCTTGAAGGGCCAAATTCGGGTCTGGGATGGACGAACTGGCCAGCAGCTAGCCAGCATTGGACGCAGCGATATGCAGATAGCGCACCCACGCCAGGATGGCCAGACCCTGCTGCGCAAGCTGCCTACGTCGCCGGTCTGGTGCCTGGACTACTTTGATAATCTCATTGCCGTTGGTTGTGCCAATGGCCGCGTCGAGCTGTGGGAGGTGCCGGCCGGTGTGCTCAAGTGCGCCTATCAGGAGGATGCGAAACGTAACCAGGGCATTACGCACATCCACCTGAATGGGGATCGTGTGATTGTGGCGCGTCTGAATGGACGTCTGGATTTCTATCGGCTGGAAACATACTACAAAGGCAAACAGATCGATTGGGGCTTTACATCCGCCTACAGACGCAGTAAGTTACAAATTTTAACAAGTGAGAGCGCTCTTGTCGAGACTGCTCGACTAGGAGATATCCAGAATCCTGTGATTACAATCATTCGACGCATCTTTTATGCATACATATAAACAACAACATATACACACATACGCACGCACGGAAAAGCACAGTGTGGGCATTACTATGGGAAATTAATTGTTGAATATATTTTCTTAGCGGACTATCTTCATCAAACTCTCACAACTTATCAGTGACATTCATATGTTTATATTTGCCAAAGCAAAGTATTATTTGATTTACGATTTTTACAAATTGGGGCGATTGGGGCGTGGCATCCAAAATCTAAAGATCACATAATCTCTGTATTTATTACACGCAACTACACAGCAAATTTGAAATCTCTAGCTCAAACCATGTATGTACAAACGACGCTTAAGAAACACGAAAAAAATCAAATTATCAATAAATGCCGATAAAAATGAAATGGGATGACTAATCGAACAAAAATGATAATGCCATTTAGCGTATGGTATATACGAGTATTCATGAAAAATTTCAAATCTCTATGTTGCGTACTTTACAATATCTCAGCGTTCACAAGGACGGACGGATAAACGGACAGGGCTTTATCGACTCGTCTCGTCGCACTGATCAAGATATTATATACTTTAAGGGGTGTGACACGCCTCCTTCAGCCTATTACATACATTTTCACAAAACTGTTATACCCTGATTTCTATATATAAAAAGATCAGCTTTGCTTATAACAGTCGTCTGTCTGTTAACTCACTGTAAAGAAAGTACCACTGTTAAGCGCTGTTAATCAATAATATGAACACTTCTTGTAAAGCTCTTTCATTTCAGTTTTACTTAGGGAATCGTTAAAGATCAAATGCTGTTACAAAAGTAAATGTTTTACAAACTTATAGGATTTTTATCTAATGCAGCCTTTATTACTCTCTATACGCTATTCAAATTATATTTGTTATTGATACAAGCATCTCTTGCAAATACTATGTTTGCATATTTTCCTTATCAGCATCAATCGCTGAGTGAGCACGTAATAAAATTATATATACAAATCACACCTTATCTCTCTTTAAAGCACATGTGCGCACTGGCTCTACGGGCAGCATTGGGCTGATGATGCAGCAACAGCAGCGTCAGCAGGATGCGGCGCAGAAGACCACCAAGGAGGAAATGAAGATTACGCTGGAGGGCGTGCGCTTGGCTCATCAGCAACCCATTACTTGCATGCAGGTGGTCAATGACATGGTCTTTACGGGCAGTCAGGATCATACACTAAAGGTGCGTTTGATGACACCCAAAGGGGATTTGTACTAAGAGTTATTCGTTGCTTGCAGGTGTATTGTCTGAACAAATCGGATATGGAGTACACGCTGCATGGACATTGTGGTCCTGTGACCTGCCTCTTTGTCGATCGCTGGCAGCCCGGCACGGGGGGTTCCGGCTCACAGGATGGGCTGCTCTGTGTGTGGGATCTGTTTACGGGCGCCTGCATGTACAATATACAAGCTCATGATGGAGCAGTCAGCTGTCTTGCCTGTGCGCCCAGCTACGTGATTTCGCTGGGCACGGATGAGCGGATCTGTGTGTGGGAACGCTTTCAGGGCAATCTGCTGACGACCATCAAAATCTCAAATGCTTATTCGAGTTTACTGATGCTGACGCCCTCGTTGTTGGTCACCAGCAAGATGGGTAAGCTAATGATAATATTATAAGTGTATTCTTAAATTAACTCATCGTTTAATCCTCTTTCAGGGTCTCTCATTGTGTGGGATGTGCGCACGGGTCAGCCGGCGCGCGAGGTCAAGCTAGACTTTGCCAATCTGCAGATGTGCCCCAAGTTTATGATGCTCGCCTGCGACTCGGTAGTCTGCGATTATGGCAACGAGATACGCGTTGTACGCTTTCCCATTGTGGCGGACAAATGCCACTAAGAAAACTAGAACATGAATACGTGAATTTAAATTTGTAGCTCCTAACACGTTTAAGTTATCATTTGCTCTCTGTTTGATTTGATCGTAAAACAAAATGTAATCTAACTGACGCATTCATTAATTTAATTTATATTCTAAGGGTAATCTTTATCTATTTAACAGTGGCGTTGTGTTTATTCCTTTATATCTAGCTAAATAACTGTAGCATAGCTCTATTTTGTAATGTACTCTACAAATATCACTGAAGGGAATATATATATGTATATATATATTTTGCATAATATAAATATATATAATAATACATAGTGTCTTAAAGCGCCTCAGCCTAACAAATGACTAAATATTAAATTATCTATATTTTATATACTATATTAATATATATTTATTAGACCTCACGTACGCTTAAAATTTTCTATGTGAAAGTAAATCTGCAAGAAAAATGCTTCTCAAAAAATTACAAAAGATGTTTTTTTTTTGTGTATTTATAGATAACAAATGCTTTATTGAAATTGGCGTTTACTTCTTTAGCTTGATGAATTTGGAGGCAAATTCGTAAATGCCCACCGAGTTCTTATTCTTCTGGTCGTACTCCACCCAATCATCTTCGGATAAATCCACATCTTCAAAGGCTTGTCCGTTGTCTGCTGAAAGAACCTTCCAACCGGTTCGAGGGGAGAATTCAACAGGTTCTACGCCGCGACAATCGAAAATCGCAATAGTCTTGAATTTTCCCGCATCGTCAGAGGTATAAGCCACTAATAATAAGAAAAACTATTTAGATGCTAATTTCCAATTGGAATCCTCACTCACCATTCGACTTTTCCACGACGTCAATGCTGTTCTCCCTTCCGCACATTTTGCACTTCATAAAGAAATTGAAGCCCGCTGTGTTGCGCGAATCCTGTTGCGTACGCTCCGACTCCGTAATATCATGCCATTTTTCTGATGTTTCGCCGCAATTGCTGCACGTTAGTTTAAAGAAATACGCATAATCACAATGCGTTTCTAGTTTTTCGATATTCTCTAGCGTAGCAGAGATTTGTAAGCCAACGCGAACCATTTTACTAAACAAGAACCGGACGACAGAGACTGGACAGCTGTTATGACAGTGCTGCCAGACTAATAAAGTAGATTTGACAAGTTTGATAACTAGCTGGCAACGCTGTACGTCAACACAACTGAGCATAAACAATTAAAGCGAAAATATATTTATAACAGAAAAATAAACTAAAATATATTACAAAACTTAATGGACTTAAATATGAAACCCTCGTTGGCCGTTGATGAGATGTTCTCAGAGGGCGCCGGTTATATGGATATGGAAGAAGTGATAGAGAAATTTTTTGCGTGCTAGAACAAAGTATATAAATTGCTTTTCTCTTTATTATTTAGTCGGGCAGCGCTACAGGCATGATGATGGATCATTTGCCGGCACCTACAAATGATAAACATGTGCATGCTGATTTCTACAATGATTTCGATGACCTTTTTGATGACGACGACAACTGGGCCAAAATCCGCCGAACTGGCGAAAATGCCAAACAATAGATTTACAGAATAACCATATATTTGTTTATTTCGTTAGCTGCTTAACTCTATAATAAAGTAATATCATGATATTTTAATAATATTTAGCACTGATCATTAATTTTAGATATCAGCTGCATAATTTCAGGTCCTCGCGTTCCGCGTCCGTCATGGGCTCCACGACCTCCAAGCAGGCATTAGCAAACTCTACAAAGAGCGGCTCCTGCATGGCAGCTGCCATGGCGAGATTCGCATTGTGCGCCACATCGATTTCTTGGAGTAAAGAACGCAAATGTGGATTATACAGCAGCTGTCGCAACGGTTCCGAGTGTTCTACAAGCACAGATATTGACAATAACATTACTTGATACATTCAATAGACAAAATATATATACTTAGTTGCTCCAGCAGATGACGGGGCACAGTATCATCTGTGCTAAAAGGTGGATATATGGTGGGCTCCTCTTCCTCGACACTCTTTGCTAGCTGCGCAGTCTGTTTTAATGCGGCCTTCTCCGCACATTCCGGCGATTCTTTGTGTGATTTGTAGCAATTAACGGAACAGCTGCAGGGCCAGTTATTAGTAAAAAACATTTTAATTAGTTGTAATTACTTACTAGGGTACAAAGCACTTGCTGCATTTGTATTTATTTGTTATAGTCGCACAACTAACGCATTCCATTTTTATATTTACAAACCCAAGTTGCGCGTGTAGTTTGCCTTGAACAGCTGTTCTACGTACCAGGGCTGTACAAATCAGGGCTACAACATCTGTTTAGTGTACCTATTTTTCAGCACGTGGCGGCAAGCTCGAATAAAATTCTTGGTGAAGTGAGACATTTAAACGAACATAAATTGATTAAGTAAATACAATAAACAGTTATTTAAAACGTATTGCTAGGTTATTGCTATATCTTATTGTTCAGGTTGTGCAACAATTGTATTTAAATTAAAGCAAAGTTTGAAAAAGATGTGTTTTCAGTTTTGAACAGTAGTATGTGAATGTAAGAAAGTACAATTGCTATTAATTGCTTATTTAATTTTAAAAAAAAATTAAATATACTTATCAATAAATTTATTCGAAAATTTAAAAAGCTATGGTAAATTCCGCATTTATTATTATTTTATTATCAAGCAGTTATTTAACGCGTTGCCAATTATATATGAAAAGTTTTTATGTGTTGCCAGTACAAATAAAATAAATAAAATGAATGGTAGTAACAAGCTCACGCAGTCTGGCAACGCTTTAATGGTGTCACTGCTAAAGTGGGGTTGAAGTCTCAGCTTAAGCTAATAGCATAAATTGAATTTGTCTCTTCTCTTGGTTGTTTTTATGAACATTTTGTTAAGATTTGTGTGCCTTTTTTTTATTATTTAATTTTTTATTTTTGGCGTCTTGCATGTCAACGCCGAAAGTCGTTTAATTTTGATTGTCTCATGAGACCTCGCGCCTCAAACGTTACTGGGAAATTGGCCCACATATGTGTTCACATGTGTGAGTGTAAGTGTATGTGTGTGTGTGTTTGGTGGCATGTTTGCCTTCGAACTTTTTATGGATGTCATGATATAAAAGCAAAAAAAAAAATAGAAATGAAAATAGGAAAGGGGCAGCACGTTAACTATCGCGTGGCGCTAAGAAAACAAACAATTGGCTTATCAACGGGGCGGTCGGCTGGGCTGACTAATAGAATACGGCTAAAAGCTATTGGAAACGGATACACACTCCCTCTCTCTCTCTCTCTCTCTCTCCCGCATAGGGCGATCTTAAATTGGCAAGCACTTCATTTAGCCACAAAAAGCAGTTGTTAATTCAGAAGCTTTTTTATATATAATTAAAAAATATATATGTGGAGCCAAATCTACAACAATATAATATATAAAATACAGTGAAAATCGACAATGTGGCAGTGGCGACAAGAACAACAATAAAATAAACAACAACAATAGCAATCAAATGACGGTCGGCGTGTCCACAAATTGCAAACACATCCTGCACACGAAACGGTCAGAACTCTCGGCCAGCCGCTATCAACAAACACACACACACACATGTACACACACACACACACACACACACACACTCTGTGAAGAAAAACGCGGCACAAAACTTAGTACAGTTGTTCGGCAAAAACAACGTGCAACATTGGTGGCAATAAATGACTTCAATGACTGACTGACTGACTGCCTGGCTGCAGTATGGGCCAAGGCAAGGGACAGCGACTAGGGTGAGGATCTCGCTGTTTTTGGGGCATATTTTGGGACACACGAGCAACACGAGCAAGGTAAAAGGGCATCATAAATATGTGTCTTAAGTTGTAACATCCTTTTATTTTTTAAAGAAAGTCAATCAGAGTATTAGCTGTAATTATTGAAATATTCAATTTATGGAGTATAAAGTGTGTATTAAAGATTCAATATTAACTTGGCATTGAAAAAAAAACTAAAAACATAGGTTTCTGGTGGTTTCTTTTTTTTTATTATGTGCAATTTTACTTATTTTTAAGAATTAAATTATTTTAGGTGTTTACTTAGTGTGTTTAATTTATTTTTTAAATTTCATTCATTTATTAATATTCAAATTTCTAATTTACTAATAAAATTTATTAACTAATAAAAATAAAAAATATATAAAATTAAAAAAAAAATAGTTTTATAATTTTATTAATTTTGATATGTTTTGACTACGTTTATGTTTCAAAATCGTAATTGTTTTTGTACTTTTCTGTTTAAAATATGTTTAAATTTAATTTAGTTAAAAACAAATCATATATCAAAATAAAAACCTTAAAAGACGACAAACATTAGATCTGAGCTGAAATCGAACCAGCCTAAGTTAGCATATACCAAAGTTTCACAGAAACTAATAAGAAAATAACAAAGAAAAAAAAAAACAAAAAATAATAATTAGAAGCCTTAAGCCAAACTTAAACAAAATTATTAGTAGAATGTAAAAGCTATCAATTTATTAATCCTGGCTTTTGGGCCTATTAAACATGTTTTGCGTTTTATCTTTAGCTAAATGTTATTACTATAATGAAATATAATAAGAGTTTGTTTAAAGAGTAAGAGGCAAAAGATCTAGAGAGATGGGAGTTGATCAAAATTCTAAAATTATTATATTTCCAAAGTGACACAGATAAACTATCAGACTATATGAAATATATGAATTGCTTATAAATATATAGCATATAAAATATAAATAAAATACTGTAAAAACAATTAAAATATTAAATAAATATTCTAGGAACTTCATTCATAGAATAAATACAAGTTGCATGAAAGAATTTACCCAATAAATTCGAGTTGAACTAAAGTATTCCAAGTATATCATAGCTGAGAGTATTCAATCGTTGACATTGAGCAGATAGCTCCGCTTACTTATTTCTATTTTTTGTTGTTAACAATTGCATTGTACAAAAAGATGGCAGCGAACAAAAGGCAATACTAGGCTCGCTCGCTCGCTCGGTTGGTTTCAATTTTTTTGGCGGAGGGCTGCAGCTGGGCAGGGGATGATGGGCAAGGGTTAGAGTGGGCAAGGGTAATATGATGGCGCCTCTGCCGCTTCCGCTGTTCGTGCAACACAAGCGCGATAATTGCCAGCGTTATCCGCTCGGCCTGCCAGTCAAATAGGCGCTGCAGCTCGAGAGGGAGCTGGAGAAGCCTTCGTGTGACTCGCCTACTTTTGATTTACAACATTCGTGCAGCAGCAGAAGCAGCAGCAGCAACAATTTCGGTGTATGTATCGCAACACTGAAAAAAAAAACAGGTACAAAAAGCCAAAAGAAGAAAAAATGGACAACAAATGCAATGCAAACGAAAACAACAACAGCAACAACAACAACAAGAGGCGAAAAAGGCGGCACACGCTAGCGGCCCAAGCCAGGTGCGGCTGTCGCAGCTGGCGGCGCCTCCAGGTGTCGTTCGTTAGTAGTTTTCAGCGTTTCTTTTTTGCTGCCTGGCAAAAGCCAAAAGCGATATAAATAGATAGCGGCACTTTACGCTCGCTGTTTCTTTTGCCTTTCCTTGGCTTTTCTCCATTTTCCATCTGTTTTTGGCTTTTTAAGGCAGCGGGGCGTGTCCGGGCAATTGGCTAGATTGACAGATCATGCAAACATAATGGCAGCATATTGTGTGCATATTATAAATATTCAACTATATTCAACAAACTGGCATTTAATACGCCACGGAATGGGCAGAACGAACCATTGCGAGTGCCCTCGCCAGCGCCACCTAGCGGCGAACACATGCAAGTGCAAGTGTGACTGCGAGTGTGTGTGTGTCTGTGTAGAAAATCTGTCAAACTACCAATTTGACGAGCTATCAGTCAAGGCATTGATTAAATAACATTGATTGGAAATAATAATGCAGAGAAATAGTTTGAAATATTCGCAAAGTATTGTAATCTTGTTTTATACTTAAGATTATTGAAAATGAGCAAGAAGAGAAGAAGAAGGCTAGGAGACGAACAGAGGAACATAAATCAACAAATGAAAACAGATTAATAGAGTGATATAAGGGGCGACAGAAAGAGAAAGAAATGAGAGAGGGAGAGGGAGAGTAAAGATGATGAGAAAAAGAAAGAGAAAGAGAGAGAGGGACAAAGACAGAGAGAGAGAGAGGAAGAGATAGAGAGAGAGAGAGAGAGAGAGAGAGAGAGAGAGAGAGAGAGAGAGAGAAGGAGAGTGAAGAAGATGAGAAAAATTGTCACAAATCTAGAGAGATTGAAAGAAAATGAGAGAGTGAGGGAGAGTGATCAGGAGAGAGGGCGACAAAAAAGTGAAGAAGAGAATACGATAAATAAAGAAAGATAGAGAGAGGAGAGACAGTCTGACAGACAGAAACTATAAATAGAGAAACAAAATACATACTGTGATAATGAGATAGAGAGAGGGAGAGACAAAGATAAATTGAAAAAGATGACTTGATGCGGAGGAAGAGAAACAGGAGTCGACATAAAGAGAAATATAGCCTAACATAGAATGATAGAAAGCGACAGATTTTTCGGTCGAGAGAAAAGTAGACCAATAGAGAGAGAGAGAGAGAGAGTGTAATACTCAAAGATGCAAAAAGAAATTAGAGTGAGTGAGAGAGAAAAAGAGATAGAATATATAGAGAGGAATATATAGTTCTTCAGGACTTGCATTGTCAGTAGCCGCAATTCGAATGAGATAATCTCTTACTTAAGAATTAATATGTCTGTAAATAGTGCAAACTAAAATAACTAAATATGATAAATATATATATTGTGTATATTTATTTATATTTATAAATATTGAAACGATAAAATAAATAAACATTTTTGAAATCAATTTGAAGCTACGCATAAGACGAACACTTGGCATACAAATAATAAATAATTATTAAGTTATTCAAAGATGTAGAAGCTGATCAATAGATTCAAACAAAGTGAGAGGAAGATAGAGAGAGAGGGAGAGCGAGGGAATGTAACGCCTGTTTGCAAGTGTTAATTGTAATAAAATAAAGCAACAAAAATATATATTGATGCATATATAAATATATATAATGTACACACAAACACACATATATATATAAATGTGTTTATTTGCTGGGCTGCTGACGGCAGACGACAATTTTGCAACCGCAAAATGTTTGCAGTCAATGTCCATTTTATGGGCCCAGTTTATTATTACGTACTTAAATTTTGCCCGCTCTCTATGCGTGATATACATTTATGTATCTAGCTCTCGTTTCTTGCTTGGCTGTTTGTATGATTTTTCTTCTTTTTTTCTATATATATATATATTTCTATAGATATATACATATATATATATATTCTTTTTTTGGCGCAACGCCGCCGCATTGAAGTAATCACATAAATCACGCGCTCGCAGCTCCAGGAGCGAAGCGCCTGCTCAATGGCTGTGCTCCATTATGACGCGACTCGCAGATAAAACTCTGATACAAAGATAAAAAAAGAGGAAGAGCAAAAATAAAAAAAAAACTGAAAGGCAGCTTTATTAAGCATAATATGGCCATAAAGCCGAGCCGAGTCGATTCGAGTAGAGTCGAGTCATAAGTGCCCCAAAAGGATTACAGCTAAAAAGGTGGACCTCGTCCTGGTCTCTCTCTCTCGCTCTCTCTCTCTCTCTCTCTCTCCGCCTGCTTCCTCCCTTCAAGTGATTGATGAGCCATTGCGGCTAATTCTTGGCGCTCGCTTTGTTTCTCTCAATAAACTGTAAATCATGCCTGCGCTGCGTGCCAAGTCATAAATACAAGTACTGCCGCTGTTTCGCACCAGCAAAGCCCTCTATATGCCGTACTGCCGCACCGCCCTGCCCTGCCCTAGGCCCGCTTTTAACTCTTTCAGGACCCATTGATCCAACTGCACTGAGCGCGCTGTAAAACGGCATGCAGCTTTTTAATTAAGGCGCCGCATTGCAATAGCAAAACAACAAGAAAGTGCCAGATAAACTAGGCCAAATCGAACTCTAAATGCTCTCTAAATAATTTGTTTTTAATGCTACTCCATGCGGAGATCATAATTATTTCGAAGGCGTTGTACATGTCATTGAAATGTCTTCCAACTTAGACGGCATTCAAGCAACTTCCCTGTTGATTTGGATCTCAAAAACTCTTAGATTGAAATGTGCCTACAATCGAAGAAACTATTTATATATTATTTCATTATAAAATGGATTCGAAAACTCAAGTCTCTAACTATAGAAATCTGTTTAAGCTTCGAGAACGACTTTTACATGAATAATTTAATTTTAAAATCTGGTTTGAATTTCGGATAGTATTATATATATTGTTGGGTGAAGGTATATCTAAGTTGGACATTAATAAATATTTTTATAAGAAGTAAAATTTTATAATATAAAATATATATTATATATATTGATAACTGAGTTATATTATATAAATTATATATTGATAGATTAGTTTTGAGTAAAAAAATTAATGAAAAGTTTGAATATTTAAGAAATAAACAGAGGAAATCATTCAGCTCACATTAGTTATTGAACCATAAAAGTCCTCTACAACTCTCTAGCTTTAAAGCTTTCGAATTTATGTTTTCAATCATGGACATCAATTCAAACTTTTGAAGTAAATGTGAAACGAGCCTGTATGCATCATATCAAGCTGTTTGACTGCAATATTACGACTATCTATCTAACGTTAAGGAACTATTACCAAGATCCAATTTAGACTTTTGACTTATTCAAAAATACTTAAAGTTATCAGTAGGCTGTGAGTAGAACTTGAAATTTAATTTTAAAAAGTTTGCATTCAACCTTACCTATATAGGTACTGCTTAGTTCTAGAAAGATATTCCAAAGTGTCTTAAAATCGAAATATAATAAACCAAGTATATGCCTTGACCTATACAATTCTATGATTGGAATCTGAGAGATCGTTTTAATTCACTTATTTGGTTTATCTAATACACTTGATGCAAATATAGTAGTATTATATAGTATACTAACAACAGAATATTTACAGAGTATGACAAACCAAATTTCTTGTTTCCAAGAGTACTAAATTTAGTTTTAATTAATTATTCACTAGTTTTCAAAAAATATTATTATGAAATTCAATTTCTAGACTAGTTTAGTTTACTACCTTAATATAAAAGTAACTAAACTCAGTGGGCAAGTGTAACACTCTCACATCATAGCGTCAGAAAAACGAGACAAATGGCCAAGGCGCGAATTGTTTGACAACAACGCTGAACCACGGACTAAGAGTTGGGTCAACGGGTGGGCGCGCCATCTATCAAAGCGGCCTGGCAGCGTGCAAATTGAAATGGCAGCAGTAGCAATTATCGCAGCAGCATCACCATCAACAGCAGGAGCAGCACCAGCCGGAGAAGTGGCCGAAAAGAGAGCCGCAACAGCAGCTGGAGTAGTTGAGCGCAACGCGTCATATGTCTCGAATTGGCTTTTGATCATTTTTGCCGCTAGATTAGGCTCAACTGGTGATATATAACTGAATTAGCGCTGCGGGGCATTCGCTTTCATATACATAACTACGTTTATACAACAGTATGTTGAATCTTGTGAAGAGAGTATATTGGTTTTGTACATGTTGCTTTATTCTATCTAACTGTACTTTTTTTTTTAGCATGCAAGGGTATTGACAGACTTGAAATTTGGAATATAAGTTGTTTAAGCTTTAGATAAATGTTCCGCGGAGGACATGTAATTCTGAAAATTACTAGATCACTTGTAACGCAAAAACTTCTTTTTAATGGACGATGGAAGCCTAAGACTTAAGAATTTATGTGTAATAATTAATGTAATTTAATGATAGTCAAATAACTTAAAAAACTATATGTTCATTAATATTCGAGAGGGCACAAGTATTATGCATGAACAAGTATTATGCAGTCAGTTAGACTGTATTGGAGCGCTCTTACGTGTTATTTGATGAATTTTGTCAAGGGCTAAACAAATATAGACCTTCTCTCCATCTCTCTAGCCTCTCATTGCTTGTCAGTCTGGCATTAGAGTTGAGTCATTGCATATAAGTTCGATTGAGCGGTTCAGAAGAACTGACTCCTGCGCTTGAATGCATTGAACAATGAATAAATCATTACACTACCATGAATCAGGCTATCTTCTAGTCACTTAACTGTTACTATATTTCAATCTTTATTATAAACTATTTACTTAACTAACAAAGAATGGAATATTTCTCAGTTTAGCGAATTTTCTTTTTCATTAGTAATTCATGTATATATTTTCTTAGTATATTATTTTAATTGTTTTGTGGTTTGTTTATTAAATTTTGAATAAATGATATTCATCTTTTGAATGCTATTTAGCATTATAGGGCTTCACATATGTAAGTTCGTAATCCCTCAAGAACTATGTGTTTTCATATGAAGCAACATTAAACTAATTAGTTATTTTTTCATCCTTCTATTGAGGTATTTATTTATACATTCTCACTTAATAATTAATTACACGCCGAACTATATGGCATGCGTGGTTCACGAACTACTGAACCAGTCAGTCTCAGTGCAATGCTAAATATAGTTCACTATTGAACTAGAGTTCGCAGCTCTGTCCTGCAGCTGCTAGCCTGTCATTTTTAGAGGCTCCGAGTTCTCTTTTTTTTGGACGCTCTCGACTGCAGTGCATCTTTTCGTCATGGCGTTAGATTTATGAACAACCGCCGACAAGTCGCAGTCCTTTGCCTGCCTTCGGCCTGACTGGGCAATATTGTAAATCATTTCCAAATTATTTAGTCGCTCTCTATTCATATATGTATTCATATTTTTGGCGCCTTTGCCGGGCCGTGCTGTGGAGCGAGTGCGGCACGTGATTGCGTTATAAATTATGAACCACTAGATTTGCCTGCCCTCAATTCCTTGCTTTACTTTTTTCTCATTTCTGTTAGTTTTTGCTGGTCGTTAAAGCTGAAAACAGGAACTTGCTTATCTATATAATATATAGACCTGACTTTAAAGCAAGTACAAGCAGCTCGAACTCTTTCCCAGCTAGAGTCGGATCACTTTGTATATGGCTTGCCATTAAGTTAATTAAGCTGCTGTTTCACATGGTCAGCCATGCACATGCGACTTGATAAAATAATATTGTAAAAATATGATATGGACAGCTCGATAAAATCATATTGTAAATATATGAAATTCATATAAGTTTCATAAATGCCCGAGAGGTTTTAAATATATAAATTGTTGGACGTGTCTATTGCCGAGTCGGAATGCCATTTCATTAGTATAATCATTATCATTATTATTATTTTTATCATTATTATTACTATTACTATTACTATTATTATTATTATTATTATTATTGATATTATTATTTTGGTTTGTTGGCTGGCCCGCCATCCAAATGCAGCTGTTGAAAATTTTGTAATGGCTTTTATTGACTTGCGCCAAAAAGCAGGCAACACATTTTTGCCCGCCATCGACCGCTAATGAGCTACGCGACTCGACACGACTCGACGCGCAGTTGATTTTCAATTTATTTTAAAGCACACGAAATGCGCGCATTTATTATGTGAGTGCCGGCTATAGGCTAGGATAAGCACAGAGTTTATGTGCCAATTAAATACCCTGTAATTGGTCGCTAATTAAACGAGAGCGTGCTGGCTAGTTTAATGGTTATGAATTTGCATTTGGAAATTGAATAACATCTTTGGATTTGTAGTTTTACGAGTAAGCCGGTTTGATATAGACAGTTTGAGAGTTGTTGACTCAAAATCTGAGAATCTTTGCAGTTCAATTGATCATATGGACTTGAAAGTCGCTGACTTAAAAGAAAAGCCTCTCCCGAGTTTTCAATTGAGGTTTAACCTTCAGAAGATTTTTGTATATTTAATTTTTTTTTTTTAAATAATATAAAACAGTATTAAAGTTATCTCTGAAAGTGGCAGAACACTTTTTTTTAATAAAATATTATGATTTTTAATTAAAAACAGCTTGTTAAATTTAACAAATTTAATATTTTAAAGTATCAGAGTTTCTGAATTTTTCATATGTATTATTAGGTTTTACATTGTCATTTTAGTTTGCGATTTATGTGAATGTGAAGTAGGTCTTCTCTAACAACAGTTTAAGAAGGGGACTTTAAATATCTTCAGAGTCAACTTAAATTGTAATAGATTTAAATTCTTAGTTTCCTTGAGATAGTTCACGCAGTTACAACTAGATACCTACATAGTTAAAGAGAGTGACTTGAATAAAAATTTTATTTCGTCTTAACAAAAAAAAAAGTGCTTTGATAAGTTGTATCTCAGACTGTGAAACATATACATATCTCTATCAATGCTTTTGAAGTACAGTCTTCGTTGCAGAGTCTTACAAATGCAGCATAAACTCTAGGCAGTTGAAGAGGCTCAATTTTGACACAGTTTGAGAAGCACTGTTCTCATCATAACACACAAGAGTCTTTGAGATTGTGAGATTCTCACTATAATTTATATTCATATAATGTTAAGGAAAGTCTTATACTAAGTCTTAAAATGACTGCCTAGGTATCATTGGTTGAATTTCAGTGATATCGATATATCATTTTAGAAGTATATATACACTTGTAGAGTTAACTAAATTTAGGTCGTAACGGGCGTGGTTTATTCTGCTGTATTGCATTTTGTGCAGGGTATGCATGAGTCTTTCACATGCTCATTGATTGGTTTTCTTTTTTTTTGTTATCATTATATTTTTGTTAATTTTTTTCCATAATATATGTATATACATATATACTTATATATATACAATATATTTTTTTATGTTCTTGGCTTTATATTTATTTTATTTCCTTTGCCGCAGTGGCACAAAATCATTTTCCCCAATTGGGCATATAAGTCCTGCGGCTGCCACACCCGCTCTCTCTCTCTCTCTCTCTCTCTCTCTGCCATTCCCCCTCTCTTTCTGTGCATGTGTGTGTGTGTGTGTGTGAGCTGTGCAAATTGAAACACTCGCAGTCGTTACGCGGCATTCTCTCTCTTTTAGCCAAGTCGTTTTCATTGCGTGGTCGCTGCTGTGGCTCTTATGCAGTCCACTCATTCATGAATGCATTTAACATGGCCAACAGATGAAGGAGGAGGCGGAGCAGGAGGAGGGGAAGCATGGGCAGCAGCAGTAGGGGATGGATGTCCTGGCAATTTAACAGCATTTACTGTAACACGTGTAATTATTTCATGAGATTTATCTGCAGCACATTGGCCACAAGCAGCAGCAGCAGCAGCAGCAGCAGTTGCCGCGTGTCCCGCTGCACTTTGGGTAAATGCGACAAAAATTCCAATTGCCAGCGATGGGGCCGCAGCGCAAACAAAAGTAAACTGTTGGCGTGGCATGCCACAAGTGACCGCAGGTCCAGGCACCATGCATAAACCAGAGCATCTTACGGCCTTCTCTGTCTGCTGTTGTTGTTGATGTTGTTGTTGTTGCTGTTGTTGTGATAAGCTGCCACGCGGTACGCACGCATCCATTTTTGGGCCGCAAGCTGAGCTGCGTCCTGGTTGCAGCTCCTCTTTCTGTTTTTATTTTCAGTTGTCACACTTTTGTGTGTGCGGCTGCCGTGTTTTCTGATACCCTCTAATTTCTAAATGTCGTGTAATGTGGGCTGTAGCTGACTATGATTCAGGTTATCATAAGCTTCAATTAGTCAATTGAGTGTGAGTAGTTTGTGAAGACTTCAATGACTTTCTGTTTGGAATGGGAAATTTATTGTTTATAATTTTTTATTACAATATAATTTTTTCATACTTTTTAATGAAGTTGATTGTCGATTTTTTTTTTCGAAAAACCAAGTAGATAATAAATAAAATTATAAAATCATTCTCTGAAAACAGCTCGATAATTATTTCTCATTTTTTAGTAAGTTTAATAAATAAAGTAGATACATATTAGAATTATAAAATCATTCTCTGAAAACATCTCGCTAAATAATAATAATAATCGAATAATAATAATAATTGAATTTCAATTGTTGTTTTCAATAAGCCCAGATGATTTCTATATCTGAATTGCCATCATTGTCTATATGAATTTAAATTTGTAATTCTATTTAAAATTGCTTTCCTTCATCAAAAAATAGTTAATCATTTATTCATAAAATTTTTTAATATATATTTAAGATTGCTTTATGAATTCTTTAAGGTAAGCAGCAACTGAGAGTTCTGAAAGAAACACTTTCTCGGCTGAATAGAAGACTTAAACAAATTCGAACATCTGAATTGATAGTTTTCTATACAGGCGAATCGTGAATCTAGTTGATGTTATTGGAAGGTACATTTGTATCATTTTAATCCATTCGTAAGGGTTATTTTACATTTTGTATCTACTGTAAGTTTTACTTAATAAAAAAGCTAAGGAAATACTTTATAGTTATTTAGAGTTGATAACGATAACAAGTATTCTATTGGCTCTTATATTATTGATAAACCTGAAATGTGCTAAGCATTCAAAACACAGCTTCTTCTCCTATAATTCAGCAGAAAAATAGCTAAGGATAAAATATAAAAGTCAGTGCGATTATAATAATACCAAGAACAAACTCCTTTACTTTCTTACAATCGATATATATCGATATAAAGCATTCAGCATTTGTGTGTTTAGAAACAAAGAAGTATTACAGCCGGCAACTTGAGCTCAGCTAATTACAGGATATGCGATAGTCGTTCACTATAGACCAACGTAGCTTTACTTGATTCGCATTTGGCATTTGGGGCGCAGTCGTGCGTCAACTTACAAGGCGCACGCAGCGCCATCTGTTGTGGTTTATTTGCGTTAAAATGATTGGATGCACGTCATATCTGCGACTGCTGCAACACAGTGCAACACGGCAACAGCCCGTTGTCCGCTGTCGCACCTCCCACCTCCACCTTCACCTCCACCTCCGCCTTAGTCTCCCCCTGCTCCGTGCGTTCTTTTGTTGGACGTTGCCAGCTCGTAAATTCTTTTGCATGCCTCGTGCAGCCGCTGCGATAGGCGCATTTCTCTCGCTGTTGTTGCTGCTGCTGTTGTTGTCAGCCATTTCCAGGTGCTTTATGAGCCTTGTTGTGGTTGAGCTGCAGAGTGGATAGCTGCCAGAGCGGCGACGGGGCATGCGGCTGTTGCATATTTAATATGCAAAGCCATGGGCCAAGCGACGCCGTGTAGAACTTGCAGACGCTGCAGCCAGCTGCAAAAAGAAGAAGCACAAAAATCAAAACCAACTTGAAGCGTCGTGTCCAGCGACTCACACAGTGTGTTATCAGTTTTTCGGTAGTAGATGCTCTACTATAAATATATAAATATATATATGTACATACATGTATGTATATATATGGTATATATATAGAGGGAACCTATATGTCGCACTTTTACGTAGATATGCAGCTGCTGCCCCTGTTACTGTTGTTGTTGTTGTTGCCCAGCTGTCGCTGCTCGTGCGTTGACAAAATATGCACTGCACAAAAGGTAATATATTATTAGAATATATTATTAGTATATCATTATAAGAATATATATTATTGGAATTCCCCCAAATAATATGACATATGACATATGTCATGTTTGAAAATAAATATCTAAGTAGAAACGGCCTAGTTGTTTGTCTAAACTCTTAAATTATTCATTATTTCCATTCACAAAAAAATGAAATGAATTTAATATTATTGAAATATCATATAATTGCAAAATAAATATTTAAAATATCACGTACTAGTGTTACCCTTGGCTGGGGCTACATCCATATATCAAGCTGATAAACCTAGCCAGCTGCTACCGAAATAATTGCTCAATGTTTAACAAAGGCTACGAAGATATGAGTATTATTTTAGAAAATTTTTTTTAAATATATGTATTGAATCTTTATATGAACTTATTGATTTTTAGATACTTTTTTTTAATATAAATTATATTAATTTTAATTTTAATAATATTATTATATTAAATTACCCAATACTTTAAATTGATTAAAAAAAAAAAAAGTATTTTCGACAACTTTCAAAGTTCTTAATGTCCGTTTAACATATTCATATTTGTTTCCTCTAAAACCTTTATGTTCTCATTAACTACTTATGAACATTTTCGTTGGTTTTTATTGGCATAAGCATAATATTATAGAATAAAGCATATAATGCATCCTACAGATTTTTTTCTATTTTATTCTATTTTAATTTTAGCATGTAGTGGTGTTAAAGTATTGGTGTTAAAGTATTGAAGGATCTGACCAATCAGCAGAGCTGTTAATTTTTCCATTTGAATGGAAATTCAAAATTTTACCTTTTGAAAACCCACTTTGCATTTCCATTCAAATGGAAAAATTAACAGTTTTGCCAATCAGTTATGTAAGAGTTCATAAAATCCTTTAACAAAATAATAAGGTAGTAGTTAAAGGTTGTAGTAGTCAGACCTTCTTAACTTTTCTAGCAACTAGGTAGCTACAGAGTTGCTGGAGAGCAATGGCTTATTATTAAGTGAGGAATCTACGGATTCTAGAAAAGTTAAGAAGGTCTGAGCCGTAGGGCTCAGACAGTCTCTATTCACACTCTAGATAATCTCAAGATACTCTCGTGTAACTCCAAATTGATTATTCATAAGCACAAGTTTTAATATGTCAAGATTTTATGAGAGCTTAAAAGCTTCAACTAACTAATCTCTATCTGAGCTTTTACTTAGCCAATTTAGCACTGCCATCAGGTTCACATCAAGTCTTATTAGTCGTAAAGAAATTGGTTTTATGGCCACAGCGCAACAGTTTTTCGCTGAGTGTATTCTGCAGCTCATCAAAGCGGCTGTGGCACGCGTTCGCATGCATAACTTGGCTCATCTCACTAAGCTGGCCAACAAGTTGTGCATCTGTAACTGTCAGTCCTGGCCGGGCTGGGCCTACCTGGTGTCCATGTCCATGGACCATGGGCACACAGAGGCGCAGCATGTCACCAAAAGCAGAATTTCATCTCCGTGCCTCTGCCTCTGCCTCTGCCTGCTGCCTGCTGCCCTGTGCTACAGACTCGTTCTCTTTCGGTTGCAATGCCCGGGAGGATTTTCAATTTTACTGCATCATAAATTAAATTACCTCTTTCGATGTGCAATGTGCGAGACCTGGGCCCATATTTCGTTGCGGGGCCCGGCAACATTTTATGACCGCAAAAGAAACGCAACAAGAAAGCGGTCAGAGCAGCCCAGGGGCGGTTCAAGCGGAGGGCGGGCCGGGCAGACCTTTGACTTTGCCAAAAACTGCCAAAGGTATGCGCAAAAATGCACAAAACCCGAATGGGGCTGGGCGGGGGCTTGGCTGGGGCTTGCTTTAGAAGGGAGACTGCGACTGTGATGGCTACTGCGACTGCGACTGGGACTGGGGCAAAGCAATTCCCAAACTGCAGCAGAAATGTACAACAAGAGCCGCAGACAACGAACCTAACAGCACGACTGCGATGAGTACTAAAAATGCAACATTACGTATACGCAGTGGTGCACCGCCAAAACACCAATATAAAAAAAAAATAGAAAACCCACATATACCCCATTGACAATCCTCTCCACTCGATGCTCCACGGCTTCTAATGAAATCAGTAATGTACCAAAATCAAGATTTTTTCGCTTTCAAATACCCTGTAGACCACAAGTTACTGCTGTGGGGTGTTAACAGTTTGAAAAGAATATATGGATAGCTTTGAAAGGTTTTTATATATTATTTATAAGAAAAAGACAGTTTTATTTTGGGATAAAGAAAGTTTAATGAACATTTGCAAGGAACTTAAATTTTTAAATTATATGTATATAAATATTAATAAAATAAGAAGAGTATAAGATATTAAAATTTTGATTTTTTCTATAAATAAAATTTTTAGGTTGAGTTGATATCTTTATTTAAATCGATTGAAGACAAGGCTTTTTATTAATATAAAATTATAATTTAATACATTTTTTTTTGTGAATAAAATAATAAATACAAACCTAAAAAAAATAAAATATATTTTTACTAAAAGAGAATCATGATTTTTTTTTTTTAAATATATTTATATTTCATTAAATAATTTTTTTTTATTTTCTATAAATGAATTAATATTTGTGTAGTATAATTCAAAACTTCTCAAAAAAGAACAGTTTGATTAAATTTTTGTATTGAAATTTATTTAATATTTCTATTTTTATGAATAAATATATTTTCTTTTTTCATCAAATCAAAATGAAATTTAAGTTTGTATTAAAATACCTTTATTATGTTTATAAAATATATTATTGTTTTTATTTATCATTATAAAAAAAAAAATGATATTTTTGATTAAGTTAGAATGAATTTAAAAGACGATAGATTCGATCACGTCCTAATCTAATCAATATTGATCATATTTCAATATATGTATATATATTTTTTGTTTTCAAAATAGTAATAGCTGAGTAGTAATAGCTGAGACCTTATATCGCGGAATATCGTAGCAGCTACAGGGCATCTCCTCGTCGAATATTCCGATATACGTATTTCGCTGTTTTTTTTTGCTTCCCCAAATATCACGTATTCGACGTTTAGCTACATTTGTTGTTGTGTGTTCCGGTTTTGGCAAGTTTTTTTTGGTGCGTTTCCTTTGAACGCAAACTTTACACAGGAGTCCATTAAATTTTCGTAGCGCTTTGATTTAGGGCGGAAAAAAGAACTAGAAGTAGCAGTAGCAGAGAGTGTAGCAAAGAGCTCGCGACTAATTTATGTAATTTGGCTAAGAGGCAAAGCGTTGCGTCGCATCTGCTGCAATTGGCGCGCATCCATAACGAACGTCGATGTCGATAGCTTTACTGTTAGGTACGCTTGCCTATGTGTATATCTGACTATAACTGTGGCAATGTCTGCCTGCGGCATACTGATGAACCAAGTAGCGCGCGTCAGGCATTTTGGCCATCATTTTGAGGGTGGCTCCATTGTGGCCATAATTAAAATTACCTCGTTTACCTGGCACACACACACACACACACATACACATACATGTGGCCTCGCCCCTCCCCCCCTCGCTGTGTGTGCTGGTGTTTTTTGGTTTTGTGGTTTTGTTGTTGACGTATTTTTGGTTTATTACCTTGCATTGCGGATGCGACCCAGCCCAGCACCTTGGGCCCTGCAGCTTTTTGGCCTGGCCAAATTGTCTGACCACTCCCCAAACGCTCTTAAATGGGCTTTAGAACCTGGTCAAAAACAGAACGTGTCTGTTTTGTTCTTGTTTTTTGCTTGGTTTCATTTTTATTGCTTTCTATTTTGTCGTTCTGGCATTTTGTTTGATGAAATATGATTGAGTTTGGTTCGATGCGTCGACTGGGAATTGCGTTTACAAGGCTTTAAAGGTGGATAAAGCTAATTGACTGCATTTGGGCTTGAATATAAAAATGAAAAATTAGCTCTTGTGTATTTGATTGAAATCATTGGCTGTTTAACACAAATATGTTTGAATATGAGAGGAATTTCGGGGGTCTAATGAAGTGATGATTGATTGTGTTATCACGTGGCTTTGTTGGCTTTGTTGCACTTATTAATTTCGTTTGCTTGCTTTTATTGCCTTTTACTATCGAATGCTTCTCAGCTTATATCTATCTTTGGTTATCTGAGCGTCTGCTTTGCTTACTTCGCGAGTTTTTTTAAGCTATTCTATTTATAATAGTTAAAAGTATTCCTAATTACATACACTGACTGTGGTGATTTTCAGTCGATACTAATCTTTGTTCTTTTGGGGCTGGGCTTATATACCCAGACTCATGCATAATTTCAACTCTTAAATATAGTGTATCTATTGCTGAGTTTGTAAAGCTCAGCATTAGTCTATTACATTCTTATGTTATCACTGAGGCTGTAGGGATCAGCGTTTCTTCATTACATATTTTTATCCTATCTCTGAGATGGTAGGAACCAGCGTTCATCTGCCTATTTTTAGAATCTACGCTTGTAGCCTTTGTCTATCTATTGCGTGCTAGTCGTTGAGTGCGTAAAAGGCATCTTTACATATATTTCTATGTCCATTCTGAACATTCTGTGAGGGCCAGCAAAGATAACAGCCAGCAATCGCCGTTTCTGGTTTCTTATTTTAACCTTATGCAAGACAAATATAATTTTTACAATTTTTATTAATCCAATCCTTTTTATATATTTTGTTATTGCTAAACAATTCCTTTAAAGGTTTCTTTAAGTAAACTTGCTGATGTTAGTTTTTGTTTAGATTTTTTCCTACATTCCCTTGGATTCTTGCTTTATATCAGCCTCTAAGTTTTACTTCGTTAAGGGTAGTCGCCATTTTGGTTTTGCTTCACTCTTTTCTTCTAGATCTGATTTTGATGTTACTTCTCGCTTGCTTATCTTTTTGCTCAGCCTCCTCTCATGCTGCTCGCTTTGAGGCTCTTTTTGATTCTTGCTTTCTGAATCGCTTTAGTTTTTGCCTTATAGAAATATTTCCCATTTCACTCAGCTTGCTTTCCACTATTTAACTCTATTCTTTTATATTTGTTTTTCTCTTATATTATTTTTTACACTTATTTTAATAATATTAATAAATTTTATGGGAATTATAAAAGATATATTTTTGAATTTCCATAACATTTCTTCTTAAATCCTAATCTTCTCTCAGTCACTTCTTATGATATCTTTATTTTATTTAGCTGCATTTTATTTCACACTTATCCTAAAAATGTCTGTATCTTGTAGACATCTGAATTATGCTGAAAATCCTCTGAGGCATGTGACAAAAATATTTTCATAATTTATTTCTTCAAGTATTTGGCAATTTAAGGCAGCAGCCGAAAAACACATAAATCACACGATTACTGGAAAAAATTGAAATTCCCCAAAAAGTAGGCAACAAAAATGCATTTCGAAATAGTTTTTGATAGGCCTCTCGCACTAAACTGGCGTATCGGCGCAGTGTGGCCAGATCATGCGAACAGCAAGCGGAGGATATTTGCAGGTTAAAATCATGATGGATGCGAGAGCAAAGGGCTGAGAGAGGGAGACGGAGAGATGGTGAGGGGAGGGGGTAAGTTAGGCTACTGTTGCCACAAAGCAAATCGTGAGCCGGGCCAGGCTAAACGATTTACTGGCTGTTTGGGACTGGGCCGAGTCTAGAGTCTAGAGCCGATGCCAACAGCTGGTGGTTGCTGGCCATGTTCAGGCCTTGGGGCGACTTTGCTGTTGTTGCTGTTACTGTGGCTGTTGTTGTTGCTTTTGTTGTTGGTGGTCGTTTTTGTGCAGTGCGTCCGCAGCTGCAGCTATTTGCAACAAAATGGAATGGAATATGGGTCAAAGTGCAGTTGAATGTCCTGAACATCCGCAATGCTGTAGTTTGACTTTTTCCACACAAAATTGTGTGTGTGTGTGTGAGAGTGTGTGCAGTGTGTATGTGTGTGTGCGAGTGAGTGTGTGGCCGTGTGTGCTGGTATGCATGGGAATTGCATTCAGGAATATTTTACGTTTTACGTTACATTTGCCATGTGAGCTCAATGGCTGTACGAGCGTGTGTCTGTGTGTGTGTATGTGTGTGACTGGTGTATGTGCGCGTATGTGTGTGTGTGTCTGCTTTGCTTTACTTATTCGCAGCGGTCTTTTAGGCCTGGGATTTTGCGATTTCGCTCAAGCTCGCGACAAAGTCCTGTAGCCTGTCAGCCCACGTAGTCTGAGCCCCGATCTGTCTAGATCAGCTAGCTTTACACACACACATATGAAATTATAGAATTATTCCTGCTAGATATATATGCTCGTTTGTTTGTATTCATTGAAAGCCCAGTCAGTTGCTGTTCGCTTCGGTTCTAAGCGACTGTCTTTATCTTTTGGCAACATTTTTTGTCGTTCGGCGCATTACGTGCTGCCACGCCCACTTGGCGATTCGAATTTGATTGGCCTGATGTGCCTTTGGCCTTCAATTAGTATCTGCGTCTTCTTCCTCTTATTCTTCTTCTGTTTTTGGCCACAACTTTAAAGTAAGTAGACACAAACAATTTGCTCGATAGCAAATTGCCAGCGACATGTGCAGTAAACATTTCGGGCCGCAACTTTGCAGTTTTGGGCAATCAGTTCGAAATAACAGCTCGTTTGGCAATGCCCTGGAAATGAATGGGCTGTGAAGGGTAGTCTGAAGTATAGATAGAATATGTAACAGGCAGGCGGATCGAAGTTGTAAAGTCTTAAGAATTCATAATCCCATTTATTTCAATTTATTATATATTTTTAATTTATTTTTTTCATTCATTCATATTCATAGGGTATTTAGCATTCGTATTGCTTTTGGTTGCCATTACTTCTTGTATTTTGTTGGCCTTTGATCAAATATGAAACTACAAATTAGCCAAGACTTGTCGGCTAGACAGACGCCAGTTGGCCTGCTGTCGCTGTGGCTGCGACCACGTCTAATTTCAAAGTTTTACCGGGCAATTTTAAAGATTTGTGTGCCGCAATCCATTAGCGAGTCCATGCCGTACAGGATGCCAGTTAGCCAATTGCCATGAACTATGTGAGCTTGGCAGCTCCGCACACATCTAGCGCTTCGCTTGCGCTCCTTGACAGGCGGTTGGCCATTGGCCGCTTTGTCGGCTCTTAAATGCGCCCATAAATAAGACGATAAATGAATAGTTGTCCTTCTCCTGCTGCTCCACTCCGCTGCCGTGGCGGCGCCCCATTGAAATAGCCGTGCGCTACTTTGAACAAACAAGCGCATAAATTTAAACCGACCTCTCCCAGTCGCCCAGTCCATATTGCAATATGTTGTTCGTAATGCTGCTTCTTATGACACCCATCCCACAATTCCCTCCCCGACCACCCCTCTCCCTCTCTCTCTCTCTCTCTCTCGCCGGGCAGCTGTCATTTGTCATTGACTGAAATGAAGTGCGTCAATGGATCGCTTCATGGAGCGTAGACACTATTGCCAAATGGCTGGCATAATGGACTGCCAGGACATGCGACGTTCATATTGACAGAGACATTGACAGTGCTTTGATCCTCCTTAAAAATCGCTTAAGTTGTCAGAAGAACTTAAGCCTTCAGTTAAGAAACACATCAGCTCTATGTGGACTAACAGGAAAGAGAGAGAGAGAGAGAGAGAGAGAGAGAGAGAGAGAGAGAGAGAGAGAGAGAGAAATTGGCTAGTCAAAACAGCAAACCACTTACTTGTCATATCGAGTATATGTACATTCCTACTTTCAGTTCTTTAGCACTTTCTTAAATATCTAAAATAGTATTTCCCCCACCATTTGTGAGTGAATCACGAAAATCTTTATCAGATGATTTTTTAGACATTAAAAATTTTGAAATCTGAGAGACGGAGAGAGGGAAAGAGAGAGTGTAAGCAATACGAACTAAAATAAACAAGTAAGAAAACTCTAGTCGGAGGTGCCCGACTAGGAGATACCCTGAGCCCCGTCCGATTTGCATTGCTTAATACGCTATATAGCTTGCATATAACATTAAATTTTCCAAAATTAAATTATAATTTTGAAATTTTATTCAACTAGAATGTATGTAAATCAAAAATAAATTAATAATTAAATAAATAAACAAATTAACAAAAAAAGAAACGAAAAACAAACATCACCGCACCTGGACTCGAACCTGCATATATTTACTACATATGTAACGTTAAAGCGCGTCATCTCAACTAGCACGACCAACTCATGTTTATAGATTTAAAAAAAAAAATTAAAAAAGTTACGCTGTCGTCACCGAGTTTCGAACCCGGGACCTCTCGTTCTCGCGCTTCGCGTCTACCCACTACGCCACACCAGTATTGCGTTGTTTGTTGGCAAAACGTAAAATAGTACTACAAGGCGATATGTGACAAATACAAAATTAAAGAAACTAAAGAAGCAGATCAATCGCAATTGTGATTCTTAGAATTAGTAGTAGTAATTAGTAATTAGTAAAAAGAGCTGGTACGCAAAAAATAAAAAAATAGAAATTGCATAAAATTCACGTGAATCTATATGCAAAATTTGAGGAGTCTAGCTCTAAAGGTGTGGCAGATAGAATTTTATAACCTATTTTCGATAAGGTTTAAAATCGATAACAAAACAACAAAAATAGATATCGTTTTTTGGTAACAAACTTGACCTGCGCGTGCTATCCACGGACCCAACAAAAAAAATTCAAGTCTCTAGGTCAACTACGTTCTGAGATCGACGCGTTCAAACATACGTACAGACGGACAGACGGACGGACGGACAGACGGACGGACAGACAGACGGACAGGGCTAAATCGACTCAGCTCGTCGCCCTGATCAAGAATATATATACTTTGTGGGGTCTGACACGCCTCCTTCTGCCTGTTACATACATTTAACAAAACCATTATACCCAGATTTCCCATTTTCAATGGGCTCAGGGTATAAAAAGATATATTTTCTTTGTATATTTCTACTGAAAATTAATTATTATAATTATTTTCTGAAATTATTTAGTTACTATATTTTATTTTAATTTTTTAAAAATTTTTAGCTGAAAACCAAATTTTATAATTATTTTCTAACATTATTTAGTTACCATATTTTATTTTATTTCTTAAAAATTTTTCTGCTGAAAATTAATTTTTTAAATTATTTTATAGAATTTTTTAGTTACTATATTTATTTTATTTCTTAAAAAAAAATATATATATTTTATAAAAGATAAAAAATAATTATTTTCTGAAATTTTTTTAGTTATTCTTTTTAATATTTTTTTTTCAAAATATTTCTGCTTAAAATTAATTTTACAATAAATACAGATTAAATAATTTAATTGTTTCTGGAATTTATTACATATTTTATTTAATTTTTTCTTTCTATTAATAAATTATTTGTATTTTCTGTATTTTTTCAGTTCCACTCTCTTGTTTTGTAAGTATTTTCTTGTAGTATTAGGAATTGATTTACATGCAGCTTATGTAAAAATTTAACCTCGTATTTGTCGCTGTCTTATAAAAGATTTCAAAATTATTATATTTGAAGCTGAGAAAAGCATTCAAATTAAATTAAAATCTGATTAAGTAGTATTGTAATCAATCAAAGTACGCAGAAGGAAAACCAAGAAATAGCACTAAGTAAAAGAAATATTTTCTAGTTGAGTCAAGTTTTCTCACAGATTTCTAAAATGAACATTTAAACTGTGCTCAATTAGACAAGTCTTCAGCTGAATCTATAAACGCGGCAAAACTTGCCAACAAAACTTTGCACAAAACTTGCTTAGTCTATCGCGTTCTCTTCTTCTCTCTCTCCCTCTCTCATTCTCTCTTTCGCTGTCTGCATTGCTTTTGTGCTCGACAAAAAGAGGTGGAAAAGGTGACTGTGGTGTGGGCGTCTGAATTTGACCCTCTGGTCAGTTGATGCTCGAGCATATGCGGCAGATTAAAAGACGATTTGACTAGCTCAAGGCACGCGGGGCGTGGCACAGAGGCAGCTGTGTGCGCGTATGTGTGTGTGTGGCATGTGTGAGCAAGATTTATGTGGCAAGGGTTAAGCGCTGGCAGCCAATTAAAAGCCACTCAATGAAAGTCCAAAGACTAAGCGCGAAGGGCGGACTGAGCTGGAGACAAGGTCTAAGCATTACGCATACGCAACGTGAGCCGGTGCAAAGACCAAGCGACAATGACAACATGCACGTAATTCACTACAAGCCAGTGTCAACACCTTTTTTTTGTGCTCTCAACTGTGGGAATTGTAGATTTTATGCAGCGAGTGTAGAAATTTAAGGAATGCCATTTTATATTCATAAAACTTTATATAGCTTTATTTAATTTATTTATATAGAAATAAGTAAATATTTAATTTTTAAATTTTACTTCTCTCGTCTAACATGTAAAATAATACATTTTTGTATTTATGTATAATGTATTTAATATAATATATACGGATACTATTCATCTTCAGTTTCTCCTTTTTCTTCTCTTTCTTTTTATCTTTCTTTATGTATTTATGTTGTCAGTTCTAATCACCAATGAATTATTAAAAACGCGAGAAGTAAAATTTTAAAAATTAATATTTTCTAACTTTACTATATATATAAATAAAATAAATATATATAAAATTTAACTAAAATAAGTTATTAATTTGTGATGTAATTCTTATACAACAGTTGCTCAATTATAATTCGATAAGAACAATGTTATTAAAGATTTTGTGCAATATCAATTAAAATTCGATAAGAATGAACAGTTTTACTAAAGAGAAAAAAAAATATATATAATAATAGTAACATATAAAAGCGTTATTCTTTTTTTTATGAAACCTTAAAAAAAGTTTAAATAATTTAAATATTGATTTTGTTTTATTCTATGAAGTTTTGCTTTATAAATTAATCTTTATCTCAATCCTTATCTCCATTTTTTTTTCCAAATATCTTCAATCAAAAGATTCATAATTACCTTACTATATACTAACCTATAAATATGGGATCTTTAAATAAAAAAATTATAAGAAAATAACTTTATTTAACATATGAAACATCTGAGACGACATCTTCAAGAGTATATAGAGTTCCTTGTGCGTGGTTTTCTTTTTCCATTCTTTCTGCTTTGTCTTTGGCTCATAAAAAGTGATTGAGAGACTTGGCAGGAGGAGCAGCGCGCGCTGGCGAGCGACGGCAAGCGGCTTATGGCAGTTACTTTGCACCTTTTAGGCGGCTTATGAGGCCAGTCAGCCGGCCAAGCGCTGAAGCTCAAAAGAAGCCAACTTGGTGCCGAACCTGCAACAACTTGCAACGTGCAACATTGGATGCCCGAAAAAATAAGAAGAAGAAGAAGAAGAAAATAAGTCGCGCTGAGTAATTGTGCGCAAAAAATGCGCAAATTGAGCGCAAGAAGCAAGAGCCGAGACAGGCCCAATGCAAAGGCCGCTGCTGCTGCCCTGCAGAGGCAGCCTTTGTCCCTCCGCCCCTCGCCCCCTGCCCTCCACAACGCGGGCAGCGTTGACGCCCTTTCGGGCCGAAAGTTAGTTGTGGAGTGTGTTTACTTTACGAGCTGCGTTTTGCGTGCGAAAACTTTTACTTACAACTTGTGCATAAATGCAGTCATTGCAACTTCTACGCCTCAGCCACGCCCCTCGGCCCCTTTGCCGGGCTAAGAGATTGGCATGTAAAATATGTTGAAAGCATGCCATTTGTTGCAGCAGCAGAGGAGGGAGAGGACAAGAGGGCGAGAAAGAGAGAGAGAAAGAGAGAGAGAGAGAGAGATAGAGTGACGATGAGAGGGGCGAGCGGGTGCTGCATCTAGGCGACGCTTTGTCGCCCTGTCAGATTTGTCAAGAGCGCAATGCACGGCCATGTTTTAAATGCATCACTTGCCTTGCCACAGTTTGTGGCATTCAACACATTGGCGCGTATTAAGTGGCAGCAAATGTTGCAGCACTCGCTGTTGGCGAAATGTGCTAAAATGCGAATCAATGAGAGCTGAGTGAGTCTGCGACGTAGATTGGAAGCGCACAAATGTTGTCTTAATGATTTTTTATCTTTTTATAAGATACATATTTTTTTTATAAAGATATATAGATTTTTTTATAAGATAAGGCACGCATTCGGTTTTTAGGCTGTATTATTGTAGTTAAAGCGCTGAGTTCTTGGCAATTAGTTGGGTTAAACTAAGACGTAAATATATAATAATATAAATTATGAATTCTTGTAATTAAAAATTTAATTTAAAAACAGGGAACTGATCAATGATAAGGTGTTAAAAGTCTATTTAAAAGCATTACTTCAAATATATATCATTAAAATAATAATAATTAATTAATAATAATACAATAGAATAATATCTTTAAATTAAAAATATGTATGGCGTTGGTCAATATATGCATTTGTGGCTTCAAAATCAAATCGCTAAACTCGTGAAAAATCCGACTGTCTGTAGATTTAGATAAGCATAGAGAACCATTGCTGTTCCTATAAAAAGGAAAAATACCGTGGTTATATATGTGTGTTATATATATGTATGATGAAATATTTAGGCAACTTAATCTAAAGATAAGTTATTTTAATATATTTTTCAATGACAAAGTAAAAGATTTAACAACAAAAGTAGAGCCTGGAGGAATATTGAGTTAGGAGTGTGAGAGATGAAATTGAGGAGATATTTGATAGATTCTAAGTCGAAACTGATACAGGTGGCCTTTAAAGCGATGGCGTCTGAATCTTCTTCGAGTTCCAGTGCGGATGCCGTAGACGACAGGCCCGATTGTTTTAGTGAGAATCTAGTCTCTTGGCCAACTCTTGTATTCTGTCTCTGGAAACACTTGAAACGATATATATAGATATAGAAAGTCATCATTTTCTCTTAGCGCGCAGACAAACCAAGCGTAATATAATTTGTACTCAATGCATGATAAACGATTTAAGACAAAGACATAAATAACTGCCGAATTTCCATGAAAACCATTCGATTTACACATACAAAAAAAAAAACAACTTAAAGTTTTGCTTGTTTAACGAGAGTTGCTTCATTAGTTGGTCTGAATAAATGGGCGTTGGTTAAAATATCTTGAATGCAATGCGCCAAAAATCTAATTTGCCAATGAAATTCCTTTGTTAATTTTGGCGCAAACTATCAAAAAGTTGCGAGTGGCAAGTGCAAGTTGCAAGTTGCAAGTTGCAAGTTGCTGGTTGCAGTGCATACTTTGCGGCATTGCGCTCGATAATGGGCTGGAAGGGAGTAGCGAAAAAAAGGGAGCAGATGAGTAAACTTTAAAACCAAGCAAACTATTTATAAATTGTGCAAAACTTGCCAAAGAAACAACAAACGCGAGGAGGGCGACAGTGATGGGAGGGGGTGGGGGCGTGGCTGTTGCAAGTGCGAGCTGCCAAGTTGTTGCTGCGGCGGAGCGGCAATTCGTTTAAGCCGCTTTACAGTCCGGCAATTTATGTGCCATGGCCAAACAAAGAGAAAAAGAAGAAGCGTCGCGAAAAATATACGAGAGATTCGCCTTAAGCTATGCACTGGCAGCCCCTCCCTCGGCTGCCCCGCCCCTCCCCCCGCCGGTCCGCCTTTAAGCGAATAAATGCGTTTTTGGCAGCCTCGCGTTGGCATCGATGACGCCCAAAACTTTGGCCGAGGCGCTAAATGGTGGCTCCAGGCGCGTGTGCCACAAAAACTTAAGTGGCTTATGCGTTGGCCAAGCTAACCAAACCGCCAACAGCAATGACAACAACAATAAATTGGTGAGGAGTGCACGACTGGCAAATATCCAGTACTGAGGCTTTAAATGCCCTTTGAAGTTTTTCTAGAAAGAAAGAAAGAAAGTTTTGATTTTGATATGAAAAAATTAAATTTATTAATAATTAATAATAATAATAAAGTAATATAATAATGAAAATAAAAGAAAATAAAAAAATCAGGATTATATAAATATGTATGTGCAGAGATAGACATATTTATTGTATATATCAAAATTCAATAACAAACTGTGCAAATTGGAATTTTAAATAAACTTCGTGTTGATTTAAGTTTTAATTATATTTTTTATTGCTTAATTAAATGATGCCTCAATGTCGATATTGATAAAATCTAGGCATGACTTAGAGAACTGTCTGCATGATTGATTTAATAAGATTCACGTCTCTTCAGCATTAGGAAATACCTTGCTTATATATTTATATAGTAATATATTTGATTTATTTATCTGCAATAATCTCTAGTTGTCTTACATTCTGTAAGGAGGGCATAGTTAGCATATATATCGCTTTTGAGAGAAATATAAATATAAATATAGAATTTATAATTCATATATTAATTAATTTATTTATTTTTTTGTTTACTTATTTATTTGTTTATATATTTATTTAACAAAAAAGTTGGTAAAGCAAGAGTAAACTTAGAGATAAATTAAGAAAATATGTTTATAGCCGAAAAAAACACAGACAAATTTTTAAAATAATATCACCAGTCTTATAGGGGTATTTTATCTACAAGATCAGACTAATATATTTATAGATTTGTTTTATATTTTTGTATTAAATTTTGTTCTTATCAATGTATATACACCCTGAACATTCAGGGTGAGATTAAAGTCGATCTTTATAGTCTAAACTAACGATTTCTATGTCCCTTGTCCCTATTCCTTTGCCAACAGCCTTGGCTGCCTCTTAGCCTTAGGCGCAGGGTATTGCAACAACCACACTGCTTCGTGCTACTGACTGTGGCATAAAGCATAAAAATGTCTGAAGTGCGTTGTGCATGCCACAAATAATGGGGCAAGCGCTTTGAGGGCAGCCCGAGCACAAGCAAAAGCAGTAGTAGTAGTAGTAGAAGCAGTAGTAGTAACAGTAGCAGAAGCGTCACAAAGTCTGCGCCTCAAAAGTCCTTGGTAGCTGCTATAACTGTGGCAGCAAGCGCCACCATTTTGTGGCATGTGCCACACGCAGCGCGCCAATCAATCAGCTAAACAAGTGCCATTCATCGATGAGCTCATAACATAAATTTTCATAAAATGCGACCAGTTCGGCGAGGGGCTGTGGGGCATGGGCATGGGCATGGATTGGCAAGTGTGGCATGTGGCAGCTACGTTTCATGTGTGATAATTAGCTGCATGCTGTGTGTCCTGCTGGCGGTAGAAGCTTCATTAGCCTGGCCTGCCAGCCACTTCTGCATATAGCCCTTGCATAGTTAATCGCCGAGGCATTGTAATTACTTAAGCATTAACCATTGTTGCCACACTTGAGCGCTTCCTGGCGCCAGGCACAATGGGGCTGGCAACATAAACCTGCGCCTGCCGCACTACCTCCCTCCGCCTCCCCTCTGTCGCCTCGCTTCCGGTTGTGCGCTTTGCGTCCTGGCTTAATTAGGTTTTTGACCAGTGGCTGCTGCTGCTGCCGCTGCTGCCTCTGCGGCTGGTTGCAAGAGGTGTTGCCTTCAGCCAGGCGCCGCTTGCCACTTGCCACTTGCTGCCTGCCACTTGCTGCCTGCTGGCCACCGTTGGCCGCCTTCTGACCATCGTCACATCATAATTTATGATCGAAAACGCGTTTTGGGTTGCGGTTTTGCACTCAGGTTTCAGATTTGCTGTTGTGCCCAGCCAGGCATTAAAACCAATTGATTTATGGCCATGCGATCTATACTAGCTCCGTCTCGTTCTCATCATTTCGCACCCTCTCCCTCTCGCTGGGCTTCATTGACAAACGCTTCCTCCCTTCAGCCCTCTCCCACCACATTTTCTCTATATTCAAAGTAAATTAGCTAGAATTCAATTATTCCCTCTGTTTGAGCAGATTAGTTTTCTCATAATTAGAGATGGATATTCCGATAGTATATATTTGTAATGAGGCTTAAGTTAGTATATGATATTATGTTTCTATATTTTGTCCGTAACATTAGAAAATTTAAAGTTTAGATAGACGTAAAACATTTATTAAGATAATACTGTTGACGACAGATGAACATAGACTCCACTATTGACATTGACCAGTAGTGTATAATATTTATGATGTCATGATATATATTACTCTATATATGTGTTAGAGAATATAACAATCTAGAGTAATATATAGGTATTATCATGACATCCTTAATATCATACACTACTGGTAAAAAAATATAGTAAAGTCGAAGATATATAAAAATTAATCTTAAACTCAACATGAATTGCCTCAGATAGCTTTACTCACTTAAAATATTTTATGAGGGTATTTATGATACGGCTTAGTTAAATTTATATTTTACTCCATGCTAAGCAGCTAGAAAATTATGTTCTTATTCATTATCTCATTTGTTAGCAAGAGTAGGCCAGGGGTATCGAAGGAGAACGAATAAAAGGACTGTATGAGATAGTGAAAGAGAGAGAGAAGGAGAATCTGACAGACGGAGAAAATCCAACAAATAAAAGAGAGAGAAAGAGAGACAAAGAGATTGAGTGAAAGAGCGTAATAATAAGAGTGAGAAGCATAAAATATAATATAATTAGAGTAAGAGATAGGGAGGGAGAGATAGATAGAAATAAAAATGATAGATAGATGATGGAAAATAAGTAGATAAATAACTAGATCAAGCTGTAGAGAGGTAGAGAAAGACTGACAGATACATAGATAGATAGATAGATAGATAGATAGATAGATAGATACATAGATACATAAATGGATAAATAAATAAACAGATAGATAGATAATAAAAAAGATACATAAATAGGTAGAGCGAGAGGTATATATATATATATATATATATATATATATATATATATATATATCGAGGAATAGATAGAGTCAGATATGGTGGCAAAGAGATAGATAAATAGATAAATATGTAAAGATGGATAGATAGTATATATTAAATAGTGAATTGATAAATAAATACTTAAATACATAGATGAATAAATAGATAAATAAATAATTAATAGAGAATGAGATAAATAGATATATATGTATAGATGGTTAGATATATATGTATATATGTAGGCATATAGAAGAATTGGTAATTAATTCCATATATGTACACATGGATGAATACATAGATAACTAGGGATAGAGAGAAAAAGAGAGAGAGAGAGAGAGAGAGAGCAGGAATAAGAAAGACAGAAAATTTCATTTATGGCAAACTTTGCAATTGAAAGTCAACTGACTTTTTAACTCGGCGCAGCAAGCTGATTGATTCGAGTGCACACAGAGACACACACACACGCACACACACAGAGAGAGCTGCTGCCATTAAGTGTTGCAGTTAACGAAGAGCAGTCACACACACAAACACACACACACACACACACACACACAGACGCACACTTAAAATGCCAGCAGCTATAATTGTTACTCAGGTGACAGATTTGCTGAATGAAAATGGCAGCAAAGAGCGAAGAACGAGCAGGAGCAGAAGCAGATGCAGAAGAAGAAGAAGAACGTGGCATGTCAACGATATGTGCCTGCATATGGGACTGGGCATAAAGTGTGGGGCGTGGTTGCCACACAGCCCGACAATCTCGGCCAAAAGCCACAATGAGCGACAAGCGGAGACATCGTCAGTTTGTGTGTGACTGACTGAGTGAGACGTGCGATGCGAGTGTGCGACAAGTCAGACAAATTATCACGTTACAGTCGAGTGCGTGTGAGGCGTGTGGCATGCCCCAACCAGCAGCAGCTGCCCCAGTTGCCATTGCCGCCGCTGCTGCCGCTGTCTTGCAAGTTGTCGCCATGTGTCGCCTCGCCATGTGCAATCCAGGAAATGACAACGGCAACTGCATTGGCACAGGCAAAAGTCAATTTGCGCACTCCGGGGCGGCTGAGGATTGCAGGATTGCCTGCCTCAGCCCTCAGCCTTCAGCCTTCAGCCTTCGCCTGCTGCCTCCTAGTGATATGTTAAGTGTGCGGCTGTGTGTGTGTGTGCGTGTGTGTGTGTGAGTGCTTGTCGCTGGTTACCGCAAAATGATAACTCTGCACATGCCTGGCTCCTGGTGCTCTCGCATTGCATTCAGTGCCTGCTCACCCGAGGCTAAGGGATCGCTCCCTTCGCTCCCTTGCTGCATGCCTCCTGCTCCCCTTCAGTCGGCGCGTCCTGCTTTATTATCTGCTTAAACATTGAGGCCATGGCGAGCTTTATTTGCCGTTGATTGACACACCGTAGGCTATCGGCGCTTAATTGCATTTCGCTCAATGATAACATAATTTAAAAGGCGTAACCGGAAATACGAGTCCAGACCGAGAAGGAGTCCAGAGTCGGGTTGAATTGCTCGTATCTGGTCACGCATACATTGATTTACGATTTCTTTTCGTTTAATTTGGTCGGTTGCGAAGCACCTGAACTGTGCTTTAACCAAGATTTCCTGCCCTCTCGCTTGATTTGAGCTCGAGTTTACGGTGCGTAAGCGTAACGTATGTGTAGCTCATCGATGTAAGCAATCGAAGTTGTATTAATGCTTACTCTATAGATAAGCTTACTTGGGGTACATTCTTGTAAGTGTGTCTGTAAATTGGTGAGCATTTGGAATTAAAGCTTTTATTGTGATTATAGTTGTGTTCTTCAAATTTGTGTTGGGCTTAAAATCAAATAATGTCTGTAATGTAAATTAGGAAACTGCATTGAATGAAATTCATTTTCGAATTGATTATTAGTTTATTATTATTTCATTGTGGAAATATACAACAAATGGACTGTGACTGACTCTTCAGTAATATTTTCTTCATAATATTTGTAATATTTGAATGAGTTGCAGTGATTTATGCTGAACAGATCGTGACTCTAAAGAGAGAAAAATTTGATCTCTTGCCATGGTCTCTTATGGAGTTTAGGAGCATGTAGCACAAGGGATTTTCATATGTCCCAATACTTCTTAGTTTTTATGATGAAAATGGTCGTAAGCTACATGATCATGATTAATCAGAAGAATTTACATTTCTCACACAAAATTCTTTCTTTAGGGTTGTCGAGATGTCCACATGCTTATGCTAAAGATTCAAAATCACTTCTATAGAATGACCTTATTTGCATAGTACTCTGCATAGTACCTCAACATCATAGCTATAACTATCTTATATTATATAATCTAGCTTTATTAATTGCTAGTTATAAACTCACAGTGATCATTTCCCACTAAGTGCATTGTCAAAACTATTTGATTTACAGCTGATTACCCAAATAGTTGCTATTTAATTCATTGATTCATTACTCACCAATAGTCGCTTTAAGGGAAGTTCTCTTTGCTAAAGATTCTATTCAGTCGTGAACAGCCTCATCGATACGATAAGAATATGTAATGCACCCCACAAGCTCATCGATAATATAAGAATATAATAGATCAGTGTTGAGCCTTACAAACTTAGCAATAGATATACCAGTCTTAAGAGTTAAAATTATGCATGCGTCTGGTATATAAACCCAGACTTACAAGAATAGATTAGATTAGTATCGATTGAACACCACCATAGTCACTGTATTTATTCAGATTCAAAATCGCTTCTATAGGCAAAGTTGATTAGAGCAATTGTACGCCAGTTAGCTTTAACTATATTTAATTACATTTCGACTAGTTCCAAGTTTCCATATAAACAGTTCACATTCAGTATAATATCAAAGAACACTTTAAAGAGGGACTTTTAATGTAAGCTAAATTCAGAATCTGCTCATGACTAAGTTTCTTACAAGTCAATTTTGAATAAGTAACTGAATTTAGATTTAGATATAGTTTATCAACGTTAACTAATCTATTTAGCTTGCCTTTAGGATATTTTTAAAGTTTTTTGGAAGCATATTTACTAGTTTATTGCATATGCATTTGAGTTTAGTGTATCATAGTCAGCTAGATACGTAAACTGACTTAAAATTTTCAATTTGATTTATAAAACTTTCAAGTCTAGAAACTAAACTAAAATTTCTACCAGCACTAGCCACAAAAAGGCAGTTGTTTTAAATAATACATATATAAAATTCAGATTTAGATGTTGTTGAATCTTAATTTAATAAGATGTTTTACATTTTAATCTTAGACTTCTTTCGGGTTGAGTGTTACCTTGTGTAGAACTAAAAACGTTTTATGAAATCACAAAATATTATTTATGATATTGCTTAAGAAGTAAAGCTAAGTGCTTTGCCTATATATTGTAGCAGCTGCTTCATTGTAAGTTTCTTCTTTACTTCGTTTCCAAAACAAAAATTTTCGAAACGAACTAAAAGCAGCTGCATTTTTAATTGAGAATATCTGCATTTTTTAATCGCGTAAATTCCCAGCATTAAAATTAAAAAATGCACACACACACACACAAATTATTTAACGGGTTTATCTCGTTGCTTTTGGCCTGAATTTAATGACCAAAACTAAAACTGCAATTGGCAAAACGATTTTCGCGCCAATTTCATTTGATAGCGCTGCAGTTTACTGCAATGCCCATCCTCTCTCTTGCCCCTCTGTGCTTCCCGCCTCTGCCCCTGCCTGTCCCCCTCTGCCCACACGCCATTATGGGCTAAACGCGCTAAGCGCGCGATGGCACCAATCACGGCTTGCCACCATCAATTAAGTGTCAACGCGACAACAACAACAAAAGGCAACAACAATTGTAATAAAAGTTGACAACATTTTTTTGTTGCATGCAACATTCAGCAAAAGCAGAAGCGACATGTAAAAATATAGCCAAAAAAAAAAAGGAAAGAGAAAGAGAAAGAGAGAAGCGAGCAGATAACTTGCTCGATTTTTATATTTGTGCAAATATTTTTAATTTGCCCAGACCAGAACAGTTTGAATGGAAGGGGCAACATTTACGGTATTTTAAATACTCTAATAGAAGAGGAGTTGTGATTTGAGTAAGCGCAAAGTTAAGTTGTTACTTGTTACATGTAGATTGATCGATGCAGAACAGAAATATATATTGCTAGATTTAATGTCTTACATGTTGGAATTTCATAGTTAAAGTTTAGCCCAAATATAATTGCTAATTGATAATATAATTTATAATAATTAAAGTCTTATTCTGTTTATTTTGTTTATTACGCTTAGCTTATCATTGAATTGAGTTGCTATCAAAAATGGAATTTTTAAGTAAATAAAAATAAATAATAAAAAAATCATCAATCATCATAGATAAAAGAAATGGAAATATAATATGTAACATTTTAACACTTTTTCTCCTACAATATATAAACTAAATAAATAGTTTCTTGAGCTAGTTGACTGTATTTTTACATGGAAAGAGTTCTGTATAAAAACCCCAAATGGTGTTGTCTCATTAGCACTGCTACACAATTTTTAATATAAAATAATAAATTCAATCAAAATTCATGTTCCCAAATTTTCCATTTTAAAATTTTCTATCTAACACATTTATACCTCACTCAAAGAGTTAATATTAAGTTTTTTGTTGAATGAAACCTAAGTAGATAAAATCATTGTTACAAAAAAAAAAAAGAATAAGAAAATAAGTTAAGTAAATAATAAATAAGTAAATAAACCATAAAAATAAATAAACAAATACAGAAAAACACAACGATTATAAAGACAAGTCGCTAATCATTAGCTATCATTAAACACAAGAAAAATATTTTCATGTTAGATTGGAAAAATATCTCCATCAGGATTAAGTTTCACTACTGTTCTGCAACTTCAGTAGTCGAGTGAATCTACTCATAGTAGTTGGACTGGCCTTTCCTCTATAAAGGAATAATAGGAGTTGTTTGTTGTTATTTTTTCATAGAGTAGTATATACTAGTTCACAGGTGTTAGTAAGGGACTAAAACGAACATGCCTATAAAATTGGAAGACAATAAATAAAATACTTAACTAAAGAAAGGAAAATATTATTCATAAATATTATTGTTTCCAACCAGCTATATCTATAATTTATGTCTTAGATTATTTAGCTGCCTACCACATCGTCAATATAAAAATTGATCAAATAATATATTGTATTGTAATTAAGGTTGAGTGTGTTTCCGCTGAGATCCCAGAATTATTTTACTAGTTTTCATTAATTTTCCGTTTCAATTTTCTGAATGCGAATTAAAGAGTAACCAATCAGCGACTTATTTATTTCTGTTTCACTTATTTATGGATATTTTTTTTGTTTTTGTTTTTTAGCAATTGTTTTATTTGGTGTTGAAAGCATCTGTTTGATGATCGCTGGGCGTTGTTGCTGGTCTGCGTTTAGGCGCGCGCCAAACAAGAATTAAACAAAAAAACGGCCTGTCATCATCTTTGGCTGTCTGTCTCTCTGTCTGTCTGTCTGTGTGTGCACCCCTCTCCCGCCAGTCCCTTCCTGCAGTCAGTCTGTGGGCCTGTTTGCTCTGGTGTAGGCAAATGTAAACAATTGACGGGCCGTTGCGACTTGTGCGATTTGTGACTGTGGAACTGTCAGCGAGTTGTGTGACAAGCTGAGGCAGCAATTGAACCTCGCTGAACGGGACTTGTCCCGCGACTTGTCTACTAACTTATTTCCCAGACTTGTCAGGACTATGCAAATTTAATGTTTCGGCGCTGGCGGAAAGGGAGAAGGCGCCTACAGTGCCTGCTGCAAGGACGCGTCGCTTGTCGCTGTCATTACATAATGACAGTCATTAATGTGGCTAATGGGGTGTGGAGGAGTAAGGAGGGGGAGGAATGAGGAACTGCGGCCAACGGCGGAGGTGAGCTGGGCTGTAGGCCAAAAGTGTTGCGGTCATAATACTACAAGAAGAACACCAACAACAACAACATCAACAGCAACAACAACGACAAGAATGAAATTAGCATAATCAATTTGTGCGGCGCTGCGACTTCGTCTTGCTTGATAAATCGTTGCGGCAAGTGCCCCAAAATGTGGCGCAGCAAAAAGTAGGCACAGGAAGAAGTCGCTGGAAGATGTTGCGACAGGGCAGCCAGACGATGGGCAGCAAAGAAGCTAAAGTAGGTGCAGTAGGATAGCGAAGGGGGAGTCAAGATGAGAGGGGTACAGAATGCAGCAACAGAAGAGGACGCAGGAGTCGTGGCTGTTGGTGTGATAAAAAGAGAAAGGTCAGTAGAAGGCGGAGAAGTGGGAACTGTGGGGACAAGGAGTCCAGAGCGTGAACATCTTAATGATGTTGGGCAGAATGGAGCAATGGCTTGAGAAGGCGGTTCTCTTTCTCTCTCTCTCTCTCCCTCCCTATCTCTGGAACACTATAATTAGCTAGTAAGGGTAAATAAAGAAGTCAAAAGTATTGCTTGATGAAGTGAAAATGTGTGTGAAATGGGAAAGTGAATGATCCGAGGTGAAGGAAGAAGTGGAGAGAAGAGTTGACAAAATAATATATGGTATATCCTCTTTTAATATTATTTCCTACTCCTCTACTAAATAATAACTCCTTAACTTTTTTAAAATTGTTAAATGAAATTTGTACCGGAAATACGGAAGCTGTAGAAGAAAGCGTAATAATAGTAGCTGAAGCATATGGAAACTGTAAAAAGAGCAGATCAACTAAGGGAACAAAGGGAATTGTTTGAAGCATTATATGAAGGAAATATATAAAAAAGAACCAAGGGAACCATTCGAATTAAAGAACTAGAAGACTACCAATGGATGTACAAGAAGCTAGGCAAGTAGGACGATGATATTGTTAATATAAGAGGAGACAAATCTGTTTAAGCGGGAATTGCACATCTTGTTATGCATAGAAGATCTCAAAGATCAAATAGTGGAACCTAGAAGGACACGAAGAAGAATTTCGTAAGGAAATCGAGAAGAGCAGAAGTTAGAGTCACACCTAAAACAACAGAGCGCATACAAAGACTAGATAAAGCTGTGGCAGAGGCAGAAGGAAGGAAACAAAACACGAGTGGAGCCCAGAGTGTCAGAGTGTCAGAGGTGGCAATATGGGTGGAGGAAGCAACTACAACTGTGACATTCCAAACACAGACAAAGGCAGAAGTCGAAAAAACTGAAGAACAGATTTTTTTGCTAATCTTTTTTTGGTTTTTTTTTTGCTTTTTCTGCTTGGCTAATGGACAACGCAAGAGTCGCATCTTAACGGCTGATTGGGCCTGGTTAACGTGACTGGGACAGGGCCAGCGGCAGCAGAGGGTGGGGAGAGGCCTAAAGGATTCGTGTGCCTGCCGACTGCGTTGTGTCCTGTTGGCGGCGACCCACTTAGCGTTGCAGATACGCCGAAACATTTTTGCATGCAGCTGTTGTTGTTGCAACAGTTGCTGCCGTTGTTGTCGCCGTTGCTGTTGCTGTTGTCGTTGTTGTTGTTGCTGTGCCATTTGCGTGGCGCATGTCGCACGTAGAGGCGCAAAATTTAGCGGCAAGGCGCAATGCTTTTCACCATTCGTTTCGTGTTTTGCTTTGGCAGTTTTTAGTGCATCTGCAGCACATAACTAAAAAGAAGCGCAAAGAAGAAGCCAGAGCGAGAGAAAAACAAACAAGCGAAGAAAAAAACAAACGAAGAAAATAACAAAAAGACAAAGCAACAAGCAAACAACATACAAAGTTTCAGTTGTTGTTTCGCCTGGCCCATAAACTGGCCAGCAGTCATAGTTCGAGTTTCCACGTTACACAAACCTCGACCCACGAGTCTTCGGACCCCGGCCTCAGCCCCCCGTCCAAGGCCCAAGGCACTCGCCAACCCCCTCGGCTAACAACGCCCAACGGTCGATGGTGCTTCTTTGCAAATGCATTTTGCATTCGTTCAAATTTATTGCATTTGCCTTTTGATTGGCTGCTTTAGCAGCGGGGGGTAAAAGAGGCGGACCGAGAATATGGCTGATGGGTTGAGAATCCCCCCGTTAAAGGGGGGAGCGGAAAACCATCGATTGTCGCTACACTCTATGGTTTCTCTCGACTATTACTTTAACAAACCCAGTTAACAGCTCGATAAAACTGAAATGAAATTTTCTGAAAAGTTTTAAAATAAAATTTTAAAAATTATCGCCATTGTCTGTTATTAGCATTAATTGTATTATATAAAATTTTATATGACTTATTATGTACATATACATTTTTGCTTTAGGAAATTTCCATGCTGCTTCTCGACCTAGTCATTCATCAGACTCAATGCAGCTTGCTGGAATGCACAAATATTTATACGTTGCACATTGAGCGAGACAATTAAATTAATTTGTATTAATTTGCAAGAGATTTTTACTGTAAGGCATATACTGTATAATACAACAGTTTAAAAAACGTTGTCTTTTACTACAGTTAACTTCTAAGTGTTGTTGTCTATCTGCGATAGATTGATTAATGGAGCCATCGACATTTGTAGGCTGTACAATAAACCCGACAGCCCAATAATAATGTATTATTGGGATGTTGGTTCCACAATAATAATTTGGTCTTAATAACTTAAATTTATATTATAATCGACGGGCATGCGTGCCGGTAGATAGTAGTACTTCTAGGCCGTATGAAGAAACAGTTTCCGATTAAAGAAATTTAAAACTGTATATTGAGTTTGTATTTAAAAATGTGGGAACAGTTTTGTCATATTTGGATGAAATTTGTGTTCGGCTCTAGATCTATATAAATCTAAAAATAAAATCTAAAATATAAGATTTATTATAGAATATTTTAATGTAAAATTTATTATTTCTCAAAATTTCGGATTTATAAGAATATGAAAAAATTAATTCACATGAGAAATATATCAAAGGCTTTTCATTTGAACAGCTATATATACATATCTTAAATACTTAAACTGCATTTGAATTTTATGAAACAAATGATTAAATCACTAACTTCTTAAGCCTCTACCTTGGATTTGAATAAAGTTCATACAAGATTTTTTATTTCAGCTTAAAGACAAATTTTGAATAATTGTCGATACTCTGTTTTGGGCATCTAAATATAATTTAGTTATAAATTACTTAATATTGCTATAATATATATATATTTTTTTTTTGATAAGACTATATAACATTTTATTAAGGGATTCATTTCAGTAACGAATGCTGAATATACAGTTCTAGACGAAGTGGGTGCATTCAACGTTAATTCTTGAGCAAACTTACGATGAGTAAATTATAGATGAGATGATGTGTATAAGAGTTTCCAGATTGTGCGTTTCCATATTTAACTTTTAAGTGATATTTCATTATGAATATTTATTATAATTGCATTCAGCAAGAGTCCTGAACAAGCCTTATCAACTTTTTAATTAAACCAAAATCTTCACCGAGCAATATATTTGCTTGCCTATCGTATATTGATTATTTAATAGTTCATTGTTTTTAGAGTGTTTCTTTCTGCTTTTTAGCTTTGCTTACAGATATTTTAAAGCCAGTTTAAGGCAGTTTTCGATATGAAATATGCAGGGGACAACAGACTTCATTTGCATAAATAACAAATATCGCTCATACGCTGCATTGTGCGCGCCTGCTGTTGGTGCCGCAACTGATGCTGCCTGTGCTGCCGCCGCTGTTGTTGCTGCTGCTGTTGCTGTTTAAGTGGCATACAACAAAAATTATGATAAATCGTGCGTGGCGATGCGACGCCACAAAGTAACCAATAGAGGTTGGCAAGAATCGAGAGGAGAGGCGACAAGGCCTATGACTAGCTATAGCTTTAACTATAGATGGCTCTACCACTCATCCTGTCTCTGTCTTTCCCATCTCTCTCTCTCACCCACTCCCTCTCTTTCTCTTTCTCTAACAGTTCTCCTATCTCTTTCGCACAAGCAATTTATGAAGTTTTGTTGCCTACTTTCAGGCGCGCGAAGACAAATTGTGCTGAAAAGTCAACAGCAAACTGTTTGCTAATTGCCAAACAGACAGGGACAGTTGGCGAGCGAGAGAGAGAGAGATAGTGAGTTCGAAAGAGAGAGAGCGTGAGCCAGCGAATTGTCACGTGAAAAATTGCCCAGTCATTTGAAAAGTGGCCGCGTGACAAACTTTTTAATAAATGAAACTTTTTGCTAATACCGCGCTTACCAAGAGCAAAAGAACAAAAAAAAAAAAAAACACCTTCTCGCTGCCCACACCGCTGACCACTCTTAACCGCAACAAGCAATTTTTGTTCTACCACAAAATAAATGCGAAAATTGGCCAAAAAGCTTAAACAAGCTGCCAATATTTTGTGTACATTTCCGACGTAGTTTTTCCGCTCAATCCCCGTTCTACATCTTAGTTTCCTCTCTCTCCCACTCTCTGACTCGCTCTATCTCTTTCTCTCTCTCGTTACTTACACTTTATTGGGTTTTGTATTTTGTAATGTTTCTATTCTCAACTCTTGTCCATGTATACAATATTATTTTTCTTGCCCCTTTTCGAGCTACTTTTTTTCTGTTTTTTTTTTTTTTTTTTTTTTTTTTTAGCGGAGAAATTGGTAGAGAAATACGAGTGAAATATAAATAAAACACATTTATGTCTGTGCTCATGTTTATTGTCGCACATAAAGCAGCCGAACGACAACAGGGAACTAAATTCACTATTTTTACGGCCAACTTGGCCAAAAAATGGGGGCTCTCCATGCGCCCCATGTCCCTGCTCTCCCTCTCGCCTCCCCGCAGCCTGTCTCTCTTGGCAGCTTTAAATTCTATTAAATTCGAACCACGGTCGAGCAGATCCTTTGCGCACAGGACATGACCAACAAAAAAGAAAAAAAAAGAAAAAAAGCGCTTACGACAACAAGAAACAAACTGAAAACCAAGTGACATGCACACCAACAAGCGCAAACACATAAGAATGATCTAAATGGAGTTTAATCGACTCTAAGTTGCCCTGTTACGGTGGCTGGGGTAAGGAATGTGTATATATATTGTTTTTGTTTTTATATGACATTTTCTCCATATAAATAGCGCTATAATTGGAATATATCTATAATTATAATTAACAAATAGATTTTTCCATGATTGAGTAACTTTTGGGATAGAGAAGAAAGAAGTTTTTAAGTTGCCTTGGCTACATAATTGGTTGACTTGAAAGGCTGAATGACAGATTGACAATTAAATTGATTTATTGCTGAATAACTGATTGATAGACTTCCATTCTCGATGGGAGAATATAATTTTAGATGAGCGCATTTGATTTAACTTAAACGATGATGTTAAGAATTTATAATCTCATAGGCAAGGGAGAGATCTAGACAATCTTATTGATTGACTGCTATTTGATTTACTATTGACTGTATATGAGGCATTTCAGAAAGAGACGGCTTTAAAAGCATAAACTAAGTAACTGATGGAATAACTGATGGATGAATCGACTGACTGCAAGAGTTAGAAATTGCCTCATGCTATTCTAGGACAAATGAAGTGTGTAATTAAGAATCTACATGCTTTTCTAATGTAAAGCATTCATGTTGATCTATTAGCTGATCACGTTAAATCTGCAAAAATCGTTTATTGCTGATATATTTAAAATCCTGGAACATGATAATATAACGAAACTAGAACTTATATCTTAAAAATTTCCATTAAAATAACAGTAAATTGACCAGGAATATATTGGTTTTATGTGCTTGATTAGAAGCGGGTTTAATTACGACATTTATTCTGTTGGGAATATTTAAAATAATTATACATAGTTATATTATATTCTATACATGTACGTATACTTGATTTTAAAAAATAAAACTTTTTCAATAATGTTGTATGCAGCAAAATCCGTGTTTTACAGGGTATCATAGTGTTAACCAGCTCATAGTCACTGCTCAAACCATGCTGCAACCCTTTGCCGCCAATTTCTAAAACGTAGTCGACTTTTGTGCGCGCGTTGACAAAAAATCGCTTAAACGCAGGCCAAGGCACGTTTGCTAAACAATTGCTGTGGGTAAACTTCATTAGAATGTGCTGCAACAACAACAACAACAACAACAACAACAACAGCAGCAGAAACAACAACTAAAACAACAATAACAAAGACTAACTGGCAGAGTAGTCAAAGGATTCGCACAAGTGACATACAAGTCCAGCTGAGTGGAGCCAGCTCCATTTTTAACTCTGCCTTCAAACGGCAAACAAAAGCAGCCGGGAAAAGAGAAGGAAAACCAGAGAAGGAAAAATGGAAAAATTAATAACAAGCCAAGTACGTAAAATGGCCGAAAAACGCTGTTGGGCATTTGTAGAGCATACAAGTGCCCCTAACTGTATAAAGCGCCCTCTAAGCCCCGCCCCTCCCTTCCTCTGCCCAATTCTCGCCTCGTGTCCCTTGGAAAACAGTCCACAAAAGAAATGACATTTGTGCTAAAGTTTTTTCGACTCTCCTCGTTGTTGTTGTTGTTGTTGCTGCTGCTGTTGATGCTGGTTGACCAGCGCGAATTGCGCGCGAATTTTAATTAGTGCTCCCTTTTTCGGGCCAGGGCCGAACTGTAAAAAGCCGCCAAGAAGGCGGCAGCTGTGACCCAAGCTCACATGTATGTGTTTGTGTGTGTGTGTGAGTGTGTGTGCGCGCCTCTCACAACAAGCAAACAATTAAAAGTTTGTAACCTTAATGCGGATATGTTTGTTAAATTGCCAACAAGCGTAGCGCCACATAACCAAACAGCTTTGGTCAGACTTTACAAGCAGAAAATGTAAAGCAACACTATGAGATACTCTGTAAAGAAATGCGGACTAGATTAATGAAGTTCAATAGATAAGGAGGGAGAAACATTACATAAGTGTTGAACAAAGTGATCAGTAATCAGAGAAACAAACTACGAAATCGAAGTGAGTTTGACATAACCGAGTATAAAAATCAAACTGAAAAGCGCATAGAGCACATACTAGAGTGAGAAGCTAATATTTAAGCTGGCTGAGCTAGAACCCTTACGAAGCTTTCTTTTCGTATTTTTAAGTAATTTGTACAGTACAATACAATTAATCTAGTGAAGAGTTTAAATGAAAACAAAGATTTGCAGTAAGAAGACATAAGAGGAGATAAGAAAAAGATATTTAATATATAAGCAACAAAAGTGAGAAGCAAATTTAATTAATGAAGTATAAAAGGAGTTGAGAAGAAAATCAGCACAGAAGTCGAATTTACAAGTGTAAACATTGTTAAGATATTACGTTATTTATTGATTTAAAATTGTTGAAGCGAGAAACTAATAGAGAAGCTAAAAGAATGGAAGAAACAAAACAAATATAAAAGGCGGAATGGGCAACAGTAGAGAAATTAAGTAATAATTGAAGCATATTGAGATCAAAAAGAGAACAAAAGATAAGCTAACTAAATGGAAGATATCGAAAAGAGAAACAAAAAATAAGTTTCTTAAAATACAAAAAAGTGATTTATTAAGGGATAAGTTAAATGTAGAACAATTGATACGAGATGTTCGAGAATATTGAAAGGAAGTTGGGAAAATATGGCTAATTTAGAAACCTTACTAATATAAAGCAGGAATTGCAGTTGCATAGATAGGTAAAATGATAGTAGCAAAAATGAGAAACTAAAGGAGTAGTTTATCAACTCATTTGCAACAATTTGCAGCGCATGCAGCTTATCTAATCGCTTCTATAAAATATACTTTTGATTTGTTTACCATACTTACCATACCATACTTTAAGTCGTTACTACCCGCATTGAGGTTAGACTAGCCACAGCGCATGCTATGCTAATGTTTAGACGACTCTTAGGCGCATTGCCCGCCTGGACCCCAGAGTCACGCAGAAATATCCCCAAAATTTTAATCAAGTCTTGCGACAATTTGGCTTCGGCTTCCAGTCAGCGACAGGCAAAGGCAAAGGCAACAAGACAAACAGAAACAGAGAAAAAAGAAATAAAATGCGAATTAAATTACGAAGGAGCAAAAATTTGTTGCCTTTGACGCATTGGCCACAGCAGCAGCAGCAGCAGCCACAAATTAACCATTGGGCGGTTGTGGTGGGTGGTGCATTGACTTTTGTTGCCGTCTGTCGTCTGCTGCCTGCTGCTTGCTGCAGTTCACAATGTTAATCGCAGAGAGAGGCCTGCAGTGGGCGTGGCACTGGCAATTGACCGCAAAAATTATGTGGAAAATTGACCGAAAATTGCAATTGCTGCAGTTCCAACTATATTGTGCCGAATCTTTTGTGGATGGGCGTGTGGGCGTGGCGGCTCAATATGCTGACAATTGATTGTTGTGGGCGTGCCGGGAATGTGTGTGTGAGTGTGGGGTTGGGTGGGATGGGGTTGACTGGGAGACAAACAAAAAAGGCTTATGCTGCATTTGTTTGGCGGTTTTTGGCCAAATCTATTTAATAGCAACAATATTTTGAAACAAATTTAGATGCACTCAGAGAAAAAAAACCAAAGAATATTTAAAGAAATTGGATGCAAGTTAAAATTAAATTTAAGATGGAAATATCACTAATTTCAGATAAATGGAAAGGAAACAAGATCTTGTTTACATATTTATAGTCCACAAGATTTGGTTGATATATTTATAGCGCCAAAGTATAATTAAGTGTGAATCTTAAAGTCAATCTATATTCCAATCTTTATTGTAATCTCTCTTTCTTTCTCTCTCTCTCTCTCTCTCTCTCTTTCGAGATCGATCTCTCTCGGTCTCTAATCATAGCTCCATGCACTCATGTCTTTTCTGATCTAGGCCCTCTGGTTTCCTAACGAAAGACAATAGTTTTTTTTTTTTAGCGACAAAAAAATAAATCTTTAATAATATGTTTAATAAATATCTCAAAAAATTTTTTTTTATTTCAGAATTAACTCGAGAGGTTAGTAGTATAAACATACTTAAACAAAAATTGGTAAGAATTTTAATTTTATTATAGCTTAATAATTGTGTAATATGTGATTACTATAATTTTATTCATTTTCTCCATTCATTACAGAACCTTAAAAATATTCCATTATGCAGAAAGTGGAATATATCCACTGCAAAAGAGAACTAAACGATATATATTCAACATAAAAATATTAATATCACAGATAAAATATATATATGCTTAACATAAGAAACCTACAAACTTTAAACTCCTTATTCTGAAAAAAACGTAATATAGTCAAAAATAGCATTAATATAAACAAATATTTATAAAAAGTATTTTTTAAAGTGCTTTAGATTTGTTAAGTCAAAATTGAAATATTGTTCGGACATAACAAATATTTCTATCGAATAATAATAATAATAATAAAAAAACATTTCATACTTAAATTTACAATATATATTAAATTTTATGCTGCCTTAAAATTGTTAGGCTAACAAGTTTGTATGAGCAAAATGTTTTAAGATTTCATGGTTTATACAGTGGCGTGCAAAAGTGAGTGAATGTTCACAAAACTTGACTTTCATCACGTATAAAATAAAACCTATACAACCATATTTTTTATTTTGTATTTCTTATATAATTCGAAAGAAATGGAATAAAGCAGGAAGGAAAACTGAGACGAGTTCAAAGAGTTAGAAAGAATAACAAAAATAGTCCACAAAAACTCACTTTTGCATGTTTCAAGAACTGGACATGTTTTCCCTTTTCTAGTTTGTTTCTCATATTCAAGATAAGTTCCAGATGCTTTCTGTAAAAATATAAAGCATCTCACTTAAAATATTAATATTTTTTTAGACTTAAAACATATTTAAGTCTACTTGTATATTTAAATTTTTTCAGTGCATCAATTAGCTTGAGGCAAATAGTGCAGCAGGCAATTGTTGGCGCTGAAGTTCAAGATGGAATGTGTAAGAACAAATGTGGAATGCCAAAAATACACAGATAGAGAGAGAGAGAGAGAACAAGAAAGCAAGAGAGAAAGAGAGAGATAGAGAGAAGAGGAAGAGAAAGATCGATGGACAGGGAGAATGCTTGACAGAGTTAGAGTTTTGCTCAAAATAGACGCATTGCTTATGAAATGCATTGCCAACAGAGCTAAGCATTATGCCACAACACACACATAAGCACACATAAACACACATACACACACGCACACAAGTGCACAGAGTCCAAAAAGTCAAGTTGAAAACCTGAACTAAAATGCAATTACTGCAGCTACATCAAAAGTTGCTTCTGTTGCACCCAAAGGATGCAGCTTCAAATAAGACGAGCTAAGTGGCAAGGGGCGTGGCTGTGTGCATGTGCATGTGCGTGCTGATGTGTGTGTGTGTGTGCGTGTGTGTGGGGCAACAAATAAACATATCAAAATTGCATATTGTTTTAATTGTTTTGTTACCAGGTTTCAGGTTATTTGATGGCAAGACTAGAGATTAACGCATTTACACAGCAAATCCTGACAGTCTGCAGCAGGCGACGGAACAGAGCATACTCACCCAGACAGCACATAAGCACACACATGCACTTATCACACACACACATATATACACACACACATTCAATACGCAACGAACTTCGCTTTAAGCTGGCATAAATTTCCTGAGAGCCAACATAAAGTTGTCTGAGCTGCTTGTATGTGTCTGTCTCACTCTAGCCCTCTCCGTCCCTCCCTCTCCCTCTCCTTATGTGCGTGTGTTTGCTCAACTGCTCTGGCTCTAGCTTATTTGGCATTTAGCCTGTCGCCTTGCCTAGCATGCCAAAACAATTATGCATATTAAACGTTTGACTTTATGTTATTAAAGCCGGCCATCTCTCCTCTTATATCGAGCCATCTCTTTCACTCCACTGTGCTGCCTCCTCTTGGCTCTTCCTCACATTGTTTCAGTTAAAGTAGCTGCCACTTTAAGTTCGCCAATCGTAAAACAAAGGCCATAAAATGCGCATAAAAATGACGTAAAAAGCGAAGAAGAACGAAACGCGGAAAACAGTGGAAAACCTTTGGGTTCTCTTGATTTACATACCCTATTCAAAAGTGTTGTATGCTCATTTAGAGGGGCATTATGTGCTGTCTAGAAAATGAATAATTAATAGAATTAATTAAAATTGAGTTAATAAGGCATTTAGGATTGAATGCTTAAAATGTAGATGAGGGGCGTACTCTAGTTGACTATAGTTAAAAGAGGAACTATGCAGTGCGAAAAACGTTGATATAAAATAGCATATGAAGATGTGTACTTTAAAAACTAAAACTGAAAACTTAGAAAAAAACCCACAAAATAATAAAGCTTCTAAAAATCGAAAAGTAGGTTCATAACATTTAACTAACTTAAATAATATAATAAAAAATATATAAATAATATTAATGTAATTATATAAATTTATTATTATTGAATTGTATGTTTCTGTTCAAATATTGATGTTTATTTTTGAGCTGACTCTCAATAAATTCTAAATTTATTTTATTCCAGTCTTTAAGATAAAATCAATTTGTTTTCGGTATTTCCGAGTTATTAAAGACGTTTTTAGTTCGATTATATACTGCTTCAAATTTCGGAAATGAGATTTACTTATCATTACATGTTTAATTACTTTAAAGATTTTGTTTTTCTCCTAAGGTTTTTTCGCAACAAATCTGCCATTCCTTAGTTTTAGTGAACGTTGAATTTGAAATTGTCAAAGATATGTATGTAAACAACGCTGAATGTCCATCTCTTTTTGCTAACATTATTCTCATGTTCAGTTCTATGAATTGTAACGGACATTCTTTCGTTTATGCTTTAAGTTCGCGCGCTGCAGCGTATATTCTTATGTATTTTTAGTCTCTAATAAACCTCTGAATCGAATAGAAATGAATATTATATATAAGTTCCATAGACATTCCTGACTAGTTCAGTTCTGTAAGAGTATAGTTCTTTTTGAAATGAATCAGAAAACTGATTCAAAAGATTTATTTTTTGAGTCTCTTTACATGAACAAAAAATAAACAAATTTTGGTCAAATTTTTTTCTAGAGTCTATCTTAAAACAGATTTGAACTTGATTTCGCCCAGATTTGAAACATTATGATTTAGTGAAATGATTGATTTTCAATTGAAATTTTTGAAATTAATTTAAGACTGATTTACTTTCATTTTCTTTTCCTTTATTATTTCTATATATTTTAAGTTGTACGTCCTCTTCAGTCTTCAGTTTTCTGTTATCTAGCTTTCTTTTTCTATTTTGAGCTCTTCCTTATAAATAGAGTATCTCAGTTTCATTGTAGTTGAAGTTTTAGTTCATATTTTTGGTTCTCTCTGTTGAAATTCTTGATGTGTTGAACGGCCGGGCAGGCACTTGACTTGCTTCTGCCTTTGGTCCGGCTGCCCATTATTATTGTGTTTCATTGTTGTTGTTGTTTTTTGGGGCGTTGCAATTGAAAATTTATTTTGTGTGCTCATTTTGCACCTAATTTCAAGTCCAGGCGAGCCGAAGGAAATGAGTGGCAAAAAAAAGGGGGAATAAAAACTGAACCAAAAACTTGCAAAAGTCATTTTCGTTTTGCCACATCGTAAAATCTGTGTATGTGTGTGTGTGAGTGCCTCATTCTCATCATTGTTGTTGCTGCCTGCTCGTTGTATATTTATTTTAGATTTATTGTAATGTCCAGCAAAAAGATTGCCCAGTTGGCCAGCCGCGCCCCTCCGGCGCCCCCTTTCTGGCTTGACCCCATCACAGAGCCCCCCGTCATTCGCAGTTTTTGGGGCTTTTTGCGACACACACGCATTTGGTATGCAGTTTGCGTTTTGAGGCCTGACAGGACATGAACATCGGCCCAGGATGGCATTGGAGCTGCTCGTAGGACATGGACTGCGGCTTTCATACGCCCATTGCACAGCCCTCACTCTCCCCATCCATCTATCTCTCTCTCTCTCTTCCTCTCCTTCTGCCTCTCTCGCTCTCCCTTAGCCACTTGGTCATATTGAAAGTAATGTTTACGTTTCCGTTTCCGGTTTAAGTCCATGTCAAGCCATTCAGCCAGAACGTTTGTATTTCATTTTAAATTTGCTTCCAGCTGCCCAACAAATTTTTTCGCCTTTGTTGTTGTTGTAGTTGTAGTTGTAGTTGTAGTTGTAGTTGTAGTTGTTGTTGTTGTTGTTGTTGCTGTTGTCATCTTTTTGCTGCTTCTTTCTAGTTCTTTTTTCGGTTATTTTCGGGGCGTGTTGCAATTGTTGTGTACCCTGGAAAAGTGCAGGTATTTTAAAATGGATTTGATCTTGTCTTTTTGAAGACTGTTGTTTGAAATATTATTTCAATTTATAGAAAATAGCGTAGTATATTCTAGGAAAATGCATTGATTATTAACCAGGTATAAAAGTTTGCGTTGCTGTAAGCTTATTTCAACCCGATTTTATTATTTTCATATACATTTTCTGCATTGGTTAAGGGTTATGCAGTTAGATGGATTTGTTTTCAGTATAATTGGGATTCTGGTATTAATTAAAAAATAGTAAAAATGGTCAGTATGAGAGCGAAGTTTGTCCTACATGTGATCACTCATAGATTCTTTACAGTTTATCTAAGATTACATGTAAAAATCAATTAGTAAAGATATATATCATGTAAAACTTCTCAGAGCATTATATAAAACAATAAAAAACTTTACAGGGTGTCTTCTAGTTTTATTTTGGGGTGTTAATGAGTATAAAATTAATAAGTATTTCAGTCCAATTATCTGTATTTGCAATTGTTTCCGATCTTACAGTAGAGGGAGAAGTTTAGAGGGTATCTTATTGTTATAGGTAAATCTAATAAATATATTTAATGAGTATTTAATAATATTTAATTAATTAATAAATTATTTAAGTATTTATCAGTTGCCCATATTTTACTTATTAAATAAATAATTAATCACTTAGTATGGCAGTCCAATTATCTGTATTTTTAATTTATATGTGATCTTACATTTATCAAATGAGTTTACAGGGTATATTGTAGTTTTAGGTTGATATAATAAAATATCTAATCGTTAAGCTCTCATTATTTGATGGCAACAATTTTCTGATATAAATACATTTCTAATTTTTTTATTGTATCTAGCATTAGTTACAGGGTATCCAGCAGTCGTTACCTAAAGCTTACATATGTAAGACAGTTGTACGTCAAAATCGAAATCCAAACAAGTTAAATCTAGCAACATGAACCGGTTTTAACTAGTTACAGGGTATGTCCTAGTCATGCCTGACTTGGCTGATTCCCTTTCCTACGCTTTGTGCTCATTGCTTTGCCTTTTGCTGTGCTGATTGCAGCTGCAACAACCACAAAATGCAATTTGATTACGGCAAAACTTTTGCCTTTGTCTCAGTCTCAGTCTCCGGCTCAGCCTCAGCCTCAGCTTCAAGTCCGGCCACGCCCCTGTCCAGTCGCCCAGCCCCTTCATTAGCCTAAAGACTTGCATCATCTTCAATGTTATGAGTGGCCGACTCCGGCTCTGTCATCATTCTGGCATTCTATCACTCGCTTTTTCGGAGGCTTTCAAGTAATTAGAAAAATACGGACAACAAAAACAGAAATCAAAGCCTGAAAAAAGCTGGCAAAGCAGACATTACACATACGCCGCATATGCCAAGTGTCTTGTAGGAAAAACAAAAAATAGAAAAAATGGAAAAAACATATGGGAAATATTCCCCCCTCCCCTTCCAGTCCCCTGCTGTCGGGTGGGCGTCAGCTGTGTGGGGTAGGCGTGGCCCGTTAGCCAGTGGCGCATAACAAAATTGCGCATTTAGCGAAAATGCAAAAGTGCAAATACGAACATCCGCTTCCGTTGCATCACCAACGGATGTGCTCCTGGGCGAGGGGTGCTCGACTGCTTGTCCATTTGTTTTGTCGCTTCGGCTTTGCTGTTTGGCTAAGTGCCGCCACCGTCGCCCGTTTTCCAACACTCAACCAAGAACTGCTGACGACCTGAACGGGCAAACACGGTCCCAGTCAAAAGCCCCCAACAACCAGCCCCACCCCAGGCCCAGCCCAGCCTATATGAGCCCCATCCCCGTTGATTTTTACGACTTTTGCTTGTTTTTTTTTTTTTTCAGCTTCTTCGTTCGCTTCGTTTTTTGGGCCTCATGTATTTTTATTTTGGACATGTGCCAAAAAATTTGACATATGAACTGCAGGCCGCCAACGCGCGCGCGCGCGCTCGCCAACCTCCCCGCAGCTCGACCATGCCCAAGGTTCGTCAGCCCCTCCTCAGGCCCCGCTGTTGGCCTCCGCTTACATCATGAGGCGGGCCGCAAAAAGAAATCGCACTGCATTATTATCAACTTCAATTTTGACTGTCGACGTTGCCGGGCTCCACAAATCAGTTGCCCCGCCCACAATCCTGCAGCCCTCGCACAGCAACAACAGCAACAGCGGGAACCAGAAAAAACCTGTCCTGCATACGCGATGTGCCACAGGACAACAACAACAACAACAACAGCAACAACAATTGCGAAAAAGCCACAAAATTGAAATTACATGTTTTACTTATAAGTTGGTTTTCGCAAAAGGCGCCTGCGAAACAACAACAAAAAGCGCAGTAAAAAAAGCAAAGTGGAAAGTTATAATTGGATAGTGCACGACTAGCAGATGCCCTGCAAGCACATAGCAAATTGCAGTGCAGCTAGCCTGTTATGATTTTTAATGAGTATCTGTTTTTGAGTTCAGTCAACTCTTTGGTAACTAATTGAACTGCGTCAGAGCTCCTCAATTAATATCGATATATATCGATTTTATCATAATAAGCGCATTGTGGATATTCGAGCAATATATTTCCAGATTTTTATTATTATCAATGTTGAAAATTAGTGTTGAATGGATCGATGAACAGCAAAATGAATGTGAGTTACATATCGATACACGTGATTTAGCTAATCGATAAATATATCGATAAATGTGAGTTACTTAAATAATTACTTAAATAAATTATATATCAATTTATGCGATTTTATTGATTGATACTTATATGTATGTGATTTAATTTATACATAATACAGATATATGTATATCAGTGAATAATTTGTTCGATATATGAATTAAATATCAATAGAAGCGACGTAATATATATATATATGTCCGCTATTTATTTATTCGATGTATGAATTAAATATCAATATATGCGATTTTATTGATTGATACATATATGTTATTTAATCGATACATATATACATAATATATAGATATATGTGTGTGATCAATATATTTTTATGAATTAAATATCGGTAAATGAGACGTAATATATTGATATGCACGATTTACTAGTTCAATATATGAATTTTTTATTGATCGATAAATATATTTGACTTAATCGAAATCGACATATATACATAAATATATATTTATGGATGTGATTTGTTCGATATATGAATTAAATATCATTAAATGCGACGTAATACATTGACATTCGGGACTTACTTGATCTATATGTAATTTTTACATTGTTATATTGATTTACTTGATCGATATGTGAGTATTATATATCGATATACGCTAGGTTTACTAGACCAACAAAACTATTTTGATGTTTTTATTAAAAATTGATATGATGTTCTTTAAAATTCTACATTTTAGTCTATATTTCTTAAGGATAGCTTAAATCAGCTTAGAATATATTCAATAAAAGGAAAAATGCGTAGAAATTGCGTATGGCTGAAGAACATCGGAGCAAACTTAAAGCGCAGAATCTTACCAGCTCGCATTCAATATTGTAATGCAACAGCATATACAATGCTTACAGGGTATATAAGGGTGCTTGTAGGGCATGGGGCCAGCTGCAGGGGGTGGCAGCTGCAGGGGCTGAAGGTGGCTCATTAATTTGCCAAAAGCCAAAAGGCAGATAAGCAGCAGCAGCTGAGCCAAGAGAATTGAACGTGGAATGGGTGCACGGAGCTACGATGGGGGTGTTGGTGGGGGTGGGGGTTGTGTGAGGTGCAACTGCAGCCACATGCATGCGTATGCAAAGTGGATGACTCTCTCTCTGTGTATGTGTGTGTGTGTGTGTGTTTGTGTATGTGAACCGCAGCTCAGTCAGATAAAATCCAATATGGCGCCAATTTTCTCACGTCTGACATTTAATTAACACAACAATGCGGTGCAGCGGTGGGGGTGGTGTAGGGTGTAGGGCAGCGGAGGCGAAGGCACCAAAGGGTATTGCCAAAGATAGGGTTGAAGTTATGGTTAAACAGTTGTGGGCGCATTGTGAGGTGCTGCTCCTCCATTTTTCCATTTTGTTGGCCAAAAATATGCTGTGGCAAAAAAGTTGTCATTAAAACGGAGCAAAAAACATTGTGAATTAGTTAAAAAGTTTTTGGGTTGCCTTTATTTTTTTTGGAGCTTCCGTTTTGCAGAACGTTTTTTCTTACGCATTGTTTGAAAGTTGTTTATAAGGCGAGTGCTTAAAGCGTGGTTTACGAGCAAGCGAAAACCCTTTGAGAGATATTGGCATAAGCGAATAGCGCTTGTATTCATGAGGAAGCTGAAGATTTTAATTGAGTTTTGGTTACCAAGGAACAAGAATACCAAACAAAAAAAAAAAAAAAGAAAAGAAAAGATTTTTGTATAGTGGTTTTATGGAGTTTTGTTTTTAAATAAGTGAAAATATATATAAAACTATTGAAAATAATAATTGTTAACTAGAAAAATTCATAATAATCAAATAATATGATTATAATCCCAATATGAATAATAATAATGATGAAACTGTCAATGATAATAAAAATAACGATAAAATTAAATAAATGAGATAATAATAATAATAATAAATACATCATTTGAACTATTGTTATGCAAGAAAACTCAATTATAGAATACCTAAATAAGATATACTCATTTGGAAACAAATTGAAAGTCTCTGGGTATTATAGGTTCCAAGATTGGCGAGTTCATATTTAAGGATAGGCTGGTGGGAAAATACATATGCATATACTTGTTGGCCCCCTTTTGCCATATATTCAACAAAAGGATTATAATTTGAATGAATTCTCAATTCCAATGGGTTCAGGGAATAATTAAACAATAGATTTATAAACACATATTGAATTGATTATAAATTTCTATATGAAAAATATGTCTATATTTATATATTTTACCTAATTTCATATTTACTTTATGTCTACCTCTTTAATATATTTAGATACTCTTTTTTAAACCATACCATCTCTCCATATGTCTTAACCTCTCCATGTTTGTTCTTAATAGTTTACCTGTATGTCTTATGGCTCATTGAGTTCCCAGATTCTGCTTTTCGTGTGATGTCATATCTCTACTTAAAATTAGATCAAATACGCAAATATCTATATTTAGCTACCTCTGAGCTATCTACGGCTGCGGTGAACTTTAGCCAACACTTGAAGATTGGCTAATTAACAGTTTTTTTCTCTGTCTCTCTTTTTTGCTAGCTGCCTATGAGCTGACGTCACTCGAGGCTTGGCTTCTGGGTAGACGGAAGGCAGCTTAAGCTGCGTTTCAATAAGGCAAACGTCTATTTTTAGATCATTCAGCAAAAAAGGCAAAGCAGACTGAGAAAAGAGTATGCGAGAGACAGAGCGAGAGAGGTAGAGGGTGAGTGAGGAGGGGCTCGGTGTAGACACAGCTAAGCCAGGCTACTTAACGGCAGAAGGCGTCTAACGTTAACTGTAATTTCCAACAGCTTTCGCAATGGCAACAACAACAATAACAGCAACACCAATAGGCACATTAACAGCAGCAGCAGCAGCAGCAGAGACAGACAGACAAGTGCAGTTAAACGAGTTGAATGTAAAGAGCAGCCTCCGGCGCAGTCACCGTCGCCGTCGACGACGCCGTCGCTGAGAAACAGAATTCAAGTGCAAACGGCAAATAAATCAAATAACAAACAGAAAGCGCAACGTAAATACATATTTGCTTAACAGTTACAGAGAGCGGCTTTGGCACACACACACACACATGCACACTCAATCGCATGTACATGCCTGAGCATGGCGCAGCCAGCGCCGCCCGCCGATCAAGATGCACTGGCATGAAGAAGAAACAAAAACTGCGTCAGTGTGTCAAGTTCGTTTTGTGGTCGTCAAGCCGAAATGAGAGAGCGCTAGAGAGGAAGAGAGCGCAATAACTAAGAGATCTTGGGCCATTTGTAAAACGCAAATGCCCGCGCTCTTCACTGCGGCTGATCTCTTCGACGGCGCCACAGTTGTTGAAAGGTAAATGAACTTCCGGTTGAATGGAAATGCCATAAATGTCTCTTATGCGCAGAAATATTTATGATTATTACACAAAGAGAATTAAAAGCAGCAGCGCACTGTGTAACGCAATCTCTATATTTGTATAATTGGTTTACTCACACGCACGCACACACAGAGACGTTCGCTCGTTAAGTAGTTGAAAACTTTAAGTACTTTTTGTCTGATTCTATCTCTTTTGGTTTGGTATGAACAGACCTGAGTGTGGAGTGAGGAGTGAGGGAGGGGAAGGTGGAAGGGGTTGCGGTTTATACAGTGTTGGGTTTCGCTCTCTCGCATTTTTTTACGCAGCAGCTGCTGCTGGCGCTTTTTAGTTGTTTATGCGGCGCAGCGGGTGGGCGCGGCGAGCAGAGGCAGAAGCAGAGGTAGCGGCAGCGGCAGCGGCAGCCGCTAAGGTGGCATTTGCGAACTTTTGTTGTTTTCGTGTATTCACACACACACACATATGTGTGTGTGTATCTATGTGTGTATGCAGATACATTCTGCCTACAATCGTAGATACAAACGAACTTGGCGTCGTTTTCAACTTTCAAGTATTTATAATTCTATATAGCTAGTTAAGGGGTATGTTAGCTGCGAAAGATAGTTGGTCAAAAGCAAGAAAGTAAAGAAATAAATTCAAAATATGTAATTAATTTTAAGTATATTTTAAGCATATTCCTAACTCTATTGACTTTACACTGCTACAACTTTAGTCTTCAGTTCAGTATATACACTTCATGGCTTAAAAGTTAGGGTATCTGCACTTTGTTGTTGAGCTCAACTTCGCTTATGTTTATTTTTATTGGCAAAATGCTGCGCAAATTCAGTTTTCTTTGTCAATTTCATAACAACAGCAAAAACAAGTGCTCAATTTATATGCAAACATGTGTATTGAAAAGAAGTCAAAAACGAAACAAAAATACAAGAATATTATTGTATATATACATCCATATATACACATATATACTGAAATAATAAAGTCTAAATTATGCTGAGCTATGGAAATTTAATATTGAGCAACAGAAACATATTCATAAATAAATAAAATTCAATGAAAAAGTTGGGCAAAACTTTGGTCAAGTTGAGAAATTACTGTTAGCCGAAATATACGTAAATATACAATATATACATAAAATGTTCAGCTAACTTTAAGTTTGGACTGCTTTAGTCTACTGAGATAAACTTGTCTATTGGATTATCATTATAAAGTTCAGGTGTTTAAGAGGTTTAAGTTCTATAAAAGTGCACTTTGGGTGATACTGAATAGGAATAAGATATATAGAGCTCATAAGTATAAAGTATATATTGAATTATTGTTTATGTGGAGATATATTCCAATATATTGATGTAAATTACGCTTCTCTAATCTCGTGTGCTCAGTTTATTTAATTAAGACATCTATTTACTTTGTGTATATTTCTATGCCTTTTATATATATCTAGAACTTTAGCTAGCTTTAAATTATTTCTGGATAATTACAATAGTTTTCCTGTTTATATAAAAATATGTGTGTAATATATATAAAATTGTTATATACATACATCTATAAATAAATAATAAATTGATAAAGTAAATAAATAGTTTTAAAAGTATTTTCTATATATATTAATATCACTTTTTTTATAAACAATACATTAAACAGACAGTTTACCATAATTAGTTAAATTGTATTAAAAAATGAGTTCAAATTTTAAGTTGAAGTTTTTATAAAAGAATTATTAATGTTAGCAGATTTACTATGTTTAATATGAGAATCATTTTATAAAATAAATACAATATTATCCATTTTGGTGCTTAACTTGAAGAATTCGCATTCATTCTCATTACTTAATGCAAATATCATTCATTAAAATTTGAAGATTTTGCTACTTCTGAAATTCCTTAAGAATTATCTAAGCCAATCCAGAGCTTATTTTGTTTTTTTTTTTTTTTTTTTTTTTTTTCTTTATGTGTTAACTCTCATCTAATGCATTTATAGTTGTTTGTCTCAGCGAGTGTTGTCTGTGTTTACAGCTGCTGTCTCTGCTGTCGCTGCCGCCGCTGCTTTCTAATGCAACATTACGAGCAGTAGGCGACTCAACAGTAGCAACAACAACAACAACAACAATTGCAAATGCAACTGCTGCAAACGAAGAAACAAAGCAAATGAAAGGCGGCTAAAAGCTAGCAGCAGCTTCAATCTCAGACCCATAAAAGAGCTACAGTGAGAAAAAATATCATAAACAATATAATAGTAAATGAAATCTATTAAAATAAATCTTCTGAAATTAATTTTAATTGAGAATAAAGATATATTTTAAATCGTCGCTATTTGCTGTAGAATACATCCTTTAAAAAAATTGAATCTTCAAGATCTGGAGTTTTTCAAACTTTATAACCAAATCTTTAAGATCTGAAAATTTCTAAAGTTTTAAAAATAAATATTGTTGTTTTATTTTGTGCTCCTAAAAACCAACTGGATTTTTCTGAATTTTAGTATAAATTTGTTTACATTTTTGATCAAGTTTTTCACTTACATCAAAAATTTTCTTCCTTTCTTTAAGACCCGTCAAATTTGTCAATGCATAACTATTAAAATATAATATAGTTACTTTTGCCCTCAGACCCTTTACTACAATATTTCTTGAAAACTTAAATTTTAAATGTATTTTAAATGATATTATTCAATAGGATATCAAGTCTTAATCGTATTGGTATTTTTCAGTAATATATCAAATCATATATAATATAAAATGTTATGGATTTCATCTAACACTATATCTTTATCTTCATATTTACGTATATAACTGTAAGTTTGAACATTAATTTTTATGCTTAATGGAAACTAATCTTATCCCGACTCGATTTCTCCATTCAGTGAAAAGCTTTTAGCATGGTCTTTTCCCGAAGTGTACTTCGCCCGGCCAGACATCTTTAAAGGGGCGCTGCAACAATGTTGCACTAATGGCTGCTTGCAGCGTGCAACAACCTTGCGCAGAGGCCGTCGCTAGCGAGCATCGTAATGAGCTAGGCGGCAGATAATGACGCTGATGATGATGACGATCGCTGCCGATCCGTTGCCAGACGTATTGAGACCAATTAGTGGCTCAAAAATCCGCTTGGCAGCAAACGGAACTGCAGCTCCGTCTAACTGTTCAATGCGGCTGTTGCAACATGCGGAATGCTGCACGCGACAAGCGGCCAATAGTAGAACGCCGACGCCGACGCCAACGTCAGCTGTGGCAGCGATAGAAGCAGCAGCAGCAGCAGCAGCAGCAGCAGTGGCCGAGCAGAGGCAGAGGCAGACGATCGCGGCCTACTTTCTCCGCATTCCGAAATTCAAGTCGACGGAGTCTTGGCGACTCACAGACTTGCGACTCGGTTGTGCAGCCAGCGCGGCAACGACAGCGACGGCGACGGCGGCGACGGCGGCGGCGGCAGCGGCGGCGGCAGCCGGCAAACTAGACAAACCACCACGCCATTGAGGAAGTGAATGCATGTAGCATCCATCTAGATACAGTGGAACATGCCTTCAATTACCAATGGAATTAAGATAAATGAATATAAGTGATGACGATTAGTATATGTATTACTATTCATATTAGCTGTGCATATGTAATCAGTGTGCGGATTGGTACTCAAATAAGTATTAGTTTAATAAGTTGTATTAGTATTAATATCATCATCAGTATATTAGTATTGGCAATATTATTAGTATTATTATTATGTGTATTATTATTAGTATTAATATTTGTATTAGAAATTAGCATTAATAGTAGCATTACTATTAGTCAGCTGTTTGTATTAATATTACTATCATAATGAATAGCAGAATTAGTATTAATATTGGTATTAATATTATCATTAATTGTTTTAGTATTCTTATTAGTAATAGACTTGGGATTAGTATGAGTAGTATATTATTATTGTTACTATTAGTAATTGAATTAAAGTTATTAAATTTGTATTAGGATTATTATGATTATTAGTATTGTTATTAGTGTTACTGTTAATATTTAGTATAATTATTAGTATAATTATTGAAAATAGTATAAGTATTGGCATAAATATTCGTATTACTAATTGTTGAATTAGCATTAGTATCAGTATTAGTATTATTATTATTGGTATTACTTTACTAGTAGTAATATCAAGACAATAGTATTGGTATTTGTATGAATATTAATATAAATATTAGTATGTATAAGTATTGGTATTAGTATTAGTATTACTATTAGCTTTAGTATTAGTATTAGTATTAGTATTAGTACTAGTATCAGTATTAGTATTAGTATTAGTATTAGTATTAGTATTGGTATTAGTATTAGTATTAGTATTAGTATTAGTATTAGTATTAGTATTAGTATTAGTATTAGTATTAGTATTAGTATTAGTATTAGTATTAGTATTAGTATTAGTATTAGTATTAGTATTAGTATTAGTATTAGTATTAGCATTAGTATTAGTATTAGTATTAGTATCAGTTTTCGTATTAATATCAGTATCAGTATTCGTATTAATATTATTACAAGTATAAGTGATAGTATTAGTATTAGTATTAGAATTAGAATTAGTATTATTATAAGTATTGGTTTTGGTAAAAGTATTAGGTTTAGTATTAGCATGACTATTATCATTGGCAATAGTATAAGCATTAGTAGAGGTATACTAATCTGTCTAGCCGTAAAGATGTCGCTTACCGCTATCATAAACTTAATGATTAGAATAAACATTAGAAAAAGCTTTAGCAACGGAATTAGCATTTGTATAAGCCTTTTGGGTCTAAAACTGTACTTATTCTTTTGAACACAGTCATCGCCCAAATTGGATTAAAATTTGAAATAGCATCTTTTAAATCTAAAATTTACTTATATAATTATATATTCTTTTAGACATAAACAACACTAAACCACAAATTTTTAGTTTCGATACTTCGAGGCCTCACTGTACATTCTCTGCGGCCGAATTACGGACATCGAGGCGTGCCATTTAACACTTCAAGTTGCAGTGAATTTTTTTATTGAGATTTAAGTTCTTGCTATTTTTTTGGTTTTTGGGTTTCGGTGCCGCTTGGCCAGCCAAACGATGCAGTCACAGCTGGCGCCGACGTCGGCGCTGGCGTCGTCAGCTGGACAGCGGGCAGCATGGGAGGGCAGCGTCTTTTTACCGTTCTACAATTGCATAATCGCTGGCGCTCAGCTGTTCGCAGTTCGTGTGAATGAGTCGCTGCTGACGTCGACGTCTGCGTCTGCGTCTGCGTCGGCGTCAACGTTGACTTTGTCGATTCGTTGAATGAAACGGATTAAAATGTGGCCCTTGACTTGCTTGCTCTCTCGCTCCATCTCGCTCTCACTCTCGCTCTCTTTCTCTTTCTTTCATTTGAAAGTGTGGCAATCTAATTCTTTTGCGATCGCTTTGCCATGCTTTTGATTGTTGTTGTTGTTGTTGTTGTTGCCACGCACCGTATCGCATTTTTAGTTCATTTACCTGACGGAACGCCGCTTAACAACTGTTCGGACCTAACTGTTATTTGGTCTTGCGTTTTATGTCCAAAAATAGCCACAATCATTTATGTGTGTGTGTGTGTGTGTGTGAGTGCACATATCTCTAAATGGGTGTGTGTGTGTGCCCGGCTTAAGACGAGTAATTGAGTATGCAAGGCACGAAGCTACCCTGTAGGTAGTTAATTCAAATCATGAAAATGAAATGAGACAATCCAAAGTTGCGATAGAGAGAATGGGATGCAGAAGGAGAAACAGATATAAGAATATAGTAAAGCAGGAAAGATATAGAGAGGCGGGAAGAACAGAAGAGAAGAGTGACATGAAAAGAGAAACATGAAAATATTAAGAAATGGAGAGATATAGGAGCTACCCTGAACCCATCTTTGAGCTTCAATACTTCTGGTGCTCTTCAAATAACTAGCCAAATAACTTATTGAATAATTTAGCTTTTAGATGCACTATGTTAATAATACTATTGATCATATTTTATAATAATATTACATATTTAATATTAATTTTCTTTTAGATTTTACGGAAATAAATAGTAATTTAAATTAAACATCTTTAAATTTTATATTAAAAAAAAAAAAAAAAATAATATATATATATATATATATATATATATATATATATTTTTTTTTTATTGGTAGCAAAATTTAAAATATATTATAGAAGTGTTCATACAGATGGACAGACGGATTGATGGATTGATTTAGATCGTGTAGACATATACATATGTATATACTTTATGGTGCCTTCTATGATATAACATTAATTCTTCTCAGTTTCAGTGGGCTTGGGTAGAGAGAGGGAGTAAGAGTTAAATGAAACAGTACCGCAATATTCACAGCACGACAAACATTATAGATTTCCAATTTCTCTCTCTGTCCATCCTATTTTACGTCTTTTACAGGGTATACGCTATTTCAGCTACTTGTATTTTGGACAATTCCCAGCTGGCTTTTGGACTTGGCCCAGACGCCGTTTTGCGTTGATTTCCTAATTGAATTTCCTGTTGCTGCTTCTTGTCTTTGCATAGCTCAAGTTGGTCAAGCAGCGGAGGGAGGCGTTGAACGACTTTTAAGGGGTGTATGTAACACGCTCAGTTGTTGATGGTTGGCAGCTGTTTCCTCTTCTCTCTCTCTCTCTCCCGCACTCTCTCTCCATCAATGACATGAAATAAATGCAAAATTAAATACCAGAAAGAATCTGGGGGATCAAATTTGATTTATTAATTGTTTAGCTTGACAAGTTGTTCGTTTTCTGTTGCATGCTGCACGTTGCACGTTGCACATACGCCACACTGGCCAAGCGGCAATCAAATCAAATTAATTTCGATTTGTTTGAGCTCCTCAAGGAATTTAAACGAGCGGGAGCTTAGCTCCCTCAATCCGTCTTATACGCCATCTTCATCATATGCTTCTTCTTCTTCATCTTCTCCTACTGGGGCATATCAAATTGCATTTAGCTTTTAGCTTTGGTAATTGTTTATTGCGTATACGCAGTGTTGTTGCTGCTTGGCTCGTTGAGCTGTCAATTCCCTCGGGTTACTACCAGAGCTTCTCAGCCACACTCACACACACACACAGGCTCACAGACAACAGTTGAGTCTTGGCCACTTTGCTTATTGGCCTACAAAATTGTCTGAAATATTCATGAAATTCTCTGCAAAATTTAAGACGAATTTCGCAAGCAACCGAAAAGGAAATTTTGTTGCGTTGTAAACGCTTGACATACACAATATTTTGTGGTTAATTAATTTGGGTATTTAATTTGTCAAATACCCTAAGTATATTAAAGAAAAGAGGCATAGGTTCTGTGAATCTGATACCTCGTAAAATTTTTAATCAGTTTTGTCAACTTAGACTCAAACTTCAGATTGTGTAAATGGATAAGATTACTCTGATATACTTTTATCTAAAATAAATAAAATCAATTCAGAGTCCTCACAAATTAAATTAAAATAAAACCTATACGAAAAGCAAGGTATTTGGATCAAGGCAACCTATTTACTCGAATACTTCTTCAGACTTTGCAAGTTCAAAATATGCCTAAATACCATCATTACATTTATTTACAGGGTAGACTAAGGACAAGTTGAGGAAGTTTGCTTAAATAATAAATATTTACAGATTTTGACAGTGTATTCACTTACTTTGTCGACCAAAAAACTCATTAAATCATTCTACAGAGCATCGTTTAGCTGTTCATTTTGTAAATCTTAAGTCTTTATCTTATTTTTTAATGCAGCCATAAAAACGTAAAGCAGCTCACATTATTCATTTGCATTTTTAATGTGTAAATAATATTAAATTATGCATATTTGCTGAGAGAATACTGTAGTAGGGTATGAACGACTATGTGATGCTATGTGATGATAAAAATATTTAAATAATAAATAAATACAGAAAATTACTAATAACTAGATCAAATTTATGTAAATAAATAAAAACTATTTAAAATTAATTAATAAATATATACAGATTTTCAGTTCGTGGCTACAGAGAATACTCTACTCCAATATACCCCTTTTGACTACTGCAAACAGAGTATCATTTTAATTTTTTTTTTTTTTTGTCAGAATTCTCGGCGTCTGCTGCCACTGAATGCTGGAATCCTTTAGCACTCACGATAATTAGCGGCAATTTGCAGAGTTTTGACGTCTGGAATTTATGGCACATTTTAAGGACATTCATCAGAGGGAAAGAGAGAGGGAGAGTGGAGGGGAGAGATAGAGAGATGGTACTTGGATGGAAATTGAATTCAACTTAAACTGCAAACAGTTTGTGGCAATTTGGCTGACCGAATCATTCATAATGCAAGCTCTGTGGCAAGCTCTGTGTGGCAAGCGCTCTGTGGCAGTGGCGCTGGCCAATTGACATGTTGCAGGTGCACGTCTCGTCTCCTGTGTCCTGCATGTGTGTGTGTGTGTGAGTGTGTGTGTGTGTGTGTGTGTGTGTGTGTGTGTGTCTGTTATTCATCTAAGCCGCAAAACTTTGGCTGCGCTGTCGCTTGGCCTGGGTAAAAATTCATTGAATTTCAAATGTGCACTTGTTCCAGCTCCAGCTCCTGCTCCAGCCAGAGCTCCAGTTGCAGCTCTAGCTCCAGCTGCCACGCCCCGCCGCCTCCGTTGCCGGCGACCACACGGCGAACAGCTCGTCAATTGGGCAGCGCCAAACGCTGGCCACTTCAATTTGCATTGATATCGTGTGGCATGCAGCATGTCCTATTCCATGTCCTGTCTATTCATGATTCATTGGCCGAAAGCCTGGCAGCTGGTTTAAATTTAACTCTTGCGACTCTTGCCACACAATCCCGCAACACAATGCGCAACACTTGACGAAACAAAGTCAGACGACAGCGTCAAGTGCGAAGACTCAACACAGTTTTTTTTTTGTGAACACACAAAGCACACACACAAACAGCAATACACTCGCACACACACGAAACTACACATAACAACAGCAATTAATTATTTTCAAGCCTGCGGCTGAATTTCAACACATCAAAGTTAATTGAAGGCAAACTTTTTCGCTTTTTCACCTTTTTAATACCGTGTAGAAGAGTGAATGGGCTAGAGGGTATGCTAGCATTGATGGTTAACAAAGCGATAAAGCAAAGTAGTAGGTAAATAGCTCTTAATGCCTATATAGAGATATTCTTAAACATTCTTTAAGAAATTCGCTTTGGGAAATACAAAATTTTATTTGAAAGTGATGAATGGATGGACTAAATCCATATTAAAATTTTGAAATTATATATATTTAGTTTTCAGACTATCCAACTTGTATATGAGCTTTTAATAGCAAGAAGTTTTGGTGTTATTTATGTGTTTTTAAGATATAACAATTCCATTGGATAGATTATTAAAAAAAAAAATAACTAAATAAATATATAATAACCTTTTTTTTTAAATAAAACATACTATCCAAGGTTTTTTGATTCATAATCATCAGCGAACTTCAAATTCGAACATTGCTTACTCGTCATACTCTTGCTACTCTTGCTTAGCTAAAACTAGTTGAGAATTCTTAAGCTCTACATATGAGCGTTAAAACGAGTTTTGTCACTTTCTTTGTGTTTACCCAATGGTCATTGTGACAACACATATATAAGTTTCCAATGTCTGATATTTTAGATGTAATGTATCCAAAAATACTTTAATCTTCTTCACACAAAAAACTTTACCATAGAAAGATTTATATCTTCTGTTTATCTGCAGCCTAAATCAACTTTTCTTCTTCTGGTCGCTTTTCAGATTCTGATTTTCATTTCTTTTAAACTATTTACTATCAATTGAATCCGGAATTAATCTTGATATTTTATTTTTGACATTAAATAGATTAACATAGAGAGAAACAGATATTATCCTTGCAGCTCTTTACGACTAACATTTTCCTTTCTACAGGGTATTTGCTAGTCGTTCCCCTGCATCTGTCACAAGTGACTTGTTTGCTTTGAGTTTTATTTGAGTGCTGAAGGTGCTGTCTAACAGGCTGAGTATCTCAGCTTGCCAGCAGGCTGCCTCGGTCTCTGTTTCCCTTTGACACCCTTCCCTCCCTCTCCCTCTCCCCCTCTTCCTCTCTCTCTCTCTCTCTCTCTCTCTCTCTCTCTCTCTCTCCTCTCTTATCTGTACGCCCATTGCCAGTTGTCATAAAATATCTCACGTTACGTATACGCAGCGCAGGCCTCGCACATGTCCTCAGACGCGGCTGTTGATGAAGACAAATGATGTGAGGCCTCGCATCTAGTGTCTCTGTCTGCCGCTGCGTTTGTCACTCTCTCTCCTCTCTCTCTCTCCCTGTCTCTGTCGCATTGTGAGGTATGCATGCCACACCTGCGGCATCTATTAGCTGCAGGGGCCATTAAGTCAGCTGCGTGTTAGTGACCTCATTTGCGGCCTTAATGCCACAAAATGTGGCGCTTTAATCAGGACACGCGCAGGACACCAGCAGGACACTCACGCTTTTGCCCCAAAATGCCGCATCCTTTCATATATCATGCCCAACTCAGCTTCACACTTTCTTGTGCTGCGTCAAAAATGTTTGAAATATGATGCGCCACCATATTTCATGCCAGGACGAAGCTGAAGACGGAGACGAAGGCGAAGGAGCTGGATAGCAGCAACTGCGCGAGGCACAAGAACAATGCGAACTTCCGCATTTGGCATTCAATAATTTAAGCTCGGAGCCGTCACTTGTTAACAATTAAAGTCAAGAGTTGTAACCTTTGGCCCGAGCAGCGCTCTCGACAATAAATAAAACATGCAAAACCCAGCGAAATATGAAACTATGGCAGAGGGAACTAGGAAGACGTCGGCAAGGGGCAGGCAGGAGGCGGCAGGTCCTGCGACTGCCTCAGCTACTTTCTTCAGCCACTTGCTCCTTGCTTCAGCTACTTGTCCTTGCCTTCAGCTGATGTTGTTTGTATTATGAGCGATGATGATGCTAGCTCCTTCGCTGACTGCTCGTGCTTCAGCTTCTCCTGACTCTGCTCCTCCTGCTGCTGCTGCTCCTGCTCCTTTATATCCTTCTACGGGTTCTGCCTGTACTGCTGGCGCTGCCGTTGACAGCGTTTAGTTGAATTGTTTATTTGACTTTTAGTTGTTTCGCCGCTGTTGAAATGCGATGCAGACGCAAGTTTTATGTTTTTCAATACCCTGTCAACAGGCTGAAGTGCTTTCAAACGAGGAATATAATAATGTTAGTTGGGAATGTACGGAGATGGGAGTATACAAACTTTATATACATCATAATATGCAATAGTAGTTAAAGTAAATATCTTCAATTTCATTTGGCCAAGTAAACAGTTGATCATCTTCTTTTTCCTTCGCTTCTATTTTAGTAATTTGTATTTGGTACATTCTTATATTATTTGATATATTTATAGGTAGATGTAGATCTGTATTGAAATGTTTCCGAATTTTTTGGAATATTATTCTATGGCAAAATATTTATTAATTTCAATAGGAAACGGGTTTGAAATCCATTTACCATTTTCTACGTGGCTTCTATTTTGTTTTGAAATACATTTCTACATTTTTCACAGATACAATAGTTAAATAAAAAATATGTATATTTTACGTTTAATATTTAAAAGATATTAAATGAAAAAATAAGAAAATGCAAACATTTTTCTACAATTTAAACACTAGTTTTATAGGATTTTAAAACTTTATTATTATTATTGAAAAATCAAATCAACAAATATTTTGAATATTTTTACATATAATTATTTTGTATTTTTCTCATTTAAAAACTATTACATTGAACATAATAAATCAATATAAATGTTCATTATTGTTGCATTAACATAATTTAGTATTTATCTCATTTGTTTTATTTTGATTTTATATTTCTTCTTTTATTATGTATTCATCTCAAATCTAGATTTCTAGATTTCTACAAATCACACAAGCTATACTCGTATATTCCATGTCCACTGCTCTAGTACATCTAATTGCATTAAATAATTTTCAATTCTATTTCATTTACATTTTATTTTTCTCTATTAATTTCATAGCATTTAACCCACTTTTATTCCATAAGTTTGCATTTCATTCCATTGTTTTCCATTTCAGCCCAAATTCTTTGTGCTTCTTTTTTTTGTTTCATACCGTTTTGTACCTTAATATTATGATGTCATTCCAACATATTTGGTTTTTCGTCTGGCCACATCATAAACCGTCTTTTATTTCATTTTATTTCATTTCAAATTTTATACACTCTTATATTCCATTTCATTTCATTTCATTTCATTGCCTTTAATTCCAATTATAGCCTCCCCTATACTCGTCCATTTCTACCTGTAGAGTATATTTTAGTCGATCACTCTCCCCTCGCGCACTTGCTTCCCTTTATTGTAATTTTGTTGGCCTCGTCAACTCTCAACTGAGTTCGAAATTCAAAGGGCTGCGGCAAGTTTTGTCGCTGCTCTTTTCCTCGAGGCAGTCAAACAATATGCAAAAGTATTTCCCTGGCTCCAACTGCCAACTGAAACTGGCAACTGGCAACCGGCAACTTGCGTCTTGCTACTTGCTGCTTGCCGCAACGTGCAACAGTTGCTTCGGGCAACAAGCAAAGGAGACCCTCGCAGAGTTTATCACACATCATCAAACGAAATGAGTTTCCATAATTTTTATTGAATTTGATTGGGTGCAACTTGACGCAGGCACCGATCAAAGCAGCGGAAATTGAATCCAGATATGGATTCTGATATGTCTTCTATATAAACCGATCCATATGCTTAGATACAATATTTTATAATAAAAATGTATTATCTATTGTATACAAAAAAGGGAAACAATTTAATTCTAATAAGTTAAGCTTATGAATTTATTTAATTTTTTTTTTGTAATTAATAATATATATTTAATATATAAATAAAAATATGATTTAATTATAATTCAAATATATTTATTAATTTATAATTAAAATACATATTTTCTATTTAATTTCTGCAACTATTAATTAATTGATTGATTTTACATATATTTTGAATTCTTTAATATATTCTGGATTCAGAAAAAGTAGGAATGATAAGAGATACAATTTGATTTAATTATAATTTAAATACATATATTAAATTATAATTTAAATTCATATTTTTCTGTATATCTGCAACTATTACTTAATAAATTATATTTAATTATATTTTAAATTCTTAATATATTATTCTGGATTCAGAACAATTAGGGATGATTGGAGAAAAACACAAAAACTTAAGATTTATATAAAATTTCTGATTTATAAACGGTTATTTAAGGCAGATAACTGAACTATCAGTGAGATCAGTATTCCTTTCCACTCTGATTATGCTCTTCATGCGATTTATGTCTCAAATAATATAATCACAAAAGCAGAGTGAGTGAGAGAGAGAGAGAGAGAGAGAGAGAGAGAGAGAGAGAGAGAGAGAGAGAGAGAGAGAGAGAGAGAGAGAGAGAGAGAGAGAGAGAGAGGGTGAGAGGATCCAACCACACTCAATTACTTTGCTTAAGCGGATATAATTTCCTAATTCTTGATATTATTCTATCTTATTCTATCTACTTTACTCCTTTTTGTTTTTATCAAAATTCAAAACATTGTTGAAAGGATATCAAACATAATTCTAACTTTTATGTATAATTTCAAATTTCATCAAATTTTATCCACTCAAGAAGAAGAGAAGCTGGACTCTTGAATCAACTGCGTGGTTTGATAGGCACTAATAGCTGCAGCGGCTACACAACAAAGTACATGAGACATGCACACACACATACACACACAGACACACTCACACATAAACCTCTTACACCTGCTTCAAAATCAGAGCTTGATATCGCTTATTGCTTTGTGCCCGCCTTTGACTGCTGCAGTCCCTCTCTGTCTCCTCTCCATCACCCTCTCTCTCTCTCTCTCTGTGCTAGGCCTCAGATGCCAGGGAAAGTATCTTTACCCCGCGCACTCCTCTGCTGTTACCAATCCCCCTTTCCACACACCCCGCACCCCTTCGCACAGGTAATTGATTTGCATATAAGCAAGTAAAATTTTTTAATTAACAAAACAGAAAACAAAAAGCAAATTTGCAACTCTGGCTGTTTGCAGAGGCGGCATGTGTCAGGTGGGCGTGACTGTGCGCCTGACTGAAACTTTAGACAGTGGCATATTTTCCATTGCATAAATCTAGGCGAGCGAAGGGGTGGGGGTGGCGAAGGGGGCGCAGTTTCGAATTGCGACCACTAAACGCGCGCTAAATGCGGTTTAGCTTTTTGGGCAGCTGCATGAAATGCGCCTGCAGCGAGTGGGGGGCGTGGCATGGTATTGCCACCTGGTTAGATAGTAGCTGGCCGTGTTTAGTAAGCGGCGCAGCTAGTCAAATTGTGGGCGTGGCAGTTGTTTCTTTCCTTCTTCTATTTTTTTGTTTTTGGTTCTGTTTTGTTTTAGCTGCTGCTGTTTTTATTTTGCGTGCGACGCAGCACATGAAAACACGTGTGCCACAAGCTGTCTATGTGTGTGTGTGTGTGGGTGTGTGTGCGTGTGTGTTTGCGCTTGTGGCAGCCCCGTCTGTGGCAAGCCGTGCAAACAACGGTTTAAGATGATTAAGTGCTTTTCTGGCCGCACTTGTGTGGCTAGCGCACAGCTCAGCCAACATGCCCCCAATATACCTCACGCCCACTCCCCCTGCCACTCCCCCACCTGCTGCCTCTTCACCTTCTTGTAGCTGCTGCTGTTGTTGCAAGTTTTCATTTTCTAAAAGCCCTCACAAAATGCCTACGAAAAACTTTAGCCCAAATCCCAAAAAATGCTGCAACGAACATTTTTGAACGCTTTTCTTTTTCTTATTTTCCTTTTTCCCGCATTGTTGTTGTTGCTGCTGTTGCTGTGGAAATGTAATTTCCATATGTTTTGCCTGCCTGCCAGCCAGCTGGCGGCATTTTCTAAACATTTTCTGCTGATCTGCGGCGTTTTTTAAAGCAACAATAAGGAAAGGCAGGAGTGGGCGAGGGGAGCTAAGAGACATGGAAAGAAAATGCACTGAGAGAAAAGAAGATAACATTTGAGAGAAATTTTATATTTGATGCTTGACCAACGGATTGTGATTATCACACTATGATTAACATATTATATGCATATTTTAATACTATATATATTTTTCTTAATACCAAAATGTAATAAATTTGAAATAAAAAAAAATAGTTTTGAGAATAAAAATAATTAAATTTTCTTTCAATCATCCAATCTGCGAAAAAAAAGATGGTGAGTATCGCTGACACACTGAAGTCTTGCCGAACCTTCATTAAGTTACATCAAACTGAGTATCTTAATTCATTCAGAAAAATTCTTGTTCCTAATATTATATTTATTTTAAGTATTTAAATACTGGAAAGTCTTTTTCATGATTTTATTTCATTGATTAAAACCGTTAGAGTTAAAGTTTCTTTCTTTTACTGAGCACACGAATTTCCACCTTTTTTTAGTATTAGACTGTGTTGTATAATTATATCCTAGCTTACTCGGATTGGAAGTTTCAAGGATTACAAGTTGTGGAACGGGAACTATCGATCTGTGCTGGAAATATTTATATAAGAATATACATAAATTAATTTATTAAAAATTATATACAAACTTTCGTTTAACAAAGTTTTTTTTTATATAAAGAAATATGAATAAATCATTTTTGTTTTTATATACTTATTATTGAAGGTAATTTTGTTTTGTGAGCATATTACTTCTCTTCTGTTTAAATTTTACTTCAGTTACATTGAGTTTTTGAAGTTATACATTAATGAAAAATTATATTTAGAGTGGAAAATTCAATTTATGAAAATTTGTCAAGAATTTTTAATTATATATAATACAATAAATAAATTACATTCTTATGCCTCATTTAGCACACAATCTTAACTAGAATACGAACAGTTAAGAAGTTTTTTTTTTGTTCTTTTAGGCAAAAAGTTTTGTAAGAATTATTTGACATCATTTGTGTTGTTTGATTAAAGTGATTAAATATAAAATATTCAATTTTTTATAAAAATTAATGAAAACTAAGGATTCATATTTTGTAAAAAATTGTTTGTATTTTATATTTAATCACTTAGCATTTGTTAACTGTTTTAAGTAAACTTCTGTTTGCCATTGCGTCTGTTTTTTTTGCTTTGATTTTATTATATGATTGTTTTAATTTTGTTTATCAACTGATATAATACTTATCTTTGCCTCATTTACCTCACATATAAGTATATAAATACATATTTAAGCTAATTTATACAAAATTTAAAGAAAATATAATAATTTGAAATTTTCTTAACTTAAATTGAACAATTTTTTTTTCAAGTGTCTTTGAGAATGACTACACTTTGTGCTGAGCTTGTACCCCCAATTTAGCATACTCCTTCCCTCTCGCACTCTACCAACTCTCCCCCACCATCTATCTCTCTCTCTCTCTCTCTCTCTCTCTCTCTCTCTCTATTGCTCTGTTTCGCTAGCGCCCTTCCATCTGATTTGTTGATATTTGCATTGAATCTGCTGCGTTTTTCAGTGTGTCAAGTTTTGCGGCTGCCTGTTAACCCTATTTGATGTGCTGCTCGACATTGAGGCACACAGCAGGCAGCACCACACACCCACACACACACACAGAGCGCTCTGTTGTGTTTGTTCAAAGATTAAGTATACGTCAAGTTGCACGGCGTGCAGCGCTTTTCAATTAGCTCCAACAGTCTGCTGCCTGCTGCGGGCTGCCTGCTGAGGCTTTCGGCCTTCATCCCTGGTTCTTTGTCCTCGACAGCCAGAAAGTTGCGTATGACACCTGTCAGCACTCATTTGCCATTTGACATTGGCATTGTGGCCGTTTGGCCTGTCATTAAGTCGACACTTTAACCTTAAGGTGTTGGCTTAAAGTCACACGCAGCATTTACTTCGTTAGCCGAAAGTATCTGCTTGACGGAAATGTTATTTAATTAAGGGCGAAACTTAATTTAATCTATTTGTCATTGTTCAGTTGAAGCTCACTCTTCTTCTGTTACATTTGACAGCCAGTTAATTTAGAATGGGATCTTTGCAGAGTAGTTAAGCTGAGATGGAAGCCAGATGCCTGGAAAATAATTTAAGAATATGTTGTTATTGGGAATATTAAGAATATGTTATTATTAGAGGAAGAACAAAAAATAGATTTTCCAAAAGAATATTCAATACATTCTTAAAATCCACATATAGGTATATTCAAAATCTACATAAATATATCAGATTCATAATATATATAATATTATAAATATATATAAATATATCAGATCCATAATATTAAAATTAAATGAATAAAATATAAGTTTTAATTTACGAAAGAAATTGTTTTAAAATAAGACAGTGCTACGCGAAGTTCCCAATCAAAAGTTTTGTATTTGCTATAAGGATCGTCATATTAAAATTGGAATCTCAGCTTATTGCCATAATAGAGAATATATGTAATTTACGTGATTCGCCATGCCTCCCTCTGTCTTCTACACACATTACAACACAATCATTATACCCTGATTTCATATTTTCAATGGGTTTGTTGTAATTAGTTCAAGTAGTAATAAATAAAAAAGAGAATTATTTTGAAATCGGTTAAATAATTGTCAATATATTTCAAATTTATGAAGAAGAATACTGGTTGTCTTCTTCTTCTGGGCTATTTCTACACATAAATCAAAGAAAAACTTGTGCTCTGAGAGCTGCTTCATCGGATACAGTAGATTGTTGTCTGATAAGTGTTCTTCTTGTTATTGATGTGACCAATATATATATATATATATATATATATATATATTTTAGAGTCATAAATTGTGATTAAATAAATGGAGAACTAGAGACAAGAGACAAGACAAGAGATCATTCAGTTTTTTAGTTTCGACTAAGATCAAGACTAAGAATATAAGACTTTAATAGTAAAAATTTGAGTTCTGTTTCTGTTTACAAGCAATTACTGCAAAGATTCTGGGAGTAACATATCGGTACCTGTTTATATTTATGTTTTTAAAATCTAAACTTGATTGAAGTCAGAAAATTATTCTAATCTTAGGATCGGTCAAGCATACATATTCTATATTCGTACATATTCCATATTAATAATAATATAATTTTAAATATCTCATAACTATTTTTCTAGTTTTTTATTTTGCGGCTGAAATATTTACTTTAAGCTAAAAATAATTTATTATTTAAAATATATATTTTTGAATTCCCTAATGGATTTTTGATATGATATGAATTATAAGTTAACCAATGAAGTTAAGTTTTTTGAATTTTTACATATCATAAATAATATCGTTAAATGGGAATCTTGCAGTTCCCAATAGTTTTAAGAATTTCTTTTTTTATTTAAAGAAATACACATATATATTTTTGATTATCACTTCAAATTGCTTAAATATTACCCTTTAATTGAATTGAAAAAATCTCTATTATTTCTTGGGTAAATTCGTCAAATCTCCAAGTCTCTGATGCCCTGGCCTGATTGCAGTCACTGCCAATTACTTGTTAGGCCTGTGCAGTGCGCCTACCTACCCTTGACTGCGCTCAAGCATCCCTTAGCCCGCATTCGCCCTGCATAATTGAAGTCAATTTGTGAACACGCGTTGAGAGTATTGAGTGAATGGGCATGTCAATCAAATGCATATTGTCTGATTGCCGGCTGCCATAGACTAAATGTCTGATATTGCATTTTGGGACTTTTTAACAGCTAAGAGTATAGACAGAGACAGAGACAGAGGGAGAGAGAGAGAGAGAGGGAGACAGAGAAGGGGCCGATTGTCACTCTGTTTCTGGTCCTCGGAGAGGCTGACAATGCCAGCGCACTTTAATTCTAATTCGGCTATTAATGTGCGTGTCCTTTAGCCTCCATATCAACTTCTCTCCCTCTCTCTCCCTCCTTCCTCCCTCTCTTTTACTGTCTGTATATCTAGTTTGCAATTAGCTCAATTTGTGCCCCAGCCGCGTCCCTCGACGCTCTTGTGCCCGCTCCTCTTAACGCTCCTCATTTGCATCTGATCAAAGTTAATCCATTTGAATATTACGAGTGCGTGTCGAGTTTGATACTTTTTTCGTAATACCCTGTAAATAAAGGAGGGGATTTGTATGTAGCTGAACTGCAAGTTGGTATTTTATAGCAGATCTTGGTTTATTTTGATGTTACTCTAATAAATGTATTGTAGTTTTGTTGAGCCTGGTTCTGGATTTCAATCCAAAGTCTGTCCAGTAATAGTAAACATGAATGCAATTTAAATGAAATTTGGTTAGAGATACGCTATTAAATTTAATTTTATTATATAAATATACACTTAAAATGGTATAACTGTATATTTTCATATAAATTCTGTAAGCAAAATGCCGCTGTCTACAAAATTATAAATATAATACAATATATAAGTTAATATTTTATGAATGTATTTTCAATGAAAAATATTTAAAGAATAACAAAAATATGTAATTAAAAATATGTAAAAAAAAATAATAATAATATTTAATTTAAAAAAAAAATTAAAGAAAAAAGACATATGTAAATGATTATAAAAGAAATAAATAGTAATAAAAATAAATGAACGACAAATATATGTATTAAATATTACATAAATAAATATAATTGAAATTAAAAATAAAAAGAAAATTTTAAATAAATTTAACAACTATTATATCAAGAAATATAATTAAAAATGAATAAAAATAAATATTATTCAATACATTAACACATTTAAATTTTTTAATGTCGAATAACATATATGATGTTCAAGCTTGAGATGGAATATATTGCATTTCTATACTAGTTAAGTTTAGTCTCTTAGAGCTATTAGTGTACTCAAGTATGTCTTCCATGTTCTGCTCCCTTTTTTCTCTCAACTCAATTAAGAATTTTTCAAAAATAGAATACAACATTTTATACTGTCTCCAATACAGGGTGTCTCCACTCAAATATCCAAGATTAGAATCGTGCTGGCAAAATAATTCTAGAATATATTGTTTATATCTTTCATATCCAAAGCATTTTCAGTGTATTTTCTTCAGAGTTTATCTAGTGCTTCTTTCGTACAGGGTGTCTCTCGGTTGGCCACTCCCACTGCTCCAGCTGACGTTGGCTTCTGCTTTCGGTATTTCTGTTTGTCGCATATCTTTCAGTGCAGCATTTTTGTTGCTGTTTATATAAAATGCTCATATTTATTTAGAATGCATTTGAATATTTTGCGCATATTTCGCAGCATCTAATGGGCGAGCGTCGCATAACTTTAATGCAGGGCTTTTAGCATAGTTTTTACCATTCGCCGCTCGCCATTTGCCATTGGGGATCGTCTGATTAGCATCGTTTTAATGTTTAATTTAGGCTCTGGTGGCTGCCATTAGCTGCTGCACATGCAACATTTTACAAAAATAAAAATACCAAATGTATATATTACTATATGTATATATTTATATTTATTTTTCAATATATGTACATATATATATGTATTTACTATATAGTTCTCCTTTACATATTTTGTTTTTGCAATTTATTAGCGCCTGGCAATTGCTCGGCTTTGTGTTAATGGCGTTGCCAAAAATTGTAAATAATTTATATTTCATTGCTAATTGCTGCCAACTTCTTGTTACGCGCCGCTGTCGCTGCTTTCAATTTTGGCAACATAATTTTTGGTTTTAATTGCGAGGCAATTTTCCGGCGCGCAAATATCCAAAGCGAAAAAACAAAAAACAGACAAGAAAAACAACAAATATTAACATAAAACGATTTATTATGCTATGGAAGGGTGTACTTCATGGGCATATGCCCTGTAATCCACCCCACATTCGATCATGAAACATGAAGAAAACATACTCAATGCTACATAAAGACCTGATGAAACTGGGATATACATAACTATATAACTTGAGTGATATATAGTTGAATCAAATTAGATACAGAATTTCATGTGAATTTCATTTGTTTTATTTTATGTATTATAATATATAATATATAATAAAATATATTTACATTTTTCTATTTCTTGTGCTTTTTAATCTTTTAGGAATATTAAATATTGTATCATGCTCTGTTAGATCCCGAGTTCGATAAGGCTAATGGGTATAGTAACTTCAAACATATTATTCTTCCAATATATTGGAAGTAGTAGCTAATGTCTAATTCTTATACTTTCCGAGTTCGGTTAGGCTTTTACCCGGCTAGACTCTAATCATGGATCGGTTCTTTATTTTATAAACTTTAAGTACCCAAATTTAATCACATAAATTTAAACTATTTCTTTTCAATTACTTTAATTTTCCTAGTTCATGTATATATAGGGTATATACCATATAGTATTTCATACATATCTATATCGGTAGCCAAAAACAAATTCCGTTGCTCTATAAAATAAACAATAGGCAGAATCCCGCGTGCTATTGGCTCGGAAAGTAGCCTGAATAAAAAAAAAATTATCCACACAAAAGCCAACATTAAACCGGAACTCAATTTAGCGACAAAATACCTAAAATGCTGTTTGCCAAAATCTCCTATCTAATACACAAATACACCCACGCAGATGGACACCTACATATATACACTGGCAAAAAAGGAAGTGAAATGTAAGAAGTAAATAAAGAGGTAAAAAAAAAACACATGATGTGATTACTGTAGCTTATAAAGTTTCTAAAGTAAACGAATTGAGAATATTCTTATAAAACTCAAGTTCTTGTATTTTATATAAAAAAAATTAATAAAAAATTTAAAAAAACGAATCGAACTTTTTCCAAAGTAGCTAAAAGAACTATCAAAACTATCTATAATTGTATTATATCTGAGTTATTAATGATATGATTAATAAAATAATATTATATATGATACATTGAGGATGATCGACTAGACTTTTCCCTTAGGTCACGAATAACTTCTGACACTTTCATAAATTTGTTAACATTTTCGCTCAGTGTACATTTTTGTTTGCATATTTTTGTGCATTTCGAATACTTTACAAATTTCGCATATGAAAATTGTGCGCGGTTAAAAGGCGACAGCGAAAGCTGTCAACGTGTGTGTCAATGTGTGAGTGTGTGTGGGTGTATAAGTGTGAATGTGTGCGTGTTTGCTTGTGTTTTTATTTTGGACAAATCTAATAACAATTTTGCAGACAGACAAAGTTAGGCAACACTCACAAATTGGTTTCTAATTTAATTGTTGTTGTCTGGCTAAATTAAAGTTGCCAGAAAGCAGAGAAAGAGAGAGGGAGCTAGAGCGAGAGAGGGAGGGCGAGAAAACAAAAATAAAATGGCGCTTGAATTAATCAAGCGTCAAGTGCGGCAACAGCTTGAAGCAGCCACATTCGCCGAGCTAATTAAATATTTGCATGCCAATTGCAGAGACTGAAGGAGCTAGGAGAGAGCGAGAAGGAGAGATAGACTTGCGCACACATACACTTACATATCTACCGTTAAGTAGCTGTTCAGCTCAAGATGTGCTAATAATAATAATGAAAAGTCAGCGCCGAACATAAACTGCAGCAGGACGAAAGCAAACGTCGCATAAAAAGAAAAAAAGTAAAAAGAAAACAAACAAAAATAAAAGAGCACAAAATTCGGGGCGCAAATAATGATGAGAAAAGAGCCCACAGCAGCAGAAGCAGCAGAAGCAGCAGCAGCAGAAGCAGAGGTAGCAGCAGCAGCAGCGGCAACGGCAGTCATAAAATGTGCCCAGTTCCACTTTATGGTCAGTGGCAGCGCTGGCAGCGCGGGCAGCGGACAGCACTGGCATCTGCTTAAGCGCTAAAACACGATAAATCTAATAAGGCTACAACAAAAAATAGTGAGAGCGGGCTTCTAAGAGAGCGGGGCGCAGCTCCTGTCGGCAACTGCTGTCGCTGTCGTTGTCGCTATCGCTGCTGGTGCTAGTGCGGCTGCTGCTGCTGCTGCCCGTCTGCTGTCTGTCGCACGCTGAGCGCCGCATGGGAAACGCGTCGCAACGTCTTAGCGTGGCAGCTCGCATAACTGACCTGCCCCACGTGCCGTACGAAGAGCGTCGCTCTTAAGTCCTGTGCGCTCTTCACGCTCTTTGCTGGCGCAGAGCCCCAGGAGTTCTCTGTCGCTGCTCAGCCAAGCGGATGCATTGCAGAATGCCGGCTAAATTGAAGCTTTCCGTTTACTTCCGCTGCCGGCGCCAGCAGCAGTTGCTACTGCGGCGTCGGCTGCGGCTGCTTCTACTGCAAACGCACACCCTCTCTGCTGCTGTGAACGTCTGCAGTTGTAGCATTAATTTATTTTATTTTTTTTTTAATATAAAAATTATTATTTTTAATTATTAGCTGTTCATTTAACATATGATTTATGTGCCGCTGGCTGCGCTGCCAGTGCGGGGAATTCCTTTGTTGTAACGAACGCAGACGTCGCAGTCGAAGCTTACATCGGCGTCGCTGCCGCAGTCGCTGCCGCTGTCGCTGACTTGTTGATGAGCAACGAGCGTCAAGTGCGGCGCATCTAACGGCATTCGTTTTGCAACTACAATGCAAATGAGAGTTCGTCTGGCACGCTCTCTCTTTCTCTCTCTCGCTCGCTCGCTCGTTCGTTCGTTCGTTCGCTCGCTCGTGCGCGCTGTGTAACTTTTTACTGCAGGCGACGTCGGCGCCTCGTGCAAAGTTTACTATGCCAATGCACTCAACGGTACGTCGACGTCGTCGTCGTCGTCGTCATCGTCTGGCGCCCACTGCACGGCTTCGGCACTTGGCAATGCAGCGACAATAGCAGCAGCACCAGCAACATCAGTTGCAGTGGCAGCGCGCCGACGCAGCACAGTGCTCTCGCTCTCTCTCGCTCTCATTGATTGGCGTCGCGGTCGTTCGTTTGTCAGCGCTGCGGCCCACCTTCACCTTCACCAGCTGTCGCTGCCAGTGCTGCAGCTGCTGCCTCTACTTCTGCTTCAGCTTCAGCTTCGGCTGCGTTTGCGTTTGCTTGCACACAGCAGTTCTCGTTGGGCAAGTCCCCGTCTAGTTGGCATTCAGTCGAAACGCAACATTCGCCAGCTGCGGTTGCCCAGCGGCGACAAGTGCAGTTCAACCAGTTCAGTTCAGCGCAGCAGCACTCGCTGTCGCAGTAGCTGTGGCAGTAGCAGTAGTAGCCGCAGCGGCAGCGCCACAGCCACAGTCGCAGCCGCTGTCGCACTTTGCTGGCAGTCGCTTTTGACCGCTCAGCCGCAACGGTCGACTGCTGGGCAAAGCTGCGTTGCGTTCATATTGCGAAACGCTGCGCAAACGCACGTTTCATCTAACGGTACTAACACACACACACAGTTAGACATTCGTCAAGTGTTGCCAAACGAAAAAAAGATTCTTCAAATTGTTGGTGATCAGTAAAAGTAAAAGAAAAGAATTACTTATTACTAAATACTGTAAATATATATATAATTATGCAAAAAATATATATACATATGATAACTCGCCGTGTAACGCGAGGCCCTGTTATCAATTCGCCGTAAATTCATTTTCCATTTCTACGTCGGGTCGTTTTTGCTATATAAACAAAATACATAACGAAATGATAGACTGGAAAAAAGAAAAAGAAAAAAAAAACAACAACAATTAAAACAAAAAGGAAAAAGAAAACAAAAACAACAAATCAGAAAGAGAGAAAAACTGCAATCGCTGGAAATTCCTGAATGCAATACACTTTATATGGAAGGGCCGCCGACAGGTGAGTGCAATGAATATGATATTTGCATTGAATATGATATATGAGATATGTGTATATATGTATATATGTGTATGCATATGATATGATACAGAGACAGTGAATGGACGCCGCAAATCGACTGATTGAAAGTTGTGGACGGGGTTAATTTGCGGGGACTTATCGCGAACTCATATCTGTGCGAAGTTGTAGTCAGGGAATCGATGAACGAAAGATATGATATATGGAATATGCTATATAATAGAATAATAGAACAATAATGGTTATTTTCTCGGGAAATTAGCGGCAGAGAAATCTACAAGCGAACAAAAATTAATTATTTCTTCAGAATGTGTAGGATATATAAATATTGAAATGGGATTTCTTAATAAACAATATTTAATATTGTGTAAATTTCATGAATACCCTCATACTTCTAATACTACTAATGCTCCCAACCAAATACATTTATGTTATATTTGATTATAGATAGATTCAATAAATAACAATAATTTTGGAATAAAATATAATATTTCTTATTTTTCCCCAGCATTTCTGTCAGATTACTAGTATTTCGCTTTAATATTATTAAAGATTTCTAGGATCATCAGTAGAAACCATATTTTTGTGTTATACTACACAAAATTGTGTAAAATGTAAAGTTTCAGAAATACCGTTTGCTTAAATTTATACTAAATTTGAAGTTTACGTCCTATGTTGTATATGTTATAACTCTATTTGTAACACTGAATAATATATGACTATGATTTGTAAAGACTAAGTAAGTTCTTTCAATCTTTTACTCCCAAATACTATCAGTACTTAACTAAATATTATAATCACATAGATTTGCAACTTCTGCAGTCAAACATTTTTTATAAAGTTCGAAAATATTCTATGCATCTTCTATACATAAAATCAAAACTCTATGGCACTTCCTCTATAATAACTAAATTAAATAAATATTCTATTTAATATATCAAATGATATTTTTAAGCATTACTTCACTCATATATTTTCGCTAAATTTCGAAAATCTCTATACACAATATCCGCTCAGAGGCCAAAGAACATCAAGTGAGCAACAATTTGATTTCTGCCTGATCATTTAGTACGCTTCTTCGCCCATTGTTTGGGTCTAATAATAAATGGTGTTAAATAGTTTGACTCGAACGGGTAGCTGAGATTTTGATGAGCATTCCAGTCCCTCTTGGCCCCGCTCCCCATAACCCTTTCGAGCACGATGATTTGCACTTTTTTGGCAAGTCGAAACTAATTTCGAGTTTTTTTTTTCGTTTTTTTACCGCCACACTCTTCTTATCAGCGCAAATAGACAATTTAAGAGATAGTAGAGGGAGAGAGAGCGAGAGTGAGAGAGAGAGAGAGAGAGAGTGTGTGCAGTGGGGGCGGGAAAGGGGGCTCTTATCAGCGCCTGCCTGCAAAATGACAATTTTATTTGGCGCGCATTTTGTTGCCTACCCCCGCCGGAGCCACCCCCACTGACCCTGCAGCCCCCGCCCCAGGGTCGCTGCTCGCGCAATTGCATTTGCTGATAAGCAAATTAGCTTGCCAACTGGCCTAATAATTGAGTTGGTGGCAGAGGGAAGGCGCTTACCTGTGTGTGTGTGTGTGTGTGTGTGTGTGTGTGTGTGTGAGTTGGGGGCGTTAACCAGTCGAGCGAACTTCTAAGCAACCGCCGACTGAGCAAAGCTTTTTTTTAGCCAAAAGCGGTTCTCACATTTGTCATGGAAGAGCGCGGAGGGGGCGGGGCCATGAAAGGGGCAGTTCATAATAAAGAAAATTGGCCGCCAAGAGTGCTTAAAACATGGAAATAGATGAGTGTGCCAAGAGCAGGCGGAGGCTGGGCAGGGTCGCAGGTGAACAGAAAAAGACGATGAACAAAACGAAGAAAATGAAATAGAAACACGAGAGCAAAAAATGAACTAAAGAATTTCTACTTATAACGAGTTTTTATTACAAACGCGCGAAAGCGGCACAAAAAATAAAATAAAAAAAAAAATGAAGAGAGAAGCAGCCCGCAAACCGTTAGCCGAAAATGTATTAAAAAAGAAGTAAAAATAAGTAAGCAAAAAAAAAAAAGACCGAATCTAACAAAATTCCAAAAGGAGTGCCTGGGCCGAAGGGAAGAGCGAGGAGGGGCGGGAGGGGCGCGGGCAGAGTGGGAGAGTGCACATAAAAAGTAACAGCATTTTTGCCTAGCAGACAAATGCACAGACAGACGCCGAGACGGACGAACTGGCAGATGAAGAACAAGACTACGAAAGCATGAAGCAACATTATTCAAAAGAAAGCCAAGTTAAGGCATGCCGAGCGCTCACACACACACATAGTCAAAGAGAGAGAGACAGCGCGAGAGAGCGAGTGAGCGCAGACAGACAAAAGCAGCATAATGCAGCAGAGAAGTGCATGAGACAGGCACAGTTACAACAACAATGGCGGATCGCAGCTAGCATTAAACATCAAAGCAGCAGCAGTGGCAGTGGCAGTGGCAGAGACAGTGGCAGCGTCAGCGACAGCGACGCCAACAGCAACAGCGACGCCGGCAGCGAATGTAAGCGTTACAACAACAAGCACATGCCGACATTCTTTCATTCGTACAACGACCTCGACTTTGATTTGCAGTTAAACGGCCAGAGCCAAGTAATTTGCGCTAGCGTGAGAGAATTCTTTTTGCGAGAGAGCACGAAGCAAGGCAAACAGATGTCAGCCCCAAACGGCCTCTAGACGACCTACACGCGTGAGCGAGAGCGCGCGAGAGAGAGCGCCAAGTGTGCCCTCGGCTCTGCTCGACTCGGCTGTCTCGTGTGTCGTCGTAGCGCCATCGTGTTTTGGCATTCGTGTGTCGTCGCTGCCTCTGCTGCCGCCGCTGCCGTTGTCGGCAGCGACAGCGACTGCGGCAGCGACGGAGGCTGCTGTATGCTCAGCCAAGTCGTTTGTTCGTCAACTCCATTCATTCGTATTGCACGTCTCGTCTGTGCCGGTCGTCCAAAGCTGCTCAGGTCTGATAGATTGTGCTTCATTTGTCATCAGACTCACTCACACACACACGCACACAGACACTTCATACAATCATACAGTTAGGCAGACAGTGTTCAGCAACAAAGACAAAACAGTGCTTTAAAGTGCCCAAGTGAACAAACGAACACATTCGCAGCAATCAAATCAAATAACACACAGAAAGCAAACGCGATATTCATGCAAAATAAAATTAAAAATAACAAAAAATAAACTTGACTATCGCCAGACACAGACACACGCACACAACCGCACTCGAATGTGAAGAGAGACAACAAAACAGCAGCAGGCCGGCCAGACGACTCACAAACACATAAACACACTCACACACACACACACACGCAGCTAGCAGTTAGCAGCTACAGTTATCAAATGCGGCCGCCGCCGGCCTGTCAACTTGTCCAGACAGCGCGAGCGAGAGAGTGAGAGAGTGTGGGAAGAGGGGAGAGAGCGACAGCGAGAGTGTGTGGGCTAGAGCGAGCGAGCGAGAGCGGGCCTATAAATTTCATATGTGCAATGTTTGTGCCTGGCTGCTGTGCGTTGTATCAGCTAACCGGATGTTGATTTGTTGGCCGCAGCAAACACAAAACACGGTCCAAGCCAAGCAGCAGCCATCTTAACACTCACACTCACACTCACACACACACACACAGAGAGAGACAGACACCCTCGCTGGTACATTTGCAACACTGGCGCTGCCTTTAAGCACGATGAAAAAGAATGCAAAATGATGCTAGATAAAAGACTTGCAACACGCTTGAATGAGGCCAGAAAACAAAGCCAGACACGAGTGCATATTCATATACTCTCCACACACTCCTCACACACACTCTCTCTCTCTCTCTCTCTCTCCCTGTCTCTCTGTATACTCTATATATAGGCAGCCACGGAACGGACAAGCACAGCTTTAAATAGGTAAGCGAGAGAGTTAAGCTTAGTTCAATTCATAAGCCTAACAGAAGGTGGACGATAGGTGTCATATAAATTGATTATTGAAATTACTGTGAGACGTTCACCAACACTGCTAAATAGTTAAAAATAAATCCAAAGTTTCTGTTCACAAAATATTTATAAATACTTACAATTACCACTTTTATAGGACAGAATATTCTGTTATTAAAATGTATATTATAGAAATCTACACAAATCTTGCATTGATTATTTTATATATGCTCCAGATTTATGATTGTTAACTTTTGATATCACAATTGACTCATCAACAACATATATTATAATCGGGCTAGATTCCATTCATCTTATAGAAAGTTTGTATCTCTATCTAGCATGGTATCTTATAGTATCTTAATTTACAAAGAAAAAATTTAAATCTTTATATCATGAGTACATATATCTCATATAAATGGATTCTTATTTTGAATACAAAAGAAAGTAAAGACAAATCTAGAAAATTCAATATAATTTATATAAGAAATATAATAATATATATTAGACATATGTATATATTATATGTGTGCTATATTTAAAAGATATTTTCGAAGAACTGTAATTCTGTCCTATTAAAACTTTATAATTCAAGTGATAAAATATTATAAATTTAAAGAGCAGAAATTCTTTTTATCTCTCACTTTAAAGTATTTATTAAAATAGGAATTATTAAGTTCCATCCATCCAATTTAAGATCTTTACAAATATGTATACATTGAAATATAGCACGAATTAAAATTCAACTTCAATGCATATTATATCATTCTTTTTTTGTTGAGGAATTTCTTGAGTCTGTGTAAAACTTGTTCTGAGCTGCTTTAGGTTTTTCACAAATTAACACGTTATTATATTGCGAAATTCACATACCTGTGCTACATAGTTACGTCTAGATCTAGAAACTCTTTATATATGTATTTACATAAATTCCAATTCCCAAAAACCAATTAGACTATCAAATGCGCTTTCGAGTCAGTCTGAAATTCGGTGCTTGTTTGCAGTTTAACAGAGCCAACTAAAAAGGGGGCACGTTAGCACACACACACACACACACACACACACATACATATATATATATATAGTTACACCAGACACCCCTCGCCTCGGGCTGCCTCTCGTTTAACGGGGCGTGCCCCAGAAGCGTGCTAATAAAACATTTAATTAAAACATTAAGCGACGTCACATAATTAAACTGTAGCACCTGAACGAGCCAGTCGAGCGAGGAGAGAGAATGAGAGAGCGAGCGAGAGAGAATGCGAGCTAACCCGGCCGAGCTGTCTGCCAAGTCGCACAAGCATACACACAGAGCTAAACACCCATGTACATTTGGGTTTTCGACAATTGTAGTAAAAGTTTATCGCCCGCATTTAAAAAACCATGGATTAAAATTCTACTTCAAATGGGCAGAAGAAAAGAAAGAAACAGAGAGGAGCAGATAGAGATAGAAAGAGCGAGATATGTGCAGAAAAAGAAAAAAAAAACAAACTTTTTTGCTACAATTTTATGCAACATGTTTTCTAACGTTCCTCTGTTCGAGAGAGTGTGTGTGTATGTGTGTGGCACCCACATTTTGTGTCGGGTAATCCCAACACCAGCAACCAACCCCAACCCCAACTCCAACCCCTACCCCTACCCCAACCCCAACCTCGTTGCAATAAAGATAAGCGTCGCAGTTAGCTGCTAGATACCTGCATTGCCAGTGTGCCAGTGTTGGTTAACGAATGTTGTCCACTAATTGCAGCGCCAAACAGTTTGTAAGCCTGACTATTTTGGCTGCCATTAAGAGGGGGCGGTTGAGGGTGGGCGTGGCAGCCGGTGCCAGACATTCAGACAATTTCATAGAAAATGCATGAGCACGAAAGCAATTCAATAGCCGAAAAATAGCTAGGCCAGAGGCGTGGCCAACAGGGGGAGGGCGGGCCACGCTGTACTTGTCGCTTGTATAAAAAAAAAGAAGAAGAAGAAATAAACGTGGAAGAAGAGGCACAAATTACTCGATAGCAGGCGGCAAACTTATAGATACAAGATACGACTCGTCATTCGAGCACAAAAAAAGAAATAAGAATAAAAAGCGAGAAAATGAAAGAAATTTGCACGAAAAATTAAAAAAGCAAAAAAAAAAAGAGGCGGAGTAGAACGCAGGGGTGAAGTGAGGGGCGGTGCGGAACATGAGGGGGTAGGTAACTCAATCGGCATAGAAGCGGCAAAGTTTTCGAATTAATTTATTGATACGACGATAAGGAAATGGAAATGCGAGGCGAAGACAAGCTGCAGATAAAAGGGAAAGAGATAAACGATATAGGCAGAACAGAGAGAAAGATAGAGAGAGAGCGAGATAGAGAGGAGGCTTCTCTTAAGGGAGGAGATTGTAAAGTGAAGTTCGTTTAATCAAATGGGCACGAAAATTTAAAAGCCAAATGAAAGAGCAGAGCCATAAAAAATGATTTGTGATTGCGCCCAGCGGCAAGTGTGGTGGGTCAGTAGACAGAGCGAAAGAGAGAGGGAGAGAGGGAGAGCGGGAGAGCGGGAGAGCGAGAGAGTGGGGTAGATAAAAAGAGATCGCATGAGTCATAATGCGTTGCTCATACGCAACGTTGACAACAGCAGCTGGCATTGAAAGAACATGCATTTGTATCTGTGTTTGTCTTTGAGTATTTACTTATGCAAATAAAAGTCGAAAAAAAGCTGAGCCAAATTCACTTTGTATCTGATTAAAAGCGTATAAAAAGCCAGGCAAACAGTAAGAATAAATGTTAGCGCGCCTTAGAAAAGTGGCAAAGCGCAAACGATGTTGTTGTAGACAAAGACAAACAAAAGTCAAGAGTGGGAAAGGAACAGTACAGAAATAGTTCTCAACAAAGGTGAATAATTAAATACTCTCACTAATATTATTAGTTACAAATATATAATTATATATATTATATACATATGTTAATATGTAATTATAATATTACTATACATTATGATAATAATATTATTATATATTATGATAAATTTGTTTCCTCATTTCTAATCATAAGATGGGTTTGGAGAAGAGTATTGAATGAATACATAGATTGAAATATCAGAACTTTTATCTATGTATGTATGTGGCTTCATATAAGTTTTTTTTTTACAATAGGTGTAAAGTACTTAAGCAAAGAATTCATTTAATTAAAGTCAATTTTTATTGAAAGTGTTTAATTTGTTATTAATTTTATAATTATATTTATTTATTATAACATCACTCACACAAATAATTTAAAATAAATTAATAATCAAAATAAATTTTGATTGAAGCTTAAAAATGTATTTAAATATCATAAAATAATAATTATTTTAATATATTTTACATATACAATTGGTCTGACGTCTGCCTTTATTTAACCAAAATTATCATAAAAAACTTCTTACGTCACACAAGTCAATTTGATGACTTATTCTAGCCAACTTATTTTGCTCTGCAATCTTCAATCAGTAAATTAGTTATTCATCATTAAATTCTAGAGCCATTCAAAAGTTCGATATACAAATTTCATTGAATCACAAAAGCATTACTCAGTTAATCAGTCAGCTGCTTAAATAAAGACTAAATTATTCTGAAATAAGCAAATGCAATCTATTAGTTACTCAAAGTTTTGCAAAGGCATTACTCATCAATTAGTCAGCAAATAATCATCAAAATTGCAAATTTGAATATTCTAGATACTAAGAGACGCGTCATCAGGATAGTGCATCTTTCACTTTCTTCATTCCAATTTTCTATAATATTCTAGCTATAGATCTTCAATTGTTTTTCTATTAGACATTCTTTAAACTTCTTAAAATATAACAAAATTGACTTCTGCTTTATTTATAATAAATATCTAAAATAATAATAATACTGAGTATTTATTCAATTGAGTATATCAAATGGGGATACTCAATCAATCAGCCAATAACTGACTACTAACACTACATATTATCTTTATGCTGAGCAAAAAGAGATATATATTCAGCTGAGTCAGATTATATAGTTAATTAAGCCTCATTGAAGCCGCTCAGCTAACTGATAGACCCCGATTTCCGCAGCGCATAATCAAGAGTCAGAGTCAGACAGCTGTAGATGCACATACATTCAATTGTTGATATACACGGTTCTGGGCTATATGTTTATATGTCGGCAAATATATGCACATAAGTAAAAAGTATCTTCGCCCGAGCAGGAGGCGGGGCAGTGGCTCAGCTCCCTCACCTCCACCTCCTCCATCAATCTCGCTAACTCTCCAGCTGCGTCTCTATCTGTTTGCTTCTTCGTGTTCAATAACATTTCGATAACATTTCGCTGCGACTTTGACTTTGCGCATTTCGCTCTATATAAATATACAATAGTTTGTTGTTGTAGCTGATATGACGCTTGAAATATATATATATATATGTATATACATTCTTTATATATATATATATGTATGTATATATTTATATGTATGTGTATAAAAACAACTATAAAAAATGCAAATTTTATTTCGCTTTTTATGCGCGGGCTTTTGTTTTTGTTTCTGTTCTTGTTTTTTTTTTTTTCGTTCGCGCTTGGGTTTGTTGTTTGGATTTGTTTTAAAACGTTGCTCCGATTTATTTATTGTGCCATTCATGCTGTAACTGTATTTCCATTGGATGCTGTAGCTCCGTCTGTCTCTTTTTCTGTCTCTGTGTCTGCGCTTCCATTTAGCTACACAGCATTTATTTATTGTCCTTGTTTTCTTTTGGCCGCATCGCAACTGCTGCAATTTATTGTTAGCAAAAACTAGGGGCTAGTAAAATATTGAAATATCAACACAAATTTCATCATGATTGGCGCTGCCAGAGAGCGACGGGAGAGAGAGAGAGAGAGAGAGACAGAGAGAGAACTCTCTTTGTCCATAAATAACATGCGTTGCCATAGTTTTCTCCACTTCAGTTTAGATAAATGCAATTTGTGCGCAATTTAATTGACAAGAGAAATTGGGGAATTGTAAGAACTTCAATTGTTTGAATTGTTCCGCATCAACTATATATACTTACATGGATATCTATACATATATACACTGAGATTAGCCCATGATATATGTGCATCCAGCATAATGCCACTCAGTGCCTTTTCTCTGCCTGATAGCTTCCGAATGATTTATATTGCTGTCACTGGGAATTGCCTCAGTTAGATTTGAAGCGAACTGAAATGCACCAAAGCAATGAAAAGCCAATCAAATATATATTATCTGCAATACTCAATAATTGAGTATTGAGTTGACTTAAGCTCGATATATATAGATATAGCAATATTATTGATATATATGAATATATAAATATATAGTATTTCTCTTTATATTTCTTTGCTTTTACACTTAGTCTGAAGTCAAATAACAGTATTGTTCATCTCTTGGCTATGTCTATTTCCCATTGTTCTTTGTGTCGTATTCTTAAACGTTTTATCAAATTGGCAGTTTTCGAAGTCTAAGATCATAATTAATTTTTGATCATTTCATATTCTTTGAGTATATATTCCTTTCCCATATTTGTATGGATCATTCTTGTTACGTTTTCTATATCCTTAAATGTTTCAGCAAACTACATGTCTTATTATAAACTCCAGTTAAATATGTTTAAGTTATTTTTTTTACTCTGTTTCACACAATTCCATTTTCCCGACAGAAATCTTAAGTTAATCAAGTTACTGTCATATAAACAAAAACTTCTAGATCAAATCCTATCTATTCTATTATATATTTAGTCTAGCCTAAGTTATGACACCATATCATCACGCTTTCGCCTGCTCAACTCATTCTTCAGATTCTCGAAATGTTCTAACCATTCATGATATCTGCGTCACATACTTTTAGCATAACTTTATCTCGCAACTAGTTTTAGTTTTAGCTCATTCCTTTTTTTCTAATTCTAGAACTCTTTTTAATTCTGCTCTGTCAGCGATTCGCAAACGTTTTAGTTAGCCAATTTAGCTAATTTGCAGAGCTCTTTATTCAGCACATTCCCATCATCTCGTGCCGGGAAACGCTTGTTAAACCGAACACGTTTTGGGGGTCGCGGGAGGCACAGCTGTTATATTTACGACTCGGGCACTCAGTTTAGCATAGCTAAACGTTTTATGTCCAGTCATGCTGTAATAGTTGTAATACTTATAGCATAGTTCTGGGGCCCACTTAAAATTCAGCGATTCGCTTTGTGGAAACTGTGCTGGAAATGTGGCCAAAAACAGAAATTTGCAAAAGCTGTTTAGCCAGCGCATTATGGTATGTGCGGCTATTTTCATGGGCATTACGTCAGTGTACTGAACGCGAGATACTCGCCGCTGTAGATATACATATGTGTATGTAGATACATACTCTCAGATACATACTCTATCTCATGCTCATATGCAGGCAGTGCCCACATGTTTGGCGTACGCTTTCGCATATGCGAATACGCAATTCGCGATACATAAAAACTGGCTGTAAACAAATAAAAAATAGAAAAAAAAAGTAGAAGAAGCAGATGAAAATAAAACCTGAACAGAGAGAGAGAGAGAGAGAGAGAGAGAGAGAGAGAGAGAGAGAGAGAGCAAACAAAACAACATCAACAGACGGCAGACACGAGCCATGAGCTATGATGACGATAAACCCAACGTTGACACCTAGCCCACCCCCACCCCTACCTCTACCAGCTACCAGCTACCCCCCGCGCCGCAAATAGGCAACTCGGTTCAAATGCCACACGCGACTAGCAGCAACAGCTTGTCAGAGCTTGTCAGCGTGGGCGTTGCTTTAATATGCCGCGCGTATCTATATTTATTATGCACATTTCTTCTATTTTATATTTTATCCTCATGATAAGCTTGTTTATAGCCCGCTTTTAGTTTAGAGTTTAGGTTCATTTAGCTAAAAGTTTTCCACAAAATATTTCGCTCATATTTGATATCAATTTGGGAATTCTTTTAACTCCATTTGCAGGCAGCTCACTTTTAAGTTTGATTAGAATTTAAATTGAGTTTTTGTGCTTGAAACTAAATTTTATAAATATTTATGCTGGATCCAAGTCAAAAGTTAATTTATGTATGAGGTTTGTGGGGTTTTAAAATAATATTTAATATGTTAGCTTGACAAGTTTAAAATTATGGAAATTTGCTCAAAATTTATTTGGAGTGAATTCTTTGAAAACATTAAAATATTAAAATGACGAATGAACGGTTCTAAACAAAAGTTATTATATTTAATTAAATAAATTAAGAAGTTTAATTTTTTACTTTTAAATTTTTGCAATTTATTTTATTTTGTATATTTTAAAATTATATATGTGCTATTATTTATTTATTTAATTTTATTATATTATATTATTATGCATTTATTTAATTTTATAAATTTGTTTTATTTATTTATTTTTTAGAAAAAAAAAATATTAAATTAAATAAAGTTATAAATGATTTTTTTATTGTTAAATTTTATATATATATATTTTTTTTATATTTTTGTAAAATTATATTTATATTATTTTTATTTATTAAATTTTATTATATTTTTATTTTACATTTATTTAATTTTATGATATATTTATTTTATATTTATTTCAAAAGATGTTTCATAAAGTGTTCCTAAGTAGATTACATATAGATAGCAACAAATTTAGTTATAGGAATCTTTCAAAGTGTTTTTTTTTTTATATTGGCATCCTTTAAGCATATTGAATAAGTTTGCTTTATTTGCAATTTATCAATGCCTTAGATAATTGCTGCTCCCAAGCGAATTGTATTCTTAAGCATGCCAAATGCGTAACACCTGTCGCCTGTTGCCGCAGCTCACTTACGCCTGTTGCTGCCTCGCCCAGGGCCACAGCGCAGGCAACTGCCACACCCAACATCCCACATACCATGCCACATGCCCCATGCCCCATGCCCCATGCCACACGCCCTTGTTGCCGTTGTTCGACTGCTCTGCGCTGTCTTTTGGATTTAATGTGGCCACATAAATTTAGCAAATCAAAAACGCGTTTTATGGTCGCTGCTGATGTGTTCCGTCTGTCCCACTCCTTGTCTCTCTCTCTATCTCTGTCCCTCTCTCACTCTTTCTGGTAAAGTGTCTGTTTCTGTCTGATTTTGTGTCCGAACGTTGAAAGTTTTGCGGAGCGAAGCTAACAAAATTTATTGCATTTACAAGCATATTACGCGAGGCGTCGCAGCTCACGTAGTAGTTGCCACAATGCCTCAAACTGAGCGTTGCCACGTTTCCAGTATTCCCAGCAGCAGCAGCGGCAGTGCGTTGCCACGTTCATCCAAATTGTGGCAGACGCAGCGGCGCCTCGCCTATGCCGCGGCTGCTGCTGCCGAAGATTGATGTTGCGTTGAATTGCTCCAGCTCCATCTCCAGCTCGAGCCAGGAGGCGGGGCATGTCCAGGGCTGATTCCGCTTGCAACTTACAATATGAATTACTCATTGCTCATTTTTGTTGCAATTTATTGTCAGTGCCGTTGCCGTTGCCGTTGTTGCTGTTGCTGTTGCTGCTGCAGCTTCTTTCTTGCGCTTTTTGCCTCTCGCGGCAAGCTGCTGGCTGCTAGATATTTCATGCCTGTCTGTCGGCAAGGTCCTTCTGCTTTATGTGCTTGGCATATTTTGTCGATATTTTAGTTAAAAAATACACAGCGGACGGCTTGCAACGTTTTTGTGGCATGCCTTGGGGCACGTTTTGGCTGCCACTTCTTTGCCTTTTAGCTGCTTTAAAGTTGGGCTGTTTTTATTTTTTCTGTTCATTTTTGGGCCGCAATTACAACTAATGCGGCAACTGCGTGTTCGCTGCAAACATGGCTGACATCATTAGGCCGCCACACACACACACATACATTCTCATACACACATTGCCTTGGCCGGCTGCTTCCGTTTTGACCAGCTTAATTTCCTGCCGGGCACCACATGGCGTATGTGTAATCTACTATATTGTAGCCAACTTCCTCCTGCCCCGCTCTTACTCAATCTCTCTCTATCCCTCTCTCTCTCTCTCTCCCTCTCTCACTCTCTCTCTATCTCCCTCTCACTTTGCTTAATCACTGTAACTGCCATTTTTCATCAAAGTAATTACCCGCGGCCATCGCCATTTTCATTTCTCAGCTTTGACCACGCCTCTGCCTCTGCCTTGGCCCACACACATACTCACACACACACCCACACCCACACACACACACACACGCACACCCAGCCAGCTGTGGCGCTCTTTAGCGTCAAATTAAATCATTTGATATATGTACATTAACATTTTATGCAACATTTTATTTGACAGCTTATCAGAATCAACAAAATGTGCAAAAACCAGACCCAAGTTTTCAAAAATATTTTAGGCTAACATTAAATATGCCATAAAAAATCTGAAATAGGGTATATGGAGCTTTACGGTACTCTATTTGGTTTTACAATATGTACTATACTTCTCAAGTTTTTCTTAATTATGTGGATGTATATTGATATATAGATATATTGATCAACTTTCTTTATATCTTTTGCATTTACTTTACACAGGTGGTTTTCTGTCTGTTCTCGAGTCTTTTCAAATATTACGGCACTTATAATAATGGATATAGGTCAAAGTCAATTTTTCAATTAGAATTTGAATTTATATTAAGTTAATTTTAACTTATTTTAAGCCAATTACTGAGCATATTTGATTATACAATGTCTGCTATACTTCTCAAATCTTCTTCAAATATTATCTAATGATATAGGCTGTGTTCTCTCTCCCCTATTGTTATCAAGGTAAACTCAGAATTCAAATTAAATTATTTTCAATTTATTGAAAACAATTTACAGAGTATATTTGACTTAGTTACTTATATACTGCAAATATTTTTTTAATTCCTAATTTATTACATTCTCTCGACTTTATTTACGCACTTTAGCCTGACTCGGCACTTTTTCTTGCCCCTGCTCGCGTGTTGCCTACTTTTCAGCGCTTCTGGAATTTCTAGAGCCTGCTGAAGAAAAGTTTTCAGCTTGTTTTTTTTTTATTTTGGGCATAATTTATGAGCCCGAATTAATATGCGAAAAAATATTTGACTAGCTGTGGGCGTGGTGGGTTCTTACAGGTAGATGCTGCCACGCCCACCCCTTGCCCACCTCTTCGAGTCTGCTACTTCAAACAGCTTGTTTGATATGTGGTACATATAGTATTTCTATATATTTATTTCTTTGATTTGTTTGTTTGTTGCATATGAGAGGCAAAGCTGAAGCAGGAACAGGATATGAGGCTGATTTTGTAACTGCTTCTTCTCCTATTTCAGCTGCCTGCTGCTCCTGCTGTGCCAATATAGGCCTTAACGAGCCAAAAGTTCCGTTTGGCTTGCCAACAGCAGCTCGCCCTGCCCCACTCCCTTTTTTTTGTGCTTAGCTGCCACGCCCTTTAACTCCCCCACTTGGCTGGTGGGCCCGCGGTGGTGCCAAGGTGGCTGGCTGCTTGTTTTTGGCCTGGCGCTACGTTTTGTTTGCCTTTGCCAATTGGCGTAGGCCGTGGCAAAAACTCGTTCAGCTGCCTGACCTAGCTGCGCGCCCCGCCCACCGACCACCGCCCACCCTCGCTAGCCACTGGGCTGCCTGCCAGCTGCCCGTTGCAAGGTTTTTGTATGTTGCATGCATAACCAACTACAATGCCAGTCAAGTATCTCCCTCCCTCTCTCTCTCTCTCTGCCTCCCTTTATCTCTCTGTGGCTGTCTCTTTTGCAGTTTTTGGCTCGCTGGCTGCTTGTCATAATTTTTAAGTGACCCAAGCGCCGCATGTGGTCGCATGTGTGTGTATGTTGCAGGCATTGGGCTATCACTGCCCGCCCAACGGTCCCAGCCCCAGCCCCAGCCCCAGCCCCCCTATTTACCTCTTAATGATTTATATCAGCTGCCGCATAATTTGTTTTTACTCTTGCACAACTTGAAGCGCGCCAAACTTGAAACTACTTTAAGTTTTTAATGGATAGATCTCTGCAAGTTTTCCATTGAGAGAACTAAGTCGGGAACTGGCCAGAGCTGAAAGTTTCAGCTATCGAAATTTCCTTTTCAGGAAGTTCTTAAGCCTTTCTATGTTTATTTAGACCAATTTCTTATGTGTTGTCTAATGTAATGTTGTTGATTCATTAAGGCAATCCTCTCTCTAAGTTAAGTGCAATGATTACTCAGCTTAATTTTCTTTTTTGTCTTTAAAACCACATCGAATTCTACTTCAACTTTCCATTGCTAATCCGCTAAATTCATAATCAAATCTAGCATTAATTTATTTGATTATTTTTCTATATTTCCCTCAGGACTCAGCGTTCTATCTCCATGTCTCTCTCTCCTACTCTTGACAACCTCTTTAAAATCTACTTCACTTTCATGCTCTCGAATCTCGAATCTCTTTTCCACCTCAAATGAAATCGCTGACGCCGCGAGCGTTTCGAAATGTTCAGCGCTTTTTGGCTTTAGCTGCCCTTTGCGAAATCTTTCGCATTTTCCTTGCCAACTCAACAAGTTCAAAAGTTGCGGGCAATTAACATTTGTTGCCTTCGGGGCTTGAAATGCTTATTAATGTCCCGTTGCAGGGGCAACAACAAGTCAATTACCTTTTGCGAGTTAGTCAAATGTGCCGCCAGCCGCAAGCTTTCGGCTTAACCGAAAGTCAATAATTCACTTCATATTTTGTTTGGCTCGCATTGAAAATTTGTTTGGCAAACGAGCGATGAGGGAGAATCGCAACAGCTGTCGCTCGCTGTTCTGTTCGCTCCCGCAACAATAGACAACACAACAAACATTTCAGACCAGACACATGCACTTGGGTGTGGGTTATTGTCTTCTTGTTGCTGCTGCTGTTTCAAGTACGAAATGCAACGCTCTGCTTAACAACTCGACGCATAGACAATGCGACAGCTCCTTCATGTCCTTCATCTACTTTGCCTTTTTTGCCTTCTTGTGTTGTGTCGGCGTCTCTCCCAGTGCTCAGCTCCTGCTCCTGCCAGTGCTGCTGCTCCTGCTGCTTCAGCTGTCCAATACAAATGCGCACAACTGCATGTCGAGCTATAGAACCAGCCCGAACTTGCATTGTAGTTGTGCGGTTGTAGTTTTTATGTTGGGCATGCGGTTTTCTATACCCTGTAAATTGTGAATGACTAGAGGAACTCTATTGATAAGGGATTTGCGTTCCACTGCGTTAGTTAAGTTGATATGAAGCTCTTTAAATTCTTGTTTAATATCTGATTTAACTAAAGGAATTCTGGAAAATATAAGGACAGTGTCACAGTTCTTGGTAAAAAAGCTTGATCTGACTGTTGATTTATTTTTATGTGCCAGAGGATTGTATGTAGTTCAAGTTATTTGGGTTGAATTCTCGGTATTTGGCTTCTATGGTAACTAAAGACATCTAATATGGTCTACAGCTATTTTAAGGATACATTGAGAAGCGCATTTTAAAAGTATTTACATTAAATTAAGCTTCAATTCAATTACTTTGATTTTATAGAACTCAAAGGGTGCATTATCATTTCATATGCTTTAAGCCGCCTTACACAATATGCAATCACAAGTCTAATCAAAAAGCTGAAGAAAATTGTATGTGCATATTAAGGAAAAAATACAACATTCTATATATATTTTTAATAAAAATATTATTATATAGCTAATCACATGCTTCATGAATCAATGAAAGATATCATGCTAATATGTAGTAAAAATATGATTTATTTAAAGCAAAAATAGTGCAAGAAAATTATCTGAAGATATTCTTCTTGAGATAATAGCCATATAATATAGTAATATAGATGTTATAGCAAGATGATATATTAAGATACAATACAGAATTATAAATATTTGTATGCAAAAATTGGAATCTAAAGATAATGGCAAACCATAACTGAAGATCTCATATAAAAAAAGATAAAATATTAAGTTTTATTTAAAACAAAAATAAAACAATATAGATAATTAAAAGTGTAATAAAGTGAACTTTTGACTTCGTATTAAGAAGATATTAGGATTATATATCATTTATATTTCTAGCAAAAATGGGAATAGAAAGACCAAACCCAATAAATTAACTGAAGACATTCTTTCTGATATAATATACATATGATATAGTAATATAATTATTATAGCAAGAAGAAATATTAAGATAAAATACTAAATCATAAATATTTTTAAGCAATAATAAGAATATATAGCTTTTATCAAACCCAATAAATTACTGAAGATATCAATGCAAAATATATACAATTTAATTTATTTTCATCAAATATAAGTTAACTTCAGTTTAGGGTATTTGGAGTTTGTACAGCTCCTTCTTACATCCTTTTACAAGTTTTTCTTTTGTGTTGTCGTCTTCATTCCGTCTCGTCTCCCTCCCCTCGTCTGGCTCTGTGAGCTGCGCTGTTGGCTGTGCATTTGCAAGTTGTAGTTTTTGTAGTAGTTGCGTCGCCCCCGCGCTGAATGCATGTAATTTTTATAGACTCCGCACTTGTCGCAGTCCATTGTCTTGACACACACTCACAGAGAGAGAGAAAGAGAGAGAGAGAGAGAGAGAGAGAGAGAGAGAGAGAGAGAGAGAGAGAGAGGCAGAGAGAATGAGCGAGAGACTCGAGACGGAGACAACTTGCTTAGTAATGTGACGTCTGCTGCTCCTTTTAGTTACTGTTTTCATGGTCCAACTGTTTTGTGTTTTGTGCTGTGTGTTGTGTGTGTCCCGCCTTTGTCTTTTGTCTGGCAGGTGTTTCGTGCTTTGTAGTTTCGAACAATGCCCAAAGAAAACATTACCTTTAAATCCTGCAGCGAAATGGAGAGAAGTAGATGCGAAAGTTCTTCTTCTTCTTCTGTTTTCTGTTTAGTTTTTTTTCGTTTTTAATTTTAAGCATATTATGAAACTTAAATGCGACGTAATTTGCTTGGTTACTCAACGTCGAGGCTAAGCCAGCTTAGGAGCTTAGAATATCTTATGTGACGGCTTACAGTTCATTCTCATTTCTGAGCTGCCTTTGTGTGTGTGTGTGGGTGGTCTATAAAAAGGTGTGTGTGTGTGCGGTCTTTATGATTGCGGTTGACAGCTGTTGGAGCACTGCGTGTGACAGTTGAAAGTGGGCAAGTTGAAGTTGCCTTTAAAGCGCAATGTCATTGTCCTTGAGCTGTGACTGATTGTTAGCTTTAAGGAGGCGTATTTAGAAAGAGGTGCTGACGGATGTGCGGCAATGAGTTGCAACAGTTGCATGAATATGATATTTTGTGGGAAATCTAATAGTTATTCTCTACCCATTCCCGAATACTCAACTTTAACTTATATTTAAATAATCTAATTATCCTAATTAAATAAATTTAATTATTAATATCATTTTATTAATCATTTATAATTTATTTCTTTTATTGCAGAAGTGTGAAGAGTGACAGCGCCAGAGCCAGAAATGATGGTAAGTTATTTCAAATTAATTATGAAATAAACAATATTCCATATTCTTAGACATTAGATTATATTTAGTTATAATTTTAAATTTTATAAAGTTCTTTTTTTTTTTATTTTATTTTAGTTATTGTATATTTATATATATTTATGTTTATAATATTCATTTCATATTAATTATTATTTTGTAAAATTGTATTCCTTATTTTTTTTTTTAGTTTTTATTTATATTTATTATATTTATTTTATATTTATTATTTTTACATATATTTTATTATATATTTTTCCATCTATTATATGTTTATACATATTTATATTTATAATATATATAATTTTTTCTTTATATATAAATATTTTTTTATTAAATTTTATTTTTTTATTTATATTTATTTTTGTATTTGATATCATTATTAATTTATATATATTTATTTATTCATAGCAGCAGCTAGTCAATATGTTATTCTCTTAGCTTTTCATTCAGAATATCACTGATTATATCGCCTTTATTAGACGCTGCTCTGACTGCCACTGCTGCTGTGTCTCACGTCACACAGTTGACGTATATGACGCTCTATGCATGTTGACAGCTCGCCTGCAGGCTGAGTCTCTTCACTGCCCTTACCTCTGCTGCTCACTCTTTAATTGCTTGCGGTTGCTGCGTGTTGGAGGAGTTGGAGGAGTTGCCACATCCTTGTGGCAGTCTGTTCTTCTCTCTCGCTCTCTTCCTCACACTCTCTGTCTGTCTGCTCGCCTGCTGCTCTAACGAGGTCATTGCTTGACAATCGCATTTGCCATGCAACATTTGCTGTGAAGAGCGCGCGCGCGACGTTTCTGATTTGTTGCATGCAACATCATGAGCCGTCGCATCATTCGTGTTGTCATTCGGCCGTTTCTCATTCTGCATTGCGTTGCGTTGCTTTCATTTCCGTTTCCGCTTGCCAGCTGCTTCATTGTGGTTGTCATTAGGCCCCCTCTCGCTCTCTCCTTCCCTTCTTCTCTCTCTCTAGTGCTCCTCTCATCCCTTGGCTACATTTCATTTGATTTTAGTTCATTTTAAATGTCTTTTGTTCTTTGTTTTGCGCTGCTTCGGCATCTTTTGCCGCTGCGTCGCTTTCATTAATTTTCGCCGGCGCCGCTGACTGTGCCACTATGCTAGAGTAGAGTAGAGTAGTATAGTATAGTGGGGGGTTCTTTGTTAGAGAGGGGTGCCGGGGGAGCTGTGTGGTTGTTCGACATAATTTATGCGACAAGGCGTGCGAGAGATAAATTTCTGTCGTTTGCCATTTTTCGCTTGCGTTGTATTTGGTCTAAATAAATTAAAGTTGGCGCGCGGAGAGGTGCGGCCGGTGCTTCCCCTAAATGAAGCGCCGCACTATTTAGAGGAGGGGCAGGCGGCAGCGGCGGCGGGGCGGGGCGGGGGCTGCAATTTCCGTCGCGCCGCCTGTTGATTAATGCGCGCTTTTAATTGCAGAAGGCCCCAAAAACAAAAAATTTCTAGACCAGCGAATGGCAAAGGCACAAAACAATGCGTCAGCCTCGAAGCGCCAGAAAGTAGACTTTAAGCGGGTTTAATTGTTGCAAGTGAAATGGAATTGGTAGGGAAATACTCTAACTGAAGTGTGACGAAAAATGCAACATATAAGTGTGTTGTCAGGTATTTAGTTTAAGAATTATATTTTAATTTTGTAACCAAACCAAATTTTAATAATTAATTAATTTAGTTATTAGGTTAAACATATTTTTATGATATTTAACGATTCCTAAATATAGTTTTTTCAATAGTCTATACATTTTAGCTTTAGAATTTGATTATATCGGTTAAAGTACTCAAATTAATGTATTTTAAAATTGGATTTGGCTTACAAAATTCATATTAAATAATACAAAATTTTATGAAATTTGTAAGAACGAAAAAAAACTAATTTATGTTTTTGCACAAGATGTGATATATAAAAAAACTTTCAGATTTCTTAATTTGATAGGATCTTTTATATAAATTCCCAACCTTGTCTTAATAATCGATTATTTGCACTAGATAAGAAGTGCTAGGATTTTATGAAATTCATATATTATAAAAATTTATATTTACAAATTATTACATTTTTCTTAATAATCGAGCAAATATCTCTTCATTTTTGCTACAAAAGATAGGCTTTAAGTGTGCGCTGCTCTTGCACGTCGCGTATACGTAATATGACGGGCTTTAATACGTCGGCATACTTGGCGTATGCGTAATGCGAAGTCGAGTTGCGGCTGCATACGAAATGCGACTGTGTTGTGGCATGCGTGCGACAGTGTCTCTGTGCCTCAGTATGTGTGTGTGTGTGTGTCTTGTAAATTAGTGCGCTCATGCAATGCGCACACTCACACACACACACACACATGTAGCTGGGCAGACAGCGTATGCCACTTAACCCGACTCCGGAGCCAGTTGCTACGCTCGCCGCTGTGACATGTCTCATGTAAAATAGCATTTTCGTGCGTTTGTTAATTAAAAGTGTAACCGAGGTACGGAGCAAGAGAGACAAAGCGAGAAAGAGCGAGAGCGAGAGGCAGCGAGTGCTGGCTGAGCGGGTGCAGTGCCAGTTTGTGCCCGATGCGTTTTCGACGAGGTAAACCATAAATAATGAATGAAATTAACAACGCAGCAGCAACAACTCAAAAGCGTGACACTGGCATGTACATGTGTGTGTGTGAGTGTGAGTGTGTGTGTGTGTGTGTGTGTGTGTGTGTCATGTGTCTGACAGCAACTGACTCATCCTTTGGACTGCAGAAGCTACCCAACGCCTACATTCACGCACTTGTGCAGAGCGCTGCGCTTAGAGCAATTCCTTATATGATTTTTTATTTATTTGATTTTTGAGCGTGACTCAGGCATAAAGATATACACATATATTATAGTTGAAATATGGCTCCATAATTTATGAATATGTTGAAAATTTCCAGGTTTATGCAAATGAAAAACTAAAAACTCAATTTATCTACATCAGCGTCAGCAGCAGAAAGAACACAGAACATTTTCCATTTACATTTTAGAAATGCAGCAGGGGAGTGGAAGAAGAGCTAAAGTGTGAGAAAAGTTTACATTTAATATAGGGTTTAGGATGATTAAAGGTAGTCCTTTATTTTAAAAGCCATATAAAAGTAGACTTCGACGAGTATTAAGTATAAATTCAATTTAAATATTAATGCAAGCTCGACTGCAATTAAATTTGAATTAAATTTATGGTTAATAATCTTCCAGGACTAGCACGTATAGTCTTAACAGCTATTGAAATACTAGGTCGAAATTATTATAAATATTTATTTATATGGGTTTTCTTTCATTTTTTTTAAAATTTGTTGATATACTTACAGATATGTGTCCTACTATCTTTTAGACAACTTAATCTAAACAGAAATAAATACAATAAATTTTGTTAACTATGAAAGATAATAAACAGTTAATATAATATATAGGCTAGGGACGGCAAGAGGTTTAGGGCGTAGATATCAGATGTAAAGTATTGTATAAATAAAGGGGCTCGGTTATGATAGATTTTAAGTCAAGCGATGCTTCATTAGGTTTTGGATTTGGTGGTATTTATTCGACAAACAGTTGATTAAAATATTTACCTCTAACAAATATAGCCGAATATTGTTGGTGCTTTTTTTTATTATTATTATTTCAAAGAATTTGATAAATGTTAAAATGAAACAAATTTGTATAAAAGAAATCAGAGATTCAATATTCTCTGTTAACTCTTTCAATTCAACTTCTTTCGTATTCCGGTATGTTGCCCTCGCATTAGCCAATTATAGGCCGAAACCAATTTGAATGCCAAGCCCAAAGTGCGAGCCGAGGCTCTGTGCTCTTTAATAACTTCTTTGGAAAACGCTGCAATCCATACAAATTAGGTATTACGTTAATAGCAGCTCACGTAGCCTGGCGCAGCTTTAATGCCATTTGAATAGCTCAGCTTTTAAGTGGCAATAAAAGTGTTGTTGTTCGTGCGTATATCAAATCGTGTTGATATTAAACTGGTGGCAAACGAAGAGGCAATCCCTACCCCATTGCCATCCCTTACTCAGTCTCTCTCTCTCTCTCACTCCCTTGTGCATTTCCGCTTGAGCGCGGGGCAAACAAAGCGCATAAACGACGCATTGAGTTATCAAAAGAAATTGCTGGCAACGCTGCAAGTCCTTGTGTTGCATGCCCCCCGCCGCTGCCACCGCTCAGTGACAGGGCGTCAGAGCAGACACATTATTTATGGGTCGCAATTACTCAGAGGCGGCGTCGGGAGTGGGCTTAGGGCATTCCACTGCGAAAGAAGAAGAATTGCCTCAGCTGCCGCATGCACATATAAATTTCCTTAGATATTTATTTTGATGCAGTTGGACGCGCAATTTGCAATTTGCAATTCGCAATCAGAGAACAGCTTAAGATACGAGCTGTTAGATATTATCTCTGATAATATCTGCTGGAACTTGGCTGCAGCAGCGAAGCCCTGACAATAATTTACAAGCATTTTTGCTTTATTTCTTGGCAAGTTGAGCAGCAGCCGCAGCCACACAGTCATAGCCACAGCAATTAACATGGTCAGCAGGCTGCATCTCTCTCTCTCTCTCTCGCTCTCGCTTGGCAGTTGCTTATATCCGCCTCGTTGGATTTTCATAATAAACAAATTTTGTTAGTGCGTGTGTGAGAGTGTGTGTGTGTTTTCCTCATGGTAAAGTATTTTACCAGTGGCTGGCAAGAAGCAGCAGCTCATGATAAACAAGCTGGCATTCCTTGCGTAGGGCCGCAGCTCTTGGAGCTGGACCGTAGACAAATGTGCGTTGCACTGGAAGACAATGCCGGCCACATTAAGCAGTTTATATGCCACACACACACACTAACTTACACTCTCACACACACATACACTTACAGCCCGCTCCACTTTTTACAGCTGAGCAAGCAAGGCAATTATTTATATCTTGTTTTTCTTTTTCTTCTTTTTTTACTTCCTGCGGTTTTCAGCCGTAAAAGGCTAAGCGAGCAGCTCGCTCGCACTTGATAAAAGTCTTAACTGACCACGCCCACTGATTAAAGCCTCGCAAAATAATTGAACAAAGCATAAAAACGTGCCGCACTAAAGGACGCCAGGACGTTGGGACGTTTGGACGCCAAGACACAGCTGTTGTTCCTGGCAGTGCCATGCATTTTATAGCATTGAAGACAAAAGGCCACAGTTTTTGGCCTCACGTTCACACACACACACATACACACACACACACAGGGGCTGAGCACACGTTCTGACTTTACGCCGAAAGTAGTTTTCATTGTTTTGTGCGCCTGCATATTTGACCGGGCGTCTGTTTTGTTGTGGCCACAAGCAACAAGGACTTCTAATTAGCACACTGTCAGCCGCTGGTCAAGCCGGGCTGGCAGGGCAGGACAATGACGACAAATGTGCTTAAATGGCCAAGTTAGTCGAGCCGTTAAAAACGGTCAACGGCAAAGGCAAAAACGACGCCCTAAGCAGAAACGGAAACTCCAAATGGCAAATGGCGGCAGTTCTCGCGGTCCCGCCACTCAAAGCGAGCGAGAGAGAGAGAGAGAGAGAGAGAGAGAGAGACCGTTAGAGCGAGAGAGATAGGCAGTTGTAGTGTGGCTTAATGCGACTGAAGGACATTACATTTGTTATTGTCTCCTAGTAGTGGCATAGGCCGCATATGCGACTCTATAAATGTGTAGCCAAGCACAGTGGGTCAAACGTGCTGCAAAGCAGCTGAAACATAAGTGTATAAGTTCTGTGAAGAAAATTATAATCATGGCTTAAGACTAAAAGAAAATTGTATAGTCCAATTGAAGCAATTAAGACAAAAGGCGAAAATGTTAGTCTTGAAAGTTTTCACTATTGATTTATTAATTTATTTACTTATTATTTTTTTTTTTTATCATGTTTTGACTCCATAAAATATTAAGGTAGTATCTTATAAAATTAATTTTTATAAAGTATAACAGAATAACAAAATAAAAGCTATTAAACAATTACAATGTTCTTAGATTGATTTTATAAACGGCCCATTCGGACTAAGTCCTTCCTTCTCAATACCTTCAATGCAATTGCAAGATTGAAGTTTATTATGAAACAGTTAGTCGTTAAAAGTAAGCAAAGGCTTGGAATCAGGTTGATTTCCGTTACTTAATAGATTGCAATTCGTTAATTTATGTAATACTAGCTATACCACGTTGCTACGCCAACAACAAAAATAAATTTAAGAAACATAATTTTAAAGAAAAATCAGTACAGAAATAATCAATTTATTCTAAGCCATATTATTGATTTTGTTTATTTCGAAATAATTGTGACAATACAAAGTTAAATTTCAATTCGATGTTTATTGAAGTGATGTGGTATACACAATATTTTTTCGGTTTCCATCTAATCGGTAGACGAATGAATCAGAAGGTTTTCCGACACGCGATCAAGCCACAGCTGTGCACAGTGTGAAAAGCATGAATTCTCTAAATTTATTGCACATATTTGTACGATTGTCTTTATGCTTTGTTAATAATCATTGCTAAAACGAGTCGCACCGGGAACTTATACATACAAACATTCATTTGTATATATAGATATATTTACCTGCTAAGGTAAATACTTCAAATTTCCCATAAACCCAACCTGCTGTTGACTTAAGCCTACTTATTATATATCTTATATATTTGTATATGGGCATTTCTCCAGAAAGGTCAACCACAGCCAAAAAATTCAAAGTCAATGAATGCATGTTCAGATAACATTTTTTTATAAGTAATCGATTAAATTTAACTAAAATAAACTAACTTTACATTTATTCATAACACATCTCGAAATATTGACACACAAAGCCGAACAAGTGCCAAAGTTCTGTTTTGAGCATTTCTGTTGCACATTTTGTTTTTATTACTGTTCTTAAAGAGAGACGCTATGCAATGAAATGTGCTATTTCTAATCTTCGTTTATGCTTAAAGAGTAAAAAAAAAAATATAATAGGTACGATGCAATTGACTATACGGTAAATTTTTTCGTCTGTTTCACCGTATATTTCGATGTCACGTTCGACCTCGAAAAATAGGTTTTGTTATCAGTAAGTCAAATGTATTTGCGCAACTAGCATCAAAATTTAGTAGAAAACAGAGTTTTGCATTGCAAATTTATTAAAAAAAATTTCACGCGAAAATATTAAGCTATTTGGTCATAGTGTGTTATTTAAAGTGCGTAGCTTTCGACACCGTAAAAAGGTAAATACAAAATTTTAATAAACCGAAGTGAATTTTAAATCTAGGTTGGAAAAATTGAAATTTTGAACATATTTTATGATTGTAGATGAGTACAAAAAAACAGATTTTCTTTTTTGTTTTACTTATTTCAGATGAATATATCTATTTATTTCTCTATTGAATATATTTTGTCACGTTTTTTAAAAAAATTAATAAAATGAATATATTGAAATTCATTTCTAATGCTTTTATTTATGTACAATTACTAAAAAATTAAAAAAAAAAAAAAAAAAAAAAAAACGTATGGTGGAAAAAATGTCACATTCGACACGTCACCTTCGACCCTGATTAAAACTAAAAAATAAAAAAAACTACTCAATATTTTTGAATCAAATAAAATGCATTGTAAAGATGTGCCAATTTCTAATCATTTAAAATTATTCGTAATAAATTGTCGCTTAAGGTTTCGCTAAAATCTCAGGTTGAAGTCTTCATTTAAAAAGCGACTTACGTTTTTTGTAGCCTGCGAACCTCTTGGTTTTTTGTGATTATCTTGAAAACTAACATTTGCCTAAAATCAGATTTAGCACCAATTAAAGAGCTAATCAAGAGCTAAAAGATTCACTATTCGTCAAAATAAAAAAATGTTTTGGTATTCGTTTTTTATAAACTCAAATACGTACGAATGTCACATTCGCCACTAGAGAATTGCCCATATGTTATATTTTATTTTTTTTTTTTATATTTTATATATTTTTATATTGTATCTAGACCTTCTTTTATTGAAAGTCTTCATTCAAATCGCATTTTAAACACTTATCGGACATTAATATTGAAAAGCTCTTCCGAGTACAACAGATTGAAATCTCAACAGCAAATACTTCTCATTGCTAATTGCTCGATTGTTACTCGATTTTTGCCACTGTTTCGCTTGGCTCGCACTCTTTGTCGTTTTTGGCTTTTAAATAGAAGCAACGCGAACCGATGTGGATCATTGTAGTTGGTGTTGTATTTATTTTTATTATACAACAACAACAATAAAATATTGCTGTGCTATATGTGTTTGGCTGTCGTTTTCCCATTTCCATTTTGATTGCCATGGCGCTCGGCCTCTAAGTGAGCTTTTTTTTATTTCATTCATTCGCGTCGATTTTCCTACTGCAAAGCGCTCAAATGTATGCAACACATTTTGTATGCAATGGCCGCAGCAAATCCGCACGAAACGCCAACAGTTGGATGGCTGGGAGGGAGAGGGATAGGGAGTGAAGGGGTGAATGGGGTGAATGGGGTGAAGGGAGAGCAGGCAAAGAAGGGGCAGCTCGTTGCCACTTCCGTGCTGGCTGAAACGGAAATGGCGGCGTCAGGTCGCCAGACCAACAAACGACACCGACACCAACGGGGGCCAAAAACTGTAATCCGAAGCGCCGCCAGAAACACATGCAGCTGGCCAATTGAATAACCAGCAGTCAGTGAGTGTGTGTGTGTGTGTGTGTGTGCGAGTGTGTATGAGTGTGTGTGTGTACTTGGTGTGGCTCTGCTTTCAAGTGCCGCCACTCAACTAGCACTTATTGCATGCGACAAAGGACAAACGACAGCAGCAGCAGCAGGAGCAGGAGCAGCAGCAGCCAGAGACGGGGCCAACAGTCGCGGCCTGTTCCGGATGCGGTCGCAACTTTTTGTCGTTTTCAATTTTAATTTTCGTTTTTACAATTTTTTTTTTTATTTTTGGTTTGTGCATTTTTTTGCTACGTATTACTGTCAAACGGGGCGGAGTCGTGGCCAGAGCCACGAGGAGTCGAGAACTAGCGACACACTTAAAGCAGTTAGCTCGATGACCATCAGTGGCATATCATGTTGTGCAACACTGAGAGAAAATCTGGGGAGTGTTTGTCAACATAGGGGAGTTCTTTGCTGAGGCTGCACGTTTTGAATAGTTATTCAATATTGCTGTAGATGCGTGTGTAGATTATTAACCACTATGAAGTAAACATTGCTTCTAAGACTTCTTACGGATTGCGGCGAAACTTTCTCTACAAAAGAGAACTAGGTTACACTATAAGTAGGGCCAATGTCACTTAATGAGTTATCACTTCGTTTTAGTTTAATGTGATATTTAAAGCTATCAAATATCAATGAATAAAAATTCATGTCCAGAAATAGGGTAGAATGATCAACTGTTTTTTGCTTGGGCCTTCCTTATAATTTTTCGTTTTTAATTAGTTTATAGGAGATGTAAATAAATAAATATAAAAATATATTAAATATGAATATATGAAAATTTATAAATATAAAAATAAATTTTTTTTAAAGATATAAATATATATAAATATAAATTAAACATTTGCATATCTTAGTATTTTTTACCTGTGGTGCCAATTGAATGGTAGTTAATGGTAGATAAGTATATGATAAACGTATATTACAAGAGTTCCAAAAATCAAGCAAATATTACAAGAGGTATCTTATAAGCAGACTCAATAAGTGACATCTTTTAAAAAAATATATGCAATGTTTTTCATAAGGGATTTTTATATCTAAAAAAAAAAATTGTATATAAAATTCAATTGAAGAAAGTCGAATATTTAATTTTCATTTTGTCCATAAACTTCCTTAAAGAAAAGCCTTTCCTTTTCGTAAGATATGACATGAAGGCAACGCTACAATAGATTTTTATTCTTCTATCGCTTACATGTAGTTTTCTTGGGTTGGGAATAGAGTGAAGCGTATGTTGTGCTCAAAGTAGTTGAGGTTGTAGCTGTAATAATAGCGCTCCGGCAGTGACCACGCCTCAGTTTTGGTCATTTGCTGCACATGCTGCGCGAATGTGAAATGCGGTGTGCCAAATGTGTGTAGAAACATGCATAGAGAAGGAGAAACAGAAAGAGAGAAAGAGAGAGACAGAGAGATAGAAATACGGCTAGTTGCTGCGAGTGTCACGTAATTGTTAAAGCAAATGGCACAGGCTGTAGCTCTGGCTGGTTTAAATGGCGCACATAACGTATACGTATACGTATACGTAATGCGCGTTACGTATACGCAGCATATGCAGCTGCGGCTGTCGCCTAAGCACTGCTTCAGCTCGAAGCCCAGATTACTGCAGTTGTGCAGACACGACACCGGCTCACTGTCTCTTGGTCTCACCTGGATTGCAGTTATTATGGTCCATAACCATAACAGTTATCTGATTTCTTTGGCTGCCTTTTGCTTTTGTTGCCCACTGCAGCTGCCGTTGACAGTGGGCCAAAAAAAAAAAAAAAGAAAACCAAAAAATAATAATAATAATATAAAAAAACTCTGGCTGCTCGCTCGCTCGCCTTTGGGGACATTTTTTGTGCTTTTCCTTCTAGCAACACAGATTTTTTGTTATTTTTTTTTGTTCATAATTTAATATTTACAAAGTAGAGCACACAGCGTCGAGTAGCGGCACAGAAAACTGCAAAATAATAAAACGAAATTACCAGAGACAGGACACTAGAGAGCAGAAGAGAGAGTGAGTGAGTGAGAGAGGGAGAGGGAAAGGTAGCGAGGCTGAAATCTGTGCGCTGCGCTGCATTAAAAAACGCTTAGAGCAGCAACTTTTGTCGCCTGTCGCCTGTCGCCTGCCTGGCGACTGCCTGCTGACTGCTGCTCCTGTCTGCCCGACCAGCGTCTGGTCAGTGTCCTGCTTGGCCAGCCTGGCCATGCTGAATGGCTTGTCCTCCTGTCTGCCCCCTCATTGTTCATCGACAGCTGCTGGAGAGGCGGGGCGGGGCTCGAGGCGCGCTGCTGCCGTGCATTTCTGAAATTTGTTTGTTTTTAATTAATTGCACGCGGCGACGCTGAAGTAAAGCCCCTCCATCACCCCCCGCCAAGTCCGCAACACATGTGCTCTGCAGCTGTGGGCGTGGCTGCGTGTTGTGCTGTGATTAAGCCGCTGAATGGCTCGTCTGGTCACTGGAGCTGTGGACTTGAATAGCGTGCCAGGATTTTAGATAAGGCCGACCTCCAACTCCACGCCCGATGCCCCCTACTAATGCGTGCCGGCTGGGCGTGGCTTGTTAGCGCTGCGACGCCGCAAAGTATGCCATAAAAAATGTTCACAGCGGAGCTGAAACTTTAATTTCGATTAATTTGTGCAGCAAGACAGACAGACAGAGAAATGGACAGACAGACACACAATTACCAACACCATTAAATGACAGCAAAATTGAAGCTGAAATCGGACTGTCTCTCTGTATCTCTCTCACTCTCTCTCTCTGTGTGTGGCAATAACCATTTCCTGCACCATCACGAGAACCCTTTTGGGGTTGACAGCACAATTTGCATAAATTTTAAATTTCAATTTGCAGCCGAATAAAAAAAAGAAGGAGAGAAGAAAAGAACTCAAAAGTGAACTGAAATGAAATAAAAGAAAAATTATGCATGAAACGGCAAAGCAAAAGTTCGCCAAGTGAATAAAAATACGCAAATGAAGAGGCAGAGGAAGCGGAGGCTGACAAAATACCAATAACAGCAGCAACAGAAAAATACCAAAAATTAGCAGACAACAAAGCCAAGTGACGGAGGCGAGTTATGGAAGGAAGCAGTCGCCCCCTTTGCTTGCAGCTAGAGCAACGCACATTTTGGCAATCAGGCCAGAAGAAGTCAAGAAGTGGGCTAAGAGGCGGGCGGTAGGCAATGAACGACAGGCAGCAGGAGGCGTGGCAGGTCAGACTATAGTTGACTGTTGTACTGGCTTTTGGCTTTAGCCTTCCTCTCGTTCTCTCTCTCTCTCTCCCTGTCGCTCTCCAGCTGCTATCTCTTGCGTTCGGGCTGTGACTCGTTTTACAAATTTCTTACACATCCGCAGTACCATGTGTGTGTGTGTGTGTGTGTGTGTGTGTGTGTGTATGAATGTGCTGCTATAACGGAAGAGGAAACAACTGGTATTGGCAGCCATACGACGTTAAGGATAATCGTGATGACAGCATATTTGGCTCTCCCCACAAAACCCAAACACACAAAATCAAACGACAAGTTTTGTGTGTGTGTGTATGTAAGTGTGTGTGTCTTGCAGGCACATCCTTTTTGTGTCAGTTTGTTGTCTTTAAAACGACATTAAAATGGTCAAATGAGTTTAGAACGGCTGCTTAAACAGCACTTTGATCCCTTGAACCCACTCAGAGTGCGGGTGAAGCAAATTCGAAGCAAATACTAAAAATTCGAAGGGAAACCAAAGAAAATGCGAATTTTCATCTAAATCACAACACAAAATGCCAACTAAAAATGTCTCCTTTGATAAAAGCAAACATTTGACAACGTTTCGGTCTCTGTTTTTTTCTCTTTCTCTCCCTCTTCTTCTTGCTTCCTTTTAGTTTGCTGTCTTACAAGTGGGCGTGGCGAGCATAGGAGGGCGTTTGCCTTGCTGCTAGCTGAAGCAATGTGAACCCCTTTCCTTCTGTTTGGTTTTCTTATTTTCTAAAGTTCTGTCCCGCAATTTGATAAATGCGAGTTTTATGTTAATGCGAAGGAGAAGAAAATGAATATAGAGGCGAAAAGTAAGACGATCTGTATGTGTATATATATAGAACAGATATAGAATTGTCGTTGGACACATTTCAAAATCAAATACCTAACATCATATTTCACTTATTTCCATTTCAGATCTGGCATCGAGCTGACAAAGCGGTTTCCCATAGCACTGTGTGTGTGCGGCTTGTAAATGAGGTAAGTTTTTGTGGATTAGCAATGTATGAATATATATGTTTATGTTTGTCGTAGGAGTAAGCCTGAGGCAATGTTGCTTAGCGTGGGTAATACTCTATAAAGTTTTAGGCGAAGGTTTTGTGGGATTAACTATATTTTTATGTGTAACATTTATTCTATGGGAAGTAATATTTCGTATGTTAGAATTTGCTTCAAACATCTAATTACTAAATAATCATTAAGTCAATCATCTATCCATTAGTCAGCAATGCATCAGTCAGAATAACACTGTCAACTTTTTATTTTATTATTATGATATCTTTCATATTCTTAAACATTTAGTTTTGATTACCTTTCAAATAAAAATCATTAAAGTATATGTTTATGTTTGTCGAAGCAAAAAGGTTTCTTAGCATAGCCTCTAATCTAAATAGTTTTAGTCGGAGGTTTTCTAGGATTAAATACTTTTTTTTTTTTATGAAAACTGCCTTCTTTAAAAAGAAAACATATTCTGTATTTTCTATGTTGTTTTACTATTCAAAAACTTTTTCAATAACTTGTCAGTCTATGTCAACTATGTATTAATCAACCATCAATGCATAAATGAATCATCACTCAGTCAGTCAATCGCTCCATTCAACTCTTTATCAATTATGATTTCTTTCATATTGTCAAACGTATACTTTTGGTTTCCTTTTATATACAAATATTTTAAATTCTCTTTAAAGAAACTTAAATATTCAACATATCAAACTCAAGCTCAACTTTGTGTCGCATTACAATCAAAAAGTTTGTCGAACACTATCGAGCGACAGACAAGAAATAAAAGAGATAAAAGAGATAATAAGAGATAATAAGAGATATCCTTCAGAGAGTATTATTTCAAGTTTAACTTACATTCATGTTGAATGCGCCTTGTGTTCTGCGCTGTTTATTGCTGATGTGGCTGCTTATGATAATATTGGCAGCTCTTGTGTTGGCCCCACTGCCCAGTACTTGGCTTCTTTTCATGGAATACGCTGCGTATACGCAACGTTTCACTAAGGCACACATGCAGCTTTCTTTGCCCACATTAATTGAACGCTGTTTATTTATGGCTGGTAATTTAAATGCGGCCAAGTGGTTTTGTGCCCCCTCACTCCTGCCTCACTCCCTTTCAGTCTATGCATAAGCCAAAAGGAGGCGTGGCCGCTGTAGTTGGGCGCTGGAGAGCGCTATAAATTGTTAAGTTTGTGCTGTTGTTGTAGTTGTGCTTCTTGTTCGTGTGGTTGTTTTCATTGCTGTTTTTTTTTTCTTTATCAGCGCGCCAACAACATGAATAATAATGCATGCACATTATACCAGTGCTCATTTGCGTGTCCTATGGCACACACTCACACACACTCACACACACACTCATACACGCGCGCAGGTTGCAGTTGCACAATTGAGGCGGAAGTGCGCATTGTTTCCGCTTTTAATAAGGGCTGTTGTTCTGGCTCTGGCTCTGGCTTTGCGCTGACTCTGGCTTTGGCGAACGCATTATAAAGCCTGGCAACAGGCCATAAATTGCATTAAATTGCATTTAAATGTGTGCCGGACAGGTTAACAATACTCTCCACTCAGCCTGCACTCATAATTGATTGTAAAGCAAAGTTAGCCAACTTTAAGCCGAAACTTAGTTCGAGCTAACAACAAATTATTTGCCTCGGCTGCCCTCACACATTTTCACGCTCCACTTCGAGCTGTGCTTTTGCATGCGAATTCCCAAAATTCCAAAACTCTTAAATTGCAAAGTTATGCTTATGAGCATGAAATGGCTTCGCCGTTAAAAACTTTGCTCTTCTTGTTTTTCTAGTTTTTTTTTCTCTTACTTTTTGATTTTATTTCGTGCCGCTTCTCTTCTGCTGCCTTCGTTTATTACACACTGCAGCGACACGCACAGGCGACAAAAACTTTGGCTTTAACTTGCAAATTCGCTTAGGCGGCCCAAAGGGGAGACGACTCTGTCCGATGCCTTTTGGCCAAGTGCATGCTGCCAGAAAGTTGAATGTCTGCCAAAGGCAAAGTGCACCAATGAAGGCAAAGGGTATTGAATTAGCTGGAATATACCCTATATAAAGATGTAGGGAACGAAATGTATGTTAATATGTATAAGAGAACTAAAAACTTCGATTCGGATATCGAAAAAGAGCTGAGTATCTTTGAAACCCACCTTCAACGGTAATTTTTAATAGTTTTTTAAGACCAAAAGAGCTGAAGATATTAGCTATACATTCCTATTCTTTTAATCATTGTGTTTAAAATATGTAAACAGATTTATATTTTGATATATGTATATGATTTAACATTAACTTATTAGGTTTAATTCATGAAACTTCTATATTATGAAACATTGATGGAGGAAAACTTTATCTACTTCCAATTCATTAAAAGGAACTACATTTTTTTAAATTAATTTAAAGTAAATATTTAGTTTCGATGTGTCTTTCTACGTAATACTTCAAAAATTTATTGATGTATTAAAAATTATGTTGATAATTCATTTAAGCTATTGAGAGCTTTAAACTAATCTACACCAAACTAGATTTACTCTCGTTCTTTCACTTTTAAAAACATCTCAACAGCATAACTATAAGTTTCTTCCTGCCAAGCACTTACATCACTCTGTTTACAGGGTATTAAAGTCCAACAGCGCCAAGTCATTTCGAGCATGTCAAGCGCAATGCAATTAACAAGCACTCGTTACCAGCTGCCCCAAACGCCTCCTGCCCAACTCTGGCCAAAAGTTCAGACTTTTGTGTCTGTGCCTGTGTGTATGTGTGTGTGTGTGTGTGTATGCCTGTGTGTGGCTTATAAGTTATGGCATGCGAGTCGTCAATTAAACAAATTCTGCATACATTAATTGTGCCGAAAGTTGCGGCATGCGTGCTGGCAGAAGTACCAGAAAATCGACCAGTGCTGCAAAATGCTCGCATTTGTAATGGTCGCACGACAAGCAGCTGACCCGCTCGCATGCATAATTTTTTTGTGCTTTTGTATAATGCTCTTGGTTTTCATTCTCATATTCATTTTCCTTTTTTTTTTTGGCATAGCTGACTATGATATATGACTGTGCAGTGCCATGTGTGGCATGTGGCAACTGGCAAGTGGCAACTGGCTAGCGGAGCATGTGGGGCAGCGTGGCAGCTTCTTAAAGTAAAAGCTTTTGTCCATCCACTTAATTAGCATTTTGCTTGGATTGCTCGCTTTTGTTGTGCTCGCTGGTGTCGAGTGCACGCGCGTGTCTATCGATGCGTACTAATTGCGCAGCTTCACAGGCAGCGCCCGGCCACAGCCACAGCCACCCAGCCCAGACACGCCCACTGCCCGCAACACCCGCTTCAATTTCAATCCTTGACTGCATTAGGTGCTATCAAGTGCATGAATGAAACTTTTGCGTACAAGTTTATGCCCAAGAGTTAGCTTTCTTCCCTATACTCCTCAGTCTCTGTTGCTCTCACTCTCTCTCTCTCTCTCTCTCTCTCTCTCTCTCACTCTCTGTGCATAACAAGGAAATCCGTTTCGAGTGCAGTCTGTGAGCGTTGCCACCCTGTCTCACAAATCTTGTGGACGTCGAACAGGCACTCGTGCAGTTTACTTAAGTGCAAGCTGCCTGCCACCACTTGGCCAGCGAGTCCGAGTGTAAGTTATGAGCCTCTCTCTCTCTCTCTGTCTCACTCTCTCTATCACTTTCTCATTCTCTCTGTCTGTATGTGTTTCTGCCTTTGAGTATGTGCCTCGAGTAGGGTAGGCAATGTCTCAATTGTCGATTGCAGTGGCTCAGCTAAACGCTTATTAAGCCATTGTACTACGCCCACATGTATTAAAAACTTTAGAAATGCAAAACCCCATTTATTAATTTAATATGCACAAACTCGTTAGCTAAAGTATTGACTCCGTTGGGAACAACTTTGCAGTCTGCCAGCCCACCTTTCTGTAAACAAGTAGCTATTAGGGTTAGCGAAAGACAGACTAAGGAATCAATACAAGTTCTGAGTTTCTCAGAATTAAATGTTTAGAAGAATCAGATTAGATATTTAAATTTTCAGTTAAGTTTATATTTGTATGAAATTTATTAAATATATTAAAAAATAACTAAAAAGCTAGATCGATAATATTTAAAATTTGTATTCTACGAAAAAGGTTTCCATTGTTTTTAGAACTAAGCAAAAGTGAGTCAGGTGTGAATCATTCGCCAAAGCTGTGATAATCTGAAGATAAGTGTAAATTAGATAAGATTGCATTTCAGATCCGTTTATCAACTATTATCTAATATTCCAAAGAAAATCACAGTTCCGAGTACAATGAAATATATTTTTTGCAGCAATCTTCAGTCAAGTCTAACTCTCTTATACCAAACTCAAAAGTAAACAATATTTGGCTTAAATTGAACCCTTTCGAAAGGTAACACGATGTTCTTCAGAAATCTTTGGTTTGATATTTTAACCAAATCCCATTGGGTTTTACTTGGCCAGCATTTGCTTTGGCCTGCGGTCAATTATGTTTGACTTGTGCTGCAGGCCAAGATTGAAATGGAAAATCTAGCTCTGCAGCAATGTTGTGTGGATAAAGCTTACAGTTTTTTGCGCTCTTCACAATAGATAGAAAAAGATGGTGTGTGCGTGTGTGTGAGAGGGTGCGGTCTAAAAACTCAACCACAGACAAGTCAATAAAAAACGTACCTAACCCAGTGACAGCACTTATCAAAACGTTCAATCAATCAATCAACTGTTGCCAGCAACTAAACACTGCACAAAAGCCAGACAAGAGAGACCCAACAGAAAAAAAGGACAACACAAAAAAATATCGCTCATACGCCCATTTGTGCAGAACAAAAAAACAAACACACACACACGCACACACTCACATATAAAAATCCACGTAAATCAGCTTAGGGACGAGCAGTAACAACACAAATAGAAAGAACAGCAGCCAAAAGCACAGTGGCTACATCCAAAACGTTATAATCAAAATACACACACAAGCACACATACACACACAAGCAACAACACACACATAGGCACACAAATAGGTTATATGCCCGCATTGATACAAAGGACATATGGCAGGACATGGGCATAACAAACATAAAAAGGAAATGCCGCCAACGTGAGCGTGTGTGTGTGGCAAGTTTTTTGACTGCCCCGCCTCTTTCCCTGCCTTTTTCTATGGCGCTGACCCAAAGACCTGAGCGCCGGAAAAAAATAAGGCGCATGACGCAGCGCCCGGGCAACAAATCAGCGCAAATCACAATAACAAAAGGCAACATTTTTTACACTGGATATTGTTGCTGTTCGTTTGTCAAGCTGTCGTCGTTGCCACAGGACAACAGGACGACAACAGGAGCTCACCTGCCGCTGCTGCCTTTGACAAGTCCGTCAAGCTAGACAGCTCCTCAGTAAGTCGCACAGTCACATGTCGGTATAGTTGGCAGAGGGGCGCTGCCACGCCCACACAGCAGCTCGTTAAGCGTACAGTTAGTTATATATTTAAAAATATATGTATATAGATCCAACAAACTGAAGAACTTTCGCGACAGCGGCGACGCGTCTAATAAAGCAATTTTCCAGCATGAAAAATGAAAAATGAAAAATATAGAAAATGCGAAATGGAAAATGAGACAAGCTGCAATGAAGTATATGGCGTGCGACGACGCCATCTTGCATATGCATACATTAAAAGAAAAACACACACATAGACACACACTCGCACACACACACACGCAATCTCCTTGCGCACACATATTCGCAAATTCGCAGATACTTTTTGAGGCACATCCTTTAGATTGCGGTACATATTTGCATATGATGTCTATATGCAAATGCCAACAGCAGTAGCTGTAGCCGGCTGCTGCGGCATGCTTCATATTAACATATCAATCATTTGGAGAGCCCAGCTCTGAAGCAACTTAACAACAGCAAACTCTAGTCGTGCACTTGCCAAAAAATACGTAGAGATTGTCATTTAATACCCATAAAAACAGAGCATGAACTATTATTTAATAAACTTATAAATATATATTATTAATTTATTTTGAATTAATTCTTATATTATACTTTTATTCAATATGAATTGTTAATTACTATGTTTCGCAATTGTAACTGTTTAAGGGTATTTTTTAATTTTAAATGCAAGGTAACAATAATATTAATGCCATTAAAAATTCTTAAACAGTAATAATGCTCAATAACATTTTTTTTTTTTTAATTTAAAACTAAACTAAAAACATTTTTTTTTTTTTAATTTTAAACTGAAATTTCTAGATACTAAAGTGAAACATAAGCTGATAATTAAATTTTCATTGAGAATGTTGAAGGCTGTACTTGAATATACAAACTACACAAAAATACTTGTTTATTATTTACAAACAAATGTGTTTTATTTTATATAGCTAAAAAACTAACTAAAATCATCACAGCTATTAAAAACAATAAATAATAGAATTATAAATAAAATATATTAAATTATTAGAATGAATTTAACCTTTGTTATTTAGTTCCTTTTTTTAGTTTATATCACTTAAGTCTATTTTTCATTTCACAATTACTCTAAGATTTTTCAATTTTCATTCTAATCTCACTTCTGATTTAGACGAAGAGTACATAGTGTAGACAAACCTCTCATTTTTGTTCACTGTTTTTCGCTGAGTGTAACAGAACTTCAAGTGCCTTCAGGCACTCGGCAAACATTTAGTTAATCTTAAGATGGGTTTTTAGCTGTTGACAATGCAGTGCGCCTACCTCCCTGACTCTACCGCCCTCCCTGCCTGCCATACTTTTGTGGCAAGTTGTTACATGCAACTAATTGGAATATTGTTTGGCTTTGTGCCTCATAAATTCCGCAATTCAACAATTGGACTTGCAGTCAGTTTATTGTGCATTCGGTTACAATAAATTAATGCCACAAACTTGCTGCTAACATTGTCAACGTTATCAACTTGCCTTGGCCATTATTTAAACCACACACACGCGCACACTCGCACACACACTTTAGCACAACATTGTCAACATTTTGTAATTGTTGTGCTGATTGTTTAATTGCGCCCATTTTGCGTGCACTTCCGACATTTACGCTCCCTTCCTTCCTACCAGCCCAACTGGTATTCAATTGTTATTGTCACAGCTATATCATAAAAATGTTCCCATATGTTAGAGCTTTTAAATACCCTGTAAACATTGAAAGCATTGCTAATGATATGGCAAACAGAAGAAGAGTTTCAAATGAAAAAGTAGCCATTTATAGTTCTTACTCAAGAGTTGTGTTATCTAAGAACTTCTTAAGTATCATTAGATCTAAAGAATCTATCAAATTGCGAATTGAATATATAAATTATAACTTTATAGCATCCACAGAATCTAATATAGACACTTACTTGCTTGAAAGAAAAGAAAGAATAGAAAAGAATCGACTACCTAAAAATAAAATTAAATAAATTGGTTATTGATTGAATATTTGAAATTTTCTGGAAGATCTAAGCTCGAATTTCTAGGAAAGAAATGGAACGAAATTACATCTATCTGTCTTAGGCTTGCAGCTCAGACTGTATAAACCTGCTTTCAGTTATTCAAAAGAGTTTAAAAACTATGAAGAATCCTTCTTAAATAATATGCATTACACCAATGCACAATGCTATGAACTACCATAATTAAGATTATATATTTATATTTATATTTATATTTATTTTAAATTGTATTTTTAATTACAGAGCATCAATTAGTCGTTGGCTTTTCTCTTATTACTTTTTCTGTTATTAAATTATTTTTTCATTCGCCAGCCGCAAACAAATTAGAGCGACAATTTCGTCAACAGCCATTTAAATCACATGCGATTTTATAATTTATTTTATTTATATTTTATTTTCCACTTTTTTTTTTTGCATATTTTTCGCATTTTCCTCTTTCACATAAATTGATATATGTGTATTTATAGTGGCGTCGATTTAAATTGACTTTTTACAGTTTTGGTTGCGCAAACAATTGACGTGCATATTTTAAAAATATGTTTGCATATTTGTTGGTGAGATTAATATATTTATTGTAATATTTTATTTGTGTCGCTCAGAATGATATTTTGATAGACACAATTATGAATTAGCATAATTCGCAGTTGACTTTTGTCGCAAATATTTATGTATTTATTTAAATCATTTTCGAGAACTCTGCATTTGTTTTGCTGCCCTTTCCCGCTATCCCGGCTTAAAGCAAATAGAACTGCGTACAAATTATGCTTCATTGGCTTCGCGTTGATTTATATTTTTCCATATTCTGATGGCCCCGCATTTTGCATATGCGGTTTGGGCCAATCGTTTGTTTGTAATCCCTTTGTCCTTTGGCTCCTGCCGCTCGCTCCGTTCTGCGGCCACATAAAACGGCCATTAAAAAGCCGTTGCGCGCGCTTTAATTGCATTTTATTAGAATTTATTGACACTTCGCGGCAGCAGCTGCCCAACTGTTTTTAATAAACACCGAATAAAAAATACAATTAAGGCAATTTAATTTCGGCTTTTTTTTTCGTTTTGATGTTTTGATTATTTTATAAAGCTTAGGTGTGAAGAGCTGTTATCTAGTTGAATTTGTTAGCATATATTTTGAATACATGGTTTTTTTTAATGGCACTTTGACGGATTCTGTAAAAGAGTAAAGAAAAAATGTTGCGAATAGACATCCGAGTGTCATTATGTTAAACAAATTATTTATTTTAATATAAATCTGTATAAATAAATTATAAAACATTTGCAGATATGTGTCCTGCAAGCATTTTGACAATTTAATCTAACCAGAAATATAATATATAAATATATTTTGAAAATAAGAATAAAATAAATACATTTTCTATGAGGCTATGAAAGGCAATCTCTGCGTTTCATAGATAACGAGAAGAATGAGTTAGAGGGTGTAAATATTACAAATAAACTTCAAGGATTTAATTGATAGATTTTTATTTAAAACAAAAAAAAAGAATATAATTTTTGAAATCATTAATTAGTATAGATAATTGTTATAGAAACTGACAAATAATCATTAGATTTGGCTTCCGCTTAAACTAATCAGAGTTCATTTGATTCTGATTAAAAATTATTTAGTTTTGGACCTTTCTCAGACATAGATATAGTTCCTTATATCTTTGATAATATGTGTACAGTTTTTCAGCTCTTTTACAACTTTTCTCCAAAGATCTTAAGTCGATTCGTAAATCAAGCATTCTTTTATATTGATTATCTTTAATTCGACCAAATTTGAAATACTTTTCGTTTGTATAAACATTTCGATCTGATCCTGTTTTTGTTAGTGTTTCGAGTTTTCAATTTGTTTAAAATTTAATTTGAGTTCTTTTGAAATTGGGCGATCAAACAACACGCTCTATAAATAATTATAAAATTCGCCCCAACAAAACTTTTAAGCAGAACTATTTGGTGTTCATTTCCTAAGAATTTTAAAGATGAAATTTAGACAAGCTATTGAATCCATGTTCAATATTCTAATGTGTCCACATTTTGAGCGCATGATGCAATTCACTGATGTCATTTATTCAGTGATTCTTAAATGACATATATAAAATACATATGCATATATATACGTAACTTATATAAGTATATATGCTTTATTTATTTGTGCAGTGACTTTGAAGCACTAAGCGAATATCAAATTGCGTCATTGTCTCAATTTCGACACAGTTTGCTACAGTTTGAAACAAACGAGTTTTGAGCTCGATTTCAACATCATTTCAGTGATTTCTTAACGCTGTTGCGGATGCTGTGCGCCGCGATGATTACCAATTAGATGAAACTAGATACTAGCTGAAAGAGAGAGAGAGAGAGAGAGGGAGAGAGAGCGAGAGAGAGAGAGAGGCTTTGCCATTGATGCTTGAGTTGAGCTGCCTACAGAGAGCGTTTCAACTAAGATTGGCAGCCAGCCTCCGCTCGCTGCAATTTAATGAATATGTAATATGGTCGAAAAGCAGAAAAACCATTGGCGCATAAATTTGGAGCATCCCTCCTGCAGGAATAAGGGAAATATCATTATCATTGTCTGTGCCATCTGCCATCTGGCATTTTGTATCTGGCATCTGCCCCGCCGCCTTTCCACACTTTCCATCTAGACTTTCCTTTTATTTTCATCTGCTCCTCGGCTATTTTTTCGCCCTGCACTTGGCAGCTCCTCTCCTGCGGGTGCGTCACAAAGTGCTCAGCATGCCAATCTGGCAAAAACTTTTCGTGCCCCCGCAACAGCTTTGCCCAATTTGATTTTTCTTGGGTGTGCTTGGGGCGCGTGCTCCCTTGCTCTCCTTTCCTTCCACCCTCAATTTTTCATTTACTTTTCTCGTAATTGCTGCAACATAATTTGATTATTAAAATTTAAATATTTATTGAAATTTTTGCTCTGCTGCCTCGACTACAACCTGCAAAGCACTCACACATTCGGCGAACGGAGCAGTCTGAGGCTGTGTGCAATTTGTTAATCAATTAGTCGAAAAGCCGATGTTGCATTTAAATGCTGCTTGTTGTCGCAAGATTTATGCGGCTCATAAATGTCAAATGCAAATGCACACGGAAACACCTGGCCGTCGCCTTGTAACTGTCGCATAAATACCATTTCTATATCTTCAAATATAAAGGAAACCTCAATTAATCTTGATAATGTCAGCTTACAAACTGCTTGACTTCTGCTGCCTGGGACAGGTGCAGGGGCAGGTGCGAGGGGCGGCTTGAGTTGCATCAATAAATGCCCATCAGCTGCAGCAACTGTGGGAATAGAAACAAGTGGCAGGACTCTGCAATACTATGTAGGACATTTCAAATAAAATATTTCATGCAAAATTTACAAAGCGCACACAGAGAGCGAGGGTGGGAGTAGACAAACGAATACTCTAAAGAAACCATATGTCAATTGCACACACACACACCCACACACACACACACACACACACACAGTGAATCGTAACGGACAGCAGACAAGCAAACTTAAATGCTCAGCCCCTCTCTAACCCTGTGGACAAACACAATGGCATGTCAAATGCAAAAACACATTCCGCCAGGGCGTACGGGCGGGCGGACGAGCCGGAGAGGCGAGGAATAACTACACAATGTTTTTGAGTGCCAACCATCCCCCGTAGCACTCCATCCTGCTCCCTACTGCCGTCCTTGTTGCCTTTTTTGGGTGCGCTGTCGTCTTTGCTGCACCTACAACTTCCGGCCTTTGTTGATATAACCATAAAATCAAGATAAGTTATTGGATTTGCTGGACAGGAAGCAGGGTATAAGCGCACTTTCTGCTCTCCCCAACGCAGCTGCCAGCGTTGCCAGACTTTTCGACGGTGACTGCGAATCTGAGTGTGACTGCGACTGTGACTGCGACTGCGACTGTTCGCATGTCCTTGCCCGCGTCCTTTGTGCCTGAAACGCGCGCTGTCGTAGATTAATTGCATTTTTTTTGCACTTTTTGCTGAAAAATTATATATTTTTTGTGTGCAATATAAATATTCCTTTTTTGTATACCTTGTAATTATAAAAAACTTAGTGAATGGGCATATAGTTGCCTTGGCAATGTTTGTGGAACGAGACAAAAGCAAAATTACGGAATAACTACTTTGTAGCAGGTATATGTATATGTTGCTATAATTGAAAGAATAGAACATCTTAGCTAGCTTAAGAGTGGGCATATCTGAACATGTTCGAACTCACTTTGTATAGACTGCATAACTCAAATTAGGTATATAAAATGTTCATAAAAATAATGCGAATTTGAATCTTTAAACTCTTTAAATAGAAAACATTTCGAAAGATATGAAACTATAAATAATATATTCTAGAACTTTTATGTTTAGCATAAAACGATAGTCTGTTAATCTAACAGTAGTTGTGCTAACCGACTTTCGATAAGGTCTGTAATCTAAATCTTTTTGCTAACTGTTAATCGTTTAGGTCTTTATATTTGCAGTAGATCTCATTGAATAATGGATCTCTCTTTAATATAACGTTTTTATGTTTTTTTTGTAGCGAATTGGGAAAGTACAGAGAACTATCATAGATGTGTTATAAATGGATATAATATTATTGTATTCTCATAATATTTGCCTTTTGAGTCTCGTAGATTCACAGTCGATAGAGGCGGATAAGACAGAATTCTATAGATTAATGAATAGATTATTAAATATCTTTTTTATTCTTACTTGTTTATACAAAAGACTCTCTCTCTATTAATATATTTCATAGTCACATTACTTTAAAAGAAAACAATTACTTTTTATAAACAATTGAAATGTGATTAAAATAGGGTAACCCATAGTTGAGCAAACTCCACCAACATTTCCTTCTACTTCGATATTTTTTTTTTTTTTGTCTTTTTATTCATATATTTTGCCTGCCGCCTGTGAACTTTTGTGTGGCAGAGCAATTGCCCAGGCGACCTGGCACCACGGCTACGTCCCGCGCCGCCATCTCATCCTGCTGTAGTTTCCATAGCCTGTCCTCGGCCCCTGCCGTTGGCTGGCCCCACAGGAGCTGCTCGACTGGCTTTTCTTTATATAAATAGTGGCGTTTGCGTTGTCGCTGTTGTTGGCGCGCACAATGCGCAGCTTAGCGCCTCTGCTAGCTGACTGGGAGGCGAGAGGCGAGAGATGGCACGCCCACTCGTGACTCTATGCGCTGTGTGGCGCCACACAATCAGTTTGTCGCACTTGGCTCTTGGAATATCGTTGCCGGTCGCTCGTCCGTCGGCACTTCAAGGGCCCGGCACTGGCTCCTGGGCCGGTGGATGGAGCTGGGGATGGCGCTGGGGATGGCGCTGGGGCTGGCGAGGGGCTCTAATGCGATTAAGCCGCTTGTTGTGGCTGTCAACGCGTTGACTGGCTGACTTTCAGCCCGCGTGCCGCATACCACACGCTGACTGCCCCGCCTGCCCCATTGCCCCTCCCGCCCTCTGCATAGTGCTCGACAAGCTGCTTTTGTAATTCACTTAAGTGTGGCATTTTGGCCTGCGGTAAACGGCCGCCATTGTGCGAGTGCCCATGCTCTATGCCACTTGCTGCCCCCCGCCGACACACACACTCACACACAGATCTCTTTAGCATACGGCCCTGAGCAGTTGGACAGCTGGAGCTCCAGCTGGAGCTGAAGCTAGAGCGCTTACCTTTGACTACGTAGCGTGTCCATGGGGCAAGGGCTTTGGTTTAATCATAAATTTCATTTCGCTCAAGTGCCGCATGTTAAACACAATTCTCTATGCGCCACGCTTTTTCAACCTGCCACAAAGCCAGAGCGCCACACAGTCACAGCCGACCATCAAAGCCACTGTCTGAACTGGTCCTTAACCCGGCTAACTACAATTTATGATGACATTATGGCGTGCGACTGTAATCAGATACCAGCGAGCGAGTCAGAGTTACAGTTAAACGTAAAAGTTCTATTAAGTAGCCCCGACCAAAGAGGGGGCTCGAAGGGCTGACAAGTGCCACAAAGCGACACGCCTTACACTCAGATACCCTGCACACCGATTAAGGGCATTAAGACTGTGTGCGGAGGGAGGGCATAGACCATAATTAAAAGACAGCTGCTTAAGTCTTTAGATACCCACAAAGAACTCGACAGCTATTGAAGTGGGAATGAACGAATGAAATGTTGAGTGCTGAGTGCTAAAATAAGGAACTGTAGATATATAAAGGAGTATAATATAAGAGAATGTAATCACAGTCAAACATAATACAGGGTATTAGCAAGTCAAGTCCTCGATTTAAGAGCCTGTTTTGTGTCACTTGGCGCACGCACAGCCTGCAGCCTGCAGGGGCAGGAAATCTTTATGAGCTCACACGCTCATCAGGAAGCGTTGGCGCCGGCAATCAGGGGCCGAGCCGGGTCAGAGGGTATAGCTGCCTATAGCCTGCCTAGGGCAGGTTTGAGGCGTTGCCAATTGGAGTTTATTAATTTGGGGCCGTGCGTGTTGAAAGCCGCAGTTGAGTCGAGATATTTACAATTGTTGTAAATATTTCCTTTATTATTGTAATTATATTTATGACCCCATGTGGAATGTGGAACGTGGATCGTGCCGTTGGGGGTTCGCTACTAGTTCTAACATGGCTTGACACAATGTTGCGTGTCGACGTCAGGGCTGACATTTTTTGCTGTTGACTCTTTGGCTGCGCCTGTAGCTTTAGCAGCATATTTCCACTGATTTTTATGGGCCCGAACGAGAATTGGTCCCAATTAGTTAAATATTTTGTAAACAATTTTTATTATTTTAATGTGCACCAATTTTGTGGCAATTGTGGAAATTGTGGAAATTGCGGCGCAAGAAAATCCGCTCATTTCCCACTTGACTCTAACTGTTGTTTATGTGTTTTTTCTTCTTGTTTACTTTTGCAGAGGCCAAAATTTATGCCAAGTGCCCGGGGCAAAGGACACGGCACACGGGATACAGGACGAAGGATAAGGGACGAGGGACGCAGGACCTGATGCGTTCTCTAGCACACACTTCCGGCACGAGCACGTCAGACTTGACTTGACTTGAGACTCCAGAAAACTTGGCTACTCTCGCTCTATCTCGCTCTCTCGTTTCGCTTTAGAGCGCGGGGAGGCGTGGCCGCGCCCCCAGATGTCTCAGGTAATTATGCATATTTAAGCAGTTTTGTCTACAACAGTTTTGCGAACCTAAAAGCGTCCTTTCAAATGAATTATTTATGCAAACTGTGCGAGGGGCAGTGGGGCCAGTGGGGCGTGGCACTGAGCGTAGCTAGGATCCTGGCATATGCAAACATTACCTCAAGTTGTTGTCAAGTGGATTTAATGGAGCCTGGGGCCTGACAGCCCCGTTGTATGCGTAATGTGGTAATGTGTTTATGTGCTCTTTAAGGCCCATCCGCACACACACATACACGCACACGCCCACATTGACACGCACACGCACACACTCTGATGGCGGTCTGCAGTTATAATTGCGTCCCTCTAAATACACATCCAACTGTTATATATAAATGTGTGCTTACGTATTGCGCCTTGAAATTAATGCCACACTATTAATGCTAATGTCGAAACATCGCTCCAACGCACTTCACATTTGTCAATGACGAAACATTTACGCTTTCCATACCCTGTCCACAAGCCACAAGTAGGTTATGGGGCGTATTGAACTAGGGTGAAGCTTTGTAATGGCTTCGAATAAGCAGGGTATATTTGAGGAGATAAAGTGATTAATAGTTTATTAGAAATGGCTAACTATATTGTTTTCTATATATCCTTAGATAAAATAGATTTCTATAGATGTATAATATTTGATTTTATTCTAGAATGCTATAGATCTATAGTATTCTATTCTGTTCCCATTAATCCTTTCACTTATTTCACTGAGTCTTCTTTAACCCTGCCTGCCTGAGTAGCTTTTGTATGATTTGCATATTTTTTAATAGAAAACAAAAGCAATATACTCTTCTTCCTTTGAGAAACAAAGTATATAGGTCTCAACAAGACCTAAAAGTATAAGTTACTTAAGTATATATAACTCAAAAATGCGAAACATTCGCTGCAATCAACCGCAAGGCAATTCAATATAAATTTTAAGCTTAATGAGCAATAGACCGAATTTGATTTGAATTGTAAACTTTTGGCCTGAGGCTTTTAGGCAAAGTAATATATATTGATGCATGAAAATATGTAAATTAAAACCATTTAAATACTTGATGAGTTTCATACAATGGAACTACTTAGCTTAATTTATGTATTATTCCAGTTTCAATTTCACTGAATTGAATGCAAAGCATTTGCATTTGATCAACTCCAATCAAAATCAAATTAAAATATTTATGGCCTATAAATTTTAAAACCATAAATATTAATAAATATATCCAGGAATTCTTTATCTTCGATATATTTGTATATATATGCATATAAATTGAAAGGAATTCTGATTGGAAAATGGATAAGATAGTTGAATGCTTGACCTAGCGTATTTAGCAGTCGTCTATTCGCTGTTGAATTGCTTTTGCTTGATCTTCTTCAGAGCGATTTCATTTCATTTCATCTCATTTCACACACACACCTACACCTAGAGCTACACTCGCACACACACTTGACTACACAGCTTTGCTTTCAGCTTAATTGTTTTGCAACTAAACATCACAGCCAAATGCCTTTCATCATTTTGCCATGGACCAAAACCAATGACCATTGTTGTTGTTGTTGTTGTTGTAGCTGCTGGACCGGGCCGAAATCGTGTCTAAGTAGCTTTTGTGCAAATGAAAACCGGAAAATGAAGGAAAAGCGAAAAGCGAAAAGCAAAGGCAAAGGCAAAAGCAAAAGTAGAGACTGTAGCACACTCTGAGGCGAAAATCAAAAGCGCCATTGAGCTGGCTGTCTGTGCGGCCGAATGGGCGTGGGCGTGGGGGGGGGGCGTGGGCGCGAATGTCCTGCCAATTGGCTTGGCAGCTAATTAAAATGTATTTAAGTGCGTTGTCACCTCCCACCCGGCGCGACAGTCGCGCCTCTTCAGCTGTAAATCGAGTTTGTAATTTATGCCATTTTAATAGAATTTTCGAGGCTCACACGTACAGATACACACACAAACACACAAAGGCAAATAACAAATTGGTTTACTTAGGACCGAAGGACATGTGTACAGGCAAGGACAACATGGAGGCAAACAGAGCACAAAAATATTCGGAAATTAGCATAGTTTTAGGCAGCAGCCAAACATTCGCTGTAGCATAGTTTTGCGGGCCAAGAAAAGTTTTTTGATGTTTTTGCCAATTTCCCGTGCAAGCGATTTACGGCACAGCCAAAATATGTGTGAGAGACAGAGACAGACAGACAGAGAGAGAGAGGGAGAGAGAGAGAGAGTGAGAGAGAGGGAGAGATAGATAGGTAGTACAAAATATCTTTAAAGGCGCGTTTAATTTATTGATTTGGAACAGCAACACAAGCAGGAGCAGAAGGAGAGTCAGAAACCGGAGCAGGCAAAGCAACTGCCTCCACTTTTCGGGAAAGAGGCGTTTCAAATTTCGAGCTGGGCGTTGCCCGTAGCCGTGTTCGAGCTGTGCAAATTTATATGTTTGCCCTAAATAGCAATCAAAGGCTTAACAATGAATGCGCCTCGCACTCTTCTCGTCAGACCCCGTTCACAAATGCTCACTTAATTGAACTTTGAACCGAAACGCTTGGAAATGCCAAGCGTATTGAATTCCAATTGGCTGCGAACTCTTCTTGAGTGCTTTTCGCAGAGGAATTCAAATAGTTGCGGCTGCCTAAATAAACTCGCCAAGGACTTGGCCAATGGGCCGCTGCCGAGGCAGATCTGTCATTTGTTGTGCCCGTTGTTTGTTTTCGTTGTTGTTGTTGGCAGTTGCTTTGTTATTTGTTGTTGCGCTGATAAATGTGCCGCTGGCAGCCAAAAACCAAAAACAAACACATAAATCAACAGCCACGTGGTAGGCCGACGAGGGCAACAAGGCGAAGGCGAAGGAGGAGGAGGAGGAGGAGTCAAGTGACAGTTGGCTAGCAAGTTAAAGTTAAACATTCCTATAATTATTGGTCGACTTTTGCATTTAAGTCTTTAGATTTGAGTCAATCCGTTCGCTCAGCATTTTAACAGCTAAACTTTTTATGTGCTTCGGGCCTTGAGATATGTCAATGGAACAAGCGCCCTTTTATCTCCTGCCTTTTAGATGATGAATACTTTTAATATCCACTCAGTGAAGCGTTGAATCCATAAAATGCAATTGTGGTATCTTGCCAATAAAAGAAACAACTCAGTGAAGCATAAATGTCTTGATTTCAAGAAGTGTTATTCTATTTCCTATTCCTGTTTCATTGCTCGACATTTTCAGTTTGAGAATTCCTCTTCCAATTCCAAACACATTTTGACCTTTATCCAACAAATTTGTTAACACAAAATGCGATTTGCTGGCCGAACCGAAGTTTCCAATTGCCAAATTCAGAATCTGAAATCTAAAATCCGAAATCCAAGTACATTCTGTCCGAGGGCAAACAATGCAGTCAGGCAGAAGTGTGTGTCTGCCAGATTGTGTGTGTGTGCGTGTGTGAGTGTGTGTGGCAAAAGCCAAATGAAATTTGGCCATAGTCAAGCTGAATCAGAAGCTGTGCGACACACACACGCAGTGAGCGAGAGGGAGAGGGAGAGACTTGCTGCCAACCGCAACAGCCAAAATTTATGCCAATATTTGCATTCAATGCCCCAAAAATAAACCGTAAAATGGTTGTTGGCACAGTCTCTGAGAGTTTGCCCGGCACAGCAGGCAGCAGGCGGCAGGCAGCTGGAACCAGGGTGTGGCAGGAGAGAGTGCGAAAGAGAGGGAGAGGGACAGGCGTAGCTGTGGATAATATGCAGCCTGTGCCGCCTGCATTACTGCGTAGGCTCAAAATTTCATATTTATGATAGCAGGCGGCGGTGCTGACCAGGAGAAGATGAAGAGAGGAGAGAGGGGAGGGACAGTGTGAATGTGTGCATTGACTGCAATAATTCAATTGCACACCTACGCAATTTACTGGCACCACAACAGCAGCAGCAACAACAACAACAGCAGCATCTGTGGAAGAGCAAGAACAAGAACAACAACAATCAGCAGGCAGCCTATCGGAATATTGAAATATCGTAGCAGTTGCTCCACTGGTCAGCACTGGGAAAACGTTTAAAGCGCTTGAACGCACACACACAGACACACTCTCATACATACACTTGCATAGCTAAAGCAAACATGGTCAACATTTAGCATATTCCGAAAGTTAGAAGCCCAAAGAGCTCCGACAGTCTCTCACACTTGAACCGTTTCGTGTGTGCTGCAGGAGTTGGGCATAATTGGATTTGTTTAGCTGTCAATATTATGTCAGAAGTTGACATCAAGAGTTTGACACATGACTGCAAGGCATAGCACAGCAAGGCCTGGTCGGGGGCGCTTGGCAGAGGCGTGGCGCGACAGACAGGCGAGTCAGATAGACAAGTCGATAGCAATGGAGCTCCGAAAGAGATACAGGCACTCAGAAATTAGACGGAACATTCAGACAGACAGTCAGGGAGAGCCAGAGAGACAGACGGACAGACGGCGAGAGCAGGCAATACGAATAGATAAAAAGTCTTTTGTCTATATTTAAATGACCTGTAAATAGGGTGAAGAGTCTATTGAATGTGTAGAGGTGTTTGCTGTAAGGACAAGAGTTTGGTCAGTAAATAAATAAAATAAAATAAAATGACGATCTAAATGATAATTCAGTATAACCTAACAATAAAAAGATAATAAAGTTTAAAGTACAATGGGAATCATTCAAGTATATTAATTAATGGGAAATAATCTTAAGTATTCAGTTTCATTATCTATTTGACCTCAACGAACTCAGTAATTGGGAGCCAATGAAATATCATAAAATTATTATTTTTTTTTTTGTGTTTTTTATTATTATTATTTTTCTATTATATATATATTATTTTGTGTTCAATCCACTAGGCATTTTCTATTTAGATATTTATTTACAAACATGGCATAAACTATAACATAAATATTTGGGAGAAAAAATCAAAAATATAGAAAACCTCAAGATTATTTATTACAAGATAAATTAAGAACTAAATAATACTAAAACTAAATTTTTAGTTTTCTATAATAGAAATTTCACTGCAAGAGCAGGGTAGCTGCTAGTGCAGCACGCTCTGTCACAGCCATAAGTTTTAAGCTATGAATTGATTGACGTCCAAGTCATGTGAATGATTCCAAAAAAAAAGGGAAGAAAAAATACATAAATGTTGACATTCGAATGACGTGATTCGAAGCTTTTTATAGCACAGTCACAGGCGCGAGTATCACATTTTATGGCTGTCGATGAAAGGGCTGGAGGAGGGGGCGGGGGGCGTAGAGCATGAGGCGGCAGCTGGTTCTGACACTCGGCATTTTTGGACGGCTTTTGTCAAGGTGTCGAGCACATCAAAGCCAGCGAAAAGGGTTAGACTCGAGTCGGCACTTGACATAGCTCAGCGTCTGTCCCAGTTCAATTGTCCTTCTTCCATGTCCTTCGGCGCTGCAAGCAATTTGCTGAGCTAGCTGATAGCTACTCAAGTGGCCTTCACAAACATCCGGCTACACATGCTGCGTAATACTATTAGCTCTCGTATCAATTACCGAGCTGAGTCCCACGTCTTCGTCTCCTCCACTGCATCAGCTACGTCAGCTACGTCTGCTGTTGCCTTGGCAAACACTGCGTATACGTAACGTGTGTTTGCTTTAGCTGGCATATATTTAACTTACAGCTCAAGCCAAACACTTGAGCCGTAAACCAAAATTAAAACAAGTGCACAAGAGCTGCTCATTAGCCACGCCCACACCCACACATATACAACAGCTGCTGCTGCTGCTGCTGTTGTGGCACATGAATGATTTACATTTTGCTTGGCGGCGCCCAAACAGAGTTTTAATAAAGTATTTGCTCACTCGAGTGCAGCAACAGCAAGAAACAACAACAGCAGCAACAATAACGACAGCAAATACAAACAATCTGCATGAAAAGTGCGCATCTGATCGACTATGAGATACCTTGTAAATAGAAAATACTCGTAGAAATGAGATTTGAAATATGATCAAGAAATACGAGAGAGAGAGAGAGAGAGAGAGATAGTGTGTCATTTGAAATGAGAAATACATCATAAAAGCTTGTTGTAAAAGAAATAAAAATGAAAAAAAAAACTAGGTATAGAAAAGATTAAAGATTGAAAATTGAATATTGAAAATGAAAAAAGAATGAAAAAAGAGTGAAATTGAATATTGGAATAGAATGCAGATGTAAAATACAAGCTATTGAAAGTTGATAATTGAAAATTTAAGGTTGAAGAGTGAAGATTGAATATTGGAGATTGAAAATTGCAAATAGAAGATTGAAGTTTGCAGGTAATATGTTGATGATTGAAGATTAAAAATTGTAGATTGAAGATTGAGTTTGGATGAGGATTGAAAATTAAAGATTGAAGTTTGAAGATATGAAATTAAAGATTTAAAATTAAAAAATTAAAATAAAATAGCAAAGATTGAGTAAAAAAATTGGTAATTATTAAACAAACATATATATATATAAAATATATTCAAAAAGAAACTTTAGATTTTAGAGCTTTCATATGCCCAGGCAGCGCATATGTGTTCAGGGTATGCAAAGTGCAAACACTCAATGCCCGAAAAAACGAGAAAGAGATAACACAAGTGCGAGAGAGCGAGAACGACAGATATAGAGATGAGAGAGAAGGGCTGGAGACAGCATGGAGCCAGAAAGTTGACTTTTGCAATCAGCAGGAGCTGCAGTTGCCTGTGCGCTGACGTTGATGGGTGAGCGGCAAATTTTCAAGCTGACTGAATGACTGACACAGGGCATAAAGTGGGCGGGAAGGGGCGACTGGCTGTGAGTTAAGTGGCTGACTTGGCACTGGCATAATTTACATATGCCAAACATGCAGCAAGGAGCAGAAACCAACAACAAATGAGCTCCGCATTGTTGGCAGGCACCTGCAGAAAGCCACACAAACACACTCACACACTCACACACACACTCAACACTCACACACACATGGAGAGCATTCTCAGCTAGGGTTTATTTATATGAGTGATTAGCCACTAACAGAAGTTTGCAGCTGAAGGCAAGGGCTCATCTCAGCTGACTGACAGTTGCCGTGTTTATTTATTAGTGTGTGCGTGCGTGTGTGTGTGTGTGTGTGTGTGTGTGGAGGTGTGTATGGCTGTCATGCCGTCTGTCTGTTTGTGGCAGGCAAATATAAATAGCTGCAACAGCTGCCACACTGCACGTTCCGCAGGGCCTGCAGCCGCAGAGCTTGAACAGGCTTTAACTCCTTGGCAGCTGCTTAAAGTAGCCAGCCATAAGTTAAGCCCTTAAGCCCTGCCCCCTCCCTAATGCTGGCTGTCAATATTTGAGTTTATTTGTAGCTGCAGCAGCTTCTGCTGCCGCTTGAGATTTGCTTTTTACGTGGCGCGTTGCACGTTGCACGTTGCACACGTCGCAGCTGCCTGGTAATTGAGTTGGAAAAATGTTGTTGACGCGAACGCCCAGCTCGGCGCGACATGCTGCGACAATTGCGAGCAGCCACGCCGCCACGCCCCCTCTACTAGTCCCCACAGCCGCCCACTCGTTACACATCGCTGCCTCCTGCCGGCTGCCTCCTGCCTCCTGCCGCCTCTCCTCCCCGCGCTTTGCATATTATTACGTGAATTCTTTTCGTTTGTTGCAATTTTTGCGCTCTCTCTCTCCCATCTCCCTCTCTCCCTTGTTCCTTCGATTTCTTTTTGCTGCTTGCTGCTGGCTGGAAAACATGTGCGCAAACATTTAAATCAATTGTGCCCCAATGCCCTGGCCCCGCCCGCACCATTCCCCATTCGCAATTGTTATGCAAAATTCGCACCACGCGCGCAAATCAAGCAACAAAATGCACCAAAATTGACACGGCCCGCAGATGCTGCCATCAATTTGGCGGCAGTCCCCAAATGCCAAAAGTGTTGCAACATCAATTGCCAGCGATGCAGGCCAGGCTGCAGGTGGCTGCAAGGGGGCGCCGCGTGTTGCCAATTTGATTATATTCCTACGAAGTCCTCGAGCACCGTCGGAAGAGAAAAATTCCATGACATTGCGATTTTTTATTGAAGGCAATCAATTAAATTAAAATGTGAATTTGCTCGATTAGAAAAATAGAGAAAGAAATTGAATGAAGACATTTCTCAACTAAAAACTTTCCAAATATTGGAATAAAAAATTGTTGAAAAATAAATGTAATAAAATAAATAAATAAAAGAAACAGATTTTTAAATATTTTGCTTTGATTAAAAATCAGTTTCAGTGCGAGAAACGCTTAAAGTATATGCAAATTTTAAATCAAATTAATGAAATTATATTGCCTAAATAAAGTTTAGGTTAATATATTTAAAATATATTGAAAAGTAAAAAAAAAAAAAAAAAAACCGTAAAAATATTATTAAATTTGACTAATATATTTAAATATATATTTGGATTAAATTCTTTAAAAATAAAATAAGGTCCTTGATGTTATACATAAAATAAATTCAAATATTAAGAAATCAGAGCAGCGCTGAAAATTAAATATAATTAAAATTAATTAAAATATTATTAGATTTCACTGATATATTGTATTTAAATATCTACAATTTAAATATCTAAAGGAACTTCTAGAACAGATCTGAGTCAAAATATTGTTTTTCATTTATTTCAATTAAATACTTAAAACATAAAGTTAGTTTCTTGAACTCAAACATAAAACAAATTCAAATATAAAGAAATCAGTACAGCATTTAGAATTATTTAAATATATTAATAATTATATATATATGAAGTCATAATATATATATATGAAACAATACGCCAACTACATTTGAACTAACTTCATTCGCGTATCAATATTATATTGAAAAATTTCATTATGCAAATTGTTGGTTATCGATTTGATAGGCCATTGCTTATATCCTGATTTGCTTTTCAAGTAAATGGGCCGTGTGACTTGTCCGACAGCTTTGCTGCTTCTGCATCTGCTTCTTCTTCTTTTTTCAATTTCGATTTTGCGGAGCGATTTAAATTTTAAGCCGCTGTCGTCGCAGTTTTCCTTGGCATTTGCCATGGCAAAAAAAAAAAGTCGAAGAAAATTGCATAAAAATTCGCCTTGCCTCGATTTCTGTGCATCAGGAAGGAAGCAAGGGGCTAGGCGCAGCCAGTGGGAGAGGGCTAGGTGCACGATAGTTAGCTCTGTCTAGCTGTCTCTTTCTAGTTTCTGTTGCAAGGTGCACAGTTTCTCACACACACACACACACACACACAGGCAGACACACGGCGAAGGTCGCGCCACAGTTGCATGGCATGACATGGCATTATACGAGCTTTGGATACAGTGAGGACTCGTTGCCGAGCGTAGGCCCGCGGCGGCGGCTGTCCTCAATAGCAAGAAGAAGAAGCACCAGCAGCAAATAAAAAGAATAACTTTTCCAGCTAAGCCCACTTGAAAGCCAATAAGGTGGAAAAGCAGCAGCAGAAATTGTACATTTTTCACATTTTGCAACTTGTTCTGTGGCAGCCGCAAAAAGCCATCAACATTTTATATATATATGTGTGTGTGAGTGTGTATGTTATGCAAATGATACTGTGCTCGTAACAACACTACTATTACGACTCTTTCAGCTATCTAAATTCATATAATTAAATTAATTTCCTTCTCTCTCTCTCCCTCTCTCTCTTTTGCAGACACGCACAGCCCAGCGCAGCGCAATTTATTATTCAGGTAAATATTTATGTTGATTATTAATATTCTTTATAGTAGCTCTTAATTACTCTGTTCGCACCACGGGTTTTCCCTTAAAGGGTATTGACTGAGAACGCACTAGATTTGTGTAGTTTCATATATATTATATAGGATCTCGAGTTTCATATTGGTGCGAATGTAAGGGCTTGAGTCGAACGAATCATATAAATAAAATTAATATAGTATATAATGTATGAATATGAATATAATCAGATAAATAAAATTAATTTATTTTAGTAAATATGATGTAAACTTAAGCTATAACTAAATTCGATATGTCTCTTGTATGAGAAAGGAAATTCAAATTCAATCCGTAACTTTGTTACTTATATTGTTAAAGGTAAAATCGTGAATGCCTTAAATTGATATCTTTACTTACTTTAGGAGTAGTTCAATTCAAATAAGACTTTTGCAAGAAAATTACATAATTCATATATCTTAAACAAGGCAAAGCTGTCTGACTCGATTTAATAAACTTACTTCTGACTAATGTATACCCAAACAGCAATTAGACCATCTGATGAGTTCCTTCTAAATACATATAATTTTTCACTGCTATTATCTGCAGATGTTGCTATTGATTATTTATATTGATTATACATTGTATAAAGAATGCAGCAAATTACTTTCCTAAAACTTGAGTGTCTATGTCTGCCATATCTTATCATAATATTTCCAAATTCTCATTTTCCCCAATTAGAACAACTTGGGTTTATACACAGTTTTCTGGCACTCAGCGAGAGTACTTCGGCTTGAACAGTTCTCAGCTGGCTTCCTCTTGACAACATGTATTTTATATATATATTATTTGCTCTCTCATTTTGTTGAAAAAAAAGTTTCTGTACTTTTAGTGGCTGCTGCCAAGTGCTCGCAATTAAATTTAATTAGTTTAACTTAAAATTGCAAAAACTAATTGCTCGATGCGTGCGCGTCTCAAATCTTTTCCATTTAATTTGCTTTTTATGACAAGTTGTCGTCGTCGCTGGCTTCTGTTGTTGTTTCCACTGAATTTTTTACGAGTGCCAAACGTGCGAAACTTTAGTTACAGCACAAAAAATAAGCACACATTTAACAAGCAGTTTATGGCGCGGCGAAGGCGGAGAGAAGTGTGGGGCGAGTCTAAGCTATGGCATGATTTGCCACTAATTGGCCAGATAAGCGCTTTTTAGACATGTTTTAATTGGCCACAGTAGCTGTTAACTGTAAATTGTGGCACACACACTCACACACAGACACGTCAGGTGTGGCAAGCAGCTCTAATCAGCTGCAGGTCTCTCTGCTCCCCTCTCTCTCCCTCTCTCTTCCTCTCTCTCTCTTGCTGACTGTCTGTGCGGCACTTGGAAGTTTTTGGGCAACTGCTGGCGCACATGCAACTTTCTCAAATTAAAAGCATACTTCTTGGCGACTTGCAACCGCACGACAATGCAATAAAAGTAAACTAGTTGCAACTGCTCTTTGCAACATGGCCAAAACAATTGAGCAACTCGTTCAAGAACAGAATCAAAATGCGCTGATAGAAACCAATTGGGGAGAATGGGAAAACTAACTACAGACACACACACCCACACGAATACTAAGGCAAAAAAAGAAACTTTATCCTGCGACATGTTGCAGTGTCCTTACATATTGAATGTTTATTTGCATGCAATGAGGCGGTTGTGTGTGTCTCTCTCTCTCTTTCTCTCTCTCTCTCTCTCTCTCTCTCTCTCTCTCTCTCTCTCTCTATGGGAAAACTTTGGCTGGAGTTTAAAATAGGTCGTTGTAGTCATGCCGGCAACAAGGGGTTAACAGCGTTCTTAATATCGCATAAAAAGTGAACAGCAAAATACAAAATAAAAAAAAAAAACAAAACTGCGTAACAAAGTTAAAATGAAACTTTCGCGAAACTTTGCAACACTGCTCGCAGCTTATATGGCTTTAAGCTCTTTGGCCGTACAAAATGGCCGCCCGCCCACAGAGCAGAGGCGGGGTCTCTATTAAAGCACGGCTTACGCTCAGTTTCGCAATTTAAGCAAATCGATGAGTCGCAGCTTAAGGCGGCGCACGTGTCCCATGCACTGAATGGCTTAGCTTTGCGATACGGGGGCGTGGCCTAATCTTGGAGCCGCTCCATTTGCGGGTTGCGTGTGCAAATTATGGCCACGAAACGAAGCCGATGAACTCGTGCGCCTCATCAAATCTGTTGTTAATATGCTTTTAGCGTTATATAAATTAAGAGCTTAACTTGATTAAGCCTCTGGTGCTCAGGTGTGGAATTACTGCTGGCAGAGGCAACGTCAATCAGAGTAAATTTATGAATTAAATGGATATTCGAGGGATTCTCTAAGCCAACTATCGATTAGTTTTGCAATAAGTAAATGAAGTTGACATCTTGCCGAAGTTGACGTTATTCAATGTCAAGTAGAATATCCAACATATGGCAATATATAGCAATAAGGCAATAAGGAAAGAAGCTTCTATTTGGATTCAAGTTATACTAAACGGATCTCGATGTGTCTCCTATTCCCTCTTTTCCGGTTAGATAGATAAAGGCCGTTAGCATATATTCTTATTCTCGAGATCTTACATTAAGTTATTCTCTATTTGCTGTCCTCTCCCTTTCCCCTTTTCTTTCAATTTCCTCTGTTTTTCGCGTTTTTCTCTCTCGGTCTTTTAATCGCCCTTTCGTACCCGCGCTTTCGTTTTCTTCTATCTCTCACTTTTATATTCTTCAACTTTTACTTTACTATTTTCCACTCTCTTTCTCGCTTTTTCCTTCTTTACTCTTCTTTTAACTCTCTCTTTCTTTTTTCCTCCTTTCCCTTTCATTTTATTCTCTTTTTCTTGCTCTCTCTTATTTCTTTCAGTTTCTCCGTCTCTATCAGTTTCCCCTTTTTTTTTGTCGTTCCCATGTTCTGGGAACTTTTGGAGCCTATTTATTATTCACTTATACCTTCCACATCTCAATCTCTCTCTTTCTCTCTCTCTCTTTCTTTCTCTTTCTCATTCTCTCTCTCTCATTCTCTCTCTCTCTCTCTCTTTCCTTATGATATATACATGTGTATATTAATAATTTCTACAGATATTTATAAGACTCTTGAATTTAATTAGGAATTCAAGAATCCTAATCAAAATCTGATACAGTTTTTGATTTATGAATTATTGACAACTCATCAATATAGCTGCCGCTTCAATATATTTCTCTAATTAGCTGCAAAACAGCCAAGTTAAAATTTCAAAATCCTTAAAGAGAAAAGTTGCAAATCTAAATTTTTAATGCACTCAATCTAGCGAAACTTATTTAGCCAACTTCCACATTTACCTAAGCAATCTCTTTATAAATTAACAATCTTCACAAAGTTGCACAAACACTTGTTGAAAATGCCAGCAACAACAACAACAACGACAACAGCGAGGACCGAGAACATTTTTAATTGTCTTGCTGCTCGCTCATGTGAATTACGCATACGCCGCGTGGCACCAGTCAAAAAGCAAAGAGCGAAAAGCTAAAAAGCAAAAAAAGGCGAAAATGAAACGGGGAAAAGTGCAGGGAAGCGAAAGAAATGTCAACAATAATTTTTAATTAAGATTTGTTTTCATTTTTCATATTAGAGCGAGCGAAGCGCACACACACGGACACACACACACACATACAGAGTGTCCCAGCGCAGGAGTTAATTTGAATTTTATAGCAGTCAAGTTTGTGTAATTTAAGAGCCAGCTACAAGACGGGGCGTTGAGCAACACATGTTTGCCAGTGGGCGTGGCACATGTGCAACTACAGCTTGTAATGTGAATGTGTGTGTGTGTTGTGTTTGTACTTTAGCGCTTTTTTTAGACAGTTCTCTGCTTTGCAGCTGCGCTAGCGCATGCTTCACTGCATAGACACATAACACACACACTAACACACACTGGCTCACTTTCAGAGTTTCTGCAGAGCCGTAGACTCTTTGACAGGCAACTCGCATGAACTTTGCATTCAAAATAAAGCACAAAAAGTAGAAGATAGCTAAAAAGAAAAGGAAACTTTTTCAATTTCTTCAACTGCATTTTGGGCCAGTCCCCGCCCACCGCCCACCCGCCCTGCTGCCTGTTGTGTTTGTTCTTTGCTACAAGTTAATCTGCGCCATAGACTCAACTTGCTAACTGTCTGCAAGGAGTAACCCAGCCCTAACCCCCTCCCCACCCACACACCCCTTGCATCGCCGTGCAGTTCATTTCCTTGAGATTTTCACAAGTTTTTGCTGCAGTAAAAGTTCTAATTTCGTTACATACTCAGCACAAATTACACATGTAATGCATATGTAAACCGAACCGAACTCGAGATAGCCCCACTCTCTGGGCAATTTCTGCAATTTATTAGGCATCTGCAGGCCTTTCAGCTATCTGCTCCATTACAAGCTCAAGTTTTATCGGACTTCGCAAGTTTATGGCGGCAATTAAGACTAAGCCTGGCCAACGCAACTGTGAAAATTTGCGCAAAAATTGAATATATGCATAGATTTATATATGCCACCATCAAGCGAGTGCGTGTGCGTGTGTGTGTGTGTGTATGTGTTTACTTATTAAATTATGTGCTCAAAGTTTGCAGCGCAAATGCCTTTGCTGTCTGGCAATTATTCCATTATATGTAAGCGACCTAAAACAAACCAAGTTCCACGCCCAGGCCCAGTCCTAACCACCTTGAACCCCCCATCGTTCGCTGCAATTGCTGCACACACTTTTCTTAGCTTTTCTTTTCTTTTCTCTTTTTCTTTATTTTTGTCGCATCTTCCATAAAGACGCCTTCAAAGTTTGCGCAACATTCTTTGCAACCAGCAGGATGCGGGGGCTGCAGCAGCTCCTCTTTGTTATTAACATAATTGCATAAAGTTGCAGCTGAGTTGTGCAAAGTGTGGCAAAGATATTTTTGGGCAGACAACGCTTAAGCGCTTAATGCCATTTATTTGCCTTTGCTTTTGCCGCTGCCTCTGCCTTTACTCTGGCCATCGTTACAACACTCGGCTCCTTTCTTTGCTTTCACTTCACGCTGACATTGCATACTTTTTGGGGCCCGCATCGCTTTTAATTATTGTGCCAAAGTCAGCAGCAACTGGCGTCGCCTACATATTTTTTGCCCGCCGTCTTGTTATTTTTCTTTCAGTGCGCTCTCTTAAGCTCCATTAATTTGATATGCACCGCGTTTGCCTGTCCGTCCCGTCCCTGGGTCGCCTGGGTCAACGCTGCGTATACGCATCATTAAATGCGCCCAGGCACAAAGCGGGCCGCACGCAAATTAAACTGCCATATAATTTTCTACCCAGCCATGGACACGCCCGCGGCAATGGCAACAAAAAAGAAAGAAACAGAAAACGGCAAGCAAACACACGCACACACACACACACATACAACAGCACTCTGCCGAAGGCCAAGAAAACTGAACATGAGATGAAACAAATATTACGCCTAAATACCCTTTGATAATTGGTATTAAAAAAGGAACAAATAAATAAGTTAAATTTGTGCTCGATCAGTAAATATATTTCTAAAATATTACTATAAATACTCAATAATTATTACAATTATTCAATAATATATTATGAGATATTATATGTAATATAGGCTGAACAGAACCAACATACCAAATACCATAGCTCAAATTCTGATTGTTCCTGAGATTTTGCCTCTTGAATGTCATTTAAATATTTCATACAAATATTTATACCAAGTAATATCTCAGCCAATATTATCTACTTTTCAGGAACCTACATACCTAATATTATAGCTAAAGCTCTAATGGATCCTGAGATTTTGTCCCTCAATGTCATTCACGTATATCATTCAAATATTAATACCAAGTAATATCTCAGTTAATATGATCTATTGTAGATTTCAGGTTTATTTCTTTAACACTTGAAATTCAATTAGGTTAGACTCTACGGAGTTTTGTTTAATATATTTTATATGTTTTATTGATTAATATTTGTCTCTCTTATAATTACCCATTCGCTGCCTTGTCCACACAATATGCACAACGCATTCTCCCACGATTTACAGGGTATACAAAATGTATGTTTCGCACCCATATTGAGGCGCTTTTTGTGCTATTCCAAGCGATTTACTAGTCGGATCTAAGTGATTATAAATAAGAGATTTTTCCCGAGCCCTTGCAAATCCCACCCCACACACACACGCACAGCTAATGCTAATGCGTGCGTGCGTGAGTGTGTGAGTGTGTTGACTTCATCAAATTTCAATGCTTGGCCGCTCACTGATTTACTTGTTCAGGGGGCAGCTGCGGCAGCAGCATTGATTGCGTCAAATGGGCCGCTAAATGTTGACTTTGCTTTTGAAGTTCGCTCACTACTTCTGCCCCTGCTCCGTGCTTAATCTATTCCTCTGCACACGCCTGTCCTTAAACATGACAAAGCGTAACGGAAGCGGAAATGTCCGGCAGCAGCGCTTGATTTATTATCGGCCTCAACGATGGGGCGTGGCCAGCAGCAGAAGCAGTCGCAGGGGCAGAGCGGGCTGCATTAAAGTATTCAGCTTGTATTCGCATTGTATTCACTCGTTATTCACGCGGCATTCACTTGCCATTCACTCAGCACCAAGACTTTACTGTCATGTCATCATACTCTTACGCGAGTCGCTGCCCCCATTTGTTGCACGCATAGGGGGCATCAGGCGCAGCCGCCCCGAGCTCTGCCATGACGCAGCGCCTAAAATTATGCCACAGCTTTTGGCAAATATGTTACAAATTCTGCTGATTAAGCAGAGAGCGTGGGCGCAGAGCAAATTTGATTTAATTTTGCTCCTTTTCCCAAATATTTAACAAAATGCCGAAAACTGAAAGAAAAAGGCAACGCTTATTGAATTTCCTCTGGGATTCAATTTATGCCACTGAAACATTTAGCGAAAACTAAAAATATTTGTATATTTATCTTCTTTTTTTGCATTTTGTACATCCTCTAGCTGTGTTGATGTTAGCCCCAAGAGTGCAAACAATACTGAAATAATATTTGTAACTCTTTTCTGTTTAGTTTTTGCATTTTGTATGACTTTAATACCATCAGATGGGGGACAAAACTTTTGTTACTCTTCTATCGATCAGCAATTGCCAAATAAATGTGGAATATATAACTAAACTAAACAATAGAGTAGTATTATGAGAGATAATTTTTCAGTACTTGAATTATTATTACAACTTGGGAATGAGAGCTGCCATCTATGCTGTACTCCGATGAGGAAGCTAAACCGATTCAATTCTGTAATGCATTTATCTCTTTTTTATAAGAAACTTTAATTATTATTATTCATTCATAATTAACTTTATGTGTATGCATGTGTAGATTTAGATGTATTCTGTGATATTATATATAAAGTAAAGACTGCGACTGACAAGTGTCACATTTAGTTCTAAGCGTTAACTAATAAGTAGGCCCGTAAGCCAGGATAGGCATATTAAATATGGAGGTATATTTTTCTAGTATTTTAAGTTTATCTGATTCCACGATGGTTCTTTCAATACTTTCAATCTTCGCCTGTTGATGGCCGGAATAGATCCGATGTGGCTTCAATGCGCTACCTGTCTTTAAACGCATCTCCAATGTGACATCAAAGTATTTAAAATTTTTATATTGTATAATAACTGTGTGTTTTGTGTGTAAGGCACAAATGTTTCAGTTCTATATGTTCCAATCAATACCTAATACATTAAAAATAATCATAAAGTCCATGTTCTTACTTCATCAATTTATGCATTTGCTTATACAAAAGGCTGTTTCAACTGTTGTATTAACATTAACTAAGAATCGATACCCAACAATTTCTCATCAAAGTTTGAGCCATCGCCATTATCGCTGTCATTTTTTATACAGCTTTCAATTAAAATCAACATATTAGTCTCTCAAACCCCTTGAACGGGTTCATTCATTTTTGATGAGCTTCGCTTTACATATTTATTACTGCAAACTGTGCTTTGTCTGGAGGCCATTGGGGAGAGCAGGGCATAAAACCGTGTCAACTGTGCCACATTTTGCAATATTTCAGCGTAAAAATCAATCAAAGGTATCAATCACGGGTCGCAATCAACTCTTTGATGGGGGGCGTGTCCAGAGGTGTTTGGCGGGGGAGTCCGTGATAGACACACGGTATTAAAATTATTGACAGCTACAATTTATTATCAATTTCAATGGAAATGCGAAATGAAATGCGAGCCCAAAAAGAAGTGCAAATCAAACGACATACATTTAAATCAATTGCAGATTGAAAGAGGCGGATTTATAGAGAGGGGGAGAGCGGGACAGAACGATTGATGAATTTGGAAAACAATTAGAATTTCAAATGAACCTAAGGCTGGCTGGCTTAAGGGTTAAGCAGACAGGTGTGAGAGTGTGTGTGTGTGAGTGTGTGAGTGTGTGAATGTGTGTGTGTGTGTGTGAAGGGGTTGTCAATTCCTCTCTCTGGCTACTGCATATTTCATGAGTGTGTAGGTGTCTGCGGGTGTGCGTGTGTGAATTTAAATTTGTAATGCGTGTGCTTTGTTTGCCTGTTGCTGATTTGTTTGTGCCATTTGCAACTGGCCCAAATGTCGCTCAGCGCGCTGTGGCTTTAAGTTGCGTATACGACGCGTCGCCCCTCATAAATAACAAAATCACATTAATTTAAAACCCATTTCGCGAATAAACACAGACGATGCGACGCAGTTGGGGCAGTCGGGGCATTCAGGGCTCGTTGCTGTTCGAAACTGCATTTTAAATTAAAATTAAAAGTTATAACGCGTCGCATTATCAGTTGGCTGCAAGGACAATGCCTGGACACAGCCCGAACGGGCTGAACAGCCTGCACTGCCTGCACTGCCTGCACTGGCCGTCTGCTGTTGTCATAAATAATAAATATTGTGCACGCATACAATTATGGCAGCTGCACACACACAAACACACACATACACAGACAGAGACAGTAGCTCGCACATTTATTACAACAGTTTTGGCCAGTTTTTATTATTACCGTTTGTTTCGCCTGCGAAATTGGCCAGGTGCAAAAGTCTAAAAACAATTAAATGATTAATGACATTTTGCAGCGCTTTATAAGCAAATTTTGCAACTTTCATAAGGCTAATGAATAATGTAATGCCAATGAGACCAATTGCATGTGCAGTTATGTATGCTAAGAGTGTCCATCGGGCAGGCTGAAAGAGACGGCGAGAGGGAGAGACAGAGAGACAGCAGTTAAAGAGGAGAGAAGATAGGAGCTATTTCCACATTAGGTAAGCTGGAAGTGAATGAAATTTGTATAGTTAGCTGAGCCATCATCTGCGAATCTATTATTCAAATACAGCTAAAATACATAAAATTCAAAAATAAAAGCAGAGACCATTTGAAAACATAATTGAATTTCTTTATGAATATAATTTGTGAGTGTTTTTTATACCCTGAACCTATTGAAAATGGGAAATCAGTGTATAATAGTTTTGTTAAATGTATGTAACAGGCAGAAGAAAGAGTGACAGATCCCATAAATATTACATATTTTTGATCAGGGTGACAAGTCGATTTAGCACTGTCCGTATGTTTGAACGCGTCGCTATTAGTATCTATAATAGCTGAGACATTTTTTTAAGTTCGTGTGCACGTTCAAATCAAGTCTATATAATAAATTCGATAACTTGTTTTGTTGTACCGTTATCGATTTTAGTCCTTATCGAAAATATGTTTTAAGATTATAACTCCCGCATCTTTAGAGCAAGAGCCTTAAAATTTTGCAAATAGATTCATGTGAATTTAATACAATTTTGTTTTATTTTAGATGCCGGCTCTAAATTACAGATAGCCCCAAGTTCAAGTTGACAATTTTTATAAAATTTTTTATTTGATAGATGTCGTCCTTGTAGAGACTAAAAATGCAGATGGAATGGAGTTCAGGTATTCTCCTAGTCAGTCAGTTTTCTTAGTTGTTCTAAATAGGCAAATGTGTTAATATACAATTGTAATCACAAAAAAATAAAAAAAAAAAAAATAAAATAAAAAAAACTATGCAATATAATACAAACAAGATTATCTCCCTTTTATGTACAGTCGACTAGAGTAATTAGAAAATGATAGAGGGCTTTAGATGAAAGAGATAAGATAAAAGCTGAAAATATATTTTTGTCATGTGAAATTAAAATTTCCAAGAATACATTTGACTTTTTAAAACAAACATGATGATCAATGTAATATAATTTTATTTAATTAAAAATATGTTAATTTCAAACAAAATTTCCCTCGTTAATCTTTGCTGAGACATATTCTACAGAATGAAACTCAGTTAAAGCTGTGCTACCCAAGTTTCAGAAAGAAAAAAGATTTTGTAAAGTATTTCAATAATCAAAGATTATAATTGGTTAATAACTAAGAAGTCCAAGAGTTATTTTACAGCAAATTGCATTCTAGAGTGTTCTAAAATATGCAATATATTATATTAGTTCCATTTATTAATTTGTTAACTTAATGTCCAACATGAGGGCTTATCCCAGCTCTCGACGGCTCTCACCTGTTCAGGTCCTGATGGAAAAGCATCTTTCAGTCAATTGCACTCGAAAGAGTTGCTCGACAGCCGGAAAAGCACTTAATCGCATGTTTTAATCGAATTTAAATTAAATTCGAGCCATAGAAATGTCAATTGAGAGCGGACTGTGATTGATTTTTAATTAAAATTACATATTTATTTATTTTTAATTAAGTTGATTGGCTTTTCGAGCAGTAACCGCAACAGCAACAACAACAGCAACAAAAACAATGACAAATGCTTTACTAATTTCCACAGTGAATGTAATGAATTCGTTTTATATTTTGCTTTATTGCGGGCACAAAGACAAGCGACGCACACGCCCAGCCACGCCCATAAACAATAAAAGTGTGCAGCATATAGTAATAATAATAATAATAACAATAATAATGATGATAATAATAATGATAATAATAATAATCGGCTGCCTCAGCCGCAACTTCACTTGCCACTCGAGGGACACATAAAGGCTGCCACGCCCAGCCACTAGACGCATCTTCTGGCCAAGTTAGTGCCGCAGCAGGCAGGCGCGGGCAGAGCCATAGGGGCAGATGGGGCTGGGTTCAGCTGTCCTGTGATTTGCTTTGATTTGCACAGGCACGCACCATTGGCGAGCCGTAGGGCACAGCACAGTTTACATGCGTACAACCATCCGCAGTCATTAATTTCAATTTTGTCTGTTTGCAAAGAGCAGGCCCAGCCCCAGACCCTTCGCGTCCTGCGTATGATTGAAGGGTTCTTCTCTCTTTTGCGGCGCAGAGACAAAAATTATTTATTAACGTGCGTCTTGTGCCTGGGGCAGCAGCTGATGCGGCTCGATGCTGCCTCCACGATTGCTTCCTTTGACTGGAAGGGGAGCACAATTTACCCTACTCCCGCCTCCTGCAATTTAATTGATAGTTAAGCTTTTTAGTTATTTCTTAGCTTTTCTAGCAGTTTTAACTACTTTAGAATTTCTATTTTAGGCAGTCTGTCATGCATGCCTATTACTCAAAGTTCTTCGTATCATATAACTTTCTCTCAATCTCCTGCTTCTTTATGTTTTATTGTTTCATTGATAATTCTTAGTCTTTATAATACTTTTCATTTTCTTATTCTTTTTGGTAAATCTTGTTCTCTTTCTTCTAAGCGCCATCCATCCAAAAATATTCAAACCCGCAATCTTGCCATAATCCTTTGTCCGTCCATCCAGTGATCAGTAGTCTGGCCTAGTCGGGTCTCTTCATCTCATTCAAAATTGAATATTATATCTCTATCTTTACTACTTCTCTGCCTTCTGTTATTCTTTCGAAAATACCTTAGTAGTTTTCCTTTAACTTCCATCAACTCATTAGTTTTTCCGTCTTTTATCTTCAGTCTTTGCACTCTTTCTAAGCCTTCTCCAGTTATCTTCGCTGCTTCTTCTCGATAGTTTTTGGCTGCATTCAGCAGCTACTGCTCTAGCTCCTGCTCCTACTCCTGCTCCCACTCCTATTGCTACCCCTTCTCCTACTCCTTTCTGATTGCCTCAGCTGTTGCCCATCGATTGCTCCAATTGCTTCGTCCTTATGCTCGTCAAACGTTCTACCACTTTATGCATCTGTTCGATTGCTCACCATCTCCAACTACTGTGACTCCACCTTCTTTGATACAGCTACTTGTCTCCAGCTGCTGCTCTCGGCCCCTCCACAGCCCACGCCTTTTTGGTAGCAGCATCTTGAACTACTTCTTCGATTGACTCCGCCACTCTGCCACAAGCCACAAGCGCCGTGCAACGTGCTGTCCTGTGGCCCTTTTGCCCTCATTTGGTTGTTGGCCAAAATAAACAATAAATTAAATTGCCACATTTGATTGCTGCATGTGCGTCCGCCTACGTACCTGCCTTGCTGCCTGCCTGCCTGCCTGCCTGCCAGGCATAACATTTTTGATATGCCCCATGTGGCATGCGTCAGTTGCCAAAATGACTAAATGTATGGCAATACATTATGCAGTGGCCTGTCTTTGGCAAGCGTTTCTTATATCAATTTAAAGGTCCCCAACCCCAGAGGCAGGGCCTCCCCTAGCCCCGCTCCCCGTTCTGCGTTTGCCTTCAAGTTACGATCGTTTACGCATTTATTTTGCAATATCATTTGCTCTGGCGTCGACTTCTGTGCAATTCAAATTCAAGCCGCAGCCACGACATGGCCCCAGGATATGGCAAGATTTATGTGCGACGAGGACATTTTTCATGCTGCACAAAAATGCAAAAACGAAAAAAAACGAAAGAGGCAAAAAAAAAAAACGTTCATTGAAAACACATTTCCACACACACACACACAGCCCGCACTCGAAATGGGGAATTCAATAAAGCATTACGTAATATTGCCAAGTCACACACACACACACAGCTGCATTAGTAATGCAAAGCTGGCCATGTGAGTGCAATAATTTACAACATTTTAATCGAATTAGAAGCAGAAGCAGACGCAGGGCGCGCTGGGAGAGGGAGACCGAATAAAGAGTGTGAGGGAGAGGGAGAGAGTGAGAGAGCGCGATGCGGCAGATATCAGAGGCGAAGGCAACGGCAGCGGCAGCGGCAGAGCCAGCTGCAGCAGCTGGGGCTGAAGCGAAAGCAAGAACTGTAAGACTTCGGCGGGGCCCGACAGCTTTTCAGTGAGCCAAGAGCTAAGAGGCGGGCCAAAAGGAAAATGCATTTTAAGTGTTGCAAGCGGCAGGCGCTGCATGTGGCAGCCAGAGCGAGGCGGGCAGCGTGTGGCAGTTGGCGCAAGTGCCAACGGCTAAAGCATAAGACAAAACAAATATAAAAACCAAAAATAAAACAAAAGCAAAAAAGAAATTATACAAAGACAAAGCAAGAAGCAGCTAAGCGTTAGCATTTGTTTTGAACATGTGCCAACAAATGTTATTTATTGTTTTTGTTGTTGGTTTCAGTTTTTGTTTTTGTTTTTGTTTTTGGCTGGCAACGTTTGCTTGGGGCCAAAAACTTGATGCGCGTTGCAAGACTTCGAGCAAAGCGTTTAAATAGTTCAGCAAAAGAAAAGTCAGAAAACAGCTTTAATAAGAGTGGGAAATTGAAGAAGCAAGAGCTTTAAGCAAGAATCAAAGCTAATGAAGTTATCTGAATAGATATTTTCAGACACAGAAAACTTGAATCAAATAATTCATACATTTAACTCTTTTGTCACGTTTTAGTGTGTAATTTAGCTGAAAATTAATATGGAAAAACCTATTACAAATGAAATATTTACATTATAATACATTTGAATATTTAATTTAAAATACATTTTCAGATATAGAACTAACCTTTAGCTTTTGAATTTACTGATTTCACAGTCCATTAAAAATAAGTAAAAATATGCTTACAAAGAGATTTCAAACAGTTTTGTAACAAGTCATTTTGGAAATTTACTTTTTTTAGATAATCACATAAACCAACTTCATTTGAGGAAGAATGAAGAAAATGAATATTAAACCAAAGAGGTATATGATGGCAGGACGATTCACTTACTTTGAATGAAATTATAAGTTATTATGGGGAGAACTGCAGTTTTGGATACATTAACTGATTATGTACATTATTTGTATGTTTCGCTTGTTACAGGACGTAAGATGTATTGAGTTGTCCGATTTTTTAAAAGAAAGTAAATGCATTTTTGTTAAATCTTGGAGTGAACATTAATTAAATAGCTCAATAATCAATTTATTCGATAACCTTTTGCCCTATTTGATTTTATAGCCTCGTCATTGCCGATAGTTTTACCATTTAAGGGGATTTAAAAAACACCGAAAATATTTAAAGGCTATTCTAACTTTAGATATGCAATCTGAAGAAATATTCATTCATATACGACTTGAACTGTTTGCCGATATAATGCATATACAAGCAAAGTGTTATAATACTATAATACTCGTACATAGTAATAATATATTTCTTAGTTCAAAGCCTATAAAAAAAAGTTTCTATTTATTGAAAAAATTATTAATTTTTATAAACTAAAGAATTTACATTAGAAACTTAATGCCTACGTCTAGTAGAACCCATCCCACACGTATTTCAACTTTACTAAATAGGCAATCTATTTTTCAAACTTTATTTATTTTTTTTATCATCTTCAAGCGCTTATTAAATGTTAAATTTAGCTCTGGTAACCTAAACCTAACGAATTTAATATTATCTCTGCAACGTTTACAGCAAACAGCTTTGAAAGCTCATTAAGCTTTAATACTCCTTCTCACATGCAATTAAGTTCATTAAAGTCTCAATTCTCCGTATCCATATCCATTCGCTTTAGCAGCCACTTTGAGCACTTCTCAATGCTAGAAACAAAAAATCCCATTGAAGATTTGCTCGGGCAATTCAGATTATGCATATACATATATATTTTTATTTTTTTTTTTTTTTTTTTAACCAAAGGAGGACGCTGCATAAAAGACCAAAAGTAAATTGTCATAAATTCCAGGCAATAAATTTCTATTTGTTTTCATTTTTAGCCAGTTTCATTTGCTGTTCTGCACCGAGTGGCACCGAGCCGCAAAGGCAGCCACAGCCAGAGCTAGAGCCGTAGCTGTAGCCGTAGCCGTAGCCATAGCCGCAGCCACAGCCGTAGCCATAGAACACAATGCCAGTTATGTTGCCAGTTATGGTTCACACACACACACACACTAGCACACTCACACACTCATGGACAAAATGTTGTGTGCCAAATAAAACGTCAGTTTATGCAGCCGACCCAAACGCTGGGCTATGCAACTGGCGCACATTTATTATAATATTATTAAGTATACGCCAAGTTTGGCCGGGCACGGCGCAGCGGAGCGCAGCGCAGCGCAACGCAACGTTACGTTACGTTACATTGCGGGCGTATTTCATTGTTGACATTTAGTAACATTTATTGGGCAGCTGCACGAAACTTCTCCAAAAAAAGGCTAAATCAATCAAACTGAAGCCCGGAAAGCGGGCCAAAGCGTGGCAGCTGAATCGAAAGGAAGTGCAGCTGCAGACTCATTTATTTTATGATTATTGGAATAGCCATAAAAAGTTGAATAAAGAACGAGCTCAATGCAAAGTAATCGTCCTACTTTTGAATGAGCTGCTCTTATCGTTCTGTTGCGCTTTAGTTCTGCGAAAGTACGTATAGGTTGCTATATAATAGATCTGATCTTGGTCTGTCTTCATCTTTCTTCATTAATTTCCGTCCCTTTCACTATCTCCTTCTGTACTTCTCCAATGTCCATTCCTCCATGTCTTTCTCTTTTATACTTAGCTCATCTAGAAAAATATATATTAACTATTCTCTTCTTTCTTTCCATCTCTTTCTATTTATTATATTTGCTTTTTTCATTCCCTTCATTATCTTTTCTTCTTTTCTCATCATCATTTTGCGTTTCTCTTTCACTCTTTTCTGTATTTTTCCCCATATATCTCATATATATATCTCTCTTTCTCTTTCAGACTTAACTTATCTAGAACTATATATATATATATATCATTATCTCTCTCTTTCTCTCTCTCTCTCTCATTATTTTTCTTGTATTTGCTTCCGTAATTTCATTCCTTCTCTTTCCATTTCTTTTGTTGTTTTTTCTTCCTTTTTCTTCCCTTCTCTCCAACATTTCCACAAGTCTTATCTCCTCTTCTTCCTAATCTAGATCTTACTACAGTTTTTACTTGATATCAAGCGAATCATCAGTCTTTCAGTCTCTCAACTTTTGCTCTGCCCTTTCTTGCTTAGCTTCGTTTCTTTCTACTGGCTTTTTAAGCTTTCCTGTTAACGTCCCTTTTTCTATGTGATTTTTATTGTAGATTCTCAACCCGTCTGCTGCTGGATGCGCTTAACTATAATAAAATATTCAGCGCATATAAAAGTTAATGAAAGTCGCTCTTATTCCGCGCGGCGCTGTTACATTTATGCCGCACTCTGCAGCAGCTGCCACGAATACGAATTTTAAGGGCTGCTGCTGCTGCTGTTGCTTCTGTTGTCACTTAATGTCACTTGCCGCTAATAACTTTTGTCTTTGCGCCATAAAAAATCGATGTGGCTCGAGTTAGATTCACAGCTCGCAAGTCGCGGCCCGCAGCGCGCGACATGAGCCGCATTACAAGTGATTGGTTTGACACGAGTCTGGGTGGGAGAGATAGAACTGGCTGTTGCTGCCACTCGCCTGTCACAAAATCCGCTAAGCGCCCCAGACAACTCGTGACATGTAATGAGCCGCCCGCCTCGGCGCCACAAAGCGCCACAAAGCGCCACCCAGCGCTCGTGTGAGTCCCCAAAGCTCTGGCTGTTGCGGCAGTATTTCAATTCTATTCATGTTACATGGATTTCGGGGCCAACAATTGGCTTCTTCCCAGCTCTAAGCACTCGCAACATTATGATAAATAGGTATTACCTCGCTTCATTCACAATTTCGTGTGAAGAAAAATGACGGAACAGCAAGAAGCGCAGCAGAAAGTCAAGCTCTACATATGGAAGAGATTGGATTTGAATGAAGGTCGAATGGTAGTAGAAATTGAAATAGAATAGAATACAATAGAATAGAATAGAATAGAAATGGAATAAAATGCAAGAATTAATACAGAATCAAAGAAAAACTTAATAACTTCTGCGCATGGAGAAATCCAGCTGTTCGCTTCTTTCTGCAACACCTAAAGAAGTTTTCTTTAAAAACTTCTCATATGCCACTTAAGACTTTCCAGAGCAGCAAGAAGTACAGCAGAAAGTCAAGCTTTACATATGGAAGAGATTGGAATTGAGTGAAGCTGGAAATGTAGTCAAAATTGAAATATAATAAATGGAATGGAATAGAAATGCAAGAATTAATGCTTAAAGACAAAGATAACCCCATTTAGGCATAGATAAGTTCATCTTTTCGCATCTTTCTGCATTTGCTTTCCGACCTTTACGGAAAGTAGAGGAAATTGAAATGGAATAAAGAAATAGAAGAGAAATGCTAGATAAAATGATTATGTCAAGGATAAGCTTTATTACTTTTGCGCATGGATAAGCTCAGCTGTTCGCTTCTTTCTGCAACACCTAAAGCAGTTCTCTTTAAAAACTTCTCATTTGCTACTTAAGACGTTCCAGTGCAGCAGGAAATAAAACTTTTCATATAGAAGAGATTGGAATTGAATGAAGCTCGAAATATAGTGGAAATAATAAAATAGAATAATAATACTTGAATTAATGTTCAAGTGAAAGATAGATAGATAAGTTCTATTCGCTTCTTTCTGTAACACTTAAAGCAGTAGTTTTTTAATAACTTTAGACTTTGCCTAATCTCATTTAGTTCTGCACATGAAATCAAGCGAATGCAAATCCAACAGAATTTCCATGCGGGTGACCATCGCAGCGGGTATGGTAACCCAAATGTAGGCAACGAAAAAAATTAAATAATAATTTACGTGGCTTGTTAATGTTGTGCCGAGTGACATGCGAACGTTGCATTATGGAATGTTATTATAAAATCTTGCCACAAGCACACAGAGACACAACACAAACAAAGAGAGAGAGAGAGAGAGAGAGAGAGAGAAAGGGAAAAACAGGGGGAGAGAGAGGGAGAGTGCGAGTGAATTGGGCACTATTTGTATGCATTTAAACGACTCTATTTACCACAAAATGGCAGCGCTGTGAAAGCGACAACAATAACAATAACAACAGCTGCAACTGCAGCCATGGGGCATGCAACAACATGCCAACAAACAATGGCAGCGATAATAATAATGATACCAGCGGCAACAACAACAGCAACAACTTGCAACCAGGATTTTAAAAGGCAAGCGCTGTAAGGACTATAATAAAATCAGAGCCAGCCTGCAAATACAATTTCTAGTGGGCGAGTGTAGCTCTGTGTGTGTGTGAGTGTGTGTGTGCACTTTACAGCTATTTAAAATTTAAATAATAGCGAAAAACCGCACGAAATAATAATAAATCATAGGAAATATGCACGCGCTACCCAAGCGCCGCCCGCTCCATTTTAGCCCCGACTCCTGGTATTGTTGGGTGTGTGTGTGAGTGTGTGAGTGTGTGAGTTTGGTAGCGCGTGTGTTGATTTAATAGTCGCGGTCACAAACATTATGGCATGTTCATGATTGCCACACCTACCGCCCCTCCGGCCTGTGCCATAAACGTGACCAGCTAGTCGCAGCTAACAGATCCCCCAGCAGCAGCCCCCCTCCCCCTACGCCACTGTTTGTTGGCCATTATATGTTACGCTTACGGCTTTTCGTTGTTGTGCTTTCCTTGGTCTGCTTCTTCGCCGTGCCCCGCGCTGTGGCTCTTTTTATATGCAAATTCCGCTTTCAGCTTTATTCGCATATGCGCAGTTTTTCATTATTTATTGTGTGTTTAAACAGATTACGTATACGCCGCATGTGCGTGTGTAGAGGGTATGTTTCAGTGTGCGTGCGTGCGAGTGTCTATGTGTGTGTGTGTGTATTGACCATGTGGCGCACCCACGTCTTTTTGGCCAAGATTACAGCTGATGACGGTCGCAAATTGATTGTGAAAACAGGTGAGAAAATGTTGTGTAATCTTTGCCAGATGTTTGCCAAGGAGGCACTGGGAGCTGGGCATGGGAGCAGCAGGAGAAACAGAGCTGCGCTTAGAAGCTGTTAAACCTAATAGCCATAGTTTACCTAGATATTACATTAGATTAGGCAGTCGCTGTGGAGAGGGCGTTGCAAATTGAATCTAACGTGAAGGGAATTCAGTTTTCAGAACTATTTCGAAATCAATTTTGAAATTGATTTGTGGAGCTACTGAGGATATATATTTAAAAGAGATATGGATATTATTTATAGAATAATACAATATAGTACCACGATCTTTATAAAAAGTATGTCTATATACCGTATTTTAACACAGGATCTCTAATCTTGTTGGGTAAAGTAAGATTTCTATCTTTTTATTCGACATGTTTAATTAAAGATTCCTTTTTATCAACTGCATGATTTGTCTTTACAGTAAAAATTACTATCTGTGAGAGGAATACTAATAATACTACAATATAAATATATATAATAACAATAATTTCCTTATATTACTATTCTTAAATATTTTCCTTACCTCAGTGTACAACCAGAACTTTTTCGTCATATAAAACCTGTAAACTTACTTCGATGTAACTCCAATACCCCAGCTAAACTAGCTTCAGCATTTCTTTCCGCTTCCAACAGATCCATTTCTATAGCTCGCACTGCCTTCTTACCTACGTCCTGCCCGAAATAAATGCAATGGCAAACAATTTGTTTTGTTTTCTAATGAATTTTCATTGCATTTGAATTTTATGTAACCGCAACAATGGCAAATTCTCTAAGAGAAGCCAAACAAAGCGGCAATAAAAATGCAAAAAAAAAAAAAGAGAAAAAAAATTATATATATAAAAAAAAGAAAACAAACAAAAATATAAGAAATAAAAAATAAATAAAAAGCATAAAAAAGTAAATGTTGCATGCAACGCAGACATTTTGTTGCTGCCACGTTCTGCACTTGTGCATAAATACAATGGGCAAAAAACGAAACAGGAACGAAGAAAAGCGAAAAGAAACGTGAATAAAGTAGAATGAAATGCAAGGCGAAACTTGCAACAAAACACAAGAAGCGACGAGGCGCAAAATGGCACCACAACGGGCGGGGCATAGGAGGGTGGGTTAGACGGGGGTAGGGGTTAGAGGACAGAGTATACAGTCAGTCAGCCACTTTGGCGTATACGTAATATACATTTTGGGCAACTCTGAAAGAGAGAGAGAGAGAGAGAGAGGGCGAGTTCTGGCAGGGTGTTTGGGCTACGTGCCAGCGCAGGCCAAGATATAGGTAAATGGTATTAATGGCTAGGCAACCAGTACCCCGTTAGCTCTCTTCAGCCCTCTTCAGCCCTCTTACAACACCCCTCCCCCCTCGTAGGGAGCAGTTGGCAAGCGTAACACAAAAATTTTGCTGCAATGCGACTTTTTCGGCTTTGGCTTTGAGGCGAGTCGTTGCATGCACGTGCTGTATTGTTGTGTGCGAGTGTGTGTGGTGCCATAAGCTAAATAACTGTTTTTTGTACTCAAAAATTGCAGCACAAATCACGCGAAAATCACAGCGCGCACTCGAGCAAAACTTTTCGATTTGCACAGAGCAAACAAAGTAACAAGAAAAACTGTTGCACATAAATTCAGTTTAGCTCGCAAATTGTCTACCAAAATGCTGCAGCTTATGAGATCCTCCATCCCTCCATCCCTCCGTCCCTTGGCCGTCTGGGCCAGCCGCTGAGGCGCCTTGCCAATTGCCAATTGCCGGCAGCGTGGGCATGTGGGCGTGTGGGCGTGGCACACTCGAGCGTCATCAACACATCGTGTACGTGACTTTGCTAACAAAAATTAACAATTTCATTAGTGGACCCAGTTCGTTCGTTCGCTTTCCTTTTTCCTTTTTTATTCTTTGTATTTCTTGCCAAAGGATCAAGCAAGGATGCCTGCTTGACGTTCTATGTCAGGCTAAAAAACAACACACACTCACAAAGTGGCTAAGCTGAAAGGAGTGCTAGATGAAGAAGCAGCAGCTGCAAAAAAATTGCTGCCACTTATCAAACAGACGCCACACACAGACACAGACTCACACACGCCCACTTCCTATTCCTGTCTGTCCCTGTGTGTGTGTGTGTATCAAAACTAACGAACCGCGTCGACAAACCCAACGCCACGCCCCCAAATGTGCCGCCCACTGCAGTCATTTTTACAATACATCTAAAAAGACGCTGCGTGCTGTACGTGCATCAAGTGTGCTTCAAATGCACTTCATTGCCTCACGAGACACACACACACACACACCTAGAAGATGGGCGTGTGCATGTGTGTGTTTGTGTGTGTATTACACAAAGTAAATGAAATCGCACAAGAGCTGCAAAAAAATAGGCAAAAAATTACTAGAAAAAAACTGAAGACAGACATCAAAAAGCGACAGCTCAGTCTTTGCCAGCAAACGAAGAGAGATAAAGAGAGAAAGAGAGAAGTGGTTACACTAAAAGAAAAACACATAGAACGAGAGAAGAAAGAGAGAGAGAGCTAGACATTCTGCAATGCTACACACACCCACACACACATGTTTGACAATCAATTGCCTAAAGTAGTATAACTTAAATCAGATAAAGCTAAAAGGAAAACTTTGACTCTAAATTTGAGTTTAGCTGCCGCCGTTTTGGTCCACCCTAATGAGAAACCTCAAGCAGCCATTTACGAGCCCAAACTCTATATTTTGCAAAAAAAAATAACAATAAGGATGAGCGCGTGACTATATTTATAGCAGTCTAGTACAATATAAACGAATATATTCGATATACTCATCAATATTTATCGATTTTTCAATACATTAATAATCGATTGGTAAACTGCAATCAATTTTATTAAGCGACAATGAATTTAAAAAAGACTTATATTGAACAGTTTATCGATAATCGATAGTTCAACATGCCTCTGATATGATGATAGACTGTAGATTATATCAAAGCTTAACTTTCTATTAACAATTTTAACAATAGCGTTTTAATGAACAATATATATCGATAATTAATTGGCGTGCAATACATTTTTGGATGAACTTAGTTCAGATATGCTTAAATTATAATTAATAGAATAGCTCGTGGATTATATTAAAGTAAACCTCTAATTTATCAAAAAGATCCTCTGTTTTTTCGATTTTCGACATTCAAACAATCGATATATTGCTCTCCTATCGACTAGATGCTCACTAATTTCAAGGCTTCTTTAAGGTATGATATCAAATAGATATACGAATGACTTTCAATCCGTTTCCATTCGTGTCACGTCACGACACGACACGCAAGCAGCTCTCTTAAGGATTCATTGCTCAGTTCCCACTCGGCAGCCACACTCGAAATATTTCGATTTATTTGAGTTGCGAAGGGATGGGGAGGGCGAATGCCTCAATGCTTAGGCAGGCAGTGCTTATAACGTGTCCCGAAAGGACGCAATGCAGTCATTTTTTGGCCAGCCCCTTGCCTTCCCGGCCTTGGGCAATTTTAAAGTCTCTGTTGTCTGAGCATTCAGCTAAATCTGTCAAACGGCAAATACAAACACACAAAATACAAATACGAAAGTACGAAGTACAAATCCCAAGTACAAGTAAATAATAAAATCAACTTGAAATTCCGTTCGGGCTGCGTTCCCGTAATGTGCCTGAAATTGATTTTCTTCTTGCCAGACAACCAGGCAACAGAGGCGCACACAAGGGGCGAATGGGGCAGCTTACGGCGGGGCCAGACGAGGGGCACACGTCGCTGGAGTGCATATCCTGCGGGTAAATATTTGGTCAAAATTCGTGAAGGTGTCGAAATGCTGTTTGAACTTTTTCCATATATCTTTTTATTTTTCTGAGCGACAGACGCAGCTGGAAATTTTTTGAGAGATTGGGAACTTCGAGAAAGTTGAATGTTTGAATATTTGTTAAGTTGATGTATATAATATATATGTATGTATTATATTCTTAATAACATTATGTGTCACGAGACAGTGGAGTATGTAGAGCGGCAAGTGCACTCCAGATCTAACTAACTTTCATTGAGTTTTCTGATATACATAACCTAGGTATCTAGTTAAGGTTATCTACAATATTTTATCTTTAATTGTAAACTATATTTTATTTTATAATCGTGTATTAATTATTCCAATTTCTGTTACTTTCATTCCAGATATTCTCAAGGATATTTGTGGAACGATTTAACCGTGAATTGGATCTGACTTAATTGCATTTATAGGCAACATCCATCAATCGAAACATACAAATTGCACTTTTCTTTCATCTTAATTTTTATTTTTATTTCAAATATTCTGCTGCTGGTCTTTATTAGAGTATCAAAAGTCTTTTTTTCTACCAATAGCATTATAGTTAACTATCGACAGCTAACTGTAGTACCCTTCCTCTAAGTCCTATTAACCTATGACCATATTAAACACGTTCTTTATAGTTTTTACTTTGATTCTACGAACGAAACAATTCATAATGAAAGCGAGTTTTGCATATCAAGCCTATAGTAGGATATTTTTCAAAGCTCTGTTTATTGGATTTTCTACATTTCTTATTTCTCAGCTCTTAAGTGACTGAGCCGTAGCGTATCTAATCTTACAAATATCTAAACTTGGAAATGAATCAGTTTACACCCAGCAAGAGTTGGCTGAAATCCGAAGGCAAATCTCGAATCTAAATTCAAATGTAAGCTTTATAGATTTGAATAATTTAAGCAAACTAACCTTCACTTTTACATGGAGATTTCAGTCGCAACTCACATAGGTATATGGTACATATGTATATGTTGTATTGATCTTCAGCTTATAGATTTGTTCCCCACTTGACTCCATTGATATCCTCTTGTAACTAAAAAAGATATCCTTTCTTAGGCATAGTTATTCCTAGATTGTAATTCGAATCCTAGGCATGTCATATAGTAACAGACCTATCAGTAACATTACTTTTGCTTACAAAAGCTCTTTCTCAGCCAAAATATTGTCATATTCCCTTATAGAAATTCCCGACTTTAGCTAATCCCATGATTCATAGTATTCAGGGCTATTCACTTATGCCCCAACTGAATATTATTGCAGGCCAACAACAGAGCCCAAAAAAGCCGAAAAGTAAAAAAGTAAAAAAGAAAAGCCGCTAAATCAATAAAAGTTTCGATGGCTTAATACGAACCGGAAAGTGCCCTTGCGCGGCTCTCGATGCCAGTTGGCGACAGTCGCTAAGTCGCTAAGCTCTACAAAATATGCCGACATCCTTTTTCTTCTTCTTCCATTTTTTGTGCATTTTTTTGGGAATTATTTTGTTTGTTTTGTGTTGCATTGGCTGGTTGAAGGCATTTTTATTGACTTACTTTCGAGTGGCAAACGCAAAAGTTTTGCGCCCAACTATTCACAACTTTTTTTCTCACTGTTCGGAGTGCTTAAAATATATACATCTATATGTATTTGAAAGTGTGTACATATACATATATTTGGCGATTACAAATGAGATTTATTTGCCATTTCCGCCTGCATTAGAGGAAGTGCATTGCCAACTCGAGTGTGCGGCCATAAAAATGCCAAACGGCGCGTGGTTCGAGTCCCGCACCAGAAACCTTTTGCCCACTAGCTGTGACACACACACACACACACTCACACACAAATACATATATTGCCTGCATTTTTGTCGCATTAACCAACTATTTTCTTTGCTCTTTTCGTTTGGCCTGGCCGGGACGAAGTTGTCAACGCAAATGGCGCGCCGCAGGACCACGCCTAATGCACTTTTGATAGGCGCCCCGGAGACCGTCGAGGAGGGCGCCGGAGCGATGGGACATCAGCAGTTAGCTGAATGTCCAAAACAGCAGCCATTGATAAATTATCATGTGGACATCAGCAGAGAAGCTTTTCTGCCCGTCATCAGGTGCAGCTGCTTGATAAAAAAAATATGAAAAAAAAAAACAAATTTAATCTATTTTAAATGTGGTTTATGGTACGGTGCGACCGGATGATGGTTCACAACGACCGTACAGTTTTTTCAACGGGTCGGTGGGACTTTCGTCCGTTTGTAACGCCATTTGTCAACGATTTATCAGCAAATCAGATATCAGCAATCGAAGGTGTTTATTTATAGCTTCACCTGTTATTCATAATTAATTAGTTGTTAATATGCATTAATTTCTCTGGCGTTTCATTGAATAAAGCTATCTCTAATTTACTTATATGCTAAATCTGTTTCATTAGTGGGCATACAAATACGTAAAAGAATCTAAACCACAAGGAAGATTTATACTTGATTTGAAAGGCCAGAGAAAACAGCTGTGTTTAGAGCCTAAAAAGCTTTACTACTTTCATTCAAACACCTATGCAGAGTTGAAAAGGCCGATGCTTATGAATTCACCAAATTCCTGATGCTCCCCTTGCATACAGCACTGAGCATAATGAGAAAGAGAGAGAGAGAGCGCATCATTGAGTGCTGAGGTGAAGTTGCCTGTAGAATGACGCTGAGGGGAAAGAATTTCACCACAGTTTCTGATATGGTCGCACTCTTTCCTTTGTCCACGTGTTTGCTTTTGAGTTGAGCGTAAAAGTTCTGTTCGCACTCTCTATCTCTCTCGGTCTCATACCCACGCACAGTCTGTGGCTGTGTGCGCTTGCGCCCTCTGTTATCTGATGAAGATCATGAGCACTTTTGTTGTTGTGGTTGATTTTGGGTTTGCCAACGCAAATAACCGAAATTAAAGCTCAGATCGCCAAAAAAACGAAATATAGAGAAACAACGCCAGCAGCTGCGTTATTAATGCTGCTCGCCTGGTCAGAAAGTTAACAAATCAACATAAAATTTGATATTCAATTTGAAATGAAATGGCCGCAGGGCAAGCGCAGTATAAAAACAAATTTTAATTAGCTAAATTTGTTTTGCTGCAGCATTTATCGAAGTGAAACACCAGGCGAACAGAAGTGACAGCTGCGAGCTTTATCTTTCATTTAGGATGCGCACGCAAAGCTTAAAGCGCAGCTGAGCGCAGAGCGCTGAGTGAAAGCTGAGTTGCAAAGCGACAAGTACAGTTAATGTTATTCTGAGTCATTGCGAAGAGAAAAAGCTCAACTCTCGCAGCTTTGCCCTCTCGCCTTCGGCAGTGCGAATAGAAGGAACAAACCGATCACGGATTACAGTTACGCATGCTCAACTCAACTGAATTCAATTGGAGCGCACCAAACGGACTTCTGGTTGCTTACAGGCATGGCAATTAAAGTGTATACAGTTTACAAAAATAAGGTTGATGTAATTTTTGATTCATTTATTGATTTATTTCATAATAATTGCATATTTCAAAAACAATTGATAATATCGTGTTGATGTTTTCGAATTGAAACTTAACAAATCAAAAAAATAGACATCTTGGTTTCACAAGTAACAAAAATTTGATGGCTTAGCCTAAACAAAACATGATTATTATGAAACAACGCATATTCTATTATTTTAGTTTTATTATTATTTGACTGACGATTGCACAATATTTTCTTTCGTTCCATTTCGATTTATGTTTCGACATAACATGCAGTTAAAATTAGATAATTGCAATATATATATTTATATAAATAATTTGACTATTGACTAGGGATAAATTTGTAGTATCTGTTTTGTTTTTGATTTCTTTTGTTTTTGTTTTTGTTTTAGTTTTTCTTTTCGATTTGTGCTAATTCGCTAATATGTATATTTGGAATATATATGTGTGTGTGTGTATTAAATATATTTAATGCAGCATTTCAATAATAAATAGATTTTTCAATTTGCACTGGGCGTCTACTTAAAGCATTATTTAAACCGATTCTACTTTAAAAATTCATAAATTTCTCTCTTCAATTTTCGTTTGATTTGTGGTTCTTGAATGGGGCGAGATTCCTTTCGTTAAGTGCGCTGCTGCCGCAATTCGCCGCTGAGCGCTGTGAGCTAGTGGTTCGCGACTTATCTACAGCTGGTTCTAAACTAGACTACAAACAAGTTTCTTCGATTGGCAAGACAAATTCTCTTTCTCAGTAGCGAGTGAGAGCGAGAGAGTGTTAGAGATAGAGAGAGAGCGTGTTGAGGGCAGCAAGAGTATCTACGTAATATAGAGCTCCACACAGGAGTTGCTCACAATGGGCGAGGCGTTCACTGTGGAGTTTGGGCTGCCTGCTTTCAATGCGGGCGTTGGCACACTCGCCGTGTGGTTCGTGTCCGGGCTAAGCAATGGCGGCGGCGTCGAATTCGCCCTGACAGGCTGAGCAGGCGCAACAGCGGCAATTATTCCGCCACCATTCGCGATTGGCGCTGGTGTCGACGGCTGCGCTACACTGGCGGTTGTAATAGTTGGCGTGGCTGTTAATTTGCTGTTATTGTTGCTGCTGCTGTTGTTGTTGTTGTTGTTATTGTTGTTGTTGTTGTTGTTGTTGTTGTTGCTGCTGCTGTTAGTTGCTTGTTTTAGTGGCACAAAAGGCACGGCATTCTTGTTGGGCGTGAGTATGATGCCGGCATTGGGCGGTGAGAGCGGCGAGGGAGGAAAAAAGTCCATCGGATACTATCAAATATAAGATGTGAATATCAATAAACAAATAAACAAAGAATATTCTAGATTTTCATAATGGAGAGACTTGAATTTCAAGTGGATATCAAATTGAAAAAAAAAATGAATAAATAATAAAATACATGATTAATTGGAACTAAAATTTTAAGCCGGAAACCTAATTTATCCAAATACTGAATTATCCCTTATTCGATTAAGCATTAGCTAATCAGTATCAATAATCTGAAGAATACAATCCCAAGTCTATCTTATTACGACACCCACTTAGATGTTTTTAATCCCCACTTACCATAGCCTGATGCTGTGAGGGCGAATGAGCCCCCGGCTGGCTGTAGTACGTGGTGGGCGATACGGGTGGACTGGGATACGGCCAGTAGACGAGAGGTGGCGGATAGAATGCGGAAGCGTGATGATGATGATGGTGATGATGCGCGTGCGCATGGGCGTGAGCATGGGCATGGGCGTGGTGCGCACGGGGCGTGGCCAGCAGCGGAGAGTGATGCGGCGGCTGAGGTGCGCCATAAGCTGGAAAGTGAGCACCGAAATGTGCGCCCAGCACAGTGGTACCTGCCGAAGGAATACGAATAGATTAAAGATCGAGAACATAATTTCGGAGTAAAGCTTAAAAAACAAGAGTAAAATAATTGAAAGTCAGTGTTGTGAGTATGGCTGGGTATACTATATCATTGTTCTTTTCAGTTATAATCGGAGCAGGAATATTTGTTAGTCGCGAAGAAGAAGAAGCCAACGGTAAGGAAAGGAAAAGCAACACAGAAGATGGAGTAGAGAAAGAAACTCAGACTTGAGTTGAGAGTCGAGTTTTAGTAGATATTGTCGTAAGTGTTAGGGTTAGCTTAGATACGTTGTTAGTACTCTTATCTGTTTAATCAATTATTGGTAACAGTAGTTCAAGTTAAGTATAATCGTATTCAAAAACACTCACCGTTTAGACATTTGCAAAATATGGTAGAGTAGACATGTAGTATAAAGTAATTGTAATTTGATTTTGAAGATATGTATGCAAAATTAGGTATAAATACATATATAAATATATGTATATATATTTATATTTGAATTTATACACATATATTTACCAGTTCACCCAGAGACCATGAATACATTTTGCGCACATAGTAAACTTAAAAACATGTTTCTATCCCGTTCAGTTTTTGCATTTCTGATTTTTGTTTAATCCAAGCACCAACCAGCCTTCAAAAATGTAATAAAAAAATTAAATAGAAACCAGGTACACACACACAGAAAGAGAGAGAGAGAGAGATCTGGACCATGGACAACAACGACGGCGTATGAGTAGAGAGTCGAGTTATCGTTATCGTTATCGTTATCGTTAGATCATGGCACAAACAAATATATATGCGATTACAGTTAGGTCTAGGAGAGCACAACCAGTTCCTCAACGAGTTACACAAAAGCAGCGGAAGACCAGTTGATTTGTTATCGGTAATTTATCGAACATTATATAAACACTTGTCGCTAGTTAATCGATTGGCTATCAATCACATATTTGCAATAAATATTTTTTCTATCGACTACATTGATTGATATCCTATCGCTAAGCTATGAATTATTTCTCTATCGATTACTTATCGATTACTGCTTTGATTGTTTATCAACATTAGGTTGCCGAACTTGATTGATGATTATATGTCAATAGTAGTCTATGGCTTATCCACAAAATTTTTTTCTGTTTTAATAGCTTATCGATAACTTATCGAATGTTTAACATATTTGTTTTGATTGCTTGTCGACATTTTTCCAATTTATCGATAGCTGCGCTTTATCATTGTTACATACAAGATGAGTGTGTCTATAGAATAAAGCTAGGTGGTATTACGGATTACGTTTTACATTTTACGGTTTATGACTTAGATGTTTCCCATCAGACGTTACGCAGTTACAAGAGAAACAAAAAAGTATATTGATCATAAATTTACATATCCAAGAGGCATTTAAAAATTTTATCAATTTAGCAACTCGTAACGCCGTCAAAAATTATATAAAGCACCCGCTGCGGCCACAGAGACAAGAGCCCAGAGAGGATGCGCCTGAAAACATGTGTAAAGCTAGACCCAAGCCCAGGCCCGAGAGTTACAGTATAAATATCTCGAAAGAGAGAGAGATGAGTGATGAGTGAGCGTGAGACAAAGTGCAGCAAGGAAGAGGACTGGAGAGGACACAATTCAATTTCGACTGTCATTAATAATTTACCGATATATTAAATGAAGATCTCAAATATTGTTGATAAAAAGATTTTAAATTGACTTGAAGTGGCATGAGAATTGCAAAGAGAGGTCAAGAGGAGAGTTAGGAAGAGATAGTAGGATTGGCGAGCATTCATAGATATGCAGGTAGCGAAATGTATATTTATTGAAGTATAAAAATTTGTTGTAATAAAAGTTCGATTGTCTCTAGGCTAAATATCAAAAATATGTTTTTTAGGTGCTAAAACTAATTAAGTTATTCAAAATGTATTTGTATATTATAAATGTTATTAATAAAATTGTAGTTTTTTAAGTGGCTGCTTATGAGTTTATTTCTTTTGTATGGAAGCCATAGATCGTAAATGTATATATATTGCAGAAAACAAACCCATGGGGAACCACTCGATTGTCGTATGAACTAAGAGTTAACTAACAATTTAAACTATTTTAGATGCTAAGCTTTAAAAATCTTTCCCATGCTTTTTTATTATTATTATCTATTTATTTATTATTTGAAATGCAAAAAGCAACGTAGAACTGTATGTTAGACGCAGAAGAGGAGTTAGAATCGGTAAATGTTTCCTTTATAGTTATATATAAACGTATATATATGTATATATATTATTGTTTGGTTCTCTTGTCGACCCAATTCTGGTTTAATAAGCGCGATCAATAGCGCCCAGTAACATACACGATTACCTTTTACAGACAATGACAGACATACTATATATAATCGTATTTTGTAGATATATACTTAGAGCATAAACCCAAAAAATATCCAAAACCATATATATTTATATATTGAAAAGATATGTCAGTTATCTATATATCAACACTAAAGCGCTAAGAACGTACAAATGAAACAAAAGCAATATATATAAATATAAATATAAATATAAATATATATAATATACGAATATCTGATGGATATAGAGTCAGAGTGGCATAGATACAGAAAGATAGAGGGCGAGAGAGTAATAAAAAAGGGATTTTTACTATAAACTAAAATTAGTGATGACAGAGAACACACAGAGTTGATATATCGATAGGAATTCCAATTTGCGACTAACACCAGTTACGCACACTTATCGGCTAATGGTATACATATAACGATTTACGATATACGATATACTCTATGTTTATATGTATTGATAGGAAAAAAAATATTCAAAATCAAATTTCAAATTCCATTTATAAACGAGTTTGAGTGTTAGAAACTGTCCAAAGCCGAACAGTACGATCTGAGCGAACCCATAATGAGCATATGTAGGATATAGTATATGGTATATCGGGATTACATTTACGATATTGATGTGTGAGTGTATTCTCGCCCAGATCGCAGTGCAGCGGCTGTGGAAACAGCTACAGGTGGACACAGGAAAGTTTTCTACTGCTTAGTTCCACAATTTTTCGGTGTTTAAATATTAATCAAAAATGTTTTGTATAACCAACCAATTTTACAAGTTGTACGGCTTAAAGCTAGTTAATTATTTCCATTATTATTATTATTTTATATGGTATATATATGTGGTATATACGTATTACTCTAGTTTTTACGCTAAAAGATTTTTCGTTTTTTTTTTTTTTGTATTTTTTTTTCGAATTTTTGCACATTTTGATTTAGCTTTGATTTTTTTTTTACGCATGAGCCAACACCTGATGCCCTTCAGGCAGTGAGCGGGTGTGTGTGTGTGTGCGTGTGTGCCTATGCTTAATATTAATTTATGAATTGCACTTAATGGGCGTGGCACCCACACACACTTTCGGACACTGGCATGCAGCCAACACTCGCTACCTGAAGGACATTAGCCTCTGTTGTTGAAGTAGCGCTTCGCACACACTCACACTCACACAAACACCCACAGAGACACACACACACACAAGCACATACACATTACACGTAGCAGTTAAATATTATATAGCTTACGAATCAGCTTCATTATTATTTTAGTTTACAAACAATTTGGAAGAGACGAAAACAATTTTGCTTTGCACATTTGTTAGCTTGCCCGGGATGTGTTTGTGTGCGTGTGTGTGTGTGTCTGTGTCTGTGTGTGTATATGTTTGCCGTATGTGTGCGTGTTCGTGTGCAGTGTATAGATAGAGATATACAGATATATGTAAGTAATGCTTAGACCTTAAACAAATTCCTTACTTTTCGCTTCACTTACGACTACGAAATTTCACTATAAAAATTTACAATTAAATATGTCTGGTATATGTGTGTGAGTGTGTGGGAGTGTGAATATGTGTATGTGTGTGTATGAGTTGCCAAGATGAGGAATGGTATATATATGTAGAGACATATATGGCCACTCAAGATGCATTGCAAGAGCCGAAGTTAAGGTTCGAAGCGTCCACCAATCAATCTCGATTGATAACAAACTACGCCCCTCTGAGTGTATTAGAATATAAAACCTTGGAATGTGTTTGAAGTTTCGGAGTTTCATAGAAAATCGTATCAATCAAGCGTGATTGATTACGAATTTTTGCTTATGTTATCGAAATTAGTATGAGAAACAGTTGACCGGGTGGATTGTGGTGGACGTGTTAGAGTTTCACTGAAAAAGAATTATCAATCAATATTGATTGATAAGTCAAACCCTACAATTAGATGCATATAGTGCACATCATGATGGACATACTAGAACTGAATGTGATTGACTGCGAAGAGCTAATAAGTGATGGAGATTGTCGAAATCAATAATGATTGACATAGTCAAAAGGAATGTGATTATCAGCAAAAAGTTAATACTTAATCAAGTATGATTGATCAAGAATATAAAAAACTGATGGATATTGTCATATCAATTATAGTTGACATTCTAAAAATGAATGTGATTGAAAGTAAAAAACTAAAATCTAATCAATTAAGTATGCTTGATCAAACTAATGGATATTTTACATCAATCATGATTGATTGAATGTGATTGACAGCAAACAACAAATACCTAATGAATTAAATATGATTGATCAGATTATGGAAAACAGATGAAAGTTACTTTTAAGATCATGTTAAGGTAATCTTGATTGATACAAGATAAAGGCGTAAAATAAATGAGCTTGTTCATAAAATAAATGTTTGATTGACGTTAAGTCAATTACAAATTCCAATCATTCAAATATGATTGATTAAGAATAAAAAGCAATCCCAGCATATTACGAATTGATAGAGTACATTCAGTAGTCATTCTTGCTGATGACCAAAGACTCTTTTCTCAATCATCAATCATCAATCATGATGGAGCGCTACTAAATGCCTGGATTGTAGTAGGAATAGACGTTGCTGGGCGCTCTAGTCAAGGCGCGTTTAGCAGCACTCGCTGCAGCCGCCGCCCCAGTCGGATCCTGCTGAAAGGCATTCTCATAGGAGCGCTTCATGGAGTGCGATTGAAGTGCGAGGGCCGCGTTGCTCGCTGCTGAGGCGGCGCCCGCAGCACTGGTACCCGTTGGCACCCCAGCTGCGGCGGCAGCGGCGGCTGTGGAGGCGCCTGCAAACTGATAGCCCGCAGCGGCGGGCATGTAGCCCAGCGGAAAGGGCTGCATGTAGGGGCGCTGCATGAACACGAACTGCGGCTGGCCGCCCATGGCAGCGGCGGCTGCAGCGGCAGCAGCGCCCGGGTGCTGCATGTAGAGCTGATGCGTCTGCAGCATGGCGGCATTCGCGTAAAGCTGCTGCTGCTGCTGCTCGGCAGCCACGGCGGCTGCTTGCTGGCGGGCCAGCAGGTTCTGCTGCGCTATGAACTGCGCCTGCTGCTGCGCGAGCAGCGCGGGATTGGAGGCAGCGGCGGCTGCAGCGGCGGCGGCGCCGGCAGACGGCGGCAGCGAGAGATTGAAGGGATAGCCGGCATGCGAGGCGGCCGAAAGGCCGCCCTGGGCCAGCCCGCTGCTCGACAGCGACGAGTGACTGGACATGCTGGCGGGGGGCGTGGCACTCATGAAGCCAGCCAGGCCGCTGGCCGTGCCCGCCGTGAGCGGAGCATGAGAGGTGGCGCCCATTAGGCTGGCCGCAGCAGCGGCCGCGGCCGCCGGCGACGTTTGCAATGCATGATGAGCGGCGGCAGCAGCAGCCGCAGCGGCTGCTGCGGCGTGTGGGTGTGCGTGCGCATGCGTGTGTGTGTGCGAGTGTGCGTGTGTGTGCGAGTGTGAGCCGATGCCCTGAGCGCCGGCGGGAGGCGGCGGCGGTTGAGCTAACATACCCGGAGAGAGCAGCGACGGTTGTTTGCCAGCGGCAGCAGCGGCGGCGGCGGCGGCGGCAGCAGCGGCCAAGTGGGCGTGGCTGGGATGAGGAGGCGGCGCCACGGGCGAGGCAAGGCCGCCATTGAGCACGTGATTCATGTCATCGCCGGAGCACTGGAAGACCTCGATATAGCGAAACTTCTTGCCGAAGACCATGAACTGGTTGTGCTTCCGCTGGGCGCAGAGGCGGGCCGAGTCCTCCGAGTCCATCTGGATGAAGGCCTCGCCACTGGGCTGGCCCTAAAAGAGATCAGCAACACATTAATATACCCTGTAAATGCAACCCTCTCCACATATGCGGGATCTCTTCGGGCGACTCTCGCAGAGACAGATGAGTATCGTTAGCCCCCTCGCTTACCTGCGCATTGATGACCATGTGCACGCCCTGGTAGATAATGTGCTTGGCAAAGTCGTCCAGAAAGTGTAGAATGTGCTCCACCATCGCCTCGTAGGGCAGGCCGCGCAGGCGAATGCAGTTCTTGGTGGTGCCCGAGGTGATGAGGTGCTGTGGGGCATGGGTAAGTGGGGGGCACAGGTTAGCGTGGCTAGCGTTAGCTGTCAGCGGGTTGAGGGCGTGGCCAGCAGCGGCACCCACCTGCGGCAGCAACGGCAGCTGCATGGTGGGCAGCTGAGCTATCAACGGCGGCTGGCCGTGGTTGTTTGACTCGTAGGTCTTCGGGTCCATCGATCGATTCAGCACCTGCTGCACCTCCGCCGTCGTCGAGCGGAACAGTTCGATGTACCGCTGCCCGATCGACTCCCGATGCCGTCCCAGCGCCTTGGGCGAGTCGCTCTCGTTGGCGAACAGTACAAAGGCATCGCCCGTGGCACGCCCATCGGGCTTCTTCACAAAGAGAACGCCCTCGCTGCCATCCAGGACGTGGCAAGGCGACTCGCCGGTGGTAAAGAACTCCAGCTGGAGGTGGAGAAAGGTGAGTTATTAACAGCACAGTTAAGAGCCTAACTCTTCCATCTCAGTTTCATCTTACCACTTGCTTTGGCGTACAGTCATAGGGCAGTCCGCGCATGCGTATTATCACCTGGGCGCCCTTGGAGAGGAACGCCTGTGCCTCGTTCGAGGCGCCGCCGGCGATGGCCAGGAAGTCCTCGCCCGATGCGCGATAGACCTCTATGTAGCGCAAGCCGATGTGGTGCTTGTGTCGCTTCAGCGCCATGTCGCGGTGCTCCTGTGAAACAAAGCGAATCAAAGCCTCTCCGTTTCGTCGGCCCAGCGGCGACAGGCACAAAGCAACGCCGCCTCTGAGAGAGAGAGAGAGAGAAGAGACAAGAGAGAAATAGAGAGAAAGAGAGAATGAGTGCATGTGTGTTTAAAGAAGAGCGCATATGATAAAGAAAACTCTGTCAAACAGCCAAGAATTTCATTGGTCGTCGTCCGTAATCTGCCGCCGACCCGTTGAACTTTGATAAGATGCGCGCCGAGCACAGCTTATCAATGGGTTACGTCGATCCCTGCGCGTATACACTTGACAAGGCACCTGGTATCTAGAGCTTTGAGTAAAGATCTTTTTGTGAAGACTGTACGCATATAAGAACTATACAAGAAATCTTAGGAATAATATAAATCCTTCGATACTTTAACTATTCCAAAGTACTAAAAAAAACCTTAAATTATTGATAGAATATCCAATAGATTCGACCAATATTGAAATTGTTTATATTATAAGTATACAGTATATGAGATTGTTTAATAATATTTCATAAAACTGTCATAATAAGTGATCAAACACTTCCTAGGTGAAAAACTCTTTACATATATTTAAAATATGTACATATATTTCAAGAAATACTTTATATATAGTCACTTTTCTTGTGTTACGATCCTAAACATAAAACAGCTGTGAGTTGCTCTGTAGTTCAAGAACCTTAAAACTTCAGTTAATCAAAAGCTTTAATTAATCATTTAGTTATACTATGGCCAGCTATTTCATATCAAGAAAATTCCACGAAAATCTGAAAGATTTAAATTGTTTATCATATATGTATGTATATCAAATAACAACTATATCAAAAATCAATAAATCCGGCCTATTCACACTTGCTATGCCACTCAGTGCATTTCAACTTCAACCTCTTCTCCATTCAGCCACTGCTCTACTCACTTGGCTACGTTGAGTCCGCGGAAGAACTTGGCGATATCTTGATCGCTGCTCTGCCAGGGCAAACCACGAGCACGCACGATGCAATTGCCGTCCACCTCGTCGTCAATTGAGCTGTAAGCAAAATACCAAAAAAAATAAGTTTAGTTTCAGTTTACAATTTCAGAGTAAGGTAAAGTAAGAGGAACTGAATACATATACATGTTATATATAAATATATGTTATATGTACATAAGAGCTCTATTTGACAAATCGTAAAGCTGAGCCCTATACATGTAATCGGCTAGACTTGGGCGTCTGTGGAATTTTTTCCACATCGTGGTGCATACATATACATATAGTATATAGTTTTTTTTAGACTTAAGTTTCTTTACTGAAGTCACGTTTCGTTTTTCAAGAACATAAACATTTTTGCTGACTTTTCACTCACAAACATCGAGTCTGTCACAACACAAACAAATAAAAACATGAATAATCAGAAGAAGCAGCGACAGTTCGAAAGTAAAAAACAAAAAGTCGAATATAATCATAATTTGGTGGCGTATAGTCTGAAATGGTTCGAGAATGTTTTGCACTGATTGGCCTTACCTGAACACTAATTGAAATTGCTTTTAATGGGGTTTTACTTGCGAGTAGAACTTCTTTCCTACTCTATTCGTGTGACACACTTATTCGTCGAGCTAAAGATTATGGCAAATGTGTTTTATTTCACTTCATTTTCATTTGCTTTTTTCTTTTTCAGCGATAACAATAGTCACAATTCATCAGGAACTCTCACAATTCGATGCGTTTCCAATTTTCTACACTCGGGAGATCTGCCTCGGGTGCGAGTTCTTATCGCGCACCGATCCAATCGCCGACTGAGCCGCGATCCGTTCCACGATGTTTGTCGCGACGCGACGCGTCGCTCGCAGTCAGCTCTGAGTAATATTTCGTTTTCTGAATGGTTTTATTTTTTCAAAAATATATTCTTTTTCATTTTTGTTTGCATATATTTTGAGTGTGTTCGGGCTGGAGCTGACTTGAAATAGTGCAGACATTAACACAAAATCGGAGCGCTGAAAAGACTCTCCGCAGCCCGATAACTGACTGTCTACAGTGACTCTCTGCTTGAAACTGAGACCTGGTTCGGATTTGAGGGCCACTCAGCGTCTTTGAGTGAGTCGCGCTGAATGAGAGAGTATTCATTCGAGCGAGGGCAGGTACAAAATCAGTTTCTTACACAAATTGAGTCAGCATTGCCGTAGGTACAATGTGAGCTATCTAACATAATATTGGATTTGGTGTTTTAACTGTTCTTTCTTTAAATTTATATAAATGTGATCTGAGATATATGAGGAACTCTTAACAGCGTAAGTAAATGTCTGATTATTATTATTATTATTATTACTATTATTATTATTATTATTATTATTATTATTATTATTTTTATTATTGTAAATAGTATTTCTTACTAAGTCAATAATAACAAATTAAACATTAAATGTCAGCATTATTATTATAACATTTTTTAAAATTTATTTTTAAATTAATAAATATTTTACAAAATGTTAATACTTTACAATTAAATCTACTTGAAAAGCTGCTAACCGACCATTAATAGCATGATTAATTTAAGAAATTTTATTATTTTTTCGTGACAAATACAAAATTATCAGATAATTGGGTTTCAGTTCTTCCTCTGTTTGAGGATATAAACGTTGACCCACTATTCGATCTCTTGCTTGGGAGAGCTGTAATCAATCGTATTATATACAATGGCCATCTTAAGATTGGGGCTTGTAAGTTAATGCAATTGATGTTCTTTAACATTTAAAAGAAACATATATCACATCATTTTGGCAATTTGCATATAAAGAAGCTAACTTCCCTGAGTAAATAGACATGGGAAGACGTTAAGTTAAGTGGCAAGGCAGTTCTCCTCAATAAAGAACTTCATTAGTTTCTAAGATTTCGTACAACTTTATTTTTAGCCCCTTGCGAATTGAGTTGTATTCTTCTATGCTTTCAGAGTTTGTCAATATTTCTTTTGAGATTTTAAGTATTTATATAATAATATATATATTATTTTAATATTTACTTTTTTTCATTATGTAAATGTTAATTTTGTATTATTATTTTTATTTGATTTGATTATTCACTTTTATAAAAGGAATACAAAATAAATCATTAAATTCGTTGTCATATTTTTTTTTAATGGTTTAATTAATTATTATAATTTTAATTTTTGTATTTCATTATATAGTATTCCATTGATTCATTCAATCATAAGTTAACAACTTAATCAACTCTTACGCTTTTCATTATCCAAAAATCCATCAACTTCTAGGTTATTGATGAACAAGCTTGATGGATTGTTGGACGTTAATGTTGAATGAAATATATCTTTAATATCTTTAAAGTAACAAATTCATTTCAACTTACCAAATTCCAGGTTCCAGCACAAGATTAACGACTTCGTTTGTATCGAACTTATGACCTAAAAAACACAAATAAAATTTATATTTCTTAATTAAAAAAAAAAAAAACCCCCAAACTAAACTCACCCGCCTGAAGCAATGATTGAATCACAGTGACCATATCGCGAGATTCGCGTATATAGAAATCATTATCTTCCACAGACGTTGCATTCAGCTCTGCAAAACAGAGAGACAAAAGAAATCATTATCGAATCGAGGTTAAGGGAAAGACAAAGCCAACTCACCTTTGAGCATTTCGCCAATGGACTGTGGCATGGGCAGCACAGGTGACTGCAGCATCTTCTTGATGTCCTTGAGTGGGACGAGGGCACGCGATAGATCGCCCGACTTATAGCGCTGATACTCTTTGCGCAGATCGCTGAATCTGTTGTAATAGGCAGGCAGCTCCACATCCTTGGCGCAGGCCTCCCGATGCAGACATTGGCGCAACGGCAGCTGCCCATCGGTGATCAGCTTGATCTCCGTATCGTGCAGCGACAGCGAGCGTAGATAGCCATCGAACTGAAAGAACAACATACGGAGATAAGTTAAAAATAGATTCTAGCTCAGTCTGTCTGTGTGATAGTTGAACTTTTAATATTTTACCACTTGGCCGTAGCTAAGTACTTGATACCTTCGATCTAGCCAAGTCTATCAATGATTACTCAAGGAATTTACCTTTCATATTAAATGCGATCAAAGCTTTGCTTAGAGATAATACGATAGGTAAACATATATATAGAATATATAGGTATATATTGTATATGTACCAGCCGGCATTACACCTTTTTATTTGCATTTATCTATCTATGTATATTATACAAATAGGTATTACCCAAAGAATGCTCTTTTTTAAATGATATAAACCTGATTTGTGCCCAGTTTCTGTCTATTTTATTAAATCAGATCTGTGATTATGGAAAACGCAAAGAATTAAAATAGAATAGATACAACCCATTAAAATAATATATGTATCACCCATTGAAAATGGAAATTCCGGTTGGATGCATTATAATGGTTTTACTTGTAACAGACAGAAAGAGGTGTGGCGTTTGGCTTTGAGGTTTGAAGTTTGAGATATACATTATTATCCTGTATAGCGTATGCCGTGCGAGTTAATTATTTTGATAACTACTATCGATAATAATCGATGAGTTTTCTAAGCGTAGTTGGAGATTTCTAGTTCAATGTGTAGAATGAGATGAACAAATTTATATCGATATATAAAAAAACTGCAGAATTATTGAAATTGCTGACAGGGCTTAGGATAACTCCGTCGTTACCACTCGAAGCTTGAACTCACTTGGTTTACTAGGCATTTATTATGAATATAACATTTATTTTCTACGTTATAAGCGAATTTCTGTATTTGAAGAAAACAGAAGAGGTTTTGAATTTCAAACTTAAATCAAATATTTGTAAATATTTTCAAAAATTTATCACGAATCACTTTTAATATTTAGTACCTTTAGACTTATCAGCTAAAACTTTCCAAACAAATATTATATTCAATTAATACGCTAAACGAAATGAGATATACTAAATAACTGAACTGTTAATTGAGTAAAAACCCGATGAGCTATATGTATCCTATACACATATATAGTACAAATATTAGCAATGACGCTGATAATAAAACCTCAACAGAACTCAAAGTTCAACGGTTAAAAACTGACGAAAGGTTTGTGGGGATTATTTGGCTTTATGCTAATTCTTTTGGCGCAAGTTTCTAGGTTAAAAATGCAATTTGTTTAAACCCGTTTAGTATTTGTTGCAGTTGTTGTTGCTGCAATTATTGTCAATTACATGGAAAATAAATAACAGAAACAACAACAAATCGCTTTAGCTATAGTTTTTTAGCCATGTCATCGTGAGTAAACATAACAAGCAGCTTTATGTCGCATTAGCTCGGGTTAATCTCTGAATAGAGCTAGCCTCTGAGCTGCCATTTAAGCCCGCTCTCAGCTGCAGGCCGGGCCCTTTGTGACGACGTTCCCCTGGGTAAATATTTGCGAGAGCAACGTTCTCGTCATTTAATAGCCCACCGTGTATTGACCAGGCAAATAAGTATGCCGGCCAAAGCAGACGCACACAATCGTCAATATCTCTCCCTAACTCTCCCACTCTCGTTCTTTCTTTCGCTCTCTCTATCTCGCTCTTTTTAGCTGACATTACGTCACGTGTCGCTAACATTGCATTCACATAGATGTATATAATATGACATCTAATTGACGCACAACCGTCCACACACTCCATAAAGTAGATTAATGACACTCAGGTGCAGAGTACAACAACGTCTTAATGATCCAAGTTAGTTAAGCATCTCTCTAGTTGTAGAGATTATAGAGTTCATTAGGGTATTTTGCTGGAGGTCGCACGCAAGCTATATTCTAATTGTTTGGTATTGAATTGATCACTTGCTTCGATTTCATGACTTGGACGTTATTTAATAATCATAAAGGTATTCTCAAGATGATATAAGAAAATATCGTCTAGCCTTAAAAGGCTTGGTCTAAAGTTGTTTTAGAAAACTCTGTTTAAGAATTTCAAATCAATGAAAAATAGTTTATCTTGAATTTTTAATTTTGTTTGGTTCTGAGTATAGTTAATATTAAAATGAAGCCAAAAAATACCTTAGAAAATAATAAAAAATATGTAATAAACAAAAAAAAATACATTTTAGTCTATCATTCTATGATAACCCTATGTAGACAAATTGTACTACTGAGTACTACTAAGTAAATATAATAAATGATTTGTAAATTTTGTTCCCAAAGGGCGTATATATATTTCATATATCTATTTGATCTTAGGTTGTCAACGTAGTCGAAATTCAAGCTCTCTAGCTCTCTAAATAGCTGTATCGTAGATAGTGTTTTCAGATTTGGCATGCTCATGGCCAATCATACCCGAGTGTACATATTCCTAATTTCGAATCTTTAGTCTGTTTCACTTCGTGAATAAGTATAAAAATAGTTGCAGCACCTTGTTTTATAGCCAAACACTTAAAACATATGTCTGATATGGAGAGTTAATCACTCACTCAATCAGTTGATTTTACTTTAGTTAGTATAAACACATTTGATGCCCCTGAAAGTGTTTTCATTTGAATGCACATGGCATATACGTGACATATTAAATAAAAGTGTTACATTGACTGCTGCACCCAAGTGTACAGAACTCATTCTCCGATCTGCGGGAAGCTTTATCTCAAACATCTAGTTGGTTCTACACGAGTATTTACGCGACAAGCGTTTACATTTCCGTAACGAGAAAGAGACGAAAGGGGGCCGCGGAGCCTGTCGAAATGCTCAAATAGCGGCGCAGCGTATTGCTTATCAGAGACTGTGATAAGATTTCAAGTCGAACGCTGCCACAGCTCCCAATCAGTGGCGTTGTCCAGGGGTAAGAGAGAAACACGAAATTTAATGAGCAAATGCATTCCCCAATGACTTCACGAGAAGAAACATCCAATTCCAGTCAGCATGAGTTATTGAAAAATTTATTACGTTCCCTTATCTTTGAATCGAATTTTCCAGTCTTAAGCTGACGGCTGGACTAGTTGGAAGATCAGCTGGGATTATCGCATTGATTGTTAATAAAAATAAAACAGCATGTGCTCTGGTAATCTCTCTCTCGGTCTTACTCTCTATCTCCTTCTCTCTTTAGCTATGACTTTCTCTTCCTAGCCTCCAGATTCTCTCTCTATCATTTTTTCTCTCTCTCTCTCAACCTCTCTGTCTCGCCCTTTCCCTCTCTCTCTTTCTCTCTCTCTCTCTCTCTTTTTCTCTTTCTTTCTCTCGCTCTCTCTCTCTCTTTGTCTCTCTCTATCTTTCTCTTGTGTGTTTGTGTCTCTTAAACTAATCTTATCGCTTGCTCGACTCCCACGCGCGAACTATGATGTGTGAATGATGTCCCCATCCACGTCTGGCTTTATTCTGCTGCCGTTTTTCTTCATATCCTTTCCTCTCTTTACCTCACTCTTTCCTTTCCCCTGTTTCTCGTTCTCCGCCCTTTTCACCATACCTGTCTTCTGTAACCCATTTCTGACATTTTTATTTAGATATCCCTGAAGCCCATTGCCTCTTTCCTGACTGTATTATATTACCCACATTCTTTTTGGTATTCCGACACATCCCAAGCTTTTCTCGCCCTCACTCTGATTTGTTTTCCCATCTTTACACCTTTGTTTTGTTTTTCCAAATTTCTATTATTCCCCACATTCCCACTTTTCCCACCACCCCTCTTACTCACCTCCTCTATCGCTTCGCTTAGGGGCTTCCCAGCGGACTGGGCCTCCGCAATGGGCAATATGAGTTCGCTGCTATTCTCCAGAGTGCTGAGGCAGATGCCATTCGTGGCGCTGTTCCCGCTGCTACTGCCGCTTGCATTTGTGATGTTATTCGTTGCATTGATGTTGTTGTTGTTATTTGAGCTATTATCGCCGGCATAGCCGATGGCTAGTGGCGGCGAGCAGGCTGTGTTGTTTGTAGCATTCGAGTTGTCCGATGAGCTAGATATGGTGCGATCCTTAATGAAGTAGCCATCAGGGCGTACGAGTATTTGTTTAGTGCCAATGATCTACGATCAAGAAAAGGGAAACGATTAGAAAAACAAACGAAGACAACAAAGTTTTTTAAATAGTACAGATATATAGATTAGTTTTTAATAATAAACAGTTTTAAAATAATCTAAGATATATGTATAGTATTCTTTGTTAAATAGAGAATAGCTTTAACTATAAGGTTATAGCGATAACTGTGGAAGATAATACTCTGACTGAAACTTGCTACAAGTATTCGCAAAAGTCTTTAATTAAAGGATTTCAAGAAACTATCTTTAAAGAAAGAATATATGTTTGAGGATAATTTTTATAAAATATGAAAGTTTTCTTATTTGAAAAAACTCAACATGTTATAAAAATAGTTCTTTGTTTTGCATTTCAATAATCAATCACTAGATAATCCAAAATAGCACACATGTTTTTATCTCTAAGTTCGATATGCATAGATCTTTATAATATATCGATAAGAAACAAAATATATAAAAATTATTTGCATTTGCACGCTAAAGTTTTGAGATATCAAATGTTAGTGAATTACACAGTTCATAGCAAAATTACACTGTCCCCAACAAGAGTGTAAGATAAACACTATGCTACCTGCTTACGCCTGATAAGCAGAAGGCTCTCAAGGTGGGGTAGAAAAAACCCAACAATAACATATCATGAGATTAAGCGACCACAGTGGAAAAAAAAATCGTTTTCCTACGATATGTAACGTATAATATCAGCACAAAGTAATGTCGCTAGATAGGGCACCTGGCACTAGTCAACAAGAGAGCGGAGCTCAGTCGAAGCCTGGTGCCCCGAGCTATTCTGTGGGGCTCCACGTCTCGCCATGATTCATTAAAATCAAGGTGCAAAAATTGTTTAACATATTCCAAAATAAACTGAAATAAACTGAACAAGAAGACGGACGCTCCTCCACTTTAAAATAGGCCTATGGAGCGACGTTGAGGTTTGCGTCAGCGGATGTGTGCTCGAAATCGGAATTGGAATTCGGAATTGGGTATTGGGTATTGAGTGTCGGGAATGGGGCATTAGTAATTAGAAATGGAGAATTGAGTCCGACTGTGATTGCAGGTAGCTACTGAGCTATGCAAAATAAAAAAGAAAAAGAAAAAAACAACAAACCACAGCGAAAACTAAACATATAGAAAACAGTTTTTGAAATTCTTTTTATTTTTCCATTTTTGTTTTCTTTTGGATTACTGATTTCTGACTTCTGATGCCATCTATTTGCATAGCTTTTGAATATATAAAACGATGCACGCACTACGTAGGATTCCGTGTATGAAATATTTATGAGTTCGTCGCCTGATGTTAAATTCAACAAAAAAAAAAAAAAATTAAAAAATATACAACAGAAAGTCAAGAATGAAAGCAAGGAAAAAACGATTTTCTCGCATTTGGGTGGGTTCAAAGTGGGGTTAAGTCGGCGAGCTAATTATACGCTTCGAAGCTGAGACAGTGAGACAAGCGGAGAGTGAGAAACAGAAAAAGAGCAGTAGAGAAACGTAGAGTAAAGTGAGAGTGAGAGCGAAGGCAGTGAGAGGAGAGAAATGCAAAGCAGTTTTCGCCAGAGATTAAACATTTACAACTGTGGAAAATTTAGACCACTTCGCACTGACCCATTGAAAATAGCTAAATATATATTTCTATATGTACAGAGACAAGATAAAAACCGGAATATATGATACAGATTAAGCGATCTATTAAAACTGCCGCCGCCGCCGTTTCTAGATCAATGAAAACGTGCCAAGAGTTCCAGTTCTATGTCGCGTGCCCCGTGACCCCCTTAACCGAGTGAAAACTCAATGAAATTAAGTGAATGTCAATGCAGACGTCTTGGCCTGGCCTAGAAGAAACTGAAGCATCAACTGAAACTTGGCTGACTTACGCCAATGCTGTATTCCAATCGGACTCTCAGCTAAAGTTGCTAGAGATAAAAAAAAACTCCATGCAATTGTTGCACTCTTTGTGTGATTTCTTGAGTCCCCTCCCGCTCGGGCTGCACACGAATGTTAATTAAGTTTAATTGTTGCCATTCGAGTCATAACCAGGCTGTAATTAACATGCCAATTACACTAACTGTGTGTGTACATGTGTGTGTTGGCGTGTGTGTGTGTGTGTGTATCTGTCAATCCAAAGCAATTTTGCTGTTGCAAGAAATCTATAGCACCTGACTCGCAAGACAAAAGGAGAAACCCCGGGTTGCTCGAGAGGAAGCTTTTCGCACGGAAGGAAACTCTCGACAGATTTTCGTTTTAGAAAGCAAACAAATTGGCTCCGTCAATCGGCTGTGCGAACGAGTTTAATGAACTCGAAGTCAATTTAAACAAATTTAACTAATGGCAGCTTAAATATGAGATGAGCTAAGAGTCGCTTAAATAAATGATCATAGGATATCATCTGGAAAGTAAAAACATCGTTAAAAGAAACCTTATAGAATACAAATCGAGATTTCTGAAAGGGTAAGGGAGGCAAGAGGCAAAAGTGAATAATATTAAAATAGCGAAAGGTGTTCTATGTACTAGAATAGAATATATATTGAATATAGATCATACTCGAATTGAAATATATCGTTGATATTTATCAATATAGAAACTAATAATGATCATCAGATGAGATCGTATGCTAATGACTGACATTAGCCTGATAATCTGAGGATAGCACAGTTAAATAAAACAAATTGAAATAACTGGATCAATAAGAAAGCTTTTCTATAAAGATAATCCTAGTAAAAACTAAAATTCTACAATCAATAGGTAAACATAACAGAAATTGCCCGTAACTTAACCCTAATCTCTATAAATATGAAATATTCCCTATCATTTGTCATTATATAGACACCGCGATAAGAAAAGCGGCGTCAGATTTCTATCGGTGGTTGCATATACACATATATAATATTCTTTAATGAAATTTGAATGCTAATCAACGATATGCTCTGCCCAAAACTGCGAACTTGCGCTCCATTTGGCAGTTTAATTGCATATAGAAATCAAGAAATTATATTAAAAATAGTCATGTCAATGCCAGACAAATGGAGGCGGACGGAGCCCCCCTCGGTTATTAGATTTGTGTAATATTTGGGCATTGGCTATGCGTCAGCTAACCAACAGCTGAATCAAAGCTTTTTTCCAACCGATAAACCATTGTATTTTGCAGTAATTTGAAGGGGTTTCGAAGCTTATTTAATTTCGGTTATGGTCGGCGGCTGTTCTATGTATACATTTTACAGGTATTTCATAAGCCATTAAAGCTAATGCTTCAAACTCTCTGTGGCCAGCTAAAAGCCGTTTGATGACGGCGCCGTTGTGGCTGAGTGCGTTTTAGCTGTAGTATCCGAATACCCTGCAATTGTTGAAGCTGATTAAAAGGAGTATTGTTATGTGTAAAGAGAGGACAGTTGTAACTATGAGACTCTTCAATTATTAATTATTTCTGTTCCCTGTATATTCGTATATAGCAGATCGCATAATGACATTATAGGTCTTATGTTTCTTTACGTCTACACATAAAACTTTGATAAACAGTCATTAGGACTAAAATTCTTTTTAAACTTTATTCATATTTGTATATAAGTAAATAAAACAATTTCAGCTGGCTTCTATATATGCCAGGTATCTGCTAGTCGAGCACTTCACAGCTCATTCTAACTGAACAGTTCTCGTGTGTAGCTAAGAGACTATAAATCAAATGGATGACATCTGAGCATTCAGTCGACTAATGAGTCCAGCCCATAAAGACATATGCAGATATTATATAGACATGATATTCAATTTTCATACTTAAACCGCTGATATATAGCAAATCAAGTGTGTCCGTAGAAAGTTTCGAACTCGAGCTATTTTTAAGCGGCTTTTAGGATCCGACAACTTTCATCCGCTTAACAACAATAAATTCCAGCTGACCCCGTATTCGCATAAATTTTAGATATTTTCGCAAAAAATAATCAAATTATTATAATATTATATTGAACAAACAAAACGGTTTACTATAATTTGGCAAGTCTTATACAATGGGATTCGACGAGCAGTTCCGTGCCGTTTAGGACCGCATGCCCAACACCTGCCAGGCTTTAGAGATCGCCACTTGCGAAAGCCAGCCAATCGATGATCAAACGTGTTTGACCTACCGAACTATGATCGCAAAAATATAAATAAATATTTAAAAAGCAAAAAATAAAACAAAAATAAAAAATTAAAAAAAAAACAACCTCCACAGCGCCAGATTTTAATGAAATTTTGATGAACTTTAGTGTGTCTGGCTTTCCCAAGCCGGGGACTCACCGCAGAGATTACCATAATAACGGCCAAAGAGCGAACCGAAAACTCTTGCGACTCGCGAAAGTCTAAATGTATATGAACATAAATACATATATTTATATGTATACAAAAAATTCCAATTTGAATTCGTTTTGCCTGGCTACGACTACCACCAGCGTTTAGAAAATTAATCATAATTTGGCCAAAAGTGTGGCTAATAATGAGACCCCGAGAAAATAAAGACCCTGGTACTAACCCTATCCATAGATAATGCCAAGACGTTTAAAAATCTCTCGCGAGGCAATGCCATTAAAAAGCACTTAATGTCATCCAAATCGGAAAAAAGAGAAAAAATGAGATGCACTTACAGAAATGTATATTGCGTGTTCAAGTCGTAAAAAAACAAAAGTTTCAGGCTGACGGATCTAGACGTAAAGCCTATGGCGAGGCAGACAAACATCAGTTAAATGCTAGTAAATACAGGCCCAGCCAGAGATGCACACACACATATATACAGAGGGATATATATAGATATATATACGTATATATATAAATTGTCAAGCTATTTTCTTGCCAAACACGCAGCTCGCTCTATACCCTAACAGCAAATGGATTGCGGATTGCAGGGAGGGGCAGCTGGAGAGCTTGGCTACGTAACGTACTGTCAAGCATTTTGCAAATAATATTGCGTATATGGAAATTATTGACCAGACGCAAGCCCAAGACTCGCTTTTTGTTTTGCATGCAAATAAAAATGATGGAAATAATAAAAGTAAAATATTGTATAAAACTGTGGGGACTTTTCAGTGGAAAATCAAAATCAAGTAATGCGCCCAGGCCAAATGCAAACAATTGATTACAAAATCGCATTCAAAAGCCAATTTTCATTTATTTATGCTTTGATTTGGAAAATGTGTAAAAGCGTCTGAAATGAAAAACTGCACAAGTTGATTATGCAATGGAAAAGCCATTGCAAAAGCTTGGAAAGACAATGTAACGAAAACCGTTGAAAAACTATCACCATTTTTATAAACCTCATGCAAACGTGTCATTATTTGGAAAGTTTTGGAACAAAAGTATTATCAAATAAAATATTACAACAATTTTTTTTAATATCAAGATTTTCCCGAAACTTATTCAAATAATAATTGGAAAGTGTTGTAATAAAAGTTATCCAAAACGGATAGAAACGGAATGAAAATGAAATGTTTATCAAATCAAATCATGTATTCAACTTAAATTAAGTAAAGTTGGAACACTTGACTATACAAATCTTTAAATTCTATATATTTTATGAACTATCCAATAAAATATTTTATAATTAAGGTTTTGACTATCTCAGATTCTGATGAATGTACGTTTTGCCGATGAAGCCGTTTCTAATACGAATACACACAATGTAAACTTATGGCGAATCCGTTTTTAAAACTTTATTGAAATTAAAAACTTTACTACGAAAAACTATTTGAAATTTAAAAAAAAATAAAAAAAAAAATAATATTTTTTCTGTCATTTACAATATTTTTATATGGAATACTTCGTTTATGATTAAATATTATGATAATATAAATATATAAATAAAAAGAAATACTAAAGATAAATCGTTCTAAGTGGAAAACAATAACAGAGTTGTCCGGGAATTACTCAAAGCTCATTTGAAGTAATTCTAATCAAAATTTAATCAATTACTTTTAACTCCTATTATTATAAGACATTTATATAACAAACCCCAAGTTTTTCAAATTTTTATTTTTATATTGTAAAAAACAGTCATAAGCAGATTCGAAAAGTTGATCAGCTTAAAAAGAAATTAATATTCAAACATTATTCTGACCTCTATGAACAAAATCAATTGAAAAATACAAACTTAGCACCTTAAAGTATTTTTTTAAAACATCTCTGCTCGGCACATAAAATAAGTTGAAACTTAAGTATTACTTGGAAAATTGGTTGCTTTTAGATAGGTAAATACACGTGTTGCACGCCCAAGTCATATATAAGTATATATATTGCAAATCTATATACTATGTATATAATATATATGCGAGGTTATTTGTAGGGATTTCGCAATGGGCACCACACCACATGATTTCGACGATGCGTCGTTTTAGTCATTTTCATTTTTAAACAATTAGTGTCAATCGCTTGGCAAACTCAAAATATGCAAATACGGCCTGACTATGGGCTATACTTATATTTATATAGTCGCCGGATAGGAGCTACACGCCTCTTCACTCCGCCCCATCTCTCGCTGACAGCTCAAAGTTGTCGTTGATTACTATATGGAAAAGACCAATGGAATGTTCCCTAGCTCAGGCAAATGGCAGACATCAACAGGCTCAACATTCATATCAACTGAATACCCTGTAACAATATGAGCCTTTGGCTGTATGCGAAATCGAAGAATATGAATGGAATATATTTAGTAGAGTTTGAAAGAATTTAGAATCGAAATTATCTGGATTGTCTTATTTACCTTTGGTTAGGGTTATTAGTTTTCAATACGTTTATAAATATAGGAAAGTCCTTATATATGGAATACAGAATTTATCATTTAATGTATGATTAATGATGCAAGTTATGTTTTTCAAAGAATGCGGATATAATGAATTATTCACTCAAATAGTTTCAATATGAATACATATATACAATACTATATACTTTATATAAATTGTTCATTCGATTTGATAGGAATATTTTAAAAGTTTAGAGAACTTTGTTTAAGACTAATAAGTAGCATCAACACATTAGTCTACCTTATATTGACAGCTTTATATCAATACTAAATAACAACTGAACGATTATATCAGTCGAGCTTATCTATTTCTATTAAAGAGATAATCTAATTATAGCTTAGACTTTTTGAAAGAATACCACTTCAATGTATGCTCTACAGGGTATATTTGCGTCTATATTTGAACAGTTGAGCTCACTAAGTACTTGTAGTTTTTAAACGAATCAAAGTCGAGTTGTCGTTGTCTTTGTTGCTGTTGTTGTAACATAATCAACGCGCACAGTTGAAAGTGCAGCTTATACAACAACAATGTAATATTGTCTGAATGTGTGTGTGTGTGTGTGTGGTCATAAACATTCGTATTGTTATGTGTGTGTGTATTCATTAATTAAGCGCCGACAGCGCACACGCTTCACAAAATGGCGTCGCTCAGTAGGCGGCGCTTAGCGCTTGGCCCCAACAGCGCACGCTGCTGAAGCTTGTGTGGGGTCGGCCAGGGCTTAGACAATAGCGCTAACAGGTGTGTTGACTCATAAACTCACCTGTCCCGTTGCCACTTCCAGCAGCACATAGACCATCAGTATAATTTCCTTTTCATCCGAGCCAAGGCCGGGTCCGTTTTGGCCACATGTGGCGATGTAAAGGGAGACAACATGTTCGGGCACCTGCATGTTGTTGTTGTTGTTGTTGTTGTTTTTATTGTTTTTATTGATGTTGTTGAGATTGTCTCTGTCTTTGATCTCTCGCAAATAAAGGGTATGTGTGAGGTCGCTCGCTCCGAAACTGTTCCCGAGTTTGCTTTCTATTTGCTATCAATTGCAATCGCTGTCGCTGCGTGGTTGATGGCACTGCATTCTCTGCTCAGATACCCATTGGTTATGGCTGCAAAACAGAGCAAAAACAGAAGTGTGTAAAGCAAATAAATATTATGGATGAGTGAGGTGCGAATAGGGTTTAAAGGCATGCATTCGCTTGCTTATACAATATTTTGAACCTTTGACAACTGGCGAGGCGAAAAGCTAATTAAGTATGCAATCCAAAGAAAATGCCAACCAATGCGAATTGGCAGCAAAAGCAATCCAAATAGTTGCCAATTGGAAATTCGCACCAGCGACGTTGCCAATTTGCAGGGCAGGTTTCTAATTAGACAGTGCGACGTTGCCAAATTTCGAGCTAATAAAAACACTTTAAGTGCCTTATCAGATTCGGATGACATTTGCGTAAGCCAAACGTTATTGCCAGACTTCAGACACGTGCTGAGTTGCCAGTCGATCGATATTTATCGGAGCGACGTTGCCAAACTTAAGAGCATTTTCAGATTTACCCATTTGCAATAGCTTTGGCGACGTTGCCAATTTTCAGTTAAAAAAAAAACTAAGTGCTTAAAGACGCACTTAAATTAGCTAAGCACTGTTGCCTCTCTTCACCTCGAAGTACGAACCTAAGTGGCTTTAAAGATATTTACGAAATTTACATAAGCCAAGCACTACCAGGCAACGTTGCCAATTTTCAGCGAGGCATTTGAAAGTGACAGTCAAACGACTCAAACGAACGAAGTCACTAAAAATTGTCACAAAGAGCATGAGCAAAGAGGTCAAATTGAAATTATTAACCTGCACAGCGATTTGAAATTTAATTTTGTGCTCCATTCGGTTGCCAAGCAGCCAGTCAAGCCAGAGCTCGGAGCCCAGACAAGTGGATTGGACAAAGTCGAGCAAAAGGCGAATGTGGAAACGTTGGCGACAACCAACAAAAACAACAACAACAACAACAATAACAAAAACAATAACAAAAACACCAACAGCAATAATTAAAGTGCAATTTTATGAGCATTTTTAATGTGAAAAGTTTTACTTTTAATGAAAAACAGCAAACACAGAGCAGCATCAAGCAGAGCTCGACTGATTGACTGACTGACTGACTGACTGACTGACTGACTGACTGGCTGAGTGACTGTTGATATTCAGGCATTAAAAACAAACGCAGAGCCAAAGGTCGTGGGTTAATCGAGGTGCACAGGCGCACGGAGCTCCAGAGCACAAGCTTTTGCAATCGCGTTTATGATGATTTTTTTGTTGTAATTAAAACTAAAAAAAAGCAAAACAAAAAAAAAATACGAGAAAAGGCATGAAAGAACGCTCTAGTGGGGAGTGACCAACCAGCAGATACCCTAACTCTTATCTTTTGTGGCCAATTGATAATTCCGGGAAGATGAGACAAACTCCTTCCCATCATTGAAAAAAAAAAAACTTTATTGTACATTCTTTATCCCAAATTAGAAAAATGAAAACTTAATGATGATGAGAATACGAAACATAAACAGACAAACAGCATACATGTCTCAATAGAGTCGACTTTCAAGTCTAAGCTAATTAATATAACTTTCCATACTATCTTCTTGCCTTTCTTACATACTTAATATATAAAATCATCATACCCATAACACAAATGATTACAGGGTAAGTAAAACAACGTCCAAGCTTTTGTAATTAAGACAAGCAAACCGATCTAAAACACAGTTTGCGACAGTTTCTTAACTCTGAAATGTTTTTTTCCACATTTTTTGCTTTTTTTTAGTATTTTTCGTTTTGTTTTATACATGTTTCTGCGTCTTTGCAGTTAATAACTTTTTTTCTTATTTAAAATATATAATAAAAAACAGAAACATAAGCAACAGTCTTTTGTCTTTTTTGCTGCAAGTTTCCGCTTCGTGTGCTGGGGAAATGGTCAATGTTTTTTAATGAGTATTTTGTGTGCGTGCTCTTCGAAGACGAATGCAATTTATGTAGAGCTTTCGCACTCTCTCTCTCTCTCTCTCTCTCTCTCTCTCTATCTCTTTCTCTTCTCATATATATAGTGGTATCTTCTTAGTATTTGCCGTTATGTGGTTGTGTGCTCAAAGTGTGTGAATTTGAATGTTCTCATGCAAGAAAACTCTCAGTTCCACTGCATTCCGCATTGTTCGATAAAAAATCGAAGTTTTTCCATGCCTTGAACTGGGAAATCAATGTTAAGCATTTGCTCCTTGGCTCATGAATACGGAAATAGTTATCTAATACTCTAATTTATTTATAATTTATAAGCTGTAAAGGTTACGTTAATGCAATCATTAGCTATAAAAATACTAACATTCCTGTGCTTTAACAGCTAGTAGCTCTGTTACGCGAAAAGTTGAGTTTTGTATTAAGACTATTGTTTAACGAGTGTTACCTATTTATTTAATGTTTTTTAAACATCAATAAATTAAAAGATGAACAAATTTGTGATAATAAAAATTTCAAAAATTGTTTTTATTTATTTTTTTAAACTTGTTTTCAGCTTTCATTAAGACTTCGATTGGCTAAAAGAATCGGTGAATATATCAATATCAAATATGATGAAAATTTGTTGATTGAATGGTAATCTCAATGAAAAACTTAAATATGAACCTAAGGACAAATGGAACAAAATCAAATTTCAACATAACAATTCCTAATTCTCTTTTTCTCTATCTTTTTGGTTACTTAATTTTATCAGTTTTATTCTTCTTTTTATCCCCTTCTCTTTCCACCTCTATACTGCTCTTGTTCCTTTATCATTTTCCAGTCAACTATCGATAACCTTCTTAATATTTTAAAGTCCATAATCAACATTTGAATGCTAACATTTTTGTATTTGTAATGTTTCCTTCGAACTCTGTTAACAACAAGTGACTGTAAAACTCACGTTATTAGCTAATATCAGTACTGTTCGAGCACTGTTGAAGCTAATAACAGTTGCGTGCCATTTTCCACTCAATAAATAAGGTATTGAATACACTTTAAGCTCACTTTTATCTAAGCAAAATGGTTTAAACGGCACTCGAAACATTTGTAACAGTTTGTTCTATTGTTTTTCAGATTCAATTTATGGGTCCATAAATTGCTGGCTTATTGAAGGAATTCTAGTAAATATTTATGAGCAGTATTAGAGTTGATGACTTGATTTGATTTTGATGTAAAAATAATTGACAGTATTTTAAAACAACCATTACGCCAGTGTGTTTAATTAGTTTTATGTTTAGAGATCGTAACACTTCATAAACTTGTTGTTTTCGTTGTTGTTGTGAATGAATTTCCCTTTCGTTTCACACTTGAAGACTCACTGATGCCTGACCGACAGCCAAGGCCTAGGTCCAGTTGCGAAGTTTTCACTGGAACGTGTGGAAAAGCGTTTTTTTTTCGAGGTGACGACGCGTCGTGCCGTGACAAGCCCAAAAACAAAAATAAACAACAACAAAAAATACATAGACAATAAATCTTATTTTCCGTCGAGTTGCTCATTAATGAATAACGGGCCGTGGCTTGAGATGGCAGCTAATTAGAACGGGAAGAAAGCAACAGAAACAGAAACAGAAACAGAAAGAGAGACAACGACAACAGCGCAATCTTCATTAAAGAGAAACAACAGCATTGAACAGCAATGTTACGGTTATTTCGAAAAGACAATGAATACCAAATTATATCGCTGGTATAAATTAGTGATAAATAACTGCAGAAACAATAGCAAAACCAGGCAGTGCAATTAATAAGTTGGTAAACCTGTCAGATTGATCAGAAATGCATTTTGCACTTACTCTGTATGAATTAGCTAACGATATGCGGTATATTGCAATTGGGCAAGTGTTTGGTACTATAGATAGAGGGAGCGTCTTATTTTTCAGGATTTCATTGCTAAAAACTCTTTGAAAGGAATATCTGTGGAATATCTAAGATAACTTAATACTTAGCTTATAACGAAGCATAATAATTATTTTCAAAATATATCAGCAATTTTTATATTTATAAAATATAATTTTTGAAAGACTAGAAACAGATTTAAATAATTTATTTATATCGAAAAGTTGAAAAACTGAGTAAAATATGAATTATCGACAATTTTTTTATACTTGTCTATTTTTAATCTGAATAAAAAATTAATTTATAATTTCTTGATCAATTTTTTTTTCTAATAACACGAAAATCATTAAGAGCTTTCACTTGCCTATCCCTTCTCATTACCTCAGGCTCTCTGCCCCATATTCATAATAAATTTTCACAATTTTACCTACAATTAAAAACCTCTTAAGATATTAAATGACTTCAAAAAGGAAAAGTTATTTCAAATAACATTTTTAATGGAATAGATATAACAGCTCAAAGCGGTGTACAGAGTGTTTTCCCGTCAGGCAATTCGGCTAAAGAACTCTTACAACTTGTCCGTTATAAGATTATATTTTTTCAAGTCTTATTTAGAATTATTAGGTGCATTTATTACGCAAGCGTTCGCACTGTTCCAGTCAAACTCACTGGAAGGGGCGATGGAATTTGGTGTGGAGTTGCAATTGGCGTGTGCCGTTATCTTTTTGCTTTTTTTCTGTTTGCCAACAGGAAACTTATGATTGCGCACAAAATTGCATGCAAGCGAAATGCCAATTGGCAAAGTTATGCTGCGCCGCCTCTATCTCTCTCCCTCTCTCTGCCTCACACTCACAGCAGCAACAAGTGCAGCAGCAATTGTTGTGGTTGCCGTTGTTGTGATTCTGTAAAAATGCCTGTATGTGTGTGCCTGTGTGTGCAAGCGCGCATGTCAAAGAGTTAACACACAAAAAATGCACAAGAGCTCAAAGCAGAAGCAGAAGCAGAAGCAGAAGCAAAACAGCAACAGCGCCAACCACAACAACAAAAAGTCTCTCAAAGCGCAGCAGCAGTTTGCTTGGGAAGCTTTGTAACGTTTGAGCAGCCGCAGCAGCTGCGGCGCTGCGACGCGCTGCGCCACTGCGCTCTTTTATTATTTCTTGTCTGTGTAACTGTAAATATGTTTTCACTTTGTTATGTTTGCGCATCTGCTTTTAACGTGTACTGTGTCTTTGAGCTGCTCTTCTGCTGCTGCTTCTTCACTTTTGGTTGTTGTTGCCGTTGCTGTTGTTGTTGTTGTTGCTCATTTGCTCGTTCATTCACACTGGCCACACGCGTACATATATATGTATGTCGATATACGTATGTGTGTCACAAATTTGTCAAATAGTTTTACAACTTACAGCCAATGGGAAATGCCAGCGCTTAAAGCTTTTGTGCACAGTTATTCGTTGGCTTGAGCAACAGGTTGATCCTTCTGCTGCTTGAACTGTTTTTGTTGTTGTTTTGTTATTTTAGGTTTTCTTCTTTTTCTCCTTTTTTGCTTACATTGCACTTGTTGTTTTTATTGTCGTTGTCCGCTTTTCACCACTCTTTTTTTTCTTATTATTATTGCACTTTCTTTTTCACACACATGCAGACAAACAATTTTGTACGTAAGCACAAATGTACATATGTATTCGTATGTATTTACGTACACATGCATGTACGCATGTACCTGGGTATGTATGTATGTAAGCCCTTCTTCTGTGTACTGTGTACTTCGGCTGCTTCTTTTGCTAGTCACACTGACTAGCAGTTAGTTTTGTATGCGTGTATTTGTGTTTGTAAGTTTGTATGCGTTGTCCGTTTTGCCTTTCCACACACGACGCCGCCGATCTTAATACCAACACGTACAAAACGGACAGCGACGCTGACGCCAGCGTCAACGCAACGTCAACGTCAACGTTAACGTTAACGTCGGCGCAATACATGCAAACAAAAAACAAGTCACTTTTTTTCGCCTTCTTTGCTGCGGCTGCTTCTTCTACCACTTTGTGTGTGTCTTTATACTATTTTTTTTTATTTAACTGTTGTTTTTGTTTTCTTTCTAGTTTTGGACTAAAGTGTGTGAGCGTGTGAGTGAGTGCTCGAGTGTGTGTGAGTGTATTAAGTTGTCTTTTCTCTTGCTGCTTCAGCGACGGCCGCGTGCGTCTGTCTCCAGGTTAAAACAGCAACTGATCAACTTCGTGGGCCACAAGCAGCCACGAAGGTAAGTGAGCTGCGCTTGCCTGCAGGTGTGCATGTGTATGTGTGTGTGTGTGTGCGTGTGTGTAAACCTTTGCGGAGAGCGGCAGTAAACATTGAGCGAGCGAAAGACGCGCAGAGAGTGCCAGAGCGAGAGAGCGCGTCGATGGCACAGCTCAGGTGTATGGGCCACTTAACTGCTGGCTGATGCCAAACAAGATTCCAACACGCAAACGCACAACAACAATAACACTCGTTTATATAGACAAGCTGAATAGATTTACCAATGGACTGTCCACACAGGTGGTTGGCAACGCGGCTTCAGCCTTGCGGTATGCAAAACCAAAAGCAATTACAAAGCTGCCATCGAACCAATGAATGAATGCAGATCGGAAGAAAAAACTCATGTTTGAGCAACAACATCAGTTGGGCTACACACTCACATACTCACAATAGGCAGTGGCGTAGTCAGCAACAGCTTGAGCGGGGATCAGCCGTCCCTCTCATAGGCTTATTGCAGTTTTCCCACGCTGCGCACATAACGTTAGCACACACACACGCACACACACAGACGCAATGACAGTTACGCTCGCTCAGCCATGACACGCTCTCTCTCTCGCTCTGTGTTGCTTATGCTCTCTCACTGGTTGCGCTCTGGAAGTTACCTGTGACAAGCCACTCGCGCAGCCCCCGCGCGTACACACCTGTGCAGCAGTGTGGCGTGCGTGTGTGTGTGTGTGTGTTTGCTGCTGGTTCTTCTTCTTCTTCTTCTTTAGCTTGCTCAATTACCAACAGAACTGCCCACGTACCTGTTTGTGTTCTTCAAGCGGTAAAATTCCAATTCCAGTCCAGCCATTTTTGATAATATATGCATTTGCAGTGCGTTTGCTTTCGTTCACAACTTGACATTTGTTAATTACATATTGAAAACAACTATCGAATGTATTTGCTTATCGAATTTTAACGTTTATGGAGATGGAATGCGCTCTACTCTCTGTTCTCCTCTCTTTCTCTCTGTTTCCTTCTAACAGCAACAAGCGACGGCCACAGACTGACAAAAGCGCGGAACGTAAACGCGTTTTGGTCGAAAGGCAATGGGTGAGAGAGTTTAGTAAAGAGTCAGATAGAGAGAGGGAAAGAGAGAGCGAGATCGAGAGAGCACATAATCAGTGTGTTTGCTTTTGACTGGGCTGCCTACCTGGGCGCCAGTGCATGTCATGCAATGCTAAAGCGAGTCGCTGCTGCATGACATGCATCTGCGCCATACATCTCTGGAATATCGTAGTCGTATTGCCCGCTTGAATATCGTAAGCTGTTTGAAATGTGTGATATATCAAGCAGGCTATAAGTTGTTTTACATTAAGTATATAACTTTAAATAATAAATAATAGAAAATAAATAAATATATAATAATCAATATATATATAAAATTGAACATATATTTTTTATAAATTTATATATACATTTTTGAATTAAATATTCTATAAAAATATTTAAAAATTGTTTGAAATAAGTCAAATAATAATAAATAAATAAATATAACAATACAAATTAAATAAATGTAACAATAAAAATTAATACACGTTCCATTAATAATAGTAAGTTAATAAAAGAAAAATTTGATGATCGTAGGTCCATTAAAGATCAATTTTTATTTTAACTGGGTAATAGAATACTCACAGTATTGTTGACTGAATATAAATTACAATTACTCCACGTCTAATCTAATTGGATATCGAATATCGTATTAGCATTACTTACATCATTTTCCAAACTCGCCTCGAATATCGTACACAGTGAACAGTTGCAGTTATCGCAAACGTCTGTTTCAGAGAAGAAGAAATCTCTCAAGAAATCTCTTAAAATATATGACAAAAATAACAAGATTCTGCACAATTCACAGAATACAAAACTATTTATTAAATCATTATGCAGCACTGGCAAAAACAAGCGCCAATATCGTAAAATTGTTGCGCAACATATAATTAATTTTAGACATGGCAAAAGCGACGTTTTCTTTTAAGAACTATTGCACCACACCAAGATCGATTAGCATTCTAATAAAATATATAATATATGTGTGTGTATAAATAAATAAGATAATAACAGGCTCGTGACAGCAATCCTTAAGAATCTTCACAAAATTATTTCGTTTTTAAAGCTTCGACTCAGCTCCTTGTGTGGCAGGACAATGCTATTAAGCAGTATCTTCTCGGCGGGTATTTGCACAAAGCAGCCTAGGGAGCAGAGAAACAGATGTAAGTATTTTATTTATATTAAGATATCTTGAAATTCGAAAAACAAACCCAAAATTGTTATCGATGGATTCAATTTGCCCTCATTGTTGAACAACGGCGGATTCTCCATTTTGGCAAAGGGCTTATTCGGATCCGGATCGCTGGGCGTGCCCTCGACTCGAGTCCAGGCGCCAATGCTGCAGCCACGCCCCACAATCGAATGGAGGATGAGCGTGTGATCCTTGATCTGCGCCTGCTCCAGCACAATGGATTCGCGTATGCGAACGCCAGGGCCGATCGTAACCCCGGGGCCTATGGCCACATTGGGACCGAGCTAAGAAAGAAAGTAAAGAGGTAGAACTTGAACAATTATGTGAACTTGAAGCGGATATTCACGACCAAGTGAAACCCTGTAATTAACAGCAATCCTATATTTGCATGTAACTTGATGTCAAAACAGTTAACAAGACAAATATTTGAAATTATTAAAAAATAAAATATTAAAAATTAGCATTACGCAACTTTGATTTTGTGTATATACTCCCTGTCAGTTTTAAATCCGTACAGGGTACCTATAACCATGCCATATAACAACTATTAATTAATTATTATACCTATTGATCAATTAATAAGAAGTATTTGGTATAAACTATTCACTATTGAAACTCATTCTTATGCTTATACGCCCAATTTCCCAGTTGTACAGTGTATACAGGGTATCATTACTTTATTTATATACCCATCTTCGCACTTGAACAGTGCATACCGGGTATCTTTGTCATGTTTATATACCAATTTTCTATCTTTTATACATATACAGGGTATCATAAGCATACCTATATAGGTATCCAACTTCGCAATTGTACAATGTATACATGGTATAGTATCGTGCCTATATTCCCTTTTTCTTATTTTTACAATTTTTTACAATGTATATAGGGTATCTCTGTCGTGCTTATATACCTCTTTTCTTACTTGTATGTGTACAGAATATTATTGTCATGTCTATATACTCTTTTTCTAACTCTTACAATATATACAGGGTATCGTTACCATACCTATATAGATTGTCGTGCCTATCCCCCTTTTCTTATTTTTACAATGCATACAGGGTATCACTGTCGTACTCTTATACCTTTTTTTTCTATTTTACAATGTATACAGGGTATTACTGTCGTGTCTATATACCATTTTTCTTACTTGTACAATGTATATAGGGTATCATTATAGTCATTATAATACCAAGGTACCCAATTTCTCAGTTGTACATTTTTCTAACTTTTCCAATGTTATACAGGGTACCATTAGCATACCTATACAGATTGTCGTGCCTATATATCCCATTTTTCTTACTTGAACAATTTATATAGGGTATCATTATCATACCTATATACCCAATTTCTCAGTTGTGCCTTTTTCTAACTTTTACAATGTTGTACAGGATATTACTAGTATACCTATATACCCATCTTCTACTTGCACAGTCCATACAGGGTATACTCACCACAGCCGAGTGATGGACCGTAGCACTAGGATGCACATAGACGTCCGGATAGACGGTGCATATCAGATTGCCGTCACCCTCGCCCCGCTTGTTGCCCACGTTGGCGAGACGTTCGGGGTGGGTGCGCTTGTAGAGATCGAGGTAGTGTCGATTGGCATAGATGGCGGATCCGGCGGTCTTCAGCTGTGACCACCAGTTGGGCACCGGCATGGCGAAGAGCATATCGGTGCCCGCCAGGGGAGTGAGCACCTCCTGCTCCCACTTGATGTGGCCCTGGTCCTTGCCGTTTCCGTTGCCGTTGCTGTAGCTGATGCAGCTGTACTCCTCGCACTTGGCATGGAAGATCTGCGCGAGCTTCGTGAAGATGTCCATGGAGCAGACGTAGACGCCGCAGTTGATGTACGTGGAGACGTACGAGCTGGGCTTCTCCACATAGTGCGACACGGCACCACTCGCACGATCGAACACGAGGCAGCCGTAGTGGAGCGATTGCTGGCGCGTCGCCTCCGTGCTCATGATCGTCACTAAGGCGCTCGCCGGCCTCTCCATGTGGAAGCCATACAGCTCCTGCAGCGGAAAGTCCGCGCAGACGTCGCCGTTGAGCACGAAGAACGCGCGCGGATTGCCAGCCCGTATCTGATCGCGGAAGTGATACATGCCGCCCGCCGTGCCCAAGGAGGTGAACTCCTGCAGGTACCTAGGGGAAAGCACAGATGGAACACGTCAGCTTTTGAATTATGTTAAGAGCAGCTTATGGGCTAGGCAGATACCCTATAATAGGCAACTTGGTATCACATTACGATTATTTTTACTTCCACGAATTTCAATTTAAACTGTTTCTGTGCCATCAATCAAATGCTTATCTATGCACCCTAGTTTATACCTCTTTCAAAATGCTGTGGGGTGGTTTGGTTACTATGTATGGAATGCCATTTTATAGATCTAGTTAATGCTCAGCTAAATATAAGTGTGGATACTGTAGATACTAGGTCTAACAACATAATTCGACTAAAATCGATATTTATCGAAAATAATCAATATAACAGTAAGCAGTATAGAGTGAAATATTATATTGGTTATGTCATATTTGAGTAAATTTGTGAGCTACGCTGATTTTGTCACATTAAAACAAAGACAGATAGAGTAATCGATATTTATCGAAATAGAGCAAATGTAGATAGTAATCTGCAGAAAATGTTCTATTATAAACCAGCTCTATACAAACTGATCAGTAAGCATTCAACTGCAAACGTTAATTATTTAAATAATAGTCGTCCGATATGGTTCGCATTATTGCATCAAACTAATTTGTCTTTCTTTTGCTTCTTTTTTTCTTGAGCTAATATAAGGTTAACTAAATTTTAATTAAAACTTAAATTTTTATTTAAATAATCTTAAATATTTCTTAAGTTATAATCTTGTTACTGATAAAAAAATGATATACCCACTTTTTATATACATACATTCATTTGCTACAGGCTGCATAATAATGCTTATGCTGCTATTATTGCAGAAAATGTAAATATAACTATCATACTCTTCAGATAACAAAGGTCTGCTTCTATCATATACATATATCCCCATAACACGTTCATATAATACAGGGTATATCTACATATTAATATATATAAAGTAAATTTCTGAACTACCTCCTATCTTGCTGTTCTTTCTTTAAGTATGTAATTACATATATTTATTTGTGTGCCTTGCTCCTCTTCAATCTCAATATGCCCTACGCTTACAGCAGGGTATATACATATGTAGATGTGGCTCACCTGATGTTAATGTTGCTGCTGCTGTAGAGCGCCTGCATGTCGCTGACAAAGCCCTCCATTTGCGTCTGCGGATAGAAGCCAATGATGAGGATCTCGCGCAGCTCCTTCACCTGGACGCAGGCTTCGATGTGATGAGCAATCAGAGGACGTCCGGCGACCGGGAAAAGCGGTTTGGGCGTATCCAGCGACAGAGGGCGGAAGCGGGTGCCCTTTTGGGGGCCGCCAATCAGTATTATTGCCTTCAGCATGTTTTAGGTTAACCAATTGTGCAGCTAATGACTAAATTTTTCTTGCACATATAATTCTCTTATCTATTAACTTAACTGATATCAAATTCTGTTTACGTTGCCAATATATCAGCTATCGATATCGCGTTGCCACCACACAGTCAGCTGTTGTGTGCGCTGCGTTGCCAACTGTATCGTCGTGCTGGCGATAGTTACATATTATGCTGTAAATATCGATATTAGTATGCTGTTGATGACATACAACTGAAAATGGTATGCACACAATTTGTAGCTGCCATTATGTGTGTTGGTTATTAATATTTGAATCTGCAGTAATAATATAAATTGTATAGCATAAAGTATGGTATGATGCAATTATTAATCATATAATTAGTGAAGTTTTTAAGACAAAATGTGTCACTGACTATCTTTGCGATATGCACACATATGTCATATAAATCAATAAATTTTAAATACTGAATACAGCGATATACCAACATATTTTAGTAGCAAATTTACTATGTCATTGTAATTGCGTAAATCAAATATTTTAATTCATATATGTAGTCTACTATATGTATGCATCTGCTTTAAAAACAAATACAGTTAAAAGAAATTTATTCTCATGTCCTTTAATAAACTCAAGTCTAGTACGCTGCTTACGCAGCCATTACATTGTTCAAACCCGCTCACAATTCATCGCAAGTTATCGATATGTTTGATTGAACATCACTAATTGAATAGCGCTTCAGCCGGAATGGCGATGTAATTTTTCGTCAATAATTTTCACGAAGTTTGCTGCAAAACGGTATCAGACAAGTTTGTACGCCGATTCTTGGTGGCCTCCAGCTCCTCTGTCCACTGTCCACTGTTCTCTCGGTGTGTGTGTGAGTGTGTGCGTGCGAGTGAGCGAGTGTGCCATGGCCACTGCGGAGCAGTTTGTTGCAGCCGCCTTACAGGGTGCCGCCAATCCCAACCACGAAATTGTGCAAAAAGCTGAAGCGCAGCTCAGCGAATGGGAGCAGCAGCCGGGCTTCTTTCCCATCTTGGCGCGTCTCAGCATGAAGCTGCACGACGACAGCGACGCAGCGGCCGCCGCCACCTCCGCAGCGGCTGCAGCTGCAACGCTCAGCGACTCCGTCAAGGTCCGCTGGATGGCCGCTGTCTATTTGAAGAACGGCATTGAGCGCTATTGGCGCCACAACTCCCGCCAGGAGCTGGCCCAGGAGCAGAAGCAGCAGATACGCGAAATCCTACTGCAGCACTACGCCGCGGAGGACGTGCCCCAGGTGGCGCTGCAGGTGGCCGTCCTGCTCAGCAAAATCGCGCGCATGGACTGCTGGCCTGAGCTGCTGCCCACGCTGATGAAGCAGCTGCAGGCGTGCAGCGAGACGCCCGTGCAGCAGCAGCGGACGCTGTTCGTGCTCCACTATGTGATCAAGGCGCTGGCCTCGCGTCGCCTGATGGCCGAGAAGCGCGCCTTCGAGGAGCTCTCGGCGCAGATCTTCAGCTACATGGCCTGGAACATTTGGGCAACGCTGACCACGCGGTTCCTGCAGCTGGAGAAGACGGATCCGGCGGCCCACAGCTGCCTGCAGCGCGCCCACATAGCGATGCGCACGCTGAGGAAGCTGCTCGTCTACGGCTGCGGGAGCAAGCCCTACAAGTCCAACGATCACATGAACTTCATCGAACAACTGTTCGAGCGACTGCGCCAGTGCCTGGAGCTGCGCTACGAGCTGCGACTGCGCGCGTCGGGCAACGAGCAGCTGGTCAGCGACCTGGAGCGCTTCATACTGAAGATGATGAAGACCCTGAACGAGTTCATGGACCGGCACTCGCTGTCCTTCGCTCGGTTCGTGCCGGTGGCACTGGAGTTCAGCTTCCACTATGTGTTTCACGAGGGCACCGCCCTGATCTTCGATGCCGGCGAGCGCATCAACTTCAGCCACTTCGTCATCCAGGCCATCAATCTGCTGAAGGGCATCATGATGAGCGGCAACGACAGCATTGCCCAGGACCAGACGGCGAACTCCCTGGAGGACGAGCTGCTGGCGACCGCCGCACAGTCGCAGAGCAAGTTCTTCAGCGTGGAGCGGGTCACGTATCTGTGCGAAAAGATCGTCACACACTACTTTCTGCTCACACCCGAGGAGCTGGCCGAGTGGCAGCAGGACCCGGAGAGCTATGGCCAGGACGACGGCGGCGGCGACGCCTGGAAATACGAGCTGCGCCCCTGCGTGGAATCCCTCTACTTCACCTGCTTCACCCAACACTCGAATGTCATGATCAACGAGGTGCTCAAGTTCGTGCGCCGCGCCCAGCAGCTGCAGCTGACGCAGGACTCCGAGCTGAAGGCCATCCTGCTGAAGGACGCGATCTACAACGCCGTCGGCCAGGCCTCGTTCCACTTCTTCAACAAGCTGGACTTCGGCTCGTGGCTGACCTCGCAGCTGCTCGCCGAGCTGCGCATCGAGGCCTCGAATTTCCGCATCCTGCGTCGCCGCATCATCTGGCTGGTGGGCAACTGGGTGGGTGTGCAGCTGCCGCGCGAGCTGCGCCCGCTGGCCTACGAGGCCTGCCTCCACTTGCTGCGCCCGGAGGAGGACATGCCCATCCGCCTGGCCGCCGCCCGCACCCTGAATCTTCTAATCGACGACTTTGAATTTATGGCCGAGGCTTTTCATCCGTATTTCGCCGCCTTGTTCGAGGCACTGTTCCTGCTGCTGCGCGAGGCGGGCGCCTGCGACACCAAGATCGTCGTCCTGGGCACGATGACTCTGCTGGTGGAGAAGATGAGCGAGTACATCGAGCCGCAGGCCCTGCAGTTCATTGCCTACCTGCCCCTGCTGTGGCGCGAGAGCGAGGAGCACGAGTACAACATGCTCAGGTGCGCCATCATCGGCACCTTGGAGCAGCTCGTGCGCACCATACGCGACGTCCCCGAGAGCATGAAGCCCTTCCTCTACAGCGTCATCGAACTGAGCACTGACTTGCAGGTAAGCACTGGAGTTTTCTTTAATCTAGAAATTACATTCCTGTTAACATTGTGGAGAACTAGTGAACTGGTTCCGAGTTTCTGTGCTATGAATTTGAAATTACTAAACAGAACTGATCGAACCAATTCACTCCAAATATTTTGTTTATACCATAAACCCATTGAAAATGGTTAATCAGGATATAACGGTTTTGTACAACTGTATGTTACAAGCAGAGGAGTCGTAGACCTCATAAAGTATATATATTCTTGATCAGAAAGACAATCTAAGTTGATATAGACATGTCCGTTCGTAAACTATAAAAGCTAGAGACTTGAAATTTGTCATGTATACTCGTGTATACCATACGTAATTCAATTTAAATATTTTTGCTCGATAACTCATCCCATCTTTTTTTATCGATAATAATCGATCATTTGAATTTGTTTTTCAATCGTTGTAAACCGAAAAAAAGTTGAGATTATAAGTGAACTGTGTAATGAATGCATAGATTTAGTCATTAATAAATTTGTTTACCACGCCCCCTACGCCCTAAAATTTGAAAAAAAAAAGTATTTCGAATACTAGCGACTTGTACTTTGGCAAATACATGCATTTGAATGGTATTATTTTGTTCTGAAACTTTGGTTTAGAAAGTCCTTCTACAACCACATTCTATTATTTAACAAATAAGTTCCTATAATATAGCCCAAGCGCAGAGGATGGATAGTGTGCGTGCATATATTGTTTGTTGTGTATGCATAAATATATCGTAGAATTATTGGAGTTTCAGCTCTTTGCAGGGTTTAGGGTATCTCCTAGTCGAGCAATCTGGACTAGATCAGTCTTACATGTTTAATTAATGTATGATTTACAATCTGTCTTTAAATAAATATTAATTATGCAAATGCTTTGAATCCCAGTGAGCTAAAATCTTATTCAAACTTCAAATATGCAATTGAGTAATCCTTACCCATCTATTCTCTCTCTTTCGCTTAGCAACGCTCTCACGTCTACCTGATAGAGGATGGGATCATGCTGTGGCTGGCGGTGATTGGCAACTCGACTGCGCTGACACCTGAGCTCCTGGCGCTGTGCGATCATCTGCTGCCCATCATTGAGATGTCCTCGGAGAACCTGCGCACCGTGCTGCAGCTCATCCACGCCTACATACTGCTCGATGCGCACGTAAGATCGGAATGCAATATACATATATATATCCATAAAATATCACGATTAATGTGCGCTCCCTTTGTAGGCATATCTGAGTCGCTACGGGGAGGGCTTCGTGACGTACTGCGTGCGCTCCTTCGAGGACATACGCACGGAGGGCATCATCGCCATGCTGCGCATCTTTGAGACTTGCCTGAAGACGGATGCGTCGATGGGCCTGCGGCTGGTGCGGCCCGCCTTGCCCTTTGTCTTCCAGCAGGTGTGCCTCAAGCAGGAGTATCCGATGACCATGAGCTGGTACTTGACTCTGCTGGCGCGCACCCTGCTGATCGACCAGGCGGTGTTCATGTCGGTGGTGCAGGAGCTGCCGCAGACGGATGCACTGGCGCGCATCCTGGACGTGTGGATAGAGATGTTTCCGCTCGTGGCCGACACGCATGCGGAGAAGAGGAAGCTCTTCTGCCTGGCGTTCGCCTCGATTTTCGGGAACAACGAGCTGTTGCTGGCTCGCCTGCCGCACATCCTGCAGTTGGTGGAGGAGACGCTCGGCGAGGTGATGGACAAGCAATATGCGGCCGCGGACGAGGCCGCCGACAAGACAACGCCGCGGTTCTACGACTCTCTGGTCATACACGACGAGCACGAGCTGGAGGAGTTCCAGCCGCAGCTATACGACGACTTCCACTCAAAGACCTACCACGACGACAGGCACCGCCAGCTGGTGCTCAAGGATCCCGTCTACAAAATACCCCTAACCGAATACCTCAAGTGGCAGCTGCAGCATCTGCAATCCCAGTTGGGCCCCGCGCGTTACGAGCAGCTGATGCACGCCGTCTGCCCCGAGGTGCTCGAGAAGATCAACATGTACATAGAACAGACGGTGCCAAAGGCGTGCGTCGTCTGCGCCGGCGGCGGCAGTGGTAGCGGCGGCGACGACTGCGAAGCGCTGGTCGCCGATTCCAGCAACTGCGCCGCGCTCGACTGATGCAGCAACCAGGTCCTCGTGCACAGCTGTGCCTCGAAAGCTTTCAAAACAACAGTCTTTAAGTTATTAATGTATTTTGTATTGAAATTATATATTTTTAATTGTTAAACTCGGTGTTCTTATAGGTTAGTCCACGGCGGGTCGCCGCTCCATCTTGCTGCGCAGCAGGTTACGTATGGTCTCGTCCTTCTGCTGGAGCTTGTACCGCAGCTTGTCCAGCTCCTCGCTGTTGCGCAGCTGCATGCCGCGCAGCTGCGACTCCTTGTGCTTGAGCAGCGTCGACAGCTGCTGCACGGCGTCGTAGGTCTCGCGCAGCTCCACCTGGCCCGCCTCCAGTTTCTGCGCCCACTGGAGCGTCATGCGCAGGCGCGCCTTGAGCCGATCTCTGGCATGCTTCGCCTTCTCGCAGCTGCGCTGGAGCGCGGCAAGGCGCGTGCCGCTCGCCTGCTTCTCGGCCTCGAGGGAGGCGCGCTCCTTGGCGTGCTCCTGCTTTAGCTGCTCCAGCAGAGCCTTGCACTGCTGCAGCTCAGCCGAGGTGGGATCCACGGGCTGGGGCACGGGTGCTGCAGCTGAGGCTGGACTCCTCAGCGAAACGAGCTCCGCCTTGCAGCGCGCAAACGCGTCCTGCAGGTGATTCATGTCCAGGAGCAGCGTCTGGTTGCGCTGCTCGTAGAAGTGCATCACCTCCACCAGCTTCTCCTTGACCAGATCCGTCTTGCGCGTCTGTGTCTCGGCCTTCGTGCGGCACACGCTCAGCTGCGCCTGCAGCCGCACGCGCTCCTCCTGCCAGCCGCCCACGTCGCGACGCAATTGCTCCTGCGCCTGCAGCAGCTTTGTGTTCTCCTCCAGCGCGCGCTTCAGCTCGTTCGAGAACAGTTCAAAGTCGGCTGCGTATTGGCCCAGCAGCGCGTCCTTGTCCCGCAACGACTCGTCGTAGGCCAACAGCAGGGGTCTCAGTGTGTGCCTGCCCAGCTGAGCAGGAAACGGAGGCAGCGAGGAGCTGCTGGCGGTCTGCTGGTTGCCAAGAGGCGCGTCCTCTGGATGCGCTGTGCGTCGCTGATCCTGGTAGCATTCGATTTGCACATTCAGTCGGAAGACCAGTGTCTTCAGCATGTCCACGTCGTTGGCCAGCTCCTGGTTCTGCTGGAGGAGCTGGCTCTGCTGCTGCTGCAGCTGCTGGCAGCGCTCGCAGCTGGCCACACGCTGCTCCGCTTGGCCCAGACGCTGCTCCAGCTGCTCGCTCTGTTCACGCAGCTGCTCATTCTCCCTGGCGAACTGCTCGTTGTACTTGTGGAGCGTGGACAGGCGCTGGAGCAGCTGCTCCAGTTGCTGTTCCTTGGCCTGCAACTGCAAGAGGCATGCGCCAAGGATTAGTCATCACTACTTCACTCCCATTGCTGCTCACTCACCAATCCATTCAGCGTGCGCTCCTGGCTCTGTTGCTTCTTCTTGGCACTGCCGCCGCTCACGTCCGCCGGGTGGCGGTGCTCCACCTCGACGCTGCGCGATCTGCGACTGAAGTTTCCCGTCAGCGTCTGCAAAACTTTGCGTTGTCTCTTTGGCTGTGTCGCTGGCCTCTGCAGCTCCGACTCCTGCTTCTGCTCCTTCTCCTGCTCGTGCTCTGCCTCCTGCTCGCTCTGATCCAGATCTGTGATTGGAACGCCTCTTCTGGCCATGCTCACGTCCCCAGCTTGTGCTCTCTCCTCTTGACAGCTTTTGCTTTGACTGCACTGTTTGGCGTAAACAAAAAACTAATCCAAAAAGTGGACTCCTTGTTGCCATGGTAGCGGCGACTATGTTTGACCCTGTTATGCTGCACAGTGGGGTAAGTAGGCGAATATTTGCATAAAATATTAATTTCGAGCTGAGGGTGGTTTTCAGTGAGCCAAACGTTTTTATGTATTGCAATCAAATAGTTTTTTTAGTTTTAACTATTCATTCCGATAAAAGGAATCTTATACTTATTTTATATCTTTGATTTTTATGTATTTGTTGAAAAAAAAGTATTACATAAAAAGTATAAATAATATTATATATACATCTCTATATTTGATTAATACTCTCATAGATATTTCAATATATTTTTTTAAATTTATCTAAATTTTGTTCCATGTTATGTAAGACAGTATAGTGCCCGAGAAACTAAACCACAAGTTATATCTATAGAAAAAATAATATAAAAATTATCTTTTTAAGCTTCAGAATTTTTTTTTAAATTTTATGCAGATCTGAAAGTATTTAGATTTTTTAATTTTTTCTGATTAAATTCTATTTTCATTATTAAATTCTATATTTATACTCAAAATTTAGAGCATGAATTTTGCATTTAGTTCTTATTATATCTAAATAGTTTATATATTTTCAATTTAATTTTAAATCAGGCCCAAAGTGTAACATGTAAAGTTTTCTAATGTAATCAGGCCCAAAGTGTAACATGTAAAGTTTTCTAATGTAATATATCCCTAATTCAAACTAGCAAAGATAGGAAGCACAACAGAGTATAAATATATGCAAACATTCACACTTGAGTTAGACTTAAAATTACGGTTCAAAGTCATTTCAAATAGCCAACAGCCGCTTAGGGGTAGCTACCCCTATGAAAGGAGCCGCCACTGTGTGCGCTTTCCCATGGAAACTGAAGAGAGGCCGAGCCGAAGCGAAGAGCGCGAAAAGCTCTCGCGTGCTCTTCGGCTCGTTTTACACACTCCGAGGTGGCGTTTCGTGCATTGGAGGGTGGGGGTTGGTTGCAGCTACCCTTTGCTTGGCTTGGCTTGACTTGAATTTCACTTTCTTGTGGGTGCGACTTGGTCCTTGATCAGCGCATAAAACTAATGTCCTGGCGGACAACCTCCTCGGGGCGCCGTGCTCAATAAATGTGCAGGTGGCAGGTGCTAGGTCGCAGGTAGCAGCCCAGGCCAGCGCCTAAGGGTTGCCCTCGCTCCCCATCTGGACTTTGCCCTGCGTCTCTTCGCCATTTCGCTTTTTATAAATTTCATGTGCATTTTATGCATTTGGCTGATTGCTGTTCGCAAGTGGCGCCTTTATTTCCGTTTTGCATCTGGGGGCAAAACAGTTACGAGCCATGTGGCCTAATTCGACCTGGCCAAATGCCAAATGCCAACTGCCAACCGCCAAATGCCAGGCAACAAGTCCTTTCCACTTGAAACAATCAATCATCTGCTCATATCCCAATTCGCATTTCAAATGTGCATGAGCATTTCAATTTACAGCTGAAAAATTCAAGAAATATGAAAAATTAAAGGGGAAAATATTAAAGTGTTGAAAAATATTCAATTCAATTCAATTGAATAATACTCAATTGACTAGAGAGCTTAGGAAAAAGGGGAACTATTTATAGAGTTAGTTTTACAGATATATGTTTATACCTAATCCACTGTCAATAGGACATTTAGCTACAATAAAATAGAGTTACGGTAAAGAAAGGATATTCAGTCAATTATTTCGAAATAATTTAGTAAATATTGAGGACTATATTTATATTGTACATCAACTTTGCAGACATTGGTAAGCATTTGAAGCTTGCTACAGTTAGCTATTGAAAGGGAATGATATATCTTGTCAATACTTTAGAGATGATAAGACTCGAGTGCTGAGGATAGCCACACCTCCTTCTCGCAACCAATTTACAGTTTGTAGTGGCTACGGCAAATATAGATTTTACGAATATTAAATATTGTAAAATATAAAACTTAAAAATATTACCTATTCCAAGAAATTTGTTAATGTTAACATTTTGTAATATCACTTTGTAGTTTAGATAAAACGAAAATTATTTTTTGAATAAATGATATTTTATAATACTTGAGTTATAACTCAACCTACAAGCAAGCAACTTTTTAGACATGAAACTAAAAATCAGTCATAAAATTAAGAACAAAATCAAAAGAAAATATACGAAATTGCCTCAAAATGTAAATGTAAAGAAAATACATACTGCGAAATTCGACTTCCTAAGACGTTTTGTTTTGTTTGTTGTTGTTGTTTGTTTTGTTGATTGTCTCTTTACTATTATTGCATTTTTGGCATTATTATTATTATTATTTATCATTTTATTTATTTATTTTATCATATTGGGCTGAGCCCGGCTAATCCCAATATGATAAAATAAATAAATAAAATGATAAATAATAATAATAATAATGCCAAAAATGCAATAATAGTAAAGAGACAATCAACAAAACTGTGCCACTATAAACAGTATTCCCATTCTAGCAGTCGAGCTAGAAAGCTGCGGCACAGAACAAAGCGAAGAAGATTCAAGAGAATATTCCCAGCCCGGATATACGGATTACCGGATCCGTAACTCATCTCGGCTAAAAGCCACGAGTTCAGGAACAAACATGTCAAGATTTGTATCTTATGATCTAGCAATTATCTGTCATCTATCTATCATTCTAGCTCGGATCGTTACACAGCAACATCAAATATTATATGGTTAAATAGGATTGTTCTATATCATGTTGTTATATATCTGTTGTTAATCAAAATATTGCAACAAACACAAATAAAAATAACCATTGCAAATTATAAATAATTTTTAATTTTATAAAAATAATATTACAAATACTAATAAACATAAAATAATATATATATGGAGTATATAATTTATTATTTTATGTTTTAGCTTTATATTAGATTAGTATTTATTTTAAAATTATATAATTTTATTTTACATCATAATAATATAATAATAATTATTTACTAATTTCACAACACACGGAGGAGTAATTTATTAAAGCCTAACCATATAATGCAGTATAAAGATTTTAAATGCAGGCTGTCTTAATCATCAATCATCTAATCATTTGGGATAAATTATATGATTATCGTGATAATAATAATAATTAAATGAACTCAATGATAACAAAATAATATTCTGTATATTATGTAATATGAATACTTAATCTTCGAATTATCAGAGAAAGGGGAATCAATATTCGATTTAATTAGTTCTATTCCGTATCGAGTCGATTTCATCTTCATACACAATCCCAGCTGACTTACATAATACTTTAATGCAAAGAAATGAAACCAATTGTGCAATGAATGCTCAATCCGCTTTACTACTTAAAGCCTCGACTCGAGCTGTCGCCACGGTTTTCACTCCCAACTGACAACTGTTGACAAGGGACGCGAGTTCACATTTGGTTTGCAAAGAGTTTTGGGTAAACAGATATCTGTCATAAAATATTCACTCGGTAAATATTTGAATTTTTTTGCATCGATTCGCATTAATTGAAATGCTCTTTGGGACTTAAAGGAGTTGCTCCCGGGTCCCATTGGCACTCGATTTATTTTATAATGCATAATCCAGCATTCAGCTCTGAAATTTATTTTTCGTAAAAAAAATGACATGAAAACTCGCTCATTATGCAAATGGAAATGTCCTCTCGCGCTGTAGTCATTAAACGGAATTCATAGAAACCGAGGGTTGACAGTGACTGACTGACTAGATGCTCTGTAAAGAGGCATAGGGTTTAAATGAAAGGAATGGAGACGTGAAGCTGTTATAATTATTTCAAGACTACCAAAGCCTACATAATATATTTCTAAAATATTATGTATCATAAATATCCAAGCAATATTTAAAATGATGACATTCTATGGATCTTAAACTGAACTGATGCTGAAAAGTATGCTACACTTTTTAATAGGTTTGTGGCAACCAATGATCTAAGAGTGGAATTTTTGTTAAATGATAAATGATAACATACACCGAACAAATATATATGACTATATATAGACTCTAATTATTATATCGATTGCTTTCTAACAGAATTCCTTTTAGTTTTCTTTTAAATTACTTTTTAATGGCTTACAGGGTATTAAAATCCGCTCAGAACGCAATACACTGGAAAATTAAATCAGAAATCACACGCACACACACGCACACATTGACTTGTTTATATGTATATATTATGTCATTCAGCGCACTTCATAAAACAATGTCCAAGTCTGCAGTCCGCGACGCATATTGAAAAATTCACAGAAAATTTGCATAATTGAAGCGCAAATGTCCAGCCCACACCCATACACAGTCAGAGAGAGACACGCGTGCACACAGAAAGACAACCACAACCACACGCACACACACACACACACACACGCTGGACAAACAGTTTATAGTTATTAACGCCCAACCAAGCGCCACCTGTCGTGGCGCAAAACAAACATCAGCGTGAACCGAAAAACCAACAAAGCTGAAACGAATCAAATTGCGTCAGACGAGATAAAACGAGAGATACCCTAGAAGAGGTGTGCATTACTTTTTAGCAGACAGAATGTAATAAAACAGAAATGAAGCATTTAGACGAATATCGATATTTATTGTTTCTTAAAAACAGATAAGATATAACGAATAGAACTTTTACTTATTCTGTATATATAATATTTATAATCGATCACTATATGATTTTACTTACTTCCGTAATAAGGTAAGAGGAAAACTCTATAAGTTTTCTATCGATATCTGAACAAGCTGAAAAGTTTATTGATAAAGTATAATTTATATATGTTGTCAAGGTAATTGTTAAATTTTTATAATTTATTGCCTTAAACGTTTAAGTTAGATCTTTATGTATCTATTAAATAACTTGATCAATAATTATCGATTATGAATACTATATAAATCCATATAATAATTAAAAATAATTTATGTATCAATATTATTAATATATATTTTAAATTTATTTTTTGTGATATTTTCATGTTAAGTTGAAAGAAACTTTCCGATATACCCCATTCGATGCTACTTTCGGAGCGTACAGGATGTGAAAGCGCACAAATTGGTTGTGGGACATGCGCCTCGTTTCCAGCATGCAACAGTGTTGCATACGTGCTTTATATAAGTATTATTCTGTGTGTATGAGAGAGAGAGAGAATGTGTGTGTGTCTGTTTCTGTTGATAGAGCCCATTGAATGAGATATTTAAGATAGGAGAGTTTTTTTTACGAGTCTGTCTGTCTGCAGACGGCTCGTTGCAGTCGCGGATGGGATTTTTCAATTGGAAGGGCAACTCGTCTGCACCTTTTGCCGCCGCAGGCTATCTGCCCTTCATTCGTGTCTGTTGAAGGCCAAAGAGATTGCAGCCGCCCGCTGAAAGCAAGCGCCGGGAGCCTCGTATGCGTTTGGTTTTCTTTTTTGGTCGAGCTGAACATTTTTGTCAGCTCGTGAGTTGACTGCATTATAGTTGGGCCCGAGTGTGTGTGAGTGTGTGTGTGGGTGTGCAGGTGTAGGTGTATGTCTGCGTTTGATAACGAAGTTTTGTCATTGCCTTCTCTTCATCCAGCAGCAGAGAAAGCTGCCAGAAGGGGTGCGCAGACAGGCGAAAAATCTTTAAAGCGTGCATGACTGATTTATACCATGTATTTCAATTTGATGCTGAATGCTTATTACATACGCACTCACTTAGGCTTTGAATTTGGGCTTATCGCAATTCCCTGAGAGTCCTGCTCTACCCGAATCAAAGATACCCTCTATCCAAGCTCGAGGCTTTGAATTTATCAATTATATTTACATATATTTCATTTTATATATGTATATTTATACAAATAAACACAATTGTACAGTTTTTGCTATTCTGTATGGGTTTGTGATCGCTGACTATAAGATACCCTGTAGCAAGTTCAACACTTTATATGATGTATGTATGTATATGCAAATATATGCATATAAATTACGCTCGATTATTACATATGCATTGCAATCGCAGCTCAGTTCTTATCTCAATATCTACTCTCTGTAATATACCAACTATATGCAAAATAAAGTATATACATATAACTATATAAGTATAAAGTATAATATAGTATATAGAGAACCTAAGCACAAGATATATATTTCTAGATTCAAACATATACATATATATGTATTATTTTACAGGGTATTGAAACAACCGATTACTGCAGCCCACAAACCACTTCCACTCAGCCCATTTGGCCCACCTCCTGCACACCGACAGAATTTCAATTTCTTTGTCACTTTTGTTGCGCTGTTTTTCATCTTCCTCTAGCTGTTGCTGTAACGGTTATTGGTGTTCTTACTCATCTGTCCTTTCGCTTCGCCCTAGCGCTACGCCAGCCCTCCTAATGCTCAACAAGTGTGTTCGCTGACACAGGGCGTTGATAAAGCTTCAACACAAACAACTACAACAACAATAACAGCAGCAGCAGCAGCAGCGACGGCGACGGCAGCAGCGACGCTAGCAGCACCCACAATAACAACACAAGTTTTTGGCAATGCTTGAAAGCCAAAACCGACTTTTTGCTGCTTCGCTCGCCTTTGACTTTTATGCTTTAACCGACGTGGGCATCGCCTTCGCTTGCGCCTGCTTCTTCTTCGCGTTCGTATTCATCTTCGCGGTCGCCTTCCTGCGCGACCTCGTCTACCTACTTTCGGGGCAAACTTTGTGAAAATGGCATTTTGGCATTTAGCTGTGAAACAACAACTACCAGGAGTGTGCGACGCGCGAGAATCGCCGACTAGGCGATACCGTGTAACTGATGTCAAATATATTAGAATGGAGATTGTTACTCAAGGCATACTCATTAATTATGTAGCAAATAATAATATTTGTTTAATTTAATTTTGCCTAAATACTTTATTGATACATACATACTCAAATAAATAAAATCAGATTCACAAAACAATATACCTCTTCTCTTCCAACTTTCACATGCAAAGCAACAGCAATTCCAACAACAAAGATGGCGTCCATTTAGCATTTGCTTATTGCTGCGCCCGCTCTGGCAACCAGACGGTCGCTCGCCCCGTCCCTCTTACTCCTCGTGTATTTGCGTTCACATTTAGCAGATTATTTTGTCAACGTTCTTAAACATTTAAGTTTCCTTTATTTTGTTCGGAGCAGTCGACATTTGAGCGACGTCCATTGGGCTAGGTAACACAATCTAAATTCCGTTTGTAATTTATGGGCTTGTTGTTGTTGTTGCTGTTGTTGTTGCTTGTGGGATGCACGCTTGTTGCTTTTGACTTATGCTGTTTGCGGCTGGTATTTTGTCTGCCAACGAAAAAATATAAACAATGTCCGGGCAACTTCCTGCTTCCTCAATGCTGGCGCCGACGCTACGCAAATTTAACAAAAGCGGCAAAAGGAAGCCAGCAACAACCTTTTCTCATTTCCTTTGTGCAGTACAAACACAGACACACACACACATATACATACAGGCACACGCGCTCACTTGTTGCTGTTGTAGCCGTTACCTTTCGCAAAAAGCAATTTCATGGCATTGCTTTTAAGCACGGGGCCTCGCATCGACAGCGACAGTGACAGCAACAAGGCTGGCCCCCGTTCTGATTGGCTGCCCATGCCCTATGCCTGTCCCAACCCGTATTTGATTTTGACTACGCACACACACCCATAAACGTAATGTTGCACACACACACACACACACACACACACACACACACACACACACATACACTGTGCAAGGCCTTTCTGCTTGCTTTGGCTGCCGCCTGTTTGTCTGTTTGAACGCATTACAAATTTGGCCTTTATTTGGCCCGTGCTAGCCATAATCAAGAAAAAAGACTTGTCATTAGGGCACATCAGCTAGGCCACACGGCATATTCCATGCTTGCATAACCCCATTTCGAATTCCCTGCAAGACACAGGCTCTCCTTCTCCCTCCCGCACACTTCCCAGCATCCATAGTGGATAAAACAAAAACAATTTATGTAGACGCAGCTTGCAGCTATTTATATTACGGACAGGCTTATGCCTATTGCTGTCACTCTCACTCTCACTCTCGGTTGCGGTCGTGCATACACACACACACATAAAACTTGCATATGAAGCTGCGGCCATTTGAAAGAGTTTTGTGTGAAAACTGCTCTCTTTCGCACTTTTCACTTTTATTACACGAAGAGGATAATTGGTGAAGCAAAGTAATGTGCAATTAGCTTTGTTTAACGCGCGTTCAGTGGAGGTGCGCTAGCTGAAGAAAATTACGCATATGTGTATTAACTACTGTAAATCTAGTAAGCTTCAAGTTTTAACAGATTCAATATTAATAAATGATACATTATTTGCAAAGGCTGTGTTCATACTAAAACTATTCGATATTTAATGCAATAAATATCGACTAGTTGTAAGTGTATGTAAGTGCAGATCGTGTCGTGTAACGTCTTTCTTTGCATGCTGTATCGATATGATTGAAAGAAAATATTGAATTAATGTAATTGATTTGAAATGTACTTATATACTAAGTATATTTATTATTTTTTATTCAATATGACAGTTCATATAGGTATGCTCAGACAATTGTTAATTTTACCTGCGGGCAGTGCATTCGCCAGTCGCCATTTTCTCTTCTGCCTCTCACTTTCGCTTTTGTGACGTCAGAGTTGTTTTATTTGCCGCCTCCGTTGCGTCTGTACAAATAATCATACTTCAAAGGCTATAAATCGTTATTTAAATTTCAATTTTTTCCTTTCATACGCCAACATTGCTTAAAGTTTCATTCTCCAAGCTCCAATTTAGTGAATTTTTGGCTTGCCAATTTGCACTGGGCAAAATAAAGTATGCTTTAAAACAAATTTTTGCTTATTTGGTTATGAGTCTCGAGCGAATATTTCTTCATAATACTCTGGGCAGGTGGTCTCTCTCTCGCTCACTGTCTCTCTTTCTCTCTTTGTGGGAATGGAGCATCTTAGCCTCTGGCTCTGAGTGGCCAGCTAGAATACCTGAGTTTATATATATGCATATATATAGACACGAGTATATGTAAACATATATACATATTCTCGATTATATTCACTCATACACACACACACATTGAGCTATGCAAACAGCGTGCGCTCTATAAAATTCTTGTATGTTCTGGCATCCTTTTTGATCCCTCCTCCATCTCAGCCCCAATACATCGCACAGCACTGACATTGAGGGCCAACTAATCCGTTAGAAGGGTTTAGGATACCAGCTTATTCCGTTATCTGGCTTGTTGCAAAAGCTTCAAAGCCATTTAATCTAACAGTAAATACATGAATATGATTTTACAGATATTGTAAACACAAATACGAACAGGAAAATATTGTGAATTGTAAAAGCCAAAGGAAGTCAGAATAACAAAGCAAAACAATTTTCTACACAGATGGTAATTTAAGTATCCCGTTGCTTTGCTGTAAGTTATTGATTAGAAGTTACCCGCATGTAGGAAAATCGGATGAACAAATTAAAATCTTATTTGATTGTATTTATTAGAGAACTCATGAGTAAATCGGCCACATATAGAAATTAACTATTCTGATTTTAATAATATTGAATTTGATTTATATATAATTCCTACTAATGAATTAACAACAGATAGTTTTCGTCTACTTGATGTAGTTTCAGTATCATTATAAAATTATTAATATATACAACAAATTTTTACACAGATAATAAACTTTAATCAATAGATAAAGAATAGAAAAAAATGAAATAAGTGATTGAGCAATGTCCTTATAATATCCATTGATAGCTTTACAATATATTTTTATAATATATTTTAAATATAACATAGGTTTGAGTAGAAAACTACAGAACCTAGAACATATTTTTGTATTCAATTTCATAACTTTTTTTGGTAACCTAATCAAATAAACTGGAATAAACATTGTAATATTTATAAAGAATATATAATAGAGGATAGTAAGATTTAGTGCAGATGCTAGCAGATCTTTCTACTTCACAATCTTGACGTCTTCCCAAGCTGCTTGGGTAAGAGTCTAGTCTCTTTGAGTATTGTTTGCTACACTAGGACACCATAAATTTTGATCAGAGTTTTCATCCGAAGAGCACGCAGTTTATTTATGTGCGACTGGGTTGCAATCTATATACCAACATATAAAAGGTCAAAAGATACTAAGTTACTTCTATATACTCAAAATTGAATATTTGACTCAGTGACTTTTTAACTATTTTGTTGCATACTTCTCGGCTATAGACTTAAAGTTCTTAAACTTATGATTTGACTATGTAAAATAAAGCTGATTAAACTAAATTCTATTAAATTTGCCAGAAAATCAATATCCTTAACTATTTTATCCTTTCATTATAGATTCTGGATTATTCAATATTTTTTGTGGTTATTCCTCTAAGATGACAGAGCTGTGGCTATTCCCTATTAGTAAATAGTAGATTCCTATTTCTGGATTGTAAAACTGGACTGAATATAGTTTCAGCTCAAAATAAAAATTCTTGAACTTATTTTCCCGTTATATTTAATATAATAAAGTATTTTTAAATTTTATTCAGATGCAAAAACACTAATCAAATGCTAAACTCCACTGTGAATGGGAAAGTTAATGTAGCTGCCAAGTGACGTCATGTTGGGACATTATTATCGTTATCCTCAGTTCGCATCAGCCAGCTGCACCTGCTCGACTTCTCAGCACCCTGTAATGTGTGCGTCTTCGTGGTGCTGTGATTCAACTGAAATGTGCGGCTTTAATTGGACGCTTCCCTTTTGTGCGGCAGTAGCATATTAAGCTGGGTCGTGTTATCCTGGCATAATCCTTGTTAAGTTCTTAATCGATTTGTGTATGCCGTGCGCCGGGGCTACGCTTCAATCTTCACTGCGAGCCCCCATGGACTTGACTCAATTACGATTACGACACCGCAACGCAAAGTACACACACCAAACGGAAGAGAGACAGAGAGAGGGAGAGAGTGAGGAGAAAAGAATGGAAGATAGGGAGCGAGACTGTGGCAGAGCCACCTTGAATATCTCGCTCGATTCCCAATGACGTTGCAGATATTTTCATAAATTATTTAAAGTATGTCAATATTTGTTCTCAACTGTTGTTGTTGTTGTTGCCAGCCAGAGAATGATGATGATGATGACGCGGGCGTTGATTAAAGGACAGCAACAGCTACAGGATATTCGCATTTGTTGCTGCTTCTTTATTGAACTTTAAATTAGTTTTATTTGGCCTCGCTGCCCGCGTTCTGCCCAAAGCAAACAACAAAGCTAATTGTAAATGACAGCGCAATGAGATGAGCGCCAACAACAATAACAACAACAACAACAACAACAGCGAGTACAAAAACAAAAGCATAAACAAAACCAAACACAAAATTATAAAACACACATAAAAATGCCAAAGATGAGGAAGAAGCAGAAGAAGATACAAAATGGCGCTACAATTTGTATAATAAGTCCTCTGCCCGCCCCTTACGCCCCCTCCCACCCTAATCTCCAGTCGCCGTTGTCGTCCTGCGCGTTAAATATAATGAAATAAGCTCATTAAAATGATGAGCCCCGAGCAGGTGGCAATGCGCCGAGATCACAGGGTATAAACAAGCCCTGCGACCGGCTATTTAGAGAAGGGCCAAAGGTCGTGACACCGAGCTAAGCGAAGGCAGCTAATTCATGCTAATTTAAACTATTGGAATAACCAAAAATTGGCTTGACCTAAGAACTGCCCAGGCTGGTCGAGAAAATCTCTTTATTTGTAGGGTGTACTATGGGAATATATGAGATTCTCTGATTTACCAATGATTTATTTGAAAATTTTCTTCAGGTTTGATTTAAGGATTTCTAGTTTCGATTACAACCTAATGAGGACAATCCAATCCATACCAGAACAGTTTTTATAGACTCTCGAATTGAATCTGAAATGCAAAAAACCTTTAAATTGTTCAACAACACTTAAATTGTTCGGCGTGTAACACTTTATCTGATCAAATCTGTAAAATAGAGAAAAAGTGAACTATAATCGAAGTTTCGTCCTTTGGAAATATTCTTTTCAGTTCCTTAAGTTGTTAGTTCCTCATCTTTGTCAGTTTATTATCTTTACAGTTCCGCAATAGCTTTATATTCTCTTTATTCTAAAATCCTTAAAGCTTCTTTATTGCTTCTTTCTCATAACCATCCCAGCTGCAGCTTATTATCCCAATTTGCGCATTTACATCCAATTTGATTTGACTATTAGCTATTATAGCATATTTTATTCAGAGAATTACGAACCGAACTACCCACACTCGTGCACCAGGCTGGTATCCAAGACACGCGCCCATCTCTAGCCGGGGATTGCCATCTTAAGTCTTGTTACTATGGCATTTGGCTGCCCATTTGCTCCATCAATCAGCAGCATCGAGGGCGTTGGGGGCTGGGTCCTGGGGCTGCCGCATTGTCAACTTTAAGTTAATTATGAAAGTTTTGCGCTTGATTGATTCTCGCACGCATGGCGAAGCGAAGCAGACAACGAGCGAGACAGAATGAGATAATAAACGACAGGCAGACAGACAGACAGAGAGACAAAGACTGAGTAAGAGAGAGAGAGAGAGAGAGAGGAATATTCAAGAAATCAGTGAAAGATTCACTCGCTGATGCACTGAAGCATGTAATCCGGTCGTGTTGCCTGCCCCACGGCTGGCTCTGATTGACATCAGGCACTTAACGCATTTCTGTGTCGCCCCAAAGTGGACACGCCCCGCCCACCTCTGCGCCCTGCGGCCGTCGTTAATGAGCCGCAAGTGCGCAACAGTTGAGCAGAGCAGAGCAGAGCAGACCCGAGATGAGCCGAGCCGAGCTGAGCTGAGCAGCTGCCGTCGCCGCATGAGTTGATAGCATGTGAATTCGTCTCTCTGCCACGTGCCACACACACACACACTTGCACACACACAATTTGGCCCAAACTATATGTTGACAACTTTGCGAGTAAATCAAATTAAAGTAGGAATGATGTCTGTCGACTGCCAACTGCTGACTGCTGACAGCTTTTATTGCGTTATAATAAAATTCAGAAATAGTTGAAGCTCGAAAACTAAGCGTTAATAGCAAAAGATTCCTGTGGATTCATCTTTGAGAATTCTTCTAGTTTGCTTTATTATGAAGCAAATAAATCTGATTATCTTTAGGAATTTACTCTGATATAAATGTACACAATGAAGTAAAGTAAATTTCTAACAATACGTAAACAACTTTACTAATATTGAATATAATATATGAATACATACAAAATAATATATTATATATTTACACAAAATATAGAAATAAAATTGATAATCTTTTCGTCAATCCGTCTTTTCCTCAATTCTTTCTTTCTTCCATCCGCCTATCTGAGCGTCCGTCCGTTTCTCGGTCCGTCCATCAGTCTGGCCGTTAGTTAGTAAGTCCATTTGGCCAACCAACAGCCCGGAAGCCTATTGGTCTGTTCGTCTGCCTACTCGTCAGTGCGTCCTTACATTTATTCTTCCGTCCATCCGTCCGCTCATTAATCCGTCCGTAATAGAAGCTACGTACCTTTTAATTTGTATCTAATCTGTCTCCTCTACAGTTTCTGCACTAGAACCATACAAATCCAATAGTTGTGTCTCTGCTGACCTCCTCCTCCTCTACCGTTGGCCTAGAAATTCATTTTACGCTTCTTTGAGGGCGTGGCATATGGAGAATTATCGTGACCAGCCTGATTTTGTTGCATGTTTTCACAAAACAGGAAATAAATATTCTTTGATTCTATTGAAAGATTCAAATGGCTTGTTACTCCTTTATCGGAAAGAAACTCGTAAAGATAAAAGATATTGGGCTACTTCTTTAGATTTCAAAATTCAATATGTAAGCCGCTATAATCTAAAATAATAAAACAAATAAAAATCACCATTTAAATGTAAACATAAATCAGATTTGTTAATAGAGGCTAGTTTTTCTTGCAACACCTTTGATCATACTTAAGTTCTCGCCCATAAAGAGGTTTTATTTGTTATATTATTATTTATTTTATATTATTATTCATAAATTATGTTGTTAAGATACTAAATGAAAATTATATTTATTTAAAACTTAATAGTAAACAAATTAAATTTTGCCCACCAATAAAACACCAATTTAAATATTTTTAGTGGATTTTCCTTTATATAATGCTTATGCGCTGTGTGTGTGACAGAGACAGAGTGACAGAGACAGAGTCACAGCACAACTTTAGCTATTTGCATTTTATCTCAATGTTGAGTTATCTACGAATAGTTTTTTAACTTCGTGCCGACTCATCTACACGAGATCAGCCCATTATCATAAATTTATAATGATTCTGCCGTATTTCTATATAGATTTATTTATTTGTTTCAGATTTCATCAAACATTTGCAACAATTTCGTTAAGAGTTATGTAGGTCACTTCAGAAATTGAGTTAGCTATGCAAATTGTTAAAGAGTTCATTTGTTGCATAGAGAGCGGTGGAAAAATATATATGTATGTACAGTTATGCCATTGGCCGATGTCAGTTGGACAGCGAGAAGCGGGGTGGAGAAGCTCAAAGTGATTTGTCAAGCGAAAATGTTGTTGGAAATTTGTTTAAATACCCTTTAATTTTGTGATCCATTGAAAAATAGTTCCATTCGCAATTTGTTTTCATTTGCAAAATAAATAAAATACATTTATCTACCTGAGATAATTTTTGAAAGGGAAATATTTGTTTGGATTTGTTGTCACTCCTCTCTATCTGTCTCATCCTTTCTGTCTTTTCCTTTGCTTCTCATTTTCTATTTAAAAATATAATTCTGAAATAATCTTTAACTTTTTTTAGCATTTCGAAATGGTATTATTTATGTTAACTTCTCTTAACTTCTCATTTTTCTTGGATAATGGAAATTCTTTTTCTATTCTTAGTTTAGTTCTACTTAGCTTCTCATTTGTTTCTCGTTTTCTCTAGTTTCCTTATGCTAAATTCTTTGTATTCTTTCTTGAATCATTGCTGTCTGTGTTTATTTACGGTGTTCCATATACTCAGCCTCGCTCTAGTATATTTACTGCTTTTTCTTTAATTTGGTCAGTTCCCTTTTCTCAACGCTTCTCCCATGCGCTCTCACTAAATGTTTTCCAATATTGCTTATCACGCTTCTTTGTTAACTTCTGTCAACTGCTCGGCAAATACTTGCTTTAATTTTTACTGCTGTTGCCTTAACTTCTTTACTCCCGCAACGCTTCTCGCTGCCGCCGCTTCCTTCGGCTTCAGGCCTCTTTCGTTAGCACAATAAATTCTTGATGATTAGTTAAATGCTTAGACAAATGTTTAAATCCTTCCTTTACAGTGTAACACATATGCATATATATATTTTTTATTACTTTATGTTTTACAGAGTACACAATAAATTCGGTGGGCATTTAGTTAGCTTTGATTTGAATTTATGTTTAGCGAAAGTTTTTTTTTTCCCTTTTTTTGTTCTTCTTTTAGCGTAAATCAAATTTAAAGTCGTCGCTCGGGACGTCACACGCAGCGTATGCGCGATGCAGATTGCGTATACGCCATGTTTTACATATATTTATATTATTTACTTTTGTTAAGGGCTTTGTAAAAGTTGGCGCTACTTCTGCGAGTGTATGTGTGTTTGTTGTTGTTGTTGTTGCTGTTTTTTGTTGCGCACTTTACAAGCTGCTGCAAATTAAAAGTTGGACCAGGCGAAACTTTTTAACATTTATTTTTCAGCTGCAGTCGAATCAACATTCAAGTTCAGCCAGTGCTGGTATGTGTGTGTATGTATGTATGTCTATGTGCGAGTGTGTATATGTGATTGTCTGCCAAATGATAAAGTGCACTTGAGAAATCTGTGAGTGAAGGTTAAACAAAACCAAAGTCCTGGCCAGCCCTGCGGCAGGCAGCTGCTCGCGAGCTCCAATTACAATTTGCGCATGTGAAAATAGTTATATCTGTGTGTGTGTGTGTGTGTGTGTGTGTGTGGGTTAGATGAAGTATCTAGTATATAACTCTGGCTTATTTAACTACAGAAGCGCTTGAGTAAGGTGGATAGAAAAGACAGTAGCAGTAGGCAACCGTAGTGTAAATATTTGTTCTTAAACATTTCGCTTTAGATATTCTAAAAGAGAGTTACATAAATATATGCAATGTATATATAGATATTTATATATAGTATATTTTATATATGTATATATAGAGTTTTACTAAATTCAGTAACATTGTAGGCTTAGTTAATAACAACAGTCAACATTTAACAGTCATTCCGATATGAGTTTCATTTGCATTTTGTGTTTTATTTTTTGGAAGAGATTTGTTTTTGTTTGTTTGTTCGCCAAGTCTAAAGTTAGTTAGTTTCCTTTTGTTTTTGGTTTTTGATATAGTTGGCGCTCATTTTGAAAATATATTTATATATATCGTCTAGTTACTCAAAGGAGCTTAGTTAAATACACACTTAAAAATATAAATATATTAAAACACATTCATTTAGTTAAATACTTTTATACGTTAGTTCTGCTGGATTATACAATATATACTTTAAGCATATTTCTTCATATTTTTGGAAAAAAATTGACAGCACATTATTGAATTGAAAATTTGTTTTTGGAACACATAGAACTATAACTTTATTTTGGTCTGCATATGTGTGTGTGTGAGCCTATCTCTCGGGTAATTCATGCTGCCACGCGTCTGCTCCACGCTGTTATCAGCCCCAGCAGAAATTTGGGTTTGCCTTGGGGCTATGCCAAGGCCAGACGCTCGAACTGGCGATAAATGCTGCCTGCCTCGTCGCTTCCCCGCTTCGCTGCTGTCTGGGTCTAGCTGGCAATCCAATCAAAACATCCGCCATAAACAAAGTGCTACAATCGCAACTCGAGTCGGGGGCCTGACCGCACGGCCCGAAATGCCAACGACTTGGGCACATGTGAGGAATGCGTCTCCAACAAGTTTATAAAAGGTGAGCACGTCGTCAATGTTCCACAATTTAAATTAGCCGCAAGTTCGCCTTCCCTAATCTATGCGGATTCTGAGGATATGTTGCTGTCAACGCCCGTGTTGCCTTAAGCTTTATCTGTCTTAAACTCAACTTTTGGCTGAGTCTCGTTCATGTAAGTTGGTAATCAATTAGGGCTGGATTAAACTCAACGAACTTAAGATTTTAATTTAATCCGCTGATTTTTGAAGTTTATATTTCCTTCATTATTAATTTTAGTTAAGCAGCACTTAAGCTTGCTTGCAGACTGAGACTTGGCTTTAAATTCACTTTAAATTCTTTAAAACTTTTAGTTAACTAGAAGTTAGAATTATTTGATTTAACTGATATTTTGTCATATTCATTAAGGTCAGCTGCTGTTGGAGTTATTCTGTATGGAGTTATTCCAAATTTTGTAAAAGATATTTTTATAAGATATCCTTCATATTTAATTTTAGTTGAGCAGCACTTAAGCTTGCGTGAAAAAGGCAACTTAGCTTTAAATTCATTTAAAATTCTTGTTCCTATTAAAGGAATTGTTAGTTAATCAGTAGTTAGAATTATTCCAAATTTTAAAAGATATATTTTTTGAAGACTTCATTTGAAACTTATCTTGGTTAGAAGAAGTTCAATCTAGAAAGAAGTTCAATGCCTAGCATCATTTGCAATGTCCTTCAGCATATCTAGTTTATTGCTGCTAAAAAATTATGCCCAAGTGAAGTTAATGTCAGTTTCGGTTTGAGCTCTAGCCAAGCTGTCATATTTATATGCCAATCTGTATTTTATTTTATAATTCATCGTGGTTTTTTAGCCAAAGTTAATGAGTTAAACCAATCTCAGTCTGATTTTTTTCACATATTCCTGTCAAAGTTCTGGATTATTAATCAACAGCATTTATCCTCCCTCATATCTCTGTTCTTTCTATTGTTAACCAAACTTTTAGTAAACATTTTAAATTATATTTAGCACATTTCCATTCTGTACTGCCACAGCCTTAGTCCGTTGTTCAGCTGGAGCTTAGCTCACTTAATGCCCATTCGCAGCGAGTTTAGCTCAAAGTTTTGAGAACCTAATTCTCTTCTTTGTTCAATCGACAGTTAATAACGAAATAAGCAGACGCAATTTACAGCATCACCTGCTAAGAGCAGCTGTTAACTTGAGTAACGAGCCCAAATGCCTTTGCAAAGACACAAATTCGTGAGCGATTCGTGGCCCAGCACCTGCTCTTGGCTGCTATGAATAACCTGGCTCACACGCACACACACACAGACATCTACTAGGTCTATATCATACACAAATTGGCTGTAACATATTTTATATAATTTGATTTTTTTTTTGGGAATTTTGATTTTTTTTTTGACTCAACATTCATAATGATTTGTATATGTTTATAATACTCGTAAAAACGCCTTTAAAAAGAGAACATCAAAACAGTTTTAATGCAAGCTGAGCATTGGCTATATAATATATAAATATATGTATATATATATATATGTATATAGGTATGTTTTATATATGGATTTTATATGGCTTTAAAATGCTAGCAAAATAATCTTTGTTTAGCTCTGTTTTGTTTTTACTTGCTTTTCTTCTCCTTCTTCTTCTCTTTTCTCGTTTCTCGTTTCTCTTTTGGCTATTGATTTCTGCTTTGCTTGCTTTGGGGGAAATTTGCTTTGTTTCGCTTGCTCCATTTTCGCATTGTTTTTTTACAGCACGTGAAGATTTTCACAGCTTTTTGACTTGGAAATATCGCTAAGGCAAATTTTCTGCAGTATTTCTTTGGCCAGATGCAGCGAGATGTGAGTACGCGAGGTCTTCATCTTCGATGAGGTGGCCTTCTTCTCGCGCGTCTCCTTCAGCCGCATCTGCAAATGTAATGTGAGTAACGGGGTAACGGGGTTTACGGGCTTATAGCACACTCTTTAAAAACTCTAGTAACTACTGACTGGCCCACTTTTAATACCATTCAGCCAGCCCAGACTGGCGCGGCTCAGCTCAATTTTCATTAATTAGTGAAACGAGGCGAAAGGCTGAAACCCACAACCGAACGTACCACAAATCCATTTAAGTTATTTCCTGCACAATTTTCGCATGCATCAATGAGTTGCGTGTATTTCGCACCTAAACCTAAATAACCGCACAGTCAACCCGACCCCGAACAGGACTACGTTCCATGCCCCAACCAGTAGCTACTCCTCCTCCCACTCCCACTCCCACTCCCGCATCTGCTACTGCTCTGGCTTACCTGTTTCAGTATCCCGACGAGCAGCTCATCGACATTGTGCTGTATGCCGCTGGACGTCTCAATAAATTTGGCATCGCGTGAGGCAGCCAGCGTTTTGCCCTCTGTGTGTGCGCCAAAGCGTGAAACGTGAAATATGAAATGTAAAATGAGAAATGAGAAATGAGAAATCATAATTAAGACAGGGCATATCCGTCTAGGCTTTTGTTGTCTTTAACTGGAGATGGAAGCGTGAACGATTCTCCTTTGTTAGTCAGCACAAACGTAAGGTTCAGGTTTAGCATTACATTCATATTATGGGGACCCCAATGATAATCATCGTATATGCGACTGTTCCAATTTAATAATGAGGAATTCGCTTTCATGTTCTTTTATACTCTCATTATTTTAGTTTTGGAATGAAGTATACTTTATCCACATACAAGGTCTTCATCCGTGATTTATTAGACTTGTTCATTTCTATATCTTTAGTCTTTAGAACTTTCACATATTTATTAATATCTATATGAAAGTGAATACACAACATATTCATCAATGAATTATTAGACTTTTTAATTTATATATCTTTTATCTATAGAACTTAAACATATTTATTAATATCCATATGGAAGTATCAATTACTCATCTTAATTAGTTTATAGGATTTTCAGTTACTCGTGTCAGTTTTAAATACTCATAAATTATATATTATGTTCATCTCATTATTGAATTATTTTTCAATACAACAAAATAATATTATTACTAATGATTTATAATATTATATTAATAATATTATAATATATATTTACATATATGTGTTAATATATCTATATTAATAATTTACTTTTCAAATAAACTCAGTTTCAGATTAATCATACATTCAGCTGAACATAGCTTAGCTGAACATATGTATAAGTATATCTATGTATTTCATATTTATATTTTTATTTTATGTTCCTTCTCATGTCTGAAGCAATTCGTTTCGATTGTTTCGTTGACTTCAATTTATTTTAAAAGGCATATTCTTATCATTGCGAGTCGCGCCCATCCCTATATATAACCTCCCTTGCGGAGCCCATTACTCACCCTGTGACGTGATAAGCCTTGCGCGAGCCAAGTCCGCCTTATTGCCCACAAGTATGACTGCTTTGTCCTTGGTGTAGTTCTCCTGCCACAAATAGTTGATGATCTCCTCGGCAATGCGAAAGGAGCCCTTGTCCACCACGGAGAAGACCACAACGCAGCCGTGGGGCTCATAGGTGGATAGCGAGTTCTCGACGCTCATCTCCACACTGGGGTGGTCGATGAAGACCATGTCGGACTCCTCGTCGTCGAGCAGCACGCTGACCGTCTTCTCGCCGAACTCATCGTCTAAAACTCAGATCAGAATTAAACTCTATAGACGCAAGCGGAAACCAGCGGCAATCGGGATCGGCTGAGGATCATACGACACGCATAGGTTTCATCTAAGGGTATCAATCGCTACTCACTCTGCACACTCAACACCCGCTTGATCGAGACTTGGCCCGGGGCAATCAAGGCACATCCAGAGGGAGAGAGAAAGATCTATCAACTTACCTAGACTAGCATCGTACGTGTGCATGTACTCCGAGGTCATGAATTGATTGACCAACGCCGTTTTGCCCACGCCCGCATCGCCCAGCATTACGACCCGATATCGTGCCGGCGGCGGCGGGTCCATGTTGTCCGAGTCATCCGGGGAGGCGGGCAGCGAGTCCACATTGGCATAGCCCGCACCACAGCAGCTGCCCTCGAAGGGCGATCGCTCACTGGCGCGACTATTCGTCGAGTTGACGCTCGTGTTGCTGCGCGATCGGCGTGATATGATCGAATCCCCACAGTTCACCACGTTGCCTTTGCTGATAGAGAAGTGGCGCAGTCGATAGAGATCATCGCTGGCCCGTGGATTGTACGGACGCTCCGGCAACGAGCACACGCGTGGGCGTATATGATCGGGAACTGTTAAGAAAGTGTGAATTTAATAGGACTAATTGAAAAGAACCAGAGATATATACATATAGTAGGTGCTTAAGTGGATTTGAACAGGATGAATAAAAATTCGTTATGTGACACATTTGCCATCTGGATAAATTATAATTGTAAGATTTTTTAATATTACTAAATTAATACAACATTTTATTAAGATCAAGAATTTAAGTCTGATGGTCTAAATCAAGGCGTGTTATCCACCAAAAAGCTTAAATAACGTGAAGAGATATGGGTCGGAGATACTAAGAGAAAAGTCTTCAATGCATCTTAAAATAAGTAACAAAGATAGTGAAATAGAAGATGAATTGACTTCATTCTCAGAACCTATTATATCTGGAGACTTTTGTGTATCTTCCTAACGTAAATCGATTTTATTCTTTTGAAATCGATAACTACCTTCTACATGGCTTTTACCCACCTGGAAGCTCCAAGAAGTTGGAAGTGCGTCGCTGGCGTCCGCGATTCGAGCTCTGGAAGGCCAGCGGGCCGATGTCATCGTTGGAGAATATGGAAGCATTCGAGCAGGCGCTCTTCATGGACTCACGCGAGCTGCGACGACTGGCCAGGTAGGCGAGGCCGCCCTTGGAGCTGCCCCTGCGCCGTGGCTTGTACTCCACTGCATCTCGCTTCGGCTTGGACGGCTTGCAGCCGCTCAGTTCGTGCTCGGCATCCTGGGTTAAGTCGCTTGTCGACTTGCGATAGCGCAGCGACACAACGCTGTCTGAGCAGGTGCGATCCAAGGTGGAGTGGGAGCTGTGCAGCACCTGGTAGCCCGGATTCGAGGTGATGTTGATGGCGTGCCGACGCTGGCGCTGCTGCTGCTGTTGTTGTTGTTGTTGCTGCTGCTGCTGCGGCTGACCTGCATCCGTGTCCGTGTAGCTGAAGCTCGTCGTGGTGGTGGTGGTGTGCTGGGTGGGCGTCTCGCCCGACTCCATGGACAGCTGAGTGCACTCCGTGACGCAGGAGTCGCGCTTCAGGCCATAGTAGCCCGGAGTGGAGTAGCCGCCAGACGATCCAGCTCCAGTTCCAGCCGCTGCTGCTGCGGCTGCACTCAGAGAGCGCGCGTCGATCTTCGTTATGATGGGCAGCTCCCATTCGTCGCGCCGCCGCTTGCCTGCCACACCTGTTGTGGTCAGCTGCGGCACCTGCTCCAGCTGCGTCGCCTGCCCACGAGTCAGCTTCTTGGAGCCGTGGCGCCTGGGCGAACTGGGCGGCTCGTAGTAGAGCAGGTCATCGTCCGGGGAGATGGGCTCGTAGTACTCGAACTTCTTTCCGAGCGCTGCCTGATCCATGCAGCCCGCTGGGCTGACCGCATCGAAGACAAACTTGCACGGCGACTTGGGGCTGTGGGTCAGCAGCGAGACGGAGTCGTCAATGGAGCCCGAGGGGGGCGTCTGGTAGTAGGACGAGGGCGTGGAGATGCTCGCCTCGTCGCAGCTGTCGTTTGCGTAGGTTGTCGTTATTTTCGGGCTGCGCGGCGGCTGATCGTAGTTGCCGTAGCCGTAGCTGCTGCTCGACTGGGTGGGCGTGGCATAGACGGAGGGCGGCGCCGCGTAGTAGCTCCTGCTGGAGCAATGCCTATATTGAATGGAACGAATTGAATGGGGCCTCTGCCAACTCACCTGGGCGACTTGGGCGTGGCGCCCTTGTAGGGTAAGGGATTGCTCGCAGCACGCGCCGGCGTCTTGTGCCCGCCGTGGTTGTGTGCGTGGGCGGCCGCCTGTGTGTGTGGGTGTCCATGTGTGCCGTAGTTGGAGGACGCATCGCCGCCGTCCCAGCTATGCTGCTGCTGCGCCATGTTTAGTAAATACTGGCGGGGATTCGGGACGGTCGAGTAGATTTACTGCTCCAGCTGCTGCTGCTGCTGCTCCTGCGGAAAGTTGAATGCCACTCATGTGTAAATATCACGGGCCATTACTCAACACACACACACACACTCTCGCACACACACTGTGCACACATAATTTATGGTTTTATCTTTATTTAATAAAATAATGCAAACTACAATAAAACCAAAACTCATAAAATGGCTACGTTGACTTCCAAGTCTACATCCGACATCCAACATTAAATGCTGCCCGCGGGCAGCTCGTATCTGTGTGTGAGTATGTGTGGGTGTGCGTGAATGCGTGTGAGTGTGTGGATGTGTGTGTGCTGCGTGTGTCAGCAAATTATTGTGAAATGTGCGTTCATCTCGCTTTAAGTTGACAGCCCAAGTGGCCGTGGCCATGGCCCTGGCTCGAGCCCCCACAGCAACCATCCATATAATCAGCTTCTCAACGCCACCCAGCAGTTGCAGCTCCACCTAACTGGCTCTCCCTCTCCCTACCTCCCTCTCCCTCTCTCTCTCTCTCTCTCGTGGCACAGTCCTTGTTGCATGCAACAGTTGGCTTTTGCCATGCGTTAAAAATTAATGCTTGTTATACCCTGTTGCCACATTGTAAATGGGTTAAGCAGCTAATATTGTGAGAATGTAATCCAGCGAGAGAGACAAAGAGAAAGATAGAGAAGTGACATTAACAGCTTAGACTTTACGGATTGGTCTAATATTTCACAAACGATGTACTTTGTATTTGTCTTTTTGTTTCATGTTTGTCCAGATTGTCTAAGTTCTGATATATACAGATATTTGCTATCGGTAAATATTCTTTTAAGACATTTATTTTTATTTTTATTTTTATTAGGTAATTTTTATTTATTGAAGTTTTAGTTATTCAAAAGATAATATAAATATAATATTTATATTTATAGATATTATTATATATATAATTTTACAGATAAAGTTAATTATTTCAACTTTTAAGCTTGATATATATTAATTGAGGTTTTGACTTATGTTTTTGTATTTTGCTCTGCAAAACTTGTAAATCCTTTTTAAAAACTCATCTCTATTCAAGAAAATTCAATTTAAATTATTATCGTTATTTTTCCTCTAATTAATGTGGTTTAATAGTCAACGGTGAAGATGGTATTGATATATTGATATACTCTAATAAAACGAAGAATATTGATATTATATAAAATATGTATAATTTATAAAATTATTTTGCTCAAATTCTAAATGACAATATATACAGCAATCCGCTGTTCTACTTCTCGTTTATTTTACTCGAAATAATCTATACTTAATGTCAGTTTTAAATTAATCGCTGTCTTTTGTAGAAATTGGAATATCACGCTGAAAAACAAGATTCTTTTATATATATGTATATATTTTTTTTAAATTTTTTTAATAATTTATTTGTCAATTAATATCAATAATTGTATTAGATCTGGGATAAGTTAATATAGATTTGGCTTATGCATCAATTAGATCTGATTTAAGTTGATATTGGCTTATATTTCTATTGTGTTTCAAAAACTAAATACACTAATTTACTAATTCATTTGTCATACAAAACTGACCGCATTAATGCACTTTCCTATTATTCCACATTATGTTTTAGGCTGTATTATACTTTTTGCTTTACCAGAGTATGTAACTGTCGAGTTGACTGTATTAAGTCTAGGCTTTCTTCTACCCACCTTTGTTTGGTTTCACAAACTAGCAACTCACATAAACAGTGAAGAATACCTACACACACAAACTCACATATATATATATATATATATATATATATATATATATAATATATATGTATGTGCATACACACTCACACACACTGTGACACTCTCTTGCCGCATAGAAACTTTTTTGCATTGGCTACAAAAGATTTGTGCCCGAAGTTTTCGTAAAGCACTTTGCAGCAGTTACTTAACCTGAAGTCTGCGACTGACTCGAACTTGAATACGAAGTCTATGGCTGCTGCGGCTGCGGCTGTGGCGGAGACTGCGGCTGCTGCTGCTGCTCTGCCATTGACTCAGGTGTGGTAACTTGGCCAGTTGCAGACGGCATTAGCTGGCAAATGTGTTGAGCATTTTGCAGTCTCCGCTCAGAAAGTTCTCGGGACAGCTGTCACCTGATTTCACTCCGATTGTTGCAGCCAAGCGGCTCACACAAACTGTTTGTGCTATAGTTTTTATGACTCTGCTCCCCAGCGACAGTGGAAGTTAGTTGGGGTTGCGCAGCTTAAATGAGTAAGCTGAAAGATACCCTGCACACAGGGATTAGTATAGAAAAAGACATAAAGGGTATCCTGGGATAAATCTTCTTAATACCCTATATATCTATAAAGGGTATCCAGGATTAAATCTTTTTAATACCCTATATATCTATTCCATCGGGTATATAATTTGTTTATTTAATATATAAAAAGTTGAAAATATACTTTGTCTTCAGACCAGATCGAATAATCGCGTCCTGAATAAGTTGTACGGTTAAACAACTCTATTTAATCAGCGACCATCTTTCAGGGTATCAGCAAAAAAAAAAAATAAATATATATATTTATATATGTAAATATATATATATTATAATAATACAGCCATAAAATCGCCCTCGTCAGTTACATGCGCCAACCTAGTGTCCCATTCAATTGTGCGTCGCAGCTCCTGTCCGCTTTGTTCGTAACGTAAATCCCAACTGCCTCTCCTCTGCCGTATGTCGCCTGCTTTTGCCGCCACCTTACCCGCTAGCTAAATAACTTATCTATTGTATGAGCCTTTATACAAATAGCCGGACACCCACCCTCCACGGCCGGACACAAAGCGAGAATACGTGTTCATAATGTAGAGCAAATAATATGAATGCGCGCACAGATAAAATACATGTGTACAAATGTGTACTTAGAGCTACCTGTTGGTCGTTTATAAGGCCCGCACCTGTTGTCTGTGGGGAGTATATTGCGATTGGATAAGTTTTGTCAGCTGTGCGAGTTGTGGGATATTAAAGAACGAACTGATTAAACGGGTGAGAAATTTAGTAAACCAAGCTGTAAATAGGTAGGACGTATTCTAACTCCTCGCGCAAACCTTTTTCAGGTAGCTCAACTAAATTGCATAAAAAATAATATAACATAATATGCAATTTTATTAATTTATCATTTCTAAAGAAAACCATATTTTCAAGAAGTATAAAGACTTGTTGACTTCTCAATTTAACTTCTATTAACATAAGCAAACTTTTATGGATTACCTCATATATAAAAATATGTAGAGTTATCGTATATCATAATCGAAGTGTGTTGCATGCAGAGTTTGTTTACAATTTACAGATTCGAAAAACTTCTTTGAAGCTTCTTTCTTGAGCTGCTTTCAGCAATTTCAATAGTGTTTTTCTTAGAGCCTTTTAAAATGAATAAAAAGAGCTATTTACAGGTTCTCTTTTTATCTATTTTCAGCAAGACTAAAAGGTTATATCAGAGATCCTTTAAAAACGTACATCCCTCAAAGCTTCTCTCTTGAGCTAGTTTTAGCATGATAAAAAGTGTATATCTTAGATCTCTTCTCTTTAAAGTTTCGCCCTTTACCTAGTTTTATCAAGATCAAGAATATGGTGTTAAGAAACAAAATCTTAATAGTATTATTAATAATATTATCTCCTAATACCAACAAAGAATTATTTATCAACTGATGCTTTATTGATCAGCTCCAGTTAACTTCTCTACTAAACCATCTTCAGGACAATCATAAAGGTTTTATAAAAATATGTGTTTGTATTGAGAAACGGCCATAAATTAAAATTATACATTGATTTAACCATCCAGTTTCTTTCAATATAATATGATTCATATTATAATGTGTAGAATGTGATGATAATATATATATATATAGGTTAGCTAAATTAAATTAAAATAAAAGTTTTTTAATCGAGGACATCAAATTGAAATTGATTCATCTCTCAACATGCTTACTATCCTATTTACACAGTATCTTACAGTAGCTCACCTCATTTTTTCATAAGCCCAGCTGCACTAGGGAAACACGGAACCTGGCCCGTTGCCACCGCAACCAAACGCCCAAATAGACAGAGCAAAGCCAGGGACGGGTCACAACTGTGACATGGATGGAATAATCATAAAAATGTTGAATAGAGAACGTTTCAGATACGTTCAAGGCCAGCCATGGACATGGACAACAACAATAAATTCAATGGGATAAAAAGAGAGGCAGCCCAAGCTACCCTTGCTACCCAATCCTCCCAACTTCCAGCCGTCTGGCAAAGGGAGTCGTGTGTCAGCTCTCATTCAACTGGTCCTCAATTCGAGTTTCCATTGGCATTATGTTTATTGTCTATGCATGAATGATAAATCTGAAAGCGAAACCCGAAAGCCTCGTCCCAGCTTAGTCATTGCCAATGCCATTGCCATTGCCATTGCCACTGCCATTTCCATTGTGCTCTGCGCATTGCTTTTGAGAGAATTTAAACCTGAAAAGGCATCTGCCTGGATTTTCGCAAAGTAATTGTAACAATTTTCTCTACATGCTCCGCCCTCGACTTCTGCAAAAGCTAATTCGTTCATCGGCCAATAGCAAATTTTATTGACAGTCAAAGTATTTATGCTTTAAAGCCTCCCAAGTTGAGCTGCGCCGCGATGAACTGAAATCTAAACTGAAACCAATTCTGAATGGTCCGAAATGAATTTTTATAGCCGTTTTATATATAAATAAGTCGTTGGCATAAAAAAAACATAATATATTCATACTTCGTTTAGCCGAACTTGTACGTTATGCAAATTCATTTGTTTTTGCCGGAATGTTATACAGGCGAGCGTGCCTATAACGAACTACAAGCAATGAAAGGCAAAGAGAGTGATACGTTTTAAAAATTCTAAACTTATGCTAGTTTTTTTGTAATAGAAATAAAATATTCCATTAACCAATTTCATTTTGAAAACTCTACAATGGTTTTCCTCATATTGTAGCTTGACTGTACTCGCGAGTTATGCATGCATTTGATCGAACAACTCTGCGGGCCAAACCAACTGAAACTGATTTGATTTAGCGTTGGATTTTCTTTGTCTGTTTGTGTGTGTGTGCGTAGGAGAGTGGATGAATGTGCCTGAAAAGGGGAAAAGGGATTTGCATATTTGGGAAAAACTCAACTGAATTGACAATGTAATTTGTTTGAGTATTACGCGTGCCGAGAAAAAAATAGTTGGCTAGCACTCATAAAAAAGAGAGGAGCAAAAAGTTCAAATGTCTGTGACCTGTAGCAGAAAAAACACAAGTTTGACGTCTGTTGCTTCCAATTGTAACCCTAATCCCAACGCCAGCCCCTATTAACGTCATGGAGTATAATGAACTCGAGTGCAATTCTCACAGCCATTAACTTGTGGCTTGTTCTACACTTAAAGAAACGAGAGCACATACTGTTTTTTTTTTTTTTTGCTTGAAAAAAAGTCTACGAAATATAAAATTCTTGAAGCAATGTGCAAACATTTTTGATTAAAAACTTTTTACGATTGTGTTGCAATTAAATTTCAATTGAATTCAGTTCAGATAGATTGATAAATAGACTGGATATAAACATTTCGTCTAAGATAATAACTTTTATATAGTAAACTATTTTACAAACCATTCTTCTTTTTAAATTTTATTTGAATTGATAGATAAGATAGATAGATAAATAGATAGACTGGATTAGATAGATACATTTAATTGATATAAGATAAAAACTCTTATATAGAAAACTATTTTAAAATTCATTCTTCCTGCGCCAAATTTATTTTCTCATACATTAGACTTCGTATAAACATTTATTCTTTTTAAATATAATTTAAACTTCTATAAACCATATATACAATATTATTATGAAGCTCTTATAAAATTCTCTGCTTAAGAAAGGAAATTATTATTTTCGGTATAATTTGTGATCTTCTAAATTCCTTCTTTTTAGTTAGACTATCTAAAGTTGTGTTACGGGTTTTATTTTAAAGAGAAACTAAAACCGCTGTATGATAAATTGACATAAGATCTGAAATATATAATATATTTGATTATATTCTGAATTTTAAAATTTCGCAAACATATAACTTTCAGATAAAACTTATATTTTTCTAGGCTTAAATTTTCCATATTTTGAGCTGGGAGAATTTTCTAAAATTATTATATTAAGTAGTTATGTAAGTAGTAACTATTGATCCATAGGGTTATCGATAATTTAAATTTCTATCAAATTAATTTGTCTATTTAAACTTTATCCCAGAATAAGGTTATTTATATCAAAACAATTTTTTTTTCAAGAGGTACTTGATTTGATATATCTAATTAGGAATGTCTTTTATAAGCGAAGTATATTTTATAGTGCATATTACTTGGATTTTGTAGACCCCATCCCATCCTTTCGTTCTCCACAGTGCAAGGTGGCCCCTTTTAAGGAGCCTCCCTGCCTCTTTTTTATTATGTCCTTTTCCTGGACAACCCTTTTAGCAAACTTTGCTTAATTACATGCCCGCACCCGTTAAGCACATATTTAACACACTAACACACACACACACACACACACTCACATAAGCATGTATGCTATGAGTAAACATAAATATTTTCTCAGCAATCGACCCCCCGCGTTGCCCCCTTTTAGTCGACGCCTCTGCGCTCAATGCTCAGCATTGACCAGCACTTGGCTGCAGAATTAGCGTTTGTTGTAAAAATAAATGTGTCTGTATGCGTGTGTGGGTGTCTGTCTGTGTGTGCGGAGTGTATTGCTGAAGCATAAACAAGAAAAGTCCATAAAACACTTAGGATCAAACAATATACGAGGAACGTCAGCAAAAATGTTGCCTATTTAGCGGGGCTCGGTGCGGTTGCCGTGCGGCGGGGTTCGGCGGCTAAGGGGGTCATTCGACTGGTCAGCTGCTCAGGTCCGAATTAGAATTGTGGGCCAAAAGTCACGTTCGGCAACTTAGTTATTAGAGGAAGCTCAGCCATAGCCCCGCACCGCCCCGGCCCCCTGGGGCTAAGCCATCGATTTTATTGCCACACATAATTCTGCGACGGGCGGCATTTGGGCAAATCTCATGTTGATGGCATATTAAGTGGGGCAGCAGTTGCTTTTGGCGGCCAATTTGCCTTTAAATGCGTCATTTGCGAACGTTCGCCGCTAGTTTTGGTGGCAGGTGGCAGCACTTTGCGGCAACTTACGTGTAATTAGACGCGTCTGGAGGCGTCGGAGTGCTTGGGGCGCGAGGATTAGCAATTAAGCGAATGTCCTCTGTGTGTGCGAGGCAACGAGCGCAACAAGTGCTAAAAAGCACACGCATAATCCCAGCGAATTACACACACACACACAAGCATACAGAGACAGCGACTGGCAGTTGCTGAAGTGAGAGGCAGCGCATAAATCAACATGTCAAATCGCAGCTTAACAACAGACGCTCACACACACACACATAGACACATTGCCAACAGCAATACACTCACACTCCGCACACATAATTGTAGTTAAAATCATATTTCAGCATTACCATTATTTTGATTTTCAATTGCCAAAGATTTTCTGTAATTTCTTTTCTTTTGCACTTCACTTTTTTCTGCCAATTGTCACAGCAACAGTTTGTACAGTTATTTTTCTTATTGTTCTTTTTTTGTGTATTTTTTTTATTTGTTGCACTTCCGTTTCCGCTTGGACGCGCGCTGCTGCTGCAACTGCCGCTGCTTGCCACTAAAAATGGCCCGACCGAGCGCGCACGCAGCTCGAGCTGAACTGTGGCATGCCACGCGACTCAGCTGCATTTTTGTTGAGACCGAGACTGGCCGACCGGAGCTTTGAAAGCTCGCGCCTTCCAGCCTGGAAGTCCTTCGGCTGAGAGCGCTTTCTTCTCGAAATTCAACTTTGTTTCATTTAAGTTTTGCTTCTGATTTGCGGTTGAATGCGGTTGCTTCTTATTTTGCGGCTGACAGATGCTGGCTTATGATGTTTTTTCAGCGCTTTTCGTTAACCAAAACTTTATTATCTTTCTCAACATATTCTGCTTTAGTTGATTTAGATTTGTATTTGATGCAAAGAAGTTTCTTTATTAAGTTTTTTAATATTTGATAAAGATTCAGCATACAAGTTCCGCATGCAATATTCAAAACAGAACTTGTATTATTTTATTTTTATTTAATTTATTTAATAGTTTTAAATAGTAATCATATTAGCACAAAAATAATTAGAAAACAAGTATAAGTGCTCTAGTCGAGACTGCTCGACTAGGAGATACCCTGAACCCTGTAAAGCGAATGGGGTGTGGCATCCAAAATCTAAAGATTACGTAGTCTCCATATGTAGTTGCCTTTTATTATGTTTTCTAGATAATGTATACAAATTATATACCTAACTATAAATTACTAAAAACACAGCTATATTTAAACAACTCAAAGTTAGAGGGGAAGTCGAAGTGCTAGTCGGGCTTGCCTGACTAAAAAATTGTCTTAGCGCATATACGGACTGCTAAAGTCCTTCATATTTGTACATATGTATGAAGACATGCTTGGCATTTACTAAATGATCGTTATCTTAATGATCGGTATAATAATTAATAATATTTAAGTTTAAAATATATCTTATATTTGCATACAATAAACATTAAAAGTATAACTTTAACATTCTCGCTTAACATACTTAACTATTTTAATACTTACCAACAGACAGAAGAAGAGTAGAAGCACCGCGCTACACTGGACGACTGACCACCAGGAGATGAGGAATGCGACTGATGCTGCGCTGCAGCAGACTTGCCTTTATATAAGGCAGCGACAGCTCCACTCAAGTCAAGCTTAACTCTTGAGCCCCTTTCTGAGTCAGTCTTCTCACTCGGTCGCCTAATGATCGGTTCTCAGCGTATACACGGACGGACGGACGGACAGACAGACAGACGGACAGGGCTAAATCGACTCAGCTCGTCACGCTGATCAAGAATATATATACTTTGTGGGGTCTGCCTCGCCTCCTTCTGCATGTTACATAAATTTAACAAAACCATTATACCCCGATTTCCCATTTTCAATGGGCTCAGGGTGTAATAAATACAAACAAAATATAATACCATATTCTATTGTTTTCAGCTTTTAGCTTGTGGACAATTACATATTCACTAGTGCCGAACTTTTGACTTTGTATACTGAACTCTTTGAAGTTATAATAATAAATATTACGTATATAGTCAGATTCGTTCCCTGTCCGGCTCGCCGCTAGATCTCACTTAACTTCAGACTGAAAATTAGAAATAAATATTATTTTATAGCTAATCTTTCTGTATTTTTTCAAATTATACATATATGTATTTGATGAGGGTGATCTTTGCTTAACCTACTCTCTGCAGGATATATTTTAGGTCAAGACCGAAATATATGATATTTAATAATTTCTTTTGATTCATTTTAAAAAAAAATTTGTTTCTACAATAAATTTTTGTTTATTATTTTTCTGTTTGTATTATTCTAGCACAATTTGTACTACAGTGGTACTATTTAATTATAATTAATTTAGGTGTGGTAGGTATATCGTCTTGGGATTTCTGCTTCTTCTTCTGTTGCATAGTCTTCAGGAAAGTCTGTTAGGGTAGTAGTACAACTGATAGAGATATGCTGGTTATTATTTTACATTATAAATTTATTATACATGTATGTACTACTCAGCAACGCTGATATGTCTATAGAACGTAGCGACATGTTGTCTCTGTTTAAGGTATTTTGTTAAAATGACATTTTGATCTAATTCTTAACGTTCATTCCATATCTCCAAATTGATGGCAGTAAACGTTTGTATTTAAGTATTATATTTTTTGATGGAAAGATTGTTTGCAACGATAATATTTGCTTAGCCTTATACCTAATTATATCTATGATTAATTATATTTAAAATTATAGAATTTATATATGAATTATCCTTATACCTTAAATCCATTAAAAATGGAAACGCAGTATATACTGGTTGTGTATTAATTTAGCGAATGTTAAAATACTATATCTAGAAGATCTTATTCATTTGAAATCATCCCATATTTCGTTCTTTTATTTCCTTTTTGTTTAAGGAAAGCTGAGTTCAGACAAATCAAACCATTTAATTTTTGTGTGATAAAATCTTTTAGTTTTATTTAAAGTTTAATTTTTTTTTTGTTTTTTTTTTCTCATTTTTTTGTTGGTTTCTTTATACAGATCTTAACTTAAAACACTTAAAGATAAACACTTATAGAATAAATAGTTTTGGAAGTCTGCGGCTTAAACTCTAGAGAAACGACTAAGTGAAAAACTTGTATTGTTAGTATAGTCTTCGGGGATATATAGAGTATATATGGTTGTGTGCGCGGGCGGGATATAGGTTATATGCATTTTTGGTACTGGGGTATAGGGTTGCTTAGGCGTATAGGTGGTGCAAGGCGGGTAAAGATGTAGGTTTGTGAGGAATTTGTTATAAATTCTGTCGGCTCCTCGACTCTTCTTACAAGTCGGCAACGTTGGCTTTCAGCTTGTCCAACTCGGCATAGATGCTGGCGGGCAGGTCGGCGCCCACCTGCGACTCGAAATAGTTGCGGATGTCCTGCACCTCCTGAGTCCAGAAGTCCTTGGGCAGCGAGAACAGCTGCTTCACGTCGATCTGCTCCTTCATGCCGGCCAGATTGAGTTCGCCCTCCGCTGGGATGTGGCCAATGGCTGAGTCGACGTAGCAGGACTCGCCATTCACGCGGCGCAGAATCCACTCGAGCACGCGGGAGTTCTCGCCGTATCCGGGCCACATAAACTTGCCCTCAGCGCTCTTGCGGAACCAGTTGACATGGAAGATCTTGGGCACCTTGCCTCGCTTCTCCATGCTCAGCCAGTGAGCCACATAGTCACCGAAGTTGTAGCCGAAGAAGGGGCGCATGGCGAAGGGATCGTGCATGATCACCTTGCCCTTGTGCTCAGCCGCAGCTGTTGCCTCGCTGCGCATGGCGGCGCCAATGAAGACACCGTGCGTCCAGTCGCGGGCCTCATAAATGAGGGGCACGCCGGCCGGACGACGGCCGCCGAAGAGCATCGCGGAGATGGGCACGCCAGCTGGATCCTCCCAGGCGCCATCGATGATGGGGCACTGGGCAGCTGGGGTGCAGAAGCGAGAGTTGGGATGAGCAGCCGGCTTGCCCGACTCCTTGGTCCAGGGATTGCCCAGCCAATCGGTGATCTGTACATTGGGTGCCAGGCTGCTCTCCATGCCCTCCCAGTAGACACCGCCATCCGAGGTGGAGGCCACGTTGGTGAAGATGGTGTTCTTGAAGACTGTGGCCATGGCAATGGGATTCGTCTCCTGCGACGTGCCAGGTGCAACGCCAAAGAAGCCGTTCTCGGGGTTGATGGCGCGCAGCAGACCCTGCGAGTCGAACTTCATCCAGGCGATGTCGTCGCCCACGCACTCCACCTTGTAGTTGGCTAGCGAGGGGTTCAACATGGCCAGGTTGGTCTTACCGCAGGCAGAGGGGAACGCGGCAGTGATGTACCTCTTGACGCCCTTAGGATCGGTGATGCCCAGGATGAGCATGTGCTCGGCCAGCCAGCCCTCGCGCTTGGCAATGGTGCTGCCAATGCGCAGAGCAAAGCACTTCTTGCCGAGCAGCGAATTGCCGCCATAGCCGGAGCCGTAGGACACAATCAGGTTCTCAGCGGGCTTGTGCAGGATAATGGTGCGCTCTGGATCGCATGGCCAGGAAGGCTGCTCCACGACGCCGCTGGCTGGAGTGCCCACGGAGTGAAGGGCGCGCACGAACTCCTCCTTCTTTGCGAGCTGCTGCAGCACGGCTGCGCCCATACGGGTCATGATGCGCATGGAGGCGACGACGTAAGCCGAGTCAGTGACCTCAATGCCAATCTTGGACAGAGGAGAGCCCACTGGACCCATGCTGAAGGGCACCACGTACATGGTGCGACCCTTCATGCAGCCAGGGAAGCGCTGCTGAATGGCAGCCTCCATGTCGACGGGCGAAATCCAGTTACCCAGAGTTCCCTTGACGCCATCCTTGGGCGTGGGAATAGTTTCCTCGCGCTTCTCGGTGCAGATGAAGGTCTTGGACTCCACGCGGGCCACATCCCCCGGATTGGTGCGTGCCAACCAGCAGTTCTCGTACTTGGGCAGCGCCACAATGGTGCCCGACTCCAGCAGCACCTTGATGAGCATCTTGTTCTCCTGCTCGGAGCCATCACAAATGTGCACCTGATCGGGCTGGCACAGAGCAACTGCCTCCTCCACGAAGCTGCGCACGCCGGCAGTCAGCGAGTTGACATCGCCGTACGAGGTAGGAATGCCACGAATGTGGCTGTACAGGCCGCAGTTGTCCTGGCGGAGCTTGTGCAGCTGGGGCAGCGCACAGCCGTTGGCGGAGCTAAAGAGAGAAAGATGAAGAATTTATAAGTGAAAGTTGCGAAAGAGAGAGAGAGTGGGAGATGTTCACAGAGTTTCAGAATGAATATGTACTTTTTCCATATATATAAATATATATGTTTTCTTTATAAATATATAACATTTGTTTAACTTTACTTGGAATATTCTTCTGAATAGAAAAAGTATTTAGAACAATATTTTTTGTATGAACAACTATTTTCATATTAAATAATATTTTTTAATTTCTTTAGAAGTAAACATAATATTTAAACGATTTAGCAAAGTCACGTTCTATATTCGCAAAGAATTTATTTATGCGAACAATCTTTCAAAACACAATAATTTGGAAACTATTTTTGCACAATTTTGGTATTTCGAGTTTATTTTGAAAAAAAAAGCACAAATGTTTTTTCTGTTAAAAATACTTTATGGGGCATGCAACATGCTAGAGGTTTCTGGGTGTGGTGATGCATATGCTTGCTTTTCATTACTCTTTTCTTTGTTGTTGTGGAAACAACTCGTACTTACATAATTTTGCTTTGTTCAATGAGCTCAGGCATTTTGTTAGATTTTTTTCTTTTTGTTTAGCTTTAGATTTGTATTAGAAATTAATATTCTTTAAAAGACTTTGGAATATGGCGCACTAATTAACGGTTCGATTTCTTTGCTTTTGTATGTGCAAAAAAATTGAAGTATCACAATTTTAATTATCACAATTTCAACTTGTTTTTTTGCGGTTGTTTTATTGAGTTCTGTTTGTGCGTTGTTGTAGCTTCATATGTTTTTCCAGAGTTTTTTGTCAAATATCAATTTGATTTTCAGATCACTGAAATTGAAAGTTTCACTTGATCTTTCCATTTACTCAGTCCACGAGTAACTGATGCCAACTGCTTGCTGCAGTCCGCCTTTTATACGCTGCGCCGCCAGCTTGGCGAGTGCCCGATGCGACTAGAACATGATTAACGGGGGCCGCACGATCGGCCGCCATTCGGCTTCGGCTCGCCTCGGCTCGCCGCTCGCCGCTCGCTTGTATTTGTTTCTATCTTTTTATGAGCAGCGCGCGCGCCTCAGGTCAAACTTCGGGCCAGCTGATTGGCTGTTTGGTCGGAGGCTCGGCAATTGTTTTGGTTTTTCACTGAGCTTCTGGGCGAGCAAGCGATAGAGCAAGAGAAAGAGAAGGAGGGAAGGGGTGGGCTGCCTGCGCCGCTTGACAACAGGCGTTGTTGTCGCTGTAGCAAGTTACAGTTTATTTTTGTTTCTCATTTTATTTTGTGTGTGTGTGTGCTTTTTTTTCGACTAGCCGCTCTTGGATTCGTTTTTGCTGTTATGTTGATAGCGCGCCTTTTCGCGATTGATAAGAATCATTTAGCGCTATTTACGTTCCACTCGGTTGTTATTTGCTTTTTCGCTTTGTCAGCTGCTGCCAATTTAATTACTTTGTTTATTTATGTTTTCCACTCGATATCGTTCCAGTGCGTAAATAGCTCGATTATTATGCGTTGTCAATTACGTATCAATAGGATCTGCCTACGTACAATTATCGTAACATGGCCGCCTCCCGGTCTATGCCTACCTATCGAAAAAAAAAAAAAAAAACAAAGAACTCAGGTTGAGTAATATAATTATTTGTATATTTTGATTCACAGACTGTGCGTAAACATTTCTATAATCTGCATGTACAATCATGATTATAAATCTATTAATAGCTTTCCATTCTAATAACTGATTGTGGGTATTACATTATTATTTATGGAACTGTCCTTCTTTATTCTACTCCATTTTTTCTGTGATCTAACAGTAAAGGGATATATTGTATATGATAAGTTTAGATTATTTATATTACGTTTATTAGACGAATGTTTCTTATAATCTAGGAATAAATATATAGTGATCACATAACCTTAAACACATACATACATATATAATCTTTCATCTAAGTGGATTTACATACATATGTAAGTTTCCATGACATTTATAGTATTTATGTTAAATAATATATATACACTCTTTATATATCCGCATATTTTACAGTTCACTTCATATCTAAAATAAAGGATATATAATTTAATATACGTAGATCTATATGACCAACCCAAGTATACCCCAATTTCCTGTCTATAATGTATAAGTTCCTATTGTAAAACTTTCAAGTTCACAGCCAATGTTATCAGACTCCCTCGGTATATATGTATGTATGTACATATAAACTAGTATATATACATACATATGTATATACAGAGAGATCTCTTCTCCTTACCCTTATAAACGAATTGATATGAACTCTTACAACATTGACTGTGAACTTATATTACACATATGTATTATATGAGATATTGTTCCACCCACTCTCACCCTTTTTCCTGACCACATCCCTCTATAGATTCATATAGCTAATTTGTCGCGCACAAGCCTATGGCAGTAATTCCCCCACTCCCCCTTCATGCTGGCACACGCGCCCACCTACGCCTTCTGCCACGACATAGAATCACATGGCCTTTTCGATTCTCTGTCACGCTGCCAGAATGTATATGTTTTGTTTGGCCACTTTCGCCTATTGGCGAAACTGGTGACGGGGAAGATGATTCGATGATCTAGCGAAAGTCTTTGCTGTTCTATTATAATGTTGGCCATGGCCATCAGCCAAACGACTTGGAGGCCATGAATGGCCATAGTGAATTTCACATGACTTGACGCGAATAGCCGCATGGATATTATCATGTGCTCTTCGAAGGAGAAATGAAGGTTCTCCACAATGATATGAGCACAACTGTGATCTCTGTACCGAAGAGTAAGAGGAATTTAATCAGGTAGCTGACCTTAAAGTGAGGCACTCGTAACCTTGAAGTCCTTGAAAAGTTCCGTTGAAGATTGTTTTATCAGCCAACCTCCACGCGCCTCTTTTAATGGCAAATGAAGAGGCATAAAACAATATTCAACAAAAGTTCGCGGAATGTTTTTTTTTTCGGTGTATTTATTTTATTTTTAAACCATGGACTTGTTTTTCTAGTTGAGCTTGATAAGCAGCATCATCATCATCATCATCACAATCATCATCAACTGTCTGCTTGTGCTGCCCTGCCTTCCTGCCAGCCCCTCCTCGGCTCCCCACTTCTTCAATCCCTATGCCCCGCGCCGTGCAAAGATCGCCGTGCTATTTAGCCAAAGCGTGTTTGATGACTTGACTTAATTTTTGAATTTACGTCAATGGGTCGGCGGATCAATAAATAATAATGAAAATCAATCTATATATATTGTAATTGGCCTTATCAGCCCGGACAAACGAGCCCCTGGAGTCTGGATGCAATGGAAAATATTTTATTCTAAATATAGATTCAAGCTCTGTTTTTAACTGCAATCCGTACCTAAAAATTGCTTATGAAAAAATTTCAGATGTTACTGCAGCAGGCTCTAGGCTTCATTTGTTAGCTTATATGATAGACCTGGAATTCCCACAAACCTTAGACCTTAATGAGCTTTAATCGTTTCAAATACCACAAGGTAAAGCAGCTAAACTTTGATTGCATTCTATGATATAATAGGGCTATACCATATTATACATATATGCCAATAATAGCTGCAATAGATCATATCTTTAGGTCTTAAAATAAACATGATCGTGTAATCAAAAGTCCAGTTAGAAAGCAAAACCGACAAGTTGCGAGATATATATTGGTTTTAATCGATAATAATTGAAAGCAAAGCCGACAAGTTGCGATACATATATCGTTTTTAATCGATAATAATTATTTTTATCTGAAATTGAAAATATTTATCTCTTTGTTAGCTGTCAGTTAGCCCTAGATCATTTTAATTGAGATCTTAAAACACTTCGTCTTTGTCAAATGAGATAAGGTTCGGCCATTTACTAAAGGCGAAACGACTTCAAATTTTCTTTATAGGTTAAGGACAAGGCATGCGCCTCCGAGCCCCTAGAATCTGAAATCCAAAATATTTTGCCGATTGTTAGATTTCTCAAACCGGATCTAACAGAACCCCTTTCTCGGGCACACTTAAAGCATTATCAGTGCTGTGTTAAGGCTCGTTTCTTGTTCTAATTTTCTGCATGTCGAATCACACCACCTCACGACCAGGTCTTTAATCAGACCTTGACAACTGTGGGGCACGTTTTTGGGCTCCAAGTTTTCGGTAATTTTTTTATTTTATTTTCAATAATTTTGATAATTCGCAGTGGTGCAGAGAGGTTAAAACGATTATGATTTTATATGCTTGTTTACGCCAATTTTGTGGACGGGCCTCTCTCCCACTTTCTCGCTCTGACTGCTATCATTCGCATGTCTCCATCTCTTTCACTCCCGATAAGCCACGCCCATGCCCAAGGAATGCGATACAACAAAATCTTATTTGCTGGTTTTTATGAGACTTTATTAAACTAAGATTATGAATAACCTATGAAACCGCGCAGAGTGGAGCGACTCACATCACATGCTGGCCACACGCTTCTTCAGTTCAGTCAGCTGGTCTGCTACGGGGCGTGGCAGATGAGCGCCCACCTGGTCCGCGAAGTACTGCTCGATCTCCTTGGCCTCCTGCTGCCAGAAGTCCTTGGGCAGGTCAAACAACTGCTTGAGATCCACATCGCCCGCCACGCCTTCGACGTTCAGTGCACCCTGGCTGGGCAGCAGTCCAATTGGCGATTCCTCGTAGCACTTCTCGCCCTCCACGCGCCGGAAGATCCAGTCCAGAACCCGAGAATTATCCCCGAATCCTGGCCACAGGAACTTGCCCTCAGCGCTCTTGCGGAACCAATTCACGTGGAAGATCTTGGGCACCTTTCCGCGCTGCTCCATGCTCAGCCAGTGCGCGAGGTAGTCCCCGAAGTTGTAGCCGAAGAAGGGGCGCATCGCGAAGGGATCGTGCATGATCACCTTGGCCTTGTGCTCAGCCGCAGCCGTTGCCTCGCTGCGCATGGCAGCTCCGATGAAGACACCATGGGCCCAGTCACGCGCCTCGTAGACCAATGGAACGCCCGAGGGCCGACGACCGCCGAAAAGGATGGCGGAGATGGGAACTCCCGCACTGTCCTCCCAGGCGGGATCGATGATGGGACACTGGGCAGCTGGGGTGCAGAAGCGAGAGTTGGGATGGGCAGCCGGCTTGCCCGACTCCGCCGACCAGAGCTTGCCCAGCCAGTCGGTGACTGTGACGTTGCCCAACTGTGATGCATCCATGCCCTCCCAGTAGACGCCGCCATCCGAGGTGGAGGCCACATTGGTGAACACCGTATTGCGGAAGATGGTGTCCATGGCAATGGGGTTGGTGGCCCTCGAGGTGCCAGGCGCCACGCCAAAGAAGCCGTTCTCGGGGTTGATGGCGCGCAGCACTCCCTGCGAGTCGAACTTCATCCAGGCGATGTCGTCGCCCACGCACTCCACCTTGTAGCCCGGCAGACTGGGCGTCATCATGGCCAGGTTGGTCTTACCGCAGGCCGAGGGGAACGCGGCGGCCACGTAGATCTTCTTGCCCTGCGGGTTGGTGATGCCCAGGATGAGCATGTGCTCGGCCAGCCAGCCCTCGCGCTTGGCAATGGTGCTGCCGATGCGCAGGGCAAAGCACTTCTTGCCGAGCAGCGAGTTGCCGCCATAGCCGGAGCCGTAGGACACGATCTCATTCTCGGCTGGCTTGTGCAGGATGATGGTGCGCTCCGGGTCGCACGGCCATGAGGCCTGGGCCTGCACGCCGCTGGCTGGTGTGCCCACCGAGTGAAGACACTTGACAAACTGGCCGTCGCCCTGCTGGAGCACTTGCAGCACTGGGGCACCAGCACGAGTCATGATCTTCATGGACTCTACTACGTAGGGGGAGTCGGTGATCTCGATGCCTATTTTGGAGAGGGGCGAGCCCACCGGGCCCATGCTGAAGGGTATCACGTACATGGTGCGCCCCTTCATGCTGCCGGGGAAGCGCTCGGCAATGGCAGCCTTGAGGTCCGCATCGGAAATCCAATTGCCCAGTGTGCCGGGCGTGGCATTCGGCGTAACTGGCACCGTCTCCTCCTTGCGCTCCGTGCTGATGAACGTCTTGGACTCCACACGGGCCACATCCGCTGGGTTGGTGCGCGCCAGCCAGCAGTTCGTGTACTTGGGCAGCGGCAGGATCGTGCCCTGCTTCAGCATCAAGCCCTGCAGCAGCTTGCTCTCCGCAGAGCTGCCATCGCAGATGTGCACCCGGTCCGGCTGGCACAGATTCACGCACTTGTCCACATAGTCTCGGACAGCGGGCGTCAATGTCTTCACATCGCCGTATTGCACGGACAGCGATCGGCAGACCAGCCGGAAATTATAGCACTTGGGCGGAGAGGCCAATCTACAAGGAAACAAGTTATCCGAGATGAGTAAAGTGTTGTGAGTGTACCTGTTCAGGTATTTGTCCAAGTCCTAACACAGCTGCTTCTAGGGCTTACCAATCTACCTGGCCGTAGCCCGCTTTATCTGCATGTTTTGCGCACAACTGTACCTCAATTAGTATTCTAAGTATGTTGGAAAAAAAAGAGTTGAGTCGCCGTCACCCGTCGCATTTGTCCCACACACAATTGTAAAACAAAAACTGGCTAATCAGCTGTTGGCTGGTTGTGCAGGTTTCAGAGAATACCCTGTAAAGTAGCTGCTATAAATGGGTATGCTAGTGAACGGAGGAAGGCTGACTCTTTATTTATTGTAGAACACTACTAATATCTAGTTAATGATGATTAGGTTAGGCTAAGAACTGATCTCTTTCTACTTATATACTCTTCAGCTTGAACAAAACATATGACTGAATAATCTGCTTTTAAGTTCAACTCAAATTAAGGAGTATATCTATCTATGTATTTTGATACCTTCAGCTAGATTATCTACAAGGAATTCTAGATAAGTTAACACTCCACACATTTAAACAACCTATTTCTATACAACACTCGTTTACAGAGTATCTGCTAGTTGTTCAACATTTGTTTGTTTATTATTTCTGTTTGCTGCTTGTGAATTCATGAAAAACTTGCTTCGACTTTTGCACAGCGCGTTCGGTTTGGGGAATCCAAAGCAGCAGCCGCAGAGAGACAACCTTCAATTGTCAGCGACAACATAGCCAAACGAAGGAGAGAGAGAGCGAATCCGAGTGAAAGAGACACAGAGAGAAATGTGAAGGCGTCATCAGTGCCTCACTTTCGTTCCACCGAACCGGCTGAACGCAATTGAATGATGCAATATTTCATCAGCCAGCCGCTGGGTCGGCGGCTAAAGTTGCGTTCTCTGTTATGGTTATTCTAAGAGATAATCTCTCTCTCCCTTACTCTCTCTCTCTGCTTATATCTGTGATCACAGCTGTTTGTTGACCCTGGTTGTAACTGCTAGATAATGAATAATACGGCCAACATTTTGCATTTCAGTTCATCAAATCGGCCTTCCGTCTGTAATCGCTTCGACAATATCTGTTTATCGGCACAGTTTGTCTAAGCAATCAGCTCTCATATCTTGTATCTAGGGCACAATGGACTAGTTCTAGTTACATTGACCGGAGGGTCCAAAGTCCATTGACTATTCACGCCATCGTCGTTCTGTGTCGCTCAGTGACGTCACACATTTATGTAATCTAATTTTGTTTCGGTCAGACGACAAATTTTATTCGGAAACTGCGCATTTTCGAGTGGCGCGTTTAGCTACTCAAATACTCTATGCATATAAGCATACATACACATTTGTACTATACTATATATATACTATACTATATGTTTGCTTGTGCGTGGTCTGTATGCCAGATTGTCAGTGTCCCGCTTTGAGTTATTAACACACATTAACTACATGCCCACAGCTTGGCACATGATAAAAAATACTCGATGCTGTTTCTCAAATGTCATCAAGTTAATTCACTAAAACGAGTGTGGAAAACAGGCAAATGAAATGCTCTCTAAGCGTAGAGTGCGTAAACTGAAGAAGTGTTATCATACGGGAAATATTATTGTACATAGAATTCAGCATTCGTCTGGGGCTTGATCTATTAATTGTCATTGTTTAGTGGGCCAACTAACTGCTTAATACTAAAAAACACTAAGTATTACTATAATACAACTGCTCAGTGATGTTTAGCTGAGCCACTATGAAAATGTGTGGGAATTTTTAACCATGGCTGTTAAATAGGCTAACAGTTTCACCCAATCAATAACATGTTTAATATGATCTCAATAAAAATATTATGTATGTTGTTCATTAAGTGAATTGCAGAATCTTATATAATATATGTTTATAAATTCTAATTACATAACTAAACATTAACGTATGAGATATTTTAATAAGGAAAGTATAATAATATAAATATATATACTAAATATGCATGTGTACATAATGTGTTTATGAAAATATTTAAATATCACTCATATGTACATATATATATTTATGTATATATAAATATATATATATATGGAAATCTTTTAATATACTTTTTATATAAAATACATATTAAACAAATTCTGGTCTCCGTAATGTTGCAAAATTATTTAAATTTAAAATATTTTGATTTTATTTATCAACAAATTGTATATTTCTCGCTTCTATGATATATGAAATTTTACATTTGATTAAATTTGAATATAAAATATTGTTTATATATGGCAAAGTTATATCATAGTAAGTGTATAAAAATATCTTAAGAAATTAATTATTTCATGTGGCAAATGTATTTTTATTTACTTTATACAAACTCAATTTGAGTTAAAATTTTCTGTTCTAAATTGTTTGTCATTGCAAATCCTGACTTTAATCCATTTCTTCAAGGAATTTATACGTTATATTTCTAAATATATATTAAATATTTGTTTGGTCTATAAATTTCGCACATTCTCTCAAACTAACCTTCCTTCGTTTGCGTCAAATCAAATCGCGATGCGCTAATTAATTTGTCTGCTAATTCAAAGCGAATGAATATTTAATAAATGTTTGTGTTGTTTTATCAAATTGACAGCATTTATAGAGATACGCAGAGAGCTCTATTGTTTATCTTTTTCGCCTTTTGCCTACGTCTTGAGCTTCCATTTGCAGTCCGAAAAGCGAAACTCAAACCCCGCCCAAATAAAGTATTTACTATAGTCTGCGCCGCTACCGTTTGGATGGATTCGCATTATATAGTTCGCCTTTTTAATGTATTTGTTTTGCGTATTTATTTCTTATTTATGCCATTTTTATGTGCCATGAGCGTGCTAATGATAAGAACTGACCATAGCTAAATGGGAAAGAGCCCTCGCTGCCTGTTGACTGCAAATGCTCTAAAATTCAACTGCGAGATTTTCGTTATCGGCTTTGACACTTGTAGCTAATTATTCGGTACAGACGACTCGCCCATATTTGATGGCAGCCACGCGCACAAAGCAAACGAAGAGTTCAATTTCAGCTGATTAGAAGACTGCCAGATAACAAATGTGAAACGTAATGGGCATTGGGAATGGGAATGGGAATCGGAATGGGAATGCGAAATGGGATCAGCATTATTTGGCTTGGCACGCTCTGCAGTGCGTTTGTTCTCTTGGCATTTTGCAAATGGGAAATGCGTTTTAATTCGATGTGCAGCTCTAATTATAAAGATGCACAGAACAGATGTGCTCAAGAATACCCTGTAAGTCCAGCGCAACTTATAGGTTGAAGAAATAGAGGTACCCTATAGTATTGTATAACTATCATAATCACTATTTAATTTTTTTGATGGTTCTGACTTTAAGATACCCTACTTTAACATATTAAGTGTGACTATTAAGCTATTAAAACAACGAAAGAATATGTTTATTCCATATACCCTGTAATTCCAATTGCAAATTCTTCACAACAAAGACCTTTTGTATAACATTAACGGATCGAATTTATTTATAAATTTATTTACATATGTAAACTCTGAATTCTTGGTTTGGCAAAGACAAAGGCAAAGACAAAAAAATACTCTATTTTTCTGTATTTTGATTGTGCTTTTGCATGCTTAGAACATGAGTTGATTTTACTTTTGGTACAGGGTATTTTTGCCTATGACGCCCATTTTAGTGGGCATGCCGCAACGCATGCTGGCAACTGCTCTTTGGTTCATGTTATTTTCGGGCAGCATATTTATTTTTATTTTCATTTTTATTGAGTTTTCTTACGCGTAGCGAAAAGGAATACGCAGAAAATTAACAAGCGCGTGTATTTCTACATATATGTATATATATCATATCTACTTATATATCTTTTGTATATATTTATGTATATATGGAAAATTTATAGCGACAACTATATGTAGTTGGGTGTGCCCGAGTGTACACACACTTTGACGTGGTATTTCTATTTTTGGATACGTGGCAACAGTTAATGAAAATTTCCTTTTCAGCTGATTTCTGCAGATAATTTCTAATGAATTTTCTTCGCTAAAAGGCTAGCCCTTTCTCTCAATGAACTTTAGGTTGGCTTTGAACAAGTTCATCAACTAAGGCACCTAGTCATGGCCTTAGCCTCAGCGCCAGACAGACCCCAATAAAACACAATCACACAGACGCTTAAGGGCACCCATCGCGGTATTGGAAGCCCCTTTTCACTCTTATCAGCTGGCCATCACGGCAAGCACTCCAAATCAAACCAGTTCGCCCAGCTCCGGTCTGAACCAGTTGTCGGTGGCAAAGAAAAAAGTTAAGCGAAATAAAATTAAAATTGATGACGACGCGTGGCTAAAAAGCTAAAATTCGAAGAAACATTTAATTTTATTTTGTTTAAAAAGATTTGTATAATCGTATATGTGCCAAATTGTTTATAGATTCAATTCGATGTCTTTGTAAGACGTGCTCAGCTGTTAAACAGTTTAAATACAGTTATAAACGGCATAACATATTTCTATATAATGCAATAATCAGTAATAATCAGGGCGTATATGAGGGGAAAACTTGTATCTCAGCATAAACATTTCGATATGCACAAATTATTTATTAGGTATTTTTGGGAATATGTGCTCTATATAATGAGATCAACTATGAACTAGTTTTATAACTGGGAATAATATGAGTAGCAAGCGCTATGAAAGGTTTTTCCATACTGTGTGACTTGACGTCACACATTAATCTGAATACTACAATATATATGTACAAAAAGCAGGAAAACTTTGGAATGAAACTACATTTCACTAATTATAAGTCAACTAAAATCCGGGTTCGAAATTCATTTGCGTTTGTCTATACAGTATTTTATAAATTATATTAATCTAAATTATATTATACGTTTTCCTAGAGAAACAGCAGCAATATTTCGTAAGAAAAATGATTCAATATTATTCGTGAAATTCTTTTCGTTGGAATTGCTAACTTTTTAACGAGAAAAATAAAATACCTCACACAAAATACCTGTTAAAAATATGTTGTGAGAAATTTATTAATTTGAATTTCTAATATCTTAAATGAAATTGTATTTTGAATTTATACTTTTATTATGTATATATAATATATTGATTATTTGGAATATGAGATTTAAGATACAAAAGTATCTATACTCCTTATACTCGTTGTATTATATTGTGTATCTAATTTTCACTCTCTTGCAATATTCATGTATGCATTTCAATAAGTCACTTTTCCATCAACTTAAATATATTTATAATCAACATTATTTATTGGTTTAATGAAATTATGAACTGTCCTATTTATGATTAAGATCAAGATCAAGCTGAATCGTATATAGTTCCTCATTAAAATGTCCAGTGTAAACTAGTTTAGAATTATTTATTGTATGCATAGCTTAGCAAGCTAAATACTTCAAGTTTTATGAGATGCTCTTGTTTTAACTGTATAGATTCAACAATCTTTGGTAAATGGGATACTTAAGATAACACCTATGCGGGCTACAATCTAGAAATTATGTTTTATTTACCATATTAATAGTTTTTTCCTATAGCAAATATATCTCACACTAATAAACACAATAAGCTCCAATAATGTTGTCTGAGGCGAAGCCCACTGAACAAATATGCCAGTGCTCAGTGCCAAGGTCGATAATGTTGTTCAACATTGTTTCACAAAAGCTAACTTCCAGTGAGAACTAAATACCTTAGTTAGTTTTAGAGAACTAAAAAATGTTTTTTCGTAATGCTATATTTAATTTAATGAGGCTTTATGGCATATCAAAGTCCGAGCAACAACCAGAAACAACGATTCGATATGTATGAGTGTGTGTCGGTGTGTCTGGGTGTCTGTGTGTTTACCAGCTGATAAGCGAGAACTTCTACATAATGTAGGCGTATAAAAGTTGTCTGTCTGCGTAGATTATAGAGCAACTCATATACATACATACATATATGTATGTATATAGTACATATATGTATGTATATAGTGTGGAAGGTAATATGCGCATATATAACAACGAGGGAAACGATGCCTATGCAAGCGCACTCGGATACAGAGAGTGCAAAGTCTCGTTCTGTGGTGCAGTAAAACGACTGAGTGAGAGGGGCAAAGAGAGAGAGAGAGCGAAGCAATATTGAAGGATAACCAGTATGCATTTATGCATTTATCATATTTTTTTTTGTCATAAAGAAAATATTTAATATTCAATATAAACTATTTGTATCCTTTTATCATTATGTATTTAAAATATATAATTGTATCATATGATTTGAGCATTTTCTTCTCTCCTTTCTGTAATTTATATAATTTTATTATATTTCATCATTATCATTTCATTATAAATTCAATTTCCCTCATATACTATATATCTCGCTTTGAATCTATTATTAATATATATCCATATAATTTTCTATTCAGAGATGAAGGGTAACCGTTATATATCACTACTATCCCTCCTATGAATATCTTGTATGCCCTGCGAGAAATCTGATGTTAAACTTAATGCTAAACACAATTTATAAAAGCCAACTTGTTAATTGTGTTTAGAATTTCATTAAATTTAACACCAGATTTTTTGCAGTGCATCCAAAATATATTTCAATATATTTCACGTCATCGAAAATACCTTCGATGGCGCATATAAAACATGTGTTTACTCGAAACTATCAAAATTAAGCATATATACGGCCATTAGCTATCTAATCTTATCAGCAACGAAGAATTCTTTGAAACCGAAACGAAATTCGTGTGATAAATATTGCGAGTGTAGTAAACAAACAATTAACTGATAAGCTCTAACAATATGATATACTCGTAATTAGCAGGTGAATTCATTTTCATTATTAATTTTGCTTCGGATTGTTTTTATTGAGTAATCGAAATTCGAGACTTTTCCAATTAACTGGAAAATATTATTCATATGCACATATGTTGTTCAAATATTATTGTTATTCGCTTGCCTAGATGCAAAAAATATTATTGTATTATTTGAATATTGTGCTTTTTCTGTCGTATTTCTATTTCTGTTCCGCTGCGCTCGATTGGGGGGCTCGCCTAGCGAACTAAATGCCAATGCGAGGCGTCAATGAAAACAATCTTATTGTTGTCATCGGTTGTTCGGGTTGTCTGAGGTTATCATTCAGAGCGCTCAGACAGAAAGAGAGACAGACAGTTGTTGATGTTGATGTTGGCGTTGATGTTGTCGTTGATTGTTGTCTGTCCATAGATTGCGCAAGCACAACAATGTCTGCCACGTTGTGTATCTGACAGATATACGTATGCATAACTGTAGTTCTTGGAAAAGAGGTAGACACTAAGAGGAAACCCATGCAAGACAAGTGCAAAAACTAAAGCGATCTGTTGTCAAAGTGATTGACTAGCAAATACCCTGTAGAGAGTGGTACGTATACATACTTCCATATACATAAAAGACAAACACACAATGAAACAGCTAGGCAGACAAAACTTGATCAACCTGCTTCTTGATGCTGGTTGAGATTTATATATATACAACGGGCCAAGTAGTCCCTTTACTCATATAATACTCGCAGCTTATATACATAGGGTATTCGAAATGGTCAGGCCACACGTTGTTGACCAATTCAAAACACGCCACACACCAAAAAAGCGGCTATCAAAACAAAAGGCAACAGCTACCCAAACAAGTCTACTAAAAGCCAAAGAGATTTCTGTGCTTAGTTTTTTATTCTCTATTCTCTTCTTTTTTATTTTGGTTTTTCTGATTTCCAGTGTCCGCCTCTGTTGCCAAGTGCCCCCAAAAGCAAAAGCAAAAGCAGCACACCGATGCAGACCGCTATTTGTGTTTATTTACGCACGCACACACGCATGCAGACGCATACACACAGACGGTCAAATGAGACAGCGAGTGGGTGGGGGCAGGCAGCAAAACTTGTCGGTCAACTGCAGCGGCGCTCTTCGCGCACAGATCGTGCTCGCTTTTTCCCTCACACAAGGCAGAGATACGACGGCAAAAAAAATGGAGCCAAAACAAAAACACAAAAACAGTGCGCAGTTGGGTTGGAACGGCGGCGAGCGGCGTGTTGTGGCGTCGATTGAAAAGCTAACAAAGAAAGAAGGCACAAAGCAAAACAAAGAGACAGCTCGGCAGTCGAAAGCTTCTTCAAGCCCACAAAAGTATGCAATGCAAATTTGAAATGAATGAAAGCCGACAAATATGTTGCATCTAAGAAGTATGCTACATTTTTTGCAGAATGTTTGCGGTTTCAATTGATTAACATGCAACAGATAAGGTTATTTATTTAAATGGAAAGATTCGGCTTAAATCTTGATAGTAGATTATTGAATGGATTTATTTTTATAGGAATATTTCTATGAGTTGGGTTGGGATTGCTTGTAGGGTTAAAATAGACATAAGTATTGATAGTGGAACACTAAATAGACCTAAGGTTATAGGTGAATCAAGTTTCTTTTATATAATTATACTATTTTATATTTTATTATAAGATTTCCAGGTCATCAAGACTTAAGTCGATTGAATATTATGAACTGAAGAATAATTTCTGAAATGACTTTTCCTCTAAATTTAAGCAAATGAAACTAAATCCTAAACAACCATATAAAATTGGCAAACATAGCTCAGAAGCGAGATGAAATAAAAAAAAAAAAAAACAAAACAAAAAAAAATATATATAAATATTGTATGGGTTTCTTATATAGATTTAATTTACTTTGGACTTATTTATTAAGTGTAGAATCTGTACAATCATAATTATACCTTAACAACACAATTAAATAAATGTTTAATTTGGACCAAACCTCGATTATAGTACGAGGAATTCAATAAAAAAATTAAGCTCTACATGTTTACCATTAAAACTGTTTAATAAATGTTTGTTGTTTCTTTTTATTTTTACTTAACACACCAAAAAACTCATACTCTCTCACAGAGTACATAAAGTGTTATCATAGTTTTTGTTTTTGCCTAAGAAACCGCAATGTGGAAACCTTAAAAGTGTTGCCTACTTTTGAGCGCCCCAGAAAAACCTGAACTAAGGCGAGCAAATTCATTGATAAAATGTGTCTGGGAAAGGGTGAATGGGGCTCCAAAGGGGGGTTGACAGCGTGCGTGAAAAATTGTTTATAAACAAACTACATGTGTGTAAAGTGATTGTAAAATAAAGAATGAGAGAAAGAGAAAGAGAGAGAGAGAGAGTAAGAGAGAGAGGCAGAGAGTGCGATCACTAAGAACTGTTGTGGCTGGTTCTGTAGTCATTGATGTTATTCTAGATGTTTTTGTGCTTGTTATTGCATTTGTTATTGTTGTAGCTGCAGTTGTTATGCTTATTGTCGGCCCTGTAGCGAGTGCATTGATCCGTGGATTATCTGCGACATTAACATTGGCGCTCTTGTTGTGGCTGCTGCATGTGAGCAAATGCTACGATCAGCATGGAATTTTTCGCTGCTTCGGTTGAATGAATATTAAAAGCAAATCAATTTGATTTGATAAGCTGCATTTAAGGTTATGATATGGCAGATTATTTGTTGCCTACATTTGCTGCCGCACAGGTAAGCTAAGTAGGCTAACCAATGACAGAGTGTGCCTGGAGCCATCAACCGCCATCTGACACTGACCCGCTTAGTGCTCAAAATATGAGTGAGTGGGTTTTTATATAGAAACTCTTGAGACTCACCCGCTGCGCAGCAGTTGCACGCCTTTGAACAACATTTCCACTTGTTGTTTTCCCTTTTTCCTTGTCGCCTTTCACTTTTTGCGCGTTTCTTTCCGTTTTCGCTCAGCTGTTGCAGCTGCCAATTGAATTGCGTTTAATGAATTTATTTCGTAGTTTAATTCGATCAACTTGCGAATGTCTTAATGCGAATTTATATTTAAATAAAACTGCAGCGGACCTAATTGAAGAGACGTGGCGCGCTTTTTGCTCTGGCAATTCTGCTTTTCTCCCTTCGCTCTCTCGTTCTCTCGCCCTTTCCCGCTCTCGCTCTACGCGTGGCACTTGTTGCGCTTCAACAACTGTTGATGCTGCTGCTACTGCTGCTGCTACTGCTGCTACTGCTGCTGCTGCCGGGGCACTTGTTGCTGCCTTCGCACAACAAACGAAACTGAAACTCTACGTCAGCCTGCGCGCTTAAGTAACAGATGTACTACACATTATTCAGAGTATTTGTACATACATTTTAGTGAACCATTCGATGTGTCTGTGTGTGTGCTTGAGTTTATTTTGCGCTCTTTCTGTGTATTTTTTATGCAGCGCCCGCTGGCTGATAAGATAAGCGGCATGCCCACATCGCCTGTCGATTTCCATGTACGTGCCACCCACCGCATGCACCAGACGCCGCGCCTCCTGCTGCCACATTCCACAACCTGCTCAGCTCAACTCAGCTGTTGCCACACACCCACAGAGCCAATCAAACAGAGACAGCCAGACTAAACTATCTTGCCCCAGCGCCGAATTCGAATGTTCCCTTATCGATGGATGTGGCCTGTGGCCTAAGAGGCGGCTGCCCGCTTACATCATTCATCAGCCGACCAGGGCCAGCAGCCGCAGCCGCAGCCACCGCCGCAGCCAGAGCTTATCTTTTATTTGTGGCTTTGATTTTGCATACCCAGAAATTAAGAGCCTAAGGAAGAGTATATTGGAACAGTAGCTTTTGCAGTATTATGAAAGAATACTGAGCGATATAAAGATTAAAATGCATTGTTTCTGTTAAAAAAGTTATTATATCTGATACTAAAAGTTTTAGAAAAGGAATCCAGACAAAGACTCAATAACACAGTAATTATGTGAAGTACAGTTGAAATACCCTAGCTTTAAAGAAGAGGTTTCCAAAACCGATATTCGATAGTCGCTGCTTATTACGTACATTCATATAAAACCTGTTTGTGCTGGCAACGTTCACAATTTTTAGCTTGTCCTTTCCAGTTTACGGCATTTCTTTTTAAATTAATTATAGGGTATCTACTGACCGTTCACTACAAATAGACATTAATTTGCCATATTCTATTTTATATTGTTGAATATTTAAAATATGTATTCTTCTCCTTTGCAGAAAGTAAACAATACTAGAGGTATACCCTGTAATCGACAGATGTCAAGGCATTTAAAATATTACTTCTTGTATGATTTATTAGGTAATTCATATACATATGTCATATAAAGAAGTTCTTCGGTTTTTTTTTTTCTTCTACTACTTATCTTTACTTGCATATTCTTGAACGCTGATACAGTAAGGGATTTGTTAAATAATAAAACAAATTACTAAAATATATATTGAAATCATCTAATGATGTATATATAGGGTAAACAGCAGTTACTCTCCTGTTCACTCTCTGTGACACAGATTAATGAGAGGAATCTTTATAGTTCATAATTATATATATTATTACTCGCATTTGTTTCACTATGAAGCACAGGGCATGTTCTAGTCGATACGTCTTGACAAGTATCAGTTTCCTTGTGTTGACATACGCCAAGCTTATCAATCGATCAGTATCGAAACATTTATTATTGTTATTCTCGCTTGCAGCACGGCCTTCTTCGGTTGCCCCAATGTCACATTTAATGGTGTTTTTAATCGAAATTTATACCCTGAGAGCTGCCTCCATTGCCTGAACTATGGTCGCACACGCTGCACTTGCATAATGAGCTGTTAATGTGAGAGAAATAGAGAGGGAGAGGAAGAAAATGAGAAAGAGATGGGGAAGCAGAGAGAAGCACTCAATTAGAGTCGAAAAGAAAAAGAGAATAAGTAGATTGTTCATGACATATCAAATGCTGATTTTGCAGCACTGCAAAAAACCAACTCAGCCAAAACGAAACTTGAACACATGCGATAAGCCTAATCTGCACATGAGAGTTTTTTAGCTTTCGGCAGGCTTCGCTCTCAGTGCAAAGTGCTTGAGAGAACTATAAAATAATTATAATAAAAAACAACAGAATATTGTAACGAATAGAGACAGAGATATCCATAAATGATATACGAAAACCCAGTAGAAACTCTGCAGCAAAAATTTTTGCAAATTCTGCTTTTGTATAAAGAGGGATCACAATTAACCAAAGATGAACAGAGCCAAACTGGCTGCAAAAAATAACTTAAGAAATTTTTGCAAAACAATTTGTTGTAATCATATATTAATTTGATTTTATAGCCAAATTGATACAAAAATATTTTACCTTTCATACGATTTTCTTGGAACAGATTTAAGACAACAAACCCCAGAAACAAATTCAAAATATTCCATCATATTTAACATTTCCACTTCCATTGAGAAATAATTCAAAATCTTTTTGTTTTTGCTCTTTTTCTTGAACTTAACGCACTATTTATTTATATATCTTTATTTAATAATAATTACCTGCGTATGTCATAATAATGTTTCACATAAGTAATTTCACTTTACGTTTTAAATACAATCAAATTTACACGACTCCATTTTCTTCGCATACATACATATATATGTTATATGCGTTTATATATATATCGTTTAGTTCTCTTAAGCACTACGACAATAATTGATATACAATATATATATATATAAAGATATATATAATATATATGTAGTATGTTTGAGTTAAGAATTAGTTGTGCATTAACTATACAATAAGATTTTGGTAACTATTTGGTTTCGGTTAACGGTTTGCGAGGATATGATTTGATGGCTCATAACTGTGGCATTATACGTATTTCGTATCTCTTTCTTTTTCTTTTTTTTTTTTTTTTGCTGTGGAGCGTTATACGTTTATAACACTTATGAGTACCTTAGCTGTAAAACATTTAAATTTGATTTTTCTGGATTCTAAGGATTTCAACAGATTTCATATACTGAGCTTTATATATAGGCTCTTCTTTAAGCCAGCTATTCGCTTCCTCTGCTCTAGTTCTCTGTATCTATAAGCTTATCAACTAACTCAACTAACCCAACGACCTGCGTCATCGCAAAGGTACATTAATCGAACTTTAAGATGGATTTACCATCCCGCTACTATTTATACAGACTGCAAAAGGAAATTTGTGTTTTGTTCTATTTGGTTTTAGGTATTTTTTAAATCTTTCCTCAAAAAATTGTAAATCATAAAAAATCTCTGTATAAAGTTACGCTTCCTTCGAAGTCCAGTTCTGTCCAGTTCGTCATCATATCATAAGTATTCTCTATTTATATATTTTTTATGCTTTATTGTCTTCAACGTTTGCCGTTTACGAGTACTAGTACTGAAAATGTCCATGTTCTTCCTTTCTGTTTTTGATTATTCTTATGTTGTGTATTCCGAAATCGAGAATATTTAATTATTTCCTTTTGATTCAATGGGTTCTGTGGATTGTTTTGTAATAAAAACCTGTTGCAGTGCTTTTGCGGAAACCGAATTTTAAATTGGATTATGTTTTGTTCCAGGATCTGCTAGAGTGAACTTAGGTGAGTGATTGATTAGATCAGAGAGCTTAATACCATCTTACAAATTATTCATATATAATTATTTATAACGTTTATTTTTCTTTCGTAATTCTTCGATCTCTTGTAATAGAATTTTACAACCACTAAAACTATTCACAGCAGTTTATTTTTTGTATGTAAGAAAATACTTCCAGTGTGTGTGTATGAATGCGTGGGCAGAAAATGTTAAAAATTAAAATTTAAATTATTTGCGGTTAAGTAGAAGCAAGTGGCTGCAGACAGTGTTGAACAACGAATAAATGATATTTTCTTAGACTATAATTCGAGGATATTATTTAGAATATCACACATGCTATGCTTCTATAATTTTTATTTATTTTTTTTTTCTCTCTCTTTTGGTTGTCTGTTAGTGTGTTTAGCTTGAAGTATATTTTTGGTATTTCTTTTAAGTATTTCTTTTATTTGAAGTTAACAACTGAACTAGTATTTTCATTAATATTTCAACTTGATTAACTTATCGTTCACATTTCAATTATTCCTTATTATTATTACAATACTTTTGCAGTTATACATATACATATTTAGTTTCGTATATTTCATCTGTGTAGAGCTAATCTGAATACATATTTAGTTTCGTTTTCATTAGGGGGCGTGATAAGTTGAACTTGAAACTGAATGCTACTAGGTAAATAAAGAATAACGAGTTAAACTCTTGGAAATGCGTTTGGTTAAAGTTTCTTCGGGATTACACTACGAGAAGCGTTTAGCAATTAAAAGTTCTCATGGCTAGGCAGGGCGTACAACTGGGTGGTTATATAGAGTATATATAATATATATATTTAGGGAATTATTAAGTTAACAGTTAACGTCTAAAAACAGTTTTCAACTAAATGCTACGGCAACAGAAATGGCAAAACTTTTTATGTTCTTTGTTTTTCTTTTTTAACTCTCTTCAAAAACCCGTTTTAGTTCAATTGTAGCTCATTGTACATAGTTTAGTTGTGTGTGTATAGGTGTGAGTGTGTGTGTGTGTGTGGGAGGGGTGCGTATATTAAAATGTTATTTTAACAATTTTGGGTTTTACATATTTCTTAAACTTGTTATATAATATTATATTTCATGTTGTTTTTCACTTAATCTTAAGTTTCTTTAAATATAAATTTTGTTAAAATACTTAGTGTAAATATATAAATGGTTTTTTGCGCTATCTTCGCAGTACATATATATGTAGCATTTTGCTATATATATACATATATATATTATATATATTTGTTTTTTTGTTTATAGGTATATCTTTGACTTGAACCCTATATTTGAAGGGTTTGGCTTACCCTGGCCACACTCGCTTACCTACACATCGTAGGCGTTCTTTTTGTAGTTTTGCTTTCTGCTTGTTGGCACATTTAGATGATTGCCGCCCTGTTTCTTGAGGGGCGTGGCTGCATTAATTGTTGTCGAACGCATCATCATCATACGCATAGTCATGGGCTTATCCTCCTCGTCCTCGTCGGAGAAGTCGCTCTGGGTTTTCACGTGACCGCCCAATGCGGGTCCACTAAAGTCATTCTCATCGTCATCGTCATCGTCCTCCTATTGCAAAGATCATATTTTATTAAAAGGGATAGTCAAAATATATTTAAAATAAGAATATATTTTAAAACCATAATCATCTAAAAATAACACATATATTTATGTTCAACTTATTTGTTATTAAACACAAAACATATGGACACGCGGCGTATGCGCAATATCACAAAGCTGCAAGCCAACGGCAAAAGCTCTAGTAAACAACCGACAGAGGGCGCTGCACACAGCGCCAGCAGTGGCAGTTTTCTTTACTAAGAAACCATAACAGAACTTTAGTAAAAAACTAGTACAATATTTTGTTTACAAACTCGTTAGAACACAAATACAAAAACAACAACAAAACAAGAGAACAAAATTGGAAGTAATTGGGTTTACATGTTTTTTGACTTTGTAGATTTACAACGATTTGTACTTTACCTTCTGGAATTGCAATTCTGAACCGTCTTCATAGCCAATCGAAAGTATTATTATTTTTTTTTTATTGCTACAGCCCTAGGACTAAACATTGAGCTTTCTAGGTGAGCGTTACGTGTCTAAACATTAGTTTATAAATATTTAGCTTAGTTCGTAAACATTGCACTAAGCTATTTTGCTGGTAAATAATTGTAATTGTTTTTTTTTCTCTGTTTCACTTTTGAAGTTTTTTTGTTTTTGTTCTTTGTAAAGAAGGCGCTGACGAGTACTTGTTATCGAAGTTTATCGCTTATATTTAAATGGCATTGCGATTGTTTTTGTTTTTTTTCTTTAGCTACTGTTTTTGCTGTGCGTCTTTAAAAGTATTCATAGTTTACTTAGTGGCGAATGCGGATCGGTTCGAATTGTTGCGTAACGTATGTGCGATTTTTGTTTTTGTAGGGTATTTCTAGTCAGGCAGACGGCGCGTGAAATTTATCCTCACAGCGTGGGTGTCAGGCGTTGCTCTTTGTTCATACTTTTTTAAGTTCTTTTTTTCTTGTTTTCTTTCTTTTTGTGGGAGGCTACATTTTGAGTTAGTTAAGTTTAAGGTTAGGTATCTTGTTGGATGTGTTTTTAGTACTTCAGTTTCTAGTTCTGTAGAATATACAATATGGCACAGAAGAAATAGAGAGAAGAGAGTCAAGAATTGTGTGATTAGCAGAGAGTTAGGGGAGCGTGAGTTTACTGGATAGATTGTTTGGCGGATAGGTAAACAAACAACTTACTTCAAAGTCTCCAATTGTGAAGCGTGTGGCCGCTAATAAATCTTGCGGTGGCATATCCGGACTCAAATTCTGAACGACATTAAGCACGTGAAGAATGTAATATATCGATATATCGATATATTTTTTGTTTGTTTGGTTTTTGGTATTTTTAAAGCGTTATTAATCAGATAGAGAAACAAGCGTAAATGTGTGGGATGAGTCGTTAGGTGAGAGAAAGACACAATTAGTTACATTTATAGTACGATAAAGAGATAGATAGAGAGAGTATCTTAGCTTAAGTTCTTATCAAAACAAACACAACAAATAACTTGGACCAAAAGTTAAATACAAGTACTATGCAAAAATAAAGAGTTTCTCGAATAAAATACATTTATGTGTGAGCTTAACCATCTATAACTCACATCATCGTCGTTGTCAATCATTTCCTTAGTTGAAGCGGTTGTCTCATTGCGCCTAATGGAGCCCTGGTGGATGTCCAGGTCCACTTTGAGGCACTGGAAGCTACGCATGAGGAACACTATGGGCATGGGTAATACACCAGCCAAGATCATAGAGAGGGCAATGCCCATAACCCAATTTGGATAATCTTTCTGTTCCACAAGACCCTAAAAAAGAACAAAAGTAAATATATTTAGCATACTAAAAGAAAGAGAAACAGTAAGCTTAGATGCTACCCATACCTTCTCGGCATTCCAGGCACCATATGTCGGATTCCGTATGACCATAAAGACCACAGAGGAGACCAAAATGCAGACCATGATAACTGGGCCAATATAGCGCCAAGTCATCTGCCAATAAAGGCCAGGTCTATATCCCGTCATCTGGTATATGTCCTCAGTAAAGCTGTGTGAAGATATAAAGATAGTATATGATATAGCTGATAGCTATGTACGATATCATATCGATTACATACCGTTCATGGCCATAGATAAAAATAACTGCTATCATTTCCATTAGGGCTACTACGACCAAGCCAATTGTACCGGCAAAAGAATCAAACATCTTGAGCCAATATTCACCGGCACCTGTGCAGAAGATGAAACCGACAATAAAGCAGAATAGACATACCACACCAGTGACATGTTGTTTCTTAACCCGCTTGATGATGTCTATGTCAAACAACGTGCACAGCATCCCCTCAAGAATGCCAATCTGTGAGCCTAACCCGAGCGACAGTAGCATGGTGAAGAACAACACCGCCCAGAACGGTGCGCCTGGCAGCTCGACAATCGCCTGAGTGAAAACAATAAATGCCAAGCCGGTGCCTTCAGCGGCCTGAAAAAGGATCAGAAAGATAAAGAGATATTTAAATTAGATATATTAGAAAGTCAATAGAATTATAAGTGTACAGTCCGTACAGAGAAGACTCGATATCTCGATTTAAATATAACTAATTATGTTTATGAAGTCATCTTTACTGTCATCATTATCATTATTATAATCAGCGATAACCACTTCATCATCATAGACCTCATCTCTTTATTAGGACCATTAATTTTACTAGCCATACGTCATCATTATCATTATCACTATCATTTTTTATCATCATTATCATTATTATTATTATTATTTTCAATTCATTATCATGACCATCATCATCAATATCACTATCATCGTCATTATCATTATTACTGTAGAATTTTTATCACAAAAGTCATCATTTATATACTATTATATTTCCAATTAATATATGAGTAGATATAGCTATTGAGAAATATTGACATATTCAATCAAATTTGTTATTTTTCTAATTTTATTGATAATATACAATCTGCAATCGGCCCTAATCTCTTTTCAGTGCAGCATTAGCTAAATACTGGATTGGTGTTGGGTTAGCACATCATTTTCGTACAGATCATATAATTTTGACACTAAGTGCATTATTTTCCTTTCCCCTGACAAACAAAGTAAAATATGCCGAAAATACAGTTTTGGATCTTCCATCTTCGATAGGGCACCAAACCTAAACTATTCCAAAAAATTTATCCTAGTTTCGACAAGCTAGCCTTACTATATCAGCTCATCCAATATATAACGGTTAAGCAATTAAGTGCGAAGTTGTCTACGAAAAAAATTCAATAAGTTGTTCTCATCAATAGAAATTATTAAGCGAACGACGCACTATTTCAAATGTTAATCGTAAATGTTAAAAGTGTCACCTGACCTCATCCTCAAAATGTGACGTTGCACCCGAAACACTCCCAAGGTCAAGGTGTTTATTTAAATGATCTATCATTTAGTTCACAGTGTTTTTCTTCTATTGCAATAAGTTTTTCATACTTCGTAACTGTGTACCTTATGACTACTACTAAATTATTGTTTTTTAATAATGCCTTAATTATAAACCTTTTAATAATTACAAAAACTCTGCAGTATTAGTATTAGAAAGTATTAGCAGTAGAACTATAACATATTTTATAACTTAAGAGTTTTAGATCATGATTTGATGGGTCTTAAAAGAAAAAACATTTTACTATGCATTCAAATCAGACCAACTTTTTCCAAATTATATTATATCATTTTATTTTATTGTATTACTTACATTATCCAGCTCCTTGGACAGGCTGCACTCACTGAGATGCAACGCATTGAACTCGGTGCCGTTGATCTTTTGCAATGCCGATTCGTAATCCTCGCTGGTAGCATTCTTGAAGGGCAACAGCGCATTCTTAACCAATATGTCCGTATTGCTATAAATAGAGAGCGAGTGAGTGGAGGTTTATTATTGGATAGCCGGCTCGAATCGGTTACAGCCAGCAGGGCAGGCAATAGCTCGATACCTGGGCGCCACCTACACAAATGGGCCATGCAAATAGCTCAAGAGCAATTGTCAATAATGCATGGGACGGGCCAGGGGCGGCGGGGACACAATGCAAAACCTGTGCAGCGCCCATTAATTGAAACAAATTGACAAACAGACGGACCTGCTGGACGCACCGACAGACGAGCGCGTATCGATTGCTTTATCAATGAATAAATAACAAAGAGAAAGATGGACAATGCCGCTTTTCAATGCGGTTACAACTGGTTGACGAACGGGTACACAGACAATTTCACTGACTGACTGACCGACTGACTGACTGACTAATCAACTGACTGCGTGACCCACCCAATGTAAATCGTTGAAGCGTGCTGTTGAACTTGCAATGACCCGACCCCAACTCAATAAAATAGAAGAGTTTCTGCGATAGGTTTCAGACTAAAACATACTGCGTACTAAGCCCTCATAATATGAATATATATATAAGAAAACAGTTTAAGTTAATAAATAAACTACGATTAAAGAAGAATGTATTAAATCTACTACTGTTATCGAACTACTCTAATAGAATATCTACCCTTTACCCTCGATATACCCTCGCTTAACTGCCTCTGTATGGGGTGCAAGTCGCATGTACTCACCTGGCCACACAGCGATCCACATTGACGGTGGCCTTGAAGCCCAGTATGGCGAAGATGACGACACTCGCATAGATGGCAGTGACTGCATTGCAGACAGACACCAGCAGCACGTCGCGGACACAGTTGTTCTTGGGCGTGTTGTAGCTGCCGAAGGCAATCAGCGAGCCAAAGGCTAAGCCAAACGAGTAAAACACCTGCGTGGCCGCGTCGAGCCACACCGTCGGCTCCAGCAGCTTCTCCACCTTCGGCGTATACATGTGCATTAGTCCGGCGCCGGCGCCTCTCAACGTGATGCCCCGTATGAAGAAGATGGTCAGCACAATGTAGGGGAAGAGCGAGGTGAAGTAGACCACCTTGCCGGAGCTCTGGATGCCCTTCATCACAATGAAAAAGACGATGGTCCACGAGAGCAGCAAGCAGAGGACAATCCACCACTTCAAGCCACCGGGCTCATCCATCGAGGGAGCCGCATCCAAGGTGGTTCTGTACCAGAAATATGTCGTCTCTGAAGACTTCGCACACTCCTCCAGCTCGAAGCCACTACTGTTAGTGGGGCAAGTGGACCAGGGAAGCGGATACTAAGCAAGCAAAGAGAGAGAGAGAGAGAGAGAGATTATTAAAACTGCAAATGCATTCGCATGGATTAGATACTCACTCGAAAACTGTTAAACAGATAGTAGAAGACCCACGTGATGATCACGTTGTAGTAGAGCGCCACGAACAGCGTCACAATACAAGAGGAGATGCCAATGCCGCCCAGCCAGGGATGTATGGTGTTCCATACGCCCAGAGCGCCCAAGCGCATGCGCTGCCCCATGCCCAGCTCGATGAGGAACAGGGGTATGCCCTCCAATATCAACATGATCATGAAGGGTATCAGAAATGCACCTTTGAAAAATGGAAAGACAAAAGATCATCGATTTTATTTGATATATTATTATTTCTTGTTTTGTTTATGTAAATTGAGTAGGAATTATTTAGACTTGGAATCTTTCCACTTTCCTACTCAGATTAGTGCATTTTCTATTCGTTGCATTTACTTGCTGCTTCGTTTGCCTTTTGTCTCGTTCGTAATTGAATTAGAAACGTGTGGGATTTAAGCTTGGAATGTGTCTTTCAATAAAAATGCGTTGTTTGGCACGAGGCGCCCTAGTCGAACCCGCCTCACAAAAAGAAAAGTCCCCCAATTAAGCTCTTCCGGCTGGCGCACAAATTATGTACGAATAACCCTTGCCCTTCAACCCCAGCAGAGCCCCATCCGAACCCCTCGAACCAACCACTCATTCGACCATTCAAAAGCTCTGCAATTAGTTCGCATTAAATCTCATAATGTTATTGTTGCGCATTTGATTAGCTTTGGCAGACAGATATCGGTTCTGTATGCACAAAGCAGCCAGGAGCGGAGCTAACAGTGTCCAGGGCCCAAGATAGTTGATCCTTTTGAGACTAACAGTTCAAAAACTTTAAGCGATTATATTCAGAAACTGAACATAAAGAATGATTAATAGATAAAGATTAAAATCAACATGTAAGAGTGATCTAGTTGAAACTGCTCGACTTTTCTTAGCCATGGAATTGCATCAAACTTTCACAACTTATTAATGGCATTCATATGTGTATTTTTGCCAAAGCACAAGTCTCTAGTATTTGATTTGCGCTTTTTACAAATAGGAGGCTATTGGGGGCAAATGGGGCATGGCATCCAAAATCTAACGATTACGTAATCTCCGTATTCATTACACGCAACTACACAGTAAATTTGAAGTACGATGTACAAACAACGCCTTAAAAACTAATTAAAATTATCGATAAATGCTCATAAAATCAAAATGGAATGAGTTATCAAAACAAATTTATAAACTTGTGCAGCGTATGATATTAACGAGTATTCATGTAAAATTTCAAGTCTCTACGTTGCGTACTTTAAAATATCTCAGCGTTCACACGGACGGACGGACGGACGGACAGACGGACAGGGCTACATCGGCTCGTCTTGTCGCGCTCATCAAAAAATATATATACTTTATGGGGTGTGGCACGCCTCCTTCTGCCTGTTACATACATTTTCACAAAACCATTATACCCTGATTTCCCATTTTCAATGGGCTCAGAGTATGAGCACTACTTAAATGACTTTATCCGACTTTTTTACTTATTATGTATTATTAAATTATAAATAAATCAACAAGTAAGAGTAATATTTACTTAATTAGAATATAATATAAAATATTAATATCCTAACAATATATTTGACTTCGAAAAAGACAGCTTTGCACAACAACATATAATAAAATATTTCGTAGCCCTAATCAGTATATCAGATATTAATTTCTAATAAAAATGTTTGACTTTGAACGAATCCATTTAAAGTTTGCGTTAAATGTAATTCAAGTACTTTTTGCTCGGCCTACAAATAATATAAAATTTCTATTTGCCTTAATTGGAAGTCTCAATTAGTAATAACAAGTTTAATATTTTTTTGCAATCAATCTAGGCAGAAATAAAATATTATGAAATTTTAAATGCAATCAATTCTAATTTATGGCTGAATATTTCTTTTCATTGATTTTATGCGGAAACATTTCGGAAAGCAGAGCATGCGCGAAATGGAACATTTAGCTCCGCTCCTGCACCCAATGACTGCACCCGATATCGAGCAGCTGCAGCCGAGGTAATTAGCTTTATCAACGGCGAACAGGTGACGATTGGCTTTAGCTGGGAGTGGAACTGGGATTGTAATTGGAACTCCCCAAGGTGTTTGCGTGCTATCAGCGGGTTGCCAACTGCGCCCATTGAGTGGCACACGCTTTCTTTTTTCTGCCGAGCAGTGCACATTTTTGGTCGTTCGTCGACCGAGTGTTACCGGAGAGACTTTTGGGGTAATTCGATAGATATTCTAATAATCGCTAATACTTACCACCACCATTCTGCTGGCAGAGGTACGGGAAACGCCAGATGTTGCCCAGGCCAACGGAATAGCCTATGATGCTGAGAAAGAACTGCATCTTGCCACTCCAGGCGGCGCGATCTGGCTCGCCCGGTATGTCCACCGACTGCACTGAATTGCGTTGCGGCGCAGTCAAGACAATGGTCACCCCATGGGTGCCGTCGCCCCGCGCCCTCGTGTTCAGTGGCGCCATTTCGTGGCCGTTTCGCGGTGCATCAATGATTTTGGTGGCAGCCATCAACGTTGGCAGTTGACTCTATGTCTTGGCCTTTCCAACGAACCGTCTTCTTCTGCAAGGACAACAACAGCAAAATAAAAGCAATTTAATTAGTCTTTCTGTAGCAAGCTGTCAGCTTACGTGGTTTATGGTCGCACAGCTGAGCTGCAATAAACAGCGAATGCTCAGTCTCTACGGAATTGTATGCCGCACGACATATGGCCGGGCGAGTGCGCTGTTGCATGTGCCTCGGTCTAAAACTCGAGCCCAATCACGCTTATTATACCCTATAGTCAGCAAATTATAAAGCTGTGCAGCAGCTAGTGCCAGTCATAGAAATTTTTAAGAGATGCAATCAAATGTGTGCATACCCTGTTCAAACGCAATGGTGACTAAAGAAGGATAATTTACTATGGAGCGACACTAAACGAATTTTGTTGAAGTAAAACTAAAGTAATGTCTCGCAGAATATTCTATTTTTATAATAAAATAAAATTAACACAAATGATAATAATAATAATAATTTAAAACAAAATCATTTTCAACTGTATTATATTAAATATAATGTGTTTTATACATAATTAGTTGTTTAGCTTTTTTCGAATTTCCCCCGCATGACCTTGAATTGTTGAGAACAACTAATTCTTGTTTAATAATTTGTAGGCTCAAAATTGTTTAATAATTTTGAGACTCAAAATGCAGTCAAGTAGCTTACTTATTTTTGGGTAAAAACATGTCCTATAGCATATTCAATTCAGTTATTAATTCAATGATTTTACCGTGATGTGCAAGAAATTATTATATTGTATTGGAGCGCTATGACCGAAAGCAATTGCATAGAGTGATTTTAAATACAAATAGTTAATTAAATCGGTAAACTAATCGAACTATTTAAAATTTTGCAATAATTTTTAACGATTTATTATAATGCATTTCGAAGCAAATTAATTTCTTAACTTTAGTTTAAATTGGCTTCAATATATAAAGTTAAATAATTTTAATTAATATGTAAACATATTCAAAGATTTGTTTTTTTTTAATAATATATAATATATTCAAGTGAATGAATGAACCTCTGAATTTTAAAATCCTCGATGAACTTGACAATCTTCAAATATTTATATATATAAAATATATTTGAATAATAAAATTCTTAAATGCTCTTCTTGTTAATCATCCGTAGACTCGAACTAAGGTTTGACCTCTTTCCAGGGCATCTATTAGTCAATCATCTCTCTTACTTTGATATCCGTTAAAGTTTTATTTTATAGCTCAGTCTCTGTCTCTTTCTCACTCGCTACCTCTTGCTCCGCCACAAACAAACACACAGCATGCAACTCTTTGAGGACACTCTGGATGTTTGATCAATAAATTACCCAGAGTATGCTATGTGTATACACATTTTGATGTGTGTGTGTTAGTTACTCATGAATTTTATATGGAAATCTGTTATAGGTTGCCATTTTTTGGTTCGTCCTTGAGTTGTGCTTTCAAGTGCCCTGGCGAGTGGGCGTCTCTACCTACTGGCGCTTAACTCAATTTGCGACCTAACTGCTAGTCCATTAAGCAAATTTCCTTTTTCGTGTACAATTTATGCGCCAACTTGTGTACTTAAATTTATGAACTAACTTAGTTAATCTAAGTAGTTGGACTTTTTTTGCGGGCAAACATTTCTCGTTGTCTGCAGCTAAAGCTGAAATGTCAACAGTTTTCCATGGAAAGGTCACAGCTAATTAAACGACATACACACACACACATACGTACTTCGTATGCTATATGCTACCTTCGTGTCTGTGTGTGTGGGTGTGCCACAGTTTGACAGTCACTACAGCAAGTTCATGCCCTGCCATTAGCCCAAAACTGCACTCAAAACATGTAAACCCCAACCTCAGCCAAACAATCTATGGCAGAAGGTCGTTGCAAATTAAAAAAAAAAAGCAAAGCACACACACACACACAGACACCGATAGCATTATGTTTACATGAGTGTATTAGTGTGTGTGCATACATATGTACAGCTGTGTCCATGTATTGTGTGCTATTTACTTGGAGGCTCGTCTCGCCTGCTGACGTAGTAAAAATTGTCGCCAGCGGAAGTCCAAGCCATGCGGAAGCAAAAGCGCCAAAGAAAGATACAGAGAGAGAGAGAGAAAAAGACAGAGAAGTAGAGAGAGTGATGGTAAACAGACGTAAGAGAACGACGAAGCGCACGAGGTGTGGGTGTGCGTGTGTCTGTGTCTGTGTGTGAGCAGCTGTGCAGCAAGAAGCAGCAGCAGCAGCTGCTGCACAAATGAAAGAGAAATTCACCACGAAAGACAGAGACATAGAGAGAGAAAAAGAGAGAGAGAGAGACAGTGCAAAGTACGAACTGAGGCAGAGCGAGCGAGCTAGAACACATTGAAAGCTAAGCGAAAAAGCTTTTATTTCGGCGTCCTGCAGCGACAGACGCTTCATTGATGGCAAATGCGCCTAGCTACATTTGTGTGTGTGTGTGTGTGTGGGTGTGGGACTGTATGTGTGTGTGTGTGTGTGTGTGTGTAAGTGCTGTCAGTTCTTTGCTGTGTCCAACATTGCGTATACGTAATGCGCTATGACGTCTTTGGCTGCCTCAAACAAATGGCCAGCAGCAATTGCGTATTTAGTGGAAGTTCCGATAGACCAAAGAGGGGGAACGAACGGTTTGCCACTAATTGTAATAAATTATAATTATTCATAATTGTAAATGCTTATATTAAGCACTCAAAAAAAGTAACAATCACAAAATAACAACAAAGTCGAAAACAGTTTGCATTGAAAATTCGTTGTTTGCTGAGCAAACACCCTTGACCTAGTGCAAACAAATGGCGTTGTTGTTGTTATTGCAATAGTTGTTGTTGTTATTATTATTATTATTACAGCCGCTGCTGTTGCTGTTGTAGTTGTTGTTGTTGTTGTTATTGTTAAGGCACTACTGTCCCTTCTGTCCTGCCCTCTCTATCCTTTTCACTCTCTGTTGATTACACAATCGCACTTGTGTTACGTAAAGCTGAGCACAAAAATAAACGTCCTGCAATAGCGCTAAGCGCTGAGCTGCGAGCTGTGAGACTCGGGCTATTGTTGTTGATTGTTTTTGCTGTTGTTGTCGTTGGCTTGCCGAGATTTCTGCGTCGCAGTTTGTTTTTGTTAAAGCCACCTGGCAGCCACTGGCAGGCCCACTCCTCAAGCACGCCCGACCGGCGTTTTTTTCTAAATAAAGCTCAAGCTGTCAAGTCGTTACTATTCGCAGGACACGTCTGGCCCTGGCCCTGTCACCGCCAAGCTATGCAGCTATGTGTGAGTGTATGCGCGTCTGAATGTATGTGCTTAGCCCCTAAGAGTGTGCGAAAGAATGCTTAAACAATTTTATAGGAAATTACTCAATAATACCCTGCGGCCTAAATTGTTTTTTATTGGCACTCGGGGAGGCCAAGCGCCACACTCAACCATTTATATATAGGCCTATACTCTGCAGCAAACTGTATATATCAATATGTAGATATCCTGCTGACGTCCAATTATATAACAAACAAAATGCAAACAGATTTATTTAACGCAAATAGCACAGCGAGCTCTTTCCCAACACAGAAATACATTTTAAATGAATGGAAATATACCAGCGTGTAACCCCTAAAACAGCGATACCTATGTATACCTTTTACACACACATATACACGCACACACTCACGTTTTGGCAAAAAGCTTCCCGTTTAGCATTCGTGTTGGTGTCTTTTTTGGTGCGGCTCAACTTGAAAACCAGAATAAAGGACGATTCGAAATTGCGTCGTGCCAAATATTATATTAAAAACAAGAAAGCGCGTTCTACTATGAAATTCGACTAGGCGATGCCCTGTATATAGTAAACAATAATTTGGAGAGAATTGAATTAAGTGTGTTATAAGAATAAATAAAAATAATTAAATAATGATAATTGAAAACGAGAAAATTAATTGTAATATTAAGGAATAGTGTCATCGAGAAAATAAAATAAATATTCTTCGTATTCTTCTTACAATCAATACTACCTGAAAATTACAAGTACAATGTATATTTTATATACACATTCAAAAATTCATTCGAAAATATTACAAAATATTAGAATATTAATATATATGTTCTCCATATTCATGTTTGTATGAGAATATATACAGAAATATCAATACTAAATTTCTAATTATTATTTTTTTTTTTTAAATTCCTAATAATTTACAAAGGAAAATAGCATATTCTTATTTGTTTTATAATAAACGTAAAATAAATATGTATGATTCTATTTTAATATATTGTATAACATATCAACAATATATAATACATCAATGTATGCAAATACTAAATGTCTATTCTATATATTTCAAAGTTTTTTTTATGAGTTTTCTGAACAATACCAAATAAATTCTGCCATTAGTACTATTATAAATATATACCTCTTTGAATAGTTCTCTTTTCTAACCCAATCAACTAAAATATTAACATTCTATATAAGTCATACAAACAATTTTAAAATTACATAATACATAAAATATACTAAATAATTATAAAAAATAATAATAATAATAACAAAAATAAAAATATAACTTATAGTAATAATATTATATTATAATTATAAATTAAATAATATTTATTTGAAACATAATCATAATATTTAAATTATATTTGATTTATTTTATATACAAATTTTAGAAATAATAGTATTTTTAAAATACTAAAAATGTGACAATTATTATTTCAATGCCTATTATTGTCCTATAATAAAGTGCGATGTATGTACATATTACTTGCTTCAATGTCAATCGTTCTTCAACAGGCGCACATACTTTCTTTATATTAATTTTACAATTACAGGGTATTTGAACTTCAACCCCCTTGCAGCTCTTCAAAGCATACGGCTCGCGCGGGGTTGCTTTAAAGCTGTTGTTGCTGACTCCGTCAAGTTTAAAGCACACACTGATAGATACTCTCACACTCACACACGCACACACATACAGACACACTCGTGTATCAGAAATTTTTGGATAGGAAGGGTCGTCAGATGTGGCACACGGGGGAGCCTGAGTGCATATGACATGGCGTGTTTGCCAGAGCAAATCGATAAGCGAATTGAGGTAAGCTAAGATAGGGCAATGAGCACGAGGGAGATATAACTAAGTAGACAGAGAGCAAGACAGCTGTTAGGGTCTTAGCACTATTTTACATAAATCATGTAGTTTGATTGCCTGTAAAATGCATTCAATTCATGCAATCGATTCGCGCATTTTTTATGGCTTTTTTTCGAATTCGTAATTGCTTCCAGGGCCCGCACAAACAGCGTCGCTATTGCACTTGTAAACACCGCCAATTCATGTAAATAGTTGCACATTTCCGAGCTATTTTTGGATTCGACATATTTTGGCATTTGCTCGGATTAGCTGGCGGCACTTTTTCAAAACTGCTTCGCTCAAATGTAGCACAAACGTTGCTTTTGGCCTTTGCTCTTGAAAATATATTTACTCTGTTGGGACTGGGAGAAGCAGCATATCGGTTGACGATTTGCAAATTTCAATATATTTATATATAGATGACCTCTAGAGAAGTCAACATGAATAAGTGTTGTCACCTTTGCAATTTTTATTTTCATCATTTAATAATAATAAATATAATAATAATAAACTACTATAAATAATAATATAGAATAGGGTTTCAATATCGACGGATACTTTGATAAGTTATTTGTCGAAAAAGACAGAATTAATTCAGCTCTGAGAACAACACCACATACCATACAGTTTACGTACATATGGAAATTCAATATATATATTTTTGAGTAATAAATTGTTCAAGTGTTATAAAAAAAAACACTCTATTTAATTGATATCTAAAAATAAATAATATTTGTGCAGTCTTTTTGCAAGTGTGAAAACATTAAGAAATACCTCTATGTCCTCAAAAAGTAATTGGCATAAATATATACACTCTAATCACAGCTAACTCTGAATCCCTTTGGCTCTAATATCTCTGAGTTATCATCACTGTTATTGATTAGATGGTTTTAAAGTGTCGTTCAAGTATCGCTTTTCCACTGTGCGCAGATTATTACGCAGTGGCTCACAGCCCGCTAAAAGATTTTCACTTGTTCTGGTCTAACAATGAAAGTATTTCATTTGGCGCCGAAAATCTACGCCATATACATATATACATATACAATCGATGGTAAAATTCAAGTGCAGCATCCCCAACCTTGCCTCCTCATGTCTATCGTCCTTCTCCCTCTCTCTCCCTCTCTTTCTCTTTCTGACCTTGATCGTTAGAAACTACGCCCGCATTGGACGGCTTTGGCTTCCTGGAAATCCCAGCTAGCCTCTGTCACGGACTGGGCTGGTCTGGGCTGGACTGGACTGGTTGGAGCCACTTGGCACTGCTTAAACTACTTCAAGTATGGCTTTAACTGCTTTATGCAATGGTTTTGTATTTCATCTGATTCGTTTTTATTTATTTTGCTTTATTGTTTATGCATTTTAACCTTGGTCTATTGCAAGTTGTCAGAATTCTTATGTAAACACTTGCAGCTGATGCGGCGCTGGTTCAGCTGTTAGGAATATGGAAAGTTTTCTTCGAGTATTTGATAGATGCTTAACAATGGAACTTTCATGGAGTCTTCTGTCAATATTTGGCAAAATTTGATCTGCTAAAGAGATTTGAATATCTTATGCTAGATATTAATTAAAATTATAAAATCTGTTTATATAGATTTTAAGTCTTTTGATTAACGTCTACATCATATGTCTCAGAAATACATACAAGGTGAAGTTTAGTATTCCTAACTAATTTACTCATTTAAGATTAGTAATATCAACTCATTTACTCATTTATTTGTTGCCTATTTTTATTATAAAAGAATGACTTAACTCAAAGTCAAACTGTTAGCCTGAATAGGCCAGTGCAACTCAGCTGTGTCTGACTCTGCATTAACATAATTTGTCTGGCTGAACTGCTGAAATTTAAATCAGATATCAAATATCGAATAGACAACGAGTCGTTGAACTGTCCAAGTAACTTAAGTTAGTTGAAAATCAGCTGTTTCTCGCTTTAAACTGATTTCCTACGATTCCCTGGAAACCTTTCATTATCCGACACTCAAACGCAGCTGATATATGCAAACCAAGGCTGCCATGAAAAAAGAAACTTAATCAAAAGCAGAATAATGTTGGGGAACAAGTAAAAGCGATTCATCACACGGAAATGCCAAAAACTAAAGAACCAATGCCTTATATAGCGACAGGCACTTTCGCTCTCGCTCTACCAGCGGCAGTGGGAGCGAGCAGGAGATATAAACTGAAAATCGCCAGGGCCAAAATGCAATCAGCCAAGCACAAAGTTCACTTTCGCATGCTCTTTTTTCTGTGATGTTGTTTTTGGCAACTGTTGGGCCAAAGATGTGTGCGGATCCAAGAGGAAGGGCAAATTGTCATGAGTGTGAGCTTTTCATTTACATTCCACTTTTTTGGGCAGAACAACCCCCAGCCAATGCCATTGCCAGCCTCAATGCAATTTCCCTTTGCCACATCACGCAGATGAGAGCAAGCGAGAGAGAGATAGAGAGAAAAGTGCAAGAGTGAGATAGAGACGAAGAGCGAGAGGGAGAGGGCGAGAGGTGTGAATGGATGAGCAGACGTGAAAAGCTTGGGAAAAATGAAAATTGTTCAAATGCATTTCATAAAGCATTTCCATATCTGACAAATGTTTATGTTCCCGACTGATGCGAAAGTCGAAAATGTATATATATATATCTATATATATTAAACAATAAATAAATATAGTATTAAGTTGAAGTTTACACAAATGTTGTAGCTGCTGCAACACGTGCTTTTGCCGTTGAGACATAAATTTGACTCGATTTTAATGTTGTTTTTTTTTTTTCGTTTCAAAATTGATAAAAACAAAATAGAAAAAAAAACTGCGACGTGCATGCAAATATTTGCTGATTGTTCAAATTGTATTTTTGGAGCCGCTTTGTATGCAAATATTTAAATATTCAAAGCGTAAGAGACAATTGGACTAAAGCACGTGCATCCCTTTTGCTTATATGTGTGTACACACACTTATATTTGGCTATGTGCGCGTGTGTGTGTGTGTTGGTCTCTCCTCGCATGTGCTGCGTGCGCAGGACACGTCAGGATAAAAGTGCTTCGAAATGCTATGCGCTATTTCATCTGTGCTTCATTCTTTCACTTCGCTTTTCATGCGACAACGTACCAAACTTTGGGTTGGCTTAGCTTCTGGTTTTTGGGGCGGATTTTTCCTCGCTCAGGACACGTACCGCCTTATTAGCCTCGCTGGCCAAGTTCTTTGGCAACTCGTGGAATTTAATGCACACCACACACACTCTCAGAGAAATTTCAGCACTTTTTTTCTATAGCACGCAAAATTTACGTTAAATTTTGTTTTGCTTGGGATTTTTATTTATTTTTTTTTTTTTAATTTATTTTTTTCTTTAATTTTCCCGTAGCTTGACTCAATTTTAACGACCGTCGCTTTGTGCTTTCCGTTGTAAACTGATTTTTCGCTTGGCGCCGAGTACCGAAAATGCTGCCAGTGCCATTAAATAGCGACTGCTCTGGGGTGCGATATGCGCTTCATTCGATATCGTTTCCATGTCCGCACTCGATAGCTGCCTGTGGTGAAAAGCGCGCGAGCACACATTGCCACCACAAGCACCACCAGACCCACCACTGCAAGCATCACCAGCGTCTAACAACTGGGAATTGACGCACACAAACGCCGCGGCGTAGGATCTGGCATGGAAATTTTTCAGTTCTAAAATTATTTTGGCTAGCGCATTAAAATACCCAAAAAGCACGCCCAACCAGGACCCAAAGACATAGGTTAGCTTTCGAAGTATATGTGTGTGTGAGTGTATGTGAGTGTCGAAAGGCAAGCAAGGCTCAAGGGAATGCCGCCAGGGTCCTTTATGAGTGCTCAGCACAAAAGAAAGAGAAATAAAAAAAGTGAAAAGGGAACAAGTGAGCGTACAAAAATGTGTGAAATCACATTAGTTAATAAAAGTTTATTAATTATTATTTGATAAAAAAATATATATATATTTATAAAAAAAAAGTCAACTCACTTTTGGTACAGTATTATAATTAATCATTTTTAAATGCAACATAATAGTGTTTAAAAAAATTATATCTAACAGGTTAACATAATCACAATGACTAAGATCCCATACAAAAAATAATAATAAATAACAAAAAAATGAAAACAGAAAAATAAAGTTTAAGTGAGTTTTATACTAAAAAAAATACCTTTAATTGCACTTTTTTTTAGTTTTTAATATAATTTAATTGATTTAAAAATTAATTACAACTGTATTATCAACTGTCCGATTTGTGAATACATTACTTTATATAACTTATATGTATAATTAATTTACATATTATACATTAGTTAAACTGAAAAACTATTTAACACGTAAAAGAGTGTAGATATAATCCGAATTTGCGTTCTTCTCATATAATTGTAAAAAAAGATTTTTTAATAGTTGTAAATTCAAATTTGGCGCGTAATTAAATGTGAATGTAACCTTAAGAGCCTTCTGTTAAAACAGCATTGTAATGCAGGCTGTTAAAAGCCACCCATACTTCATCTATTGCACACTAGATGGCGCAATTTGTGCAGCGCCAGTCTCATGTCAGCGCGCGCTGTGATTGGCATTTATGCTTACGTTGCGTTGCGATTGCCGAGCTTAGTTGTTGTTGTCAGGCGCAAAATTTTTGTCTCAATCGATTTTTTTTATTATATATTTAAGAAAATAGCATTTAAAGTCATAAGCAAAAAAAAACAACGAATATGGACAGGTGAGTGGACATATAACCATAGAAATGCAAATGCAACTGCAAATGCATAGCATAAACCACGTTGTTGTTTCTCTGTAACTTGCTTGCAGTTTGCTAGACGAGGAATTGGAGTCGCTGGAGGCGATTCTCATGGACGATGTGCGCATTGTGCGAGGAGCCAGGTAGGTCTCGCGACTTGTAATCCTCTCCATAAACTATGTGCACTACATACCATTGGCAATTTCTAGTGGCGCTGTGGACGTCATTGAGACGACGGTGCTGCCGCTCACTGGCGAGGAGGACGAGCAGCAATATATTTGCGTCACGCTCCAGGTGCTGCCCCCAGCTGGCTATCCGGACGTGAGCCCAGAGTTTAAGCTGCTGCGTCCCCGGGGCTTGGACGATGCCCGACTGGAGGCCATACGCAGCGCGTGCAATGCCAAGATCAAGGAGTCCGTCGGTCTGCCCGTCGTCTTCGACCTGATTGAGGTGGTGCGCGAGCACTTGACCGGCAGCAATTTGCCCAGTGGGCAGTGCGTCATCTGCTTGTACGGCTTTAGCGAGGGCGACGAGTTCACACGCACCGAGTGCTTCCATTACCTGCACAGCTACTGCTTGGCCCGGCATTTGAATGCGCTGCGTCGCACCTACCAGGAGGAGTTCGAGAAGCTACCCGCCTGGCTGCAAAAGACTGCCGATCCCTTTCAGGCCCTGTGCCCAGTCTGCCGCGAGCACATACGCGACGAATCAGACAGCTTGAAGTGCGCCATGCCGCCCTCCGAGCTGGAGAACGCGCCTGAGTTCGAGGTGACCCAAGAACTTCGCCAAATGCAGCAGCGCATGTCGCAGCTCTACCTGCAGCAGAAGAGCCGCGGCGCCATCATCGACGCAGAGGCCGAGGCGGGCACAGTCATAGCCATCGAAACGGAGGAGGATGTGCGTCGGCGTCGCCGTCGCGAAGAGGCCGAGGCAGCAAGGAAGCTGGCCGGCACGTCGGAGCCGGCAAGCAGTGCGGCCTCGCAGGCCAAGCCCGTGGTCAGCAGCTTTGCTCCTGTGGTGCAGGAGACGCAGCGCGTGCTGCCCGAGCCCACAAACAACAACTACCAGCATCACAATCGCCGACATTTCCGCGGAGGCCGGCGACATCACAATCACAATCATCATCATCACCATCACCACCATCGGGGCGAGGCGGCGCATAGCTCTGGCACAGCAGCTGGTGGAGCTGGAGGAGGAGGAGGAGGAGCAGGAGGCGGAGGTGGTGGAGCTGCTGCTGCTGGTGGGGCTGGCAGCGGAGCTAGCGCTGCAGGCGGCAAACAGCCAAAGGCGCAGACTGCCGGCAGCGGCCATGCCAGGTGACAGTGGCGCAGCACTTGGATGCTGCGTCTAACGATTCCAAACGAAATTAGAGACGCAGCCCTGATGCTAACATTACCAATGCCGCAGCTGTTGCCCCTGCTTCCGCTTCCGCTTCCCCTTCTGCCGCCCTGCTGCTAATACACAACAACAACAACAACATGCACAACATTTCGCCCCGCTCCTAAGCTTTTGTTTATATTTTACAAATTTTATTTTCGTTTTTATTTTTGACTCTTGTGCAACACTCGATTTCTGTGAAAGTCTGAGCCACTCGCTTGGTTCAACTCCTGATTGATTGCTTTATTGATAGACTGTCTGAGCCAGGAGCAAGAGGTGGGCTCTCAGGGCTCAGGCATTCAGCTCCCGATTGATGGATTGATTGATTGACTTATGTTTAGTTTAGCTGTATAGCAAGCGTGGTGTAGCGAATTTCAATTGATCTACGAATCTATGTATATTTATGTATTAGTTTTATCTTAGATATGTATATCTATATTTGTACTCGTAATGGCTTACAAAAGACTTGCTGCAATTGTTATTGCTAGCGATATTATTAGGGGTTCCGTTGTAATAGATGATAGTTGTTAGCAGCACCAACTGGCAGCGCTGGCGTTGACATAAACACACACAACCAGAGATACACATACACACACACACACAGAAAGAAACAAATACACACTTTGATATTTACTACAGCGCATAAACTGCAATCCGCACTTGAAACTTTAGCATAAATGTTTAACTCGTAACTCTCTGAGGCAGCAATTAGCACAAAGACAACAGAAAAAGACAAGAAAGAAATGATGGAAACAAAAAATACAAAAAGACAGCCGTTAGGCACAATATCTATAGTCGTAGGCACGTCCTCCTATTAGCAGCGCCATTCTAGTCAGTAGATGACAGAACCGAGAAACTACAAATACATAACACTAACTAGCAACCATATAGATGTATACGTTTGCATTCACATATTTAAATGTCTAATTAATTAAATGTTTATGTGTAAAACAAATGGCAAAAACGCATAGCATGCGGTTTGCAATGCATGTAACGAATACTACGAATACCAAATTTCAATGTGTCAAAAACAAAAAACAAATACGAATACAAAGCTCTCATAAATTAAATAAATAAATTCAATTCCATAATAAATGTATACTCTGTGATTTATTTATAATAAGGTTACGTTTTTGGACTTGTTAAACTAACCTTTACAAATTTTAGCTCTCATATTTCTGAAAGTAAAGTGGTATATGGTTATCAAAAGTCGGCAAAATCATAAATTTTCAAGGTTGGCCTGAAGAAGCTGGAAGATCAACAAACATCAGTAACGGGCGCCATCCTGAGCGACCCAAACCCAAGTGTTGTTACGGATAATGTTAAGCGTAACATAAAAGCGACATTTGCTGTTAAACTCCCCGAATTAGCAGCTTGTCATATCGTATATGGAACTATTTTCCTTATTGGATACGTGCAAATGAGATAATCCAATTGGAATGGGGAAATATTCATTTAATCCTGTAATTAAATAATTAAAGAGTGATTATGAAAACGGCCATCATATTTTGTTATTAATATTTTTTTGTAAATGTTTATTTCTCGTTTGAATTGTTTTACTTTAATAGAATTACAAAAAACGTTGAATGCATTTCTCTCGTTTTGTATAACAAAATAATTTAGTATTAGTATTATACAATATTTATATAAAGGTTCTGCAGGTTTTTATCATTTCGGTTTCACTCTATTATATTAGTTATATGTTCCACTCGCATATACAAAACAAAATTAATATGCATTACAAATTGTGTGTGTGTGTTTGTTTGTCTTATCAACTAAATATTAATTAAACTTATAGTAATGACTTTTAGTATTTAATTAAATATTTTTTGTTTTCTTTTCCTTTTATGCGGCTTACAAGCTTCACTTTTACAATTAGTTTTAACAGAACAAAAACAAATTTTTACTTAAGTTTCTTCCTTTTTATTGGGTTTACTTTTTTTGGTCGCGCACAATTGCCACGCCCATAGCTAGAACACGCCCACAAACTGGCGATTTTGTGAACGCGATCGTAGAACTATGGGAACTAATGACAGTGCACAGCGACATACAATTCGAATGTTTTTCATTTTTATATAGATTTTTTTTTTTTCATTTTGTTAATTTTTATAATTTTTGTTTCATTTTTTTACTTTCTTCTTTTTTTTTAATTTTAGTTTTGAATTGCCTTAAAGCACTTGGAGTGTATTTTGCATTTTTTATAAGTATATACAAATTATAAACTTGGAAATCCATATTTAAGTATAACTAGTAAATAGAAGGCATTAAATATTAGTAGTAGCAAAAGGTTCTCATTTTGTTAGTATGACTTGTCGTGTTTAGTTTTCTCAACTTTTGTGTGAATAGCTTTATTACTTATAACGGCTGTTATAAAAACTAATTTTTCATTTCTCCACCTAGTTTTGTGTGTCTTTTACGCTTTACCAAATTTTTCAATATTCTTGGGCTGCTTCATACAAATTTTCAGTTTTGTATCGAATCGTAGCGTCTGTTTGAACTGGTTCCTGTTGCTACATTCTCTATATCAATGTAGTCCCGGGTCTGATGAGTAGAGAGTCAGAGGGCAAATTCACAATTGGGTTGATTAGTTGAAAGAACTTCAGTGCGTGGTTAGTAATTTTAAGAATTGGTTTTCTTTTGTTTTTGTTGATTTTTTTTGTTTAACTTTAATTGGCAACTGTTGCTTCCGCCTTAAAGCCGGAACGGCTCGCGCTTCTCTGTGGGCGTGGTGCCGCGCGATGTACGTCGCATCGTCGAGCTGAACGTTGGCTCCGCGGAGCTCTTGCGCGGCGTTTGCATGCCCGAGGGCGTGGAACTGCCGCTAATGTTGCGCCTGTGAAGAGGACAATTAAATATGTGAGGAAAGGTATTTAAAGTATTTGGAAAAACGTAAACTCTGTAACAATTAAACAGTTAAGTTAATATATATTTAAACAATAAAATCTAGCTTCGGTATACCGAAGTTAGGAGACCTTGCAGAGATAGATGCACTAAGTTAAATCTACATTCTAGTTCTTATCTTCTCGTTCTTCATTATTTAAGATTAAGACTAAAATATAAATAAACTCAAATCAAAATAAAATTTTTGAGGTATTAAAGATTTGTAAAAATATATTTATTATAATTCAATCAGAATACTTAATCGTGTAAAACAGAATTAAGCTAAGATTTTATATAAAAGTCTAAGTTTGGATTTGATATTTTTCGGATTTAAACGAATTGCTCAAATAGACACCCTCCGCAAGGTCGTTTAACAAAATCAAACTTAAAGCATTAGTCGAGCTTAGAAATTAGGAAACAAACGAGGCGGTCTCAGTTTGACATGCACTGGACTTTACAATAACGGTAACAAAACTTGAAACAAAAAACATATTTAGATATAGAAATTATAATAATTACTTGCTACAATTTGCTGAAATAATTTCTACTGTGGATATATGAGTACAGATCACTCTGTTAGCATATATATGGAACTTTACCCCAAGCTGCTTGGATTGGCAGACGAGCTGGTGGGCGATGATGTTTTGGAATCGTTGAGGGGTATCTTAACCGGTATCCGTGATGGGCGGCTTTAGTATATGAATAGTTAGCATAAGTACAACCATAACCGAGAATTTATATACTAGTTTGCTACTGCTTAGAGATTAGCTTGAAACTTATTGAGTCTAACTTAGATTTATCAAATAATAAAAATAATATAAAATTATGGTATGTTTAGTATTATTGGTTTTTCACTTATTTATTGGGCATTACCTAGGTGGTTTGAAGCCGAAGCCTGTTAGTGCTGGTATACTGGATGATCTACTCATGCCTCCATTGCTGTATATTTTTTATTGTTTCAGGCACAAGTCGGTATATATTTTTGGTATTTGTTTGATGTTGCAGTTAGTTGCATTTCAAGCATTCAATTTCGATATGATTTTCAAGCCAATTCGATTTGTAAGTTAGCGTTTCAATAATCGTTTTGATTTTTTTTATTTGATTTGGAATGTTTTTTTTTATAGAAGCCAATTTGTTGTGTGAGTTGCATGTAGATTAATGAGTTTCGAGTAGTATGTTGAATATGTATCGGTATTATTTTGGTATTTGTTGGTATTGTTGTTGTGTGAGTCAAAAGTTAATGCAGTAACCGAAAATAATTTTTTTAAAACAAATAAATAAATTAATAAAATTCAGGTATTGATAAAATAAACCCCCGATTTACCCCAAATAATGGAATTACGATTATTTTGCAGTTCGAATTCTTACCTTGTGGGCGCTGGACTTGCCGAACCGGATGCGGTTTTGCGTGTGATGGTGCTAGTGCCATTGAGTCGACTACCCGGTGTGGCTGCCGTGGTGACAGACAGGCGAGCCGGCCGTGGTGTGGTGCCGGTGCCCGTTCCGCTGATGGTGCTCGTAGCGGATGCCTTACGCTGTGGTATGCGCGAGGGTGTGTGATCATCTAACGAAATTCCAGAAAAATAGATTAGAATCGGAGTGAGATAACGGACTACTCAATGCACCAACCTGTGCTGTCCAGCGAGAGCGTTGAGCCATGTCGCGACGGCGGCTTGGAGCCTTGTCTGCTTAGCGGGCGTGAGTTGGGCTTGGAGCCGGCACGTGAGCCACCTGGCGTCAGGCCCGTGCGCGTGCTCGTGTAGGTGACCTTACGCGGCGTGTAACGGCCCGAGGGTCCTCCATGGCTGCCCTCGTTGTCGCTGAGCGAGTCAGGCGTGCTGGCCGAAAGCGAGGAGCGTGATGGTCTGGACATGGGTATGGAACGTACTGAACGCTCGCGTACCTAAAGGGAGGCAAGAGATTGAATATTAGTAATGCAGTCCTAGGGGTATTTGGTGGTGCCCCCTGCTAACGGCCCTGTTGCCACCTGGCGCGGTTTACTTCCGTCTGCCTCCTCGGGTTGAGTTCGACTTACCCAGTGTGTGGTTGGATGACAATGAAGCACGTGTGGACTCAGTGGTACCGAGCGGCTGGTATTGCAGCGCACGAATACTGTGCCGCCGGCGCCCATATGTATGGGAAAGGCGCATGGGACTTGGTCTTGTGCACGGATTTTCTCAAATATTGGCATTAACTCGGCCAAGTGCTCATCGGCTACGTATATAGAAATAAGGTTTTTTTTTGGTTGGCAATTTGCTCCATATGCTTATAGCTGACTGAACGGAATATGATCATTTAAGCAAACTGGCCTCAATATAACCTAATCAATGCCTGCACATAACCTCAAAAGAACCCTAACCTAACGGGAGGCGCAACTGTACGCGCATTTAAATCAAATGTAGCTAGCATTTAAATCAAAATAAATGACGCAGCGTAACATAAAAAACAACTGGAGGATTAACAAATAAATATTTATGTAAAAGCTATATACGATATGTATGTAGTATAGCAACAACAATACGTTCAATACAATAAATATATATGTTTATAGAATTATATAAATTCTCATGCACAAAAATCAAGAGTCGGCGCGACGCAGCGGCAGCAGCGAGCGAGCATGTATTTTATTTTTACTTTTGTATATTTTGATGGTATTTTTTTTTTTTTTTGTCAACAACACACACAATAAACCCAAAACGAAAGCTCAATACTTACCTTTCGCATACTCGATAATTAAAGCCTAACATAGAATATACATCAGAGTTGGGGAATTATAGTTCAATTTCTTGACCAAGTTCAATTCAACACTTTTTGAGACGTGAACAGCTCATTATATTAAAAAGTTCGGTTAGTACAGACTTTATATTTATGTATTAGCATTATTAAGTAACTATTTGAATACGGGAACAACACAGGTATTACAAAATAAGTTAAGTTAGTTCATATTCGACAGCTAGTTGGACATAATTAATTATTCGAATCAGACCGGTGGATTATATAGTCTTATAACCGAATCAATATCATCGTTCACTGATCATTGAATAAATTCAGTAATTTATTTGATGATTTACTCAATTGAACTTGTTCTGAACCACACAACTCTACGTATTACGGAATTAGTGAAGGGATTGCGAAGGGAATCTTCATTTTTTTTTAAAGGATGTTTTTCGTTAAGTTTTTTTTTTTTTTTTTTTTTTTGAATTTTTTTGTTTAGTTGTTAACCCACATCTGAGATAGGTTTGTTGATTTACCTTTATGATGGGACCTTGTCCACTCATATATGGCGGCAAGTTGGGGCTACCGGCGCCATTTTGCGAACTGTTGGCAGTTTGGGCAGCATTGGGCGTGGAACGTCTGGACGTAAAGGCGGCCATGCTCTGTGAGACGCCATCGGCCAATATGAATTGCTCGCGTAGCTCAATGTTAGTGCGTCCCTTGGCTGCTCCGTTAAATGCCGCGAAATACGCCAAATGGCATACACATATATACACAAGCAGGCATATACATATATATGTGCACATATATACCCAGCACGTATTTGTTTGTTGTTGTATTTTTGTACATATAACAACAATAACAACGAAATTTTGTTACCGCATTTGTCAGAGTTTTTTTTTGTTTGTTTTTTTTTTGGTATATTGGTGGTATTTTTTTTTGTCGCAGGCAAGTGCATGTTTGGCGTGGACAGGCGGGCGGTCGGGCAGCGCAAGCGGATTTTTGTGACACACATGTATGTGGTTTATATTGATTATTTGATCGTTTTCGTTATCGATTTCGATGAATAAATAAAAATTAAAAAAAAAATATTTGAAAAGAAAAACGGGGGAAACATAAAAATTTGATTAGTAAAACGAAAAACGGTATACAAAATTATTAATACAAAAAGTTCAATTCAATAATTTGAATAAATTGAGCGCACAACAAACAGAAATTAACGAATGTACGAGGCGTGACATGAAAAATACAATTACAGCTAGGTACAGTCGAGACGACTGTTAGTTAACAGTATGCCCAATTGCAGCTAGATTAAGCAAAAACAAAATATAGCAAAAGTAAATAGAAGCATGCACTAAAATGTACTAAGCAAGGTTTTAAAATGTTGATCAAAGTTTTGGTTAAGGTTAAATGCTAGGCAAGAGCCTTAGTGTTTCTCAACCCAGTTTACGAAAAATACCAAATAAGTAGAATACAAATACAATGTGTGGTATAAGGGTAGGAGAAAACGCAGAGTTAACATATATAAAAGCAACAAAATTATGAGCATGATGAGGCCTATAATGTGAGCTTAGGTGTGGTTGGGTTTAAGGATAGAGTTTTTGGATTTTTTATTTCGCTGGGTTATTGTGTGTATGAGAAGCGTCAAAATAGGCGCTGCTAAATGTCAAAAATTCTTCAAAAATAATGCGCGCTGTTAATTCTTTTTTTTTTTTTTTTAACCAAACAAATTAATGAGGTTTTCAAAAATTGTTTTTTTTTAGGTTATGTGTTTGATTTGTTTTTGTTTTCTTTTTTCTTTCGGGTTCATATGCTAGTTATATATATTTAGGCACAAAAGTTTAATATTTTTTTGTTGGTTAAATGACCATATCCGTTTGGTATTATTAATATGATATTTTGGTATGCTTAAAAAAGTTTAGCTTGTATATAAAAAATAGTATAATTAGTTGTTAAGCACAACTGTACCTAAGTTGATGTATGTGAATTATGAGACATGATCAAAAATGGGTTTGTAAAAGAATGATGCATATATAATCTAAGGTATAGACAAAATGCATGAGCTGAGATGGGAATGTCATATTTATGATTTTTTTTTTCTTTGTGGTATGGTGGATTACAAAAAGTTACTCTAGATATTATATGCGATTAATGGTTGAAGTTTAACAAGATTTATCGATAATTTTCATGTGTGTACGTGTACAAATTATATTTATATTTAGAACGTTTGTGTACAAGTGTTCTGCGTTGTGAAACTTACCGCGACAAGGATCGTTCTTCTGCAGGAATTCGTCCAAAGCGACCCATCCGCCGCCCACGCGCACCATTACAGTGCTGCGAAGGATACGGACTAGGCGCAATTTCTGAGAGTCTCCAAACTATGAAGAAAGAACAAATCAGTTAACAACTGTTAGACATATGACAACTGGAAATTAAATTATACTTACTCTATATTTGCCTTCGCCCACTTGGAACACACGGAACTTTTGACGACACGTGCAGAGCATGACCAAACGTTTGACCTCATCGTGAATCTTATCGGAGTCTGTGGCGGGTTTACGTTCCTGCCAATCGGGTCGAAGAGCGGCAATGAATTCTTGCCAATCGATAAGACCCTCGCCATTGCGATCGAACAGATCCGCAACGGCTTTCATTTCCAGACCCGACGTATCGAATTCTGTTAAGGAAATAAAATGAGCAAAGGTCTATTAACTCATTTGATTTCAGAACTTACTCGTATTGAGTATGCCATCGATAAAGACATCGCGGGGTATCATGCCATTGTTATCCTTATCCATTTTACGGAACAAATCAGTCAAGCGCGATTTCTTGTGATTCATGTACTTGAGGAACTACGAAAGATATAAGGTTTTCAGATGTTAATGACTGAACATTGGTTAGATGAAAACAGGATACTTACGCGCTTGCGCCAATCATCCCAGCTGAAGTTACGAGCACGTTCCACATCCTTCAGATACATGAGATGCTCGTGAAGTAAGCGTTGACGCTCCCATGACAGCATCCAGACATCGCGCCACTTGTTCCACAAGAGTTTGGCGCGTGGCGAACGGAACTCAAGTTCACCACCATTGGCGCTGCTTGAAAATAGTTGTATATGATTAGCATAAGTTTAAAATATAATATAAGCAGCATAGAGCACATATAAAAGAATAAAGCGATCAACTACAAAATGCTTAACATACACAAAATACTTAACAGAGCATTTAGCATGAGCGCACAGTTTGAGCTGCACTGAATATTGAATGGTACATGAAAGTCCGATCGGTCATTTGGTCACTTACCTTGGCGAGAAACGAGGGCCATAGTGCGGCAGGCGATCTCTGTCGGGCGTATCACGCGTGGGCGTAACACGACTGTATAGCCAATAACAGATATGTACATATATTTATAGATATATATTTATATAAATATATATATGTATAAATATTGATTTATTGATGATGTAGAGCAAATATTTAAGCAGCAAGATGCATAGAGTTTGATATGAGGCAACGTTTACGTAGCGTGATGAAAGTAGAATCACAAAAAAGAGACAAAGGAGAGAGACAAAAACAAAAACGATCAAATAACGAAACAATATAAACAAATACAAATTTACAGTACAGAATAAATGTCATAAGTATACACAAATTAAATAACATGTCGCAGCATTTCCAAAAATAGTGTTGCATAGAGCCGAAAAAAAAAACATTTTGAGAGTAAACAAAGGAAATTTCATTGAGCATTTTGAAAGTGCATGCACAGTTATTTCTTGAAACTATTTAAGAATCAGTCCAGAAACTCGGACTAATAACTCACCTGCCCTTGCGAGCATTAAGTCCTTGATCGCGCGAACCCTTGAAGCTGTGGAAGAGAGAATCACAATCAAATATTAGACAGGTAATAATTTATAGTTGAGTTGTATAAATCAAAATATAGCAACAGTTTTAGCAGCAGTGTTTAAAGCCGGGTGCTGTGATCGAGGCAGTGTGTGTGTGTGTGCGAGGTGCGGTGAATTATACTTGGTGTGGTAAGTGGCTAAGGATACTAACTATATATAGATAAGTAATCAATTATTGCTACATAGGGTATATATTATGTTAAGACAAAAGTTACAAACTATTATCCTTGTTCAAGAGAAGAACAATATTCTTAGTTAAATACAGATTTGTGTGGGACTCATTCTAGGTTCTCTAGGTTTGTTAACGCATTTTTAGGGCTACAGAAGGTATTATTAATATAAATAGAATATTTTGATAGTCCGTTAAACATGTTTGGCCACTATAGACTCAAGTGAAGATACATCAATGGTCCAAATTTTCTAACTCTTCTTAAAAGAGGACCTCTTTAGTCTGTATTTATAGTTGTTGATTTTGGCGAATAGTTTGTAATAGATGATATATGTATTGGTATGTTGGTATGTCATTTTAGCGCTACATAGAACACAAAATAACTTATAGTTAAGCAAATGATTGGCTGCTTTTTGAGTTCATAAAAGGTTTAATGTTGCAATGGTTAAGCTAAATGCAAACTTTAACCAGTTGGTAATGTGAGCATGTGTGAGAGAGTCAGTGTTGGTAAGCGCATTCGCCACTTCTTATTATTTTGTGGCTCGCAATTTATAGTGTAGAGAGTATAAAGTAGCTGTCAAACCTTTGACGTCGCAGCTGACCATCGGGCGACTGTTCACGCAGATCGTGACTGGAGCCACGACTACAGTTGTATATATATATATATTGAGTGGTTGTTGCAAGGTGTAGAGTATTGTTTTTTTGGTAGACGATAGGCAAGAGTTTGTGTGCAAAACGTTGCGGGGGAAAATATTTGATATTTGTAGCAGTAAAATTGGTGAAAATTACAATAAAAAATAAAATAATAAATAAAAATAAGCTTCTCGTATATACAAAAATTAGAGTTCAACTTTATAATACTCACACTGGCGTTTTGCCGCTACGTGAAGGTTTGCGAGCGCCAGGCGGTAATTGACGCGGCTTGCAAGCGCGATCCACCTCGTTCTGGCGGCGTGCTGTATTCTCCATGAACTCCTTGTGATCCTCAATCAATTTCTCCACAGGCGGTATCTCATCCGGCAGTTGTTCATGTTTTAGATCTATAAGAGAGAAGAGGCATGAAAAATCGAACACATAGATGCTAGTCCTGTCTGATTAACTTACTCAACAGGGTACCCTCAAGTCCGCTGAGCCATGCGAGCAGCTCTTCAATGGTATCATCCAGATCCTTGAGCGATTGCAAGTGCTGCTCTAGTTTCGACTCGCGGTTAATGGCCCATTGACGCACCTCCTCCCAGCGTTGCTGAATGATCGATAGCCAGTTCTTGATAATGGGAATGGCATCGGGATAGGCCTTGCCAATGATCATCTCCGCATACTCAAATGTTTCGGACTTCTCACGTTCGCGCACGCGCAGGTCACGCATGAACTCCGTATGAATATCCATCATCTCGCGTGAGATCTTCTCATCATCAGGAGCGTTCTTGGCATAGCGTAGCTTGTGCTCCGCATGATCCAACCAGTCGAACAGAGCCTGGACACTGGCGTTCAGTTTCTCAGCATCCGCCAAAGCCACTTGAAGTCGCTCTCCGCGCTTGCCCACAGCATTCTGAACCTCCTCCCAAATAGATTGCAGCTCATCCAGCTGGCGACCCACTTCGGGATTGTTGCCCGAGCGCTCTAGATCGCGACCGGTCTTCAGTACGCCTTGCATTTGACCAGACCGCTTCTGCAGATCCTGCTCAATGTGTTTGTGATGCTCGCACAAGCCCTGCACCGTCTCCAAATCGCCGTGCACTGGTCCGTTCTCGTTGAGGCGACTCTTGGCCTTCTTGAGCCAATCGAGAAGCTCGCCCAGAGCATCGCTAAACTGTCCAGAAAGCAGCAAGGCCTCCTCCAGTTTGCGTTGACGTTCAATGCTCTTCGACCAGACACGCGTCCATTGCTCCTTGAGTTCCAGCAACATTTTATCAAGCACCGGGCGATCGCCCTTCGGAGCCCGTTCCATGAGGTTCTTGCCAGTGCGCATTGTTCCATCGTATACGGACTGCTTGGCGCCCAGCTGGCGATGGGTCTCCTTTAGCTTACCAATGTATTTCTTAATCTTCTGCGGCTCCTTCGAAGCGGTGGCCTCTTCGATAATTTGATCCAGCACTTGCTCAGTTTCCTGCAGATACTGCATCATGCCATTCCAGGCATCATTGAACTCACGTGCCTCTTTGTAACCATGATCCAGAGCGCGCGTGCGCTCTGCGGCCTTGCTGACGACGCGCTCCCAGCGATGCTGCACTGAGACAAGCAGATTCTTGATAAGAATCACGTCTTGCTTCTGGCTGAAGTACTTGAGATGAGTGCCCTTCTTGTCTAGCAGTAGCATGGCCTCGCGGTGTGTGCTCACATCCTTTTGGAGCACCTTATGCTCTTCCATCTGGGCCTGAATGGTCTCTAGCACGCGCGAGACGGGCTCAGCATTGGTCAGCTGCTTCTCAGCCTGAGTTAGCCATTCGACGAATGCTTGAAGTGTCTCATGAAATTCGGTGGCCTCCTTGAGTGCAATTTCCAACTTAATCTTTTTGTCGGATGCACGTGAAACAACTGCGTCCCAGCGCTGTTTCAGCGTGCGCAGTGTATGCTGCAGATTGCTAGAAGAAACCTTCATCTGGTTCTGGCGCTTAATGTACTCCTGACCCTGCGCCTGTATCGTCTCGACCTTAGGCCTATTCTCCTCCAGCTCATTGTAGACTTCCATGAAGCGTTCCAGCTGCTCGGTGGCTGTCTCTGGCAGACCGCCCACAGGCTTACTGGCACCAATCACGGCATCTACATCGCCTAACCAGCCCAAAATGTCCTGAACTTCAGCAATGTAGCCTTGAGCCTCGCGCAGAGACTCCTCTAGCTCATGCTGGCGATCGCTTGCCTTTTGCAACAGCTGCTTCCACTCGTTGTTCAGCTTGCGCAGTTTCTCCTGCGTCGTGGAGGCTTCTACGGAACCCTTCTCAGTTTCAATGAGTTGTCGTCCGGCATCATTGAGAGTATCCACTGAGTTCTGATGCGCCTGTATGTCGTTTGCCAACACCTTAAGCTTGGCCAACTCAACCTCAAGCAGCTGTGGATCACCGGGTATCTGTAAAAAAGATATTATATTAGTTTGTACTCAGCAGAAGCTACTTTATGGCTGACTTACCGGCTTCAATTGGTCTAATGTGCTGTCAGTCTTGTTGATCCAGACCAACAGCTCATTGAGCGCATGTTGGAATTGACCCAAGTGGAGCAGAGCGTGCTCCAATTGCTTCTGGCGATCGACCATTCCACGCAGCAAAGCCTCCCAACGGCGATTGACCACGGACAGTGGTTCCCTTATTGATGCAGCCTGCTCAGGCGAAGTACGTTCCGTCAGTTCCACAGCTTGTCTGTAAGTCGTTAGCAGAGGATCAGCATGGGGCAATGCAAATGGATGATTCAAATGCAGTTGAACAACAATAATAATAATAGCTGGCGTCTTGCCGGTGCACATGCATGGCTTATGGAACCGTTACGGTTCCGGTGGTTTGCCGGCATAAATCATAAAAAACATGCATAAAGCAAACGTGAAATGACAAATCTCAGATCTTCGACATCAAATCAAAGATTACAGATTTGAGATCACAATTGAAATACCGCCAATCGGAGATCACAGATCAACAGTTTTTGATCTAAGATCATATATATTACAATGCATAACGAAACACAAAGTATATTTCCGATTAAATCACAGATCGTTGATCACTGACTGGCGACTTCAGATAAGACATCACAAATTCTTGATGAAATATCATACAAATTACAGCTTACGATGCACAGGCACTTAAATGTACACAATAACAGCGAACGAACGATAAAGAACGTACGAAATTTTGAAACTATCTTGCCTTTCGAGACCTCTGCCAATTTTACGATTGAAGGTTGACCACACAAATGCGTCGTTGATATATTATTATTACAGATTATAAGATATAAAAATTTAACTACAATTAATTACAAGAATTTCAAAACTTACCTGTTTAATGCTTCTACTTCGACCATATGCGGATCGACTTCGTCCTTGAATGCCTTGAGCTGTTCAATCTGTCGCTTAACGGCATCAATATCGGAGCCCACAGCACCCAAATGGGCAAACTTATCCTCGGCCTTGGTGAGGAACTTGAGCAAATTCTGCAGTGTCTCATGGAACTCCATAGCCTTCTCCATAGCATCGATGAGGTTCTCCTCGCGTTTGGCATACAGAGCTGTGATATTATCCCAGGCGTTATCCAAGTCTTCGATATGTTTCTTCACCTCTGGCTTGTCGGGCTCGCCGCACATGTTCATCAAGTTGCTGCCATGGCGTCGAACTTGCTCCACCTCTGGTTTGGTCTGGTCAATTTCGTGGCGTATCTCCTGCAGTGCCACCTGTTGCTTCTTGATGTCTTGTGGCTGTGCCGCTGGTGGCTCCTGGCATGACAGCGTCTCCTCCAGATCCTTCAGAGTCTTCATAACGCTATTCAACTGCTTCCAGAAGGGCTCCGCAACACTGAGTATGTCATCCAGGGAGCTGCCACGTTTCTTGGTGGCCTTCTGGACATCATTCCACAGATTGTTCAACTTCTCCAGCTTGGCCTTGATGTCGCGCACAGCGGGATCAGCCTTGTTGCCAGCCTTGGCAATGACATCGTTGGCAGCACGTTGTACAGCGCTAAAGGCGTCCTGACGCTTATCCAGATCATCCATTAGAGCATCATTATCTTCGATTTGCTCACGAATCTTCTGCGGCAGTGCTGAGAGTGGGTCCAATTGATTAACCTGATCCACCGTGTTGGCCAGAGCACGTAACATGCCCTCCAGCTTGTCGGAGAACTGGCTGGACTCCTGCAGGGCACTTTCCAGAGCTTGTTGACGCTCACGCAACTCCAGACGCAGCGCCGCGTAGCGGGCATTGTCCATGTCCAGAATCTCATTGATCTTGGCGCTATCTTCTTCAGCGACCAAAGCGCCCAGAGCCTCGCCAGTTTTGTTCAGCTTATCGAGCAGTGGCTTATGCTCGGCAATGGAGTGCAATAGACGCTCGTTTTTGTCTTGCTGCAACGTGATCTGATCGGGACGCAGAGCAGGCATGCTCAGGCGTGAGATTTGCTGTTCCATATCATCCAGCCAGGTGGTCAGACCCGAGTGGGAATCGGCAAAGTGCTCTGAGAGGGGCAAAGCTTGTTCTAAGATGCCCAGACGTTCGCTGCACAGCTGTGCAACTGTGTCTACAATCTCCTTCAGATCATCCAGCTTCTCACGGAGCGTTGCGGTATTCTCGCTTTGGGGTGATTCACGCAGCACCTTCTTGGAGGCTGCGGTCACGTCACGCACACGTCCCTTCTGACTGGATATGTCATCATTAATGGATCGATGTTCTTGCAGCTGAGCGCGCACCAATTTAGGCTCCATAGCCGGAAGATCGGCCTCGCGCAATGTGGTGTCCATGTCACGGAACCACTCCAGCAGCTCATCAATATCACCGGTCACTTCCTTGGCACGCTGATTGCTTAGATGCAAGCGCTCGGCCTTGCGTTGAATCTGCTCCACGATGGCATCGAAGCGACGATTATCGCGGGTGACAATGCTCTCGATGGTAGCGGCACCTTCTCCCGGCGACAATTGGCACAGCTGTGGTCCAACCAAGTTGATGGTGTCCAGTATAGGACGCATATCGGACAGCTCGGTCTCCAGACGCAGGACGTCAGCTTGACGTGGCTCACTCGGCGCCAAAGCGGTCTCGGCACTCTGCATCCACTCGACCAATCGATTGTGGGCGTCGTGGAATTGTTGCACCAATGGCAAGGCATTTTGAGCGTTCTTGAGCAGATCGCCACCACGATTGGTCAAATCGCCATAACGGCGTTGCAGCGAGTCCAACTTGTCCTTCAGTTGTATGGCTTCATCATTGGAAATGTGCTTCATGAGCTCTGCGCCGGACTCCACAGTGGACTCCACATTGCTGGCGTGTCCTGCTATGTTCTCGTTCAATTCTAGCAGATGGTCCATTTGCTCCAACAGTTTCTCGGCATACACAGGCACGGACTTGAAACGCTTTAGCTCATTCTCCATGCTCTCCATCCAGGCAACCAAGTCCTGATAGCTCAATACCAGATGGCGCAACCCTTGACGGGATTCGGCAAGCAAAGCACCAATATTATCGCTGGCATCTACCAAATCTGTATACCGTTCGGTCACACCGCGTACCTTCTCTCCCAGATTGACGGCCTCCTCATCGCTGACCAAATGCATCAGCTGGGCTGCCACATCTGCAAGATCCGTAAAGTCAGGCTTCTTGCTCAAAATCTCGTCGTGAAGACGATCATGCTCCCGAATGCGTTGCTGTATCTTCTCCTCATCCGTGGGTATCAGCTCCATGGCCTTAACGCCGCGTTCCGTATTGTCTAGCCATAATTCCAGTGGGCTAATCTTGTCATGGAAGCGCTTCGCCACCTCCATGGCCTCTTCTAGATCCTGTTCACGCTGTTCGGCACCATCAGTTAAGGCATCGAATCGCTTCATCAGGTCATTAAGCTGTTTCTCAATTGAAGCGCGTTCAGCAGGTTCGCAGTGATTAGCAACCTCTTTACCGAGATTGGCCAATGAGCCCATTGAGTTCTGACGATCCAGCAACATTTTCTTGAGGAACTTCTGCTCTTGGAGCTGCGCCTTGACTACCTTGTAGTCGCAACTGGGTGGCTTCTGGTTAGCCACCATTTCCTCGGTATCGCTCAACCATTTGGATAGACCTGCTAGGGCTTCCTTGAACTTTCCGGACTGCAGGAGCGCCACATCCAAGCGACGATCACGTTCGTTCATACGCTCCTTCAAGTCGTTCCACCGGTCATTCAGCTTCTCCAAATCCTTCTCCACGGTGGTCGTGGAAACTCCACTGCCTGCCGAGCGCACCAAATCACGTCCGGCCATGTTGACTTTGTCCACATTCTGAGCCAGGGGCTCCACCTTGCGCTCTCGGAAGTTACGGAAGTCCTCTTGCTGGCGTCTGATCTGATCCAGCTCTGAGCCCACGGGCTTCATACGCTTGAATTCCTCGCTCACATCCTGGATATCATCCAGCGCTTGTGACTGCATATCGTAGAAATCTTGCAAAGCTTTCAGGGTGCCCTGTAGCTTATCTTCATGATCACGCACACGATTATCCAGACGACCCAGAGTCTTGCGCAGGGTAGAGATTTGTTCGCGAGTCTGGGTAGTATCCGCAGAGAAACCGGCGTCGACAAGAACATCAGCGGCACGCTCGGCATCCTCCAAACGACCGACGAGCCGGTCCAGTTTATTCTGCAGCTTTCCCACATCATCTATTTGCTGTTGCACAATCTTAATTTCTCGGGCAGGTGGCGAAAGCTTCTCAACCTCAGCCTCCAGATCATTTAGATCGATACCCAGGCTCTTCATCTGCTCGTTGAACTGGGACACAGCTGTTGCTGCGGACTGCAGCTCACCACAGCGATCATCTAAGCGACCTTGCAATTCGGATATGCGATCAGCTAATCCATCGACTTCATTAGTCAAATGATCTGCATCACCGCCGGCGGCACGTGCCTCGGCACTAATATCCTTTGCCATTGCCTTGAGCGATTGCAGCGGTTTACTCAGATTCGTCAGCTCTTCGCGAATAGCCTTGACACGCTCTAACAACTTGGGGTCCTTAGCAGCTCCGCCCAGGGCATCGTGTGCGGCCAAGCGATCCTCGCAACGGCCCAATGAATGATCCAGGTTGCGGAGTTCATCATTGAAGTCTCCCAAGCGACGCGAGCAGTTCTCAATCTCGTGAGCACGTGCAATTAAATCATTGTTCAGACGCTCCCAACGATCGCGAATATCCTGCAACTCAGCCTTGATGGGTTCCTTGTCTATGTCACAACTGCTGAGGAATGTTTCACCCAGACCTTTGGTGTTCTCAAATTCTCCCGAATGCTTCCATACTTCGCTGCGGAACGTTTGCAGATCACGCAGACGAGTTTCCAATTTGGATTTGGATAACACTCCGGGGGTCAGGTCCGCCAATTTATCCTCTGCGGTACGCAGCCAGGCAAGGAAGGTCTCTGAAGTCTGTGAATATTTCTTGCAATGCTCCATGCAGGTCTGCAGACGCGTGTGGCGATCGACAGCCTCGCGACGCAGTTTCTCCCACTGCTGTTGTATGCGATCCAAATCACGTTTGACGCCACGATCCTGCTGACGGTCGGACAGATCCTTGCCCTTATTGATCAGCATTATGACTTCATGCTCACGCGCCATAACTTCACGATAGATGGGCTCGTGCGTGTCAATCTGGTGTTGTAGTGTTGGCTTGTGAGCGGATACGAGCAGACGATCGGTCAAATTGGACAGCTCGCCGGATAGCCAGCCGAGCGTCTTCGAACAGTTCTCAGCAAAGTGCCGACCATCACGTAGAGAAGCCTCTGTTTCAGCCTTCTTCGTGTCCAGTTTCTTCTGCAACGCCAAGTATTGTTTCTCCAGTGCTGCTACGCGTGAGTTGACATCAGCGCGAGAAGCGGGATCGCCCAGAATGTTGCACAATGTGGCCGCGGATTGCTCTACGTCCGCCAAGAGTGGACGCTGACCCTCGAGCTGTCGTTCAAGGTTCTCGATCTTGCGCAGATTCTCTTGGTGATCGCCTTCGGTTGGGAGCGCATCCAAATTATCGCTAATGCCTTGCAGAGCCTCACGCAGACGATTGACAGCTGCATCGAACTCCTTTGAGCTGTCGGCAGCACCGCCCAAACTATTAGCGCGATCATCCAGCTTACCCATTAGATCATCCCACTTGGTAATCACATCTTTGAGCTTAACCTCAACTGCTTGAGCATCGGGTGTGCCAGCTAAATGATCGACAACATCGTGCCCCAGCTCCTGCAAGTGCTTCAGTTGTGGCTGTTGGGTGCGGAACTCTTCGCGCAATACTTGCACCTGTTGCACCTGGCTCTGAACCATGCGTGGATCTGAGGAAATGGGCCCCAGCACAGTCAGCATGCGCTCTTTGCTATCTAGCCAGCTCTTGAGATTGCCATGGGTGTCCAGGAAGTCGCGCAGCTTCTCAGCGAAAGCAATGCGATTCTTGCAGATGTCATTGAGATTCTTCCACTTCTCTTGAATATTGTCGTTCTCCGCACGTAATTGCTCGGCGCCGGGTACATCCGACTTGCGTCTCAGAATATCTTTTATCTGTGCCTTTGTGGTGTCCAGCAAACTCTGCTTTTCGTACATATCTTCAAGGATCTTCCGCGCCTGTTTAATGCAGCGATCGGCCTCATCTTTGTTTGATACCGACTCCTTAGGCACCTGGCGTTGAATACGTTCTAAGAACTGAGCCAATCCCTTGAGGTTTTCGTACTGCTTGCGTAACTCTTCGCTAAGATTCTCAAGCTCATGCTGACGATCATTCAGACGAACTCCAATCAAACCATAGCGATTGTTTATCTCGCTCAGCTGTTGCTGCACCGGAGACAGCTCAGAGAGCTGGAAGCCATCCTGAGAGGATCTGCGGCTACCGAATCCACTGGAACCAGTCGATAGTGGCGACAGTATGCCTCCCTTGGTCGGGCTGGGGCTTCTGGCGTCTCCGGACATGCGGCGCAGCGGACTTGTCCTCTTAATGGGACTGTACGTTGACCGTTTACGTGAAGGACTCTCCGGCCGCACAAGTGCATCATATTGGGAGCCAATATCGTTGATCTTGTCAATAGTTGGTGCATAGTCGCGATAGTCCTTGCAAATGGGTTTCAATTCATCATTCTGTTGGCGTATCTTGTCCAGATCGATGGCCACAGGCGCAAGTCCATTAACGCGTCCTTCTGTGGTGGTCAGCCAAGACAAGACCTCGTCCTTAAGGCTCTCGTAGGCCAGACGACGTTCAGCTTTCTGCTTGGACAGCTTGGCGCGCTCATCTATGCTGATGTTAATGTTACGCCACTGAGATTCCAATGCCTTGATACGATCACGCAAAGCGCCGGTATCAGTCACATCGCGCAACCCGATCAGTTCCTTGCCATTACGCACACAATCCTCAAACTGCGGCGCCAGCTGATCCTTTTCGCGTGCCAAGTCGAGCATGCGTCGCGCTACTTCCTCCGTGGCGAGCAAACTGGTCTCACGGCTATCTAGGGCCTCCTGCAGGCTCCCCATGCGCTGCTCAACGGTGCTAATATCATCCAGGTACTTAGAGAGACGACCATATACATCATCAAGGAATTCGCCACGTTTGTTAGCCTTCTCGTAGAGTTTTTCAAACTTGCCGGTGACATCGTTCAAATTTGACTCCACCTTCTTGGCTATACGTGCATTGGATGCACTGGCTAACAGATGCTTGGCAGAGATTTGAACGCTGTCGATGCTAGCTTGGTGCGATTGCAAATCAGCCAAAAGCACTTTGTGCTCGCGTATTTGCTCCTGCAGACGCTCCTTGATAAGCGAAGCAGGACGCAAGTTTAATTTGAACTTGTCCTCGGCTTGATTTACCCAGCCCACCAGGCTATCGAGAGCATCTTGTACGCCCTGCGATTGCACCAGGGTCTTATCCAAGGTCTTGCAATGGTTTCCAAGCGTATCCAACAGCTGTTGATAGTTGTTCTTCAGATCAGCTATGGGCAGCTCCAGTTGATTGATTTCCATGGGACTGAGTTGACCGCCTAAACTGCGGAGAAGATTATCTAAAGCCTGCTGAGCATTGTCCACCAGGCGACCGCTAGACAGAAGCTCATTGTGCAATGCCTTAGCTTCATTCATCTGATCTTGCACGCCCTTCGGGTCTCCAGCGACAGGTTCAGATATTATACGAGAAACACGAGGCTGAACGCTGCGCAACCATTCATTGGCTTTATCCAATGCATCCTGGTACTCACGCTGCCTGCCACCCAAGCCAGAGACACGATCTTGTAACGCATTGACACGGTTCAGAAGATCCTTGTACTGTGCTGATACCAGCGAAACTTCCTGGCGTATGGGACTCTCAGCACTAGACAATGGCTCCACATGAGGCAGTCTTTCTGGCAGTGAGGTGCGGAAATCGTTCAGCACAGCTAAGAACTCCTTGCTCTCATCTACAAACTTCTGTGCGGCCATGGTAATAAAACGTAGGTCCGCTTGGTGCCCAATCACATCGCTGACAAATTCTCGAATGGTGTCTGCCTGTGAGGCGAGTCGCGTGAGGTCTGACAGCGAGCGTTCCTTATCCTCGAGTGTGCGACGTGCCAGCTGCAGCCAGTCGGAGAAGATATCCAACTCACTGCGCAGCTTAGTCAGCTCATCACGTCCAGCCTCAAGGCGACGCAGTAGACGCAGTGTACGATCATTGACACGGTCTACACGTGAGCGCAATTCACGACCAGAATTCTCCAGAGTGGTGACTTCTGGTGCGGAGAGCACATCACCGCCAGTGAGAACAATTTGACGTATTTGTTCCAGACAGGTGGCTACTGGACGCTGCTGCGATTCGATTTCATCCTTGATTTGCTATAAAAAGGAAAAATAGGTTAAATAAGGAAATAATATATCAATAATAGATGTATAATTGATAAAATGTTAATGCAAAAATATACGACAGGTAAAGCATTAAATCTCCCATTTTAAAACAGCGAAAATAGTATTTCAATACTAAATCTTTAGAGTGTATTACCTTGAGCGCATTGATCTGATTGCGCAGATCATCGATTTTTTCTCGTGGGCCGCCAACGCTTGAGATTTTCTGTTCAACTGAAGTGACCCATTTGAGCAGATCGTTTACATTCTCCTCACACATGTTGAACTTCTCGAATACTGCTTGCTGTATACCACAATTTTATGTTTGATTATGGTGATAAAAGAGACAAAAATTAGTAAAGTCTTAAATGAAAAGCAAAGCTTAACCAGTTACAGGTTCATACTTAAATATTTTATACTCGGGGGTAATATTTAAATATATATGTATAGATAGAGAATAAATGAAAATATTTAAAAGAATTTTGATTTAAAAAATATATAATCGAAAGGCATAAAATATGTAACACAAAATATATATATAGAGCACACAAACATACAATTGCTGGAATATAAAAAACTTAAGCGGCGGTAAAAGCAAGAGCAAGAATTTTTTTGTGAAAGCATTTTATAGGCGAAGCAAGAGTTATGATAAATTAGATTAGGCTTTTAAGCATTTTAGAGTACATTAAACATAACAAATATAAATAATAGTTAAAGGACGCACAAAATAACACCAAGGTTTACTACTAGGCACTACTAAATAATTAACGAGCACTACTTTTGGACTGGGAAAACTACAAAAGTTTTATACTTTTTAGTATGGGAAGCTAACTACGTTTTAATGGTTTTTGTTTTGTTGTTGAGTATTATTGTTTTAAGATTAGTGTTAGGGTTTGGGTTTATATTTTTGTTTTGTATTTTTGTTTATATTTTGAGCATACTCAAAAAATTAAAACTGCAAACGAAATAATATAAGAATTGTATGTATAAAATGCTGAAAATAGGTAGAAAATCGATATTTAAGATATATATGTGTAAAAATAAATACTAAAAAATACTAGCTAATTTGAGCTAAGAGCAAGTTATGATTAGCAAATGAATTACATTTGCCAGATCTTAAACTAACTAACCAAACTGTAACGTAATCCAATTTAAAAAAAAAATTCTTTTAATATATATATAATGGTTTGTAAAAAAAATAATAATAGTGTTGAAAAGGTGTTTATCAAAAGTTAGCATTGGATAATGGAAGATAAAATAAGAATACATAGAAGTTGAATATAAAATATCTAATAGGATTGGTTTGGTAGGTTTACTATATAGATTTACAAAGAGACTCTACAGCGTTACAGTTCGGTATGGTTAGGAATGAACCTCAAGAAAATGCTGCCTAGTAGGGGCTTACGAGAACTAAGGATATAAAAAGTATATGCTTGTAAAAGTATATGTGTATGTATATGTTTTGTGTTATCGATAGATATGTATGTAGAGGTATATGATAGAGAAAGATTATAAATAAATTATTGCCGACGTCATTCGTGCTGAGTAGTTATGGAGAGTAATGGAGACGCGCGTTGCGTTGCGTTTGCCAGATCAAGCAATTTGATGATTGATTTTAATGTTGTCTGATATGATAACAATCGATCTGTGTTGTGATTATGTTGTATGTAGTACTTGCTGATAGACATATTTCTTGCTGCATTCATAACTTGAAAAACTTTTAAAAGCAAGTTCAGCAAACTTATTTGGTTCATTTTTAAAAAGTTATGCGATAGATTTGATTTAATTGATGTGTTTTGTGAACGAGAACATATAAAACTCAATGCCATGCGCTGCAATATAAGAAAATTTTTGTCCATTTTTCAGGACAAGCAAAATAAAATAATAATATAATCATAAATATGATTAGCAAATAAAAATTTTCAAGTTTTCATTTTAGATAAGCAGACAGAGCTGTTAGTTAGTCCGATGATAGAAAGAATAGAGATTATAGCGCAGTGATCAAAAAAGTATGTAACGAAAATTCGAAAAATTATGATTATTATATAAAATTATATATATAATATACCAAAAAGAAACATGCCACGAACTGTAAAATTTTGTATAGAATTTTTTTGCAGTGATTTCAAGTTTCGCTTATAAATTTGTTTTGAAAATTGGAAAGTAATAAAAACCCTTTAGAACATATAGACACAGGTGCAGAATAACTCGGTCAAACTTACCCTCTGTTCGGCTGGCAGTAGTAAACCCTTCTCGGTGGCCTTCACCAAATCGATGTTATTTTTGGGCTCATTGGCATCGTTCATACGACCTTCAGTGGCATCAATCAAGCCACTGCCTATTGCAGCAGTCAGTGGCACGATGACACCTGAGCTAGGATCACGTACCACCGTCGAGGAGGGATCGATTAAGCCGGCGCTAATGGACTCGGCCAATGTATACTTCTTACGCTTGATGATGTCGGGATGCATTTGGAAGGGATCAACTAGACAGCCATTGGTTGGATTGTACAGGTTAAATGTGATGGCCTCTAGCAAACCAAATGAACGCTTGGGTGTGCAGATCAAGCCACTCTCGTAGGCCTCTTGCAGTGTGCATAACTTTGAAGTTTGGGTATTCAATACGTTCGCCTTGTTGGCATCCATCAGGCCTTTGCGGAAGGCCTCTGGCAGACGCACGAGTTTCGCCTTGGCCAAATCTTTGACCAATGCTGAATCGGGATCAATAATGCCAGTGCCAGCGGCATCCTTAAGCGTGTATATCTTGGGCGACGTTTCGATGACAGTTAGTGAATCGTTTGCGCTGTCATCGCTGGCGGGGATTATTGGCTGATAGGTTAGCATACCGGTTTGAAGATCCAAGCACTTGGATTCAGCTGCCTGATCGAATGTAATGGGTTCCCGTACATAGATCAACAGCGTAGGATCAAATGCGAAGTATAAGGCTTTAGGATCAACGAGCGTGCGCTTTGTAACGTCTACAAGACCACGTTCCTGGGCCAAAGCGTATGGCAGGAATTTAAAGCTATCAAAATCTCGCACGAGCGCGGTCTCCGGATCGATTATATTATACTTGATAGCTTCCTCAAGTGACATTTCGCGAGGTTTGCTTATGACAACGCTTACGGGGGTTTGACTCAAGAGTTCAACGCTATCTTGACGACGTACGATTTCATTGCGATCAGTAAGAGGACGCGGTATGGTCACAAGTATGCCACGTGCGAATGCTACATCGTAATTGTATGTCGATTTGGATTTCGGATCAAAAACGCGTCCCTTAGTAACGTCGATGTCACTATTTTCTATAGCTGCTGTTAGCGGAAGTTCCTTGCCCGTTAGCTGATTCTTAAAAATAGTACTCGCGGGGTCTATAAAGCCTGAGTGTATAGCTTCAATCAAATCGAGATACTCGCCGGTCGTGGGATCACAGAATTTGCCTGTTTCTGATCGGTAAAGCTGCATGCGTAGAACCATTTCAAGACTCAGTAGACGACGGTTGGAGACAATTAAGCCCCGTGCTCTAGCTGTCTGTAAATCTATTTGTTCATTGCCCAGATTATAACAACCCTTGGTATCATCAATAAGCTGCTCCTTAATGGCATTTGCTAGGCGCATATACTTGCCCGACTCATTGTGCTTAACTAAACTGGAAGACAGACTAACAACATCCTCAACACAGGCTTCATTTAGATTCAGCTTTCGATTGGTGACTGGGTGCAAAACTTGACGTGTGGTCACATCATAGAAGCCCATGGCCAAGAGCTCATAGAGCCCAAAGCCAGCATTTTCTATATCCACAATCAAACCCAAGTTCATGGCCTCACCTAGAGGAACAAAGCTAGCGCTGCCTGGTTCCTTAAAGACACCCTCTCTTCTATTAATGATACCATTGCGACAAGTCTCACTGAGACTAAGTATTTGCTCCGACTGCTCATCAAAATAGCAAGGTAACTGTGGATTGATGACAAAGCTCCGCATACCCTCCAATAAAGTAATTTTACGTCCAGTTTTGGGGTCCGTCAATTTACCAGTTTTGTCATCGAATAGACCCTGATGAATAGCACGCTGTACGCTTATGGGAGCATTAACATCCATAAGAATGCCAATGTTAAAAGCATGCTTTATAGTCACTGACTGGTTGTTATACAGTAATTTGGCATTCTGGGGATCTATGAGACCTGTGTCCTTGGCATGTGTCAAGTTGAGCTGTTTATACAAGCCGCTCTTGAAATCTCGGATCTGCACGCTATGTTCATCTATGAGATTGGTATCTAAGGCCTCGGCAAAGTTCAGTTTTTCACCAGACTTGGGATCGATAAAGTGACCATCAGTTTCATCATAAATATTCTTGACAACAGCCTCAATGAGACGCAAGGGTTTCTTAGCCTCTACCAGCACACCCTTATCGAAGGCTTCTTTGAAATCAATATGCTGATCATTCGCATCCCTAACTGTGCCCTGCTGACTATCCACAATGCCTGTCTCCGTGGCCACACCAAATGGCACAACTTGACCACAAACATTGACGACCGTCGAATCGGGATCGAGTATACCCCTACGAATGGCACGTTCAGTTGTCAGTTTTTCACGCGTGATCGTATTGCTAAACTGGCCGGTCTTGGGATCGTATAAGCCTCTGTAAACTGCATCGGGCAGACTACGCTTTCGTTTAGGCGGTATAAGAATACGGTTTTCGAGAGCTTCGTTTAGAGAGAGCTTTGTTGATGCATACGGATTAATAACAAAGCCACCAACTGGATCTAGATAGCCCTTCGCAATGGCCTCATTCAAAGAAATAATGGATTCAGTTTTGGGATCCAGTAGCACCAGCTCCTCGGGATTGATGAGCTTCTGTGCAATGGCCGTCTTTAGGTCGACCTGTTTTCCGTCAATATTGAATTTCGCTGTCAAAGGATCGTAGAGACCACGCAGCAGACAATCGACGAGAGACCAGGGTTTCTTAGTACTTATCAGATAACCTTTGACAAAGGCCTCGTCCAGGCTAATATTTGGAGAACTAAGAGTACCACGTACTGTATCCAGAAGACCGACTTTCGCAGCTTCCTTGCCTGGCACAATTTTATCATTCTCGGTATCTTTAACCAATGTGGAGTCCAACTCAACAAAGCCCATTTCAATAGCCTGCTGTAGCAGAATATCTTCACCTGTGACCGGATTCAGTACCTTACCCGTGCTGGGTGTGTAATATTCACGCTGCAGCACCTCGGGAAGGCTCCAGGTTACGTTGTCGGTCTTCACCAACTGCTGTTCAACACCCACGTCAAACGGCACAAGAGTGTTATTCTTGTTATCCTTAATCTGGCCCGTTGTGAGCACCAGCTCATCCTCAATAGCGCAGTCGAGCTTCAGCTCCTTCTTGGTGACTGTATCCACAATCAGGGAAATTTTAGGATCAACCAAACCAATTTCTATGGACTTTTGTACATCTACCTGATTTTGAGACTCGGAATCGTAGAGCTTGCCAGTCTCCGGATCGTAAAGACCCTTGCGTACAGCTGCTTCTAGGGAAATGGGCTTACGTGCGCCGGGCACTAAGAAACCCAATTGCAAAGCAAGCTCCATTGGTATTTCTTTCAATGTCTGTATATCTATGACCGTACCAGCCTGCATATCAACCACACCCAACTCAATTGCCATACGCAATGGGATTACCTCACCGCTAACTGGGTCGCGCACCGATATCGACTGTATGTCCAGTTTGCCACTGTTGATAGCATCAACAATGGAGCAAACTTGACCATCGTCAAGCACCACTTTGCCTGACCGGTGATCTATTATAACATTCTCTATGGCTGCGGGTCTCTGCTCTTCGGGATTAGCACTTATTATCCATTTACGTTCAATACACTCAAAGAACGGTATTTTCTTGCCTGTCTTGGGGTCCACCATGTGACCAGTGTGTTTATCCATTAAAGGACGCTCAAGTGCAACTGCCAGGGTTTCATATTTTCCTTTACTAAAGTTCTTGACCAATATCCTATCTGGATGAAAGATATTCATATCAAACACTAGTGTTTGGAAAGAAATTTTCTGACCTGTCGACGGATCTATGAAACATTGAAGGCTCGTATCGTAAATGTTCAAGTCACTGAAATTCTCAGGCGTCAATTCGGTATCTACATCCACCAAATAGTTCACCCGGTTAACAACAATCAAAGTATCGTCTATGATTTGCAGCTCATCCAAAGGACTAAGCTGTTCTTCTTTGAGTAGTGTGGATACACTTTCCGACCGTGGTTCACCATCTAATATGACTTTACACTCCTCTGGGCTAATCAATTTCTGTGATATTGCATCACCTATCACCAACGTCGTGGGTACTTCGCGTTTACCTGAATGCTCCAATGTTGTGACTGTAGTTTCCACTGTATCGAGTGCTTCATCATCGGGCGTTGGCTCTATGCTGCCACTGCTTGTTGTTGTGGTTGTTGTTGTTATTTTCGTCACAATTGTTGTACTACTTGACGAGCTCTCAGGTTGGATTGCCGTTTGTTGAGGTTCTTTTTGGGTTTGCGGTACAATGTTCGTAACTTCCTGTGTGGGTTTAGTAATTTTTTCCGTAGTTAACGCATCAACCAGAGCTTTCCCTGCCAATATGGGTGCTCCTACTATAGCAAGTGCGCCCAATTTAGCCGCATCTTTTACATTCTGCATTATCTTGGAGCTACCATCCCCAGCAGGTTGGTTTTGTTGCTCATGTTGTATGAAATCGACGACTGTTTGGTGTTTCTCTGTCAAATTTTCCGGTTGTCTGATATTTTCCAGAGCACCAGGTTGTTGTTGGTGATGTGCTGTTACAGATGTTACTGATGTTATTGTTTCTGTGGTGTGTGTGCTTGCAATTGTTGGCTCTGTACTTGAATCTTTAGGCTTCTCCGTGGCCTCCTCTGTGACTGTCACTACAGTTTCCGTGGTAGAAGACAGTGTTTTGGGCTGCTCCTTAGTGTCTTCTGAGATAATCACTGTTGGTTCTTTATGAGGCGACTCATCCTTATTGGGTTGTTCCTTTGAGTCAACCACAGACACAACTTCCTCGGAAGCAACCGGTTCATCTTTGACCAACTTATGTATCTCTTCTGTTACACTGACAACTTGTTGCGGCTTTTGCTCTTCAGTTGTGGTTGTTGTTGTTGTTGTAGTGATAGTTCTAGTGGTTGTAGACTCTGTGATAATGGGCTGTTCGACAGTCACAGCTCGCTCCTCCACCAAAATATTTAAGGACTCAATTGGTTGAGATTTTTGCTCAATTTCCTTTGGCACTTGGTCAGAGCCTTCAACCAGCTTCTCTGGTTTATTCTCAGTTGACTCTATTGTTTTCACTACTTCTTGTACAGTTGGCTCGGAAGTTTTCGTTGTTATAACCTTTGTTGTGATAGTTGTGAGAGTGCTTTGGGATTCCGTGCTAAGTGGTTCTTCTTCTAAGGTTTCAGTTACTTTAGTTACTGTCTCTTGGAAAGGTGCAAGTGGTGCTGTGTAAGGTGGCTCCAATTCGGACACTTCCTCCTTAACAGTGTTTCTCAGTGCAGGCTCTGGCTTGGTTCCCGGATCCTGTTTGACAGCAATCTCTTGCTTTACTACTGAATCGGACGGCGGTTCTCTCTGAGCAGGTTTTGGCGAGTCATTTTGTTGTTGAACTGGAGTAGGTTCCCCTCGGGATAGAGTAATAACGGTTTCCGTCACTTTAGTGATTTCTTCTTTTTCTTTGGGGATTTCAGTAATCTCTGTTGTCACCTTTAGCTGATCTAATGGCCTATCCACCTGTGGCTCATTAGACTTCTCACTGGTTTCTATTTGAGTGGTTTCTATCACTTTTGTAACTTCTGGACTTCCCTCTTTAGCTTCCTTGTCCTTCACTGTGTCCTTGGGTTGGACTGTTAATTTTTCTTTTTCTGATTCAACTTTGGTTATGTCAGACAGCACTTCGTTTGCTTCGGTTATTTTTGAGGTAGTTATCGTTGTGACGGTTGTTGTTGTTGTTGAGCTGGACGCTGTTTGCTGCTGCTTTTCATTTGCTATAAAGTTCGCCGTTGTGCTGCTGATAAACTTTTCCGTATCCTGCAGGAGGTTATCGACTTCAGAGGGCGATTGTTTTGACGGAGCTTCTGGTTGATGAACTGCTATGCGCTCTTCTTCAATGAATGTTACTTGAGATTTCTGTGGCAATATTGTTTCTTTGCTACTGCTTATCGTTGTTGCTGTTGTAGTCTTTGCTTCTTCAGCGTTGGACTTGGCGGACTTAATTAAACTCTTAACGCCGCTAACAATAGCGCCACCTGCCAGCACAGGAGCTGCAATGACACCCAAAGCTCCCATTTTCGCCGCCTCCTTGACATTCTGCAATGTCTTGGATGGCTCCTTATTGGGTTTAACTGAACTTTCAGGGGTCTCCATTGTAGATTGTGTGGTGCTAATTACTTGCAATTCTTGTTTTCTTGTATCTGAACTCACCACAACGGTTTGTGTGCGCTCCTCGACAACCACTGACTGATCCTTGGCATTGGGGACTAAAATTGGGGACAGCTGCTCCGCTGTTTCCCCTGTTGTGGCTTTGGTCTCGCGTGTTGTTTCTTCCTCACGTAGTATACCAAGCTCCTTAGCTTGCTCCAGGCTGCACACCTCACCAGTGTTTACATTCTGTACCTCATTATTGGATATAAGTACGTAACCCTGCATAAGTTCGATTGTTTTTGTGGTGACTGTGTGCACCGCACGTATTGTCTCCATGACCTCTGTCTTGGGTATGGGTTTTTGATTGACAACAAAGTCGGAAAGGCGCTTAACGACTAGTACACCATCCTCCAGTGCTTGGCGTAACGACAATCGCTGGCTAGTCGAGGGATGCGTATAGGTCTGCGCAGCCACATCGATAAGACCGCGTTCCAACGCAGGTACAACTTCAATAGCATCCGGTTTGGGCGCATAAGGTATGGACATGATGAAGTCTTCATTGATAGCCTGCTTAATGGAAAGCGGTTTCTTGGTGCTAGGATGCAGTACAACAGACTTGTTAGGCTCCACAAGACTCTTTTCTACAGCCACTGGGAATATCATACCTACGGGTGGTATTTCTACTTTGACTTTCTGCTTATCATAGCTCGGGTCGAATAGGTTTGCTTCGATCGCTTCCGAAATGTTAAGCGTTTTATTCTTATAGTTGAATGTAGATTCATCTGGATTGATAATGCCCTTTTCAATGCCTTCTTCCAGTGTGCACTTTGTTGGCTTATGCAGTTTGGAATGTGGGTCGAGTACTTCACAAACAATGGCTTCGTGTATGCTCAAGGGATAACCGCTCTCCGGATGTACAATAGTCTGTGACTTTGGATCAATAAGACCCTGTGACTCCAGTTTTGGTATGGATAAACTCTTGGCCAATGGCATAAGAATGTGATTTGTTTGCTCCGGATCAATTATCTTTTGTTCGACAGCCTGTCGCAGATTGAGCACACGATTACGCTGTGGATCAGTCACATGTCCCCGGCGTCCATCAATCAAACCAGTATTCAAAGCTTCGCTAATATTTACAACTTCACCTTGGGGATTTGTAAAGTTTTGTGTATCCTCAAGTATTTGGCAGGTCTCCTCATCAAGTATGCCTTTGCGTAGAGCATCCCGTGGCTTTAATATGACTTTGCGCATCTTTTGCAGCACCACCACCTTCTCCTCTGTTGTTGAAGTTGTTGTTGGTTCATAATCAAAGGAGCGTCCACGCTGCAGCTGATCACGTGACACAATACCACGCTCATAGGCCACCTCAACAGGTATCTGCTCACCGGTTCGTGGATCAACCACAAAACGAACAGTGCGCAGAGCGCCCTCAGCGGCTACGAGTGGGGCACCCACCACGCTGAACAAACCCAGCTTAGTAGCCGTAATTAAATCAATCGGCTGTCCCTCGGCATCCAGTATCGTTGCAGTGCGGGGATCGTAAATGGATCTAGCAATGGCTTCTGTAACGGAAATTTGTTGCTTTGTTGTGGGATCCACGATTTTAATAAGCTGCTCATCAACAAGACCCTGCCGCGCGGCGTCAAAGATGTTCTCCGTCTGTCCGTTTTGAGTGAATATGACGAGCCCTGTGGACGGATCGTAAATGGCGCCTGGTGCTATTTGCAATGGTTCCGGTGATGCCAACTCACGCTGGCACGTGTTCACCTCTACGAATCGTGGTGGAGCATCCTTCAATGGTGTCGATACCTCCAACACATCAGGCATGTTGTTAACTCGTGTTATGCGCAAAATAGTCTTCTGACTAGCACCACGTGTAGCCGGCACCGTCTCTAGCAGAATTTTACCTTCCGAGATGGCGCTGCGCATGCCCAGCACTTGTTGCCTGTTGTTTGTATAGTTGCCATAGCTGTCAAGAATGTCACGCTCAAAAGCAGACTTCACAGAAATTTTATCTCCAGTGTTGGGTTCGATAACAGCAACAGATAAATTGTTGATAATCTGCTTTTCTATGCACTCTTCGAAGTTTACCAGACGATCTGTACCCTGAACATGGAATACACCTGTGTCCGGATTAAATAGACGGTGCTCAATTGCATCTTTAAGGCGCCAACCACCAGGCGGCAGTTCCATAATCTGACGCTCTGTTACATTCTGTTCCAAATAGCTACTCTTCTCCAAATTAATGAACTCCGATACAACGCGTTGAGGTTTTATTAATTCCTGAGAAATTGGTATTTCGACTGATTTTTCAACGTATTTTGTATGTTGGGTGTTGAGTTTGATAGGCTCCGCTTCGGGTATTATTTGTTTGGTCACTATTGTTATGGTTGACTTGGTCTTTTTGCGATTTGTGGGCTCCGGCACCGTTTGATTACTATCGGGCACAAGAAGGCCATAGTTAAGCGCCTGTTGCACAGAGTAAACATTTCCCGTCTTGGGATCTTTAAATAGTTGTCTATCCTCATCAATGAAACCCTGACGCACTGCCTCAGTAAAAGTCAGTAAAACTGTATCTCCTGGCTCCTGAGAGCCGGCACGTATGGTTACATAGCGGTTGATCGTCCGAGTCACAGTCTCTGTAGTCAGTGTAATGTTGAGCAGGCTGCTCAGCAGTAGAGCACCCTCGGGTGTGATGAACTTACGCTCAATGGCGATGTCCAGAGGCACTGTTTCAGCAGTCTTAGGGTCGAGTAAATAGCCAGTCTTCGGGTCAATCAGATTGTGATAGACCAGATCGAATACGCTGAGCTCCTTGCCACTGGCATTGTGCACGCCAATGCCGCGACTAAACATTTCATAAACCTCCTGCCGCACCAGACCCTCACCAACGGCCACCTCTAGTGGAACTAGACTATCCCTACCTGTCTCTAAGGCAAAGCCCGTGCTCTTGCGACGTAAAATATCACGCGAGAGGGCCACATTAAAGCTAACATAATCATTGCTACGCAAATCCTTGAAACCATCAATGTCAAAAATGGAACGCTGCGATACCGAGCTTATCAGGCCACGTTCTACAGCGTCGGGTATGCTAATTAGTTCGCCAGTCATGAAATCACGATATCTACACTCCGCCGGTAACACAATGCCATCGGCAATGGCCTCCTGCAATGTGATTAACTCACCCTTTCGTTTCGTTATGCACTTGAGCTGGTTGCCATCCAAGACACCCGCTTCGATGGCCTGCATAATGCTTAGTTTCTCGCGACGCATGGGACTTGTGATCAGGGACTGTTTGTCGAGCAAATTTAAATCACATATATCTTTAAGGGTATACGGCTTCACAATCAATTGACGGTTACGTGCCTCCAAGAAGCTAAGCTTCTCTTTGGTCACCTCGTTCAGATAGCGACCGGTCTTAGCATTCAATACGCCCGACTTTAACGCATCTTCTAGTGTAATCTTTACATCGCGTTTAGCATCGACTACTTCGCGCACGCTCGCATCGATTAGCTGATTGGCAATAGCCGAATCCAAACGGAACTTGTCACCAGAATTGCGGTCTATAATCCAGCCAGCATTATCCACCAGGCCATGGGCAATGGCATCGCTTAAACACAGCGCATTCGATTTAATTGTCACCGATTCATGTCGTATCAGATAGCCACGTTCGTAGGCCTCGGCCAGGCTGATTGTTTGGCCCGACTTGACGCGATACAGGCCCGTCTTGGCATCCACACTGCCAGCACAAATGGCATCGACAATATTTCTAGGTTTCTCGGGGGATGCCACGTCCAAGGGGGATTGCGTTGGCAATGGCAACTGCTCTACTGTGACTATGTTGTTTACCTTGATGCGTTTCTCTGCCGTCTCATAGCCGGACTCCGCTTCGCTTATCTCTCGCTGTATCACCTCCAGCAGTGAGAGTTCACGTCCAGTCGCATCTCGTCCTGCACCTGGCTGCAGCAACTGTATCGCCAGCTGTGCATCGATCAGACCCTGTTCGGCGGCCTGCTCAAGTGATATGCGACGGTCACCCACAAGCATTTCGCCAGTCCGAACATCCAGAATGCGCAGCTGTATGGCTTCGCCAATGGTTAAAACGCGACCCGTGCGCGGATCACGTATGCCGGCGATATCCAGCACAGAGGTAATATTCCCTCCCCGCTTAAGGCTGCGTATCTCGTTGAATTGTATTTGCGACTGAGGTGTAGCTCCCGACTCCTGTCCAGCGGCATCGATGCCATCGCTGCTGTAAATGCTCTTCGAAGAGCTTTTCGTTGTTTTCGTTGAGCTGAATCTAAAAAACCAGAAAAAAACATTTAATATATGGGTAATATAAATATTTATATTTTAATATTTTTCTCACAAATTTATAATTTTTTTATATTAAGAAATTATTTTGCTCAGTGTATTTAGTAGAAATTTATGGTAACTTCACTTACTGTGTTGTGCTATATGTTGTTGTGTAGAGATCATCTGGGCGTGCAGCGTAGCCATCGCCAGTTGGCACGCTGCCCGCACTGAAGTCAACTCTAAAGGTCTTGAGCGGTTTCTGCAGACTTTCAGCGTATTGCTAAACCAGCCAAGAAAAAGAAACAAATGCTCATTAGCCAAAAATGTAAAAAAAAAGTTGAGTAGTTAAATTTTTCAATTGAGGGAGAGAGAGAGAGAGAAAGAGAGATTGTTGGGGAGAGTGGGTAGATTTTTGGGGAGATTGGGGATTGCATTACCTGAAACTCGAACGCGAAGTCATAGTCACTTTCCTCTGCCACATGGACAGTTGTGGTTTGGGTTTTGGTTTTAGTTTGGGCCGCTTTGCGACCCGATCTATGCTGAGGCATGTCTAAATCTTGGGTTTCTTTCAATTTGACATAGTCATAGTCAGCACTGGTAGGTATAGGCACTTGATTTAATTCTGACGTTTCTTCAATGCACTGCGAGATTTATAATAAATTAGAAAACGAACGAATTTACGCACATATTTTCGCCTCTAAAACTCCCTGTCTCTGCTTCTTTACTACAATATTTTCAGCGATTGTATCCATGCATGTGTGTGTTTGCAAATGCTTTATGACAGTTATAAATGTGCTTAGATAAGAACTTAACTTGAAAGCCAAAACTTTGTGGGCCATTAAAAAAATGTAGAAACCCTACTAGCAAAATAATTCTAGAGACTTTGACTAAGGTTGGTTTAGTTGTCGGTGTCATAGAACTTTAACATTTTTTATTTTGGGCAATAAAAAATTAAATCAGATATATGATTTAAAGGCCTTTTGATTTCAGCAGCCCATAAATGGTAAGTAAATTAGAAATTATCATCAATCGAAAATAAACTAAAAGAATGCAAACATAAAAGTTCGGAAGAATTCGATCACAAAACTATTTTTATAACATACCAATTGAATTAACTGTGACGCCAAGGTATTAAATTCTTATTGTTTCGAGACTAAGTGATTTTTGCCTTAAAGCTCTCTAATCTGCAGATTGATATCTTAATATAAACTGGAGCCCTTGTGTCTGCCCAAAAATCAAGTGAACTAGTGGGATTCATTTTCATTCACCAAAATCAAAACAAAACGAATAACATTTAGAATGCCGGTATTTGATGACTTATCAGCGCTCTTAACACATTAAGTATTATATTTATCAACTAACCATACCAAAGCACACACCATATCACTCACATATACTTAAGCACACAGTGCGACACAGAAAGCAAAAGCAAGCCTTTATGAAAATAGAAATGACGCTATTATTGAGGGCCACACACACAGCCAGACAGATATACGAATACAAACGCTCTGCGCGGTATATATATATATATATCTGTATATGTATATACAAAAGATATAGAGTACCGAGGATGTGGCTATAACTCTCAAAGTGCTTCACTTCGACTCGGGTGATTACCCTTCGCAAGAAGTGCATAATTAAGTTTTATCTTTGTTTGCATTAAGCAAATACAACAAGGCCAGCATTGATTCTTGACAGAGTACTAGGAAAGCGGTATCTCTGATATCTGAACATAGGGCCATATGTAAGTTCAAGCTTTGAAGTAGTATCCAGACAGACGAAATTGAATAGATTCACCAAGCCAAATACCAAATACACTTGTGTACTGAAATTTCTATGATTCGTAACTTAGCAGAATTTAAATGTCGATAGATAGTAGTAGTTGAATGCATTATAGGTTATATCATATGTCTGCGTTGACCTGAATCTCATGAAGAGCAATGCTAAGTGCAAAATTTTGCTGAATTGCAATATTAAAATTTAAACTGGTAAACTTGAACTTATGGTGTACAAGGGTTTAATCAAAATAAAGAAAACATCATAAAATCTTTAACAAATGTTCAGATGCCGGCATCAAGTGATACTCAGAATTCATGACTAATCAGAACACTCTTAGATAAAGTATAAAACGACGTTAAAATTCAATTGACTGTCAGACGTGGAGCAGCACACACAATTTATTATCAGCAGCCACAGTATACAACTTGCTAATGGAGTTGCTTTACTTTAAAGTCTGTTCGGCAATAAAAAACCAAAAAACCAAAAAAAAATTCTTAATTTACGCTGCAGCAATCACTTTTTCTTTCTCTTTTCACGTTGTTCATTATTCAAAACGGCTGCCGAAGGTCGCCCTAGAGTTAGTAGCGGCAACAAATAAATTATAATTAACAAAAATGCAAAAAGCAAAAAAAAAATAAAAAAAAAAAATAACAAACACATTAAGAGCGCGCACACACTTACATACACATTGAGAAGCGAACACAAACAATGATGTCATCCGTAATTTCTATATAATCTAAAACAAGTTTGCCGTGCGCCCCCAACAAAAAAAAATACACACACACACACACACACACAATATAACAATAACAACATTTGAATGAAACTGAGAGCTCCTGCATAAAGTAGGCCTGAAGTTGCCCTCGCTGCGCTCCTGTATGCGTGTGCGATTTGCGCTTGACACGCTTTAAGAAGCTTTGCCGGCTAAACGAAGAGCTTTCCAGTTGCAACACGCTGCATGCCGCATGTCGCATGCTGCTCAACTAAAATAGGCGGCGACACGATGCTTCTCGAGAGATGTCGCATTCGCTTTCATTTGCTTTTTCTTCTAATTTAATAGACCACACACACACACACACTCACGAATAGCAACTAAAAATACATGTATGTGTGTGTATGTGTTTAAGGCGGCGGCCAAAATTTTTCTGTCTAGTTTAATCGATAAAGAGCAGCGCATATTGCACGTATGAGAATTGCAGAAAAAACCAAGCGCAATGATATATGAAAAAGCTGAACGAAAATGACACAACAAACAGAAAAGCGAAAGAAAATGAAAACCAAACAAAACATAAAACACATAAAAGACACAAATAAAACGATAAAAGTCCTAAAAATAACATAATACGTAAGTGACATTTTTGAGTAAAGTTTTCTTCTTTCAGATACACTGTATTTACTTTAGCCATCGAACTAGATCCAATAACCTAGGTCAAAAAACTATAAAACTAAGATATTTTGAAGCACTTAAGGTCAACGTTTTATAAGACTTTAAGCATTTTATGAAAGTGAAACTAATTTGCTAAGAATGAAACTGTTATAGAGAGATCTCTTAAATTGAGTATTGTAAGTTCTTAAAAATTACTTTAAAACTCCGACACGAAAATAACATTATTTATTATTATTAGAGTTTATTATTATATATAAACTCTTGATATTTCGAAACAAGTTCTAATTAAGACATCATCTATAGGAAATTCAATCAGCCGTATAAATTTGGTATCTTTACGTAGGCAAAGGAGGAAGTGTCTTTCAAAAAGATTGATGATGCTCTAACAGGTTAAAGATTTATTAATCCCACTAAATGTGGTCAAATTTAATCATGTGGAGGCGGTAAATATATAAATTCTGTAAAATTGGTAATTTGAGCAAAATTTAATTTGCACGGGAAAGCTAATACACTCCATGGCAGAGTATTATAATAGTCAAAAGTGTATAAATTTGTTAAAACCTGACTGCAACACATTAGATGGAGAAATTACTATTTTATTTAAAAACTCTGTAGATTAGATTAGTCGCAGTGGCAGCCTTCAGCTTTGGCTCGCTGCTGACAGCAGCTGATGGCAGTCATTGATAGTCGTTGTCAGATGTCACTAACTGAGGATGAGTGTGCAGGTCTCTCTGTATGTGAGTGTGTGTATGTGTGTGCCTGTGCGTGTGTAGGTCAGTTGACTAGTCTAATAATCTAGTTAAGCGCAACACTTTTAATACACTTTTTACGGACGTTTCGAAATTGTTTTTAGGCAATTTTCTTTTAACAAGCTCTGGACTCATGCAACTTGTGTTAGCTCATAAAAAAATACAACAACTCCCAGAAAATAAACCAATTTGTTGTTCGCTTTGTCTGCCTTCATTAACACTCAAATAAATACAGAGTATATGTATGTCCACATGTTTACATATACAAAAAAAAATATATAGCATATGGATTCTTGCGACATATTCAAGGCTATATGAATATTGCATATGTTGTTTCTTGGTTTTATTTTGTATTTTGTTTTCTTCATCTGTTATTTTCAGTTTCACACTTTGAATTCTAGGCGTTATTTTGCTCCTCTATTTGAATTAAAGTATTATTTTTATTTGTATTTTGATTTCTTTTTTATTTGGCTCTGCGAATGACTTCATTTTTTTTCAAATTCGTATTTGGATCTCGTGTGGACTGCAGAACTTTGTATAAAATATTTAAATTTCTATTAAACAAATAAAAGCGGGCCACAGACGTGAATGTCGCGTATTCAATTGAAGGCACGCACACAGCCAAACCAACACAGATACAATCGCACTTTCTATTTGTATGTGACAACGCGGCGTATGAACATTGCCGCGCCGGCCCTATACGTGATGTATTCTTCTATTATAATATTATTTTATTTTTCTTTGCTTTTTGGATTAGGGTATTTTGTTGCGGTTTTGCTTACACGTTTCAAATATGTGCAAAAAATAAATGAAATATTTGATATTCAAATGAATTAATTCAACTCAAAGGGCAACCTTATGTAGGTTTTTTAGCCTTTGTTCACGCAAACACACACAAACACAGCCGCACACATAAAACTTCTTATTAGTTTAAGAAACGCGTCGTACGCGTTCAGTTTTACGTCGTTATACAACCACGTCGCATTTGATACTGAACGGAATTCACAGCCGTAGTTCGTACGGCACGCGAGAGCGGCAAGAGCTTTCAAATTATTCTGCTAGAGCGAGCTTTTGCAGAGAGCAGAAAAATATGCCGGCTATGCGCTCATCAGCTGTTGCTTTTCCGGCTGATTATCAACTAAAATCCATTTACAATTGCCCATTCGATTCGTAAGCTGTCAAAATGCTGCAAACAATACACGGAAGTTCGCGGTGAGAATGAAAACAACGTGTTCGAACAACGTTGTTTGTCTACCGTTCGCTGATTGGTTTTTTTTATAGTTTTGGTTTTTGTTTTTGGGGCCTGTCCAACTGTTAAGGCTGGAGATTTGGGTTGTTTTCGATTTTTGGTAAGCAAAAAAGAAACAAGAATAAAAGCCGACAAATGGCAACTGATTTAACATAACGATAGATACCCTGGAGGCAGCGGTATAGACAAGACAAAAATATACATTAATATATTTTTGGTCAGTCTATACATTAATATATTGTTTTTATGATTTATAAAAAATATATAAAATTGAAAATGTATGTTTCATATTGTATATTATTTCAAAATATTTATGAAATATTAAATTTGTTAAGAATACACGTATTCAAATATTCGAGAATATTTTGATATCATAGAGATCTACAGGGTATTATGTTACATAAATGAAAAAAGTAACAAAAAAGAAAACCAGTTTGTTGTAGTCAAATGGTGAAGCTAACCTTCTAAATAGCAATATGCTCATTCACTCCACTTAATGCCAAGCTTGGCCGCCCATGTTATGCATATCAAGTTAAGCCTTAGACATAAACCCCAAAGCTGGCAATGAAGTTGTCTAATACATACATAGATCTGTGAATATATATAGCTATGCCTAGTAGCATTTCATGATGTCACTCTCAGGCCAGAGCAACACCTTCGAGAGCACAACTTACATACATATTTAGAGTATAGATTCTTAGGTAAAAAGTGCTAATTTTGTTAAGGGCTCTGCGAATACCTCAATTTGAGTGTGAGCAGATGACAACACCGATATCAATACAGCGCACCACTTGAAGGTTTGCTGACCCAACCAACTACCCAAGTGTGGAAACAGTCCTTTCTCTATTCCCACTCATTATATGTTAATTGTTAACTAAATACTAACACAATTCTGCAAACATGGGCAATATTTGACTCTTTTCAAATAGAAGAGAAACAATGCAAAACGAGTTGAGCTTTTTTTGAATTTTATGTTTTTGAACTCTGTGGTTAAATGTATTTTTTAATTGAATTTCTTGGCGCATAAATAAAAACAAAAACCAGTTGCCAAAAATAGTCTGCGAACAACAGAAAAATAAATATAAAAGAAATAAAATCTTAGGAGTTGACAGTTGAAATAATTATAGCAACTAAAAGTCAACAATGAACTGTTGATGACGTCGTTTGGCATTGAATTTCCTAGAAGCGAAGATTGAGTATCCAAAAATATGCGAAATATGTTAATAATATATGCATATTGACATCATGTTATAAACAGAATTCTTAATTGCTAAGTTGACTTCATTTGCCTAATTGGCCAAAAATAAAAATTAATAAAGAAAAAAAATTAAGCTACGACGAATAGAGGTGAAATTTAAGATAGGTAAGCTCGTATATCTTATAAATGCAATTTGCACATTAGACAAATGATTGTCACGAGCACAAAAATAAAATAAATAAAATAATTTATATAAAAAAAATAGTTTAACATTTATATAAATTAATCAAATGGTGATTTATTAGACAACATTTCAAACGCTGACAACGCAACGCAATTGCGCTCTGATGTCATTATTTGCGTGTCTGTGTGTGTGTGGGTCTATCTATTTTGAAGGTTAATTTAATAATAGCATTGCATAAGGCTCGCAAAAAGATACAAAGATACAGATACAGATACAAAGTGCGCTAGAACTAGAAGAACATTCATTGAAAGCGAAAGCTTTCAAGCAGTTTCAATGTTGAACTTGAAGCTGAGATGCTGTAGATAAATATGATATCAGCTGACAGATACAATCAAACTGAGAAATAGTTGTTTACTATTTTCAATAATAGTTAAAACTGGAATAACCTTATGCTTGCAAGAAGAATATCTATGCGACAATCAGTTCATTTTGAAGATACAGGTAGTTTTTTCCCTAAATTTGATAAAAAGTATATATATGTATATAGAAACTACATGAATTGAGCATTCTTTAGACAATACTCAGTTATCAGCAGCATCAATTTTGAATGTAGAAGTGGGAGATATTTAGATGCAAATACTTTATCTGAAAAACTATTGATAGATCTGATATTAACAATGTATCTATATTTATTTGTTATAATAATTCATATGAATACAGATACTTTTTGAACCCAGGAAACTTAATATTTACCAAACTACTAGCAACAAATGTCATGTAGATAATTTGCATAATTACAAATATCGCCGATATTCAGAATAAATATGTCTTTTCAATTCGTCACTTAGGCTATAGATACATGTACTTAAGCACCTCTTGTTGTAATTACACAAATATTGTGCTACTGAGCAAGTGTTTGGATACGTTGCTAAGGTTGCGTCATTAAAATTTCGTTACCTATAATTATAGATACTTTTTGAGTCATTGTACGGCAATTGACGTTTGTATTTAAATTTAGCATCAGGAGTTGTGCAGTCACTCTCTCTTTTTGTTTCACTCTCACTCTCTCTCTCTCTCTCTCTCTCTCTCTCTCTCTCTCTCTCTCTCTCTCTTTCTTTTTCTCTCACTGATCATGTAGATACTCACCAGACCATCGCTGCCATTCACCTCGATTGCAGTTTTTAGCCTCTGCGACAATTGTTCCAGCAATCTGTCGTATTTCGTATTTAGATTATCCAAACGCTGGCTGTAATACTGTGTGGCACCCGGATCACTGTCCGCCGGACGCAGATCGCGACGTGGCGGTGAGAACGAGGGTCGAGCCTCGAGCAGCCAATCGACGAAACGCAGACATTTACTATCGTAAATCTGAGTCCGTAACAAACGGTGACGTCACAAATTTTGATCGCGGCGATGTCGTTGTTGATGTTGTTGTTGATGTTGTTGTTGTTGTCGGCAGCATTTCGGGTTAATTTTTTCGGTTAAATGTTAGTAATTTGCTCGTGTTAAACAAAAGTTTAAGAGGGGTTTGTGTGGGGGTAAATATTGTTGTTCTAGTCATATATTTAGTGCTTTTTATTTCATTGATTAATCGATACGAAATTACGTTGATTACAATTGCTTTTTAATTGTTTGTTGTGTGAGTTTGGTTTGCTGTTTGTTTTTGTTGTTGTGTTGGTCAATATATTTGTTGTTGTTGTTGTTGTTTAACCCAAGTGTTATTGACGCACCTTGTACCCGCAGTTTTAAAACTACTCGCAATCGCGCGCTTCACAAACGAAGCACCGAAATTTTTCATAAATGTTTTTAAAAAGCATTAAATATTGAAAGGTTCGTATACAATAAAGATATAGCAGAGACAATAGACGAGAAGGGTTTAGGGTAGGCAAAGGGAAAAGATAAACTCAATATACAGAATATTGAGTCACATAGTTGATATAATAGTAATTCGAAAATTGTTCACAATCACACGCTCAATCATACAGAAACAGAAGGTAAATGTGCAAAGGTTTAGCATAGGGCAGATGTTATAGATTGCTATTAAATTTTTACAATGTACTATCTAAAAACTGATTGTAAGATGGGTAGTATAGTAATAACTAATATTGGATATTTAAAACATTTGACTAATAAACACAGAGATCTGAGAATCTCTTATTCTAAGCTATTCTTTTTTCCTTTATTGCAAAACTATTTTTGAACTTTATAGCATTATATATTTCATAAACAGTATATGGATATTCTTTTAATTCGTCTAGCATATTGTTGTGCATATTGTATTTTAATTGGCTTCTATGAGAGTTGTTTTATAGCTAACATTTCAAAAAACAAATATAAAATAATTTGATCTATATCTGAGAACTAAAATTTTAATAGGAACTTCTACCACATTATAAGATCCTTTAAGTCGCAATGATTTTCAGAGCAAATCTACATCAAATCATGCCGTATGCCTAATATATATATAGAATTCAGGCGTATTCAGACATACAAACGACAGTCATTCAAATTTTTACCTTAGCTTCGCGAATGAGACGTCCTCCAGCCACGTTGACATTTTCGATTTTTGGTTTTCGTTCGATAGCAGCTCCGAGCAGTTTCTATATATACATATATATTTATATATATATATATACATACATTTGCGAGGGAGGTTTGTTTGCAATTTGTGGATTTTTTTTTTTTTTTTTGGTAATTTTTGTAAAATTTGATTGATTGAGTTTTTGTTGTTTCGTTGTGTTTGTGTTTTGTTTTTCGTTTTTTTATAGAATGTGATATTGATTTTGGTATTTGATATTGGGTGAAAATACAAGAAATTAGACAAAAATACATATACAATTAGTTTTCAACTACAAATACAAATAAGACTACAATAATGATATGATATATAGATGAAATCGTAATGGAATATAAATGGTATTTATATGTGTATATAAAACAAAGCTACAAAAATATAACATTTACTTATAAAAATAATAAGATATTCACAAATGTACTGGGTACACACGAATCGGGATATAGAGGTGGGTGTTGAGTGTGTGGGGACATCACATAGTCGGTGTGAATACATGAAGTGTATATATACATATAATACATAGCTGTGTGGGTGTATGTGTGTGTGTATTTAGCTGTCTGACAACAGAGCAGCTTGCTACAGTTTTTATTTGTTTTTCAATTAGACAAAAACTACGAAGTATTGAGAGTCTGGACGCAAGTTACAGCAACAATTTACAGGATATTTGTATGTTTTTTGAAGGTACATTTTACAAATTGAAATATACATTTGAATTTGTAACACACAGACATTTAAAACATGTCCAACACCAATGTTTTGACCCATAATAAAATAGAAATATTTTAAAATATTTTTTAGACAAACTACATTTTGGGCAGAGGAGTTGGGGACGTAGCACTGGTTAAGCAAAAAGTAGTTAACTAACTACGCTTTCAATTTGAATGGAATATTAAATATATAATATATACATCATAAAAGATATTGTCAACATATTTATATATACTTTGTGTTGCTTGAAGTCATATATAGCCCTAGAGGGGTACTGAAGTCTCACTAAATAACTGAGATCTCTAACTATACAAGTTTGGGTTTATGCTAAATATATATATAGAGAAATGATCAGATATTTACTATAAACTAACTGATCAGAACTGATTAAAAATTAATATTCAAAAATGATAATATCAAAATATATTTAACAAACGCTACTTACGTCTAGTTCGTAAGCTGAAGTCGCTGTGGGCATGGCCGACAGACGTTCTGTGGTGCCATCCACCCATGATTCCTCGACTTGCACGCTCGATTGGAGATTCTTCATGAGTCCAATCGCCGTCTCGCATGAGCGCATTCTGGAAAAGGCAGGTGTGAAGAGGTGAATTGGTGTATAAGGTACGATATAGAAACATATATGGAGAGTTTAATGAAGCATTTCATACAGGTTCCACTTGCTGACAGGTGGTTTTCATTATCTATTCATATTCATATTCAGCAGTTCATGATTGAGACATTACTAGGATCGTTTGATGATGAACAATATGTTTGATTGAGCTTAATAGAACATATTGTTCAGGAACTGCTAAATATAATATTTAACATAGTCATATATATACATAGTCACTTATCAGTGGAACCTATCGTTTAAATGTTCATAACTGAATAACTTCACATAAATGATTCGTTCAATTGAACTGTTTCTATGCAACTCAAGTTCTTACCTCTCGCCCAGTTGATTGCAGACCGCACTCCAGCGCGTATTCAAACGCTCCACGTTCGAGTGAAGGCGCTTCAGATCGCCCAACACCTTGGTGGGCACACCCATGCGTCCCAGCTGATCAGCCGCATCGTTCATTTTATCCATTTGCGGCTGCTGCTGTGTGATGATGTCCTGCATGTGGGTCAACTGCTTGAACACATGCTGCAGTCCCTCCGCTGTGGAGGGCAGGTCCTGGTGCTTGGCCAGCTCATTCTCTAGCTCGGATATAACGTGTTCGTTGTCCTCGAGTCCGGCCAGCGAAGCTTCCAGCAGTTTCAGGCGATCCTTGTGCAGGTTGCTCTGTGTGTTAAGCTCCTTCCACAACTCATTCAGGTTATCCAGCGATTTCTTTAGCACAGGCGTCTTCAACGCTATGGTGCGGAAGGTCTCCTGCAAGTGCTTCAGCTCCGGCTCGAGCAGGTGCAGACGGCGTTCGTAGTCGCCATGTATGGCAAGCACATGCTCCAGTGAATCCAAATCACGTGGCAATGGAGCCAATATAATCTGATCCAGCTCTCGAGCCATATCCTCCAATTTGCTCTTGATGGCAATGCATTCCTCCGTAAAGATGCGACTCGCCTGTTTGCTCTCCTCTGTAAATAAATAAAGGGATTAGAATAATGATTAATTTCAGTCTTCTTAAAGATTACCGCGCTGCTTGGCACTAGCGAATAGTTTTTTCATGTTGCGTTACGTTTGATTTGTGACTTGAGACTAAGTTGTCTGCTTCCTGGTCGCAGCTTCGGTGCAAATCAAGCGCACATTAAATTCAATTCAATTAAGCGTTTAATTGGCAGCCAGAGTCAGAAGTTGACAGCTGGCCAAACGCCGTCAATTGAAAGGCGACTGTCGACGCCCACGCCCATTTCCCACTAGTAAAACGCCCACTAACTCACCTTCAGCTCGGGCGCGCTTTTCAAACTCATCGAACAAGCGATTGACCTCGTCCATTTCGCGGCGCAAGCGTCGCAGCTGTGGATCGTTGGGATCGCCCTCGCTGAGCAGCTTGTCGGCATCATCGTTTAGCGCACGCCGTATGGCCGTTCGCTGTTCGGGTCCCATGGCCAGGAACTGATCGAAGTCCCAGCCCTTGACCACACGAATCGTAGCAAAGATCATGTTCTGGCGCAAGCGCAAATGCTTCTTTTGCCACAACGCAACAGATCGGTCGAAGAGCCGCTTCAGTCGCTCAGCAGCATCGATGGCCTCCTGATCGGGTGGCGGCAGGAGCAGACAGGCTCCGGGTATGGAACCCTCCTGGCCCTTAGCCGTACGCACGCGCCACTTGACACGCCCAGAGTTATCCAGCAATGTAACTGTTTCGCCCTTTTCAATCTGCAGCTGACCCTGCTGTTTGTAGGCGCAGATCGCTTGGACCGGACCCTGCCGATTAACCGGCTGTCTGCGCTTATTGAGTGGCACAATCGTCTGGGCACGACGCTGAAGCGTGGCGACTGTCTCGCCAAATGCATTCAGCTCCTCGCGCAGATCCTGCATGCCGCGCAACAGTGCTTCGCCCTGGTCCAAGCCGAAATCGGATTGCGAGTATTTACTGTTGAGTATCTCATCGCGTTTACTGAGCCATTGCTCCGCATCCTTAATCTCGGCAAAGAACTGATGGTATTCCGTTGCATGCTTCAAATGCACCTCCAGGCAGAGTGTGAGCTGTAGCAGCCACGCCCACTGCTGTTGCAGGGCCGTCAAATGGGCCTCAATACACTTGGATGCCGGATGCTGTTGGTTGAGCAGCGCCTCGCCACGATCCAAGATTGTGGCAAAGTGCATCTCACGCTTCTCCAGTTCGGACATTAAGTTCTGTGAAGAGTTAAGAACGATAATATTAGTAAAAGACATAAGGTGACTTAACGGAGTGCACTTGGTTGGTTGCGTTCAATTTATTCTATAATTTCGAGGGTATTTAAAACCGATCTTACCTCGTCGCCATTACCAAATGCACGCTTGGAATTAGATAAAGTACAACACACATATAAAGAACATCAAAAATCACGATCAACGGCTTGCCGAAGATTCAAGAAAGTGGTAGACAGGACATATAGATAAAAGAGAGAGGAAGCTGTACAAATGCTGTACTTCCTTAACTTCATTTCCGATTATCAAAATGAGTTACGTTTCTCTTCAAGTATTTCACCTTTAACCAATCATGGTTTATAATAATAATATAGCTCACATGGGTAAGGATTCCTAACTTACATTATTTAAAAGAAGTTTTATTTTTTTTATGGCGAGGAATATCCTTAGTCTATATTCTAGTTTATATATATAGTATAAGGATATCTACTTATCTATATACAGTATAAGGATATCCTTAAGCTTACAATTCCCATCTGTCGAAAACTTTCTTCATCTTACACTTATCTAAACTCGAACTATACTATTTACCTCATAGTATCTGTGCACAGAAGGCAAATCGAGTTGTTTGTCCGCCCAGTCGCGCGTGATCTCAACCTGCTCCTTCTCGTTGAGCCATTGAAGTTCGGCTGAGGCCTGTCCCAGGAAGTGCTGAAGGGAATCCAAATCGGAAAGACGCTTCGTAGAGGTGCTTAACAGCTCTGCATAGACCTTCTGCAGCTGATTCAGTCGCTGCTGGTAGAGGTTCAATTCGTCGCCCGAGAACTTCGTCTGCTGACGCTCATCGTTCAGGATTTTGCTGTGGAACTGATCGATAATTTTGTGTTCGTGCTGTTGACGATCCAGTTCCTCCTTGACGGATGGCAGATCGCTACCATAGTCAGCGGCAAGCAATTGTTTCTAGAATCACAACGATAAGATGGAATTAGCTATAAGACTTTAATATTTCAAATATGTTTGACTCACCAATTTGTTCTGGCACCACTCGATGTGCTCCTGCAGATCGCGGAAGTGTGGGTTCGTATCGATCTGTCGTGATTCGACCACCATGCGCGTTTGACGCGTCACGGTCGTCTCATGGACGGGGAACTTTAGGCCGGACAGCTTCTGTACCAGGTTCGTGTGGAAATTGGTGCGCAGCTGAGCCCAGCGTTGATGCAATTTGTTGACCTTCTTGTGCAGCTCGCTGACATGGGGATAGCGACCCTCGTTGAGCACATGACAGTCCTGGTTCATATCCTGCAAGGGCTCCTCCAGATGCCTGATGTCTGTTTCGAGTGCCTCGACAATGCTCTTGGCATCCACGGGATGCAAGCGCTCTATGCGCCTGCCCTCCTCAGTGATGCGCGTCTCCAGCTCAGTCAGCTTGTGATCCACGTGCTTAATTTCGCGTTGGACTTTATCGGCGAGACGCTGCAAGCGCTCCAAGCGTTCGATTTCTTGCTGCAGAATAACTTCACGATCCTGCAGGGCTGTGGTCATACGATACCAGGCCTTTTCAATGGCGTCCGGACGCAGATCCGCCTCCACATCCACCTCGCCCACTGTTTCGAAGTAGCGCTCTAGCTCCTTATAGATCTGCACGAGCTTGGACTTGTCGCGTTTTCGTGCGCTAACCTCCTCGCTGCGGAATCGTTGCAGATCGCTCAGCAGACGCTTCATCTCGATCAGCGTGGAAGGGAACGAACGCTCCTGCAAATAGGCGGTCTTCTCGCGGCACCAATAAATGAACTGTTGTGCCAAGTCGCGATACTCGTGCACGCGACGTTGTGACTCCATGTCGAACAGTGGGTGGATGGATGGCGGCTCCGGGAACACATCGTACAGGGATGAAATGTACGTTATCAGGGATTTCTCATCCGGCTCATTGGTGTCCACATCTGATCATACGAATTGGACATTTTTAGTATAGCATATATATTGAAAATTCTGAAATGATAATCGGTACTCACCCTCTGGGTCCAATAGACGCGTAACACCGTATTCTTTCTCCACAATATGGAATGCCGTCTCGAGGCGCTCGCGCGGCCGATCGTTCCTTGCCTTTCGCCAGTCAAGCAAGTCCGGTCGGTTGCGGTGCACCAACGCCGAGAAGGCCAAACCATCGCGCCACGACGATGTAAAATCATTGACACGAACGCCCGGATACCGAGCCGTCGAGCGTCGCGCCCAGCGCAGTAGGGCCTCACGTGCGGATACGTTGTCCTCTTTGCCAACAACAATATCGGAAATCTGAATAGATTAAAAATTTCGTTAGATATTTGATGATTATATTCATTGATTTGATATATGATGAAGGTTATTATGTATCGAATGTAAATTGAGCAAGTTTTCCTGAAAGAATTAATAACATATTTGAATATAGATTGAGTGGTAATAGGAAAGCTACAGCTCAGCTATTAGATCTTCATTCTCTATAAAAATCTTTTTCTTGATTATTTCCCTCCCCATTTAAAACCATCTTAACCCATCTCTTTTGCAGTTTTACCTCTCTGCGCTGCATGCTACTCGACTCAATGGCCGGCGGCAGTGCGCGTCGATACTCCAACTCGGAGCTACGTATCATCTTAGCAGGCGGCAGCAAGTCCTCCGCCGGTTGTTGGTTCTCCTCGGCGCGGCTCAGCGTGGTTACCTTGCGCACAATGTGCGTGGTCACACGACGGTGTCCATTCGGAGCGCGTTGCGATGTTTTGGTGCTCTCCACACTAGAGCCGAGCACCTCCGTGGAGATGCGCTTGTTGCGCGTCACCTGCTGATAGCCGCTGGTGGGTGCACCACTCGAGGGTACCAACGCGCGACTGCTGTCCGACGTACGCCTCAAGCTGCTTCTGCCTCCATCCACTGCATCCTGGAACGTGACGACGCGCTCGAAGTTCGAGCGCTCGTGTGGCACAGTGCCAAACGGCGCCACGCCCGGATAGTCGGTGATGACTGCCTCGACAGTGCGCTCCCGTTTTGTTTCGTGGCGATAGCGCAGATTGGAGTCATCGATATTGGTCGTTATGGCCGGTCCACGGGTGGTGTGCACCACTTCGCTGCCGCTGCTTACGTGGGGTGGACCGCCATTCGTTTGCCGCACCAGCTGCTGAGTGCGCTTCAGAGTCGACTGCGAGCTGGAGCTGGAGTGCATGGTTTCGATTTCGATTTCGACTCCAGCCTGTTATCGTTATCGTGTTCGTTATCGAGATATCGTTGATTTATTGTCTCGTTCTCCACTTGACTTTCTTTCGCTTTAGTTTTCGTTTTTCGTTTTCTCTGTTTGTCTCTTACTCTCTCAGCTCTTGATTCGTAATTCTATTTTTGTGCGTGATTTCAAACAAAATGATTATAATTCGTTTAAACTGCCTGTAACCACCGCCCCACCGCATTTCTCGTGCTCACAGACAATTGAGTTGCCGGCACCGCAATTTGCGTTTAATTAAGTCAAAAGCCGGCCAAAACCAGCACCGGCAGCGGCACCACCACCGGCATTGGCACCGGATGTCTTGTTCTGAGTCAGTGCGAAAAAGCCAGCCAAAAGGCACCCACAGAGTCGAGGGCTATGCCCCACTGTGGTGCTCAATCTGCTCTTGTTGTTGTTGCCACTGCTGATGAGCGAATTATTTATGTCTTGTACATACACATAATTATCCAGCCAACCATCTAGAGATTGCCCGTCCAATTGTCTAACTGTCTTTGGGATTTGTATTACTATGCCTTCAGTAGGGTATGTCGCGTTACAGATATAATATGTAACGGGTAAATATAACTAATACCGATACCGATTCATAAAATATATTCAATATATTTGTAAGCCTATTCATTTTAAATATATGTAATGTTTTTCCTGAATAGAGTGGAATTGTGTGGAATGAGTAAAAGTCTTGTTTAAAGACCAGATAATTTATCATCATATATGAAGATTTCAATAGCTATCTCCTATTTGTATTCAGGCTGAATAGCTGTAGAGCTTGCACAACTCTACTTTACTATTTGTGTTACAAATCAGTTATATATACTTATATATTCCAATACTAATACTCAGATATTCAGTGCATCTGCTATTCGTTAAGCAAAATATAATTTTTTTATTTATTATAAATATTTCTCTCCATCTAACAACAGCCATAACTAAAAGTTCATGTGCACGGGCAGAGCGTAGCCGCGGGACACAAATCACGACAGCAACAATACAGCTAATTGTGAAGCTAACAAATGAATGATTTTGCAAAGGAACGTTCTGGGATGGAACACGGTTGAAACCATTCACTTGATGAGGGCTAACAAGCTGTTCCACAATTGAATAGAGCAATGTATCTGAAGCTATTCGCAAATGTCTATATATGTAACAAATGTTTAAATAATAAAGAAACGAAATATTTCGATTGCTTAAAATAGAATTTTGATAAATAGTGACATAGACTCTTGCCTAAATCTTGAAATGTCTTTAGTGTATTTCATTTAATTCGTTATTATCTCAATTAGGCGTTGATAAGCAAGGCCATCATGATATGATATGAAATTTGAAACACTATGAAAGCCCAAATCTAATCATTATAGCTCAAGATCAGCCAAGAACAACAACCACAACAACAACAACAACAAGTTGTTTGGCCAAAATGAGCACCCACCCGTTAATCCATCATTGAAAGGCGACGCCTGCGCAAATGCGTGACATGGCGGTCGCCAGCTCCTCACACACACACTCACACATCAACAAAAAATGCTAATTGCAACATTATTAAAAGCAAAATGAAATAAAATAAAAAAAAGGTTGCAGTTGAATGAAGTGATTTTTTGTTGTTTTGTTTTTGGCTTTAAGTGTCTGCGGAGGCGATACTAAGAGGCGTTAATGGCTTGACATTTTGAATGGAGCCGCCGCAGCAGCAGCAGCAGCAGCAACAGCATCAGCAGCTGTTGTTCTCTCTACAACCAAGTAGCTCTTGCCTATTTTGGCTGCTGGCTACTGTTTGAAGTTGACGACGCGCTAAGAGCTACGCTTTAGACAATATTATTGCCGAATTTGCATTGACTGTGCACTGACAGCACATAAATTCAAATCGAACAAATCATAATACTACAAATATTTTTTTTGCCAAAATGCGCTAAAGCGGAACAGGGGGAGAATCCATATCTGTCTGGGCACGTCATTATTTTTACTGCTATTGCAGCAACACTTTATTACACTCACACACGCACACACACATATGTATATATAGATACACTCAAGCACTTGAAAAATGAATTCGTCTTATGAAGCACACTTAATTGAAACAAAATTGAACTCAATTGCATTCAGATTGAAATCAATTGATATAGGCGGCATTTAATAAATCAAATATAACGATACTGCAGCAGGCGCATTAATAAATCGAGACAAGCAACTCTCGAGGGGGTTTTACGAGCCGACAGCCAGATATAAGTCTCATATGGAAATTGAAATTGAAGCTCGTCGCGTTCTCTGACATCATGCAAAAAGAGTTTTAACTTGTCTTGTCTTGTTTTTTGTTTTGTTTGCGTTTTGTGTTGTTGTTTATGTTTTTTGTTCCCTTTTTTGTGATTTGTTTTATTTATGTGTGTGTTTGAGGCATTATTTTATTGGCTTTGTCTTGCATGTATATATATTTTTTATATTACTGAATTGTTTTTAAAATGTTTGCAGTTGTTTATATTTTGGTAATATATTTGTAATTAACTTTTCAGATATATGATGGTGAATAAACTTGAAGTGTACATATATACAATAATTTATATTTAGTATCCTGACTTTTTATTCCATCTAAAATATATCACAAACATTTTTATATTTTTTAAATATTATGTATATATATTTTATTCGTTAAATATCCATTTTTGATCCATTTCGCTCAATAACATTTTTTTCGGATTTTTAATTAGTTAAATATGTATTTTATTGTATTAGTTAATAATTAAAATTTTAATATTTCAATGTTTTTTTAATATTATTATGTCTTTGTAATTTGAATTGATTTTTCAAAATATTTAATTTTTAATAATTATTTATTTAAATATTTTATTTGTAATACATATAGATATTTATATGTTGTAATATCTGGAAACTTAAAAACCGCGCGAATTTTTGTTGATATTGATTTATAAATATATATATATTTTTTTCCAATATTTAAGCATCCAAAAATGTTCAACAATGCACGCGACTTAATAAGTTCAGAGTTCAATCGCTCTGCGCTTAGCTGGACATAGATATTTTACGACTTATAGATAGATTTACAATTGTATCTATATCTATATATGTATATTTATGTGTATATATACATGAAAGATACATGCGACGGGGGCACTAACAACGAATGTGTGCGGCGGCTCGACAACGACTAAACGCGATCGGGCCAAGTTAAAACGCTTAAAGTGTTGCTCTGGCCAGGTGTTTACGGTTGACGCCGTCGCTGCTGGCAACGCTGCTAGCGTCGGTTGTGGCGAGAATAGAAAAGCAACAACTAAACACGCGTACGAAACGAAATGGAATTGGCACAAGAAAAACGCCAACCGGCGTTGGCGTTCCAAAAGCGTAGCTTGAAAATAAATTGTTTATTTCGGAATTGGAACTAAAATTGCGATCGTGCTGACAGCTGTGCGTTCGTGTGTGTGTGTGACTGTTGACGCCAACGTCGACGTTGACGTCGCTGCCAGCAGACAACCCCGTTATGGATTGCTGACTTCGAGCTCAGCGCTCCTACCACATGACGTACGTATATTACAACAACAACAGCTACACCTGTGTGTGAGCGTATGTGTCTGTGTACATGTGTATGTATGTGTGTGGCAGTCATAGCAACCAACGCCTACGCCAACGCAGCGCCGCAAGAATAACAACAACAACAACAACAACAGCTGCCAACGCAGAACAACAACACATATGCAAAGTGAAGGTTACAATAGCAAAGAATCAAAAGCATCAAAATGCACGACTGAAAGATACTACTTAAATATAATAAACAAATATGGTTCCAATAAGATGAAAGAAGATACCTTTTAAGTAGGATTCGATAGCTTTAAGAATGATCTACTAAGCTAAAAACTGGGCTCCAAGCCAAAAACTTAAATAGACGAAATAGACAAGACAACTTGGGCTGAACTATATACACCCTGAGAAAACTGTCTCGCTTGAGGTTCTTCATTCATTTTATTCTTTATGCATTAATGACGTAGTATTGCATTTAGATACACGATAGGATATTACAGCACAACATATCATCTGATAAAGTTAAGAGAATTAGAATACAGTTTAGACAAAAAATATCTATATAACATATACATAAGACAAAAGAACGCAACATATCGAAAAAGTTAATAAAGAAACCATTCAAAATGAAATAAATTCGATGATTATATTTAATGGCTAATTAAATTTAATGAATAGATTAACCATTTCATATCAGACACATAAGCAAATGCCGATTAATCGCCTTGCATTTCTGATGCTCATCATTAAGTTAATCTTTGTCTTTGTCTTTCAGCTTTACAGGGTATTAAAAACAAAAGAGTTACATAAACTTTTTTTGCGACGCCTTAACTTTACTTGTGACTGCTGCTTCGGCTGCTTTTGTCGTTTGTTTTGTGGTAGCCAAAATTTACCATGTTCCTACAATGTTTGACTTGAGCTTCTATTCACCTTTGTGAGCCAAAACATTTCGGGCTGCGTCATCGAGACATCAAAGCCGTCAGGTAGTCGTTCTGCTAGTACTTCTTGGCCCAAAATAGAAATCGAGACAAAAGTCAAAGCCATAGAATGCTCATAATAACAATAAGAATGCCAAACATAACAAAAAAACAAACCAAAGTCTTCGGGCGAAACCAGAAAGAACAACAAGTTCTGTGATTAAGACTTGACGCTCTGCGCAGTCGCACAGTGGGTCAAGTTAGTTGTAATCGGAGAACCATCTGCTCACAAATTAGAAGAGGCAGCACATCGGCTTCTACTGCTGCTACTGCTGTAGTTGGCTGACCCCACGACATTTTCTTTGCCTTTGCCGATTCGCACAAAACTAAATTAGGCAAAAGTAATTTGAATTTGATGCTCATAACATATCACGACTCAGTCATTACACAGCTGGGCAAGCGGGCTGCTCCAACTGGTCAGCCAAAACCCATGGAGTGACCCAAAAATAAAACTTGGTCGGGCCACCAAAACGACCATCACTTTTTTGCAGGTTAAACAAGCCAAAAGCAAACCCAACTGCTGGGAACTCTTTTGAGGCATAGCGAAATGCCACAATGGGAAAAGCCAGGAAAATTTTGCGAATTTGGCCATTATTAATGAGCAATAAAAAATGTACTAAATAGTGCAAAGGAACATGGCTGAATATTGTACTAAAAATAAAGAAAACTAAAGTAACCAAAATGTATGATTAAAATATTGTCATAAATAGTTATATTTAATATGTTATTTTCAGCTTAAATTTTAATTTAAATCATATTTTCTGTATATTCAAGCATCTATACAATATATTTACAAGCTTAGCTTATTAAGCCCGGATTTAGTACTACATATTGTACTTAATATATACTAAAACATTCAGTACCCTCAAACAAACATATTTTGCGTATATTCGACTATCTATGCAATACATATTTATTAGCTTACTAAATATGCAATAAAACTTTTAAATGCATTAATTTAAGAACTTTTTAGATCACGTACTAAAAAGTTCAAAAGTTACCCCTCACACATAAATTATATTCAAGTAGGGTATTACTTTTAAACGCATTAAAAATATGTGCTAAAATTATCTAAAACGTTTGCTAAACAGCTTAATTACACCCTCAAATAAATACATATACATTATATATACATATGTCTATTGAAAATAAAAATTTAAACAAATTAAAAACTTCAGTTAAAGTGTTCATAAATCTCTGAAACGAGTAAACGTGCGCCCAAGTACCTAAATATTTAAATGAATGTGCTTTGTAGTAAATCTAGAAGTGTGCGCTGAGGTGTGCTAAGAGCAACCATTTCGAGCAGCAATTAAAACGCGTTCGAATCATATTCTAATCAAAAATGGTCACACAAACTGTCACCACAATATCCTCTATAGATGGTTGCCTAGAAAGTGTAATTGATGCGAGTGGGTGTTGAAATCTCTATAAATGTAACACTCGCATGCGAGAGACGGGAAATGCCATGTAACGATTGATTTATATGGTAGGTAGAGAGGTTCACCTCTCCACTCCCCACACACACACACACATACAGAGACGAACAGTGAGAGGGGGCTAAAGCAGACAGACTGACAGTTAGGGAGTCACATATATGAGGCTAATTAGCATTTTGCATGAGCGACCAGCCCGAGCTGCCCTACATGGCTAAAAAGCCAGTAACTACAGCTGTTTTGTATTACCTGGTACGTATATAGACAAAACATATATACAGCTAATAAATATACACATACGTAGCGTGTATTGTATGTAAACAGCGATGGAGAAGCGCTACGATGGAGCACTGTTGTTGGCTATTCGTTTCCAACTACTATTTGCTGCTACCAATAGAATTGCAAATTTAATTAGTCAAAAACAAAAACAAAACGAAGATGGGATATGGAAGAGGGAGAGGTCTCTGACTGACTTATTAATACCGATATGATGCAAGAGTGTAAACAATTGTGCATTATCTATGCATTTTGTGGTAATTTGAGCAATGTTTCACACTTAGAACGTGCTATTTGCGGTAAATAAAATAAAATTGCAATCGTATAGCTCATAAATGTGGGAAGTGTTAGAATCCCAAACAGTAGCTCAATGCACTTGCAATTAGATCCCGCACGATCAAAATTGTAAATACTTCTCTAATGTATCTGTTATCGATACGAAAAACAAATCTGTCGTGATTTTCGTTTATATGGCCTGTAAATAAGGAAATGTAATAGGGAAGCCCACTAGCATGAACAATTTGTGTAGGTAAATAATATGAACGCCTAGTAACTGTAAGACTTATATAGAATCTATTAATATACAAAAAAATAACCCAAATATATTATTGGAGGTTCGACTTGAAATTCCAAAACTGTTTTGGCAGTGACCTAAGACTTTAATTTGACTGGAGGTAGAATATTTGAATAATCTTAAGCACAGAACAAATATGATATTTTGACTTAATATAGGTTGGCTTAAAGAAGGTCAAGCTGGAGCAATTTTTAAAGCAATTATTCTTTTGCTCTTCTGCATGCAAATCTTATTAACCCAGATTTTTACAAAATAGCTCAAGATAATTTAGCAAAAAAAAAAAATTTTTAAGTTTTTACATATATTCTTGGAATATCTTCGAAACACAATAATGAAGAGAAAGTACTAATTGAAGAGGCTATTAAAATTAGCAGACAAATTCTTTAACAGTTTTTTTATTTCAAATTTTATTAATTCCTGATTACTTGACTTGAAATAGAAATTAATTAATACAAAATTCATCGAAACTTATGTTACTATCATATTAGAATAAACTTTTGGTTGCATCTTGACAGTGACTTAACAGTTGCTGTTACTTTCATGTAAATGCTAAATGCAAAGTAACTGCGCTTCTGCTCATAGTCTTGATGGTAAATATCAAATATTGATGCAAATAACTATAACAAACAGAAACAGCAGTTCGAACTTAGTTATTATATCACGTAATTTAGCCTTTCAGTCGCATTATGTGCGCTTTAGTGTGGGCACGTCATTTGACAAGCCAAATATGTAGCATTCCTAGCTGCTTTTACTGTCAAGCGGCAAAGCGTGTGGGCTCGTCATCAATAAAATTATAAATTACATATCACTGTATAACCAGATATCTGACTGGGTACTGAGAATGTAGCTAATGTGAAGCACACAGATACGTACTTGAGCTATTCAAATAAGTGTTGCTATTGTAATTGTTGTTCATTCATATTAATTATCAGCGGTTGTGAATTGAAACACGTTCGAGCCGCATGTAAGATACGTTTCAAATTGAACCGAACTGATCTTTGCTTATATGGAAAGCTTAAACATTTGCATACGAAAATGCGGAATTTTTTGCGTGGTTGCGCCTCGCTGTCTAAACTAGCCAATGCTATTGTATATATATATATATATTTATATAAATATATATATTGAGAATGTATTGAGTGATTGAGCGCATGTTCAACCTGTTTGCAGGCACTCGGGCCATATTTGTGCAAAAGCTGCTAAGCAATTTATTAATGAAACGAAATGGCAAACATTTAAAAATATTGTGACTGGCTACAAATACATATATATCTATATATATACATATACTTCGATATAGATTTTTGATGTTCAAATCGATATTTGAGCAGCTGCCCACGCATCATAAATAAAATTCAGTCATCGGAGTCGTAAATTGAGACATATAAGTGCATTTGAACGATTTTCTCATTTCTGCTCTGGTTCAGCCAGCAAGTTCGTTGCTTGCGTTGAAGTCTTTCGTTTTCGCTTCTTAGTACGTGACACCGCTAACACGGTGGGTCAGCAATATTGTTATATGGCTGATGTCATGACCAAAGCATAAACAAATAACACATTTTGTTTCATTTCAAGCTCTAAGCCTTTTGTTGTTGCCTTTCAGAAGTAATTCTCTTTTGTATTTCGTTCCAGCTGAAGCGCTGAATCGACTGTCATTGACTTTATTGTGGCACAAGTCTTATAATAAATCAAAATACCAAATGCTGATGACGTGAGCAGGCGCAACACAGCAGCACCTCGAGCTACTTTCTTCAGAGAATCACTTGAAACTGAAAGCTGAGTTTTTGCTAACTTAACGCATGGGCACCTTAACAAAACATCAACTGCTTGTTACTTTATTTATTTTATTTTTTTCTGTGCATGCTTTTATGGTAATCTGCCCAAATATAGCGGGCGCATCTGTATCTGTCGGATACGGCAAAAATGAAACACCTGAGCTGTGCCCAAGCAGAGTCAAAAAACAAAAACGAGCGTTGAATTATGTGCAAAAATTGCTTGGAAAATTAGACGCAAACTTATAATGAAAACGTTTGTCAGGCGTAATTCGACATAGATTTCACAGACTTCTTTTGAGCTGTGTAGCTAGTTAGCCAGCGGCACTCTTTAATGCTCTGTAACCGAGAGACAAGTCGGGTATAACAAACTGAGCTAAGCCAAGGACATCAGCAGCAGAAACATAAGAGTGTTAATAAACTTGAGCATATAAATCAAATATATTAATTTAAAATATCTAATAAATTGTTCTTAAAATCAAGAAAATAAAAATTGGCAAATTTAGCAAATGCAACTCAGCTCATTTCAATGAATATATAATGGATCTTGAGAACGATTTATACATATTTGTATACATTTATCTGAGTTCATTAATTATGTTTCAAAAAATTAAAAATTTAATTCTTAACAATCTTATCAAGTATACATAAATTAGTTGAGAAATATTATTCAAAGCTTTGACAAATTTTGTTTACAGGGCAACTTTTCATGGCGCATGCTCAACCAGTTTTGCCCGCTTAAGTCATAAACTTATGAATTTTTCTGATTTTCTGTCTTTTTTTTTTTTTTTTTGCTTAAATTAAACAATTGAGAGCGCGCACAGCTTAACATCAACTAAGTATCTCCAGCTGACGGAAGTCAGTAAATGTTTTAAAGTCAAGGCGAAGGCCTGTCAGAACCTGACTACTTACATATATACATATGTATGTATATATATATTTATATTGTATAAATATATACTTAAATCACCCCGTGGCACTCCTCGTTGGAGGAAAACTCTGAACTTTTGTGGGTGTTTCATAGATCACAGTGATTAGCTCTACGCCACAATTTATAACTTAATTATAGCCAAAGCAGCGTTACGAACTGCCGCCGGGTTTGCTTGGCAAATTGTTGGCAATTTATTGGCATCGGCTTCGCTTTGAATTAAACATTTTGTATTTTGCACATTGACCTATAAAATGCGCCATTTAATTGAATTTAATGCAAACGGCCAGAGCGACAGCCAGACAGACAGGCAGATAGGCTCGCAAAAATAAATAACAATGCGAATATTTATGCAATTGCCGTATAAATAGGCATTATGTCATAATTGAAAATCAACCGAAACGCGATCTCCAAACCAGATTGTGCTGAAGCTAACGCCCCAAAGGCAGTTTGTCTGAGTTAAATGCAATTTCGAATGCAAAATGGCATAATAAAAACTCAATTCAGATCAAAGCAAAAATGTTTTTAATTTTGTTGTTATAGCCAGGAATGAATGATTTATGACTTAGAAATTTTTGATTTGTGAGAAACTATATATGACTTCATATAGCTCTAGTTCTAATAGTTCCTGAGCTCAAATTAAAATGTATAGTTGGTAGATAGATAGAAGAATATATGGGAAATATATAGGTAGATGGATTAATAGATAACTAACTTTTATGTTAATTGATAGCCCAGTTGTCTATAAAGAATTATATAATTATAACAAAAATATTCAATTGGAATTGAAGAACAATAAAACAAATTTAGGTAACCAAATATATGAAAGTAACTCAGATAGTGCGCTGAGTTGAAGAAATATATGCCCATAAAAATATCAACTGCCCGCCCCTTAAATAAACTGGCACAACTTGATTGTACCCTTCTTTTTATTTTCATTTTCATTTTGGGCTAACCATTTTTGGGGCTACATAGGGTACGTACATATATAACACTCATTTGTGTATAATAAGCAGAAATATCCTTTTAAGTCGCGCTCACAAATTTGCATTGCGAATGACTAAATGACATCAGCGACTCACAAACAGCCGCAGCTACAAAGATACAAAGATACAAAGATACACAGATACACACAGAGAGCGAGACACCCGCAACTGCAGGTCGCAATATACATAAATCCTTGGCCAACGACAATTGCGAGAGCGAGAGGGGGACGCACGTTAAATGCGAGACAGCAAGAAATAATAAATAACATAAACAGTAAATGACGCGCGATTGAGTTTCACATTGTCAAGTGATTTACAATTCGTTTTGCCTCAATTGAATCAGCAGCAACAGTTGCTGTTGTTGCCTCATGGCCGTTGTTGTTGCTGTTGCTGGTGGCTGCCACCGCGGCTGACTGGCAGCATCATTGAGCATTTATGCGCCCCATCGATCAATCCGAGCCGCCGAGCATCGAACGCAGCTCGATGCGGCATGCGCCGTCACAAATTACGAAATACCCGAGTTTTAAGTTGCATCTAGTTTGGTTGTTGTTGCTTTTGTTGCTGCTGCTGCTGTTGTTGTTGACACACATTGTGACTCGAGATGCGGAGACGCACGCAGTGCGGAAATGTGCAACAAGCCCGATGACTAAGCGAGCCCCAGAGGCGTGCCCAGAGCAAGCCGAGCTCAAGTCAAAAGCTAAGAGTTGATATAACTAATGAGAAAACCATCAAGGAATTTATTTATAGACAGCTCCAAGAAATGCCTTATATCCGACAGATAAGAGTTACACATACAAGTGGAAGTGTTAATCAATGGGTTAAATAGTCTTTCGATCATATCAACTGTAGCAGAAAGTGAAATACATATGTATATAAATAGTTTAATATGTGAAGAATAATATTTCTATTTGAATTTATAGTTTTTTTTACCTCAACCTTATAGGCAATTTGAAAAAAGAAAACTAAATTGCTACAACTACAATACTACATATTTTCAGTTTTAAGTAATAAATAAAATATTTTTTAAAATGATTAATTAATATTATAATTTCAATATTTAGACATTACATTGTGAAGATCTATAATCACCAAATATAATTAAATTAAAAACAAAAAACAAAAACAAATACAAGAAAATCTGCCATTTCAGCATGTTAAAGCTTTCCCTTTAAATAACGCCATAACACACTTTCCTTCATTTTCCCCCACTTCAAGCTATATCAATTCTGTAGTTTTTATCTATTCAAAATCTCGAATTAACTGCTACTAAAGCAGCTTATGAAACATTTATGATGCAATCTAACGAATATTCAAATATTTCATATCATTTTCTAATAATAATGGGATTACATTAATCTTTGCTACTGCTCGAGGGGCTCATAAATGTTAACTAAGAAATTATTGATTGATTTGAAAATTGTTAAATTAATACATTTACAGCTCGATTCGAGCTGACTCGATGCTTTTAAGGTTGCAATCATAAATTTAAGATAAGATGCTTGTTATTTCGTGAACAGCTTCATTATGCACAAAGGTGTCGCAACGGGCACGACAACCTTTTCCAGAGCTCCATACGATCGAGTGCGTTGTTAATTTTTATTTTTTTTAACATTTTTTTGTTTTTGTTTTTGGCTGTGTAGGTGGCCGGGCCAAGTGGCTGATTTGTGGCGGCCTTGTGGACAATAACAACAACAGTTGACGAACTGTAGCAGCCACTTGGACTTGGTTATGTGTGTCAGTCAATCGCCGAGTAGACGCTGAGACGATGGTGATGAAGAGAAGGCAAACTGGCTGCCTTAAAAGGCAGCGCCGCGTTCGCCAAAATAAGTCAACAGAGCCGGAGAGCTCTGCTGTAAAAATAGCAGCTGCTGGGTAGGAGTAGATCAGGCACAGCATTTAACCGAAAATCGAAGCTGAAATAACCAATGTATGCGTATGTGTGCGTACGTGTCCGTGTGTGTGTGGGTCGAGCTGCAGTTGTTGAATCAATGAATCGATGACGAAACTATAACACAAACTCTATATATACATATGTACAAATCTATACGATATACACCGAATAACGCCCAAATGAAAACGAATTTGTTGTGTGAACATTCGTTAACGATCTCACGAATTGGGCGGCCAGTTTGAGGGTCACCTTCGCCCAATTGTTACGTGTGGGCGCCACTGACGCTGACTTTGATACTGTCGCCATGTTGGGCAACATTTCGTGGACCTGCCTACAGTTATCCAACACTTGCTCCATTTACACACACACACAGAAAATAAACAGAAACCAGTTCAATGCTTGCTAAAATGCAGCGAGTAGCTGTGGCAAAGACTGAACATGATTGCTTTTAAAATTGTAACGAGAAAGGAATGTTACAAGAACTCTCGGTCTACCATGAGCAACGATCAGGTAGAACGATGTAACGAGAGCTTTTGTCGTAATCGGATCAGGTAGGTGAAAGAACGAGAGCATTTGATTCAATAAGATTTAGTCAGGCTTAGTTTACTCGGCTACTAAGGCAAAGAAACGAGAATGAAATACAGATTAGGTTACGTTACTTTTCCATCTCGTTTCTTTATCTTATTGCAACGAGTAATCAGGATAACATAAAAATTCTAATTAAACTTAAGGTAATAATAAATTTAGCGCTACATTTCTAACATAAATAAATAATAACTAACAAATTAAGAAAGTAGCGAGAACTTCCTCCTCACTTATTTGCACCTGACTTAACATAATAACGAGAGAGTTTCAGCAATGGTTGTGGTTCAACTAGTATTGAACTATGCTTTCACTTTAGAACGGAGAATTACCATCTAGCTCTAACAGTTAAGTCTAATAATAAATAACATATGCCTACAGCTATAGCGAGTAATATAAGTTTAGTAAGAATATAATTGTTGTATATGAAATTCAATTATTCAAACTAAATCTTATTAAAACTAAATCAATTATGTCAGTTGATTCAAAATGCTCACATTACTTATTCTACAATAGATTAAAGATTTACATATTTTCATCTGCAGTAACAATTGATTGCTTAATATAAATATATTTTCAAGAACTTGCTCCATTTACATTCAATTATTAATATCGAATAATGATAGATTCAATCTTACCTGGAAATGCAATATAATAGTCCAGATTAAGCCCAGCGTCAGCTTGGGATTACCATCCACAATGTCCTCAGCGCGAATATTGACCAATTTGATGTTCTTATAGCGCAGAAAATCCAGCGCCATTTGTGCATTCTGCAACATGTGGAAGCGCATTTTGCCCTTCTCTCGTGGCTGTTGAAAAGTAACGAGTAAGCAATACAGAAACGAGTACAGAAATCAGTTTGCACACACAAGTTGTCGCTGAAGCTGGTCGCGACTACTTACCAGGTGTTCGCCAGATAGCACCTCCAAGAGTGAAAGCAAATTGTGGCCATCGCGCAAATCCTCAAATAAATCCACAACTCGCCGATTGGCCTGTGGAAGGTGAAAATTGAAAAAACAAGTTAAGCGACAGTTGAAAAGTAAAAGTTGAAGGTTATACAAATATATACACTTGCATGCAAGGTGTTAAGAGAGTGTTTACAACGATTCGGTGTTTAGGAACTCATAGTTAGTGGGCGGGTGCATTTAGTGAAGAAGAACAACAAACGAGCATAACGAAAATAACAAGAGAACAACTCAAATTTTAGTGTACAGCGCCTCAAAATATGCAATTCATTTTTATATATTTATATTAATAAAAATTTAAGATTTACAAAACTTTAAATATTTAAAGAAAAAATAAATAGTTCTTGAAATCAAAATTTAATATATTCATCTCTCAATATATGTATATATATTATAAATTTATATATGAAAAACATTTATATACATTGAAATTCTGCTCGAACTTTGCACAACTTACAGACTGTGAACAACAGGGTATACCATTTGTGGTAACACAAACATGTAGCATGGTATAGGTCTGCAAATTCAATAAAGTATTTTATGAGATTTAAAATGTTTAATGAAAATATTAAGAAATACCAAAACAATCAAAATTCCGAAAGTATGTTTTATACAAACACTATACCTTGGCATATTTCCAATGCTGCTTGTTTTTAAGAAAGAGAGTATATAAGAATGCTTTTTTAATTTTACATAATTTGATGAAATCCTAACTTTTGCTCGTAAAAATTTGTGAATTTTTATTTGGATGGGGGTCTTAAATGGAGCATTTATGTTGATGATATGTATGTTTCATGATAACTCTGGCTCTGCTACGCACTCACCTTTTTAAGATGTTTGTTAACCCATTTTGTGAAAGTCTTCTTTTGAATGGCATCGCGTTCGTCTGGCAGAAATGAGAAAGGTTTATGTTAAAATTGATCAGCATTTATAAAATTAAGTGAAACTGTTAAGATTGAATTTTTCTCATTTTGGATTCATGCAACGGCAAAACACTTGGATTATGTCAATCAATATACATAAATGGGTCTTACACACTTTGATATAATATGATCTAAACTGCAAGCGCTGACGACATCAACGAAAATTGCTGCTGGCTTGAAAAATGTACAATTTATGTTAAATATTTAACGCCTACTTGTCAAACAGAAACAAAAACAAAAACAAAGGCAAGAACAAAATTAATAATCAAAATCAAATTTGTATCCATAATAACTATATTTAATCATATGCGAGTATTTAACGTGTGGGCGCTGAATTATGGCCTAAACTTTTAATGAGCTTGTTTATATTTTTTTCTGCTTTGTGTTGCTGTCGTTGGCGCTTTTTAATTGAACAATTCATTTAAGTTAAGGCTGTGTAATTAGCTTCAAGCAGCGGACATTTGTCAATTGTCCACACGAATCTCAGGGCCTCAGACATTGACTTTGGCCAAAGTCCGATAAGGTTGACAATCTGATAAGCATTTGTGTTGACGTGATTTGTTGACCACATTCAAAATAAAAGAGAGGCAAAGAGTGACAGCGAGAGGAAGAGCGAATAAGAGACAGAGAGAAAGAGTGAGAGGGTGCGTTATCTATCGATAATGACATAAAACAAAAAACCAATAGTTAGAACTAGTTTTTCGCATTGATTAACTGAAAACACATGCTTAGCTCTTTGGAGAACAACGTAATTAGTGTCAAGTGTATCTATACACTATATCATATCATTCATAACAAATCTGGTTTTCAAAAGCATTATATCTAATCGTTTTTCACGGCAATTAAGTGGAACAACTTAGCAAATCTCTTTATTTATAGAAAGTCTATTGTGAATGACTCATAGTCAAAATCGAAATATGTGTCACTGATTTTAGAGGATCAAATTAATAAAATTAGTATAATTTAAAAAAAAAAATTTAATGCTTTTGAATACAAATTAAACTTAAAAGAAAATAAAAAAACACCAACAAGTAAAGAAGCTTACAAAAGTGAGTTTATTTTAATTATATATAGAATCTTGATATTTTTCAGAAATTTTACTTAATATTGTACAAATATATTTATTATCAGCAAACTTTCAATTGAGAATTCATGGGTCAGAATAAATAATAAATATCCAACAACGCTATCTACTATCTAAATTAAAAACTTTTTTTTAGAAAATTTTAAAGACTTCTTAATATAAAACTGGTATTATTTCTGGGATTTCTTTATATAGATTTGTATCTTTAATGTCCAGTTACTATTATTAGTTGTTTCCTATGAATTAACTTGATTTCTTTCTTGAAGACTTGAAATCTAATCTAAAATGTCCGAAGTGCGTATCTGGCGGAACAATGGCTGTTGTAAATCCATAAAGAACAAGAATAACACAAAGCAAATATCCCATCGATACGAAAAATAAAGTTCAGTGCCCATTTGACTGATATCAAGTCGAGTGTTAAGGTACATAGTAATAGTTGTAAACGAAGTTTTACGGTTAATAAACCCGATAAATTGTAGTGCAGGGCAAATAAAGGGGACAACAAACAGCGTGGAGAGCAGCAAGAAACACATAAGCAAAACAAAATGTGCAAAAAGAAAAAATATAATACTTTTATATATACAAAGAATCTCACGGCAAAGAACAACAGATAAAAAGAGAGTCGACGCAGCAAGAGAGTGAGTGAAGAGCGAGATATACATATATTGCTCTCTCCAGTAATTTCGCACTCACTCCCTCTCTCTCTCTCTCTCCCTCTCTGTGTCTCTCTCGTGCTGTGTTAACTCTTTTTTTAAGTATGTGTGTGAAGGCTGTTAACGTGTTATTAATCGCATTTGTGTTCGTATTAATTATTGCTGACTGAATAGCAGACTTAGCCAAAGTTCTACTTAATTCATTAATGACTCACAACAACTGTGCTAAAAGTCTCTGCTCTCCCGCCCCCTTGCTGTCGCCTGCCTCTGAGGGAAAAAACATTTATTCAAGCTTATACGAACTTATCTCTTCACAATTTTCAAGTTTTACCAGCCTAAGTCTGCATTCCTTCAAAATTCTTAGCCAGATTCAAGAAAAATATATATTTTTCGATCTGTTTTTATGTATTATAAAATACTTTATAGAGTAACATAACTTCTTGATATGTATCGATCAGTTATCGATTATCATTAACTTGTTGCTTTGAACGTTAAAAAGCTGGTATTTCCAACTTCAGTTTTTCAGCATCTGCTATAATGTATTATTTTAGTTTAACTTGTTCAATAATCTTATTAAATTTACTTTTTATATTTATCGATTGGTTTTATTACGCGCTTGTGTTATCGTCAAATTTAACATACATTAACATACGCTTAACACACACACACTTGAATGCGGCATCACATGCGCTCTATTAAGACTGTATAGATATGAACTAGTTTCTGGCATAAATCTAATCTAATTTATGAGATGATTATCATAATTGAAAAATAAAAAGAAAACTAGATAAATATGGCTCAAAATAATATATATCACAAGAAAACTAGATCTTGTATCAAAATATGTTACAAAATAAATTTGATTTAATTTTATATTTATATATAAATATTTTAGAAGCTTACAGAAAATTTCTATCGCTAAGCGGATGTGCTGTGGGAAATATCCAAACAAAATTTTAACACAATTTGAGTGCAGATTAGACACGTATTAACATTTAATAATAGTTAGGGAAGAGTCTAAAGTCTTTAAGATATATTAAACTGCAGTACGTTATGTGAATTTTTCTTCAGTTAGGATGACTTTAAGAACTCCTCGTTGACGTTCTCGGGAAACACTGAATCACTGAAACAGCTCAACACCGCAGGGCGATATTAACACCTTTTTTATAATGTTTACTTATCAGTGAATTTACTTTTGTGATTGTAATGAACACATAATAAAGCCTATTTTATTACTACAGGGTATCAAATGTTTATCATTTAACGTATATAAGACGCCAGTCAATCAGCCAGCATATCATAGTTCATAAATTTATAAAGTTCATTTCAATTTGACAACACGAAGAGGTGTAGAAGTTCTACTACGTCAGTGTGTGTGATCAAATGTATATGTGTGTGTGTGTGTGTGACTGTGTGTGTATATATCTCTCACACACAGGTAAGCACACTATCTGATATATTTGTTGCCGTTGCTTTTCGTGAGCGCGTGATGATGTCACGTTCTAAGTTGAATTCTGTTGCCACGATTAAATGTTTGTTAACGTATTTCGCTGTTAACGTATTTTGTTTTTGTTGTTGTTTTTAGTCGACTTCAAAAAAAAAAAAAAAAAGTAAATAATATAGTATACGTATTTGAAGTTTGTTAATGTTTATTTTTGCATTCTGCCGTCGCGCTTTTTGATTAGCGCACTTCAATGACAGCGCCACGAAGCGAAGGACGTTGCTTGACCACAACATCAACAAAAATATAATAATAATAATAACAAAAGCAAAATTTACACTAACAATAATCAAAGCAACAACAATTCGGTAGGCTTTCTACATCAGTTTTTGATAAGCACTTTGCTAGTTCATTATGAAAGTGCCTATAAATAAGTCTTTGGGGCAGTCGAACATATCTGATTACGTATACCCTTTATTTTGTTGAAGAGGAGCACACAAAACAACTTAATATATATATATACATAAAAGTGAGTAGCAGAGTCTACAATATGGATTATATATTATATACCCTGTACACCCAGTATTGAGCGTTCAAGCCTCTCTCTCTCAAATTCTATCACAATTTATAACAAAATTCTTTTGAATTCCTTAATATATATTTTTATCTTGATAACTGTGAAGCATCAGCCTGACAGTTATTTTGGCTGTTTCAATAGAAATCTGCATATACAATCTTTTGTGTGCCCTACTATTTCATTCTTAATCATTCATTCATTCTTAAATAATTATATGTTGTTATCGAACTTTTAAAGACTTGCATTAAGAAATAAAATATTATTCAGTTTTTGTATAGCTCTGCACATTCCTTATTACTAATCCTCCTCGATTTCTGTTGAGTATATATTCGTGTCCATATAACCTAATAAACCGAAGGGTTACAAGTATTTCATGTCTCCAAGAATTTCCTTTTAATTACACAGTCTGAGATATTTTTATTAAAGATTATAACCCATATCTATGAGTATTTATTGATCACACACTGCGGCTTAATGATTTTGCCGCACTTAAGCTTTGATAAAATAACATAACGAGTCTGTCAGAAGTATTACCAAGCACATATATGTATATATATACATATATATGTCCTATATGCACACAATTATAGGCGCTTGATGGGCGCAAAGTCCAATCCCATTTGTGGTAGGTAAACAACAAACGAATTTCGAAAAGGCATTTATCATGGAGTAAGCGCCTGCCCATCAACAAATTAGCAAATCGGTAAATATCGAATACTTAATATCGAACATCGAATATCGAATTTCAAAAGTTCACAGTTTTCAGAAAAAAATGCAGATATATGCCCTATCAAAACAAAACTTGAATTAATTATGCAAAATAAAAAATAAATCAACATAAAAAGCTCATAAAAATTGTGTTTTAGAAAATCATAAACGGGTTCCTATGTACAGAGTTATTTCTATATATACTTTAAATACTCAGCAGAAATTCGTAGAATTTCGAATACGACTAATTCGTTTGAGCGACCGAGTTAATTGCCTCAACTGGTAGGGGTTCAGCCAAAGAACCAATAAAAAGAATATGACAACGACACAGCGAATCGTCAGTAACCAGTTCTGAAATATTTACGCGTAAAAATCAATAAGTAAATCAATATTTTTTGGTGCCGAAGCCAACGTTAAAATAATATTGACATAGCTTTGCATTCGACATGGGTCCGTCGACCGACCCACCTAAAGTAAAATACCTCATACTGAGTTGGTGGTGAAATGTTTACTGTAAACATGGGCAGGGTTTGAACCACTCTTCGGGCTGTTGTCGTTCCATCGTTCCATCAATTTCATGGTCAGGGTCAGACAATCGAAGCGCTTTCATAAAACGGAAAGGTGTCAAAAGGTATCTCTCACTGTATACCTTGCATATTTATAAGCTATATTTAATTTATGATTGGGTTTTGGCTAACAACCTTGAACCCTGACCAGATGCTAAAAGCTCAGAGACCGTATCATAATTAGAATAAGGAATTATGCAAGCATATTTTTTCATCTAATCGCGATTTCGTTAATCATTATGCAAATGCAAATCATTTCCGCAGGCGGCCTTTTTAATGGAACCATTGTTAGGCAAACAACTGGCAAAAATAGAAACTCGCACGATTCCGATACGGAAAACATGCAGCTAACGAGTGGCGAGTAGCGAATAGCGAGTGCAGAATAAAGAATAACATATTAAGAACTTAGATTTACGACAATATGTCTAGATCAGCTGTCCGATAAGTCTAAGAAAGGGATACTCGCAGAAAAAGTTGTCATTAGCGAGTAGCGAGTAAAAAGAAAAGAGTAAAAATTGTCGACTGTAGCGGAAGGACTTTAAAGTCATATTTAATTTTTTAAATATTATGTAAATCTCTTGTAATATGTTAAATATAGCTAGTAACGAGTAGCGAATTTATGGTAAGAAGTAACGAGTAAAGAAGTTTCAAGTAGCATCAGAAAAGGTTTATCAAATGGAATTTTTAACAGAATATGTTTATCCAACCGACTCTTTAACATCACTAAAGTTTCCAAAAACTAAATTTCTTTAAGCCCTGTTAACGAGTAGCAAATGACTAACTACACCAAATAGGCAGCCAATGCCCATTCATAACGAGTAGCGCATAGACACTTAACACTTAACAACAAATTCAGCTAATATAAGAACAGTTCCTTATATCTATATTTAGTATGTGTTATCTGGGTAACAGAAACTTGCAAGTAAGAAAAAATTAGCAACTCGTCAACAGGCAACGAGTAACGAGCAGTGTATTAAAGCATTTCAGTTAGTTGAACATCTGGATGCACTGCCTGCCTGGCGGCATGTAAAAAGTAACGAGTAACGGCGAAACGAACGAGTAACGAACAACTCGAGTGATAGAATGAACCTTTGCCGACTTACGCATAATATCCCAATCTTCTATAAAATGATCCCAAATGGACATGGTACCTTTAAACTGCGTCAACGCATCCTCGTAGCCGCCCTGCGGCTGCGCCTGCGTTGACGAGTGTTTGGCCTTTTTGGCCGCCGGACTAGCCTCGATCACTCCATGCGAATGCCTCGGATGGTGCTGCTGATGCTGCTGATGGTGATGGTAATGATGAGTGCTGCTGCTGCTATGGCCATTGGCATACAGTTCCCGGTCGCGTTGCTCCCGCTGGACCTGATGATAGTCGAGGGTGCCATTGCCACCGGGGGAGACAGAGATTCGTGCAACAGGCGATGCGGCTGAGCTGCTCGTCGTTGTGGCATGATGATAGCTCTGATGATGGTGATGCGTCTGCCTGGAGCTACTCCGTTTCATCGAGTTGGTGCCGCTGCCACTGCCGCTGTTGTGATGATTGCCCGGCTCATGCTGCTGCTCATTGGGATCGAAGCCGAGCCGATCCTTATAATAGGAATGCGATGTCATCTTGCGTTGTCATGAAATGCTTTCGCTTGCGCTTGCGTATCTTTCTCGATTATTATTTTTAGCACGTTTGCTGCAGTTTGCCTCTTTTATTTTTTGGGTATTTCTCTCTTCTTGTTTTCCTTTTTGTGGATGGCACTTTGTGATTTTATTTTTATTGCTCCGCTGACTGACTGATTGACAAAACGAAATTAAAAAGGCTAAACTTGGAGTTGCGAGTTGTCAGTTGTGAGTTGCGAATTCCGATCCGCGAGTCTCGAGTCGCGAGTCGCGAGTCGCGAGAGAGATGCAAATTAACCGCATGAGTCAGCGTTACGTACTTGAACGTGAAATCAACAAACGAATCGAATTGCAAAATAAAACTAAAATTTAAATCAAGTGCAATAAAATGTGAGTAAAAGTTTTGTTGACTCGCGCTGTGTTTGTTGAGGAAGTCTATTTGCGAATCTCTTCTTGCCGGCATTTTGTTCCAATTGGCTAGCAGCCAAAAAGAAAAAACCAACTCAGCCGCCGGCCACGCAGCATTTGTATCTTTTGCACATGCTTGCGAGTATCTTTTGTATCTTTTTCATGTATGTGTGTGTGTGAGTGTCTTTCTTTCTACATGCTTTCTGCAAATGACAGACGACTCGCTGTTTCTGCATTTCGTCGTCCGGCTCTTGAACTGTTTGTCCCGACAGACTACAGACAATTGACAAAAACTAAAATAAAGAGCAAACGAATAAACGGGCAGAAGTTCAAATACCCTAGGTAACTATATCACATAAAAGGCTTGACGGACTGAAGAATTGATCTTTAGATTATTAATTAAGATTACTAAAGCAAGCATATTTTATCAATCTTATATGGGTTGCTCTTTTATCAAAAAAATATCGCAGCGAACTTTGAAGTACCTTGCAGTATCTATGCAGACTCTATATTACACAGAATTATGAGCTGAGACCCCACACAGTGGATTCTTAAGAAAGAAAAGAACTTGCAGGTAAATCTTATTAGATGATGACTATAGTTTAGTATTTTTTACTTTACTGAAGGCTATGTCTCATATAGCAATTTAGTGTTGCAATTTATATGAAATTTGTCTTCTAAAATAGTAGACAAAGAAGGAAGAACTTAAAGAGCTGTCAAACTATAAGTATTTTTTATTAATATATAATAACATCATGATATTAGGGCTCATTCTTCTTTGAATAGTGTTTATTTGATCAAGTCATAGATCTAGTTGAACTTTTCACATCATTAAGAGTTGAACTCCACGACATTTTGCTGCCCTTTCGAAGGTTATGTAGGGTATGGGCGTAAATTGTCTGCCCGGGTACGGGTGCGGTACGGGTCGCAAATTGAAATTATAAAGATAAATTGAAATCAGACAACGCAGCTGCTGTGACAGCTAGAGGTACAGATACAAATACAACTGCAGACACAGACACAGACACAGATACAAAAGCGCAGTAAAAGTGAGCTATGCTCTAAATTGTTTGTCTCCTCTTGTCTTTATATCTGTAGTATGTACAAATATATCATTCATTTTTTAGCTGCACTTTAAACCGAACAATGGCCATAAAAAATTTGTACTTTCATTTGTGACAAGTCCGTAGCTCACTTTTTATTTTTAGGTGCTTATTCAAGTTGAATTACAAATGGAATTTCTTTGATAAATTTCTGTTGTATTTTTTTATTTTTTGTTCATTTTGCATTCTCGATTGCATGAGGTCAGCAGTTGGGGTGACAGCCGCTGGCTTTCTTTCAACTTGCAACTTCCATAATAAATTTATAAATAACTACATAAATAATAGTCGGAACACGCAACCCGCAGCTGGCCAATGAGACAGGCTGTCGCGCTGATTAGATACCGATGGCCCCTCAGCACCGCAAAACACAGATACATTTACAGATACAGATACAGATACAGATACAGAAACAGATACTCGGCGCAACAGATACTTATACAAATATCTTTTTGAATTTCTCTCGTGTTTGCCTGCTTGTTGTTGATATTTTTCAATTTGTTTATTGCTTCCATTTGTTATTGTGCATTGTTTTAAGTTTTCGCACGACAAAAATTATCAAATGAATTCGTTTTGCATTGCACTTTTACTCAATTTTCTATTATTATTATTAATTTAATTGTTTGTTTTGTTTTTTCCTATTTTGGCAATTGGTTTTGCATAATTTTTTTTTTTTTTTATTTATTTCGAATTGCAACTTTCTTCAGTTCGTTTTCACTGCTAATATTTTTTATTATTTTATTTAAATTTTTTTTCAAATTCGTTTTTGTTGTAGTTTTTCATTCACATGCAAAAATTCACACAATAACTCATAAAAATGTGTTTCTTGTTTACTAATTTTCACATCACTCATTTCCATCGCACTTTTTCCAACACTGTGTGGCACAGTTATTTTTGTGTCTCACACATGTTTTTTCCAGTCGCTTTTTTCTGCTTCTGAGCCAGGCCTAAGCTTAGGTGAGAGCGCACATCAGCTTGCATTCGAAAGAAACAACAAAACGTTGCTCAATTTGTGTGCTGCATTGTTCTAGTCGCAAAGAGCGGAGAGAGGGAGATCGAGAGAGAGATTCAGATTGAAATTCAGAGAGAGCGCACTCTCGAAACTATGTCTGGCATGTGTGCAAGGAGCCTTAAGAATGCGGTGGCTGGCAAGGCTGGCAACAGACAAATATCAAGAACTAACTGCTCAGGTAGACTTTCCAGCCGAGGCGGACAGTGCGGACAGTGCGTTTGGCATGACTAATTTGCGGGCAATTCCACTGGAAATCAAATCCGTGCGTGCACGCAGGCGCATGGCCGAACAAAATGTTGAAAAAGGTACCGAAAATAAGAATAAAGAAAACAAAACTAAAACACAGAAAACAAAAAAAAAAACAAAAAAAGGAAGGCGAACACACACAACAAAAAGAAACTGGTTATCGAATGAAAAGCCAGCCAACAGAAATGGCAAAAACAACCACACAAAACACACAAAAAATTTGAAGCAAAGCTAAAGAAGTTTCTTGGGCGTCTCTTTTGAAGCTGAGACCTGGCAAATATTTGAAAAATGCACACACACACACACACACACACACACACGCACGCCCAGACACTCTCACACACTCACACGCACGCACAAAGGTACAACTGCAAATACAGCTGCCAATTGAAAGTGCGTTTATTTCATTTTTATGAGCCTGATAAGCAACAGGCAGGCAACACGCACTCGATCAGTTAATCAATTGGTTTTAGTCACTATTATTAATAGTTTTTCATTTTCTTGCTTCTTCCAAGATAAACACTTTATATTTATGGTGGTTTGCGGGCGGATATGGTGGAAATTATTACGCTTTTGTTTGAGATATTAATTCTCTTTTTCTGCGCACTTTGCACAATTTTTCACACACACGACAACTTTTTTTCGCGTTGTTGTTGTTGTTGTTGCTGCTTAGGGCCAGGTTAGAAAAACGGCTGTGCGTTGGCAGCGGCAGCATAAATTTACAAATTGTTGTTGTAGTTGTTGCTGTCGCTGCTGCTGCTGCTGTCTGTTCGGACACACTCAAATAACGGAAATAATTTGCTTGCAGAGGACGCCAACCGCTCGGTATCGTTGTTCAAATTGGACTGAGAACACGGTCGGAGCGCAAGCAACGATTTTGAATGGGTGCCGAACAGCGAGCTGCGAGCGTCGACTGCCTGCATGTGTGTGTCAGTGTTTGAGTGCATGTGTGAGTGTGAGCTCTAGTGTGTGCGTGAGCTAAGCAGGTGTAGCGCGCTCTCTCTGTGTCTTTTACTCTCTTTCTTTTTCTCTCCGCTGTGTGAGTTTATGTTTGCATGTGTGTGTGGGCTGAGCGCGATCGTGGGAGCGCCAGGGCTTAAGCTCTGCGAGTGCGAGTGCGTGAGCGAGTTTCTATGGCTGTATGAATGACCCAGGCAAGAGACTCACTCACTCACTCACAAACTCGCTCGCTCACTCAAAAAAAAATGCCACATATTTGGTCAACAAATTCGCTGAGCGCCTTTTGCTACGGGTTTTTAATTGCGACAAAGCGGGCGGGATTGGCAAAAACGCTGCGGTCAAGTATGTGGGCTGCCAGCAAAAGTATAAGAAATAAGAAATTGGCAAAAGGAAAAAAAAAAACAGAAAAGTAGAGAAAATAAACCGCTAATGGTCATGGCCGTTAATAAACAAAAAGCCCTAATTTGGTGCGCAGCTGAACGGGCTGCGAAAGAAGAAGATAAACTAAGCATCATCTATGCCGCGCTAGAATCTATCGCTCTCTCTCTCTCTCTCTCTCTCTCTGCATACATTCACTTCCTTATTGCACTCCTCACATATACGAAAATAGCCACAAAGTGAACTTAGCAAAATATAAACAAGCAGCGGATCTGCGATGCGGGTGCGATAACTGGAACGCGCTAGAATTGAGAGTGCGCTGACCAAAAAGAAACAAATTATAATTCCTCCAAGTGCATATGTGTGAGTGTATGTGTGTGTGTTGTAATAAACATAGCACATAAAACAGCAATGCTAATCTATAAGGTGTAAAAATAGTTGAAGAATCCATAAAAATGTAAAAATGCAGCCAAACCGAAAGAGAGGCAGAGAGAGAGGGAGAGCGCTGATAGAGAGAGCGCACTCAGAGAGCGGTGCCAAAACAGCTGAGTGCTTTGAAAGTTTCGGTGCGTGTGCGTGTGTGTGTGTGTGTGGCCCATTGCAGTTGTCACTGTGCATGATGAACGAAATTATAACAGTTATTGAGAGTGCGGCTGCAGCAGTCTTATGAAAATGGAAAGCTGAACCGCATTGATCACATAACAGCTGTGCGCTTCAATTAACGGAAATGCATGGCAATTGATGCCGAAATCGAGCGAAGTTTTGTCACACGAATGACTCAGTAGCGCCTCGAAAGCCTTGGAAGTCGTGACTAAGCCGCACTCCAAACGCCAGTGCAAATGAGTAGGCTTAATGCTAAAGCTCGTTGGGTGTGAGTGAGTGTTTGTGAGTATGTGTGTGTGAGTGTATGTGTGTGTGTTTGTCTCTGTGTAAGTTTCTTAGTTTTTTGCCTTTCATTCATTTGCATGCGCTGGTCGCACTTGAGTGATTCTGACATCCAGATATAAACTCAAGCCGCTGCCAGTACCTCTCTCCCTCTCTCTCTCTCTCTCTCTCTCTCTCTCTCTTATTAGAGCAGCCCACTTGTGCAGCGCCTGCTCTTTGAGCGCTCAAGTGGCCGGCCTTAATCAATACAAGTGCGTTATTCAGATTGCGAGCTGCAGTTTATATAAATGTGTAAGTGTAAGTGTGAGTATGTGTATGTAGTGTGTGTGCAAGTATTTGTGTGGGTGTTCAAATGCGCGCTTACGCAAATTTCATTTTTAATTAGTCGCAAAATCGCTTGAGCTGATTTCCAATTGGCAGTTGATTTAATTGCCAGCCAACTGCCTTAGGCTTTTCAAATTGCCTTCGGGCACGCCAACTAGCTAATGTGGCCATAATCAAGGTAGGTTCAAGCCCACGCGGGGGTGGACTGCCACTCCCCCTACACCTCACAACAGTTAGTAAACAGTTGGCCAACAGTTAGAAATATAGTTCGACCTGCCGTTTATTCAAAGTTATTTTTTGCTCTTTGTATTCATGAACTGCGGATTAAAGCCAACTTTGGCTGGTCGTGGAAGGCCAGTGACAAGGATGAATGCTTGATAAATGATTCGAGCTTTATTTAAATGATTTGTTTTGAGTGTTGCAGCTCACTCGCACGTTATTCGTGAATGATACTCATATATATCAATGTACATAGAACATTAAGTATGAAATATTATCATCATGAATGCTGAGACTTTTATGATCCTCATATTTAAATACATTCATTACTTTCGAGTACTCATGAGAAGCGAATGCCATTCATTACTATTGATGAATAATATTTGTAAAACTTATGAATAAATTTTTATTAAGAAATTGAAGAGTACCTCACACTTCTTATCTTTTCTAGTATTCTATAGTATTCTAATTTATTGCAATAGTAAGTACTCAATGTTTGCAAATAACACTCATCAGATATAAACAAAATTTCATGGAAACGGTTTTAATTATATTCTTAAAGCATATCTATCTTTTGAGATTATCGACTATTACTAATGACGTATCAATATATAGAAACTAAAAATAAAATAATATTCTAGGAATGTCAATTTTTGGGAATTCAAATGATTCATAACTAAGGGTTTTAGATAAACATTATGGCGGCAACTCCATCAACACGAAATCATATTACCATAAATAATTAAAGTATTATAATTTTGCTTTATATATATGTATATACAATATATATCGGTTGATAAGTTTAAATAGTACATATATATGAATTGAGGGTTTTAAGCATTCATTAAGTTTTTATCAATTGATAATTTGATTCTGTGGGAATAATCAGAAATACTATTGGGCACATTTGAAAACAATTCTGATACGTAATACCTGTGAATAGTACGAATAATTATGATGACACTTACGAGTAATTTAGGAAATATTTTAAATTTAGTTTTGCATCTAAAATGGGCTACATATAACCATCTAAGTATTAGTATATACCTGAATAGTACTCAAAATACTCAAAGTTATTCATTACTTATATTTCTATTGAAAGCTAAACTAGTGGTTTTTAGTAAGTTCTAAAAAATTCTCTACAGATTTTCATGAATGGCATGAATGGTAGTCATGAATAGCACTTTTTAATGCTTTGCAAAAACATTTTCGACGAAAAACCAGAGAGGAAAAACGTCTGTTGAGCAACAACTAGAAACTAGCAACTAGCCAGCCCACCTTTGCCATCTATTACGAACTGCCCACGCGCTGACGCCCAAGCCACTTGAATTCCGCCTGTCAGAGGCCACATCCGTCTCATGACAAACCGGCAATGGGACAGACCAGACCAGACCAGGCCAGCCCAGCCCAGCCCAGACACGAGTCGAAGTCGAGCCGAAGAGCCGACCCAAGACCAGACACGACTCAGACTCAGACTCAGACTCAGAGTCGGACGACAATTTTCCGTAATGATAATTGAAGTGCTGCAAAATATGCCGGTTGTGCAGGGCGTCAACCGAAAAGTAAATACAATGAGTATCTCTCACTCAGTCAGTCACTCACTCAGTCAGTAAGTCAGTCAATATGTAAGTGAGTTATTCACCAAGTGCACGTCATGCGCTTAAAACTGGAGATGAAGACGTTACTGGACATTGTTTTTAGACCCTCATTTCTCATTTGTTTCGAAACGCAAAATTATGTCAAGTCCGATTGATCTTGGGAATGAGAATGAATACAAAAATGTATCCACATACATACATATAATTCAGATGCTATGTGCAAAAGGTAAAGCAATGGCATTTCCATGTTGTTTTGTTTTCACTTTGGCATTGACTAGGGCACCAGCAACTGACCCAGTGACAGAGTCCGACCCCGACCCCGACCCCGAATACGAGTCGCAATAGACACCCCCTCTCGAAGTGCTACTCGCTTACCCACCCACAGACAGGTTTTGTGTAGTAGGCGTACTGACTCTTAATGCTAGCCAGCAGAGGGTGTATTAGATTCCCTAAGTATTACGTGCTCGGGTGTCAAGATCTACGTGACTTTATGGTGGATAGCGTGTCTACACGGCTTTCAAAAGACTTTGATTGATGAAGGTTGAAGTCTTGGTCTAGACATGTCTAAGCCTTTTCCTGCAATCGTCTGAAATATCAGTCTCTGCGTTTCATACAGGGTATGAAGTTTAGATTGGAGTCATAACTCTAGTTGGATAAGTTGGCAAATAGGTAAATTTAATAATTTCTCTTTCTACTCTTGATCCTCGATTCATATTCAACTTCAGGTCTATTTATATCGTAGCATTGCATGTTTTCAATAAAGCGTTTCTTTTCTTTCCAGTGGCTTCAATTATATCTTTTCAATACTCGAATCCTTTTATAAACTGTTCTATGAATTACTTCAATCCAATTATCGATTCTCACTTATATTAGCTATAAGTAATATTTATCTTATTATATATATTTATATATATCTTATTATAGAAGACTTTTTATTAAATCATTGCTATAATCTACATTATTTCCTATGATTCTATTTATATTATACGAAAAAAAGTTTAATTTGTAAAAAACTTTAGATTATTCTGTGAATAAATCTTTAAATTTCTTCATTTCTTACAGAATATCTTCTTCTTTATCTTCTATACTTTGATTAGTAGCATTAAAGTAGTTAGAAATGGATCGATGGTAAACCCAATTGATCTGCACAATTTCTTGCTCATTATCCTATCAACTCCATTATAAACATATGATCTATGTTTTGGTCCCCAGATCATTATATGCTCAATGAACTCGACTCTCGATAAGTTAAATCTTCAAGCCTTTAATCATCTGCTTAATAGTTTTTCTTTAATTCTATCATTTCTTTTTCACTCATATCTTTCTTTCAACTTCTTCTAAATTCTAGGGTATCTATACGACAGCCAAATGGGTTGCTGACAATCTTTAACTTATTTACGTTTCATTTGCGTGTAATGTCATTTAAATGATTTGCGTGATTGTTGTTGGCTTTGTCAAAAGGCCAACTTGTTTCGCAAGCTCGTGTTTAGCCACGATGACGTCATGGACAACAACCTCCCACACAGGCAACAGCTGTGATATGTATAACAGGCCATAAATAAACCCAAACACAAAAATGATAATCGCTTTCGTTGTCATTGTTGTTGTTGTTGCTGCTGCGGTTGTCATTGTTGTTGCAATTTTTTTGCTTTTAGCAAAGGAATTGGTCGCTGATCTCATTGCATTTTTCTCTGAAAGTTTCTCGATTGAAGTTGTGGGTGTAACGGCGAGAACAACAAAACAGTATGAAATAAATATATATGAATGGCAAGAAGAAGAAGGAAACACTTGTGTTATTTTATTGAGACACTTAAGGCGTTGCACAACATCTGCTATATGGCAGACAGTAGTAGAGTAGAGTAGGGGAAGTTAGGGAGGAGTTAAATCTACCCATAAGTCTCTTGACCTCGCACATTGGCTAAAGTGTTTGTGATCGTTGTCGGCCTCAATGGCAATTAGTAGCGTAATTAAATATTTGTGTACAATGCAATGCAAATACATTTATGTATTGTCTTATGGTTTATATCAGTTTCCATTCAATTTAGTACTTGTTTCTAGATACCCTGTACTGAACTACTGTCCAACTTTTCGCAAACCTCATTGAACTCAGAGTCTAGCGAAGATGAGCCCTCAAATTTTGGTATACAAGTTGTATGAAGTCAATGTAATTGAAGTCTTTAATATACAATATATATCTTCCATAAATTTAAGGACATTTAAATACAAGAAACATCAGATGAGACAATTGGCAGCTATTAAAATTAAAGTAAACTTCAACTTGGTATACATCAACTTAAACATATTTTCATCACTTTTTACAGATTCCTTTAAAAGTGAAGCTCAAGATAAACGATACTAAAAGAAGCAAAGGATGAAGCAGAAAAACTAAATGTAGGTTTTTATAGTTGAAATTAAAATTAAACTTTGCTCGAAGATGTTTCATTCATATTGAAATTAAGTTTTCTTATTTGGAAAATATATGTAAAATTAAAAAAAAATAATTTAAAGATCTAAGGTAATAAAAGTTAGTTAAGAAATTAAATTTGTTGGAAACTCTTAGAGCTAATTGAATAGCAAAACCATTCTCAAACCCTTCACTAATCACTAATCAAATAATCTTGACTGTAATTGTTTCCTTTAATTTGTACACATAGCTTTACATGCATCAAGTAAAGATTCTACAAGTTTGTCAAAGTTTAGAAAATGTAAAGAGAAGATATTGAAAGCCTTTGGCGGCTCCGCTACAGGGCGTTCGCTGCGTCAAGCACTCTTATTTGCCAGATCATTTTAGATTGAATTGCGCAGAGGGCGGCAAACGGGCTTTTGATCAACGTTTATTTTTGGCATATCCACAGAGACACATAGCCAAAATAAATTGTCTGTTCCGTTAAGAGTTGCGATGTCAGTTTGTGTTTGTGTTTGTTTTTTTTTTCTTTTTTTCTTTTTTTTGGAGTTGACAAATTGACACACAAAATTGCTTATCTTAATGAGTCACAGAAACACGAAGAGCCACAGTCAGCTAGGGAACTATGCCATATGGTTTGCACAGCCTTCACTGGAGACAGATAAAAAAGTATCAGAGCGATATGGAAGATGTGTACAAATAGTAAATATTGAGGGAACTGGAAAAATTGACTGACTGAGAAACTAAAAAAAAAACGGGGAAGTTGATTTGGTTAGAAATGCGACTAATAAGTTAGCTGACCTTCAGTCTTTAGGTTTTTTTATTTACTTCGAACCCGAACACAACTCATTCCAGCAGCTAATTATGAAAGCAATGCACATAAAATAGTCAACAGATTGTCAACGCAGATAATTATTTCTTATCGATTTTTTTTTGGCAGTTCGGATTTGCTTAACTGTTTTTTTGTTTTTGTGTTTTTGCGTTCGACTAAGTCGTTAAATTCAAATTAAATTCACAGGCACTTAAAATTGTCATAATTTCCGAACGGTTAATTAACGTTCGGCTTAAGAGCGAGCGAGATGGAGTAAATGCAAATTGAATTGAAAACTAATTAGAGATATCAACACACATGCACACAGATATATTTATTCGTATCTATATATATAATACCCCATACACACGCCAGATTTGACAACACGCCCCGCGATATGGTCTAACGACACGCATACATAATGACAATTAAAAAACCAAAACGAAATCAAGGAAAATAGCAACAAAGCAAAATACAGCAAAAAAAAAAACAAAAAAGCAAAAGCAAACAGAGAGAGAAAGAAAAAGAAAAGACAGCTGTGGAGCACTACGTGCCTTCCAAACAGAAGCAGGTTCCAAGTGCAACAACTGTTCCCGAGCTGTGGGCTTAGGGGGCGATGGTGGGTGCTCACACAGTTATCAGTTTTCAATTAACAACATCGTGTTATGTACCCCCGCAGTAGTAGGCGTATCTGTAAGATACAAAACAAAGCAAAATGCCGAAAAAAAATCACCAAAGAACACCAAATAAAAACGATAAAAAAAAACAAGAGCAAAAAAACCCTAAAACACACAAAATTAAAAAATAAAAGAAGAAAAGAAGACGAGCTGCAATCTTACGTATTGCAGACTGAGCAATACCCGCTTGCTGAAGAGGACTTGAACTGGTTTGCACCTGTTGTGTTTGCCTCTCAAATATTGGAAGACGGTCAAGAAGTTAAAAGATATTCTATAGACATTCTTCCTATGTGCATGTCTATCTATGTATAGCATCAGCCAAGCTTCAAACATTGCAAAAGTGAAAAAGATCTGCTCATACCCTCAACCCATTAAATCAAGGAAATCGGGGTATAATGGTTTTATTGTGGCGTTTTTGGAGAAATTAAATAAAAAATAATAATTTCTCAGTATAATTTGTGTATAACTGAACATTTTAAGATTTTATTTCGAAAAAAAGCAGTTAAATTTGAATGTAGTCTCAATCTTGAGAGCATAAGAAAGGATGATTTGCCCGGTTTCAACAAAGCATATCCCCTTAGCAAACATACAAATTTGTCCAGATTTTCCATATAAAATTTTAAAATAATTTAATTTTCAAAATTAATTTTAAATAAAACTGAATCTTTATTAGAAACAAATATTTCAAAATTTTAATATTTAGAAGTAATTTTCAATTAAAATTTTAAATCGTTATATTTTAAGAGAAATGTCTGTTCGTCATCCGTAATTTATTAAAGTTCAAACCCAAGCTGTCGGACAAATTATGGAGATATTTTATTTTTCTGTTTCAAAATAATCTATTTAGCTAGATAAATATTAAGGTAAGTGTATTAGGTATATGTTTTTGTTTGTAACACTCCTATGAAAAGATAGAGAAAACCTATTATATTGTAAGTCTTGTATATACCCTAAACCCATTGAAAATACAAAATCAGGGTGTAATGCTTTTGTTCTAGTTTTACTTTCGTTTCTCTTTATATGATTACTATTGCAAAGTACTTTTTTCTCTTTGCATATATCGGCTACAAAGAAAAGGCAGACAAATTCACACGCTAACTATTTTTCAATCAATCGACAACTCTGGCAGCGGTTCAACTGTACTTCCGGTACGGGGCCTGTTGCCAGGCCAATTAAACATTAATACAGTGCACACGTTCGATTTGTGAGCTGCATAGCAAGTAGCTCGAATAGATCTATAAGATTCCATTGAGCACGGCTAGAGGCAAGTCGTGAAATTTATTAATGAAATATGCTAAATAAATATCAACTCAGCTGCAACTCAGGGGTTTGGCCTGCCGCTGAATGGGCAGCTATCGATAGCGGGCTGCGGCCCGATAACAAGCTAAAAATAAAAGCTTATGCTTGGCTCTTTTTTAAGCTCTGACAACATATGAACACATTTCTATGCGCCTTACGACTAAAATAGGTAATTTGAGTGATCAATTCGTAACTCGCAACCAAATGATGTTTTTGGAAATATTAAAAGAGAAATAGTATTTATATTTATTATGAATATGCAATACTCTTTATGTTCATATTATATGAGTTCAAAAAATGTCGACAAAATATCAATATAAATATGATGCAGGAATTAGGATTTACAATGCTAAAAAAATTACTTTATCAATCTCATCTATAATTAATTAAATACCTTAAATGATTATAATGAATGATCATTACCTTAAGAGAAAACGGAAACATCAATTTATCCTTATATTTGTAATCCTTACATTGGTAAATATTCATTAATCGATAATTCATTAAAATGAATTCTATATTTATTAAATTTACAAAACGATTTATTTATTTTTATTTATTTTGAAATTTATTATCAATATATTCATCGACAAATAATAGAAGTATATGTAACACTAAAATTCATTGATGGCATTTATCGTATATCGTATCGCTTATACTTGCATAAATGATCTATTGATGTATCGATAACTTATCGAGTATGCCATATGAAATAGTTTAGGCTTTTAATAGCGCTCAGTACAAAGAGCTTTGGCATTCTATTGTATTCTTGTATTGTATTATATATTGGCATTCTATTGTACATATCTAACCTTAACATAGTTCACATACGTTTAATACACCCTATGTAAGAGCATTTAAAGCACACTATCTAACCGGCGAACGGTGTCAGAAATTGCAGCCTACGCGCTCCACAGATTTCGAGCCGCAGAATTGGCGCAGCCAAAAACGGAAACGTCGCGCAGGCGTACCGAAAGAAACATAGCCAAAGAAAGAGACAGTTACAGACCAAATGAAAGACCTATCAATAGAGAATACAGACGGAAGGAGATGGGAAGAGACTGCGTAAACTGTATTAAAAATAGGCATAAATTAAAGCGTTTTTAACAAATGATGTTTGATCAAATTATTAACGAGTCCAAAATAAAATGATGTTGAATGATTGAATGAATGAATTGATGCGCCAGGTGAGAGGGGCGTTAAGAGCCAAGAGAAGGAGAACTAGAGGCAGGGGCGTGGCCCCCTGTTGACTCAATCGGTGTGGGCGTAGATTTTATAAGCTGAATGCGAATTGTTGAATCACAACAAAAAATATTTTTTTTACAACTAAGTTTTTCCGTTACACGAACACAAAGCGTGTGGGTGGGTGTGCGCTAGTGTGTGTATGTGTGTCTCTGTGTGTGGGTTAACTGGCTCAGGGCTAATTAAAACTCTAAAAGCTACAGCAGCAACAAAATACAAATGCAAATGCAAAACTTTGCCACATTAAAAGTTGTCTAACAAACTTTGAAAATTGTTGCAAATCGGTTCGATTTTTTTAAGCCTACGCATTTGCGCCGCCAATCGTGGGTGTCTGACTGTCTGTCTGTCTTTTTACCTGTGTGTGTGTGTGTGTGTGTGTGCCACGCCCCCAGTGCTAGCTGCCGCCAGCTGTCAATCTCAATCAAAATGTCTATTTTTCTAGCCTGAGGCGGAATTTCGTTTTCATTGCAAATCTTGTCTTAAGTCAGGTTTTTTTTCTCTGTTTGAAATGTTACATATCTGTGAGCTGGTTCTCTTGTGGGCGTAACGGAAAGTAGCTGAAAGTGTTGAATTATTGAAACACCAAGGTTATGTAGGGGATTAGCCAACTATTTGAACTTGAAATGTTGCACACAGTTGATCGAGTTTGGCAGATGAGTCAAGATCAAGATCTTAAAGAGAAATCAACCCACATTCGACTAAGTTTTTTATTTTTTATTTATATTTATTCAAACAGCTCATAAAAGTCACCAAAAAAGACGTTGAAAATAATTTAAATGCCCAAAAATGTGGAAAAACTCCAAGTTTAAAAATAAAATAATTCTGATTCGAAAATGTGTTAAAATAAAAATTTATAACAATTTATGTATTTATATACGATATTTGTATGCATATATAGTTCACACAGAGGCCTAAAATCAAAAATCGCTTATTTATGCTAAATAGTGTTTTTCTATGTATGGAAAGAAGAAAGTATCTAAGACCTTATAAGGTATCTAGACTGAATCTAATTTGTTAGTCTGTCCATTTGTCTGTTTGAGCGACAAATCTCAAAGATTTTATATTATTATCGATTTAGGTGTATGACATAACCTATAACAAAAAGTTGAGATATTCTCACGAGCATTGTCAGTTTAGAGAACTCAGATATTTTCAACATTCCTATTATATCATTCAATACACATATTACTGCATCATATATTGATATGTATACTAAATGATGTTGCTAGAATACTGAATAATAGTAAATATTATTTCACAATTCATCCCATTTCTAAAGGACAAACATCTATCAATGCTTAGACTCAGTTCGTTAAGCATTATCAAAAATGTTCTCTAATGTCTAGGATCAATTCTAGTATATATTATTACATCATTTCAATTTTTTTACATATATATATGCACTCAATATAAACGAGAACAAATTTAGTATTTTTGACTTTTGAACTTTGCCATATATAATATGTTTATGGTATTTATTAGTATTTCCCGATTCCTTCATTTAAATTTAAATTTAACTCAAAATCAAGTATAAATTTGTATTCTACAAATTCCTCAACTAAATCCAAGCAAACACATTTCACATTCCACTCCATTGCACCTCCGTCAAGAGCTTGGGGAACGGGTCACAAATAGCTCAGAACCTGCTGCAAGTAAATATTGTAGAGCATCCATTGGACTCAATACGCAAAAAAGCTGGCAGCAAAAATTTGTTTGTTAACCGAACAATGCCCTCAACGGAGGCTACAAAATGACGGCGACATAAATTTCAATTTTTATGTTGCGATTGCAAAAAAAGAAAAAGAAGAAAAGCGAGAAAACTTGTAAGCGAGACGAAGTTAAGATACTCTTTTTTTTTGGAATTACGTTATAATTTACAGGTTCCCATAGCTAGTTGTATATATTGCATTTATATGGAAGATTGTAGGATAGAGAAATCAAATCGAAGTTAATCCTATCATCTGGTAGACTGAAGGTTCGAAACTGTGTAATAAAACTCAATATATGGAAGATCTTGACACATAATAAGAATTAAGATGATAAATATATGCTATACATGATAAAGACCATCTTCTGGACCTTCTATACTTTATAGCAGAGAATTTCTAGTTAAACGTTATAAGAGTTTTGAAGTAGAGATTAACGAACATGATTGAGCAATTGAACTATTGATGCTGATCAAGAATATGTATATATACATACATATATTCTATAACATAACATATTCCACGACAAAACAGGAATACCCTTCCAACAAGTGTATGAAAAACGCAGCAAAAAAATAAAAATAAAAACATGGCAAGCTACAAATCGCTAGTAAAAGGCAGGCAGTAAAAGGGGGCGTAGGGGCGGTGCGGACTGAGGTGAGGCTGGGTGCAACCGCCAACTCTGTGGGCTGCGTAGCGACTCCGTCGGCGGCACAGAAATAGAATAAAAGCGACAGCAGCGGAGGCTGCACCGTTAGGCGTGGAATTAGCGCATAATATGCGACTTCCAACAGCGGATCGGGAGCGTCAATGGCTGGTAGAGGGAGAAAGAAAGAGAAAGAGAGAGAGATACTAGAGGAGGGGAGTTAGCGAGAGGGAGCAAAACTGTTGGCAATGTATTGGAAAAATGTCAATGCGGCAGCCGTTTAAACGGCCTAATGCATTGAGTTGTGGCACAGTTTGACAGCCACTGTCTGAAAATAAGTGCAATGAACCAAGCGTCGCGAACAAATGTGTGGGAAACTCAGGCGAAACGCGGCCGCCTCTGAGCCCTGTTCAAGTGGGTAGTGCAAATATTTGGCCAACAAAGAATTGGCACAGACAATTGTTTGCCGTCTGAATGGGGCTGGGATTATTGTGAATGAAACTGATTAGCATGAAGATTGCTGATTGCGAACGAAACCCATTTAAATGAAATGATATTTAAGCCTATTTAAAGAAGTAGCAAATATCTTAAAAGTGAGAGGATTTTTATGAAATTTTTCGATAACAATAGACTTTCAAGACTTTGAATATATTGTATATTAGAACAAATAAATAAATATTTATAATTATATCATTATCAAATATATATGTACATACATGTGTATTATTATAAATATATACTTGTATATATTTATATAAAAACAACTTTTTAACAATAGCCCATAATAATCTACTATTTACCACTGAATATTATATCAATATGAACAAAGTTAAATAATCCCGTTTATTGAAATTTTCAAATCATTGTCAATGATCAACAATGATATCGACCCAATATTTTACTACGGAAGTACTTATCAAAATCAACTATTTTAAAAGGTATCGATAAATATCGATTTTTAATTTTAAATCCTTAATTTAAATAGATACAGAAAACGTTCAATTTGTTGTTAAGTTAGACATATTTATCGCTCTCGATATCAATCAATAATGTATCTCTCACTTACAGATAGTTTCAAAAATGTAAAAACAATATTGAAGCATTATTCCTAATATCATATCATATCATCGTAAATAGCCCAGATCAAGTACTGCCATACACTTAGAGAAATTGCACTTGTTTTTAAGATATGTTCGACTCACCTGCTATGCGTAGGACGGCACGATCCGCCGGATCCAGCTGAAGTATGCTGAGCGGCTTGTCCTTAGCCCATTCGCTAAGGGATTCGCGATCCATCATAATATTCGCTGCGCTGCCCGTGGATGCATAGATGCGTCGGCGTTTGCACAGCTGCTGCTCGGACTGATGGTGTCGTGGCTGCAGCAGGGGGCACGAGCCCGACGTGCCAGCACCTGTTGTTGTCGAATGTTGCCGAATGCCACCGTGTCCGTTTCCGTTGCTGTTGCCGTTGCAATTGATCTCCAACTCCTCCCCTCGACCGGCGATCGCCACCAGCTGCGGCGAATGCGGCGATTGCGGCGTGGAGCGAGAGCGAACGTAACTCCGCGGGGACGCCGTGTTTGCCGCGTCTTCGTCTCCGTGTAATGAAGTCGAGGTGTGCGAGCGAGATAGTGCGTTGTTGCTGTCTCGCTTGCTCCAGAGCTGAGCCTTGTATTTGTATACTTAAGCACTAATTGAAAATTGTACTATAATTAGCTAATGTTGTTTTTGTTCATTTTAATACTTGGCTGTAAATAAAATAAAATTCAAATAAATTAATAACAAAATAATAAATGTTTTCAGAATATTTCATAGTTTCTGAATTAAAAATACAAATATTATTGGATTTCTCGATTTTCTAACTTTTAATTGTTATATAGTATTCATAGAAACAATTATGAGCATTCACTGTACTTCAGATTAAATTAAATTGTATTTCACACTCAACTTTTTTTATTTTTTATATTTTTATTGTTATTTTAATTTTTCTTTTTTTTTCAATTTATTATATTATTTTTTATATTAACATGTATTTTTATTTAATTGGCATTTTGATTTTCATTATTAATAATATTTTTATTTTATAATTTATGTTATTTTTTTAGATTTTACTGTTTTAAGCACTACAGTTTGAGAGTCGTAAGCGTAGATTTAACCATAGCATACTTTTAGGCAACACTGAAAATGGCAGCAGCTGACTCGTTCTAGCCGGCGCTGTATTTGTAAAATGCGCGGCAACAACAGCAAGAACAGCGGCAACAACAACAAAACACTTGTTATCAGCTGGTCGCGAGGCAATGCTTTGCCAGTGGGTCAATGCCAGCCAATAAAAACAACAACAATAAGTCACACACTGACGCAGAACAAACGGAAAGCGCTGTTTGCGATAAATTATGTGCTCAGTTTGGCAGTCACTGTGCCTGGGATAAATAACAAAATAGGCAAACAAAACAACGGTGCTTTCGATGTCGAAAAACGGCCGCGCAATTTACAATCAATGAATTTCGAACAGGCAACGGAAACTACGTTTGCTGATAAACAACGGTGCACGTGTGTGCAAGTAAATAGGTTTGTATGTGTGCGTGAGAGTGCAGCGAAATGTCAACATAATCATAATGCAAAGAGAGCAAGCCAGAGAGAGAGAGAGAGAGAGAGAGCAAACAGTAATACAAATGCGAGACCGGTTTTCGTTTCTTATGAAGAGAAATACACAGAAGGAGAGCGAGAGAGATAAACGAGAGAGAGCATTTGCGCAAGCGCAATGCAATACCGGAAATAGTAGCCGCCGCTGCTGCTGCTGCAGACGTTGCGAAGCAGCGTGCAATGTGCAAGAGTGAAAAATTGACAGACCAAATAGGAAGACAGTAGAACCAGAAAAACTTTTATTGGACACCTAACGGCAGGCTTCCAGTTCAGCTAGAATAGCTAGCTCTCTCACTCTATCTCCCTCTCTCTCTCTCTTCCTCGCCGGCTCAATGGCCAATTATCGCTGCTAAATTGTATTATTATTGAATGTCTTTTGGCAAAAATAACTGTTCAAGTATAGTATATACAAGTATACGTGTGTGTGTGTGTGTTATTTATGGGAATTGTTTTGACGCGTGTTTGTTTTTGCCGCATGCCTTTTATTATGACTTTTATCAAAGTCTTTTGTGGACATATTTGGGCAGTCACATTGAAAACTAACTGTACAATCAAGAGAGAGGGCGGGCGGCATGGGCTAGGCAAACGTGATTGGCAAACTGAACATTTGGAATGCCTGTCAGAAACGCTCGAGTGCTTATCAAACTGTCCCATAGGCAGGTTGACACTTGCGCTGGAGTGCGTGTCAAACTGTAGACAGACTCTGTGCGCTTTGACGCCGACGTAGGCGTCACTGTCGGCCCTCAAATCAACAAACTTATCATAAAAAGCCCAAAATCCAACAACAACTAACAAAAATAATGTGTGTGCGTGCGCTTATCAACAGATAAGCAGTTACGAATTCTTTTTATTTTTGACTGATAACTTGAACAGTTATAATTCAGAAGAACAAAAAAAACGGGGAAAAAACAACGTTGAATCGGGGCGGCATTAGCTTTTGTGCCTGCCGCAAATGCGGCAAAAAACAGACAGGAATTATAGACTGAGATATATCTTTCGAAATTCTATATATTATTATCAATGAGAGCTGTCTGATATAGAGAGATTGAGGGAGTATATGGTTGTTCTTTTATTTACTTTTGTATTCAATGATATTTCCAGTAAATTAGATTTAAGTTTTGTTAACTGTTTTACCAAAAACAAAAACTGCGTTAGCTTCTATAACTGAAAAAATGTATATATATCTATAAGACAATACACTTATAAAGAATTAATCATTGTGATTACACTTGATCGGAAGTAAAGACGAATCAGAACATAGATCAAAATATTTTGATATACAAATTATAGAATTAAATAAAATAAATAATCTGCCTTATCGCTCAGCCCACTACTTACCAAATTTAGCACTGATTACAGGGTATCTAAAACGCAAAAGCGCTGATCTAATCGCCGTTCAAATCTAACGAAGGTTGCTCAAACGTTGATTTATCGCACGGCTAAGCTATGTGTATGCTTTGCTAAGACAGAAGCTCTTGAGAAGCTCTAAAACTACATTTTATACAGATTTAATTAAGAACATCCGAACGGTTCACACATTTAACTTGTAAATTAGCAGCCATCCAATTTGTATTCGAAAATAGAAACTGAAAACAAACCACTCTGCCCTCCAACTGCGCGGCGGCTGGCGACAGAGATTCCAGCAGCTGTTGAGCTAACATATACATATAATTAAGATTTTAGAGCCGTTGCGAATAAATACCTATAATTAGAAATAAGGACCCAGAGCTGGATGTTCTAGATGATGGACAGGAAACTGGATATCTGTCGAGGCAATAAAAGGTGAGCTAAATTTAAGTTTATGTGGATTGAATCGCAAACTTTAAGAAATCAGCAACAAGAGCCGACAGAATGATAGACTGAACATCCTAAAAATACACATTCGCTATACATAGATAGATGTTTATATCTATATAAAACTAAAGTAACGAACACTTCTTCACTACCAACTCAACTATAAATGGAATGTTGCTTACTACCAACATTAATGCTGTTACTTTTTGTATTCTGGATTCGACAACAATTTAAAGTTTATTTTGCCAAGACTCTTCTTTATCTAAGCTTTATTAAATAGGAAAATTTACATTTACTAACTAAAAACAAGATTCATTAAGTGTTCTAGTTCTAAAAAACTCTATTGGTTGAATCAGCAAATCATACAAGATATTGAAATTGAAGATTGAAATTAATGTTTTGTTTTCTCTACAGATCCATCTAGAAAATCTATTTCAAGATTCATTGATTGTTCTAGCTCTAACAACTCTATTGGTTGAATCAGCAAATCATACAAGATATTGAAATTGAAGATTGAAATTAATGTTTTGTTTTCTCTATAGATCTACACATTTAGACTTTTAAGACTGCACATTCCCATATATGATCTTAACTTGATTTAAATAAACTAGTTTTTGGCAAATTCGGAAACCCTTTTCTAATTTATCTTTTCAATTTTTGCCTAATGCTTCTGCTCCAGTTGTTAGAAGTAAATGGAACCCAGACTCTTCTCTATTGTTTTTTTCGTACTCGCATTCCTAAGCCTGGGTTATCAAGCAAACCACCGGAACTGGCAGTTCAGAACCGACAACTATGTGGTAAGCAATGCCACATTTATATAACTCGACAAGTCGTTGCTCGATTTCTGTGTGTGAAGAGCCCATAAAAAAGCACTTGAAGCAAACACCGCAAGACTATTTGATGACCAGAGAGGAGTCCATTTCACAAGTTGATTCCTCGCTCAAAGCAAGAGACTAAGGCAAAGGCAATACCTGCTTGCACGTGCAACGAGTTTAGATCAGCAATGGGGTTCCCAGTGCCAAAAAGAGACACGAAAAGAGCAATCCGCGAGGCGAGAGAGAGGGCAGCCAACCAACCAAGTCAATTAAGCGACAGTTGAACGGACAATGGCAGCAAATGGGAGAAATAAAAACCGTCACAAAACAATAAATGCTGATAAAAACGCACACAATGGGCAACCAGTTTGACAACGTCATCGCTTAGAAACAGCAAAAAACTCATGGGAGAATCTGACAAAAGCGAACGACTAGCAGATATCCTAATATACCCTAATATAATATATATTATGTAATCCTAATGGATGCGACAATTATATTCGAATAGTTCAAATAGTTATTATAAAGGTTTCAAAACTAGCTGCTATAAATTAGTTACCTTTTATCTTTTGTCAAGAATGACCTGAATCGAACTTATATCAATATTTATCAATATCATAAATATTAATTTATATTACTAATCAGACACTAAACTAGCGTAATCTGAACAGTTATCAAATTCTATTGACACATTATTCAATTAATGTGATTACAATATTCCATGAATTTATTATTTAATTTCTATGTATATTTTCTATAGTATATATATATATATATCTATTCCAATTAAGATTTTGATTAGCTTTTTCTATCTACTGCTAATACAGCATACCCTTTCTCAGTCGCTCCCAATATTTACAGGGCATCAAATATAGAATTTGAAACGACATACCAGCAGGTGAGGGAGCTAGGGTAGGCATAAAACCCGACCATGGGAACTAAGTGTAGTACAATTTTTTAATTGTCTCGAAAGCTGACAGCCATTAATAAGCGGCATTAGTCTCGATTTATATAAAAAACTAGAAACCAATGAAATCATATTCTCAATTGCATTGATTGAGCAAACGACTCTATTAGATCATTATATTGTTTGTGTTATGTAGCACGGGCGCATATCGGCGATTATGTCATCTATCACGAGCCTGGGGGCTGTGGGGCCATGCAATTAGTTATCGGACAGCCGCTCGGGTCACCCAATTAGGCAAACATTTTGCATATCACTTGAAAACGAGCTCAATTAAAAATGATAGTTATTTCAAATATTCCAAATTTCATAATTTATATTCCAGTTTGCATTGGGCGAACAACAGCTGGCGGCATAATATCTAGACTGAGTCATCATCTAGTTTATTATTACCAAACTCAAGCGTAAAATTATGCAAAGTCCAATTTTCAAACTAGTATGATTGTAGCTCTAGGCTCTTGAACGAATGTTTCGATACAGATCTTAAACCATATATCTAATTTATCCATTTTTAAGTTAAGAATATCCTCGAATAAAGCTTATTTCTACATGACCACTGATCAATTTGTTTATATCTCATTATTGTCTTCGGAACAGTTTTACCATTAAACTCAACATAATCATCATCATCCTATATTTGTTATTGTTGAGTTAAGAATATCTTCAAATTATATTGGATTACTTGTACATATATTTTTTAAATATTTTATGCATATCTCTTTATAGGTTTTACATTAAACTCAACATATGTCTTTTCTTTATCGGCTCTTATAATAACATATTATATTATAACAAGTTAAGAATATCCTCAAATAAAGATTATTACTAAGTGATCGTTCATCAGTTCTGTTCACATTCCTCTATATAGGCCTACCAAGATCTCTCTAACAAGCACGCCTTTCCAATCACAGCACAATATAAAGCTTATTCCTCAAAGATCAGTCGCTGTTTAAAGTGTTCAGAAGACTGGATCATCTAATCATCAGTTGGTCTTTCATCTTTTCAACTGTCTAGCCGCTAATTGTTAAATGGGGCCTGCTTGAAACACTTTATTTTTCATGTTTACGAGCGTCAGTTGGCGGGCTAATTGGGGCTTTCCTTTCACGATATGGCCTGGAGAATATAGTTTTGTTTTTCGTTTAAACTTCTTGTGGGCGTTGCCTCTGCAGAATTTTAATTAGCTGGAAATGTTGAAGTTTGAAGCTGGGTAACTAAGATTCATTCCGAAGAAACTGACTTTTTGATTGTGCTGGTTGTTCGCTTATCAGAGATGCCACATGACAGATAACCCGAGACATGACAATCATGATAATGATGATGGTGATGGTGATGGTGATGGTGATGATGATGATGCAAGATGCAAGAGATATCAATAAAATTCAACAGTACTTGGTCATATGTTCCAAGAGAACTAATGATGATGCAAGAGGCATCAATAAAGTTTACATTGTAGAATAGCTTCATTGTAGCTACTGGGCTTTCGCTTTAATTAGGCTAATCGGGCAACTCTCGAGCGGCACGCCCTTAATTCGCATGCAAAGCGGCGACACTTGAACTTTAGTTACGAGTTCAGAGCTCCGCCGAGACTAGGACTGGGGAACTGGGGCCGACACACCCAGACGCCAAACAGACCGAGGGCAACTTTTTAGCCAAGAGGAGTAGAAGCAAAAAAAAAAAACTAGAAACATGGGCCAAGTGCATGGTAAAAACGCATAGCTTGTCAGACAGCTAAGAGTAGGAAAAGAACACAGAGAAGAGCAGGGGCAGTGGATGTAGAGACGTAGAGACAGGCAGACGAAGCAATAAAACAGCTACAGTCAACGCTCGAGTGCATTTTCCGGGCCAACATCAGAGCAACAACCACTACCACTACAACAACTTGAACAACAACAAGAAGAACAACAGCAGCAGCAACACCAACTACCTCGACAACCCTTGAGTTGTTGCTCTTCTAGGCTAGGGCCGCAAATCAATTTGATGATGTTACAACTCGTTAAGTTGGAGCGGGAGAGAGATAAAGATGAAAGAGAGAGAGAGAGCAAATGCATTGCAGCTCATAATTTGAATTACAAGGTACAGTGAATGCACGCTAATGCAAACACGCCGATCTTAAATACAATCGTTAATATCAAGCACTGCATATATAAATATAACTATACTACACGACTCAAATATACCCTGTAACAACTTCTAGATATATATCTTAATCATAATAGGTTTATTCTAATTTAATTATTAAGAATTGCCCAATTCGAAGTTTTCAATTGGCGAGCCTTCACTGTATTAGAACAGCTGCCAAAAGGCCAAACGTCCAATATTCCGTGTTGATGTGAATGTTTATGTTTGTGTGCATAAGTGTTCGTGTTTGGGGGTTGGTTGCGTGCATTTTCAGCAGCCACTGAACTTTGCTGTTATAAAAGAACACAATAAAGAAAGACGAGCAGCACAAAAAAAAAAAAAATTGTAAACAGAGCGCCGGTAAAGTGGAGAGCGAATGTCTTGCACTTGGTTCCTCTGCCTCTTTCTCTCTCTCTCTCTTTTTACGCTCTCTATCTCCTCGCTCTTTGCGCTGTCTGCTTTGTGAATGTTGTTGTGGTCAGTGTCAGGGCTGCCATTGGAAGGCGGCAGGCAGCAGGTTGAATGTCAGTGTGTGCGTGTGTGTGTGTGTGTGTGTGTGTCCGTTCGCGTGTATATGAGTAATGCGTACGATTGACTGATCAAAACGGAACATGTGAAATGTGAGTAAAATGTGTCACCCACCACTCAAAAAGTTACCCCCTCCCTGACTTCTACTATCGATTTTTCACGAGTCCGCAAAAAAAAAACAGTACTTAATGAGCGTAGATAAAAAAATCACATGCAGCGGCTTATTAGCATCACAATGCGATATTCAGGGAGGAGAGCTTTCGCTGTCGCCGCTGACAAAGATAACGTTGAGAACGTGGCTGCATCTTGGCAGAAGCAAAGCACTTAAACCGACCTTTGCCGGCAGCGACGCAGCTGCGGCGTTCTCTGACGAGGGTTGAGGGTTGACACAATTTTTCAAACACACACACACATGAATCTATATGTATATATATAGATGTATGTAAATACGCTGCCTTTGTGCTCCATTAAAAAGTTTATAAACAAATTATGTAGTTGTTTATTTAACACACACATATACATATACATATATACAAAAGCACACACATTAGCAAAGCAAAAACAAATGTTGACGGCTGGAACTAAAATTCCACATGAGAACAAATACCGTTTATTGTTTAAGCTTTTTTAATTTTTTCTTTTCTTTCGATGATCTGCTCCATGCAGTTCTTTTTTCTTTTTTCTTACTGTTTCTCACTTTGCATTTGTCATTTCGCAGAGGACCGAATCACGTTGAAGCTTTGTGTTTTGCACGTTTTTTTTTGTTTTTTGTTTTTTTTTTTCTTTTCCTTTTCTTTTGGTTTGTTTGCCATGCATTGCCCTCAAATCGTGCTGCGGTCGCCGACGCGAGCAGCGCTGCTCTGCAAGCTGACTCATAAGGAGCAGCAGCAGCATTGACAGCATGAGAGCGACAGGGAGAGAGAGAGAGAGAGCGAGAGCAGCGCACTTACAGCAAAAGAGATGGTTGGAAAGATAGACAAGGAGACACGAAGTGAGCGCAAGGAGCGATTGAGCAGCCTGCTCTTGTTGTTGTTGTTGCTGTTGTTGTTGCTGGTGTTTTCACAATATATTTTTTTGCTTTTCGTTTTGGCTTTTCTCGAGCAACATTTTTGCTTTAGTTCGCCGTTGCTCCGATGCTTATGTTAATTTTCACACACACATACATATATACACAAAGCAATGCATGCACTGCATACACAAAAAATTATAAAATAATTTATGGCAATTTAAGCAAGCGAATCGTCCGAGTTGTTGCTGCTGGAAAATCTCTTTTACACGCTTGCAGTTTGAATGAGCTGCACAACTATTTTTTCGGCGCTACTCTTTGGTTTGCAATTCGTTTACACACACTTTACAATAGAGTTGATGTTGCTCCCGTTGTTGTTGTTGTTGTTGTTGCTGTTGTGCTTGGTTCACTTCTACATGTAGATACCGTTACACTTGTGCAATTTACAACAGCAACAGCAACCCAAACACCGACACAGACAACACTTACACGAATAGGCAGCCAGACACAGACACACACACACACATGTGCACATGTAGAAGGCGTATTTGCTATAATAAATTATAATTCACGTGCCCAAATTACATACACATACACACACACACGCACGCAATGAAAATTTCCCAGTGCAGCGAAATTTAATTCTACCGAAATGCAATGCGAGTAACGGACCTGGCGGCAGAAGTAGAGCGCGCACACACGTCCTACCGCGTTGACTTTTCAATTGAAACTGATATCGTCTATCGATTGAGCAAGTGAAATAATTCTATCCGGCGGCGATTGCACTCAGTGAGAGCGCGTTCAAAGAGAGCGCAACTGTTTGTATGAAACAGGTCCATTCTACGCATGGCACGAGCGCGTATAAGGTAGGCACTTTATTGTGAGTTGTTAGCGATGAGCGATGAGCGGAGTTCATGACGTCGTGACCGTTAGAATGTGAGAAGCTTCAAGCTTTAAACTACTCATTAGATTCAAACAAATTAAGTGGCAGGGCAAAAAGTAGTAAATTTCTATGGCTTGCAGTGAGCTTGTAACTGAAAATAAACTTTATAAATAACAATTTAGTTAAGCTTCCTCAAAATGTACAAAATAGAGAGATATATTGTAATAGGAATGTTTTAAGTTTTTAAATTAATTTCTACCGTGAGGTCGTTCGAAGGGCATCGAGTACTGAAATGTAAAACTATCGATACATAGGACTTTTCGATAGTAGCAACATACTACTAGTATACCGATTAAGGTAGTAACTACCAAATGTTTATCGATTGCAGTTTTTTCAATTCTCTTGCTCTTTTACTCTATTTTATTATCACTTTTGTGTTTTAGAGATTATTATAATTTCAATAATTTAATTGTAGCTCAGCAGCATGGCCTTGGCTATCTCCTGTGCTTTAGCCGCGCTCGTGAGCTGCTCCGATATCTTCAAGGCGAACTCGTACGCTGTGCCGGGTCCGCGGCTGGTTATCAAATTACCATCCTGCACGACATTTTGATCGTCCACATAGCTAATGAATGAATATGTTGAATTAGTTAACGAAGCCAATGGGTATATAATACTAAATACTTACCAGTACTTCTCAACCAACTGCGGCTTCATGGCTGGGTACGAAGTCAGGGATTTGCCGGTGGCAATGCCGTGCTTGGCCAGCGCTGTGGGCGCTGCGCAGATGGCTGCGATCAGGCGTCCGGCTGACTCCTGCCTGCGCAGCAGCTCGCCAACCGCCTTCGAGTCGCCCATGGCATTGGAGCCTCCGAGGCCCCCGGGCAGAACAATAACATCGTATAACTCGTCCGTGACGGCCTCCTCCAGTGATTTATCCGGCACGATGACCACGTCGCGCGAGCACTTGACTGGTTCGCTGCCTTCCAGGCCAGCGACCGTCACATTAATCTAAAATAGAAAATTAGAAAAAGCCCTTACTATAAATAGCCCGGCATTCAGCTCTGTTCACTTACGCCCGCTCGGCGCAGCACATCCGCCGCAATGGTGAACTCCATTTCCTCGGCACCTGGCGCCAGGACAATCAATGCACGCTTCCCACTCATCTGCTTGCTGTACGTTCCTTTCGGCTGCTGAATTGCAATGCTCAAGCTGCTGCCGTCGCTGCCTCTGCCCAGCGTAAGCAATCGAAGTGGCCATCGCAGCATTGAGTACATATCGATACTTTTTGTTTTGCGTTTGTTATCGATGTTTAAGTGATTGCTCTAGTTCCAAAGTTTTAGTTTTGAATTTTGACTATCGACAAGCAGACTTGTAACATTTTTATAAGAATTTAAAATTTAATGGAATAGCATTGAATGCCCTAAAACTAAGGCTACTTTTTGGAATACACAACGAACCAGTAACGAGCATCAGGGCTGCAAAAAATACCAAACACATGGCAAAAGATCCGTTAGCGAATTAAACGCTCCTGATTAGAAAAGCAATTGTGACGTCATTTGAGTTACAGTTCCGATTGGAGCACATGACTTTTGAACTGAATCAATCAGTTGAGAATCCTTTAGTATTTGAGCTATGAACGAGTGAACTAAAGTTCAGGTTTTGACATTATTCAAATCCATTTCAAGCCACTTTTTTAGTTAAATATATTTTTATTGAACAAAAAATAGGTGTCTATGTATTTTGTTTCTTGTTTGCAATCGAATGTTTCTTTTTGTTTTTGTTTTCTTGATTTTACATACATACAGACATGCAAAATGTATATTGCCAAATGTAGATTTTGTTTTTCAAATAAAAAATACATAAAATAATTATGTAAAACCGCAAAAACTTGCAAACTAATTTGAAATGTTTGGTTTTTGTTGTTTGTATAAAATATAACTTAATTGAATTAGTTGTTAGACATAAGAACTATTTGTATTGAAGCGCTTAACACTAATTGTTAGACAGCTGATTTTTGTTAATTTATGTTTAAGTTTTTGTTTTTAAATTTCAATTGAATTAAATTAATTGTCTCTGATGATACTTTCCAATATTAATATTGTGGAAAAATGTTTACGTCGTAATTTAAGTCACATTTAGAACTTGTTTGATTTGTGTTTGTTTTGTTACGTTAGTTTTTGTTTTTGTTTTGTTTGTTTGTTTTTTTTTTTTACTAATAACATTTAAAAAGATCACCAAAGTTACAGATTTCCCATATTTTACGTTGCTTACGTTTCTCAATTAAATTTTATTTTCATATATTTTTTATATCATTTACGCATAATGTATTTTTGCTCATTTCTGCTTAAGTAATAATTAATTATTGATTAATTACCCGGCGTTTTGGTTTAAACATTTAAAGTAAGAGTTTTGTTTTGTATTTTTTCTTCATTTTTTTTTTTTTGTGTTTTTTTGTTTAAATTGATCTTTTTCATAAGTGGATCGTACACATATATATCTATATACATGTATATATGAAGTGAAGTAAGTATTTGTAAGCTTCTGTTAGATAGTTTTGATACCTTTGATTTACGAGTACATTTACTTTATTCAAGATTTTTACTAATCCAATTTCAGCTAAGGTTTATTTGTATTCTTTTTTATTTTCGATATATTTTTTGTTTTTGTCTTTGCATGTTAATTGGAACACTACGACAACTGTGGGGGGGCGTGGTTTCTCTTTTGTATGGGACTAATTGGAAGAATAGAGTACACAGTTACACACATACATATATATACATATATAAATAAATTTATATATATATATATTATATATAATGGTAAGTAATATATAACGTATATAATTGCTTTGGAGTTAGTCCTTTACTTCTTCTTTTTTCGTTCGTTAATTGTGGCATAAATTTTTATTTCCTTTAGGAAGAGTTGTGCAATTGCTGTTTTAGCTTCGATCGATCTCTATTCAGAATACATATATATATCTCTATGTATAGTTGTATATTATTGTAGACATTCATATGTTGTGTGTTTGCTTAGTTGCTAATATTTGTTATAATTTTATCATTGAGTTTTGCAATAAACGGCACATTTATAAGTATTATTAATTGTTTTTCTTTTGTTTTTGTGTTTTAAAGCTCAATTAAATTTCGACACATAGAAAGTGAGAGAAACATTATAGTCGGCTATATTACGCATGGGAATCTCACTCTACGCCATATATAAACACACATATATGTATATATAGGTAGCATACGAGATATAATGCTATAATGTTCATTGTTTTTAGCTGCACGACATTTGAAGAAACCATGAAATGTGTGTTTGTGTGTGTGTGGCATATAGACTATAAATCTTTTTCTTTTCTTCTCTGTTTTTGCAGTTGGATCAGATGTCTCTATATATACATATAAATATATATATATATAGTCATAGTTATAGTTTATGTATTTTTATAAGTTATGCCGCCAGAATCTTATTCGTGTTTTAATCACAAATGTCAACTGATTTTTGCTTGAGTCTGCGCATTTAGTTAGATCTAGAGATACAGATATATACATATATATAGCTGATTATATATGTACGTTAAAGCTTTAGACTTTGCTCAATAAATGTCGTGCCTCCTCTGTGTGGTTTACAAGTACAAATTACAATTACAAGGATACATTCATTGTCGGCACATAAATTGTTTTTGTTTTTTTGTTTCGTTTCGTTAAGCTTAAAGTACATAAAAATGTAATTGGTAATTTGTAAAATTGTTGGGGTTTGTTTGTTGAGAGACCCTAAAACTTAAAGAGACCCCGCAGATTTTCCTCGATTTGTTTTGTTTGCATTGTTTCGTTTACATTGTTGCTTTTGGATGTGCTTAAAATTATAATTGATTTTGTTTTCTGTTTGTTTTTCTTTCTCATTTGTTTTTAAGAAATAAACGTACAAATTTAATCCCTTGTGTTAAAACATGCTACATAATTAATATTTCTTTTATGATAAAAAATACATTTACAAAAAAAAACATACATGTTGCAAAGACAATGATTTTTGCATACATTGTTTCGTTTTTGTTTTCGCTTTGATTAAAAAACTAATTTGTAATAGAAAATTGTTTACTTAAACACGTTTATAATATATGTATTTTATAATGCTCACATATATGTAATGTATGTAAATGTGTGTGTGTGTGTTTGTGTGTAATGACACATTTAAACAGGCTTTAAAAAAAAATAAAATAAAACAATCAAAATTGATTTAAATACAAGATTACAAGAAAATTGAAGTGTGCAACATAATTGTTAAATACAATAATTGTTATAAATTAATGGGTTGCATTGTATTTTGCTTTTGTTTTGTTTTTGTTTTCTTCTTCTTTTGGTTCCATAATAGAACAAATCAGCATAATGTTAACTTGAACTGTGTCTTCCATAAATCTGCATATATATATATATATTTCACTCTCTATACATATATATATGCATATGGTATTTTGTTAGATTTGTAAAATTGGCAAATGTGTATATAAAAACTAAAACTATAACTAAAACTAAATATATGCCCTATGAGTTAAGGGATGCTGCGGCAAAATTATTTTAAGAAAATATGGAATATATATATATGTATGTATATATATATGTTTATATAGAGCATTGAATTTGTTTGCATATTAATTGTTTACCCGTACACCACGTAATCTGCTTAAGACTCCATTAAATACAATTAACAATGTTTTTGCTTTTAAATTATGAAACTTAAGTTGAGCTAAAAAGAGGTACATAAATTAGTTGGACATTGGGATTTGATATGCCGTGTTTATATTGTGTGTGTGTATGTGTTGCGTGTGTGTGTGTGTGTGTTACGTGTGTTTGTGTTTATACAAAACATAGTGTTTAACTTAAACTAAAACTCGCTGCTAACTAAAGACAGCAAATGTTGACTTTTAGCATTTTTTTGTTGTTTTGAAACGAAAACTTTTCTAAGTATTGTTTGATTTTGTGTGTTTATACATTTACAATATAGTTGCCTAAATATATATGCTTTCATATATATATATACATATTATATATATAACTAGCCATTGGTTGACCAAAAGTTTGTCCCTTGTTGAAATTGGAGTTTTCGTTAAATATGTTGGTTGTTTGCTTCGGTTTTTGGTAGTTCCCCGCTTAAGTCTACTAAAAAGCTTGCCTTTTTACAATTCTGGACTTTTGTTTCTTTTTTTTTTTTGTTTGAATTGAATTGAAATTTTCGTTTCACTTTAATTGTTATGGCTAATCATTACACTCTCTTTAATGCTTGTCGTATTGTTGTTGTTATTTTGTCATTTTTGTTGTTTAGTTTTTAAGCTTTTGTTGGTGGTCTTCGTTCACAGTACAGAGAATTCCGAGTTGTTGTTGTTGTTGTTGTTGTAATGTGGTATATATATGTGTGTGTGAGTGTTGTGTGTGTGTATTTGAATCAGCAACTTTTTTCTTGTTTTGATATACTAAAAAACCTTTGGTTGTCTGCATTTTGTTTGTCTTCACATTTTTTAAACTTTGTTTTTGTTTTTTCTTTTCGTTTTTGTGTAAAAATATAATTAATTCTATTACAAAAGTTCATCGCAAATGTGTGTGTTGTTGTTTCAGCTGTTGTTGTTGTTGTTGTATTTGACTTTCGTTTGTTCCCTTTAGTTTGTTTCGCTACGCTTTTTATTATAAAGTTATGTTTTTTTGAGAATTCTCTTTCACATTTGTTGCGCCTGCTTGTGCTTAAACATTCGATTCCCTTTTGTTTCTCTACTCCCTACGATTTTGGCGTGTGGGTGTTAATTGTTGTGTATTGTGTTTGTGTGTGTGTGTGAGGGCCTAAAAGCTAATGTTCTGGCTTTCTTTTAACTTAAATATATAAAAAACATCATTTTGAAATTATCCTCTAATGATTTCGACTTGGCTTTCGTACATATGTTTTCCATCTTTTGCTTATTCGAATTAATTTTCGAAATTTCAGTGTTCTTTGTTGTTGTTATTGTTGTTGTGGTTGGTGTTTCTGTTGTATTGTTGTATTGTTGTTGTTGTTGTTGTTGTGGTTTTGGTTTCGCTTCTTCTTGTTTACTGCTTAGGCAAAGTACATGACCTTTTTGGTATCGGCATGAACCGTTATGGCGCGCGCCATGGCTCCGGGCGTGCGATCCTCTGATGAGCCGCTCTGATGTGATCCTTCGCCGGAATCGTGCTCCTTTTCAACCAGATGGTATCTGTGAACAAGTATATCATCTAATTTCCATGGAACTATAACATTATTTGACGTATATTCTTACCTTGCTCGGAAGGCAACGAGATGCGCGTAGTAGGCTGGCGCTGGGATGCTTACAGAGCGCGTGCAACGGACATAGGTGTGGCACAGCTGATAGGTGAGGCATTGCAGCTCATCGGAATCGAAGTGATTATCGTCCCAGAGCACGTGGTAGTGGGAGGGCCGACTGGTGCCCTGGATGCCCTGGTGACTGCACAGATAGAAATCAAACTCTGTGGGATGCGTGATTCCGACGTCGACGGTGGTGCCCGCAGGTATGTTGCCCGACTTGCCGCTCTGCTCGCGCTTCTCGGCGCAGAAGAGTCGCGTGTGATGGCGCTTCTGCACCACAATGAATGTAATGCCTGGCCTGTACTCCGGCTCCAGTTTGATGCACGCCTCACGTATGGCGGTCAGTTCGTGCTGCAGCACGTGTGGGAACTGGCCCTCGGAGACTCCGTCGCGATAGAGTATGATGCGATGCGGCTTATACCCGCCGGTGGATTTGTAGAACATGATCAGCAATTCGCGCACCATGCTGCTTAGCTCCTGTATGATCTCCTGGCGATGCTGTTGCACGCGCACCGTGGCCGCATATCGTGATGGATGAGCATCCATTGAGCCGACCACGGCGGCAATCGAGGGCTTCTTGTTGTCGCCTGCCGGCGGATGAGTGACATCGGCACCTAGGAAAATAACGGGCTCATTGAAGACCTTGGGTCGTATGGATGGCACCAGAATCGAATTAATGCCGCCCAGTTTCACATTGATCTTGAGGCACAGATTCGAGAGTGTCTGTGGCGAGGTCTTGTTCACATTCTTGGCCTGGACACACTGCGTGGCCATTCCGAGGACCGTGTCACCCACTCGCTTGACCTCGGCGTAGACTGGTGTCTTGCCCGGCAGGACAACAACCACCAGCTGTAATCCTGGGAAAGTGATCTTCAGATAACGAAACATGGGCTCCACTTGATCCGGTCCCGTGGCATATTTGCAGAAGCAGGGCTGCCCAATGATGGGCATGCCAGCATCATTAGAGATCTTTTGCAGCTGCAGTGTGAAGTTACGCAACGCATCTTCGCGCACTGTCCGCTGTGGTGCGAAGCAGGCAATTGCCCAAATTCGGATCTCGACGCCCGTGAAGAACTGCTTGCCACGCATATCCCAGACGCCCTGGTTCGGCGAAGCCAGGCTGACCTTGTTCTGTGGCGGCAACAGCTGTTGTCCGGTGATCCCCGACGACACACGTCCCCCATATTGAAGCTTTGGTGGTGGCAAAACACGGCCGCGCACCTCCATCATTGAGTTGGAGATGGTCAGGCCAAACTCCTGCACATAGGGATCGTTATTGAAGTCCGCACGTTTCACCAGCGTGTTGATCTCACGCTCGCGATCAGGCGCCGAGCGTGCAGTCGCCTTGATCATGGTTGATGTCTGCATATCGGTCAGCTTCTTAATGCAACGCTGTCCGGCCACAATGTTGCACACCTCAAGCGGTAGATAGGTGTGCTTGTGCTCCTGGCCCACCTGCAGGCAGGGCAAATGTGGATAGCGCAGCTTCATGCGATACTTATCCAAAAAGTACTTGGCCACGGTGCACTCGACAGTTTGTCCATTCTCCAGTTGCAGTGGGAAGCTAAGAATAGAATGTAATTAGATGAGAGCTAACAGCGATATCCCACAAATCGATCAGTAACTCAATCAATCAATTCAATCAATAACTCTCTTGACAGTTAGGTCTAAAAACCTACAACATATTTCCTAGTCTCAGACACAAAGTACTATATAAACTGTATGAGAAACAGTAATCCATACATGGAATACGTTTCATAGCGTAAAGAATTCCTTCTTAACATTTTGTTGTAAACTGTGCGGGACAAATACCGTTTGTTTTAGAAACTGTATCGAATTTTCAATTTCTCAATTTTAACTTTGCCAACACCTGCTTCATCTTTGAGCATTCACCCTGAACGAAAGAACGATTCCATACAAATTTCCCGTGCTGCATCTGGTCTTAAATCAAACTTTAACTAAGAATTACATTTCACTTGCTTTTTTGCTATGAATTGCAATACACTTTTGATTTTTTAAGGATTACATCAACTTTCTTTTACATTCCACATTCTTTTCCTTAATATTGCATTCCACATTCTGTTGTTAAGTATTATCTTTAACTTGTTTCCTAAGGATTACATTAACCTTTCTTGCTTTCTTATTAATTACATTCCACTATCTTTTGCTAAGGATTACATTCCTTTTGTCATTTGTTATGGATTAATTTCTACTTTCTTTTGCCAAGGATTACAATCCACTTTCTTTTTCTTAGTATTCTATTCCACTTTCTTTCGCTTAGTATTCTTTTCAACTTTCTTCTGCTTCAACTTACGATTGCATTTGAGCTGGGCGACGGGTCACATTGCAGACGCGATATTTGCGACGCATTTGACCACAGTGCGTAATTTCAATTTTGAGTCCTTTGATTTCCTTGGTGAACTTGACGCGCTGTGAATCGGTGAGCGGTTTGCGCTGTTCATTGATGTCGCGAATGTCCAAAACCTCGCACATGAAATCAATGACAGGTTGAGCCTTGTAAAAAGCAGTAGCCGAAACTGTAATATAAGGATTATAATGTATTAAAAAGGTCACAAAATTCAGATCTATGCTACTTGGTCCCCCCACTCACCATCAATGTTGAGCATCATTTTCCACTGAGATGGCCGCACACTCTGATGAAAGCCAAACCAGACTTCACGACCGCCACCCAAAGGATGATAGTAGCCGTCAGGCGAGCTGAAGAAACTGCGTCCCACTGGCGTATACGCCATGCTAGGCAAATGCCTCATGACCACATCGAGTGCCAAGATGGCGTCGTAGGGTATTTGACGAGTGCGCCCCTCCAGAGCCTCCTCTAGGTTGAAGAGCGACACCTGCGCCTGCCACTTGATCGTCACACGAAAGATGCGATCCTTGCCCTCGCCGGGCAGCGTTACCTCCAGCTCCAAGCGTTCATTGCCAATGGGCAGCGGATCGCGTGTATACAGATTATTGCGTCCATCGAAAACGGGCTTCAGCACCCCAAAGATCTTGCTGTAGGCCTGCACCATAGTCTCGATGATCTCGCGGTTCACCTTGCGCGGACACTTGTCCGGCTGTATATTGATGTCGTAGTGGTGCACGAAGCCGCGTGGCATTGTCACCTGAAAGTGATTCGCGCGCAACACAATCGGCCTGCCCTCCCTTCCTAGATTCGGGCGTCGCGGGCACGTAAAGACGGGCATATCTGGCTGCGTGGTGGGCGATGCCGCTGCCGCAGCGATCGCCGCCGAGACGCCCGTGGTGCCCAAGGCGGACGCCACTTGAGCAGCAGCTGCAGCCGCGGCCCCACCAACGGTGGCGCCACCTGCAGCAACATTCTGAGCACTCGGACTGGTCACAGCGGTGGGATTAACCGAAGAACCGGGCGCTGGTGGTGCTGCAAAACATTCAGAATTAGTCTAGTCAAAGGGAATACTCTGCTCCAGAGAAGAAATTAAAGAGCAAAAAGATAAAAACGCAAGTAATTAACGACTAGGCGACGCTCTAGCAACTAGGCACATAATTGTACTAAGTAAAAGCTAAGAAACAATTCTATTCGGTTGACCGAATTTTAAATACTCTTGCAGAAATTTTCTATTAAAAGTACTTTTTGAAGAATCAGTGCTGTGCAATCAATAAGTAGATTCTTGAATGATTTCAGCTTAGTTACGGGAAACGATGTATATCTTCATATAAGTTCTTTGTTAATTAAATGGTATTTATGATATTTAATATGATTTTATAGACGCACTTATGATCAATAGTGAATACCTAAAAAACAAATGGTATTTGAAGTCTGATAAAATAGATACATAATAGATCACTGTACTATATTAGAGTGATCAAGAATATGTTTAAGAGATATCTGTTAAATGTTATCTATCTAATTGAATGATGTATTATGATTATTATATCTCTCCAATAGCTTCACGTTAACATTGACAATTTCTCAATCTTAAGCTTTGCGACTCATTAAGAATTTGATTTTCATGAGAGTTCTCTTTAAACATCAAATTTAAACTATTAATTATAATCTTATAGAATAAATTAATTGATATATTTATTCTAATTGACATATCTTTCTGTTAACATTAAGAATATTTACGGCCAACTGTTTTCGAATGCTTTCTTTTTAATTATCATCAAATTTTATACATGACATCGAAACAGACACGCGGACTTTACCCAGTTTGATCACAATATAATTTAACCTTATAACTTTTTAGACATTTTATAATGTGTTTATAACTTCTGAAAGGGTATTCGAAGAACGTTACGAGTAACACTCGCATGCAGTTAGTTGCACTACACGAGTCAAACGATAAACATAAAAGTTATGCAACGTTAGAAATAACTGTAAACGCGTTGTGTAGAGTTTTTATTTCGTGTCGAGGTTTTGTTTTTATTTTATTAGTACAATTGTGCATTTAGTTTGGCATTCAACAAATGTAAAAATCATAAACAAACATTACGTGAAACGCAAAAATGTTGTTAGTAAAAATTTTGCACATTACTATGAAAATTAGTGTGTAGACTTTTTTGGGAAAGGGGTTAGTAAGGTGTAGACTTTTTGTTAATTAGAATTTAGTACGTTTTTTTTCGTCAAACATCAAACTTAATAAACATAAACAAGTTTTTGGTTTTCAATTTTATGATTTTTGGTTTTTAGTAGTTTTTAGTAATTTGGTTTTGTTGGAGAAAAATTTACATGTGAGCGTGTCGAAGCTAGTCTGCGCCTGAGAGGGGCTCTGAGGCCGCGTGGGCGAGGAGGTGGTCCACTGTGACTCTATAAAAAGAAAATTTAATCAAAATCAAAATTGTCAAAAAGTAAACACAAACGAAATGAAAGAAAAAAAAAAAAAATAAAACATAAATATTCAAATCAAAACAAATAAAAATGTTAACAAATGGCCAATCATGTTTGATTAATCAAATGAATAAATATAATGGGAAATAAAGACCAAACGAATAGAAGGCGATAAAGAAAATTGTTGAATATTATATAGAGTGCGATTAATATTTTTAGTTACAACTTTCTCCCAGCTTTAATATCCATATATATCATTTTTATTAATAATCAATTGTATATCAGCCACATGTTTGTGTACGTGTATGTGTGTGTGTGTGTGTGGGTGTAGAGATCATCATCGATAATATCTTTGATCGTAAGTTAAGCTCTAACTAGTATTACTAGATAACAAATATAACAAAATATACAACATACAAAAATGTTGTTCACTTTTCATTGGCTTTTGCCCCACTGTGCTCAAAACTATCAAACTATTCGCCATCTCTGTTCTACACACTTGTCCTGCTCATGTCTAATACGCAAAATACAACAACAAAATTGCGTCGCATTAAAGCTCCGCTCGAACGAGCGAACTAACGGAAGAAAGGATGAACAAATACTTCGCTTGAACCCCAACGCTCAATAACGTTCAGCTATTGCGTTGCGGTCGTTGACCCAATTTGCGCACATGTTTGACACAAACGCCTGTCTGTTCCTGTATCTCTGGCCCTCTCTATCGCTCTCCCAATTGATGCGCCAAAGTCTACAGAAGTCTACAATCGTTGTTGTGTTCTTCCTCTTTACGCTGTTAGCTTAATGCAGTCACTGATTGGAGCTTTGAGCGCTATTGCAACTGTCTCAAGTGCCTCGCCCGCGGCCATTTTACGCATTCATTCATTCTCAAATTTGATTATGCTTTGGAGAGTTGTGTTTGCAAAGACAGGCGACGGCGAGTGTATGTGTATGTGTATGTGTGTTTACCAAAGTAGAACAACGAAGAAGGGGAAGGGGGCGTGTGTGTAACATGTGGCAGATTTGTAGACTTGTTTTTTCTTTTTCTTTTTCAATTGCAATTGCAATTGCAGTATTCGCCACTTACGTTGTCCAACTGGATACATTTTGCACTAGTATTTGTTTAAGAAATGTAAGAATGTATACAAAGGTTTTCTGTATAATTATTTGTTTTTGCTTTTTCGTGTATGTGTTTTAAATGTAATTGATTGTTCTTGTAGTTGGGTTTTCTTTTGTTGCTTTTCGTTCCTACTATATATTATTTTTGTTTTTGTTTAAATTTTTTTTTTATTTCAGCCTTTTGCTTATCACACTTTAAAGTAGTTTTATTCGTTTGGTTGATTTTCGCATTTGTTTTTGTTGTTGCGGGCGTATTTTGTTGCTGTTGTTTTTGTAAAAATTGGAATTTTCACACAGGACACACGTTTTGTTGTTGTTTTTGTGTTGTTGTTGTTGTCGAGTCTTCTTTCAATTAATTATTACTATTAATATTTATACTTTAAATATTATTCTTATTGTTGTTTATTGTAAGTATTGGAAAAGAACACAAATGTAGGCACAGCTTTCGTTTTATGCATATGTTTGCATGTATATGTATACACACACATACATATTCATATGTATGTACATATGTATTTCTAATGCTCTTATATTTTGCTTTTTACAACTAAGCACAAATTATTCTTTATGCTTCTTTATCTTGATTTGGCTGTATGAGCGCGCGTGTGGGTGTTTAGTGTGAGTGTGTGTGTAGGTGTGTGCTGGGTGCTCCGCTGGACAAACGACGACGACGACGACGGAGGTGCTTCGACAGCAAGAAAATGCTTTTGTATGCGTTTTAGATTGGGCAGCAGAAAATGTGTGTGCACACGTATATATATGGATTTGTTTTATTTTCGAGACGTCGTTTTTGTGCACCCGAACACGTATGCGCTGCCAGAAACTATGCACAAACGCTAGCCAGACTATTGAAGTGGAATTTTCAACAATTTTTGTTAGCTTTTCACGTCGCGCATTATGCAAAATATGCAATTTTCATCAGTTTTTCACACTTGGACGTCCCGCAGCAAACACAAAATTTTTAACTCGCGACGTGTGTGAGTGAGACGCATACTGTGCACGCTAACCACACTTAAATGAGGGCAAAGCACTTTGGCTGGGGGTTGGTGTTGTGTGTGAGTGCGATGACAGCATGTTGCTGACGCTCGAGCGTGTGAGCGTGACGCATTTTCTGCAGCTTAAACAAAGTGGCAATATTATATTTAGAAATTTATCATGATTATTAATATTTAATAGCTTTTACATTGTATATCATCAAAAATTGCATGTGCAAGCAATATCAATTTTTACTCAAATTGGCACTGCTAAACTCAAAATGATAGCAGTAGTGCTGGTAAGGTTTGGTTTAAGTGTTGAAAAAGTCAGCCATGGCAGTGCTGCCACACTTAACCAACTTCCTACAGTTGGCAACGCTGTGCATCGGCAGCGCCGTGTGTGTTGTTATAAAACCAATTGCGCTTGTTTTCATAATTCCAACTAATTTGCATTGAAATGTCAATACCCTTCAGTGGCACCTTGCGCCGCTCGGGCGGCATTGTCTCAGCCATAGGCAAGCAGCTAAAAAGCGTTAATCTAAAAGGCGTCAAACGCATTACAGTGCAGTTCGATCCATTTGCCGAAAATGTAAAAGCCACTCGGTAAGCGAGAAAGAGAGAGGGAGAGAGTAAGAGTGAGAGGGAAACATGGGGGGTGATAGGGTTGGAAAAGCGCTTTCCCAGCGCCTCACAATTTATCGATTATGAAACATGCGCATTGCAACGCATATGGTAAAAGATTTTCACGAAACAAAAGTGCGTTCTCGACAATTGTAAGAAACGAAAAATGTATAAAATTAAGTGGACAAAGTGCACCAAATTATGACACATAAAATTTGACGAAACAAAACAGAAATGTGACCACTGTGCGGCTCCAGTTCGCCTTGCCACTTACCATAAACCTTGCCAATGATGCCCACCGCTGTGTTCAGCTGCAGCGAGGTGCCCAGATCTGGGGGAAACGGCAGCGTATGGAGCTGAGCTGGTCCGCCAGCCAGCTCCCGCTCCGTTGACATTTTAGTCGGTGTCGGCGTCAGCTTGAGGCGTTGTTCCCTCTATTCCCACTGACAGAGACAGCTGAAAGGAAATGTGAATAATATAAATGAAACTTTTGTGATGGAATCGATACGTGGTTTCAATATATATATATGTATATAAATATATGATAGCTAATCAAATTCAATTTGTATTAAGCAACAAATCTATAAGCGATATATGTGGAATTTTTTAATACTGCGAAATTTAGCTGTAAAACAACTTTAAAGAAAGAGTCAAAGAATATAATACAAATAACTGAAGAAATGCAATCATAATAGGCAATGGGAAATGAAAAATTTTAAAAGAAATAAATCTACAAATAGACTTGGACCTGAAAACAGACAAGAATAAGAAATGCAATAATAATGGGATTATATTGGGAATTTTGTTTATACTGAGAAACTGATCTATTAATAGACTTGGAAAGAAAACCAGAAATTAATGGACAAAAGACGCAAATGAAAATTAAAACAAATAATATTCTATGTACAATAATAATAACACTATATTGGGAAATTTGCTTTCAACTAAACTAGAGGCTCTAAAAGCATGATATTCTTCTTAAAGAACCCATATAACACAGCTCTCTGAATCCCATCACAAATACGTTTGAATATGGTTTATATAGGACCATATACACTTCCTTTTCAGCTTCCATATGCCTACATTTAATTATTTAAAATTCCCATACTTCACAGCGAATTTCTGTTCCTGCTCTCCACGCCAAAAGTTACACAGTCGAATCCAAAGTGTATTGTTAAGCCGGATATTGTCTGTGATCGCTCGCCAGCTTTCATTAAATTTTCGCTGATCGACTCGGCGCAAGGTGAGATCTCTAACTGAACTACTCCTGATGGAACAGTATTCATGTAAATTCCCTTAAATTTCTTTGCAGAGCAAGCCAAAGTGAAGGAGATACGCTTCAATAGCGACAACCTGAATACCCTGGAATTGCTGCAGCTGTTGAATAAGCACGTCTCCACATTAGCGCCGCCGGAGGATATTGTCAAGAAGGTGCTGACCAAGGCCGAGAAACAGAAGCTGGGCGGCGGCGCTGGTGGCAAGAAGATCGTCAAAAAGAAATAAATTCCTTTCGTGACCAAGGACACCCAGAGGCCAGGACTCCAGCGACAGCATGGCGCGGAAGCACAAGGGCACGCTGGCTGTCATCGAACAGATCTATCAGGACATACCCGCTTTCACCGATATCTTCACGGAGGAGAGCTTCTACACGTTCGCCTTTTGTTTCGTTTGTGCCACAGTCCTGGTGGCATTCATTTTATCTCGCTTTATCACCATCAAGCCCGTTGATTTCTGATGTCTGATTTCTGATTTCTGATTTGTGAGCCAGCATTAAAGATACTTAAGCTTTAACATGTAAAACACTCCACTCCATTGTCTTTGCTTCGCACGACTGCCCCCAAAAAAGGGCATGGGTTTGGGTTTGGGCTCGGACATGGACATTGGGGCGCTGGGGCTGGGGCTGGGGTTGGGCGATTCGGCAACCAGTCGAAGATTCGACTTCGGAGCCTGTTGCCTGCTGGCAGCAAAAACCGGTTCTGAGCAACAGCATCTCTTGCATTTGCAAAGAGTATGCGTCCATTGAAGCCCAATATGTAACGAATTGAGCGAATAACTTCTGACATAATATATAATATAATAATAATTTATGCAAAATAAATGTGTGGGAAATGGTTGCTTTTAATACTTAATGCGGTTATCTTATTTTATGCAATCGAGTCTAGATCGGAACTTAAATTTATATTTAGTAAAAACATTAGAGTTTGAAGAGTTTAGTGTGGAATTCTGGTATAATATTTTATATAAATATTTGGGTCTTAAAGCAGGTTTTCTTTCAGTTCAAAAATTTACTTAAAGTCTTTCTAGGTATATTATTATCAAGTTTCATATAATCGAATCTAGATCGGATCATTAAAATCTTTGACTGTTTGTGCACTATATTTATATATCCCAGCGTGTACTTAACAGTTATTCAATTTAATTATTAATTGATTTACAGGCAAAAAACATATCTTATGAATTTCTTCACTAATCCCTGAAATCTGATTTATTTGTCCTACACTACGAAGTCGACTGAAATTCTTAAGATTCTGATTTACTGAAACAACGTGCGCTTTTTTCCAAGTCTGTAAATATATAGTTCTATAGGTATTATGTAATATTTAAATATTTATTTATTTATAAGAAATTCATTGAATCACAGATCAAAATCAGATTTCTTTAACCCATGAGCTTTTATCCCTTTTCCTACATATTGTAGTATCAAAAGTTGATCTATATCTGACGACATACTACGAAATAATGATTTTATATCTTGACCTAAAATGGAAGACATAATATTTTAAAATTTCAAAATTCTAGACAAATATTAAGTTTGTATCGAAATTAAATAAATTTGTTAGATATATTACGCATGTCAATTATTTGCATTCTATTGAGTAACAAAAAGTTAAATACATAAAAATATAATATTTAGTAGTATTTTTAATTGAAAATGAAAAAAAAAAAAAACACTTATTATATTTAAAAACTGAAATTCTTGAATATACCTGTGATTCTAGACTAAATATGGTTATTGGATATGGTAAATGTAAGAGTATTTAATGTTCGGCATATTGTAGCTAACTGTCTCTCCCTCTCTTTAAAGCTTCTCTCTTGCCTGTTTGCCTCTTTTAACAGCTTTTGCTTTTCTAAACCGGAAAATCATCTGCTCTGGCTGCAGTCAGCCGAAAATAAAAAGCTGGGACAGTGACTGCAGAAGGAGTTGAAGAGAAACAGGAGAAAAAGGAGTGGGCAGAGAGATTGAGAGAGAGAGAAAGAGAGAGGGAGAAACACAGGGCACAGCCTCATAATTGCATTGATTGCGCTTCGCGAGAAGCTGAAGAGGAAGAGGAAGAGGAAGAAGAAGCTGCTGCAATATAATTGCACAAAGTGCCACACATAATTGGAAACTCAAATAATTGGACTTGGGCGAAGGAGGTCAATCCGAACAAACCAGATAACTGCAGCCCTTTTTTGGGCATTAAAAAAGTCTTTTATGTGAATGTTGTGGCACTGCCTAAGGGTTAAACAGGTGTTTGCCTCGGAATAAATAGACCAAAGCCAAAGAAGAAGACGCACCAAACGAAGAAAAACACACAAAATTTCACTTTCATTTCGCCGTTTGCATTTTCTTTTTTCCACACACACACAGACAATCTCAGAGAGGGAGAGGGAGAGGGAGATAGGTATATAATAGTGTGAGTCGCAACTAAAAATTTCCAGCGCCCCCTCCCAAAAAAAAAAAAAAACAACAAAAAAAATGCACTAGCCGCTCGCGTATGCAAAAGCCAAAGCTTCGAGTTGAACTTTTAAAATGGCGGGCGAATCGCCTCTGTGTGCGTGTGTGTGTGTGTGTGAACAATGCATATCGATTAGAATTGCTGCAGATAAAAACAACAAACTGTTGAGATGCAGCCTGCATAACATGGAGAAAGCTGTTACAGCACACACTGTGTGTGTATGCTTTCGTGTTGGTGTGTTATATACATGCACGCACACAGTTTCATATACATAGACAGTGCCGTCATTCAAGTTCAATGTCAGAAAAAGCTTGATATTTTGTCTTCGCCAGAAATTGATTTGCCGAAAATGTTGTGCGTGGGTTTGTGCCATGTCGCGCCATATTGGAAATTGTTCCGAGTCGGAATGCCCCAAGTACCGCTACCCCCTCAATTTCATTAAATTAGTGCTGGACGCTGCCTGTTTGCATAACCCAGACTTGTGGTTGAGGCTGGCAGTGAAAGTGTTCGTAGAACACAGTGGTAACTCTCTGCCTGTACAGTTAAATGCAATAGATACCTATACTGTCTCGCTTTTGGGCAATGTTTGTCCTTCAATCAATTTTATTGGAATATACAAAACACACACACACACACCGTACATATATAAACACACACACTCACACTTGCATTGCTGCACTTGTACATGCCTGTGCGGCAGCAGCAAAAACGAAGAAAATCGCTCGTGTGACCTTTCTACCAAAACATAAACACAAACTGGCTCTCTCTCGGCACAGCTGGTGGTCTCGCTCGCACACAGCTTTCGCTCGAGCCGAACAGCCATAGCATATGCTCAGGCGCCATCACAGCATAACACACACACATACACATACACACACACTCACACACTATAGACAATACATATATGTATTTATATATATATATATATATATATATATATATATATATATATATATATATATATATATATATATATATATATATATATATATCTATAAAAGTTCCTTGAGCAACTTTTAGCTAAAATGGCGCGCGAGCTGCAGTCGCGTGGGCGTGCAGAAATTACTGCAGCTGTTCTGGAACATGCAGGCAAACGCGAGGCTCTTGGCGTTGCCACCCTCACACACACGCACACCCGCACACACACTATCAGCTACGCTCACCTTATCGCTGAATTGCAGCTGATGCGGCGCTTTATGGATTTGCCTATCAGCGACAAGTCGTTCGCTGTTGTTCAATTTGTGGTTTTATCGTTGTTGATGACTTTTTTCGATTCGCTTCTGCTTCTGAAGTAGTTGTAGCTTTTGAGCTTGTTTCAAAATTGTTACACATTAAAAATGAGTTGATTTCCCGGCTTGAGATCTTCACAGAATTCCGTTGATTTTGCAGGTTTTTTCTGTTTGTTTTGTTTTATTTTCTTCTTTTTTGTTGTTAATTACAGTTACTTTAATTGTTATTGCTGTTTGGTTGGTTAAATTTGTGACGTGATTATTTTAGAGCTTATTGCTGAAAATTGTTGCCATTGCCGCAACGCAATTTCTTTTGCTGCTGTTTTTGTTGTTGGTGTTGCCAGATCGTTACCGGGATAAAGTAACGTTTGCTCTCTCTCTCCCTCTGTCTTTCTCTGTCGCTCACGCACACATTCGCACATCGGCAACAAACTTGCGAAATTACTTTTTTTTTACCTATTTATTTTTTTTCTTTTTTGTTTATTTGTCTTAACAACAGTTTTTGCAGCCGCTGACGTTTTTTCATGTACTTCTTTGCAAGCTTTTATGTGCAAGAGTATGTGTGTGTGCGAGCGAGCCAAAGATTTTGACGTCGACGACGTTCGCTCGCTGCTCACTAATACCAGCACAGCTGGCTCACCGCTCTGCCGCTGCTGCTAATTGTTGTTATTTCTTTTCTTTTTTATTGTTGTATTTGTTATTGCGGCAACGCGCTAACTTTTATGCCATACAGTTGAGAAAAAAGCTTTTCTCAACAATGCGGCGCGCAGTCATGCATTGAAAAAAATATAAAACAAACGCACACACATTCACACACACACACACACACACACACACACACGCACATCAACACATATGCGAGTGTGGCAACAGCAACAGCAGCAGCAGCAGCTTGCTGCAAAATGAAAGCAGCAACAAAAACAACAACTTACGACGCAAAACAGCTACAGAATTTTCTTGTTTTATTTATCTTTAAGAATTTAACCGCTATACAGCACTATACACACATGCAATTCCACAGTGAAATCGAGCGCGTTTGTTGTGTTTTTATATATTTTTTGCCGAGATCAAAATACGAAATCAAAATCAAGCGATTTAGCGAACGCGCGGTTTGCCCGTTTGAAGTTGAATAAATACACATATCTGCTCCAAGTATTCGCAAACCAGGCACACACACACGCTTTTCGTTGTGTTTGTGTGTATCTGTGTGCGCTTGCCGAGAGAGCGGCGGCGCGTGAGTGCAGCGAAAGAGAGAGAGAGAGAGCACAAGAGAGTGCCAGCAGCACCAGCACAGTGCGTGCAATACGTATGCGTATGTGCGCCAAAAATCATAACACAAACACGAGTCAAGGGCAACTGCGGAGTAACGGTTCTTTCTAGCAACAGCCTGGCAGCACTTGTCGCTTTCAGGCAACTACAGTAGCTACTCTACGTAATGCACAGCTGGCTTATGAAATAGGATTCATTAAAATATGAGCTGTAAAATGTAGAAATATTGATGTTGATCAAAATAATATTTTCATTTTTAAATGTAAATTTAGAAGAAAATAAAATGCATAGTTACCCACTGTATTTACCTGTTAAGCAAAAGTCCTTGAACATCAAATTGATTGCCAATTCAGATCATTTTCGCATATTTCGTGACATCTCGCTGCAGCTGCGTTGTTCAATCAGGCGAAATAGCACTGTACCGACAAGTGAAATCTTTGCCTGGTACCTCAGCTGTTTGCTCAAAAGTGTTTTCACTGTACTACGTGAATGCACAGTGAAACGAGTACTATTTGTATTTGGAAGCTTTTTCACTGTACCCAATCTAGTTAAATGTTAACAGTAAAAACAAAGCTAACGAACAGCCTTTGCGAATTAACATTTCCTCTTCAAATTGTCAATATTTTCGTAGGCTTTTGTTCGCTTATAGCAGCATTCACTGTAACCACTCTAATAAATAATTTCTCTCAGATGAATAATTCTTTTTAGATTAGAATAATTCATACATACGAAATATATTTGCTCAAACGGCTGCCTAATTATAAGAGCTTCCGTTTCCTCAAGCGAATCTTCACTGTACTCAGATAGTATTTAATGCGGATATAGCAACATTTGCATGGCCAATTTATTTTAGAACCGAAAACTTGATTAAATGTGCAAATTATTAAAATATTGATTCGGGCGGCATTTCCTCGAAAATTCGGATATTACGATTAATCGTTTCCCTCTCTGTGTGTGTGTGTAGGTGTCCCCGCCCTATATCTGTGTGTATGTGTGTGTGTGTTTATAGATGTATTGTGCGCGTTATTTCTGCTTCTCGTCCGGTTTGTCGGCTGAGGCAGCTGCTGCAGCGGCGGCCTCCTCTGCCTCGCTCTTCTTCTCGGCAGCGGGAGCATCCTTGGAGGCGGCTGTGGGCGTGGCCTCGTCGGCCGCCATGGTCGCGCCCGCAGGCAAGCTCTTCTCCAAGGCACGCACGAACTCCTCCAGGTTGCCCGAGTAGGCAGCGGCGACTGCATCGTGGGACAGCTCGAATTGCTTGACGACGGGCCCCAGCTGGGCCGACTGGAGGGCGTTCGAGAACTGGGCGAGCGCCTGCTGGAACTGTGGGGAGCTGATGTGGTCCTTGATCTGTTGCTTGCGATCCTCGTCGGCATCTTCCGATTCCGGCAAATGCACGATCAGCGATTTCACGCGCTCCGGATCCGCAATCAGCTGATTGATCGCCTCGGCGCCGGACAGTGCGGTCGAGAGGTCGATATTTAGGGAGCGACCTGCGCCATGTTCAGGGGAGAGATTGGATAAGTAGGCTTGGAATGGATTCGCATAAGCTCCGCTGGCTGTTGCTGCTGCTGTCGCATTTGTCGCATTTTTCTTACCGGATCCGTCCGCATCGACAATCAAGCTGCCGCCCACGACCCCTCCTCCACTGCCGCCGCCTGCTCCTCCAGCTGCGTCGCCCTGCGAACTGGCTGCGCCGCTGCCGCCGCCGCTGCTGCTGCTGCGATTGCCGCTCGACTTGCTCGGCTTGCTTGGCGCGGACACCGTGCGCGGCGCATTCACATTCTCCGGCGTTTGCAGGGCGGCGCTGCCGCCCGACGAGGCAGCCGTGCGAGACGAGGGCGTCCGGGAGCTGCAAAGAGAAAAATTAACAGAATGATTAGAGATGGGATGGAATGCGATGATACAATTAGAAGGATCGCACGAGCAAATCGTGACCAATTCCAAAAGATGAATGATTGGTTATATGTCTATGGTATTCTATTACATATATATATTTAATATATATTTAGAGAAACATTATCAAAGGCTAGAATTGGACGTAAGGCGTGACAGTAACCTTTTGTATGAGGAGATCTAACTCAGGTTTGCATAACTTTAGCTAAAGACTTTATATAAAAATCTAATCTTAATTTACTTTGCCTGGCGTCACTCATAATTATTTTTGTTTTCAAATATTAATTTTATTATAATTTATTTATTTGTGCTGTCTCAGTCAGTGCTATTTCCTATTATTGCCTTTCTTTGCAATTCTCATGGCATTACATTGTATAGGAAAATTATATTTGTCATGTTTAATATAAGTTTGATAATTTAATGTTATGAGAATGAGAATGAAAAGAAAGGCGATTATTGAAAGTGAAAATAATAACGAAGCAAGAAAAATAAATTATTACTTTTTATAGGTATAGCTTGATAACGCTTCTTTGGTTTAGAATTCGAGTATAAAGATAACTGAAATCTTGAATCTTTTAATTATACTATTTCCAGGGCTTTTGCTTAAAGTTCTAGCTGAAGTCTATCTTACATAAGCTTTATTTGCTCCACCAATAACAAAACATTGCAGCAACATTTGTTTTGTTTAAATAAAGTTTTCCGTTATTACTGACCCATCTGTTTGTAAATTGTTATGCCAAGAAGTTCGTAGAAGTAATTCATGAGAGCTAATGGAAATAATGCATCTGGACTGGAAGACTTAAAGGGAACTCCCAGAACATATATAATATATGCAACGAAAGAGTTTGATGAGGAAATGTGTTTTTGAAATTGCAAGTTTTTCGAATTTCATAATTAGCTAAATTGAAATGTCATATACTAGATAATATCATTTGACGTGATATAGTTAGTTTGTAGTTCCCATATATGCGTATCAACTCGTTGAAAATCTTCTACTAGATATATAGTTATGATATCCTTTTTGTTTTTATCAAGTATATTACTTGATCAAGGAATCCTACAATTAAATGGTGAACGACTAAAATAAACCTCATTGGGTAGCATAATGCATAAGCCCATTTTTATTCAAACTGTTCAGACTAGATATATATCTACATATGAATTGATTACTATAAGAGAAAAGGAGACTTTAAAAAGTTTCCTAATACATATACATATATAGTTTTTTTTACCTTCCCTCTTATATAATTATTTTACCGATCTCTTAAATACCCTTCTCTTATATACTGTTGGACTCGAAATGTATATTTTTTAACGTACAGTACATTATTATAAAGTCAGCTTTTGCCTAGGTGCAACTACAAAATCTATTTGTTCTCCTGTAAACATAAAGCTATAACTATAACATAAAGCTATACTATATATAACATATTATTTAACGACTATCTTGTTTCGCGTTTAATTCAGTTCAATTAGATGAATAATTTCAATTTCTGAATAATCTTATAAGACTTTTGCCATCTATTCACTCATAACAGGGCATTATGTACATGCAGTCTATATAGATATAATGTAAAGACTACTAGGCTATAGATAATGTAATGTAAAGACTCTACTAGGCTACAGATTCATATAAAATATATATACGTTACTCTTCAAATGTATACAAATTTAGAATAGAGATTGCATGCGTTCTACATTTTTGCGGTTTCCCTTGACCCGCTTGTAGCGTTTGTTCCGTTTCCACTGTCTCGAATGTCGAATGCACTGTTTTCACTTCCCTTGTTTCTTAACGATTCCTAGCTGGTTAGGCCACCTATATATTATATGAACTATGAGTGGATACATCTCCTCAGTTATCCTATACGTATATATAGATATAAGAAAAGACTCTACTAGACTATAGATTCATAAATTGGTCTCCCTTACACCTATGTATCTATAAGAATTTAAACTAGATATTTCAGACGTTCTACATTCATGCCGTTTCCACTGTCTCGCTTGCAGCGTTTGTTCCGTTTCCACTGTCTCGAACGTCGAATGTACTGTTCTCAACTCCCTTATTAACTATTCCTTTTTGGTTAGGCCATACCCACACATATTATATATACTATAAATGAATATATCTCCTCAGTTATCTTATATATATGTAGTTTCCGTTTCCACTGTCTCGCTTGTAGCGTTTGTTCCGTTTCCACTGTCTCGAATGTCGAATGTACCGTTCTCAACTCCCTTATTAACTATTCCTTTTTGGTTAGGCCATACCCACACATATTATATATACTATAAATTAATATATCTCCTCAGTTATCTTATATATATGTAGTTTCCGTTTCCACTGTCTCGCTTGCAGCGTTTGTTCCGTTTCCACTGTCTCAAATATCGTGCATGCACCGTTTCCGACTGCCTTGTTTCTCAAAGCTTCCTAGCTATAGCTAGGCCACGCACACACACATTACATACATGTATGGAATTAATATATCTTTACAGTTATCCCATTTGCACTTACTTCATTTGGCCCAGCAGCGAGCTGAGGCCGCCCATTTGGCCCACGCCGCCGAAGAGCTGCATTAACTGCTGCTGCGACATGTTGTTCAGCATGTACTGGAGGTCGGTGCCCTCGCTGCCGCTGCCGCCGCCGCCGCGCTGGTGGGCCGAGGGCGGGTTGTTGAGCAGCTCGTTGATGCGACGGCAGTGCTCGTCGTCCTTGTCGGTTTTGGGCTCCTGCATCCAGAAGAACATGCGACGGGAGCTGGACTTGAATTTCAGGACGTAGACGCGACCCGATTTGCACTGATCCACGCGCTTGTACTCGAAGTCGTCGGGAAAGACGATGAGGTCGTCCTCGATCTTGCCGCTGGTGCGATCCTTCCAGCAGAAGTGCATCAGGCCGTCGTCGCTCTGGGTCATGTAGACGAGGCCTTTGCGGGCATCTGGATGAACCATTTTGCCAACCATGTTCATGCGTCCAGCACGAAATTCCACAAGATTGGAGCTATTGGAGCTGCCCAAACCGCTTTGCCTGCCGAACATGATGCGGGCGCTTCTCGAAAGCTGCAATTGTATTGGACGTTAAGTTGGTTTCGTTTCTATTGCTGTTCGCACACTCACTGGATATATAATGTGTGGGAATAAATACGAATTTGGTAATCCTTTAAAGAAAAATCTACTGCTCTGCGGATGACGAGCAGTTTTTGACACCTTCTGCTAGAGATGGGAGCAGATCGATATTAAAACAAACTAGAGTTGCCAATGTCGGTTGTGATGTGTTAACAGCTCTCTTTGAGCAAAACGTACGAATTTCAAAAGTTAATTCTGTCACATGAAAGTACCTAATTGCTTCAGTTTTGTATATTCCCAAGCTGCTTAGATATATCCTGATTTCATTTATATAATTATTACTCGTAAAATATAGTATTTTTGTGAAGTTACAAATTATGTATTGCATAAAATACGCATACAAATTATTTGTTATGTATATACCATATAAGTTTTTTTTATATGTCATACAATAATATGTTTATTTATATTTTAAAATTATTTATTAATCTTAAATAGTTATCTTCTTTGAAGAAATACTTTCTAAATTAATGGTACATACGATTTCAACAGTCTGGCAGCCTCGGCGGAATTGGCAGTGTGACCATAATATTTCAAAGTTCATATATATGTATGTAAGATTTCTTCGCAACAACAAATCGCAGCTGAATTTATTTAAAACCGAAAAGTGTTCGAGTAAGGTGCTCGCGGGAAACTAGCAGCTAATAATTAATTAAAAAAGAAATATATACTCATTAAATTGCGTTTGAAGCCAGTAGTTTGTTCAAACGCGAAATTTAAAGCGCAGTAAATCGTGAATTGTTTGTCATTCAACTCAAGTGGTAAGAATCGAATTTATTTCCGCATAATCACTGTCGATGTGTGCGCATTTTCACTTCTGTATTAAAAGAACTTAATACTTATTGTTTATTTGGTAGAACAAATGCATGACGCACACATTTTCATAAATAAGAAGACAAAAAATGTCGCCATTGTTTGTTAATTTCTGTATCTCCCATCTCTGTCTGGCATGTTCCAGCAGCATCTTTCTATTCTATTGCGCGTATTGCACTTCTTTTATCTGCTTTTCCCTTTGGCGTCTTTGTTTATTGCGTTGCCAACGTTTTGTTGTTGGTGTTGCTGCTGCTTTTGCGCATTTTGTTTTCAGCTGTTGCTTCACTCTTTGCTTTGGCCTATTTCTTTGTCTATCTTATCAATAGTTTTTTTTTTCTGTCTTGCTTTACCCTATTTCTCGTCTGCTTCTGTGTGTGTGTGTGTTTGCTAATTCACTTGACGTTCAGGTTGCAAAACCAGTTTCTGCCCTCAACCTTGTCACAATTGCTCTAGCAAAAGCATTGACTAATATCCAATCAAACGCACAAAAGCAAATATTAGCTGCAAAGCAAATAATAAAAAAAAAAAAAAAACAGCAATGTACAGAAGGCGAATGGCCGATAAGATAACGGAAACTGTTTTTCGAATTCGAATTCTGTATGATTGAGCAAAATCTAAACAACTGTGCATTCGCATTCGCATTCGGCTGCAGCGAGATGGAATTCTCATTTCTTTTCTTTTTATTTTTAATTTGTTATCTGCTTTGCAAGCGTATCCGCCCACATTGGGCATCTGGTATGCGCTTGATGTTTATGTATTATGTTATCGACAGAAAAAGCTAACGCTGCAAATTTAACATTCCGTTCCCTTGACATCTGCTATTGCTGTTATTTTTGCTGCTTGTGATGAAATTCAGCTCTGTCCATACTTGTTTGTTAGTACAAAAGTCATAAAGCTTACTGTTGTTCCTCTTTGTATGCATGCATGTGTGTGTGTGTGTGTGGGCCAAATATAGAGATGTGCGTTATTGATACTTAGCAGTCACTGTTAAAGGCAATGATGACTTTCAGTGATTTCGAATATGTCAAAATAACAAATTTAATGAAATTAATTAAATTACAAAAAAAATCAGATAGTATTCCGTAATGACTATTTGAAAGACTATTAAAAAGATAAAAGTTCATATATCGTTGCCATAGCTGTTGAGTGTCTAAGTGGTATTGCGAGGGCAGTCCCAGAAGTACATTACACAATTTATTTGGGAAAATATTTCTTTATTTCTTAAAATGATCTTGTAGCTCTATACTTTTTCCCTAGAAGTATTCTATAGATTGAATAACCTATTTATGCTATTTACTCATTAAAAACGTCATCTACCGCAGTGTCTAGCTGTTCTATCTGCGTGTGCAAAACATCTACCATAGAGCCCTGTTTTAAGTTTGGGAATAGAACATAATATGAGGGAACTGAGTCTAACGAATAAGATATATATGATAATTCTATAAAAATACAAAAGATGGATTTAATGTTTAGTCTCGAAAAAAGAAAATGAACCATAATTTTTAAGAAATGTAATGTTATTTTAGCTGCATAAGCCATCAGAGTGACTTAGTCACTGTTTTGACGCATGATCGGTCACAGTGGCTGAGTCACTGTCATATTCTAGTTGCTGAACGCCAGACAAGTTACATGCATAAAGCTCATCACGTGACGAGCAGACATTAAGGTTCAAAGCAAAAGCTCAGCTCAATTAGAAATGTTTTTAAATGTGTTAACTCAATCGATTTTTATTTTTAATTTCAGCTAAAATGCGCACTCTCTACGCTCTATTGGCCCTGGTGGCTGTGGCTCAGGCCGTCTCCTTTACCGATGTTATCAAGGAGGAGTGGCACACCTTCAAGGTGAGTACGAGAGACAGAGAGAAAGAGGAAATTGAAGATTTGAATGAAGGAGAAATGCGAAGAAGACTTGAATTTAGTTATCCAGTTCGAAGTCCGTAATGTGAGAAAGAGTGGAAAGAAAGAGAGGCGATTCGAATTTAGAGGCAACTGTTTTAGTAACAGGTGTCAAATGCAGGTTGCATGATTAATGCCTTTGTTGACGTAGGATTTTGGAACCATTGTTTATTTGTTTTTTGTTTGAATGCATTTTTGACCGTTGAGTCATGTGCTATGAATAACAGTTAATTTTATGAATTTTACTATTATTATTGTTATTATTGTCATTGTTGTTGTTGTTGTTGGCGTTGTTGTGGCAAGCAATGTTGCAGCCGAGCTGATTAAAATTCTGTCACATGGCGGCTCACATGACAGACTCAACAACGCGGAGCCGTCACATGAGATGCTGACTTCAATTCCTTTATCAGTGGCCGGGCTCGCTGTACCGTTAGGCCGCCCCGGCGTTTGATAAGCGCGCGTTCCGGCTTGTGCCTGGCATCGATCGACGATAAGCCACACGCACGCACACCAAGCCAATTCCAAAACACAATCAACTCTAAACAATCGACATTAAGTGCCCATTGCTGACTCATTATTCACACTTGTTTACACTCGCATAAACGTTTGTCTTGCATTCTTATTTATTGATTATTACTTTTCAATTTGTTGGCTCTTTGTCTCTGGCCTGGGCTAGTTTTACGTCGTAGAGCGCTTTGAACTCGCTCTTAATCAGCTTATCAGTTCTTGCTTGCCATTAATATTATGTGCCGTTCTTATCAGCTGGGACACGCTTCGAAAGGTTTTCAGCTTTGTCTAGACTAGAACTGGATCATAGTTGCGAATAATGTATGAAAAGAATATAGAAACAACTTCATTTCAATCTAGAAAGAGGCAAAGAAATATTTTTTATTAATCCATGGGGCGATACCCTGGATGACACAGATGACGTCTTTAAAATTACCCAAAAAGTTTTATTATCGCTTAAATAATTTCTTAAAATATTCCATTTCAACATGCTTGAAGCTGCTTATATTATTACAGAAATTTAACATATTTAAAAAAAAAAAAAAAAGTTGATATCGTTTTAAATTACTTCAAAATTAAATTTTATTTAACAATTTAATATCAGTCTGTATTTTGTTATATATAGAATTAAAATTATAGTTAACAATTTTGTTACTTTCTTCAAAGTTTACAGTTTGTCGATAATATGTCTTTTATTTATTCAACAATTTTTGCAAGCTTTCTTTATGCATTAAATTCTACTATTAATTTCCTAACAGTTTTGCATTGAAAATGTGGTCGCCATCAAAAATTCTTTTATTCTTAAATAAGTTATTTTTATTTATTTAATGTGAATTCATTTACTTATGAAATTTGCAAACAATAACTCTTTTATAATAAATTCCAACAATATTCAATATTCAACTATCGATAAATTCGCCATTTGAATCTTGGCGCCGACTGCTGCTAGTTGACAACGCTAAAAAAAAGTGTTGCCTACTTTTGCGCGGCATTCAATTTTCCAGTGCTGTGCAGTGCAAACATCTAACGCAACAGTCGCATATCAATTCAATTTGCACATCGGGCAACGTTTGCGATAAAACATATGGATTTGTGTATATACGTTTTGCTGTCCGGGAACTTGCGGCACCGACACTTGCAAGATTTTTCACATGCGAATCGAGCAGTGGAACGCAAAAGTAAATGCCTGGCAGCGAAGAACTTTGACCCGAAAGTGTTGCGATAAGCGTGTGAATGCGGCCCCCCAAGCACTGTCGAATGTGTTTATTTGTGAATTTTGTTTGTATTTTGTTCCATTCAATTGACATCTCAATTTATGCGCAAAACAAATGACAATAAGAACAACAATGCAGAGCTAAAGCGCGTCACAGTTCCGCGAAATGGCGTGTGACTAGCTTGATGAGCTTATCACTTGCCTTAGTGTTTGTTATTGCTATGCTGTGCGGCGAGAACCTGGCGAGGCTCTTCGTTTTTGTTGTCTTGGCAAACTGCACGAAAATGGAGAGCAAAGTGGAATTAGCAAGTGGGCGATTAGTATTGCCAGAGTATGGGTGTGCGTGTGTGTGTAGTGCGAGAGCTGTCTTACAGTTTACTCACACACAAATATGCATGCATATCCTATCCTAAATCAGACGTTTTATACGAATCAAACCCGTTCGTTCATGCGAAACGGTTTTAGTTCAGGTCTGCACGTAAACATTAACGCATACAGATGTACATCTGTTTGATTGTATGGACAACTACACGAATAGCATGTATGTATGCATACGATTGCTGTGTGGCTTATTTTTGGATCTGTGCGTGCGAGTGTGTGTGCGCGCCAGCAGCGTTTCATACTAAAACGGGCATACGGACATTTTTTGATATTACCCACCCGACGCTCAAAGCAAGCAGACGCAACACTTGCGAGTGAGCGCTAGAGTGCAAACAAAATTAATAGAGAAAGAGAGAGAGAGAGAGAGAGCAAACGAGAGAGCGGGTAAACGCGCGCGCGCCAAAATCAAAAGTAGAGCGAGCGAGACGCAGCGATTGATATATAGAGAGAGAGAAATACCCGTTAAGAGACATTAAAGGAAAGCACGCGCGTCATTCAGAAAAACGTGCTAATGCAAACAGAACTGTAGAAACCACGGATATTCTTAAATTATATAAAACACGTAACATAAGCCATGGCCAGCTCCGCCAGTGATTTGCACATTATTGTGGACGTAGTGGTGCCCGTTCTGTTCATCGTTGCACTGTGCGTGCTCAACTGCTTCGTGCTGCGAATCATAATGCGTAAACGGAAAGAATACCAAAGCTTAACAGAGCGCTCCGCGAATGCACTCGAGGCAGCGGCGGCCGCTCCAGCTGCCGATGAGCCGACCACCTCAGCGGCGTGCACCGAGCGCAGCTGTCCAATCGAAATGGAGCGACTTTAGCGGCCAAACTCCGCCAGCCAGTGTTGCCTTAGCGTATAATAAACCACACTAATTCTAGTACAAAAGTAGTTTCGGATACTCAGCCACTGTATATTTACAGCCAATATTATTGACAAATGGATAATAGACAAAATGGAGAAAATCGAAGAACACGAAGTGCAAACACTCATCTATCATGATTTTATATGTGTGTATTTAGGCATGTGCATTTAATTACTGTTCCTACGTTTATTTTTCTATTAACTTTTTACGGCGTCGCCGAGTCTTTTTTAATGTGTAAATTTGTTAAATAATAAAAAAGAAAAAAACAAAAAGAAAAAAGCAACAAAAATAAAATAGTTTTTTTTTTGCATGTGCGAAAAATCAATAGGCGGGTTTACGATTTTCTCCCTGTGCCCTTTTCCGCTGGAAGTTGGGTCAGAGAATTTCCAGCAATTATATCATTAATAGCAAGAGAAGAGGAAAATAACAGCGCTTATCGCAGCAAGTCATCCAACAACAAAAGTAACATCATTATCAACAGAGTCACCATTAACATCATCATCAGCATCGTCATCATTACGATTACCATCCGGTCAGGGCGTCAATTGCTCCCATGTCAGCTATAATTATGCGATATATGTATGTGGGCTGGGCGGCCTGTTTGACCAGTTTGTTTGTCTGCATTTAGTGAATTTTTACTGTATATCAATTTAATGTTCGTTATGCCGTACATACCCTAGGGGTTGGGCAAAGCAGGGCATATGGGTTTATTATGTTTGATTCGGCATAAACAGATCGAGTAGTAAATGGTTTACTTATCTATAAATATAACTATATATTTATGGCTATATTCTTCTATAAAGTTCATTATCTTTCCAGTTACATACATATATAAAGATTATTTCAGGTAGTTTCAGGTAGACATACCCTATAAGAGGCATGCTACAAGATATATTTCTTGGTCTATTTCGCTTGCATAAACATCGTTTTTTGACAATTTTTAGTGTTCTTGACAGCATGTTTTTACAACTTTAACTCGAATTGACTTGTTAGCGTTTTTATGGCCAGTTTTATGGGCGTTAGCGGGCTTTATGGGCCGCGGCTACTGGGCTTCGTGACACCTATTGCTTGGGCTGTGATAAGGGAGCTGTCGAAACAGAATCGGAATCTGAATCCGAATCAAAATCCAAATCAGAATAGGAATCAATGTTTCGCTTAGGTAAACCTGAACTTCGACTCGCCGTCTGTCGTCCGTCATCGTTCGGATCATATGCATTCGAGTGTGTTGTGTGCGGAGCTATCTAATCGCTGGGCGTGTGGAGAATAGGTACACAGCTAATAACAAGTCCTGATAACAGTTCCCTGATAAGCGCATTTGTATTTGTGTATTTGTGTTCACATTGTCTGCCCTCTCTCTAATTGCAGCTGGAGCACCGCAAGAGCTATCAGGATGACACCGAGGAGCGCTTCCGCCTGAAGATCTTCAGCGAGAACAAGCACAAGATTGCAAAGCACAACCAGCGCTATGCCGCCGGCGAGGTTACCTTTAAGATGGCCGTCAACAAGTTTGCGGATATGCTGCACCACGAGTTCCACGAGACGATGAACGGATTCAACTACACGCTGCACAAGGAGCTGCGGTAAGTGGAGCAGCCAATCCTGAAGGGAATCATATTATAATCAATCTATCCATTCATCCATATAGCGCTTCGGATCCCAGCTTTATGGGCGTTACGTTCATCTCGCCGGCGCATGTGAAGCTGCCCAAATCTGTGGATTGGCGCCAGAAGGGAGCCGTTACCGAAATCAAGGATCAGGGACATTGCGGCAGCTGCTGGGCGTTCTCCAGCACCGGCGCTCTCGAGGGTCAGCATTTCCGTAAGTCGGGCACTTTGGTCTCGCTCTCCGAGCAGAACCTGGTCGACTGCTCCACCAAGTACGGCAACAACGGCTGCAACGGTGGCTTGATGGACAACGCCTTCCGTTACATCAAGGACAACGGTGGTATTGATACCGAGAAGTCGTACCCCTATGAGGGCATTGACGACTCCTGCCACTTCAACAAGGGCAGCATTGGTGCAACGGATCGCGGCTTCGTTGACATTCCTCAGGGCAATGAGAAGAAGATGGCGGAGGCTGTGGCCACCATTGGACCCGTCTCAGTGGCCATCGATGCATCGCACGAGTCGTTCCAGTTCTACTCCGAGGGCATCTACAATGAGCCCGAATGCGATCCCCAGAATCTGGATCATGGTGTGCTCGTTGTTGGCTACGGCACCGATGAGAGCGGCAAGGACTACTGGCTGGTCAAGAACTCGTGGGGCACCACCTGGGGCGACAAGGGCTTCATCAAGATGGCTCGCAACGAGGAGAACCAGTGCGGCATAGCCTCCGCCTCTAGCTATCCACTGGTCTAGGATTATCTTTGCGATTCATGTGTTTGCAGCGACGCTCAACCTCATTAATTTAATCACTAAAAAACAAAACCTTTTATATTCCAATGCGAGCATCTCAGAAGTAATCTATAATTTAATGGGCATATATAATAATCTGTAAAACTCACCATCAATTTTTATATGATTTGCCATTTAGATGTTGATACAAATTAGGCATATTACAATGTTGATGTTTTGTATGAAATAAAAACGTATTTTATAAAGTAAAGGCTGAATGTTTCTTAATGTAATGGAAATTTATAAAAGGAAATGAAATACTTGTGATGAATTAATTAATTTCAGCTAAGAAAACAGCTATGAAGCTTTTTAGTGTCAAGAGCTAAACTTATTATTAGTTTTCTTTGCTTAATAATTAAATTTTAAATTTATAATTTTCCTTTCACTCCCATATTGAACATTAAACATTAACGAACACAACAGCTGATAGGAAGTTGCATGCCTGTAGCCCTGGAACACTCGATTGCTATGCAAATTTATCGATATATTTATAACACACGCGTATCGATACCAAACAGCTGTTGTTTTATAATACATATAATGCAATATTTTGCTAGTTAATACAAATATAAATAAAAAATCCTGAAAGAATGTTACTAACGCTGCGTGTGCCGAGCTCCCGCCTATGTTTGGGCCGCCAACAGCAGCGTCGCCTGTTGGTCAGCACCGCCGCCGAGGAGGCCAAGCGACAGACAACACAACACCCGTTGCAATTGGAAATCAATGGAGTCACGTACCCCACAGACAGCTGGACGAATGTGACCCCGAAGATACTATCATATCTGGGCATGAATAAGCATCTGCAGCGCGATCATCCACTGTCGATAATGCGACAGCGCATTGTTAACTATTTCTATGGCGCCTATCGCAACCAGCGTGGAAATCCTTTATTTTCCGTCTATGACCAGCTCAGTCCCTTGGTCACGGTGCAGCAGAACTTTGACAATCTGCTCATACCCACCGACCATGTGAGTCGTCAGAAGTCGGATTGCTATTATGTGAATCGGGAACACTTGCTGCGCGCTCATACGACGGCCCATCAGGTGGAGTTGATTTCGGGAGGATTGGATAACTTTTTGGTTGTCGGCGAGGTGTATAGGCGGGATGAGATCGATAGCACACACTACCCAGTGTTCCATCAGGCGGATGCAGTGCGTCTTGTCAATAAGGATAAGCTGTTCGAGCGCAATCCTGGTCTGGAGCTGTTTGAGGAGACCTGGAGTGGCTCGCTAGCAGATCCGAATCGCATTTTGCCCTCGTCCAAGTGCATGGACCAGACTAAGCAGCCCTGTCACACCCTAGAGGCAGTCAAGCTCATGGAGCACGAAATGAAGCACGTCCTAGTGGGTCTGACGAAGGATCTATTTGGTCCGCGCATCAAGTACCGCTGGGTAGACACGTATTTTCCGTTTACTCAGCCCTCTTGGGAACTGGAGATCTATTTCAAGGACAACTGGCTGGAGGTGCTCGGCTGCGGCATCATGCGCCACGAGATTCTGCAGAAGGCGGGCGTCCATCAGTCGATTGGCTATGCTTTTGGCGTGGGTCTGGAGCGGCTGGCCATGATTCTCTTCGATATACCAGACATTCGGCTGTTTTGGTCGAAGGACAGTGGCTTCCTCTCGCAATTCAGTGAGCAGGATCTGCAAAATCTGCCCAAATACAAGCCCATCTCACATTATCCGCAATGCTCAAACGATTTATCCTTCTGGCTGCCACCCAATGTGGAAATCGATGCTGGTTTTTCACCCAACGATTTCTATGACCTGGTGCGCACTATAGCTGGAGATATGGTTGAGCAGGTAGGCACATTTAGCCGTATATATGATTAACATAATTTAAGCTGTATTTCTGTTCTTTTTTTTTTTTTTAGATAAGTTTGGTGGACAAATTCAAGCATCCAAAGACGGGCAAATCCAGCCTTTGCTTCCGCATTGTCTATCGCCATATGGAACGCACCTTAACTCAGGCTGAAGTAAATGACATACACAAACACATAGCCGACGCTAGTGTGGAAACCTTTAATGTGCAAATACGCTAGTCATAGTTAAATAAAATTGTTTTTAAAGTCAAACTGTTTTTATTAATTTTCAAAAAGGAAAACAAAACATTCGTGCAGTTCGCCCGTGCAAAGTAATCGATGCTTTTACTGTAAATCGATAGGCGATATTTGAACGTTTTGCGACACTGCTTTAAGGCTTTACGTGCAAGCCGTAGAGTGCGGCGTTGTTGAAGTATATACGTCTACATTATTTTTATGAAATTCAGGTGAAAATGTCCATTTTAGAAGCAGACGATGTGCTGTACAGCATTTTGGCATTAGTCATCATTGAGAATGCTCTGGAAATCTATATAGCCTATCGCCAGGTGAGTCAATGCAGCTAAATTGCCGGCACGTGCCAGCGTTCAAGGCGGCAATTGATGTTTGGCCAAGTACTTTACAATGCGCACAATCTATGTGTGTCGTATGTGTATATATAGCGCGTTAAATGCCAGCCGAGTTCGTTGATTTGCCAGATAAACTGCTGATATTAGATTCATCGTATTTCCGCCCTCGCAGGTGAAAGTCTATCGAAATGCATTGACGGTGCCCAGTGAGCTGAAGGACCACATGAGCTCGGAAACATTCCATAAGGCGCGCAAATATGGCCTGGATGGGGAGAACTTTGGCATCTTCAAGGCCGTGGTGATGGACGTGCTGCTTCTTTGCCTGGAACTGTATATTGGACTGATTGCACTGCTCTGGCAGATGTCAGTGGATGTGGTCGAGCGCCTGCAATGGGATTCCAGCAATGAGATTATTGTCAGCCTCGTATTTGTGCTCCTCTCGAATGTGTTGTCCACATTCAAATCGTTGCCATTTAAGATCTACAAGATCTTCGTGCTTGAGGAAAAGCACGGCTTTAATAAGCAAACGGCGGGTTTCTTCGCCTGGGATCAGGTCAAGGGTTTCCTGGTTACCCAGATTGTGATGCTGCCCATTACAGCGGCTATCATCTTTATTGTGCAGCGCGGTGGCGATAATTTCTTCATCTGGCTGTGGGTATTCGCCGGCGTCATCTCACTGGTACTGCTCACCCTCTATCCGATCTTCATTGCGCCGCTCTTCGACAAGTACACGCCCCTGGAGCAGGGCCCGCTGCGTGAGTCAATTGAGAATTTGGCTGCCTCGCTCAAGTTCCCATTGACCAAGCTGTACGTTGTGGAGGGCTCGAAACGTTCATCGCACAGCAACGCATACTTCTATGGCCTGTGGAACTCGAAGCGGATAGTGCTCTTCGACACACTTCTGCTGAACAAAGGAAAACCCGACGACTCGGAGCTGAGCGACGACGAGAAGGGCAAGGGCTGCACGGACGAGGAGGTGCTGGCCGTTCTGGGCCACGAGCTGGGCCACTGGAAGCTGGGGCATGTGACCAAGAACATTGTCATCATGGAGGTCCATCTGTTCCTCATGTTCCTAGTCTTCGGCTATCTGTTCAAGTACGCGCCCTTCTACGAGGCACTGGGCTTTCCCCCAGGCACGCGACCCATTCTCGTTGGCCTTCTGATTGTCTTCACGTACGTGATGGCACCCTACAATGCCATCATCAACTTTGCCATGACCATACTGTCGCGTCGCTTCGAGTACCAGGCGGATGAGTTCGCCCACAAGCTGGGTTTCGAGCAGCAGCTGAGTCGTGCTCTGATCAAGCTCAACTTGGATAACTTGGGCTTCCCCATCTATGACTGGTTGTACTCCACCTGGAACCATTCGCACCCAACGCTGCTCCAGCGCATGGCTCGCCTCAAGCAACTGGGCCAGGCGGAGAAGAAGACGCAGTAAACAACGTGATGGGCATTTGGCCGAGCATTCAGTTGCGAGTCTGTAGACCAAAGCATTTAGCTTCTCTCTCTCTCTCTCCCTCTCACTCTCTCTTCTGTAAACCGTATTTGTATCGTAGTAGTCACACTCACTCCTTGTTTAGTTGTATATTGTGTAGATTTCAATAAAGCAAGCGACAGCCGACTTGACCGACAAACAAACAAATAAAAAAAAACACCAAAACCAAATCGACCAAATTCCAAAATGTGTATATCAAATGTATTTGGCTAACATGTCATGATGCTCCAGCTGTGGAATGATCCCGCTGCAGTGCTCCTCAGTCTATTGATCATTCTCCTGGCGGACAACCTGTGGAGTCTCTACCTGCTCCTTCGCGAGGTAATCGCTCGAATTCGATATTCGACTCGGTATTTTATCTCGAATCCCTACTGTAGATTAGATTGGTTTATAACACGAGGCATGTGCCGGACGTGGTGCGTCCGTACCTGTCCCAGGATCTGTTCGAGCAAATGCGCAGCTACAAGCTGCACATGAGCTGGTTCCTCATTGTCAACACGCTGATCGTGGTCGTCATCTGTGGCTGCCTTGAGTTGTACTTCGGTTTTTATGAGTTCCTCTGGAATCTGGTTGCCAGCTGCGCCATCTGGTCCTGGATGAAGCACGAGATCTGGATGTCGGTCATCTACGTGATCTTCCTGAGCTTGTACATATTGGTGAAGTCTCTGCCGGGCAAGCTCTATGAGGGATTCTGCATCATCAAGCTGGTCAGGCAGCCCAGACCCAATTGGTCGCAGCGCATACTCACGGAGTTGGTAGACATCGTCTGCTCGCTGCTGCTCATGGCCCTGCTGGTTGCGGTGGTGGTGTCGCTGGTGCGCTCCTTTGATCAGTTCGCCTTCGTGGGCATCTACTTAATGGCCGTGCTGCTGACCGTGATGATCATTTTGATAGTTCCTTTTGCCATCGATCCCTTCTTGGGCAAGCGCGTGCCGCTCGAGAATCAGGCGCTGAAAGCGGGCCTCGAAGAGCTCACCCATCGCGTCGGCTTCTCCATGCGCCATGTGCACATCATACGCGTCCGAGACCCAAGCGTGGGCAGCAACGCCTTCTTCTTCGGAAGCTGCTGCCTGAAGCGCATCGTGATCTTCGATACGCTGCTGCTGAACCGGGGATTGGCCAGCAGCGCGGGGCTGCCGGCGGAGGAGCAGGGCAAGGGCTTGCCCAACGAGCATGTCCTGGCCGTGGTCGCTCACGAGCTGGGCCACTGGAAGCGGGGCCACTTCTACAAGGCCATTGTCATGTTCCAGCTGCATCTGCTGATCACGCTTGGGCTGTTCACCGTCTGCTATGCGCACGGGCCCATTTACCAGGCGGTGGGCTTCGAGGCGGGCGTCGAGCCGGTCATCGTGGGCTTTGTCGTCATCTTTGGCTTTGTGCTGACGCCTTACCTAACTATCTCCAACGTGCTCATGCTGACCATGACGCGTCAGTTCGAGCACGAGGCGGACAAGTTTGCGTTCCAGCTGGGCTACGCGGCGAGCCTGCGCATGTCGCTGCTGAAGCTCTATGCGGACAACCTCACGTTCCCCCTCTCCGATGCCTGCTACTCCAGCTGGAACCACACGCACCCCACGATCATGCATCGCCTGCAGCGCCTGGAGCGGCTGGAGAGCAATCGAACTTAAAAGATATATAATAAAAGACAAACAGAAAACAAATAGAAAACATAGCTAGCTACGCATACATGAGAATATTCGAATCGAACTGCCATTTTCGGATCTACAATGGAATATATATACTTATTTATATATGCTGACTGTTGATTTATTTGTTATTCTATTGTTTATATTGGTTGGGTAACATGATCTTATCCTGAGCGATGGTATCCTACGACACTTGGCCGAAGATAGACCCGCGAATACTCCTCTATCTGATGATGGTGGTGCTGTTCCTCGACCACGTGTGGGAAATAATACTGGCCAAGCGACAGGTGAGCGAGAGCTGAGCTGTCAGTGTCATCGATCGATTGATTCATCCCAAAACATCTTTGCGTCCAGTAGCAACTGACCTGCCTGAACGCCATCATGGTGCCGGATCAGTTAAGAGACATAATACCGCCGGAGATCTTTCATCGCGCCCGCGTCTATGAACTGCACAAAATGGAGCTCTTCATATGGAAACATGTCATCGATTTGATCGCTAGCCTCTTGGAATTATACTTTGGCTTCTACCCATTCGTCTGGAGGCTGGCCGCCAGGACGCTGGCCCCGGTCACCCACCGAGAGCTGTGGATTAGCCTGATCTTCGTCTTCTACCTAACTATATACATATCGCTGCGCTGCCTGCCCATCCTCATATACGATAAGTGCATATTGGAGCTGAGATACGGAACGCAGAGACGATTTCCCTGCTATATGTACCTCTTGATAGGCGTTTTGTGCATCATCCTTGCCCAGATAATCCTGGCGCCGCTCACCCTGCTGATTGTGATCTGTGTCCAGGTCATGGGGTTCTTCTTCTTCCTATACTTCTGGCTGATGTGGGCTGCCGTCACCTTGCTCCTCGTCTTCTTCCTGCCCTATCTGTGCGTGCCCTGCATCGGAGTCCAACGCCAACTGCCGCCTGGCAGCGCACTCTATTCGGACATCAAGGTCGTCTGCGATCAGACCAATTTCCCCATGAACCGGGTGTTCATTATCAAGACCAAGTCCATGCAGTACAGCAACGCCTACTTCTACGGCAGCTGCTGTCTGAAGCGCATCGTTATCTTCGATACGCTGCTGCTGAACAAGGGTCTGCCCATCACGGAGCTGCACCCCTACGAGGTGGGGCGTGGCCTGACCAATCCGCAGGTGGTGGCTGTGGTGGCGCACGAGCTGGGCCACTGGAAGGGTGGCCACTTCTACAAGGCCACATTCATCATGAAGCTGCACTTCTTTCTGACCATGGTCCTGTTCGGCCTGCTCTTCCACTGCCCCTATCTGTACGAGGCCGTCGGCTTCGCTCCGGGTCTCTGGCCAATTATCGTCGGCTTTTTAATTGTGCTCCGCTTCGCCCTCACGCCGTATCTGACGCTGGCCAATTTCCTGATGCTCTGGAATCTGCGACGCTTCGAATATGCCGCAGATCGCTTTGCACATCGAATGGGCTACTCCATGCTGCTGCGCTCGGCGCTCATGAAGATCTATGCGGACCACATGAGCTTCCCGGTCTACGACAACTGCTACGCCCGCTGGCATCATACGCATCCGACCATCCTGCAGCGATTGGCCTATCAGCAAAAGCTGGACATGGAGGCCTACTTTAATATGTAGTCGATCCGTCCCCATACAAATTTGTAGTTAAACTTTTTTTTTGTTTTTTGTTTTTGGAGCTCTCCCCCTTTCTTCGAGTAGTCCGTCAATTTAGTTTCAAGTTAATCTAAATGTTTTTGTGTTATTTTTCTAGCATTTTTTAAAAAAATTACTGGTAGTTCAGTGTTCTTATAAAATTCCAATTGAGCGACCATGTCGTTTGGGCGCATTACCAAATTGAATGTTAACATCAACAAGTGGTAGGTGCATTCCTCTGATCCTGATCCTGATCCTGATATGCGCGATGCTCTCTCTGATCCTTCTGCCTCGCCCACAGCCAAACGCACATCACATATGCCAACAACTCAACGCGTTTTCTGATGAACAATCCGTCCGGTTTCGTTTTCCGCAGCATGGGCTCCACGGTCTGTCGCTGCTGCACGGACTGCGCCAGCCAGGGCATTGGCTTCCTTAAACGACACTTCGGACGTGGCGGCAGCATCGAGAAGACGCTTTCCCTCTGCAATATGCTTTCATCTATCGGGCTCCACGACTATGCGCACTACGAGCCGAAAGGCGGCGAGCAGAATCACCAGGCGGATCAGATGACAGATGGAGAACATCCCGAGAATGATGAGCGGCAGGTGAAAAAGCTCTACACCTGGCATCTGGAGGATGTGCCCGTGGTTATTCCGCAGCGCGCAACCAAGATTTGTAAGCGCAAGGGTCGACTGCAAGTCGCTTGTCTCGCGTGGCATCTGGACAGCTGCAAGTGGAGAAATTTTAGTGCCAAGGACTACGAGATGCCCAAATGGTTGGTATACTCAAACATATGGTTAAACTAGGGTTAAACTAGGTTTTTATAGCTTTCACACTCATACTTTCCATTCGGAGCATCAAATTGTATGCAACCTTTTTAAAACATACTTAAAATTTGCAAACAGTTTTTGATCGATTCTAAAAATCAATCTCTTGAGATAGCTTTACTCTCATACTTACTCTTTGCTCGATTACTAAATGATATATCATGTTTAAACATCTGGATAATTTGAATATCCACCCAGTTTTTAAGCTTGACTGATTGCTACTCTAGTATTAGTCATCCATATTATATATATGAGATAAATTTTTAATTTTCGACATCAATTTACATTCGTGTTCATTCATACATTTACGAAGTAAAATAATAGGTTTTATGCAATGTCCGTCTTACTATCCCTCAGTCCATCTGTTCGGTTCAATGTAAATTATTTAACCGTTATTGAAGCAAACAAGAAAAAAGTTTAGTTTTGATGTTAGAAACTTATTGGTTTACCTCTTCTATTGATATTCCAAAAACAATATAAATAGACCAATTGGGGGCGGCGCGAATTGAAAAATTGAGCTGGTAGCGATTCGACCGGGAATGAGTATTCTGCATATGATAGCATCCGACTAAAACATTTTTATTTGATTTTTTTTTATATTTTTTATTTTACTTTTTAATCAGTAATCCAATACACATAAATACCCAATCTATGACTTAACAAGTTTCACATATAAACAAATCAATGCTACTGATTCTGATACTTTCTATACCTTGAATTCAGTACAATGATTTTATAGAGTCACAAGGATGCGCTGAAAACCACTTGAAGTATATTAATTTCGGGTGATGAGCTGACCTGATCTAGTAGTAATGTCCGTCTGTTGATGTAAACTCAAAGGGTTTTTAGCTGACTTTGGATTGTTTCTACCGTTTCCAAGGTTAGATATGTAGGTAGAATAATTGAAAGCAGAGCGCACGACTCAGGTATCTTCTAGTCGAGCATTCTTGACTAGAACACATTTACTTACTGTTGACAGGCATTTCCCTGTAGCTCGTGCTCATCAAGCAGTCAATAAATCTTTCTATTAGTCACATAACTAAGCTATTACCAGTTTTTGCACTCTTCTAAGTATCACTGTTTTATTAGGAAGTTCAATATAGTATTATTTATATATTATATATTTATAGACATTTATCTAACTATTAATCTAAAATACATCTTTCCAACCCACAAACCCTTTTTTACTCAAAATAATAGCCACTGCTTGAAGATCAAGGACACCATGGACTACATAGATGAGGTAGTCAACGGCGCGATGCCCACGCCGGAGCAGCAAGAGTCCGCTGTGAATTCAAATGGCAAACTAATGCCCGATATGAACTCGAATATTATTGGTATTAATGCGTTGTTGCAGAAGCTGAATGAGTTGCTGGAGGAGCAGAATCGGGAGCAAGGCAATGTGTAGCTGCAGAGGACTTGAAGGGTGACTCGACCACAATAGTATAAACAAATATATCGTTGTGTGTTTTTGAGATTGTAATCTATCGATAGTTTATTAAAACACCATTTTTCATATCATAGAATTTTGCTTGACATATATGTATGTATGTAGTATCTATATAGATAGATGTCGATATATATGTATATATATATATATATATATATATATATATATATATATATATATATATATATATATATAGTTAGTTGTAGTTTATAGTTATAGTTAATAATGTATTTTGGTATCGTGTTTGGAGAAAGTCCTCTCTGAAGCTGTTGTCGTATGTGTATCATCTGGTAATCCATCTTAAACATTAGCATAAGTAAGATATATAATATATAAGTATATACGATATTTGTTTTTCTTTACTTGGCATTTTGTTGCATCGCACAGTTCTCTATAACATACATATATATATATATTTTTTATACTGTTATTGTTTTTGGAGTTTTCATTTTTATAGATTTACATACGAAATTTTTCTGCGTTTTTTGTTTGTTTAAAAGCTTAGATAAATATTTACTGGGAAATGTCGGGTTTCTTTGGCTATATTTGTTGTGGGGCAAATTAAAATTTGAATCGAAAAAAATTGATTTATACCAATAGTTGGCTTCAAGTATTTATAATAGCGATAGCACCTTGAGAAGAGTTTAAAACAATGTAAAGCAGATCTTCAAAATGTTCTGTATCTTTTCTTGAAAGTAGTCATATATCAATATATTTTAAGCACATTTAGATCAAACATGAGTAAAAGCTGTGATTCTCCTTTTTTCTGTAATGTTTATTCTCAACTTGTGTGCGCTTAAGTTCCCCTTTAGGACCCGCCTCTGCATAATCCGTGCAGCACTTGGACGAGCACGAGCACAAGTATGACATGTGTTCAAGGAGGGCCACGAGGAGGCGAGGGAGTCGCTTGGGCTGTGAAGAGGACGCTTGCCAACTGCAAGTGGATTTTAGTTTTCTCTTCATTTTGGTTTTCCCTCGTTCGTTTTTTATTCTTTTTTTTTTCTTTTCACCTGCCTCTGGACCGTGCTCGAGTGCCAATTGGCAGCTGTTTGTCGAGTGCTTTGATTGATGCCGGCTTGGCCCATGCTTTTGGTAAAACTTATGCACTAAAACTGTGTGTGGAATACACATAGATATATTTATCGTTAGCTGGTATTTGTCTGTGTGCCGCTTCAATGACTTTTCTCTTGTCAAAAAACTAAGGTAAATTTTCCAAAATAAATAAACTAAGCAGAAAAATCGCACGCATCAAAATATATATATATGTGTATATTCATAATACAGTACATTTATATATATGTATATATATTTAATTATTATAAGTACACACAATTATTAACAACAATTATCTAAAAAATTCGCACTACATAATAATTTATAATAATTTAAATTTCACATTTAATTTATTTTTTTGTTTGTTTTTTCTTCGTTTTTTTTTTTTTTTTTGTTTGTAATAATTTGTTGAGTTTTTACTCTTACGCTTAGCTAAGTTGTAATTAAGTCAAAATTAAATTACTTTGTTTTAGTTAAATATATAAATAAATATGCAATATATAGGAAATAGAAAATATAAATATTACGAGTACTCTGTTTACCCGAAAATTATTTTATTATATTTAAAATCGATGTACTGAACTGTTTCGTTAAATATTTTTTGTAATTTTTTCTGGCTGGTTTCGAGTTGCTTTGTCAAAAAGTAATTTTTTTTTTCAAGTATTAGGTAATTCTTTCTTTTTTGTTTTTGTTTTAAAATTTCGTTAAGATGTTTTGCTTTACGAATACACATACATAATAATTTTGTTTGCTTTTATTTTGGAGCTCTTGTGTTTAGGAAATAGACTTTCGAAAGCTTAACACGCATAAACATTTAATTAATTTGAAACATTTAGTTTGAATTAGCTTTTATATTTATTTACTTATTCGTTTGCTTTTCTTTTGTAGTTTTGCGCGTCATCAATTTTTTTTTCTCATTTTTTTTTTATTTTTTTATTTTTATAATTTGCATTTGTGAGGTTATGTCCTCGAGCTGCGCCTAGTTTGCGGGCAGTTTTATAAAGTAATCAAATTTGTTCTTTGGCTCGCGGCCAAAAGCACTCGCCCCATTTGCATTAGTTTACCCAAATTGGTAACAAAAATATATGTATATGTGTTGCATTTGCTACTTGGCCCAATTTACTGCTCGTCTTCGGGCGAGATTTTGGCCAAGGTTAAAAGTATCATGGTGAGCTCCTTGCGCGAGATTTTGCCATGCTTATCGCGGCCGACGCCACGCATGATTGTCTCCTCAAAGGCAGCCAGGTCCTGGGCATCATAGTCGTCCTGTGTGAAGCAAATGCATGCACAATATATATAGTATATACGAGTATATCGTAATCCATCTATCAGATATCTCAGGTACATACCTTCTTGACCAGCTCGAGCAGATCCTTGAGAAAACCTTTCAGTTCCTCATTCTCAATGGTGCCGCTATTGTCCTGTTTTTTATTTAAATAATAATTTATTAAACTAATATTTTATATCTATTACTAATGAAACTTACGCGATCGTATAGTGAGAATACTTTCTCAATATCCTCCTTGGTAAGCTTGGTGGCGCCCTGTTTTATAGGCAATGGAAAAGAAAGAGCATACGAGAAACGCATTGTAGTATCTGATAGACCCGATTCCATATCAAATATATATAAATATTTATACACACACACTTTAGTCATTGCGGGATATTTGTTTTTCAATGTCAACTGGCATATGGTTATTGGGCCTCTACTCTACATGTTTGTGTGTGTGTGTGTGTGTGTTGTGTGTGAGATATGAGTGTGTGTGCGTGTGCTTGCTTATGTTATATTTATTTACAGTTCATGCAAAATCATTTATTCTCATGCTTTCAACTTTTTTATTATGCAATCCATGCCTGGCCCATGTTTGTCTATGGAAATTCAAACCACATTCGCACACCCTGAAACGCGCACGCACACACACACACATTCACACTCACACACATATGTGGCCTGCATGCAAATCAATTTTCATTTACATTTTGGCATTCATATTTGCATTGACTCAATCTCTTCATTTATATTACAGCCAATTTGTGCACAATTATTTGCACATTCTGGCACAAAAAAAGCGTTAGGACAAAGCCCTGAGGGCAACCAAATGGAACGACCTCCTAAGACACAGCTGCTCCGTAAAATGTTTGTATTACTTTTTTATATTCCACCTAGAGATGGGTGTTCGTGCGATATAAATCTCTGCTTTCATGAATCACAAATGGAAACTGATTGATTGAATTTTGCCATTTCAATAGGTAGTCAAAAGCTTTAATTCTACATTTTGATCAACCCTTTTTCCTATTCTATTCTATTTAAGATTTATGTCATCCAAAGATTAAATTTATTTTCCGCTTCGAATATCAGACTTCTTTAGCTAATTTCGGTATTTATATTCCTCATCTAGGTAAAGTCCTCAAGTTACTTTCATTTTAGCATAAGTTTTTAGTCATTATCTTTATCCAAAGACTCACGAATATATTGTTTTTTTAGAAATTCTCCTCACGCACTTATCTCTAAGGCTTCACGCACACATCTCTAGTGCGTTAGACAAACGTTTATACAGCCTGTGATTGCATACTTATGCGCATTATAACGAATGACTTAATTAAGCTGCCTCGTATTTGTATTTGTACTTGACTCTCCTCTCTCGACTCCGACATCTCGACTTCCCTCGTACGTGCCTGCCTTGCCCTTCCCACCTGAACATTTTGGCAATTTGGTTTATGCGCTTGACATTAGGTAATTAATATGCATTAAGGTAAATTGCGAATTTTCTGTGGCTTGACATACCCTGTACCCACGGCATGAAGATGCAAACGGGTATATTAAAAAAAGAGAAAGCTAATCGAGTCTTTTTAGAAAAAAATATATAGACTAAAAGAGCTAATGACATAATTTTAAATATCACGTATATCAAAAGCTTTTCAATTTTGATCGATATATTAATGAGTTAAACCAGAATATTATTATTATTTTAATTATTGATTATACCATGTTCTAGCACTCCACTTAATATTCTCTACAGGGTATCGTCTACGAGACTCCCATTTATTACAACCCTCGCCGTCTGGCTAAAGTAATGTAGCATACATTTCAGCGCTTACATTTGCAGCTTTCGCATGTGTAAAATGCTCTCTCTATGTGTGTGTGTGTGTGTGTGAATGTGTTTATATTGCGATAGAGATGTATGGGTTGTATGGCACAAGCGCCAGTTAGATTTATTGATTCCACTTCCTGTCCACCACACACGAACAGAGGCAGCTACATACATGCCTGCACCTTGTTTTTGGCTGCTTGTGGTTATGCAAGCAGGACTTGCAGGTGCGGAAGGGATTGAGCGAGGTTCGAGGTTTTACACCTGGCAGCCAACGTGGAGCTATCAACCATTCAAGTTCAAAGCCGCTGCAGGTGTTACATGGCCCAAAACCAAAACGGAAACGGCTCAAATTTCGCTAGACAACAATTTGTATTATTTGTGTGTGGGTGTGTGTATGTGTGTTTCAAAATGTGTGTGGGTTTGTGGTTTCCCTAAGGACTGATAACATTTATTTTATTTGGACTTGTAAGCTGTGTTATAAACGACGCGTACGACAAACGCAGTTTCTTCTTCTTTCTCATATACCCTACAATCAACAAAAAGGGTTGATTATTTTCAATCCCAAAGAAATAAATAATGTAGTATATATGATATGGTATTTTTCTTTTTCATGTACTATCATGTACTATCATGTACTATAATATAATATATAATGATAATAATTAATCTATAAATAAACGATATATTTATTAAAATGGAAACTCTATGATTTTCTTTAGATTTTTTCTTATTCCGACTTTTCTTCTCTTCCAGTTTAAAAATTAAAAATAAATAGTTTGAAATTAGTTTCATGTATTATATATATTCACGAACTACACTCAACTTTTCATAACTAGAGTTGGAAATATATAAAAAAGTATTTTCAGATCACTTCCGTAGCAAAGAGATATATCTCACAGAATAACTGCCAGTCGAGCAGACTTAAGTAGAGCCCATTCACTCAGTTATTTTGTGTGTGTGCGTGTGTATATTTTGGGGATTGGAAATCCATTAGGCGGCTGCCTCTGCAGCCATTTTATCGCATTGTTCTTCGCTTTGTGTGTGTGTGTGCGTGGGCTTTAAAAAATGCGAAACAGAAAGATGGGCTTAATGTTGAGCCTTAGTGTTTAATTTGTGCGGCAGCACTTTTTCACACGCCAAATTGTATGGAGTTTATGCGGACGGATGGGTAAAAGGATGCTTTGCATTTTGTCAGCGCTCGCCTCTGACAAATTGCGAAGCCTATAAAAGCCGTCACGTTCGCACAGCTCTGATAAAATGAAGTAATTATTTTATACTTCAACACTTTCGAAAACCATTGCCAGTTACGGAGTATGCGATGGCGGCGGATGTCTGCGGCTGCCATTAACCATATGGGCAGCATCGAAAGGCATCCAAGTACCGCACACACACACACACACACAGACACACACACACACACACACACACTCACTCACATCCTAGTTTACTGTCCTCTAAATTATGCAAAGGGTCACAGCTCAGGGTTGTATCTGGACCTTCATTAGATTTAAGCAGCGCACGTACATGCACTTATCACCCATCTCCAGCAAGGTGTGTGTGTGTGTGTGTGTGTCTGTGTGTGTATCTAATTAGTATAGCACATAGTTCTCGTTTACTTATTGGATTGCTCGTAGCTTAAGTACCCATTGAGGTTAGCTTAAATATTTGTTAAGTTCTGTTTGCCCCTATTTAAGCGCCTGCAGCTTGACTCTTTAGTAAAGTAATTAAACCCCACTAAGAGGCCAGCTTGGCGACGCAACTTGTACAAAATTGATTAAATTTAATAAAGGAATTTAGTCGTAGAATAATAGAGAATTTATGAAATATGCAAAATCAAGCATTTTTTTTAATGTCAAATTAAAATTAATTTTAGTTTATTTATGATGATATAGTAAAGTTTAAATTCAAAACTAAGAATTGTTGAATATAGTTTATTTATGATGATATAGTTAAATTTAAATTTAAATCTAAGAATTGTTGAATATATATCGATTTTAAATATTCATAAAAAAGTAGCAATTCCAGCTCTTTGACTTACAGATTGATAGTCTTGCGCTGCAGCAAGCTGAGCTAATCAAACACTGGATTTAGTTCTATGAGTTATCAAACAGACCGCAATCATGTCGAGAATACGTATGCAAATTCACTTACACACAGACACACACACCTTCACACACTTCCTCAGCTCCCTCTCAACCACACTGTTGCACAGTTTATTTGCTAAACATGCCAAAAGAATGATCAAAAACAAAAAAAAGCTGTTCGAGTAAAGCAAAGCAAACACACAGCAGACCAGCATGCATTGAAAAGCTAAATGTAGTATAGTTGTAGTTGTAGAGTTGTATTCATCTATGCAGATCTATATATAAAATGGTATCCATACAAAAAGTAGTCTATAGAAATGAATAGTAAAGGAATTTATAGGGTATGCAGTTAGTTTTCTATAGTTACAGCTGACAAAAGATAAATCAGTCAGAAGAACAAAACAAAATATGCTAAAGTCAATGGAAATTGTATTTGTTTTTTGCTGAACAAAACAAATTGAATTCCAAAATATTTTTTATATAGACTAAAAGCTTGGGTCGATCAAGTGGGCGGTGTTTTAAATTGGAAATGTAAATTTCCTTTTGTTAGTGGCTAAATAAATACGATTTGTGAGTGAAGTGTATTTTGTTTTTGTGTTGAATACTCTGGCAGACAAGTTTATAATTTGATTTGTGTGGCCATAAAGAGGATTTTTTATGCTGTCATATCATGAGAGGTCATGAATTACTTATGTATTTATTGATAAATAATTGCTAGAGTCAAAGCCAGCTTGCGTTTGTAAGGCTTGTTCTATTCATTAGAATTCATTATTTAAGTGGTCGACGTCAAATATGATATTAATTATCTTGTTTTGTTAAGTTTGTTGGTATTCCTATAGGATTGAATAATAAATAAAGTTTATTTGGATTGAGTCTTATTCGAGTAAAAAGAATAAAATATTTACAGTTATCATAATAATGAACATTTTGAATAATTTGGTAGACAATAGTAATATGAACAAAACTAATATTAATGTTAAAAATATTTTTTTCTTTTTATGACCGATTTTAATAAAAATATGAATACAAAATATTAATAATAGTGCAAATTTTGAGTATCAATAATGAATAAAAATAAAATGGATTATAATGAATAAAATTAAATAAAATACTAATGCATAATACAAACTCTATTGAAAAGTAAAGCTCTCTCGTAGAGACATACTCTTCTATTAACTATATCACCTACTGCATATAAGTGACTTTTGAAATCGTAAATGTTGCAAGATAAAAAAAATTAAAAATCAAAAATAAAGATTAGTAAATTTATTAAACTTTTAATAAAAATTGAGACATTTTAATTATGTGTTATTATTTTATGTGGACGAATTTAACATGAAATAAACTCTTTTATACGATTCAATCCAGCAAGGACGCTAAACTTGAGCTTAGTATCGTTAAAGCTGAGACAATATTTTCATTTGTTACTAAAACATAGATTTTCAGAAATTAGGATGAGTTATAAATTCATATATGAGCGGAATACAAAGTTAAATTAAAGGCCGCATTTAACTTTCATTATATTAAACTAACTTAAGACCCAGACAATAGCCTCGAATATATGCAAGTTGTTTAAGGATGGAGCAGACTAGTTTGCAAATGAACTCATCAAGTGAAGCTATTTACTAAATAAACTTATGTGAATGCATATTGAAAAATTCAATACATCCACATCTATCTAAGCTATCTGCAAGAGTATATAAACTATAAAAGGTAATATGTAGATGCACATCTTTATCCAGAGTATTCATTGCTTGGCTTCGCCAAAGCCAATTTTGTCTGCTTCAGATGTTTACTGTTTTTTATTGTTGTTTGCTGTTTGGTTGCTGTATTTTGTTTATGTTTATGTTTTGTTTTTGTTTTTGTTTTGTATTCCATTTGGTGGGGTAACAACGTTTAGTTTTTCGCTTTAGTTCGGCTTGGATGGTAAATACTTACATCGATGCCCTCCTGGAATACGAGTACATGTGTTTTTTTGTTATTGTTGTTGTTGTAGTTGTAATAGTTGTTGTTGTTGGCAGTGCATATTGATTGTTGTAGTTGTTGATGTTGTTGTTGTAGTTGATGTCGATTTTATATACAGCATTTATTTTTATTGTTAAATTGATTTTTGTTTTTGTTTTTTTTTTTATTTCATTTTATTTTTTTGTTTATTTATTTTGCAGCAAGTTTAGAGTCGAGTTTTTAATCGATTTAGTTTTTGTTTTTTATTTGATTTTGTTCAAATTGCGAAAAGTGGAAAAGTAACATTTGTGGCAGCCAAAATTTACATCACGTGCAGAGTATTTGAATATTTTTGAAGTTTTGATTGTCGTTTAAAGAGTTTTGATTGATTATAAAAATGTACAAGTGTTGATTGTTGTAGATATATATATATATATATATATTAATATATAGAGTTCATAGGTAGAAATATATGCATAGAGGTAAAAGGTAAATATATAGATACAGTTTGTTGGTTTTTTATTTAGGTAGTTGCAGTAGTTGGTTTAGGCATAGATAGTTGCAATATAGAGAGGGTTAGGCGGGGAATGGAAAAAAGAAAGTCAGAAAAATAGTTGATAAAATTCTGTTTTTTGTTTTGTTTTGTATTCGTAAATTAAAAGTTATATCAGCTAGAAATATATATGCGCACAAGAGCTAAATAATTGTATAAGACTTGCAATTGAAATAACTTTATTTGGCTGCTGGTGCGCAGATTATTTATTTTGCAATTAGTTAAGTCTCAAAATGTTGGTTAGTAAGCTAAGATACCAGCTAGAATGCAGCAAACTAAAATTAAGTAAAATATTACGTATACGTCTAGTTAATCATCAGGCAAGACCAATTCAAGTTTAAGCTATGGTTTTTAGTTGCTGTTTTCTTATTTAATTTACCGCTGCTTAAAGGTGCAAAGAGCTTAAAAAAATAAAGATAGTTCTCATTTCTTTTTTTTTTTTCAACAAACAAAAAATACTTAAAATTGTCTGTGTCAGCTGAAGGGTTGAGCTGAGCCGGCTGCTCTTTGCCTGCTGGCCGCATTCTCACGTAAGCTGACTGCAGTTAATGGCACCGCAGAGAGCGTAAACAAAAATATGCACCTTAGTGCTGGGCCGAGGAAAGTTAAGTGAAAAAGCCAAGCCAAACCACCGTAACGGCCGGCAAAGGCCGTGATCCCTGATCCCTGCACACACCCACCCAACCACCCGGCCACCCCACCACCCAGCCACAACGCAATTACAACAAATTTGAGCAGCCGCATTTGAACCGAAAGTTTATCCACAGCAGCGCATTTCAAAGTTGCAGTAGCTGCTGAAGCCGCAGCAGCCGCAGTAGCTCTTGTGCATTATTTGCGACACACGCGTCGTATACGTGATGTGCATTAGCATAAGCCGTTGCGGCACATTGGCCCAGCGCCAAGCCGGCAGCTGCCTGCAGAATGTCATGTCAAGCGGCTGCCTTTAAACACTGTGCAACAGCAATTTGGTTTTAATACCGCACAGCCATAAAATGCTTAAATAGCATTACATAAAGCTGTGAACATTTATGTTAAAGGGCGAATTTCGTGGAATTTAGCTAAAACTAAATAGTTTGCAATTGAGCGTCGGATAACGGGCTTATCAAATTTGTTTGCGATGTGCAGGGGTCTGAGCTGTAAGCTCCTGAAATTGCATTAGCATTGGGAATTATTTTCAAACGACGTACTGCAAAGCCATAGATAGGTCCATCATATTTTGGTACTCCTTTGATGCTCCATAAATGGTATTAAAATTTCACAGACAGAAAATTTCACAAACACTTCACTTGTGAAGAGTAGAAGTTCAGAATAAAGAATTCCAGAATCATTAATAATTGAGTTTGAAGTATATTTAACGAATATTAAATATTGAATTGAATAAATAAAGCTTTTTAAAAGTTTTTTAAAAATATGAATTGAATATACTGAAAGAAAATACTGAACAAATGCCATATGACACTTGATTTATTAAATTTATATATAAATGACTTTTAAATTAAATAAATGAAAAAAAAAAACAAAAAACAAATATATAGTTTTAAATATGAATTCAATAAATAAACAAAATATACAATTAATATTTTAAAAGATATTTAAATAGAAAGTAAATAAAGTGAAAGAAAAAACTGTATAAATATTAATAAACTGAAAGAACAAATATATAAAAATATTAAAATATTATATTAATACATATTTCATGTTAAATAATGCATATACATTAAAAAATATTTCATTCTTTTAGCTAGAACATAAATTGATACAGATAAAATACAACAGAGTTTGTCTGCTTGATTCTGCAAGCACAATATGTCTAGATATGTTCACCTTTGGATCTAGTTATTTTGAAGTCCACTGTGTGCTTCCTCTTAATCAATGGCATTCTACCTTTTCTGTGATCATGACATATTAGAAAAAAACAAAATTTGTATGTCCATTATAAGACCTTGAACTCAGAACTTATAAGAAAAAGTTCTTTGAAAGACTTCATAATAGAATTCTATATACTATTATAATACCATTCTGCTACCATACTATACTATAGAACATATATTGTTTCAGAAGAAATGCACTCTGGGCTGAGTTTGAACCTGCGTCCTCTCTTACAGTTCCGCCTAATGACAATGTCCACTTAGACAGCTCGCTTAGCAGGGTAATTTTCTGCTTACATTTCATAAATTTCTCACTCTCTCTCTCCGTCGTTTTGCTATGCTGTGTAATTGAGACTGGCAATTACTTGGTACCTGCTTTCTACCTGGCCGTTGCAGTCTACATGCCATAGCTCATAAGTCTTGCGGCTGCCACTTGGCGGATGTAAAAATGTTGATGCATGCTTATATTTTCATTTTGACTTTTATTGCGAAATGGAATGGGCGCCGGCACAGCTTCCCGTCAGGCTTGATGCGTATTATGAGATGGCCAAATGGGCTGGAAATGCCAATTTGATGGCTGCTTAAGCTTGTAGCGGTTTATTGCGCGCCCTGCTGCAGCAAAGTCGCAAGAGTCCAGGTGAATGCTTATCAGGCAGCTGCAGGTGCCTCCCGACGGCATCTAAATTATGATTTTAACGACTGCTGCATATGGCCAGCCACTGTGCATTATAATTGGAGTAGAGGGAGTTGGTGCTTTAAGCATCTGCTGCCGTATCAACTGCTGCCGCATCAATTGCTGCCGCATCAACTGCTTGCCACATGTTCCGTTACTGTCGCCTACATGCAACGGGCGTGGCAGCAAGAGGCAGGGGAGTTGCCAATAAAAGCCAAATAAAATGTCGGTGTGCACTCAGCTGTAACAATGGGCAAATGGCTGACTTTCGTGTGTGCGGTGGCAAGCTGTAAATGTGACTCGCATTGGCCATGCTTGTGCACATCACGCATACCCCGCGTTGCACAGAAAATGGTTACGCCATTGGCTTTGGCCAAAACCCAACTATGCAAATCGAACATGGCTAACATTGTAAACCGAAACGATCAGCTTGCTATCAGTTGTCGCTAAAACCCACTTGTCAAGTGCGGTTTGTGTGGTTTAATTAAAATTGCTCATACGCCATGTGACACCAAATGTTGCTGCACTCCATGGACAGCGCATAGACAGTTTAAGTTTTCAGCTAAAACACAATATTTTTGAATGTGTGTGCGTGTGAGTGTGTGTGTATCACGTACATTTGCTGCAAATAACAATAAGCTGGCAACTGTCGCATTGCAATGCTTCGTTGCCCCTTGTCGAAGTCAGTTGATTAACAACAATAGCGCAATCCGGAAGGGAAAAGCCAATGCCAAGCCATGTAGCTGACCACGGACATGCTTGGACATCTGCTTGCGCTACATGCGCCAAAAGTAACAAAGAGTTTGCTCAAGGAATGCTGCTGGGCATTCACACACACATACACACACACACTCACACACAGAGCTTCTACCTAAGCCATATGTTAGGGTTTGTCAGGAGATTGAATTTGTGTCGTATAAGCGTGGCTCATAGTTGAGCTACGTAAGCTAAACAAACACAGGAAATTCACCTGGTGTAGTGGGAAAGCTTAGCTCATGTAAGTAAACAGTAAAAAATTGCTTGGACTTTGTTAATGAAATTTAAAATTTATAAGCCAAGAAACTTCTTTGTGGACATTTCCATACAAATGAAGCTAAATATTAAAAAGATTTTAAAATATTTTGTTGTATATAAAAATAAAGGACTCGCTTTAAAGTTTAAGTAACTCAATAATAAAGCTCGTTTTTCTTTAACAAAAAATAATAAATTATTTCAATTTAAAATTGATATATTAATATATGTTATGTAAATTATATATTTTTATAGAATAAATTTATTATATTGCAGAATAAGAAGTTTTATTTCAGTTATTTCAACTTTAAACTATTAAACTGTAACTTTTAAAGTTTAAGTAACTGAAATAAAATGCTTTTATTCGGCAAATTAATAAATTAATTCTAAAAAAATTGAATTTACATAATATATACGAATAATACCAATTGCTCAATTATTTTCACATTTTCGCCTTGAGCCAAAAATTGCCTACCCATACTTATACAACTCAAAGGCTTGGCATTACTTTGAATTAGGATCAGAACCTATACACTTGTTCTGTGTGCGCAGGCTGTTCAATAAGTTGAGCTTTGATCCCAAACTCGAGTGCACTTCATTCTTGACTACCCCTTGTGCATGCCTTTTGTTCGGCCTCAAATCCTGCTGAGCATGCTGAAAGGCAACGTGATGTGAAGCGAACAGAAAATATTCTACCAAATATTGCAGTCAAAGTTCGGAGCAGCGTATATGGCCGTGGCAAAGTTATGGCCAAGTTGGTTTTGCTGTGTGTCCTGCTGACCAATTACGTTCCGGCCAGCAGCCAAGACTCAGTCAGTCAGTCAGTCAGTCGGTCAGTCAGTCAGTCAGTCAGTCAGTCTGGCAGCTGCTCGAGTCGGCAGCAACAATGGCCCACGAGAGAGCGCGGCCAAGTGGACTGAAGTCGAGCCAAGTTGTGCGCTCCATTTAACCCCCAATGGGCACATTTCGAGCAGACGCTGCGCTTAAATATTAAATGCCGAATAAATTCTGAAATGTGACCAACAAAAATGCGCACCCGATCCCCAGCTCTAACGCTGTATCGGCAGCATTGTCACTTAATGTCTCGCACTGTGCTGTCAGCTGACAGGTGTTCCGTGTTTAATTACAAAGTCGAAAGTTTTCGGTCCAGACCGCTTGTATTTATAATCAGCACAAACTGATTCGTTTGCCTATTTGCCAGAGAAAAATCACGAAAGTTGCCTTTTTATTGCCCGCCCGTTGAAGCGGCAAACCAAAGCAGCTGACGCAGGATAAATATATATTTAAGGGATGACAATGGGACTTTCTGGGTTGTACTGAAATTGTTTTCAACGTATTGAAACAGGGAGCCTTCGTTCCCCTCTCACTGAGCGAGGGAAGTCAACGAACAAACAGAGTGCACAGGTGTTTGATTTTGCTGTCTCCTGTGTTTCTTGACATCACGCATACGCCGTGGCGTACGTCTTATTAATATACTCTGTTCTAATAGTAAAAGCGAGTATATTGAGCTATTGGTTGTTATAGGTCAGTTTTTCAATTATTTGTGCTATTTAAGGACTGTGTACGGAATGCATAAATATAGGATATCATAAATATATATATTGAATATATAGAAATTCTTATATCCCCATAGATTAAAATTGTGAGTTCAAATGGAGCAATTGGTTAATAGATCAATTACAATCTTGATATCACGTTTCAAAATGCTGGTTGTCTCAGCATATAACTGTGAATTTAAGATTAAAGTAAATATCTATAAAAACGCTCGAAAATAGGAATTTTAAAAACATGAGATCTCATGTTTTAATACAGATATACATTTTATATTTCGGTTTTATACGACATGATGTCTGTTTTTTATGCGCTCTCCAGTTATTAAGGAACAGCATAGGAACTGTTTATTAAATTTAGAAGCAATAAACTGCGAATATATATAGATATTTAGTTATATTACTGAAAAACAACTGAAAATCCGTAACAGAACTAGAAAACTGGCAAATAAGTTTAAAAAAAAATTCACTTTTCTCAAAGTTAGTCGACACTTTTCATAGCTTTTTCTTTGTCGTCCGCTTTTGTTTAAGTACTTCAGCTATTACATTAAAAAGGCGTTGCCTTTACACTTGCTGAGTCACTTGATGGATTCATAATCAAAGAAAATCTGATACCCCCAGCTGAAGCATTGAAGAGAGTATTGTTCAGTCGATTACAGTCGTTGGCAACTGCTGCTGCTGCTGATTTTTTGTTTTTGCTGCGCATTGCAATTTCATAGCGTTTGTGCGCTTCGCTGCCTTTTTATTTTACGTTTATAGAGCAAAACGTGGCTGATAGCCATTTGAGCAGACACAGACAGTAAAATGAAAATAAATAAAAATAAATAAGAGGCGAAGGTAATAAAATCATACGCATTGCGCTTGCATAGCTAGCTTGATGTTTAGTCCAGGCGGTAGCTAGTTAATAACTAAAGCTAAAGCTAAAGCTAAATTGAACCTATGTGCTAGTGTAAAAGCCTGGCTATAACCAGATAAAAATAGTCATACATATATAAATATTGGTTGGGCTTTAAGTCAGCCTCTCGCTGACTGGCTTTCGAAACGTAATTTCCTCGTCTCAATGGCAATCATAATACTTGACACTTACCTTGAATACCTGACGGCAAAGGAAATTCTCTTTAACCGGAAGCAGTCTGTAATAAATAAGTTGGGCATTTTTGTCTTTGACAAGCACTGCGGCATTGCTCTACTTACTTGGCCATTTCCGAGAGCTGCAAACGACCGTCCTTATTGGCATCGAACACTTGGAGCTGTATTTGCGTGAGTGCGCGAGTGAGAGACAGAGAGAGAGAGTGTGAGAGAGAGGGCAAACATAATGAGCTCAATGACAGAACTTTTATACCTAATTAATGATACATAAATTGGTTGTGTCCCTTGAGACCACGCAACCAGCCAGCCCCAATAATAAACACATACTCGTTAATCGACTTAAGCAAGTTGCAAAATGCTCTCTTCGCATGGCTTTTGTTTGCCCTAAGTGCAAGTCGTGCTAAATTTCAGCTGGCGAATATATTTCTCATTCGTTTCTCGGAAAATCGAAATAAATATTTCATGGTCGATTCGTTAAGCAGAGCACTCTCGAGAGTTCTGCTCTTAAAGTTTATGTTATTTATTTATTGTTGAGTTTTTTTGTGTGCTTATTGATTGCCCGCTTAAATTGATCAAGTAAATTAGCTAAGCTAATGCTAAAATAAATTTTACTGCTTGAGAAACTCATTGAGAAAATTTAACGAATTATACTGATATTTTGAACTTTTACTCCAGCTGTTTCTCAATCTTTAAAAGTAGATTATCATAAGACAACAACAATAAGATAGAGTGAATTAGAATTTATATGCCTGAACACTCAAAGTGTGCTGATAAAACAAATTTTTTGAAATTTGTATGGCTTTCGAGATAATGCAATAAAGTTTTTGCTTTAAACGATGTACGAAAGTCATATTAAATTTTATTGCTTGGCTATCTTTTATAGAAACAATTTTTTGGTGAATTTTGTCAAGTGCATTTAATCTTTGACAACTTTTCGCTTCTATCTTCAGTGCTGGTAATTTAACTTGCAAATGAGTTGCGAGTTTCGCCAACGAGCAACATTTTTATCATCATTTATTGCGATACGTGCACCGAAAATAATGTCTAGAAACGGAGGAGTTTAAGAACCAGGCACAACTTAGCACAAGCAGACGTGAAGAGCACGAAAAGAGAGTGTGAAGCGGCAGTCTTAGGAGTTCCAGACACAACAATCTGTGTAGCGCACACACATACATCTGCTTGGCGTTTTTCCATTATAAAGTTTTTAATTAACAGCACTTTGAGTGCATATAAATTGCGGCGCAGATTCACATAATTCTCGTCACGCCAAAAATTAATTGCCGTATTTTACGCTTGACTAGGCAAACAAAGTGTTGAGGCCAACATTGACATTGGTCAGCTTTTTTTTTTAGTTTTTGTTGCATAGCACTTATTTATAATGAACTCTGGCTTATCTAGCTGAAATATAATGTATACGCACCATGGTGTCGGTGTATTCAATGAGCTTGTCCTCGGAGACATCATTGATCTTTTTGGCCTCTTTGAGCAAGTCACGTAAGAAATTCTTTAGTTCATCCGCCTCAATGTACCCAGAATTATCAGTGTCGTATTCACGCCAGATCTAATCGACAAAATAACATCATGAGGCAAATTAATTAGAGGGAAACATTTCGTATCAGCGCCCCAGTGACAGACAGCCTTGGCTTTTCAATCAGTCGGACAGTCTGGAGGAGGAGCAGCGCCATGGGGCTGCCCCTCGTTTAACGCTTCGTTGACCAGCACTTACCTTCATGAATTCGACGCTTGACTCCAAGGGGTTATCGAAGCGGAAGAGCAAAAGGAAATTTTCTTCCATGGGCAAAAGTTGGGCAAGCTGTAAATACATTAATTTGCGAAAGAAAATAGGGATATGTGTTAAGCAAAAATACTTGAGTGCAGGCACTTAAACTTTAGTTGACTTTATAAAAAAGTTTAGCTTCAAGCACCGTAATGAAGAAGTGTCAGAAATTTAAGCAATTGGCGTTAGTTTGTAAAATGAGTTTTTCGTTGAAGTTTAATGTGTGAAATTATCTTCGATGCATTCAAAATGAAATAAAGCTCTGAGATCAAATAATTAGTAAATAAATCAATAATTCCAGCTCAGTAGAAGTGGATGAAATATATTATTCAGCTGAAAGTTGAGAAGACTTTCTTATTCAAGGGAGTATCAAAAAGAATGGATAGAGAATAATTTGAAAATCTCTCTCTCTCTAGAAAATATTATAACTTCTTATTAAAAATAGCTTTTCAAGCTTAATCAACTTTTTTTATATATAAATATTTTTAAAATGTTTATAAATTTCTTGCATTTCTTTGAAATTATTCTTTATCAATTCACTTTGATATTGTCTTAGAGAAGTGCATCAAACTTAAACTCCTTTTCAATATAACGAAGTTAGTTTCTCTTTGAGTCTACAGCAAACATTTAAGCAAACTTGAAGCTCTATCACTGCAACTAATCGATAAAACTAACTGAAATTCAAGTAAATCTCCTTTCACAATACGACAAACAAAATTTTGCAGCTGCAAACTTAAGCCGCTTGTATGAATGGGAGGGCTCGAGAAGGAGTGGTGCTTGGTCGGAGTTTTTACTTAAATTTCAGTGGAAATATTTTGCCTAACTAAGACCGAAGTCTGTAATTTCAGTTCCGTCGGCAGGCGAATTGCAACTCAAAACTTTAGCCGCATAGTTTCAATGTCGATTCGAGCTTCAACTGAGATAGGAAACTAAGCCCCGTGGCAGGCCGAAAGTTACTGCTTTTAATTTCATTAAACAACAATTTTGATATTTTGGCCAGCACTTAAGATAATTACTCGCTGGCTGTGTTTAAGCAGACAGAACTATAACAAAACACGGACCTTGAAAACAGTAAACAAAAGCTGAAGAAAATGCTGAATATGTTAAAATGTCAGATGTGCTACACGGCGTATGCGTATGCGTAACACTTTTGTGAGGAAATGAATAAATGATGAATGATTTGGGTAGCTGAGTGCTTTCTGAAGTCACAAAGGGTTCGGTTCGGACAAAACAATAATCAGAGATAACTAGAAGCTGCTACCTGGCACAAACTTTGTCTCATTTATCATGTGGGCAGGCGACAATGTAGGCGGCAGGCTTCTCGTATTCATTCAATTTTTAAATTCACAGAGCTAAAAGCCACTCGAAATAGTATTGCTACGACAGTGTCGGCGGCTGTAAGCCTCAATTAAAAACTCATTTTAAGGAGGTAGCGGGCAAAACTTTTTCGTAGACCTTGGCACAAAACTTTGAGCCTTGGCAAATGGCGAAATGGCCAAATAAATTATTGAGCCACAGCAAATTGGCGCAGCCAGACAGCGACAGGGCGAGAGGGCGAGCGAGGTGAGGGAGGGGGAGTGCACAAATGTTACAGCATCATTTAAAAAGCAATTTCCAAAACGTAAGGGAAGACTCTGCCTAGAGATGGACGACTGTTGCCAACATTTTGGCAATAAAACACGAAGCACGTACGATCAGAAATGCTGAGCTATTGATTAGAAGGCGAGATATAAACTAATAGGGATTTTGTATAAAATACTAGCTCTTTTTTTTAACGTATATATATTTGATAGCTCTGATTGTCTTGTGAATTCGATTGAGAACTGTTGAAATATTTTGGATGAAATTTTTAACTAACCCTTTAACTGGAAGAACCAGCCTATTTAAATATTGATTCAAAAATGTTTTCTTTGTATTCTTGTATACTAAATAGTCCTTTCTTAATTTTTTGGCATCATTTTATAGTTATGTTATATGTTTATTAAATATATTTATTCGGTAATTTTCTTCATTACAACAAGAATTTATTAAAACTTGAAGAATGTGGGCGGCTTTTTTAGAATTGGTATTGATCTTTTGGTCTTTTGGTGTTTTTATTTGAACTTTTTAAAATAAACAAAAATTATGCTTTAATTAAAATTTAAGTTTCAGTTCTTAAACCTATACTGAGGATTTAAAAAATAAAACTTTACTTTAAATTTTTTAGAAACCTTTATGAAAATCATTTTGAATAAAAACTTAAAGCAATGTTTTTTTTTTTCTTTGGCATAACTAATTTTTGTTTTTAACAAAATTATTTAAATTTTGCTTAGCAGCCCTAATTTTTTTAACTTTAAAAAATGTTAATTCCATTCTGGTGAGCGGTATTGTAATTAAAAGCTCTTCAAATGCAAATTATTGGCGCGTACATTTATTGTTAAATAATAAATCAACACATAAATTATTTTGGTTATTTTGTACTACGAAATTTTTAATTATATTGAATTATATTTGTATTTATTTTATATTAATTATATTTTATTATAATTACTATTTAGAGTTATTAGCGCATGTTGCAATCGTACTTTGACGTTAAATCATGTTGCAGTCATTCTAGATCATTTTACTGCTCTGCGGAGCTCTGTTAAAGCTCTGTTGATTCATAGTTCCAAGCTTTGTTATTTTAAGAACTATTCATGTACATCGATAAGCTGCTTTTGTTTTTAGGTTACGTGAACCGGGCTGAGTGTGTTTACTCGTGCTGACGTTTATGTTGACCATCATCATATGTACACCGTACTACAAAGTAAAAGCATAGCACGCGCAAATTGAAACTTCGAATGGGACACGCGCTCAGTTCTAAGCCCCGAAATAGATGTCATTGAAAGATATGCACGTACGGCAGCATTGCGCAAACGACACGTGTGGGCGTGGCAGAGCGTAAAATAAGCGAAAAACAGCAGAAATAATAATAATAAAAAAAAAACACCCTAAAATGTCGCAGAAAGTTTCAAAGCAGCAGAGCTACAAATACGCTTTGCAGTTGCGAGTAGCGAGCATAAAATGCATGTGTCTTACCTCTCGGATATCGATTTTGCCATCCTGATTATCGTCGTAGGCCTCCATGAAGCAGGACTTCAGCTCCTCCAGCATTGTGTCAGTGACAGCCTAAGAGAAAAGAAATGAGCGAGGAATTTTGATGAGTTTTTGATGGCATGAATGAAGGAGTTTCTTTGTCTCTCGCTTACCTCTGGACTTATGTCTGTCACATTGGCGCTGGACACGAACTCACGCAGAAAGCCGTCCAGCTCGGTGCCCTCAATGTAGCCGTTGCCTGTAAAATAAGCCCAAAATCGAGGCAGTCGAATAAAACACAAACTTCTCAATACACACCGTCCTTATCGTAGTGTGCCCACACATCCATGAACTGATTGGCCGATAGTTTCTTCAGCTCCCGCGATTCGGGATCGCGATATTGGCGCATGAAGTTGTGCGCCTTCTCAATTTGTACGCGCTTGGCGGCGGCGGCAGCTGCAGCAGAATCCATTTTACTTTATAGCTTATATATATATTTTTTCTCAATTTATTTATATATGTATATTAGATTTGTGTGTATGTGGAGCACTCGTTCGCTGTTGGCGTAATCTGCAAGAGAGGAGCACAGTAAAAGGTATTTTAAATTACAATTGAATGCGATTTGTTGGCAGTCACGTATGGCAATCAAATAGCGCTTAACATGAAAAACTACTTTCAACTACCCCCAGCCCTATCTGTGGAGCAGCAACCCCGAAGTATTTTCAATTAGCTGTTGCACATTTCCAAGCATTCTGAAAGAAAAAATCTAAAAATTAAATCAATTAGTTTGACAGCCAGTTCATTATTGGCTTAGCGTGTAGACAGGGCGTGTATCCCAGTGTGCATACAGCTGTGGGTGGAGCTTTAAATTAATAGCATAAAATACACGCATTCACACACACACACACGCACACGCACAACCTCCCACATAAACACAGCTTTGAGCTGCCGCTGCGCTGACCACGGGGCGTCCGTGCAACTATTCGAAAGCTCAGAAAATTAAGAGAAAGAAATACTCTATAAAGCCAGAGTCAACATTCTACGGACTTCTATATGTTATATTGAAGTTGTTGACTGTGGAAACTAGTATATGGTTAAATAATCCTATTTACATACATAGAAATGCAGTTGAGTTGTTGAGTTTTCCAAATTAATATTTCTTAATGATAGTCACGACAGATAGTTGCAATGGTACATATGATGTCAGTGTGATCTTAAAAAAATTTTGATTCTATATTGCTAAAGTTTGATATATTATTATATATTTTTATCGACGAATTTTCATTAGGAAAGATATGAACATAAATATATTAAAAACTGGAGACTGTTATATTTTTTTATATTTTTTGACTTCTTAAGTGATTTTACAAGAAGATAGGTAGATAGCAAAAATATGTATAATTATGGCATTGATTATGTATTTGTTACTGTGCGCTGTGTGGAAAGACTTAAAAATTGTTAGACTTCATCTGTTTCTAACAAATTTATTCACAAAAGGGCTACGAAGAAAAAAAATTTTAGTTTCCTCGAATATTTGAATCAGCATAAAATATTTTTAGTACAAGCATCTGATCATCTTATCCATACTTAAAATATACGGTCTTATGAATTCAGCTATTCAATTTGTATATGTATTAATATTTTTATATAATATCCATTCAAACTTCTCTACAATTAGACAAACAAATTGAAGCACCCTCAAAAATACCCTACTGAATGTTATTAAAAAAGCGCAACTAACAGGATTAGAGCCAACACGCAACAAAGTTGTGTGCGTGAGTTTGCGTGTGTGGGTGGGTGTGTGTGGGTGTTTGATAAGCTTCAACGAAATGTGGCAAGTTCTTGCTGCTTCTATTGCTTGCAACTCGCAGCTGAAGCCGACATTGGAACTGAGCTAGCTTCGTGAAAACGTGCTGCAGGGTAAATCGCTTCAGTCCACTGCTCTGACCCCGACGCCCACGCTCGATCATATCAGCAGCAAGCGCTGTGAGTTAAATATGAACTTATGTTTATAACAAAGGGAATGCGATATAAATTGCTTTACAAAGCAAAATAACAAGCATAAATTACTGTTCTCCTGCTGCTGTTGTTGTTGTTGTTGTTGTTGATGCTTGTCTGCTGTGCGGTCGCTGCGGGCGCTGAAACAAAGCAACAATCCACAGCAACAACAAAAATATTGAAAAGAAAAACAAAAACAATTTGAGGCTGAGGCTGAGGCGGCGGATGAGCTGCAGCCCCAGTCGCCGCAGCGTCAGGATGTGCACTAAGCGTTTGTCCTGCTCGGAAATTGCGGGCGGCATTTTGTCTGCTGGTTGCGGCTCCTGTGGCACATCCACTCAACGGCGGACACGGCCTGTGCGTCACGGACATGTGTACACACCCTTTTTTTTAGTCTTTCGCACAGCTGCCGCCAAATGAGTTGGGCAACGAAACACAATCAATGCGGGCTCATGGGGGCAACTTGTTGCAGTTGTTGTTGTTGTTTCTATGCACTTTTGTAAAGCATTTTAATTACGTCAGACATTTTGTCACTCCCAGTGATTACATGCAATAATTTAAAGCAGTTTATACATTTTTTATGTAGAACATAGTCAGAAATTGTGTATCATCCACCTAGCCTATATATACGATATTAATATATTAACAAGATCTTCTCGGTTTTTAGTTATACATGTGCCTGCACACAGATTTCAATTTATTATATGTTATGATAAAGAACTTTGATAATAACTTATTTATTCATAAAATTACTAAAGTAATTTACTTTAGATTATCTTTTCTATTTAATTTTATTTAATATATATTATATTATATATTATATATCTAGAGTTTTGGCGAATTAATAATTGATAATGTATTAACATAGAATTAAAACGTGTTCTATCCACCTTACGCTTTTCACCTTACTTTTCCATACAGTGTTATCTAAGCATTTATTGAATGTCTGCAAGAGTATTTGTAATTCGGTTTTGCTCTTGTCAAAGCCTAACCAGCACTGGCGCCAGAATGTTGCACAACTTTTCACATGAACAAGAGGAACAGCAAACTGCAGCAACAATAACTACAAAAGGATCAACTACTGAACAGGACTTTGAAAACTTTCAGTACATTTAGTACCTGGCAGAACATACAAAGTGTGAACTTTGACTGGTAAACTAACGCTGTTCTGCTGTTCTGCTGTGCAGCTGATTGCATTTACAGCAGCTGCAATTGCAACTGCAACTGCAATTGCAATGGCAATGGCAATAGCAATAGCAAACGCTGCTTAAAGACTTACCATCTGGAGTTGTGTGTTGACATTTTATGGCTAGAGGGAATTGCAGTGAAAGCCAACATTCTGGGTCAGGCTCATTAGAAGGACCTTCGCATTGTTGGCGCGCCGTTTGTTATTACAAAACGCATAAAGGACTACAAATGCGAGTTGCATAGCCAGAAGCTATTGCAGTTGTTGCTGTCGTTGTTGTTCCTGTTGAGATTGTGCAATGGCATGTGAGGCAACAAATATATTTATACTTGTGCAGAATATGTGAAAAACTTTCGCTATGCATTTTGCTTTGGATGGCACTCGAAAAGGCCAGCTCTCATTGCATTTTTCAGTGCAAATTGCCGCATGCCGCATGCCGCATGCCATATGGCTGCTGCTGCTGCTGCTGCTGCCGTTACTGCTGCTGCTGCCAGCTGCAAGCGCTGCTAATGTTTGCCCAGCGCATTCTAGCTGCGTACAAGTCCTGCTGCTCTCAACTATATAAGTTATGGCCCAGATTAGTCCGTTGTGTGAACTCTCCCATATAACATAATATAATTCAAGCTGCTGTTGTCGACAGCTGCACTCGGGCAATTTTCGAGTGCCCAAAGCTATGCATAGCAGAGGCATATATCAGATACAAAACTTCTATTCAGCACAAAATGTAATTTAAGGATAGAAATCAAGGGGGAAATCTAAATATATTTATTGAGAAATAAATTGAAAATTACTGAATGAGATAAAAACTTTTTCAAAATGAGGTCAACAAGGATGAATCCTCGTTGTACACCGAGTCCTATACTTATTATACTAATTCAGATTCATTCATTCATTTGGGTTTTTTGTATATTTAAAAAATTTAATTTCTATTTAAGAGTTTAGATATTCTTATTATAATTAACTTACATCATTAACGTTAGGTATACGATACAATTAACGAGTAAGTAAAAAGTTTCAAGTTTTTTTTTTTAATTTCTTTCCACTCGCTTTAAATTGCTTAACTTAATCCCTACTTACGCTTATTAAGAAAGCATAGCGTCTTAAATGTAATCAACTTTAATGTACTGCTTTTCGCCGTCTTAATTTTATTGGCATAATTAATCAAAAGAGAGAATGAAAAAATCATAAGTTTCAATGTGAGCCACCTGTCCCAGGTGGTCCCCACACGCACTTTGCTAATAAAATGGGTGTGTGAACGCAATGTCAACATGATTAAGCATGCATAAATATTTACTACGAATATTAAGTATACGCACGGCACATGAACAATTTGGTATACAAATAAACAGGAGATTTTGTTTGTGCTGCAAAATACGCAAACATTGAAAACAATTGAGTGAATTAAATTCAACTTGTCGCGCTTTTTGCCAACTGTCAGCGACATGCGAAAATAAACCAGAAACACGTAAAAACAGCAACGCCCGGAAGCGGAAATGGTGGAGCAGAAATAGTGCAAAATTCGCCAAGCACACTTGAGGGCTTCCACGCTGGACGCCATAATGGGCGTTTCACATGACAGCAACGAAAATACCTGGTGAAAGGCGGACACATTTTTGGTGTGGTGAAGTCAAGGCTGCTCAGCAGTTTTGTATTGAAACTGGTTCGAGTCGCAGGAGTAATGGAGCCGAGCATCCCATGGGTGTACTGAACCAATTCGGAAAGTATTTTCTGATTGACTGATTGTAGAATTGATAATAATTCGTTGCAGAAATACTGCGATCCGAACATTTAGCTTGCTATCAAAATAGTGAAAAAATGTTAACAGTTGAAAGTATTCTAGTTTCAATAGTTCTTTTATTTGTTTATTATTTAAATGATGTCTAAGAATAATTTATATTATAGTTATTATTAGATAATTTGGTATAATATTCGATAATAAGAAAGTAAATTTAAATAAATAAAAAATTGAAGTGTTTTAATTGAATATTTGATGAATTAATTATATTTGTTAATTAAAATATTTCAATATTTTAAAATTCGTCAACTTTCTGAGAAATTTTTATTTTATTTTAAAATTTAAAGTGTTGGCTGACGTTTGATTCACGCCATGAATAACTAACGATTGCCATTGGTGGAGCTGACCACAAGCCATTAGGTCAAACCGCGACTTTCCAGACTTGCACAAAAACTGAAAATGTTTATATTGGGCTTTCTGCTATATAAAATGAAAGGCTATCTGCTGAAGAGTTTTTGGACATATTAATTGATCAATTGAATTAGCCTTGCAGTCTGTTTAAATAATGCACAGTAAACGAGCATTAAGCAGTTGACTAGGCTCCATCGCGTTATTCTTCCTTATTTTGCTTCTGGCCTTGCAACCGTGATGCAAACAGCAATTGTCAGGCATTGTCGTCGTCGTTTTGCGATTGCATAAGTCAAGTCCGCAAGTTGTCAGCGACGCGTGTTAAAGTGGGCACGCGGCGAGCAGGCACGCACAGCCTGGCCAGAAGCGGCCCGAGTAGCCCGTGCAGACCGAGCTACCTGTGAGTGGACGCTCGGAAACGTCAGCTCGACATTGACATCCATTGTGCTACTCTCTCAGCCCGCATCGCCCTGGCCAGCCAGTCGCTCGCCATCTTCATTGTGCGCTTTATTTAAGTGCATTAAGCTCGGTTCGCATTTAATTCGGAGTGTTTGCCTGTGTTTATTTCTGGTTCAATTACGAGTCGTGTTTGCCTCGGCTGTTAACTTGGCCTTTACGCTGTCTGTCTATTTATAGCTGCTTCGCAGAAAGTCTGAATTATATATATGTGTGTGCGCTATAAAGCCGACGTGTACGTCTGTTCTATGGTTCTATTTTTGACTTTAATTACGTGAAGCAACGACATTTGCAATGGCAACAGCAACAACAACAACACGAATAACAGCTAGTAACAAAAATATTTTTTTGGCCTTTTTGTGAACGTTTTTCACAATTGATTGTTTGGCCTTGCGTTTAGTTGTTGTCAACTATTGATTTTCTATAGCTAAGAATTTATTTATTTTCGTTAGCATTAACTGGGCGTCTACTTGATATACGTATGTATATATTATTTGTACACAGTGCCTAAACGGTCTTGTGAAAATATGAATGAAACTCAAATCGGTAGCACGAGTGTAATTTGAGTGAAGAGACACAAAACGAATCTCTCACTCTTGGTCATGATAATGGAGGTGATTTTCAGGTGGAGTGATTTTGACCTCCTTTGCAGACCTTCTGGAATATTGACTAGATGTTAAGTATTAGATTTCAGTAATAGTATTTTAAATGAGAGGTATGGATTGAAATTATGATTTTGAATCGAAATTTATCATTTTAAAAATATGGTAAATTAGTTAGATTCGGAAAAACAACTATACATTTATTTTTAATTTTTACAGATTATAGCTTTTGAGTCGTATACTTTTATCGTTTCATCACAATATCTATCTATCTGTCTTTATATCCATCGTATATACAACTAACTATATATTATTAATTTATCAACCCAATACTATTAATCAACTATAATAATAGTTTTGGAGCAGTGTGACTCCTGTTTGTAGTAAAGCCTTATTTTGATATCAGCTAAGACTGTTCATAAAGTATATTGAATTTCATTTCCATGTTCTGGTTTAAGCATATTCAACTCAATACTCATTATCATAGTTAATTTCCTGTGCTGTGCTGTGATTCCCCGCGGGCTATTGGTCTATAAATCCTAATGCAGTACACTTTTCATGTTAGTTGGCTCGTTCCATGCGCGATATTCTGGACTTTTATGGCCCTGTCTTGGACTAAGACACATGGTAGATGCAGAGTTAAAAGGGCTGTAAAAGCGGCAGGGAGAACGTCAACTGAAGCTTTGCCGGATTTTACAAGCGACCATATAAGCAGACAGACAGACGGACAGACAGACAGACAAAAAGACAGCAAGCTGGTGCTAGTGAAGCATGGGTGTAAAAACTTTGTTGCTTTCTGCTGCAATGTGTCAGGCAAAGTCATATTCATAAATAATAATATATAAAGACATGCACACGCACACAGACAGACAGCCTTTATACACACACACATGTAATTTATGCAAGTGCAGGCGGAAGTTGAAAACCAAGACACAAATATACACACAAACATATGCGCAACACTCACACATTCAAGAGCAGCTCAAAGCTCTGACAGCCAGAATACCAGCTGACTGAATGAATGACTAACTGACTAACTGACTGACGCACTGCCTACTTGACTGACGGCCAGTCTGAATATTACGCCTGCTGCTTAGCTTTTGAATTATAGAACAGACATTGTCTGTCCCAGTGCTCTGTTACCAAAATAGATATAGAGGGTAATGTCGTGTATGATAGATAGATAAGAATGTCGTATATGACTAGAACTAAGACTTGGATAGAAGAAAAACACAAACTATTGTCGCTTACATATTTCAGGTTTTTTGAATTTTTAATAATAATTCAAATTCTAATATATGTATATAATTGTGGGTATTTAAGAATAATGTAATGTAATCATAATTTCTTAGAGGTTTCACAAGAAATATATATATGAATATATTAGATGGTAGAGTATAGAGTATAGAGTATATATTATTGAGTTTAGGCTATAGATATAGTATATATATTATGTAGTGAGAGTGGCTATCAAAACAGGGTACATCCAAGTCCATCACTTGTTGACTCTTTGTCAACCACTTTTGCTTGGTTTTTGTGTTGAGTTTTGTATTGCGTTGTCTAAGTTTTGCCCCAGCAGTATTCCACTTTCATTAGGGCCGGGCCAGAAATCTAAAGGCTTAGTTTCTTAAGAGGTTGTGCATGCAAGCGGGCATAATAAACTTAGCCTTGGCTTCAAAGTCAAAGAGCACTTGGTCACAACACTGCAAAATGAAGGGGACAGGCAACAGTTGCGTCTTGACATTGACATTTGCATATGGCATAAGTTAAAGTTGAAATCAGGACCAAATCAGCTGCTCAATGGCTTGTAAATTGCGCTGAGCACACACGCCCCATAAAAAAAGGAGGGGTCCATTGATTTGCATTCGTCTCGAGGCCCAAATGGCTTGGCTGGCAGCAGCGGTAGCGGTCGTAGCGGCATCTCTGATCCGATCAATCTGTAACCGAAAAGGCTTAACCAATAAAAGGTTTGCGAAATGGCCGAAAGCTGGCAAGGAAAGCCTGTTTGCTGGGCTAGGGTAGGCCGTATAATTTATGGCACAGCCGAGCTGAGGCAGAGAATTTATCAAAACACTTTGACATTTCTACAATCTTATTTATTGCAATTTGGCGTATGCCTCGGGTCATTCCAATTGGAATGGGGCGCACTCTAATAAAACATGCAGTTAAATTTTAAATGCCAATTTGTGTACCAACGAATCTCAACTAGATGGAGCAGCGCACAAATGTGCTGCGTGTAATCGACTGGAAGATACCCTAAAGTAGCATAGTTCATTGACGTTTATTAAGACATTAGCATAGATATTTCCCATGATTGAGTAACTGAAGAGTATGTCTTAAAACCACGTAATAACACTTTAAGCTGCGGTTTTTGGAAAACTTTAATGGAGTGTAGTATCACAATTTCCCTTAAATTTATTTTGATTTAAGTTTAAGGGAGTTTGTTTACGATGTAGTTCACATTACACGAACTCAACTGTTGCTGTTCTCCATCCCAATACAGATAATCTACTTTATGTATGGAAAGCTCTACACGCTGCATGATATACTTATTTGCCATTCGTACGAGCAGAATTTATCGAGTGGCAGAATCTATAGAAATTGCTTTGACTACAAAGCTATTAATTAGCGCGTAATTTACGAGTATTTATTCAACTTGAGTCCGCACTCTGCCTACAGGGCGGCTCTATAATTTCAATATCGCGATACGTTTTAATTAGACACTAAGTTGCAAACAGCATCAAAATTTATGGCAATTTAAATAGTATAAATCAGCTCGAAGACATTCTGCGCTGCGTATCTAAATTGAATGGTTTATGGCATAGGATTTTAATATAAATCTCAATATTTATTTTTCTTTTCTATCACTGAGTGCTGAGAGCTTCCACACGCGCCTTACCTGAAGTGCATGTAAAATTCGTAAAACGCCATAAATTAAATACGAAAAACGTTTCTTTAAATAAATGCTGAAATGCAGAGAACTCTTCTTCTTTTCTCTTCTTCTTCTTCTATTTCATTTCGATCTGTGCAAACTCAATTAGCTGGCAATGCGCATCGCACACACAAGTTCAATGATATAGACTCTCGGCCAGTCGCTAATTGGGCGAATTGTCTGACCTGCTTGTAAATATGCAGATATCTAACAATTGCCCTGGCACACACACGTCATATGGCCGCTATATATAGCCGGGCCGATCTGACAAGGCTGGCGTGAATGAAACTTCAAGCGGCTGCCTCTCAATTATTTTTGGCACACCACTGACAAGTGAAGGAAAACATGCAGGAATTATTATTATGGCTCTCATTATTATTATTGCGATGCCGCAAATAGGTCAGCGGGGTGTCTCTGGCTCTGGCTCTGGGTCTGGGTCTGGTTCTTGTTCTGGTTTTATGAGAGGTCACATGCTGACTGCAATTGCGTCATCTTACAACGCTGAACTACGAAGTACAAAGTGACGTGGAATACCTTGTTGCTGTTCATAAATATTTAAGAAATAAAGTAATTCCTATTGATAAACATGAATACTTTATTTTGAATTGGCAAATGCATTGCAAAAATTGTTGAACATTGAATATTGATGCTTTAATTATTTAGAGTGTAGTCTCATTTGGAATCTAATTGTGCAGATAACTGATAGATTCTGATTTCACAAATAAAAGATGCCCATTCCAATATTTGTGTAGTAGGAATGAAGATACAAATTTACATTTAATTCAAAACTGAATTTTGCATTGTAAATATTTATATTGTCAATACATAAATCAGTATTGACAATAATTGGCAAACCATATTTAAGCAACAGTACACATAGATATTTTTCATTTATGCAATTACAACAATGATAAGTGCCAGATAACTACGTGTTAAAGACTGTGTTTATGAACACATATTAAAAACATTTCCAATGCAGATAGGGTACGGGGCAAATTTGCCTAGTTCAAGTCTAGAGTCGACAGTAAATATGAAACATATTAAGCTATGCTGTCGACAGCTGACAGTTGGCTTAAAGTTTGGCTTTTAGGCCATCATCATCATCATCATCAGCACTGCAATTAGGGGGTGAGAATTATAGATGATAGCACTTAATCGGCATCGAAATTACTGTGTGTCATTATGTCACTGAGCCAGCTATTAAATATTGGCTCTTGCTTAATCACACCGCATTACAGTGTTGAGTGCGGGCACATGCCATGGCATTACGTATACGCAATGTTGACTGCAATCGAGATCAAAAAAGCCAGACCATGTTTATTTAAACAATTGAAAGCTTAAGCTACCACTGGCGTCGACTAATTAGTAGCCCTTGTCTGTGGCCACACACAGAGCTGACGCTCCGCCCCCAGCGCTCCATTCTCTGCAGGAGTTGTCATAAAAATTTAATTAAAACTGTTGCAATTGTCAGAGCGAGCAAATGGGGCGCATCGTTGCAAGCACATGATTTTCCAGCAAATAATTTAATTTTATACATTCAATTTAACAGCGCAGACACACAAAAAGTAAAATAGAAGAACACATACAGTCAGAGAGAGGAATATTCTAACATAAAGAATACCAGAGTGTAGTATAAAACTAATTAGAGGTCTGCGGCAACTAGCAGCCCAGGTTCAAGCTGTGATTTAATTAAACTCTGTTTTTTTCGTTCCCTTTTTTTTCTTTTTTGTTGGCCTCGCTCTTGAAAAAGTCTATAAAGGGGCTAAAGATGATATTGCTCTGTTTTGCTTTGCCCTTTTTTCTTTTGGCACGCAGCATTTCACGCTGACTCGCCTGCTGGTTTCTACACATTTTTCTCACACTTAAGTGAGCCGTTTCTGTGTTAAGTATATAAAAGTTTAGCCCGCTTTTCCTTCTTTTTTATTATGTGGATACATTTGCCCCACATCGTAAACAACTTGTCAGCCATATGACAAGAGTTCAATTAAGCATAAAATGAGCAGAAATTCCCTTGCTCCTTCGGCTGACCTTCCTACGGTGCTGGGCAATGCTAGTCATGCATACCCTCTTCAAACACAACTGAAAAGTCATGCTTGCACACACCTGAGTAGGGTTCAATTTGCTTAACTGTGCGAAGCGTCTAAATAATGTATATTAAGTGTTATTTTGAAAGCGTTGGAATATGCTTACATTAAATTATTGTTGCAATACATCAGAGATATTTTTCTGTGTGTTGGTGGTAAAAGCTGAGATTTCGGTAGATATATTCATATCTTCTTGTTTATTGGGTATTTTTATACAATTGGAGTCCACATTTTCAGCTAGTTAATAATGCAGAAGCTTAATCACATGACGCAGTAAAATATTCATAGATGAGTAAGCACTTTTATACCCTGTATAGTTGAAAGGAATGTATAAGATATGAGAAGTATGTTCTTATAAAGTATATATATTTAAGGTTTCCTGTCTTTTACTTCATAGTAATATGAAGCATACATAATTCCTAGCTAAGTGACAAATATATAGTTATATTAAAATGAAGTTAATACAAGTTTCGATAGTTAAACTGATTCAGTCAAGCCCAATACACTGACCAGGGTAACTACAAGTGAAGCATTGTTCTCTGATCTGTTGTTTTATTGTTGTTGTTATTGTTGTTGAAGCTGTGACAGTTTTCAATTCGTGTTGTTTTGTTCTGCTTTGAGCCACGCTCGCGGGTTTTGTCAATTTGCAAATGGAAATGTCAGTCATTCATTTTGAAATTGTCAGAATCATTGCACAGACACTCTCAGACAAACGCAGTGACTGAAGGACGCGTCAGCATTGGTACGTGGGTCAGTGGGTGTGGGTGTGGTCAGTGGGCGCATCAGCGCATGATGCTACGTATACAAACGAATACATATATGAGGCTACAGCACATTTTGCATACACACGAAAATAATTACTCAATTAATGTGAATGCCAATTCGTAGTATCGTCCGCTAAACAAATACCTAAGTGTTGCCCGCGCAGCTAAGGTAAACACAAAATGAATGGAAAGGGAGAAGCAAACAGAATACAGACAAAAGTCAAATTCCGGCCAAGAGCGGGTGCTGCGTCATCGACCATTTGCAGCTAAATGCTTCGCTGGTGGGCGTAAAAATTGCAGGAACATAAAAAACACTCTCACAAAAAATAAAACAGAAAGAACAGAACAGAACAGCAATTGAAGAGCGCTGGGCCGGAAAAGAATGCCCTGCCTGAAGATCACAACGGGATTATCTTGCTATAAATACACGCGAAAAAATATAAAAATGAATTTACGATTTTTAAATAATTTTTTTAATATTATTTACCCACAGCAGGCATTTCAAAGAAGTTTTAATTGTTTGTCGGCCAAGAATCGAGCTCATTAAATATGTTAACGCCTGTTGCAAATGCCGTTTTATGCTGCTCGCTGATTAGCCTCCTGAACGGCCCCGCCTACTGTATATCATCAGCTTGATATATTGACCGCCTAATGCCCCATCATAAAGTGAAGACACGCGCAAATGTTGTAAATATTTACACAGTCGCCCGTTTTTTATGCGCTTTTGTATAAATAATAATCAAGAAGTAATAATAATAATAAATAATAATGGCCAGACCGACATAATTAAAGCAGCTGGATGTCTGGCAAACAATGGATGTGCTGAAAGATTTCTGTACTTTTTCTCCCACAGCCAGAAATGATGGAAACCACCAAATAATAGCATAAAATATCGGGGAAACCAATTGGTAAAGTGAATGATCGACTTAGAGATGCTCTCGATGAGGGAATATGCAAAGCTATTCGACCTGATAGTATGAGGGGTATAAGTCCTTATAATAAGTAACTAGTTTAACTAGTTAATTACTATTCCCTCACTTATTTTCCAATTCAGGAAATAGTCTTTAATGAACTGTAGAAAAACTTTATAATCTCAGTACCTAAGTAATTTTTATAGACGGAGATAGATATTACCTTCCATTCGATATGTTTACTGCACAAGTCTTAACTAAATTGAGTCAAGCTTTGTTTATTTTTACAGGGTATACACAAATTTATGCTGATTGCCTCTGTTGACTGCTCTTCAAATATGTTGGCCAAATATTTGGCCCGGCCCGAGGCAAACGGCAACACTCTTTGCCTCCTCGACGTGGCTGTAATTATTCGAATTATTATTGTTAGGCGTGAAAGTTACTTAATGGCACTTTCACTTTTTCAGCCTTACGCACCCCTCACATTATGTAAAGATAATTTTTGGTAAAATTCCTGTGGGCTTATTTACTATGTGTGTGTGTGCGTGTGTGTGTGTGTGTGGGCGTGTGGGCGTGTGGGAGTGCTTACTTGAATTAGCGCTTTGAAATTGCCTTTTTCAAGTGGCAGCCAATTGAAGAAGCATAACAATGTTTGCCTAATGACAATTACAGTGGTTACAATGGGACCTACTTGAGCAGACTATTTTTGGTTAATTCTAATGGGCTTACTGCGTCGCCCAGCGCTCTACTCTGACTGACGTAAGTAAAGGAACTAAGTGAGCTATAATTGGAGCTGCAAGTGTTCACTTATAAGGTTGGCATACAAAATACTTGATTGTGACCCTTATTAGGTATTTTTGTAGAAAAAACTAATATTGGTCACAACTTGAGTGAGCAATCAAAGTAAGTTGAGATTGTGTCTAATACATGAGCTTAGAGAATAAATAATTTGTTATTTTATGCGCTTCAAGGATGTTCGGGTTGATCTAATACAGTAGATTATCTAAATATATATATTTTTAATATAGCACATAAAAACTTAATTTAATTAAGAGCAAAATTTGGAATTATGACCTAATAAATATTTTGTTTGTTTTTTTTCTACTTTTAATGCAGAATGTGTTACAGACGTGTGAAAAAGACATGTCATGAATAATGTCTATTTATTCGTAAATGGGATATTAATTTAAATGGATATTAAAGTTTATTTGAAGCCTGAAGAGAATATTAAAAATATTTAATACTAATTCACGGATTTGAAAATGAATGCGATTTGAAATATGTAAATAGAAATGAGCGCAACTAGTGAAACATAAAATGTTTCAAGTATTTTTTTCAGTTATTTAATATCTAGTAGATCTTATTTTGCCCCACAGTCAACTTTTATGCTGAACAACAGCCCACATCTTTATTTATCTGTATTCCATTTTAATTAAGTATTTAGCGCCATCTCATTTTGGTTCAGCTTGCTCTCCTTCGACGTTTTGGCAATTTTTATTCTCTATTTAAGCACGCGAAATTAACGAATCATAGATCACTTCACAGCTTTTCAACTGAATCAATGCTGTTTGTATTTGAGATGGAAATGTTTGAAAATCTTTGCAAAAATCAAATAAATTTGCACACATTGAAGCAAATAACTTGTACGCAAATGCTTCAATCATCAACAGATTAAAGATGCTTCGACTAGCACTTCCTCTGCGGCGGTTGCCATAAAAATCAAATGTTTGAAACGAACATCATATTTATGTACTTCTATCAATATATGGCCCATTGACTTCCTGGCCTCTGTCAGTCATTAAAGTACAATTTTTTCTATTGTTGTTGCCATATTTATTTTGATAATTTGTGTGGCAAATGTTGTTGCTACAAAGCGTGCGGAATGCGCCGACGCTTTGCCTAAATTAAGAAAACATGCCACAATCCAACAACAATAACAAGCATACGCCATGTGTGCTGCACGAGCATTCTTGTTATTTTAATTATTTCGTTGGCGGCAGAGGAAATTGCAAAGACGATGGCAAAATAATAAGAAAGAGAATCATGTAAAACATTTTCATTTTCCATTCAACTTCTCCCTTCTGGTTGACTGTGCAAATAAATCAGCTGAAACGCAAATTAATATTAAATTGAATTGTTGCTGCCTTTTATTATTGTAACAAATTTCGATTTCCAGCCGGTTGCAACGCTTGCAATATCCTCCGCTGACGCGAGCCATTTTTTCAACATGCTTTAAGTATTATTATTGCAATTTAATTGTGTGTATTATTTGCAATTTCACATGTCGCTTGACACAGCTAATTAGCAGCTCATCTGTAGGTGGAATTGCTGAATCAACGAACTGGCAACGGTAGCAATGGTTTTCTCTGAAGAGCTGTCAAGACGACATGGTTTGCACATTTTAAATCATTTATCTAAAGACATGGGGACAATTGTTATACATGTTTTTATACTGAATTTATGTTAACTAAAGCTTATAGTATATATAAACATATATGCTATATATAATATATAATAATATAATAAAATATGTAAATTAGAAAACCTACAGAACAATAAAGTTTAAGAATTTAAATTCATTGTAAAATCTTTTCTAACAAAAATTTCAATTTAAATTGTATTATTTTAATTTAAATTCACTTTCGTTCAGTCTTATAAAAACTTAATTTTATAAATACAACTTCACGTCTTATGCAAAACTTAATTCAGACAAATTATTGATATCAGAATATTTAATAATATTATTGAATAATATTTTCATGGAAGCAAATTTAAATTCAATATTAATTAATTTATTTTATCCCAAGCTCAAAGGTAATTAATTTTTATTTATTAATAAAATAAATACAGTTATTGCATGCGAGTTATCCGTATAATTAAATCAGTTTGCACACTTAATGACTTTGATATTCGTTTGAGCGCTGTTTTACAGCAATAAATTTACTACTATTAAAATTACTTTTTATGCGGCTACTCATTTTAAAATGCTATTTATATATGTGATTGTCAATGTACTATGATTTGTATCATTTCTAATTCTTTTACCAAATCTTTCATATACTACAATTCATTGTCATATTATTAATACTCTAATAACTAATATGGCATATGCTGCTACTTTCACTAATACTACTATTCAATCTAGGACTCACAATACTAATACTGTTACTACTATTTAATCTTCTTTTAGTACTATTAATACGATGTACATATACCAGTATTTCTACTAATAATACTGCCTTTAATAATCCTACAATAGCTATTTTGTTACTGCTTCATACATTAAATACTATTAGTATGATATATATTACTATTACTCCTAAAACTACAATTCCTATAATACAACTATTAGTTGTACTGTTGCTGCTATTTATACTCCTGTTAATTTCACTGATAGACAGCATTTAATATTTCTTCTACTTATACTACTAATACAAATCTTATACTACTTATACTTCTATTCTTTTCAATATTACCATTACAATATACAATACTACTACTACTAATACTGTTTATACTAAGTTGCAGTCCCATTAATGCTACTAGGACTGGACTCATTACTACTATTATTATTAATTTTCGGTGAATATTAAAAGAATTTTTAACATATTTTCATTTGAATATAATCGATATTTCGTTGTGATAGCAACTCTGTAGATGTCTATATTTAGAACGCAAAGCCCAGACAGAATATAACACCCTCTATTAAGCTTGATTGTTTCATTGCTGCGTCAGACTGTCGATCCATAAATATCAGTCAATTTCAGCTCAATTTCCGTCATTTAAATCAACAACATCAATGATAAATTTCCCAAATCCCTCTCACAAAAAGATGATAAATTTGGTTGCATACGCAGAGGCGCGCGCGATGCAAAAGAATTTGGACACAGACTGTGGCTGGCTGGCTTGCTGGCTGCCTGGCTGGCTGTGTCCTCGTCGCAGGGCAGAATTTATGAATGGGCATAAATTAACGTGACTTTTTTGGTGGCGTTGTCATGAATGTGACAGAGGCGACATCTGACGACGAACTTGCAATGCGCAGACGGACAATTCGGGGGCACATTATGTTAAATTTGGCGAGAGCACAACAAACAGCAACAAAAACAACATTGCAGACGCCGTTTGGGGGCATTTTTAGTGTCAACTTTTTTTCCTTTCATTTTTTTTTTTTTTTTTTTTTTTTGTATATGTCATTAAATGAGTGCGAACTCGGCGCCCGCTGCGTATACGTAATATGAATATAAATTACTGCTGGCATTTCTGTTCTGCTTCTTTTTCATGATTGTCGGACCCTTTTTAATTGAAATTCAAGCATTTTTAATGCGACTCCTTTGTTTGACCTGTTGTTCGGTTTTATTGTTTTCTCGACTGTCGAGTGCTACAGCAATTTTTTATGTTTTTCTTTACAACAAATTTACATAAAGGGTCGAACGGTCCGCGTTTTGTTCCGTTTGCATATTGAAGTTTTGCCAATTGCCGCAGCAATATTTGCATTCGATCTCACGCCCACCTCTAACCAGTCGGACCCCGAAATTCAACCCTTGGCCCTTGCAGCATGCAGCTGTTTCGATTGCCCCGACCTTGTGGAGCATCGGCTTTTCTCTTCTCTTTTTTGGCAACGGTTATCAAGGTACCAGCAGCATCAAGTTATTATAAATAATTGCATATCTAATGCCTTTTGTTGGCCGCAAATATGACAGACAATTGGCAAAGACTGCGCCAGATGAATCAATGCGAACGCCGAGCAATTAGAAAAATGTAAATGCTCATGATTCATTCAGATGTGCTCTGAATCGCAACGGTATTGTAATTACCACTCAGCTGATTTTCCATTTAAATACTACTGACTTTTGTACCGAAGCACTAAATATTATTATTTTTATATTTAAAATTTTATTGTATTTTTTACACCACAAAATAGGAAAACTGCTAAATTTGTGCTGAATAGAAACTTTGAATATTTCAATTAATTTTATTATTTTTATCTATAATTAGCAAAATTGACTTAAAATATATAATATATATATATAATATAATATATATGTATCAACCCATGATAAAACATCTATACTCTATTATTAAAATCGTCAATAAAAACAAATCACTTTTGTGTTACTAAATATTCACAACAATCGCAGTTCCATTAAATATAAAAGAAATTTGTATTTATCAAAAAATTCAAAAAATCAAATTATTTAAATAAACAATTTTACTTCTGCTGAATTAAATTCAGCAAATTCTTAAGCTGAAATGAGATTATTTTTTCTATTTTAATCACTACAATTAAACAAATATCACAAATGTAAACCTAAAAAATTTCATTGTAAGTCCCCAACGGATAGAAAATTATTTAATTTGTGCGCCAAGTTGTTGATAACATAAAATTTTATATTTACTTAAAGAGCTGCTGAAAAAATTTCCAAGAATTTTTGCAAACAATTTGTTTTGAATTTTTTTTATTGTTTTTCTTAGTTTTTGAGTTTATTTTTCACTTTTAGCACAATTTCAAAAAGACTTTTATGCGATTTAAACTGTTCGAACGCACGAAACGAATTTGTCGAGGCTTTTGGTTTTAAGAAGAACCGTTAACGTCTAGAATCCTTTGCAGACTGTTTGAAATGTTGCCTGGCGAATGGTTTATCAAAGCCAAAAACTCAACACACCTTGGGGCCGAGCCATGCCAAAGAGCGAGAACTGAGAGAAAGAGGGCGGCAGGCAGAGCAAGAGAAAAAACACAGAAAGAGAGAGAGAGAGAGAGAGAGAGCGAACGACTTACCCGGGGCGAATGAGCGTAGGCGCCGTCTGCAACATATGTGGGCGCAACATATCAGCTAGCAACATGTTGCTAGCAACAAACTGTTGAATTGCGTTTTCCAGGCATTCCGTAAACAAAACAAAACTGAAACAAAAACAACTTTGCTATGTGTGCGAGTGTGTGCGAATGCTATTGAGTATGTACTCCAAACTGAGCCTTGGCTATGCCATACGAGAGATTTTGGGCGGGGAGCGTTGTGGCATGGCGGCATGTGGCATGCTAGCAAGTGGCTGGTTTTGGCTTTTTATCTGCCATGCCAAAGTGTAAAAATACAAATGAACATAATGCGCAAAATGATTTCCGCCAGTTCAACTTTCCGCGCTGTGTCTCTATCTCTCATGTGTAAGTGTGTGTGTGGTGTGTGTGTGTGGTGTGTATGTGTTCTTTTTAATTGTAATCCCCTTGGGTGCTTTGGCTTTCAATGTTTTATCAGCATGCAATATTATAATTCTAGAGCAAAGCACCTTTTTTTGTATTTTATAGCATTTGGCCTTTGGCCTTAGTGTGGCGCTTCGCCTATGTGTGTGTGTTTGTGTGTGCGTGTGGGAGAGCGTATGAGTTTGTTCGTCAGGCAATGTCAAGTGCGGCTCATGCCAAGGCAAACACTTGGGCAACTCACTATTGTTTGGACTACCCTGTAGTCATAAATGCTTTAGAACAGGGGTATTCCGTGTGAGCAGGCCATGTGAGCTGAACAATGAGAATATTTAAAGTTTTATAATTAAGAAATTTGTTATCCTCACTCATTATTCATATTATTTATTATTATTGAACAGTGGAACTATAAGAGTAAACCTAATAAAATTTTGAAAGCAGCAAGACTTTTTTACGATTGAGGTTGTAGCTTCTCATTTAATGTAATAATATAAAATATTGAACAGATTTGCATATTGTATAGTCCGTAAAGATAAATGGCCTCAGTCATTAAATGAGTCTACTCATCAAGCCACTGTTCAGCACGCCCATGCTCCGCTGCATAGCTTATCATGGCGTGTGGCTCATTCATTTTTCATGCAACTTTCACGTTTTCCTTGCGTTTGGCCATGCTTCTTACTACGCACACTTTGGACTACCTTTTGTACTGGGATTTATGTCTAAGTCTTTAAAGTTAATTGTTTCTGACTTGGGCCGTGCCATGAGAGTGTGTGCGTGTGGTTACTTTTCAACTGAGTGAATAACCATTATGTAATTGTTTTGACATTGAGCATAGTCAAATGAAAGTGTTGCCACCCCGCCCCAGCGCCCTCGTCGAGTGTCGCCCACAGCGGAAATTACAATTTTCAAAGACAACAGCACAACAGTTCAACAGCAACATCGGCAGCAACAGCAGCTGCGATTTCAGCGCATTTGGCAGCTCATCTCAACTATGAAATCTGGCAATAAATTTCCGCCGTTAATGCGCCGCTTATCGCTCAATTGGCGCAGACTAAGCAGCTTTTCCAGAACTTCCCAGCAATCCCCCTCTCGTCACCGCGCCTCCTCCTCTATGGCCTGCTGGCAATTCACATGTTGCTTGGCGCATAAACAAAGCAGCAACAAAACGGAAATCATTTGTTTACCAACAAAAACGTTGTTAAATTAAAATAATTAAATATCAAATAAACGATTCTAGAATATCTGGAAAGTTAATAATAAAGCTGCAATTGTTTATTTTATGATACAGCCGAACAATGCTCGTTTTATATTTGCTTTGTATTTCTTGGGTGCGAGAAGTGTGTGTCTGTATGTGTGTGTGCATTTCCATTGAAAGCATTTTGGAATTTTTAAATTGTTTTTGTTTTTGTTTTAATGTTTAAATATGTTAATGGCAGTTCGTGGGTCGCCACCGCCGCCTTTCTCGTCTTTGCTTCCATGAATAAAACATTTAAACATCAAATCAAAATAAGTAAAAATAAAATTTTTCTCTCTACTTAGATAGGGAGGCGTCGCGGAGTATGGGCTGAGCCGTATAGAGAACACATAGCCACCACAAAATCAATTGTGAGAATTTATTGCGCTTGGCTGCCCCAAACACACAAACACGTACATACACACCCACACACACGCGCAATAAGTCAAGAGGCCCAGCATGCCACAAAAAGTATGCTGCATATTTAGAGGCTCAAATATTTGCCACCGCGACAAAAGTAAAAAGTTTTGTTTATGGCTGGTGTTCTGTGAAACGCCTTCGCCAAATTACAAATTTATTAAATTTAATTTAACACACAAGTCAAAAACAAATTATTTAGAGGAAAATTTGAATTCATAATTACACATTATTAATTAAATAAACTTATGCAAACAAATAGATGAAGAAAATAAAATAATGTAAATAAATAGAATAATAAAAAAATTAAATTAAATTAAATTAAAAAATTTAAAATTAATAACATAAATATAGGGTATATTATTATTTTTTTTTAAATTTTATTTATTTTATTTTTTTTAATTTAATTATATCTTTTATCTTTTTATTTAATAAATGTTGTGTTCTTGTATATCTAGACTTAGACTTAAAAAAAAATAGAAAAATTAAATATAAAAATACAGTGGGTAAAATAAATATAATAAACAAAAATCAATTAAATATTTATATAATTAAAATAAATTAAATAAAACAAAAATAAATAAAATACAATCAAAAATTGGTTTAAAGAGTTTGGACTATAGTTGATCTATTTATCAGTCCATTCCTATTAATAACTTTACAATTACTGGATTTCTGTATTGGTCGATAACTCATTATTTATGGAGAACATTAAAATTTTTACTAAATTTTCTACACAAACTTTCTGTTTCTAAATGTAAAACCAATTTTCAATTTAATAAAATAAAAAATATTTCAATAAAAGCGATAAACCGAGTAAGTATTATGTGGAAATTTGAATGGTGATAGAAATTTTCGGAACATCTTTTAATGTAAATGCTCGTCAATGCTATCGTATACAATTCCTTTATCAGCTGCGAGCCTATTGAAAGCTACCGCAGCTTTTCAGCTGGTCTCTAAAGCTTTATTTATTGTTGTTTGCTTAGCTCTAAAACTCCTTGCATTATAATTTAAGAAAATTTAAGACGATTCCGACTTGAACACAGCGAGCTAATTAATTATATTAATATACAAACAATGCAGCAAATAAATGTTTGCCACTTAAGTCAAAGGCCGAAGCACAAGTGAAACGACTATAATTGTAATGGAGAAACTGCAGAACTAGGATATATCCTACAATGTTAATAAACTTAAGGAGTTGATTAGTTAAAAGGGATTTAAGCTCAGTTATGATAGAAAAGAATCATGAAAGTAATTAGTTTCATTATTTGAATACCTTTCGGGCATTATAAAGACTATTACTTGAATCCATCATTCTCTAAGTTATATGAATCTGATTTTGATGCGTATAATGCTTTTGTGAGTTACGGGAGATCCCTGCTTAACCAACTTTTAATTGGCATAGGGTATAACAATAGCCTTTGGCATATTGAACTACCGAGTGCCCAATTCAAGTGATTTACTCGAATTACCTAATGAAAGCGGCAGCAAGCAGAACGCCTCATCGATTGGATTAGCAATCCCAACAGCGATGCTGCTCTCTGGTTATAATTGGCCTGGCCAATGGCACAGAGTGGAGTCGTTGTACGTGTTCGAGCTTGTGCTGCGCTTATAAATTAAGTTAATTGCTTTGCATTAATTAGGCCCATTCTCTTGACGCGTCAATTGAATTATTAATGAAATGCCCACTGAAGGGCTTTCAGTCGAAAACAAATTGAACCAAATATTTGGTACGATTTTTTCCATTGTGCCGAAAACAATTCATTGTGCTTGCTGACATTTTCAATTTAACGCCATGACAATTTGTAATTCACGACAAGGACAACGCCAACATCGCAACAGCTTTCAAGTGTTAACAACTGTCCTGAATCAGTCAGTGCTGACCATCTACAAAGCACTGCACTCGCTCCCCCGCCCGGTGCCTGCATAGTCCTCCCCTTGGCTTTCAGCCAAATAAACGCATATGCATATATCAATGTTTGGTGGCGCTGGTGGAGGTCTGTCTATTGACATATGCTGCGGGCCCTCGCACAAATTGAACCTGTCATCTTTTAGGCAACCTCGTCAACACATATTTGCTGTATGCAGGCGCCACAGTTGCCCTGTACCCTATACTGCAGTTGAGAGAGGGAGGTGAGATGCTGTTGATGATTGAGCCACTATTAGAAGAAGTCTTATGATAGTCCAAGAAACACTCTGACCATAATCAACAAAATTGAAGAGGACATATAGAGGAAGGGAAAGAATGAGACAAAGTAACAAGTAACCAATTAATTTACATTTTCATTCAAGCAACAGGCGGAGAGAGAAGGGCAGCTGATGTCATGTAATATCAAAGGAAAGACACGCAGCGTGTAGCTTATCGATCAATCAAATAAGAAGCGAGAAGAGAAGTGAAAATGTAGCAAACCAGACACGTAGTATAATAAAAAAAGAGAAAAGTTAAAAAAAGAAGAAAAATAATGAATGAGATAGATCAAAACAAGAAGTGTGATGCAAAGCGAAGTATAAGCAGAGCAAAAAGCAAATGAGAAGTGAACTAAAACAAGAAGTCAATAAATAAACCAACCATATAAAGAGTGTAAGAATTAAAACTGTTGTAATATTTTAATGTTTAATTAAGTTCTAAAGCAAGATGTTTGGTTTATCATACTTTATTTTACACTTGTTATTAAGATACCACGAGTGTATGAATTTGATATAATAATAATACATAAACTTCAAACAAGTGTAAAGCATGAAAGCAGAGAAATTTTGATAAAAAAAAAGAAGCCAATATTTATATAAGTTATTTCGGGCTTCTATATGGCGAAATGCTGGTTAATGTCTATCCAAAACAGGATAGCTCATAGTCGTGCTTGCAATATCATTGCACTTCTGGCCTGTGCGATTCGATTTTGGATATTTCCTCGTACACAGGCGCCATTTTGTGTTGACAACTGGCAACAACTGCTGCTGCAGGCCACCATTTAACGCTACACGCAATTGCACGTCAAGTATGCCCATAAGGGGAGTGAGAGGGAATGGAAAAGAGAGAGAGAGATAGAGAGACAGTCACATATGTTCCGTGTGATAGCATTCAATTACAAGCACAACTAATAGACCCAGGAGAGCTCAGGGTTACTAGAGTAAATTTGACAACCAGTTTTTGATTTGATTCGGAATTCGGATTCGAATTGTGCTCAGGTTTTGGTTAACTCTGGCATGGCAAATGGCATGCAAATATTATGTTAGCTACAATCTGTTAGCCCGGCCTGTGTTTGCACTTTAATTTCACAAATTAATAACAATCACTTTGCCGACTGCGAGATTGCGAGAAGGCGCCGCAATTTATGCTCCAGTACTTAGTTGGAATCCGATGGAGACATCGTTTGGCTGCTGTCTCTTCTTTGCGCTCGTCGGTTTGTCTTTTAGCTGCTTTGCATGCAAAATGTACTCAGCTTGTCGTTCATTGCTGCCATCCTGACTAAGGCAGTGCTTTGTGTGTGTGTGTGTGTGTCGTTGTGTATTTGCCGTTGTTTCTATCTTGTGGTTTCGCTTTGCTATGACACTTTGGCATGACAGCATCTGCATCCTCCGTTCAGTCCACAAACGTTTCGAGCACTTTTCCAATTCGATTTTATTTATTTTCCGAGACACTTTCCGCCTGCAGCTTATCCCATACGTCTGCCACAACATTCTTGACACTGTTCCATGCATAAAGTTAGCTAACTGTAACTATGTTTGTTTGTTTATTGCAAATTAGATTTGCCAACGGTTGACCAACTTTTCCACTCACGCTCTTTTCACGCTGCACACTGCGTATGCGTGCTTTGAGTGCGGCTTCTTTGTGCTTAAAGTGAGCATTAATGTTAAATAGGCGAATGTTGGTATTTCAATTATATGTGAATAACTAGAAATAATTAGATTTTTTATGTGAAATCATTTCATGTTTTTATATTCATAAACGAAATCAACAACAGTAATAAGATTTCTCTTAGATCTCTTAGATCTTCGTAGATCTTTGTAGATCTACTTTCTCTGAAGCTATTATCATACGATTATATTAACTAACTTTGAACTTTTGCTTAGTAGCTTAAGGAGTTGTAATAAGCTCCTTAGTATTCCTAATAAATGAGTACTTAGCGAATTTTATTTAGTATTTAACTAATAGTGACAATCTACATCAGTTCATCATTATTTTCCAACTTAATTTATGTGTTGAAGAGTTGTTCAAATGTTTTCTTCTATGGGGTTACCTAAAATTAAATCAATGAGTTATTAAATAAAACTTTTGATAAAATACTTTATAGATTATATGTAGCTTTAAAATAGCTAGCTAATTAAGTATGACTAAGAAATTGCAAGGCTTAATCTTGTACTCAATCTGCATATTGTGCAAATTAAAATAATGGAAGTAAATATACTCGTTCGTATTCAGTTGTTTCTATATTTTATATATAACACTTTTGTGTTCAATTTATTTAAATCCAGGGCACACCAAAAGTTGCCTTTAAAAATTTAATATATTTTTCTGGCATTTTTAGGTTAAATCACAAATTCATGAGCGTGACTTTTGTTGAGGTCTTCATCTCAGGGCCATTACGAATTTCAATTTTAATTAAATTCAAATAAGCTACAGTTAGCTGCGTGTTAGCAAGTTTCGACTGAGGCTTACAAATGTTGCTTTGAAGTGTCCGCAGTAGGAGCTGTTGTCTACTTCAGTGCCCAGCCTCAGCCTCAGCCTCAGCTTTAGCCTCAACCTCAGCCTAGGGCACCAGCCGTCGTCACGTGCAGCTCAATTATTATGCGCTTCATCCGCAGTGCATGCCCGCGGCTTATTCCGAGCTGCTGCGTTTCTGATTTGACGCATCATTTGCATTTCTAATTACTGCATTTCATGCTCTCGACATTCCTTCTGCTCTCTCAGCCGTCCATTACGTTTGTTTTCTATTCTTTGAGCAACATTCTTTTTAGTTGTGAATGTGGGCCTTTCCTCGCTCTTCAGGCGTGTGATTTCTGCTTGCAGCTGCTGTTTGAGTTTACAAAGCGCATGTTGCACGTTACTTATAATACCCTCTAGTCATCGAATATGACTATGGGGTATATTCAGGTTACTATATAGAAATGTTTCTTTTAATCAACAAGTCAATCTTGTAAAGTTTGAGTCTTTTTAAACCATTTCTAATTTAGTTGTCAAACAATTAATGAATTTTCTGTGGTTAAATGCGATTACAACCATAAAAGTCTTAAAGGCCAAGGTCAAAAGTAAAAGGAACTAAATATATCAAATTTTGTTTAAGGGAACCTTAAGAAAACAAGGTTTTATGAGTTTACAGTTTTGCTTTGCACGATACGTGAAGTATATATAATTTTAAATTAATTATATTATTAATTAATTATTGATCAATAAATAAACAAATTATTAAAAATATAATATTTATGATATATGAATGTATACAACACACTAACAGCACTAATTCCAGGGCATCTTTCAGTCATGCACATCCAACAACCTCAAGTTAATGTATTTTTAATTCCTTGTAGGGCTGTTTATTAAGTTTTCTTGGCTTTAACCTCGAGGCTTTAAAGCGCTTTGCACTTGAGTTCAGTGAATGGATTAAAGCAAATCGCTTTGCATTCAATTGAAACAGTTTGAATCGTTTAAGCTGCCGTTCAATAAGCATCAAGTTAAGCTAAGTGGGATGATTCCAGCTATTGAAACTATTTTCTTAAACTAAGTTCTTAAACTATTTTTTCTGTTCAGTTTTTCTTTGCTTTGCAAAAGGGTTGCTATCGGATATTGGGGTGCAAATGAGCGATGCAATTGGGGTGCGCTTTGTGGCTCTTAACGCCCAGCTGCTTATCTGTTGCGCACACATACATACTTATGCAGATTATTTTTCAGCGTAAACCGAAAGCTGAGCCAAGCCGCAATTATGTCTTCTGGCATTTGATAACCATTATTAAAAACTCTTCTATCACGACTAATTACCGTCCCCTAATTTACTTTGGCACGCAAACTATTGTAATTCGAGGGCTTGCATTAATTTTTAAGTACTTTATTTAACCTTGAAGCATATTTTAAGGACGTTGTGGTTACAACGTTATTGTTGAATGGTCAATCAATTGGTATCTTAACATGAGTTTTTTCATAAAAATGAGCTCAAACTTCTTGTACCACCTCAAGGTCTTCTAAAACACACATAAGAAAGTTACAGTCGTACTCATTCATACTGAAATGTGCTAAGACATAACTTTTATTAGAGTTGTCAAACAGCAAGAGACGAGATATGTAATTTATGGGTCTATGTGTAGAAGAGGTGTTATGCATTATACACTCATCTACAAAGTTTGATAATGAAGCTACAGAACTCTTTCCGCCGTATATAAGATATATAATACAAATCAGGGATTAGTGCACACAATTTTCAAATATTGGGGCTCTAGATCCAAGTTTCTGTTGCTATACAATTGTAAACAAATTTAGAGTTTACCGAATTTATATGCTAAAACAACCATTACAGAACATATGATTTTTGGTAAATATTAATAATCCTAGTAGCATAGTCTGTGTGAAGAGGCATTAAAAAACGATTCGATTTCGATAGTAACTCTTTTAAATATTTGGTTTCTAATTTTATAACTATAGAATTAGTAGAGTTTCCAATTTATCACGTCTTCTATTTATGTAGATATAGCTTATCTTTTTATACGGGGTTATATCCAGTAGTACATATTCATGTACAACCGATGCTAAAAGTGTAATATTATACGATTTGTACTCAACATTGCTATATATTCACATCCTATTTGGCATGCCCATATTTCGCGTCGATTTGTCAATTATTTATAATTGGTTTTTGGGCGTCTGCAGCAATCTTTATAAATTTCAAGTATCAAGAAATTTATGTGTTTATGTGTGAACACTTAAGAAAACCAATAAACTCTTTTCATTTAGTGAATGAGTACAAAAAGTTTAAACCTTGAACTGCTTGCCATCCAGGCGCCTATTGATTTTACTCGCTTCGAAAACTATTTCAAGTTTTTATAGCTGACACCCTCTACACATAGTTATACTCTTACACATTTTTGGGGGCCTTTGGTGATGCACCCGCTCCCCAGACCCAGGACGGCCCAGCTCAACCGCTTGGCCGTGGCTGCAGCTGTCACTCTCCATTGCCGACTGCGCTGTCTTGTTTCATTTCCGGTTTGTCAGCACGAGTTATGCGGGTTTCTGTGTGCTGCAGGTTTCCTTTGATTTTGGGTCGTGGCAAAGTGGCCAAAACAACTTTCAACTTGCAACGTGCAACGTGCAACGAGCAATGAGCAACGAGCAACTTGCCACATTTCAGTTTTACTTATCTAAGTGTCGTTTGTTGAGTGGAGAGAGCAACTTCTGAGCAAGTTTTTTGAATATTTTCAATATATTTTTCTATTTTTACTTTTCACTTAATCTTCTCTTTTCGTTGACCTCACAGCTGTTGAACTGTGAATTCTCTGATATTCATCTGCGCCATGTGCTTTGTGTTCAAAACTCATTTGCGCCCACAAAAGTATGCTACGTAGCCCCGACTGTGGCTCGGGGCTGCGCACACAGTTCGTATACTTGATACTATAACTGTCAAGGGTAGTTAATTTTGGCCAAGATGACCAAATATTTATTTAGTTGGTGTCTTTATTGCATTGTTACACTCACATGAGCTTTCGCTTTTAGTTGCCCTTCTAGTCGTTTTTGGTCATTTTATATTTGATGAAAATTTTGACCTTCTTTTACTCTTTCTATAGGTAGGATATTTGGCAATTGTAAATAGATGCGAGTATGTTTATATAAAAACTGGTTCTTTGAGTTATCAATAAAGAAGGAACTTTGAGGAAAAGAAAGAAAAGAGTATTCAACGAAAATTATTGCGTCAGAAGCGGAAATGTGGAAATCTTATCTAATTTAAACTTTATATTCTGGTCATAATATACCTTAAACTCCTACTCTAAGTTAGTAGTTAGTTGATTTACTATATACCTATATATACTTCTCTTGTTAAAAGACAAACTTAGTAATCAATCGAATGAAACCAGCTTTGATTTCATTTATATATTTGTATGCAAAACAGATTTAAAGCCAACGCAAACTTTTCAAAAGCGCATTGTTATTTCCAAGGAGTCTACCAGCTGACACTGAGCTGCCGTAAATGCAGTGTGATAAAGTATAAGTGTCAATAAAATATATTGTGGAAGAAAATTCCGGGAAATATTGAACCTGTTCGGCAAAGAGTATTAAAGGCTTTGCCATACTCAATGTAGTTTGCTTAACTTGCCTTTGCATTCATTGCGACAGCAAAAAATTCTATTTTCCATTGAGTTTTATGCGTCTTGTGCTCGAAAGCACTTGGAATATTAAATTTCAGTGGTCTACAGCACTCGGAGGCGCCTGCTTAAAGGTGAGTACGCACATACACTCGCACATAGTGGGGCAGCTGTGTGTTGTGCCTAATGCGTGTTAATTGTGTGAGTGCGTGCTATACATTAGAAATTCATGTGTTCACATCTGCAGTCGGCGAAAGAAAGAAAATATGGCGTGTGCATGAAAAATGCAAAAGGCCGCAGGAATTAATAATACAAAGCTTTCAAGTGCGCGCAAGTGTCATTAAAATAATTATCGACGAATGCGACGCGTCATCGTCGTTGTGGCCTCATTTATTCAAATTACTTCCAGCTTGATGCCACATTACACATACGACACGTTGGCTGCCACAATCTGATTGCCAGCGTGTGTGCGCACGAGAGTGTGCGTGTATGTGTGGGTGTGTATGGGTGTGTGCATTACTTTTTTGGCGCCCTAATGAGCCTTGCTGCTGTGTCGCTTCCATTTAGCATTTGTGTCCTTTGCCTGGCCCAAACAGAATTGAAACTGAAACCGAAACCAAAAAGAAATTTGATTTCTCTTTGCTTGTTTTCTTTTATTTTGGTTTTTGTGGCAAATGTTGACAAATTTTCATGGCCCGGCGCACATCCGGTCAATGGCATAGGGCAGGCCAACGGCTGACTTGGCTGCCGATAAACAAGCCGCCTTTGGGCCAACAATCTAGTCGAAAAGCCCAAACAAAAAGTAGGCAAGAACTTTGCTGTCGGGTGTAAGCGACTCCATGATACTTGCTCGCAGAGCACGCTAAACACATTTAACAGGCTCTAGTAAGTGCAAATAAATAATATAATTATTTATTTAAATATATAAAGAAATTTAAATCTGAAAATTAAAGTCTCGTTAGCCAACACGAGCATACCCTCTTCATTTTGCAAGCGAGTATTAAGGCAAAATATCCTGCCAATTGCTGGCTTTTTAATTGCTCAGATAGCGCGAAATGCGAAGAGCAACAGTCGGGCCGGCGTCAAGGGGCAACCGAAACGCTCCCGGGCTCTGTCCAGCCTTGATTTATGTTACACAAAATAGTTCGCATTCCGAGTCTGGGCCAACTCAGTTGGGCCACTGTCGGCAGCTCTTTATGTCTTTATCACTTTGGGGAGTTTACAGGCACGTCGCTGTCCATGCAAATTAGTTTCACTGTATATATATATATATATATATATGTGTGTGTTTGTGTGTGAGTTTGTGTGCTTAAGGGTGTTTAAATACATATTTATATTGGGTCGACCCTAGCTCACAATTTTGTTGACTGTCGCATTTAATTGCCATTTGGCAGCTGTCGAGGCCAGTATGGATGAAATCTGCAAGAGACATTTACTATGCTCTAAGTAAGATCTGAAATTACACTTGACAAAGTCATTGAGCAAAATATTAAGCATAAATCTGACACTATAAAAACTAATCACGGATTGATCCATTCAATCTATTGATTATAGCATTAAAGCTGAATATTAGTTATGCCTTGAATATAAAATAGATACTTAATCTAAACTTAAGATAATATTTGGCAAGTTCTGTCTTAGTTTACAATTGTCTATGATTTCTCTCAGTGTTGGCCCTCAATTGTGCTACAAGCCCACTTGTCAAATGCCACAAACCTGTGTCAATGTGTGTTTAACAATAAACAAGAAGCATCAAAGCCACAGCAAGTGCCACACATACTCACACACACTCGTACACTCCCCATCGAAGCATTGATCAAAGGTTGAGTATGTGTTTGTGTGAGTGTCTGAGTGTGTCGTGTTTGGACGAACGTAAAGCCACATCAGCTTAGCCTATGGCTTTTGGTTAAGTCTCTAGTTTAGCCACTCCATAAATGAACAATGCCAACTATTGGCAGCCACAAGAAGTTGAGCCTGGGCAAAGGGATAAGCGACGCTTGGCTTTTATGGGCTGCTAAGACTTTAAGTTGTTGTCGTGCAGCTTATTGCCTTGTTTATGGCCTATTATTCAGAGTAGCTGAGCCTTTACGACACTTGACAGTTCGTAGGTATAAAAACGACCACGCCCCCAACTTCCAGGCCAGCTCCCAGCTCAATGCCAGACTACTAACTGCAGCTCATTAGCGAGCGCCAAGTGGCGCTGACAAATTCGACGGCAACGCCCCGTTGCATGCAACATTTACAAATGGCCCATCATCTGGGCCACATGAAAGGATATAAACAACAAGCAACAAAATCGAAGCGCAACAGGTTCAAAAATAAGCTCAGCCAGCTGACGCAGCACTTTAATTAATTCAATTTGCATACATTTTGACATCAAAATATAAGCGACGGCAGTGACTAAACAGAAAATGAAAGCAGTTGGAAAATCTCTTAGTCGACTCGCTGTATTTCATTGCCTTCAAGAATAGAGTATTCTTAGGGTAATCCGATTATATTGCTTTTTAGCTTAACTGCTAGTGTAGCTTAACGATATGTCTTTGATTTCCTTCGCTTCAATGAAAAAGTACAAAAGAGATTTTTAGAGTAGACCCATATATAATTTACGAGTTAGTTTGCCTCACAATCATATTGTACTCTTAAGTTTAGCCATGCTGTGACTAACATTTAGTGGGTTGTTTGTAAATGTTGCATAGCATTTATTCTGCAGATAGTAACGTATACACTTTCGAATTTAGTCATTCTTTTTCAGTAGCTAAAGAGTATAATATCCATGCTCTTATTCATACTTAAAGTTGTGAAAGAGTTAATTGTAATTTAATATGTACTATTATTCTTGTTACTTTTAATTTCAGGTTTGGGTTATTTTAAATATATTTCAGATTTTTTTTAAACATCTTAGTTTTCTCCTAATCTGGTCAATTAAATTATGTCTTCTACAAATTTAATAGCTAAATCTTTCTCTCAATAATTCAGTCTGCACGCATTTTATCTTGGTTTTTTTTTAATACCTAGTTTTACGTTAAGCTTATTTATCAAAACAAAATTCTTAAAAATATACATTGGCCTTATTGTAATGCCGTCAAAAAGACAAATGATATGCACCCCTATACATTTAGGTTAGCCAAAACAACGTTGTTCAACACTGGGCTTTAAAGTATTTTATAGGTTTACTTCGAATAAGTAAAGTAAGCAGAATTTATTAAGGAAGAAATAAAGGTATAGATTCTGGTAACTAAAACCTATTTTGAGCATATTTGATTCCAATCTAAACCAGCTTTTCACCATATTAACACACTTTACAGCAACCTTCAAACACGACATCATGTTTTTGCCATACACAAATTCAGCTGACAGTGATAACTCCTTTAAAGCTGTTGCAGCTTAAAGAGTATCCGGCAGGATACGCGGCAGGTAACAAGCTGTAAGTGGGCTTCATCTAAAATGAATGTAAAGTGGTTTTAGTTTAAGGTTTGAGCGAGTTACTGGCCAATTTGCAGCTACTCATAAGCTACGTGTGAATATTTATTTTTAGCTCGACACTCAGTCGACGATTATATATATACGAATATATGTATATGTGTTAAATGCCACATATGCCGCACATGCCACGCATGCCAAGCGGCAACGCGACGTATGCATAATATGCGCTTCATTTTTGAGCAAACGCTTCAGCTGTAGTTGTTGCCACACACAGTTTTAAATTTTGAATGCACGAGTAAAAAAATGATATTTATGCAACCTGCCATAAACAAGCCACAAAATTGCAAATTGCGTTTGGCAATTCGAGTTGTGTTGCTCCACGAGAGTGGAAAGTTTAAAGCAAGCGCTGCATAATAATTGAAATTTTCATTTGAAAACTTTTACAATTTGCAAGCGATTGCCAATGGTAGCTGATGAGCTGCAAAAGGGCGAGCCAAAGGAGAAGGCAACACAATAAAGAGCGAGCCAGCAATAAAAGTTGTCGCACAGTCAACAACAGCGGCTGCAAATGCACAAGGAAAGTGTCTAGGGAATTGTTAGGGATTGTTGCGTATACAGCATCATCTCATTGCCATTCACTTGTAGCACGAATTTCAATAAAGAGAAAGGGGAAAAAACGCACTGCACTGCAATATGTAACATGTGAGGTTGGACGGGTTAACGGTGCGTATGACGAATGTCGCTGTGCGCATCCATTTCACGTCAAATTGACGTGCTGGACACGTAAACAGCGCTTAAACTGTGTGTAGGCGGTGCTACACTGCGCAAAAAAATATGCAAGTACAAATTATATTTGGAACTACATGAAAAGAGAATTTTTTAAATTCTGATGTATATATCTTCCCATATATTTACATAAAATTAAACAAATACTTAAGTCGATTCCCCATTCTTGAGAATAGCAGATATAGGTAGCTTTCGAGTATTCCATAACATTTTGTAATGTTTATTTGTTTGTTTCTTGCTCTTTCATCCAAACTTCGGATTAATAAAACATTAGAGCAATCATTTATATTTTAGAATATTAATATGTTGTAATTGAAGGATTGATATACATATATAGAATCAATTAAATTCTTTCTGCTCGCATAATAAAATAGGATTTAAATTTTTGTTTTATATTTATATTACCATCAATTTTAGAAATATTATTAGGATTATAAATTAGCAGACTCTGTGAGAATCGCATAGAGAGGCAGTTATAGTTTAGGTTGACTACTAGAAATGATCGTGCCATTGCATTACGAATTGCTTAGGTGGAACACTTTAACTGTAAATCCAAATCAACATACTCTAGATAACCTACTCCTAATTTCGCTCAGTGTACGAAAAATGTAATCGGTGAGCTATAGTTAATGCCACAGTTGGCACACACGCTACACCTACACATGTGTGTATAGCTGCAACACTTTGGGTGTGGGTTTTTTGTGTACATGTGCGTGTGTTAAGGGGCGCGTCATTGGTAAGTTTTGCAGCTGTTGTTGAGTGCAGAGTTAACTTTCGAATGCGCTCAATCATAGCACACTTTGGCACCTGCACCTGTACCTGCAGCTGTCCCAGCACGAGCGGTGGCAGGGGCTGAAGAGCCATCCGGGCGCAGCACAGTCCACGCCCACAGTCACAGCGATTGCTAATCGATAGCACTGTCAACGGACGTGTGTATAGCGATAATTAGCATTGAGCATGCGGTGCAATCAACTGTGTGTAAAACGTAGAACAAACAACATGCTACCTATCAGTCCCCCCCTCCATCTCTTGCACAAGCCAATTCCCCCTTCCGACGGAACTTGTGTACATTGTAGCCATTTTCACGCGCATTTTGGTTAAATTGTTTTTGCGCCGCACGACGGAAAATTTAAGAATGGTGCAGCATTTTTGCAAAAGAGGCCAACAGAAAAAAAATGAAAGTACTCTAACCATTTTTTCAAATGTGTTTCTTTGCATAATAACAGTTAGACGCATTTGCCACGCCCTACAACACGCCTATTTATATGCGTCGTCAAGTTGGCTAATAGCTGGTATTATTATATTTTATACGTGCATTAAGCCAACCCACAAAAGTAAGTGACTTAGACAGAAGTGATCGACTGGCAGATACTGTTTAATAATGGTGGTTAGTATATAAAGAGTTAGGGAGTGTAAATTTATGTGATTGCATATGACATGACATGAATAAGTATGTGAATAGTGTTAAAGGCTTGCACGCATCAAACAGTTATAATAAATGTCTTGAAGATATTATATTAGATATATTTAAGTTTGATTAAAATTAATCCAAAAAACTAATTACCTTAATCTAATCAAGTATTATATAGAAATATTTCTCTACCCAAACGATAAACGTATTTTAACCTACCTTTACAGGGTATACAACATTTGCAGCAAACGCCTTATGATGACATCAGCATCGATAGCAAACATACACACACACACACATTCACTCACTCACCCACAAATACTCTCACGGGCAAACGCGGCGTATGAGTAATCGAGTACCCTATGGCGCAGCAAAAACATAAAACTGATGGATATGTACTTAATACAAATATTGACAGTCTGATGGTTATTAACAATTTATTTATTTATTTATACGTACACGTTGTGCGCATTTCATTTATATATATATACTCACATTGCGCATTAAAAATCATATATTTTGTTTATATATTTCAATAGACAAATAACAAAATTACGCGCGATTTGCCGCAAGTTACGAGTGTGCATATAAATCGATTGAGTTCAACGCCTGAAATTCAGCCGTGAATATGGTTAGTATCTAAAGCGAAGAGTGGGTACCCTACGAACTATAAAATTATTTAAAATAATTATTTTAATTTTAAAATTGAATAGAACAATGTTCAAAGGGAGTTGAAAAAGAAATATTACATGGGGAACGATTTTTCTAACGTTACATGATTGCTTGAAAATCGCAAAGAAAGGCGATATGCACACTTCAACTTATAAAACTGCAAAAACAGAGAGAAAGTATTATTGAAATTAAAAAAAAAACTTGTACAGCCGATAAATCTTGTATGTAATCGTAAGCTCATGAAAATTGTTTCCAATACGCTTCCAAACCAATTGTGTCCAGGGTATAAGTAAAAGTATATTCAAATATATACGTTTTTTATGGAGATTAAATGCGCTTTCCGACTAATCAAATCAGAGCTACGGCGTGTAACTACGCCTTACTTTTGTGTGCCAGTGGCCAACCGAATGGCTCATTATTCAATTCAGACAAGGAACGAAATTCATCTTTCTATTTTAAGCCACAGTCAAAGTTTTTGCCTTGCTTTCAATAGCCAATTAAGAGCTTAGTGTGAAGATATCCCACACCCCGGTGCACAGTAAAGAGATACATAAAATATGCTCGGACAGCAAGGACTGTGAACAGCAGTAGCAGCAGCTGGCACAGTTCTCTTGTTCTCGCTGGCCAGAACAAGGAATTCACGAGTGCTTTGTCTGCCCTCCGCCTTATATGCTGATGCCTTTCCACGTTGCCTGTTTGTGGATTATGGGGAATTTCTGTAGCTGCTTTTTGTTTTTTGTTGGCCTAAGACCAAGAGCAAATCTTTGCTGAAAAGTTGTTCGTCTGCTTGCGCTTTGCCACAATATTTCCGCTCACGACATTTTTCGTGCCTTGACAGTTTCGCATTTAGTACGCATAATGCACATTACGTTACTCTTAAGCCAAACTCGAGGAAATGCTTACCTCACAATTAACAATTTTTAATTGAGTCTGAAAAGCACTTTAGGTATTTACTTTTTCAATTAGATTATGTAAACATTTTTGCCCGCCACCATTGTAATCAACATTTTTGCTATTGCTAAAATTGTTTTCGCATATTTCATACACTTTAATGCCTAAATATTTAATGTTACCAAATCGAACTTAATTCATGTAGAAATCACAGCAAGCTTACATATTTGTTGTTTGTTGCAATGAAACGCAAACGTTTTTGTGGCTTACAATTATATAAATGAAATTTTAGGAATGTCACAGAGAGTAGTAGACTAGAAGGTTACCACGGAGAATGTTGTTCCTTTATTGCGGAACATGTATTTATAAATAAATATTATAATGTTATTAATACATATTCAATATTTATATATCTTTTTATGCATATCACCACCTTTATAAACTAATTATATTTTTGATTTCAGAGTATATTGGTTTTGTAGAAATAAATGTAAAAGGCGGATAAATAAGAGTTGACTACGAAGACGGGCTATACATATTACGAGTCTATTAGTTTTTAATACCTTATCCTATTTCCTTATAATTATAAAAGTCAGTAATTCAAAAATGCTATTCATATTATCTTGATTAGCATAGAGATAAATTTCTAATTTACTTTGATGGTTTTGAATATTTAAAATGTTGTATAACTACCACCCCTTCCACTCAAATAACAAAAACAAAATACGCATTTCGAATCGTAGGGACTTATGCATTAGGAAAGTGCGTCATGAACAAAAGTTATTCAACAATGCGTTTCCCCTTTGGGAAGCCCAAAAGCGCAACCCTAGAGCAACATCTGCACAAAATGCGCAGTGAGCGCAACGCGTGCGTCTGGCATACGCACAGTGTGCATATGTTATTTGGTATGAATGCATAAAACCAGCGTAGAATGATTGTTATATTCTAGTTAGGAACTCCTGACCGAAGCACTCTCACTTGTCTTTTCTACAATGAAAATTAAAACTAAAATAATATACATTACCAATACATTCCTGCTATATTTATAGGGTATTAGAATGATGTCACATTTGCTTATTGTTTAAAACCCATATTTATGCATAGTAGCAGATCTGCTTAAATTATATGGAATTACATTCTCATGGCCTTGTCTGGCTCTCACAGTTATTAGTATTAATTCTAAAAATGCAAAGCTTATATAATTGTAGTGAATGTATTAAGTCATTTAATTATAACAAAATGGTATAGAAAATATTATTCCGTGGAATAGCAATATAATCTTCTGTCTGACACACCCAACGAATTATAATAAAATCGAATTGAATTAATCATTCAAGAGGTGAGAATGTTTTGTTGGCCCTGACAACAGGACAACTTTAACTTATGCGAGACCCTCAATTAAGTTGTCAAATATGGTATAATGAGAGTGCTTAGACAGAAACAGAAGTGGAAAAATCGGGCAGAGTGAAAGAGACAGAGAATACGTATTGCGCATCGCACCGTCTAGGTATATTGTTAGCCCAGTTAAGTGCCAGTTTGGTAAACAAACGTTGAAGAGAGCCCAAGGTAATGGGCAAAGCACAAAGGACATAGAACAGTTCATTTGTGCTCTATGGGTACGTATACATAATAATTTGCTTATGCATTTAGTAACTGTGAATAGCATAAAAAAGTTGACGTATGCGTCTGTTGATTGAATTAGTCTGTTTAACATGTAATAGAAAATCATATTCTATAAATAAATATACCTAGGCTCATTTGCTTTCGCCATGTTGGCAACCTAAACATCAGCAAGTTATGAAAATATGGGCGCTTCTTTCAGTACATTAAATTACTATAGTTTTGTATGGTGCCTAGAATAAGAGTACCTAAAATCCTATTTTAAGAAACATGTTAATTCAGATTCAAATCCTTATATTCAGTCTGAATCTGGCATCTATCTTGAGCTGACACAGTATCTTTTAGTCGATCTCATTCAACTAGTTCACTCACACGAGTCCTTGTTTTTTTGCTGCTTTGAAGCATCTGCATGTTTACTTTAATATGTATTTTTAGCCCTTGTTGCACAATGCCAGCCAAACAAAGACAAGGACAAAGTCCCCGTCAAGGTGGTTCTGCTGAAAGAGATGAGTGGTGCGACATATGAAATAAAAAACAGAACACAACGGCACTTAATGCTTGAATACCCTTTCAGACATGTTTTTCACAATTGCTTTAGAAGAAAGCAGAAAGAAGAGCTGAAAAGGAGTTAAGGCTCTGAAGAGGAGATGTTAGTTTGCATATGTATGCAGCAGAGGCAGCAGATAGAGAGTTTAGCTTACGCTAACTCAGAGAGAGGCTCAACAGTTGAGCTCGACTTCGAGTGGTAGGTAGTCTCGTTGCCCTATAAAAAGATCAGAAGAGTTGCTTCTTGTAGCAGCAGCAGCAGAAAGTGCTCTGATTGGTCGCCTAATGAGTGTGAGACTGACTCAGAAAGAGGCTCAAGAGTTGAGCTTGACTTGAATGGAGCTGTCGCTGCCCTATATAAAGGCAAGCCTTCTGCAGCGCAGCTTCAGTCGCATTCTTCATTTCTTGGTGGTCAGTCGTCCAGTGCAGCGCGGTGCTTCTCCTCTTCTTCTGTCTGTTGGTAAGTATTAAAATTGTTAAGTATGTTAAGTGAAAATATAAGTTATACTTCTAATATTTATTTAATGTAAATATAATATATTTTAAATTTTAATAATATTAATTATTTAACGAGCATTAAGCAACTGCAAAGCAAGTCTTAATATGTGCAAATATCAAGGACTTTAGCAGTCCGTATCTGTGTAAGGCTATTGTTTATGTTTTATATTAAGATAATAAAAAGAATTACAAATTTTTGTATTTATTATATTATATTCACAAATATCAATTATCTGTTTCCAATTTGATTGTCCATAAGCAGAGAAACTTAAAGACAAACATTGTATTCAATTTCTTAATGCTTACTATGTCACATGTTGCGTTGCGAAATGTCCGCACCCTCTGTAAGAGTGTTAAATTAAATACGTATGATATCTTTATGTGAATGTTTTGTGGTTAGCAGCTAGGTCGCGGGTCCAGGGCCAGCCGAGCGGATGAGCCACGTGGAGAAGGTCGAGTGTGTGTAGGAGTGTGTGTGGAGCGGCAAATAGCGCTGCGCATCTTTGGCTGCAGATATCTGCAAGTGAAGTGTTAAAGCGAACTAAATGCTTTCCAGCCTTGGCGACTGGCTCGTAAATAGTTTGTTGTTGCAACTTTATAAACTGCACGACACAAAGTTGTAAGTGGCGTCAACTTTGTTTGCATTTGCCCGCTGCGATATTGCTGAAACATGCACAGACTGAGATACGCTTCGGGTGAAAATTTGGTAGCAGGTTGGGTTAGCGCTAAGGTTCTCGGCCCAGGGCGCTGGGCTATGGCTCTGTGATGTCTACATTTTGCTGTTATTTATCACCTCTTGCACTTTGGTCACGCAAGTCAGCGAAGTCGTGCCATGTCGCCGCCTAACCCAGTTCCCAGTTGCCAGTTGCCAGTTGCGACTCGTCGTTGTCTCTTGTCCTCTTCCACTTGACTTCGCTTTTGCATGTGCTCGCCATTGTTTGTCAGCCAGTCTGCCGCCCTCTTGGTACGTGTTCATAAACAATTATTTATGCACAAAAAACAGAAATGTTAAGAAATATTTTTTAGCTGCGGGGCCATGCGGGCGCCCTGTGACAATGATAAGGCACAGAAAATGTCCCGGCATAAATTGTGAACTGCACAGCAATTTTGTCTTTTATTTTTGCCATAAAAAACGTTTTGCAGTCGCACCCAAATTTTTTATTTTATTTTGCGTCAATTTGTTTTCATTCTTTTTTTTCAACTTTACATAATGGGTTAATTGAAGCATATGTTTGACTGACTCTTAAAGCGAAGCTACATATATTATTATGTTCTGTTTATGAGACAAGGTCAATGTGATTCTGTTAATGTGCCACTCGTAAATCCTATGAGGTCCTACTTCACCACACGCAAATTATATCAAATATATAATAGTTGTAAGAACAGTTTGGCGCAGGATATGTTTTAATCTAAAAAATACTTTAATTTGTAATCTATAAGTTAAAGTTTTTTGATGTAAAAACTTGGTAAAACTTTTTTTCTGAAAACACTTTAACTTTTTATGTCAGATGAATATAGTAAATTATAAAATCTGAATAAATTAAACGTTCAAATCTATCTTTAACAGATCTGTCTTTAATTTTTACGGATCTCTGACCACCTTGCAAGGCACATCAGAAAGCAAATATCGCCTGCTTTACACCATAATTCATTCACTTTTTCACAATTGTTCATTTTGTTCAAATTCTTAACAAAAATTTTCAAATTTAAGAAAGTTTTGGTGCTGGTCTGTCGTCTTCGGGGTTCCCAATTGTAATTTCATACGCACAATGCGAGGGAATTGCGTCAAGTGTCCGCGGCTTTGCCACCTTGCCGTGTCCTTTTATGCCACATTGAAGTTGACAGCGGGCTAACCGAAAAAAAAAACAGAAAGAAGAAGGCAGAAAAGTTTTAAAAAATGAGCAGCATCCTGTCTACTCGTCTACCCGTCTGCCACTTCATTCTTTTTCGCACAACTTTTTTATTCGCCTGATAATATTTAAATAATAAATGAGTTTTTGACAAGCGGGCAACAGCTTGGGCATTGGGGTTTATTTTGGGTCAATCATTTGGGGAGCGCACCCAAGCTCTAAATTTGTCTACCCTCTTCCAATAGGCTACTATAAATATGTCGAGAATTGTGTAACTCGTTGCAGCAGACAACTCGCATACAGCGATAGATCCCTTGAGCGTTCCGCAAGGTCAACTCCTTTCAGTTTGCTGCGAACCTGGATGGAAAAAGAAGAAAATAAATGCAGCAAAGGAAATTAAATATTTCTGTTATAATATACATAATATAATATATACATAAATAATGCATGTTTATTCAAAACTGAAGTCAAAATGTAATGGGATCTCCTGCCATCTGTCTGTAACTTCAGCTACCTCCTTACCATTTGCCTACTCAACGTGTCTACTGTTACCTTATCTCTTATTTCGTTTGATATTCTAATTTACTCTTTATCTTCTTTGACTAAATTTACACGTCTGTTTTTGTTTTTCTTGTGCCATGCATATTCTTAACCTTCGTTAAATATTCTCCATTTGCTCTTCTTCATCTTTCATTTACCACATACTCGTTTTATCATTTTCTTGTTCTTCTGTTAGGCTTTCTTCACTCCTATTTCTGAAACTTGTTTATTTCATCCATTTCATCCATCATACTGTTTATTCATTTCATTTTATTGGCTCCTCCTCTTTATTCTCATATATTTTTCTAGACTTCATAATTTGCATATTCTTTAACTAACATTTTGTCTCTTTGCTGCTTAAGATGGAGTAAAACATCTTAACTTCGTTCTTATACATTTTGCTAATTTAATTTCTACTTCTTCATTCATCTTATAACGTAGTGATTCTTGTTCTTTAATATAGATACACATATAATTTATTTTTTTTCTTGTTCCTTTTTATTCTAATATTCACACATAAACTTCCTCACTTCATTTATCATTTACATCTTTTCCTCTCCTATACTTTCTCTTATAAAATATCAAAGGCAAATCATTTATCACATAATAATCCTGTTTTTATAGGGCATTTCAAGTACGGCAATGCGTAGTTAGCCATACTGTCTACTTTTTATTTTAAGTACTTGTTTACTTGGGCTCGCGTCGAATTGAATAAATCACTTTAACTTCTCAGTTGCAGCTCATTACAAGTTGTTGCTGCTGCTCGAAGACTCTTTCTGCCTTATTTCTATGGCTCATGTGTGTGAGTGCGTGTGTGTATGTATGTATTTGTGTGTGTTTTTTACAGTTTTTCAACGTCATTTCCTCATTGTGGACATTTTTCAAGCGCTGTTGCTGCGTCGTTTTCCGTTTCCTCCCCAACTTTTAGGAGCAATATTGTTGATGTTTCTGTTGCTGCTGTTGTTGCTGCGGCTGCTGTTGACATTATTGTTGCTGTTGTCAATGGCGTGCAAATGTAATTGGTTTAGCCGGCAGTTTAACCCACTGTTCAACATTTTGTTGACTTTTGCTGCTTCTGCTGCTTCTGCTACTGCTGCTGCTGCACTCGAATCGTAATGAAATTTCATGACATTTGGTATTACGTATACGTCGCGTAACACGTAATGGCACACATTTATGTAGCTGACGCTGCTGCTTGCGCTCCAGCTACTGCTGCAGTGCGCATCAAACGAATTGACATTACACCATATACTACAGTGCATAACCCCTTACATATACACAAATATATATCAATGTAATTGCTGCGGTTGCCTTCAGCTAAATTAATTGCTTCGCCTTATTGCAATTCAATTTCACAGCAATTTTTCATGTGACCAGCTCGTAAATAACTCTATGTGTGCGAGTGTGTGTGTGTGTGTGTACATGATTCGCTCACCTGTTTAGACCTGGATAAAACTCTTTAAGTAGCTCACATTTATTTATATACAAAGTAAACACTTTTCATAAGCCGACAACTTGGCAAAGTTTGCAAAGAGTAAAATTGCTTTGGAAATTGCTCTTATATCATCCTATGAAATTCTAAAGCGCATTTCACAATTGATTGTGGGATGTCAGTAGGTGGGTGGGGCGGTAGGGTTTGCTATTGATTTGGCAGTAATAAAACTAGTTTTTATTTCCTTTCTCAGGATACCCTGTAGCATGTAAAACAGACTCATTGAAAAAGGTTTTACGAGCTGTTGGCCAACTTTTTAGAGAATAAACAGAGCTACTTGGCAAACATTAGATTCTGATTGGCTATTCTTAACAAATTAATTTAAGCGAAGGCAACCACAAAATTCTATTTGGTAATTTTACAATTATCTACTTAAAGTTGAATTGAGTTTGCGGTCAAAATCTCAGCTTTACCAAAGTTTGCTAAGAGAACTCTTACAAAAGCCACATAAACCAGTTAAAAAAATAATTGTTTTCCTTAAAATTACGAAAGTCAAGTTCTACTCAATTCTGAAACAAATTTGTTAGATGGATGTAAACGCCTCCAGACTCATTGTGTAATTAATTCATTGATTAATTAATTTTTAAATCAGTTAAATACTGTTTGTTTTATATTAAGCTTATCTAAATCTGATGACTTTCACACTGTAACGGTTGTGACTTTTAATCTGTGACTTACATAACTATCCATCTGAAACTCTATGAGCTGTAGAAACAATTCACAGCTCCTAAAGAGGAGGAGGAAAGACTTGTCAAATATATGTTGTCTTATTATCTAAATTTAGCTCAAGATATTCATCCTGACCGACCTTTGACGAAACATAATACACAAAATGAAATAAGTATCTCTATATCCTTATTTATTTTAATTCACAAAGCTTAAAATTTATTTATATTTAAATATTAAATATATACATATTTATTTTAAACAAGCTGACCAAGATATAAAATTTTTACACAGATATATAAACGTTTAAAATCGTTCAATTTGATGCTAATTTCTCATTTAAATTTTTTTATATTTGAAATAGAAAATATTTGTAAAATAATGATTTGCTTATTTAAAATATTTCCATTTCAGTTTTACTACTAACAGAAACTTAAGATATATAATATAATCTATAAATATTAAAAAAAAAGGTACATTTCAGGGTTAATTTCTCGCAGTGTACGAAGCTAAACTAATCACATTCAGTTCACAGTCCGGAATGTCATCATGCTAACGATCCACCTTCCTTCACATTCCAGACAGCTTGTTCACTCTACAGGGTACATGGCTCGCCGCACTGCGTGCCTGATCTGAGCCATCTTGTCAGGTCTGCCCTGGTCGTAAACTGAGTGTCCATTTCTGTTGCCTATGTCGTCGCATAATGCAGCCAAAAGCAGTGCAAGTTTTTGTTCTGAGCCGAGCGCCGAAAGGAATTGGCCATAGCCACTTGAAATGGACCCTCTCTGCCGAGTTGTCGCTCGCCTGCATAGATCTTTTGATTTAATTTCGCAGCCGGGCTGTATGCAGCACACTTGAGCGCACAATTAGAGGGAAATATCTGTGCTGTGCTGCGAGTGCCGCAGCAGAGCTGCAGCAGTTGCTCTCTTTTGTGAACGGGGCTTTGTTCTGTTGCTGCAGCAGTTGTGTTTGACAATTCAATTTAGTAGTAGTCGAGCTATCCGTATCCGAATCGCACTTTCAGCTGCAGGCTGCTGCTGCATTTAAATTTGAATTATTTGCTGATTTTTTGGCAAACTTCATTGCATCAACTGCTGCTGCAACAGCGACGACGACAATTTCTGTTGCTGCTGTTACATTATGCATTGATTTGCATCAGCAGCTTTTTTTCGTTTCATCTGCTGACGATATCAGCCAAATGCGATTACGGCCATGGCTTACTGCTTACTGCTAACAATTTGGCCGTTGCCAACGCCCGCTCACAGCTCTGCTATTTATTGCTATTGGCCTTTATGTTATTGGCTCTTAAAGTTGCTCTATTTGTTTTCATCTTCATTAATGCTGTCCCTTTTATTTTGCTCCACTGCCCGATACAACAAGTGGCTCGTAAATAGGTTGTAAAGGCACCCGAGAGACGCATTCAACAGCGACCCCAAATGATAAAACATTTTAAATAAATATATATAGCATAAATATTCTCGCTTGAATTGCGTATTTCAATTGAGTGCTCTCATTAGATGTGAAGTTACACTTATTTATATAGAAAACTAGTAACATTGTTCTAATATTGTTTTTGTTTTTTAATATATGAGTTCAATCAATATTTAAAGTTAGACTGTTGTTTGCCAAACTGTTTACTTTTATTCTAAATTAATATTAGCTAGATTTTAATGCATTACTTACGTTTACTTAATTGCAGTTTCTAATATATAGGATTTGGCACTCGAACTGTACTCTATTTAAAAGCTCACCAATTCGGTTTTACAACAAATTAATATGTAACAGTACATATAAAAGTAATCAACAATTGAAAATCAATTTATCCATTCAATTTTTCTCGATGTAACCGCCTTTTATGTTGATTTTTGCCTAATTATCGACGATTATGTTAACGAATGTAATTTGCCGAAATATAGAAATAAAAGATTGTGTATTTATTTTGCTTGTGCAGGTCTTCGTTAATGACTCTAACATTCATTTTTGAGGACATACATTACACATATGATTACATTAATTCAGGAAAAGTATATGACAGCTCTCATATAAATATATGTGTATAATTATTTATTTTTTTTCATCTATAAATTTATTCAACGCTATATTAAGTCACTTGTTCACACATCAAGAAGTTATAGTTTTAAAACAAAACTTTTCTTTTAATGAAAATTAAAATACTATTTTAAAAATATACTTTTATACATATATATTTTTTATTTTTCTTTTTTATGTATTTATTTTTTTATTTATATATTTTTAAGATATGAGTTTATTTGTCTATACTACTATACATAGAGTAACAGCAAAAAATTAATAAACTAATTAGTTTTAAAAATACTTTATTTTACATAATTTTCTTGTTTATTTGCATCTTTCAGCTAGGATTTTCTTCAACAATACATCAAGTTAACTGCTCCAAGAGCTGCAATTTGAGTGGAGTTTGGAGGCAACTCTCACAGTGCCAAAAATCTTTAAGCTCTGCTTTCATTCCTGAGCCATCAGGCTTTTACTGAGCGCGGCGATATTCGACACAAATAAATGAAGCCTCATTAAACAAAGGAAAATGTTGCTTTCAACTTCGCCGAACAGTTGGCATAAAAACTTGGTTGGATTTAACCTTGGCGTAAACTTGATGCAATTTTTAATGCAAAACTTTGCTCGTGTCGTTGCAGTCGGAACAAAAACAGTTTCAATTTTAAAGTTTTGCGCATAAATTTGAACAGTAAAAATGGAAATACAAGTAAAAGGAACGCAACAAAGTTTGCGCTTCCGTTTCCAAGCTGCAGGCCTAGTCCGCTGTTAACATGACTTTCAATTTCCATTTAGCTCGAGTTTATGATCGGGCCAAATAGGATGTTTCAATATATAAATATGAATATAATATATTGGCTAAAACTTCTCCTGTTAACTTCAACAATTTCGTAATAGGCGGCCCCATTTTAGCTCCGGGGTCAGAATTCACCTCGGCCAGTGCCAGGAGAGTCCACAGCTACCACAAGAGAGAGCCAAGCGCTTTGTGTGGGCGTCGCGCGCCTTTCAACATGTTGCGTCGTTGTTAGCAACATGTTACCAATGATATGAAACAATGTAAAGTTGACAATCTATAGAGTAGAGTCGAAGGTTTTAAGTTGGATATTGTATGCATTTGGCCAAGGAACTCAACTCATAAACTTCGACATGCAAAAACTTTCATTCTAAATGCTTGAGAGTGCTTCACTCGTCATACAAAGTGGTTTGGGCCATGCCCGCTTCAGCAGAAACTCTGCCCCTGGGGCTACATTTCGGCAAGCGAAATTTTGATACATCAGCTATGCATGGAGGAGGTGGGGGCCCATTTGGCAGACAAAGGTGAGTAATGGCGCCCACGGCACAGCAACTCAGCTGATTTTGTGTGCGTTGTCCTACAGATACGCATTTGCATTTTGTTGAAACACCTTTTGCCCCGGCTGCGTCGTCGGCCCGACGCAGACCCCGGCCCCAGCCCAGGTCCCGGATCCGAATCCGAATCCAGCAAGCGCCTGGCAGCTGGCCGCATTCGATTGATTTATAAGCAGTTGTGTGTCGAACCAATAAAATGTTGCTGACTAACAAGGCGCCAGTTAAATGTTTGAACAGACATTGTCGGCCAAAAGCGACTACCCAATACCGTACAGAAGGGTATATCGTATAGTAGGAAAGTTTAACTGCCTTGGAAAAGTTCAAACCCAAACCACGATAAATCCTTCAATGAAGGGTGAATATTGGTTTGTAGTTTGTTTAAATCTTTCACTGTAGATTCAGTCGAGAAATTCCGGTATTTTTTTATAAATGTTATTAAATATAATTGATATATATAAGTATGTAAATGATATAATGATAAACTGATATAAACATATCAAGATCAATTGAAGCTTGCCTGAATCAACGGATTATCAAACTTCACTTTCAGGGAAGGTTTAATAGAAATCCTCATCTACACTTAAGTACTTAATTATTTCACATATTCTCATTTACCTTTTCGCTCTATATATGTATGTCTATCCCTCCTCCCTCTTTCCCTCTCTCGGTAGTCCTCTAACGATATTTTTATAATCCACTTCATATTGAATATGGTTTGCTTCTGAATTTCGATCGCCCAAAAATTAAATCTTTAATCTTAAATCTTAGACCGCAAAAAAAATCATTTTACTTTTCTCGTCTTTGCTTTGTTAGCCACTTTTTGCCACACTTTTCCGCAAGTTTCGTTACAATTAGTCCATTATTTTGGCAATTCTTTTAACAACTTTAGCTTTGGCTTTCTTTATGGCCTGGTCAGTTAATTATGCGCTGGCTGCAGAGTCCCAGGCCTCAACCCGTGCTGCAATAAGCAAACATCAATTTGTATACCAAACACTAGCCGAGAGGCGGCCTCTGAAAAATTTTACGACTTGCAGCTTGATTTGTGTTTGCGATGTCTGCGTGAATAGCAGCAGGCTGTGCCACCCATCCAAGGATTCCTCCACTTTTCGCCAGAGGCATTCCCAAAATACCAACTACAAAACACACACGCATACATCGTCACTCTTTTTATACTCACATGTAATAGATTTCGCAAAAGCCTTTCATGTGTGCTCGGATTGCTTGGCACCAGGCCACAGCAAAAAAATGTATATATGTGTTAAGTTCATTGAGTCAACTTTAGATATCTGAAGAATCGCCAACCTAACTTAAAGTTTGTGAATTAGCTTTAGTCACACTTTTCAAGTATGTTATACTTGTATTTAAAACTTTATTTAGATTTAAGAATAAAATATGATGTACAGTCAATTATATAAATGTGTCTATGTCTTTAGATCAATATTAATAAAAGAAAGTTTGCAAATTCTTAACTTTTATCAGTAAAAAGTTCACTTTAGATGTGAGAAAAGCAAAGATTTTGTATATACATAGTTATATAGTTCCCTAGCAGGACATGGCTCTCAGAAGGGAAGTAGATAATTGATTAAAAACAAAACAAATTAAAAATAATAATTCCGTCATTTATAAAAATTCACGTAACTCGAAATATGTATAAACAAAACTTCTCTATACCATTAGAGGGCTTTCTAAAAATTGTTTATGACATAATTTATATAATATTCTAGAACATTTACAAAACGTACCTAAGGCAGCAGAGAGCAAATGGAATACAATTAAACGAGTTGTACTGCCTATATTTAATACAATTATATTAGAGTCACATAACTATAATTATATGCACATAATCTTAATAATCATAATTTGATTCAATTATATCTTATAGCTTATACCTAAGATGAAATGACTGTAACAATATAACAAACACTCTAAACTACGAGACGCTTAATTTATTTATCTCGACTTTGGTTAGTGTTGATGCAGTTAAGACGAACGCCCTGGCATCTCGGAATCTCTAGAAGACAAATTAGAATAACAGATGAGCTTTAGAAAGTGCGTCAAGTTGACATGAAAAAATATGTAAGTATAAAATAGTTATTGATTAGCTTTACTTTAGACTTTATATATCATTTTTGAAAATCTTAGAAGTTTCTGTAATTTGTGTAACTTGACTCTAAAATTTAGTAGTTATGGCAATCGGCATAAATGGCTTTGGGCGCATCGGGCGCTTGTTTCTACGGGAGGCAATCAGGCGACAGGATGTGCAGGTGGTGGCCATTAACGATCCATCCATTGACCCCAAATATATGGCCTACATGCTACGATTCGACACGACGCATGGCGAGTTCAAGAAGAAGATCACTGTCGATGGGAAGACTCTGACGGTAAATGGTCTAAAGATAAATGTTACTAACGAAGCCGACCCGAAAAAAATAGAGTGGTCAAAAAGTAAAGTCGATACGGTGGTTGAGTGTTCTGGTCGGTATACCACTCTGGAAACGGCCAAGATGCATCTGGATTGCGGTGCCAAGAAAGTGGTAATCTCAGCACCGTCAGCGGATGCGCCAATGTTTGTGTGCGGCGTTAATTTAGATACGTATAAGCCAGGTACGAAGATCATATCGAATGCCTCATGCACCACCAACTGCCTGGCACCTGTGGCAAAAGTCGTGCATGATCAGTTCGAAATCATCGAAGGCTTGATGACGACAGTCCATGCCTGCACAGCCACGCAGAAGATTTTAGACGGGCCAAGTGGTAAGGCGTGGCGTGATGGTCGCAGCGGTATGTGCAACATAATCCCCGCCAGCACAGGAGCTGCCAAGGCTGTTGGAAAAGTAATACCTTCACTGAATGGTAAGCTAACGGGAATGGCTTTTCGAGTGCCCACGCCAAATGTTTCCGTTGTCGACTTGACCTGCCGTTTGAAATGCGCAGCCAAGATGCAGCAGATTAAGGAGGCTATCAAAGAAGCTTCCAAGGGTCCAATGAAAGGCATATTGGGCTACACAGAAGACTCCATCGTCTCATCGGATATGAATGGCTCACGCTATGCATCGGTATTTGATGCCAGTGCGTGCATAGCACTGAATGATAACTTTGTAAAGCTGATTGCGTGGTATGACAATGAGATGGGTTATTCGTGTCGTTTGCTCGACTTAGTTTTGTATTCGCAAAAGATGGATAAATGCTAAGAAAAATCAGAGTAAATGCCAGAAGGATAACAAACTCCAGAGTGAGCAAGAGTAGAATACAAATTTAGTATTTAAATAAATTAAACGTAATTCACGCAATTCACCTTTAAACAACGCTCGAGTTGCGCTGCAGTTGCACCGACGAGATGCTCATTATTTCATGCTCCGCAGTGCTGGTGTTCACGTCGCCATGAGGTTGCTCTGCCGTAGGCTCGACCACAATGTCATCTAGCGTAGGTGTCTTTATACGATTCCGTATAATAAGATCTCGCTCGGCAGGTGCTTGCAAATGCAAAGGATTGGTGGCGAGCTCGGCAGCCACCAGTTCATCGCCCTGCAGTCCTAGCGTCATGTTCACTTTGGCATGTTGACCAGCTGCTAGTTCATTGTTCTGTGGCTCCACGACAGGTGGCGGACGCAATCGAGCTGGATCGAGCAACGAATGCATTTTCTGTTTGCGTGGCGTACGCGCAGGCGAAGCCTTTCTTGAATTGTAGTTCTTCAGCTGCTTAGCACTATGGAAAGAAAAGAGTTATAACTTAATCGATAATCGTTTAAACGGCGAACTCACGCTTCCAGTAGCTTGAGTAGCATATGATGATAAGCCTCGTATTCATCCTTGCCAAACTCATTCGGATCGTGCCGTGCGTGCTCATATGTGTCGCAGAACTGATGTATTATGCGCTGCCCAGTGCCATTGAGTGTAACGGAGAGCGTTGTCAACAGAAAGGCTCTCAAGCTTTCATGTGCGTGACGTATGCTGCCATCAGCTCGCGCTATCTCCGCCTCTACCAATTTTACATCGTCCACGGCCTTCATTCGATAGTAATAGGGTGGCAGTTCCTGCTCCGGGCCCGGCTGTACTATATACTTGTCTGTATCAGTCCACAGCAACTTCGGCTCCTGTGCAATTTTTTGTATGCAGTCCAGCCTGCGTTCAATCTCACGGCGCAGCGCCTTCTTGGCATCGTTGCCTACTGGCACATGGGGACCTCGACGGCTACGCAGCGTGAAGCGCATTATCTGGCGTTTGGCGAATATGAAGAGCATCACAAAGGTCAGCACGCCGCCGCCTATGATAATTATTATCATAACACCCGAAAGCTGCTCCATTTTTGCAGGAGTTTTGTACTTTTCACAAGAAAACTTTTGTTTAGCTTAGGTTTATTTTGTATACAAGCCAATCGATCAATTTTTCCTGTGCAACTTTGCATAAACTTATCGATAGTTTTTTAAATTTGGTAAAATTTCAGTTTAACTACATTTGGTGAGAAATGTTCAAGAAAGCCATTATATTTTCTACTTTATTTTAAGTTTATTAAATATAATATTAAATTTATTAAATATAATAGGACTAAAGTTGCTAATAACGCATAATATTAGATGTTAGATGACAACGATCAACTCTTCGCAATGAACAAATTACAAATTGCATATTATATATACTTACTTAATAGTCTTAATTAAAAATAATTTAGATATTAACCAATTTGAATATTCACAAAATACATATATAGAATATGCTAATAGTAAAGTTGCGAAAAAATAATAGGTTCTTTCTGCTCACAAGCTAATCGATATATTTAGGCATTTAGCAACATTACCGCTCTCGATAAATATATATATCAACATGTATGTGCCCGCAAAATCGGCTTTAAACATTTATTAAATTTAAACTGTTAGCAAATTGCAATTACTTTCCCGGTTGTCATTTCTTTATAAAAATATCTACTAACTAATCCAATCCTAATAAAGTCTCTTTGGCAAATAATAAGAAAATAATACCTTATATATGTACATCTACACATATATATATATAAATGCCGAGCCAATACAAAGCTTGAGCTCAAGTCCAGGGGAAATTGTTGGCGAAGAGAACTGTGCCGCAAGCACAATACGCCGAGAACCAGATAAACAGAGCTCCAGCCTTTGAGCGGAACGAGAGCTGCGCCAGCGACTTCGGCATATGATCAGCAGCAAACCAATAAAAAATGGGCGTGGCCGAGGCCAACAAGCGCGTCGACACCTGAATGTGCACGAACAGGGCGCAGACAAGGGTCAAGAAGGCGCCATGCAGCACAAACGGCAGCGACTTTTGTGCCTTGATCAACTCCCGCCAGTTTGAAGCCTGTGGCATTAATTTGGTGGCAAGGAACCAAAGATAATCACAGCAATGCCAATGCATAAAGATTAACATGGGCAACGCGAGCAAAAAGTTGGGCAGCTGTTTCCACTGATAATAGCGCAAGAAGCCCACATCCCAGTAGGTGGATTGGACGTAGTTGTAGGGGAATGGCAGAGTGTACTGGCACCAAGGCGATCCCTCCGGTCCCCTTCCAGCAAGCAGGTAGTTCCTCTCGTTGGCATAATTCACCACTTGCTCGGGATGCTTCACCTTAACACTCGGCATGCAGTACATTCGATAGATGTAGAAGTAGTAGGCATGCAAGACGCCCAATGGGATGAGTAAAGCCAGCGACATCTTGATGAGCTGTTTGTATCGTTTCGCGTTTGCAGTGAGAATCATATGGCGCGCAAAGAAGTAGAGGGGAAAGCCGATGGCAATCAGTCCGTTGGAGCGGCACATGATGCAGGCGGTCAAGCTGATGCAAATGCGCACAAAGTTAAACTGTTGCTTTGGCCGCACACACTCCAGCATCAAAATGAAGCCGGCATAGGCGAACAGCGATTCCGAGTAGGCGGCGCTGAAGAAGATGCTCGCCGGGTTGAAGCAAAACAGTAGTGCTGCATTCCAACTCTTGTGCAGATCATTAAAGACGCGCTGCGTCAACTGATATAGATGATTGGCCGCCTCGCAGAAGAACCACAAATTTAGAACCACGGCGATAAACAGTATGAGAGCGTGCTGCGACATGGGCACATTGAAGGTCTCACAAGCCAAGGCCAAGTTCCGTATGAGCACCGGGTACAGCGGATAAAAGGCCAGCGTGTTCTCGTAGGTATACAAATAGTGGGCTATGTGCAGAAAGTATTCGCCATCCCAGTGCCTCAAACCGCCCAAGCAGGTCGTCACAAGAGTGTCCAAACTATGTACAGGCACAGTGGCATTCACCGCAGGCATTGGCATTCGAAATACATCCGGCTTGTGATCCGGCACAACCCAATTGGCCAGCATTTGGACGGAGAGGACGATGAGTCGACTGGTTAATGCAAGCTTCGTTACTTTAAGCGTCATCTTTGTCTGTTGGGGGACGGAGTTATTGTGAATCACATGCACCATTTGCAAACTTTTTCACTTCACTTACTCACCTATCTATATAAATATATATATTAAAACATATGTATATGTATGTGAGTGTATATGTAGTCGTTGCAGTTGGAATATTTAATAAATGTTTTGGTATGCTCACAGCATTCGTAGTGCGCAACAATAGATGTTGTTTCTGAAGTGAAAATTGAATACGTGTAAAACACTCTAAATATGTATTGACATTAAACTGGGCGGTTAATCTGTTTAATTTATTTAGTATAAAAATTAAAAATTTGACAGAATGCGCCCGACCAGCCCAGTAGGGCACAGTGTGAAAATATAGCACTGCTGAACAGCTGATAAATGCGATGAATCAAAAGTGAATCACTTATAAACTTAGCTGTATACACTGGCGACTGGTCATCGATAACAAACATTTACATTTTCGATTAATGGCGCGCGTTTAAACAGTTTTACAGCAGGTAAAGTGTTATTAGAAACCCTGCGTTTACCCAAATAAATAAATAAATGTAAGTCTATGCCTTTTCCAAATTATATTTCGCATATTACATCATAGTATATTAAATTATATCATCATCAGATTTCTAGCAAACAATAATTGAAGACCAATGAGAGATTTAAATCAGTACATGATATTTTACTTAAGTTTGTTATTTATTTATTTATTTTTTTTTCATTATCTTTTTTTTCTTGCAATATCTGGAGGCACATACTCATAATAATGTGATTCTAATCGCCTTCGGAATCAGATTCGATCTTTCCACTAACATCCACTTCATTAAACATGCTCAACAATTCCATTTCTTTGCGCTTAATACGATCTTTGATGTTCGTAAGGGACTCAGCCTTCTTTACGTCGCGGGTAAAGAACTCATCCATCGTCTCGAATACGCTGCTATATTCATGTGGCTCATAAGAGGCCAACGTCGGCATTTGTGGTTTTTTGGGTTTGCGCCTGGTCACGTAGGTGCGCTCCATGTACTGCTTCAGTTCATCCAAGTGCTGTTCTTCATCCTGTTCGTGGGGTGAAAATGTACGTATCATTGATTTGTACGATTTCTTGTGCTCAGCCCGGGCCAACTCGATTTCCTTGGCCAACTCCGGGGAGGGTAACAGGAGTTTGATATCCCCCACGAGCAGATCGCGATTCAGTATCTCCGCCTCATTCGTTTGCACGCCCATCTCCAACATTGGGTGTTTCACCGCCCTGGCGGAGTTGTGGTGCTCCCCATCCGTTTGGCCATCCTTTTTCCCACCACCTGCCTTGCGAGGAATACTTTGCTTCGGTGGTGTATCTAAGCACTTCGTTTCGGGTTTCGGTGATGGTGGCTTGCGGGGAATCGCTGCCTTTTGGGCGATGACTTTGCAGCGAGTGCTGGCCGAACGCAACGTTGAGGCAATCGTTGGCTTCTCCAGCCGTGCCGTCAGCTCCAGGCGACTCGTGGTCGACATTTCTGTGGTCTTTGTTCTCTTCCAGGCAGCGGTGCCACCATCGCCATCACCGCCGATGCATCGACCTGCTTTTCCGGTCTTGTATGGTGATAGTGGCGTCGCCACTCTGGCGCCATGTAACGTCTCATGTGTGCTCCGATTGTAATTTAGTCTCGGTTGGGTCATGGCCAAGGGCGCGGACGTTCCAGTGGCCCTGGCCAACTTACCGGGCGCCGTCATATTGCAAATGTGAATATCGATCGTTAGGCGAACAATCTTTGCGGATTCCTCGAATAATGTGGCAATTGCTTCACTAACTATAATTTTAAAGAGCTACGATAATTTACTCGAATTCCTCGAACCATGTATACTATATATGTTTAAAATGTTATGTGACTTTACTTTGCAACGAAATAAAATTATCTAAGTTTTCTATCATCATTTCACATTACATTTGCCACGCCAGCTCCGTTGTTGACACGTTTGTGTGGTGTATTTCAAAAGCTTGATATTGTGATACAGTACGCTGCTTTCGAAAGATCTTGTATATAACCTTTTTACGATTTTCTGATTATATTACCTGGTTGTATTGCAAACACTTGCATTGTACTTCACAGACTTAGCTTCGATTACAACAAATGATCGCCACCGTCTTATATCTTGTATGCCCTGTAATACAATTTCACCAATAACAAATAGATTTGCCCAAAAATAAATACAATATATTGCAGGTTGCGGGTAACATATAGCAGATTTCTTTTAGATTTGATTCCTTCTTATATTGAAAATACAAAATGTTTGTTTATAATTGTCGGTTAATATATAGATAGTTCAGATATCTTTTCATGTTTTCACTTTTTTTCTTATCTCTTCTTTCTTTAAGGGGTGAATTAATTTTGACAATAGAGCGTAGAATGAGCCACATACAATTCAAAGGCCCAACCCTTGTCTTTATTTTGAAATTTAAAATTATAAATATCGAAAAGAGAACATATTTTTGAAGCAAATTAGCTTTGTCTTTTAGTGAATATGTACATGGATGAAAGTCATTAGGCTTCATGCACATGCACATATACATATATGTATATACGTAAATATATATATATATATATATACATATATATAAATACATACACATATATAAATATATATACATATATAAAGGCAATATATATTCAACCATACACGCATCTGGTGAATTACAGCAGGCATTCATTCAATAATACCATTCTACTGCTAATCCAGTCAATGCGCATTTGCTGCTTATATACTGCAAATTCATTTTTAATTTTTGCTGTCTGAACTATGTTGCAATTGATACAGACTGACCGACAGAATGCAATCGAAGTGCAACATCCGACAGACAGCAAAAGTCCAAAGTGGACAACACGAGGACACAATGGTCCTGTGTAGTCCTCGTAGCTATGTGGTTTGATGTGCAAACTACATAATCATAATATATATATGCATTTATGATATAACACAAGTGCTCTTCTTCTTCTCCTTGGGCTGCGGCTGTGGCTGTGGCTGTGGCTGCGACCTTGCAGCTCCCGCATTAGCCCAATCATAGTAGGGCGGAGAGCGTCCCTGAGCAAACGTTGAGTGCGAAAATATGTACTCCTCGGACACCACCGGTTGGACAGACCCGAAGCGCAAATTACTCGAAGGTATGTAATTGTACTGTCTGTGCCGAGGAGTTGGACTGGCCGGCGGTGCACTAGGTGAGAATGTCATATTGATCGCCTCAACACCGGACTCATATTTGACTTCCACAGATGACCGTGTCGCTTCAGTACGCGTTGTGGGTTTATTTAGCTGCATTGGTTGATCAGCCTTTACTGCTGGTTTGCTGACGGCCGTCGCAGTGACCGACCGTTTGAGAGACATGCGCTGCATGTCTGCACGAAGGGAACGCACTGTTGCGGACTCGTTATCCACATAACGCGGCACGTTGGGCAACTCCTCGAACAGCTGGTCCAGATCCGACTTTTTATGCTGCTGAGTCGCCTGGGTGCCCATTGACAGCAGCTCGGCTTTATTGTAGCCAATCTTTGTGGCCGCCGACAAGGGCGTACCGTGCAAATTAGCTGAATACGAAAAAAAAAAAAACAAGAAAAGTTAAACATTTAGAAATATATTCTACGCATTTCGATGTTCACCAAAAGAAACAATCAACCAGAGAAACGTGAACGCTATGGATCAGGATAAGTGTGAAAATGAATCAGCCAAATGAGCATATGTCAGGTGCATGACCAAAAGATGCGTATGCCAATTTATTATGAACATGGACGGTATTTGGTTATTACAAATGCAACTGCAATATATCTCCATTATTGGACTTGCTTGCGAAATTGGACGCGCCCGCCGCAATATATTGTGATGCGAATGCGTATATATCTATGTGCATATATGCATATATATCAAGAAATTTTATATATATATATATTATATATATATATTTATATATATATACATGTACATGTATATGACATGTTATTAAGGATTTGTGGAATGTGACGGAAATAGAATGGGATTGATTACGTCGATCTTGAAAACTTCGAAAACGCATGCTATGGACTCAGTTTAAATCTGTGAATTTTGGTTCGATTCGACCCGTTTGCAATCCATAAATATATAAATACCCATATATACCATATATATATATATATATATACATCTATACTTATATATATATATATATATATATATATATATATATATATATATGTGTGTGTGTGTGTGTATAGATATATATATATATATATATATATCTTATGGGATCATTCGAAATGCTAAAGATCCTGCATATGCGTTGGTATATAAGCATTTATGATCGCTATCACGATATCTTTGGTTTCTTTGGTGATATTGGTAACTATGACAACGATTATTATTACTTCGCTTGAATGAATGTGCCAACGTGTCCTCACTTCCTCCGTCTGTTTGCTGCGGCCGATGGTTGTGATTGTTCTTGTTGTTATTATTATGATTACTCATCGGATGGCAGCCAGAACGCGTCGGATTAACTGTTTGAGCGGCACCACCGCTCGCCTCGCTCGACTTATTATCATCCGGATAATAGGGCGAACCGACGAGCGTTTTTCGATCCCGGCACGTGTCGATAATATGACGAAATTCCTGATTCTTGCTTAGCGTGCGCGGATTACCAATTAAGATAAGCAAAGACATGGGACGCGATAGCAAAACGTTCAAACGCTGAAAGGGATTCAAAATAGATTAATACATAATACAGATTTTATAACAATCGCAGTGTAATTCCAACTCACCCGACTACTATTAAGGAAGCCTAATTTCTCCGTAAACGAGCGCACAAAGGAAACAATTATAATTTGCTTCTCCTTGCCCTGAAACAGTTCAACTGAGCCACAGTCAATTTGATGCCAGTTGCGCATGTTGAGCTGCTCCTGGATGCGCTGATACTGATTCTTATATGGCGATATAATGCCGATATCCGTTTGAGCCAATTTATCACCATTGATGCCAAAGTACATCAGATCCTTTACATAGTCCATAACTGCATCGATCTCCTTATTGTTGCACAGGCTGCCAAAGCAGATGTAAATGATTATTTCACTACGAACTAGATGCAATCGAGTCAAACATACCTTAGTGAACTCTGCGAGTTCATTGTCGTCCCGAAAACCGAATGAAACATTATAGGGAAATGTTCGTTGGGCGTGTGAAACCAGTTTCTAGCCATGCAAACTTTTCCTAAAAGAAGAAATAATTAATTAGTTTAATATTGTAAAAAAAAATCTAATTGTAAATTTGAAAAAATCAAGACATTTTTGAAAATATTTCTTACAAAACTTAACACTTTTTCTTAAATTACTCAATTTTAATATTTAGTTTTCTATTGGTGCTAACTTTTTTGTAACTGAATGGAATTTAAGCTTATTCTTGTTTATAATTTTTTATGAGTTTTGAAAACGTAAAAAAGATCAAAACAATATGCAAATAAATAATATATTAATTATTTTACATACTTATATATTGAGTAGTGTTTTTCTTTTTCGTAAACAATTCTTTGTAAGATTTTCTCAAATATATCTAAAGAGTATAACCTTGGGGTTTTCTATTTCTTTAATTTTTCCCGCAAATAATTATGTCATCTTATATGCCATATGTCATATTTCTAAATAAATATCTAAGCAGACAAGGCCTAGTTCTTAGTCTAAACTCTTTAATTATTGTATGATATTATTCACAAAAAAGCTCTAATTATAATAAAGAGTGAAATAAATTGAATTGAATTAAATTGATCTAAAGAGTATCCATACACTATTCCAATAATATTATCTATTTTGCAGTTTATATATCATCCATTCACTATTTCAATAATTATATATTCATATTTTGGTCTCTCTGAATCTGGACGAAGGAAGTTACTCTAAGGATATCAGCTATCTAAATTTAATACACATTGTTAGCTCTCTAACGAAGTAGTCAGACAGACTTACCAATGGCAGCCTCCGATGTCAGTTCGCTGTTATAGTAGAGATCGCTGTAGAGCTTTACAATTTCGGGATGGGAGCGATAGTTGCGTCGCAGTCGTGTCTGCACGACGGCGTTGTAATCACCGTTCTCGTCCAGGCGATAGCATTCGCGCTGCAGCAGACGCTCGAAAAGCGATTTGGCCAGTCCCCAATCGCCGGCGCGCTGCGATTGCAGTACCGGGCCCAGCTGCTTATGGTCTCCAGATAGAATAAGATTTGTTGCTGGGGCAACGGTGCAGGTAATGCCCATTAGAACCTCCGCTTCGGTCGAGGCGGCGGCCTCATCCACAAACACGTGCGAGAATACGCTGCGTTTGTCCTCGTCACGGCCGAAGCCACCCGTTGAAAGTTTGCCAGCCAAACTGAGGGTGCACACCACAATCCGATAGTCGTGCACAGCCTGCACGTCTGGGTAGAAGTGTAGGGCGTACATATTCGAATACTCCAGCAGCAAGTCGTCAATATTATCGATGCGTCTGTCGCAGCTGGCGGCAAAGATGCGGGTCAGAGGCCGCGCCTGACTTGGCACCTTCGATATGGAACGGAGCAGACGCAATGCAATCTCATCGCAGGCCGTATTGGAGCCGGCTAGAACCAGGATATGGGTGTCTGGCCGGTGCACATACAGCTGGTAGATAGCCTCGCAAATCGTCGCCGTCTTCCCAGTGCCGGGCGGCCCAACGACAACATAAGGAGCCGGCAGCTTATCACAAAATGCAATTTGTTGCACCGCCTGCTGTTGCTCCGGATTATTTCCAATATTCTCATTGTACAAGCACAAATCGCCACTGGCCACCGGCTGTCGCAGGATCGTATTTGGGAAGAGCAAACGATCCACATGCTCTGGATTGCTGAGCTTCAACTGGCGGAGCGCCCGATATTGATATCGGAGGACGGCTCGCACCGGCCGAAAGAGTAGCGTATAAGTGGTGTTGTCTAGCAGATGACGATCGCAGGTGATATTGACGCGCTGCGTCGATACGCCCAGGATGCGAGCAAAGTAGACGCGCGGCTCCCGTCGATCCTTTTCAGGTGCGCCGAACTGTTCGTTGATCTTCTGACTCCATTGAATGAGCGCATCGAAGTCCTTGAGTGCCAATTCCAATACCAGGCCATTGTTGTCCATCAGCTGCCTGATGCTGTTCGCCTTGCCTGCCTCTGGTTGACCGTTAATCGAGCAACGTTCATTAATAATGAGAACATCATCGCCAGGCGAGAGAATATCTTCGGGACTCAAGTTCCTTGAATTCGGTTGCAATTTAACGGACAACTCCTTGCCGAACTGATGCAGCTCCATTTTGGATTGCTTTAGGGCAACATAGCACTGCAGCCGCTCAATGTCCTCCACTTGGAGCAGGGTGCGCAGCGTCCCGTATATATTGTGCTGCGTGAACTCCCCTCCCAATTCACAATAGTTGCGATAGTCCTTGTTGTATTCAGCCAATCGAATTTGGGCATCCTCCGCATCATGTTTCAGAGCGGTAACAATGGGCTTTGGTGGTATGGCTGGCTCTAAGCGGCCGCCACGAAACAGCTTTTTGCTGGACAGCCGATAGGGATTCACATCGAAGCTGGCCTTGGGCAACGCATCGGTGCGCATAAAATGATGCTGCTCCACGTAGTGATAGCGCTTCCCATTCACCAGCTGACTGTACCCAATCACAATCGGCTGTTCGCGCAGTATCATGAACACGTGCGAGTCTACAAAGAAGATCAGTTGCCCACTCTCGGTCACCTCCATTGGCAATCGGTTGTTGTAGACATAATAAAACTGACGCGACTGCACAATAATAAATTTCTCGATCACAATATCCTTCAGCTGCGTCTCCAGCGTAAACCCAAAATAATGACTATCCACACAAGTCCTATAAGAAAGCTTCAACATGGGCTGGTTACTGTAAAGAGAGAGAAAGTAAGGAATTAAGTCAAAAAAAAACAAAAAAAAAAAAAAAAAACTTATAAGCATTAAGGAAGGGTAAAGTGTTATCTAATAAGAACTCAATTGGAATTTCGAATACAGTTGACTCTTTCTAGTTAAAACTGTTCTACATCCTAATATTCTACATCTGAATTCAAGTATTAAGCGATAAATGCATCATAAATATCAATTGAAACGAGTAAATCAGAAATGAGTAATATGTATAAACCTACGAATTTACTATGGAATGCTACTTGATACTACTATTATACATTATGTATATTTATAAGTTCTTTTAACTATAGTTTTTTATCAAATACAACTCTATATACTTCGTATATACAATAGTTACGATAGTTTCTGGTAGAGTTTACAAATTGTAAATAGGAAATTACAGTTAATAATTGCTATTATATAAAACTAAAGACAAATAATCTATTAGATTGTCAAAAAGGAGAGTTACCTAGCTCTTCAAGTGAAAGAGTATGTTAGTTTTCTGTACTGCCCGTCTAGCTGTCCATCCGATTGTTCATATAACACAAACCATTTTTACGCTATTCAAGCTAAAAACTTAAAACTTGCCATAGATATGCTCAAAAAAGTTAATAGATAGATAGATAGATAGTTGAAAATATTTCGAAAAGGTTTCGAAAATACCCTGTAATTTAAAATTTTGTATTATAAATCGAAAAAAAATATTTTAATTTTACGATACTATAGTCTGCGACTCTATTAATTTATCAAAAGATTTTGTATAGATTTTTTCGATTGCAATGTCTTTAATTGTGAGAAATACTATATTACATTGGCATACTAGTGCCAAAGTAAATGTATAATTGTTTATTTTCATTTTCAAACATATGTATGCATATATTGTATATGTATGCATGTAGATAGATAATACTGCGTGTCCATATAAATTCACCTTTGATTATCTGTATATCACTTACTATTTTATCATCTTCTGCAGAGACTCAAAGTCCGACTCATCGCCATGGTACTCTATGTGTTCCTCGTACTTCTCAATGCTATCAAAGTTGCACTGACAAATGTAGCAACCCATCGAAGTTAACTCAAAGTCCAAATCGCGTTGTTGTTTTTGTGTCTTTTGATACATCAATGGAACTGACTCGGCGTCTTCATCCAGTTCGTATTCTGAGAACAAAAAAAAGATAACAAAAGAACACAATAAACATCCGCAAGGACCAAATAATATGCGTATGGATAGATGCTATGTTCCAGTTATTACAGTGAGAGGCTACATATAAATATATTATTTTCTCAGTAATGCCAAAATCTTTTAACGAGTTAAGAGATAGAGTAGATATACTGCGAATTGAAAAAGTAATATTTTGAAACGGAGATATTTACTTTGGATAATCGGACCATCTTGCGTAGCATCCGTCACATTGCTAACAGCAGCAAGATCATTTTGTCGCTGCTTCTCATCGATTGCATTGTACTTCTCCCTACGAAACTCCATTAGAGCTACGCTTTTGATGCGGTAATTGGAGTCGCCGCGCGGAGTGTTCATCAGGAAGTTCGTACGCTGCAACAGTGAACCGATCTGTAAATAAATAAATAATAACCACAATTTCTGATGACTGTTCTAAACATTAATGGGATGTTTGAGTGTGTATTAGCATTTAAAATTACGATCAGCTGTGGTTTCATTTATTAAATCTTATGTTTACTTGGATACATACAATAAACCAAACATCACGAGAGCACTCGCACTTGTATTCAAACAGAGGAATCCCACGAATAGATTCGCTTTTATATAATTTTAATATTGAGTATATTTTGACGAGTTTTACCCGTCATTTTATTTGGGGCTTCCCGAGAATTCAGTAACATACACATATAAATATATTTTTCAAGTCTCAAAGAGAATATATTTGTTTATGTCTAGACATTCAACATAGATAAGCTCCCAAGTGCATAGTGGAGAAAATATTTACGTATACCTATACATACATATTCGCTTATCACTTTCTGCATTGGTAGAACAAAATTACATTTTAACGTTAACAATTTTTTTGCCTTTGCAATTTTGCATGCATCTATAGTAAATTATAGTCAAGACGCACATGCATATGCATGTGTACTTATTATTACAAACACACATACGATATACATATGTCAATTCTCTGCCTAACAATAGCTTATAGAACCGGCTTAGCGCACATGGCCCACCATTTACTACAGTTCTAAAAGTACAACAACAAAGAGGCGACTATAGATTACAGTTGAGACTGGCAAAACCCAAAGAGCTGCATGCAAGCGTATGACTAACAGATTGTGACAGCTGTGTCGGTTGAGAAGAGAAAAGTAGGGAGCGTGAGAGAGAGTGATAGAGAGGTAGAGAGAGGCAAAGTTGTGAAGCATTGATAAAACAAGTCAAATATAAAGAATTGCAAGATTGGCAAAACAAAGCGAAACACAATTAAAGTGTTTGAATAACAAAGAAAGCAACGATATGAATGTTCTACATGTGTAGTGTGTGTCGTAAGTACAGTATTTATACAGTATAGTCAATCAGTCTACAACTCCTGCTATTGACTTTACTGATCTCAACTAAATAGTTAATATCACTTATAAAACTGTAGCAATCGAAGCATTGGCATTAAATTAAACATTAAACATTAGGGAGTCTACATATAACAACTCAGATTATATATCAATAATTTCACTTTTCACAAAAGATCGACTGTTGACTGTATCTGTTCTATTTGTGTACAAAGCTTGGCTAGAAATCTCCGAAACAACAAAATATATATTTCACTTAAATAAAAACTTTTGCAATTTCAGAAATCTTCTCAGACCACCCTCGTATGTACGCACTCGTGTACTTACATTGTAAGCCCCATTTATGGAGAGTTTGACGCGCAACTCGGTGCTATTGGGCTCCCATAGCAGATGCTTTTCGAACTCCCTTCGCAGCGTTCGCTTATCCACGTACCAGCTGCTGCGCGCGCTCACCACCTGGATATCAGCCATCTTTAACAGAAAGCAGCCAATCAGCTCACGCTCTAAGGAATTGTAGAAAACAATTTAATTATTTAATTAATACTAAACTGTGCTAGTTAATGTACTCACCCCATGGCTTGCGTTGCTGCATGGTTGGGAAATCTGCATTGTTGCTGTTGTTGTTGGTGGCGTTGCCGTTGGCGTTGGCGTTGGCGTGGACGTTACAGTTGTGTTTGTTGTTGTTTGAAGTGTTTTTGTTGTTTAAGCTTACGAATGTGTTTGACGGCGGCGTCGCTGGCGGCGTCAAAATGGAAGGTGGCATTGTTGCTGTATTTGTTACTGTTTTTAATCTATTGGCAGGGATCGCCTTCTTTTGGCCACTGGCCTTTTTTTGGATTTTATTTTTTGTCATGGTAAATACGTACAAAAGGACAAAAATGCTTTGCACAGTACTTACAGACACGCACACACGCACACGTTCTCTTACACTCACACGCACACACACATAAACACATAAGCACACAAGCACAGCCTTGTACACACTGACTTAAAGTAGAAGTGCCAAAAGAAAACAAATAGAATTGATCGCACTCTCGATTCTGGTTTATAAACTGCAATTAAATATTAATTTTGTTTGTTTGAGTACAGAGCACAGCGATCGCACACACAAACACAAACGCACACAAACCAAATTGAAATGTTACAAAGAGCAACCTGCGCGACGCAATGGTTAAACGGTAAATGACAATTACCTTAGAAATGCGCTTTAATATTGACCTGGTAGCTGTCAGAAGCAATCGAGAGATATGCTGATGCTGATTCACTCACACGCTCTGCACAGAGAGCGATGTGCTCGGCTGATTAACTGTGCGTCTGTGTGTGTATGTGTGTGTGCGTGAGACGGATTATGGGATATGTGCGCGCGCGCTTCATGTAACGGTTAATAAAAGACACTATGCTTGCGTTGCCATACATAGCCAGAAAGTGCCGTGTATGCTTACGTACACACACATATGCATATACATCGCATATACATATATGCACATGTATAGACTTACCACTGCGAATTTTTGATTGCGATAAAAACATGCCACGCCTTCTTAAAATGTATTGTATATATATATTTTTGTCTGTTTTTTTGGTATGTATTAAAATGTTGCGTATAACACGATTTAAAATATAACTCAATTCAACATGTGTGTGTGATCTACAAAGCGTTCAAGTTGTGAAATTACTTGAGAGACACGTATACAATTTGTTGGTAAAACCTTTTTACTGTTAATAAGGACCACCTGAAGAGCTCACACGACCGCAACGGGAAAGAACCGACTTTAAACTGAACCTGCCTTTGTTAAGCAACAGCTATCAACAGGTCAAACAATAGCGTTAGTGTGACCAGCCTGTGAATTGTTAACTAATCCGATATACAGTATTTTATCGAGCACACCAGGTCACACTGCACAAGTTAATTTCGCATTTTAATTCGAAAACAGTTTATATTTATTTGTATGGTTAATCTTACATCACTAGTAAAAGAGTTTATAAATAAAAATTTATTTTTTGGCCAGCTTCAGTTTCTCGGAGCCAAATATGACGCCCGTATCAACGAGCTTGCGTTTCATGGCGAACGGATTAACGGAATTGAGGGGCGAGCGCGTCTCCCCATCCTTGGAGTCGCCTGCCTGCGACTCGGACTCGCCAAATAAATTCTCCTGTGTATCCAAGGCTGTGCTGACATCTGGCGTTGATGGGCGAGATGCTCCTGATCCTACTCCTGCTGCAGCTGCCTTAAATAAATTTGGAGAGTTGGAGAAGCGCTTTAAGGCCCCCCGCTTGGAGGCACTCAGTTCCATCGCCTTGGGCGCCAATTTCGGCGTCGTCGTTTGCATCGGAGCCATGGGTAGGACAATGGTGGCCGCTATACCGTTGGCGCCCAGTAGCTGTTGCTGCTTGCGCGCTTCCTGCACTGCCTCCAGCTGCGGCAACAGCTCGCACAATCTATCTGAGAGGTGAATCCGTCCGCGTTTTGAAGCATATTTGACTGCCAGCTGGAGCAGATCCGTGCAGGCAATAGACTCGATTAGTTCACGAGCCCGCGTCTCGCATTCGCTGCTGCAAGCCAGGGCAAACAGCTTGATGGCCGTCTCCATTTGCAGCTTCTCAGCGCCTTCCCACTGCATCAGGCTGGCCCTCAACAGAGTGTCCTCCAGCTCGGACTTCTCGAGCTCAGGATCGCAGAGCGGCAGCCGCATGCGCAGCTCCTGCAGCATGGGACGCGGATTAGTCATCGGATACGAGCTGCCGCGACATAGCACAGCCTCAATAATCTGTCTGCGCTCTGAGAGAGCGACTATGAAGTAGTTGTTGGACACACTGGAGCTCTGTTTTAGGGTGTCGCAGATGGGGAACCAGGCATTGCTCGCCCGCCGATAAAGCTGCACCAGGCCCATGTTGTCCGCAAAGCTGGGCGAGCCCACATCCGTGAACCCAAGCCAATTAAGTTGCCTTCCCGGCGTCAAAGGCAACGCCAGGTTCTCCACGCGCAGGCTCAAGCCACTCACATTAACCAACATGGCAGCCAGGTGCTGCTGGCTCTGGCTGCAGCCGGCGGCATGATAAACGCACAGCACGCTATTCTCGTGTCCAGCCAATGCGACCACCTGGCCGGGCAAGCTCAGCACCTCTCGCTGCGTGCCCATCACGCTGAAGAGGCGCAGAAAGTGATTACTGGTGGCCGCAGCAATCAGATGACTGGTGGCCGCCAACGCCTCCACACTCTCGCAGTCCGGCAGGCTCAGCGACCACTCCTTGTTGCCAGCGGCAGCCAAGGCGATGACCACAAGCTTGCTGCTCTCCGTGGAAGCCAAAGCCAGAGCGCTGCGACTGAGACTCGCCAGATTATGTTGATTGTAGTTGTTGCTCAGGTGGAGCGCATGGTGCACGCTCGCATCATGGAACTCTACGTCAATAGCTCCGTCCCCAGTTGGCTCGGTATGTGCTGTCACAATGCCCACATCGTTCCAGGCCAAATAGTGATGCTCCAAATCAGTTGGTGTGGCGCCTGGTTGGAAGGAAGCCTGCTGCTTGAAGAGCTTTAGCTGAGGAGCAGCTGGCACAGTAGAGCTGCTGGCTATTGAATGCTTCGACTGCTCGTCGTCTATTTCATCTGGCACATAGCCCGATTTGCTCATCACTTTCCGCTTCAACTGCTCCAGGCTAACGCCATCGCCATCGTCATGCTCCGCAATGTCATCATCCTCTGCGCCATCAAATTCAAATCCAGTGCCTGTCAACAGCTCGTCCTGCTCCTCCTCCAGCTCACCATCTAATCCGTTTCGTGTCTCTTCTTCGCCCGGAAAAATGGTGCCCAATTGTCCGGTGGCATCACAATACGCCACTTCATCAACATTGGCTGGATTCCAGGCGAGGCACGTGATGGATTTGCAATCGCTGGGTGGTGCCTCCACCGGCAGTGCCTTCCGGCGCACCACATCGAAGATGCTCAGCTCCCCGCTAGTGGTGCCCGCTGCCAAACGCTCGCCATTCGGCGAGAACTGACAGCAACTGTAGTTGCTGGAGACACGATCATCCTGTAGCTTGTAGGCCACCTCCCAGTTGGATGTGTTGAGGACAATTATCTCCTTGTCTAGCGCATAGGCCAACTGTTCACCGCGCAGTGGCTCAAAGCTGGGCGTGCCGAACAGGCTGGCGCTCTCAAAGCTATTCACACGCGGCAATCCTGATATACTCTTCAGCTCTTCGCCCGTCTCAAACTGCCAGATCTTAAGCAGACCATCGCCTGCCACCGAAGCCAGCAGGTGTCGTTCAGCATACATATCCAGAGCTAAAATGGGTCCCTTGTGCCCCTCCAGCGTGCTCTCGGCGCCCGCATTGTCACCCTTCAGCACTTTGATATGTGTATCCTCGCTACCCGCAGCTGTAAACGATCCACAGACTCGCAGGCACGTAACAGGTGCGGTGAACCGCATTAGTATTCCATCGCTGTCCATGTCTGGGAATGTGTATGCGTGCACCGTGTTGCGGTCTGTGGAGGCCAACAGGCGGCTTCCCGTGTGCGCAATGCACATGACAAACTCGCCCAAGCAGGTGGATCGGGGATCATCGTCGCTGATGCAGGTCCAGTGGCGTATGTCGCCATCAGTGCCGCAGGTGATCATAAAATCACCTTTCGGCGTGTACAGCAGTCCTGTGTACCCATTAGTGTGCGCATAACGCAGGGAACTGCGCGAAAAACTCATTTTTTATATTAACGAATTTGTTTAGTTTCGATCTTTGTTTCTCCCGCTTTTCGCGCCAAAACAAAACTGACCAGTGCTACACAACGTTAAACATTCTGAACAAACTGGCATACCATTCGTGTATCAGTGCAACAAATTTAATTTTGATTGCTCAATGAAATAAAAAATTAAATAACTCAGCACCACATTGAGAAACATTAAATCAGATAAATTAAATAAATACCTATTCATATAACAATATATACCACATTCACCATCCACAACTTACGTGAACAGCATACCTGGCACACAATTAATCAGCTGTTTGTATAAAAAACCTTACTAAACACTGCGCAAAGAAATATAAATAATTACATCTATGTGATAAAACATAAAAAAGTGCAGAAAGTAAACTTAATTTTTATTACAAACTGTTATATACCGACTTATCATGGATCTCACGTAAACAACGTGTACCAAACAGTTGTTTTTCTCTCTTATTATTTTCGTAGCTTTTGCCGGCATTACGGCATAATAAATATTATTCAACAATGCTTAACGCGTGTGCGAAGCGTTTAACAAACAAATATGGTGCATGGCGCTGCCTTTCGATGCAGCCATCGCACATGAATATTTTCGACAGAAATGCGAAACGACTGCAAAAGGAAAGAGCGGCACTCAAGTGAGATCTATAAGCTTGCCAATTGGAACTATTTTAAAACGATTTTATTCCCAACAGCACAGATGTGGCGCTTTACGATTATCTGAAGGAGGAGGTGGGCTTTCGGCTCGCGGACCGCGTCTTTGACATAAAGCGCGAGTTTAAAACCGCTGCCGATGTTGGCTGCAATCGTGGCTATATATCAAAGCACATCCTCGCGGAGAGTGTGGAGCACCTGACCTTAACCGACACAAGTGCCTCAATGCTGGAGCAGGCGCAGGGCACTCCAGGTCTTCGAATGAGCAAATTGCTGCAAGACGAGGAGCAACTGGATGTGGGTAAACAAATGAAGTTTATAAATAAGCGAGGCATATCTAAATATTTCGTTTGCCTCTGCAGTTTGAAGAGAACTCCATGGACCTGATCATATCCAGCTTGAGCCTGCACTGGGTGAACGATTTGCCTGGCTGCTTTGCGCGCATTAAGCACAGCTTGAAGCCCGATGGCGTGTTTATTGCTTCGCTATTCGGCGGCGACACGCTGTATGAGCTGCGGTCCTCATTGCAGTTGGCTGAGCTGGAGAGGAAGGGCGGAATCGCCCCTCACGTTTCGCCCTTTACTCAGATCCGGGACATTGGCTCGCTGCTGAATCGAGCCGGATTCACGATGCTAACCATTGACACAGATGAGCTGGTCATCGGCTATCCCAGCATGTTTGAGCTAATGTGGGATCTGAAGGGCATGGCCGAGAACAATGCCGCTTTCAACAGACCCGCTCACCTAAGCCGCGAAACGCTACTGGCAGCCAGTGCCATTTACAAGGAGCTCTACGGCAAACCCAACGAGGAAGGCGTCCCAGCGACGTTTCAAATTATCTACCTGGTCGGCTGGAAGCCGGGCCCCAACCAGCCGCAGCCGCTGCCCCGAGGCACCGCTGAGGTATCGCTCAAGGATCTGGGCAACATATTTGAGAAGGGCGGCAAAATCAAAATCGAGACCGAAACCTGAACCTATTCATACGTCTCAGAGATTGTTCAACAAATTGTGTTTATGTTTGAAACGCACTTCAAAAATTTAATTTACATCGAACTTGTAACTTAAATAAAGTTAAATTAACTTATTTTCAGAAAAGCAAACTGCTAATTAGACGAACACAAAGTTCAGTGCGCGCTAAACTTAATTTACGCATATACATAATGGTTCTTCCTCTTGTTGTCAAATATATAAATTACTTAAATTTAATATGTATATATCTTTATATATAAACTTGCATAGTGGGCATACAAAACAATACGTCGCATTCGCACACGTTATGTAGATAATCGTAATCGTAATCATATTCATAATCATAATCATTCGTTTGCTCTTGTTGTATATATATCAACTCACTTGCTAATATTTGGTAGCATGGACGTAACTCTTTAATTTGTTTATATATATGTTTGTTTGTTTAACGTTGCTTTGTATTCTGTTTTGGTGTATGTATATACAAGTACAATTTACAACATGCCTATAATAATAGCTCTATAATTCATATTCTCTTTAGTTTACTTTGTATTAAATACATGTTGCTCTTGCTACAACAAATATCTGCGTTTACTTCTCGATTGCTTTTCTTGCATTTTATAATTTATTATTTCATATTTAATTTTTTTGTTTTTTTTTTGTGTTTTTTTCTTTTTATTTTTTATTGTATTGGGAGCTTGGCCCTTGTCAGTTGTTTTTTTTTTGGCTCTGTGCAAAGTTTCTTTACAAGCACACTCTGTTAAGTATATATATACAAAATCTATACGTATATATAGTTATATACATACAAGTAATTTGCCGAATAATTGATTGATTTCTTGCGAACAATTTTGTTAAGAACACGAACTAGAAATTTGAGAAGCTTTTTTTGGCTTGCGTTTTACATTACATTTAAATATCAGTTTTCAGTGGCAAGGCGACAAAGCTTAAAACTAGGCGAGAACGACGACGAATGACGGGACATGGAACACAATTAGAATGACTTAACGGTCACATATGGCACTCTTACGGGCGTCGATGTTGCCGTCGTCGTGGTCGTCGTCGTCCTGGCTGCTAATCAGCCCAGCGCCAGCGGCGAACGCGGCGGCACGGGTGGCGGTGTTGCAGTGTTTGTTCTAGTTGTTGCATTGCTTGTTGCAGCAGTGTTTGTTGTAGTAGCTGTTGTTGTTGTTGTTGTTGTTGCGGTTGCTATTTTAGTGTGTGTTGTTGCTGCCGCGGCGGACATCGCTTGAGATGCCGGCGGCAGCTGACGTCAGGTGCCCAGCAGCAGTTCACGTTGCGGTGCATTTTGCAGCATGTTGGCGGTCTTTAAATGAACGCTGCAAAAAAAGAACATTGTCAATTATTCAGATATAATTTAGAAAATATATTGGGAAAGGCAAAGACTTTACTTATTGTCCTCCAGCGACATGGTCTCCGACGAGCCGTGAGAGGCAACTGAAGTACCTGCAAGCGAACTTCGAATTGAGTGCGAATCCTCGGGTACAGTAAGCGTAACTAATAGTTTGTGTATTCGTTTGTTTTGTTTTTATAGAGTATATAGTATAGTTAACGTTTGCCAATGTGTTTAGAAGTAGTTCGTTGTTTTCCAATTGTTGCGTTTTCCAATGCAGATTGAAGATTTTTGTATTTATTTTCAGGGTTTTTGTTTGTTTTAAGAAAACAATTTCACATTTAGTTTGATTACGAATTTGTTGTTAAATAGTTTAGTTTTTAGTTTAGTTTAGTGTATGTTGTGCAAAATAAAAATGGTTTCATATTATAATTCATTATCGATTGTCAATAAGCTGCAATAGAGTTTGTCTAGGTTCAAAGGACATGCAAAAGTGACACAAACACAAAACTTGCAATAAGAAATCAAATCTTCAGTACAAAAATCATATATATTTATTTTAGCTATATATATATGTCTAATAAATGTTTTCAGCTAGAGCTACAATCTGAATTTGGCGTTGTGTGAGTTTAAGTAGCGAAAGAAATGATATATAAATGCAAAACTTAATTTCGGCAGAAACATAATTAATATGCAGTTACATTTGAATATATATGTAGATAGACTTCTTCTATGCATATAGGGAATATAACAGATTTGAGGGCATTAATAAATACGTGTGTAGAGTAGTTAATAGTTTAGGTTAAGTGTTTCTAGTTAGGTTGTGCATTGAAAATCGTTGTACGTATTGCTGGAATCGTTGGTATCTTAGGAATTATCAGTTTTATGTTTGTTTTCGTTTTTGGAATATACACATATATATATATGACTGATCTCAATATATATGTTAGGATAATATCAGTTGCGTGTGTGTTTGAGAGAATTACGCTAAATACAAAACGTTGACATTAGACAACAACAAAAATTCACGTTTAACAAATTTGTGTGCTAAGCAACAATTTTCGATAGCCAAAGAAACTAAAGCTAATTACTAATTAATGTAAATTTGTAACTAATCGATTGGCATTCAGTTGAGCGACGGCAAATCAATTGAATAAAGATTATAAATTCAAGTACAAAATCAACTTAAGAACTACGACATTTATACGATTGCAGACTGAAGATTGAAGAAATGAACAGACTAAAGTCGCGTGTTCTCCACGCTCAGCGCATCATCATCAACATCCACATCCACATCAACATCATTAACAATGACCACATCATAGCTCTTCTCGTTATGATGCTTGACTGCTTTGGCTAAGTTCTCCTGCGTCAGCCTATCAGCTCCGTTCTCAACCAGGATGCGTTTGCTGTGCTGCTGCGGTTGGCGATGATTCTCGTGCTGCAGCTGCAGTTGCTGGCCTTGCAGCGCCTCCAGCGCCCTGTCCAGGTCGAGTCGATGGCGACTGTCGCTATCGCTGCTATAGCTATGCCGCTGACTGGACAAGCGGTCGGCTGAGATGTGCTGCATATAGGACTGCTGCTGCTGCGACTGCTGCCAGTGGTAGTTGAGATTGTTAACGCTCTGGCTGCGACTGTCCTCGGGCCCGGTGATCACAAAGCCATTGCTGTATAGCGAATAGCTGCTAATTGCCGGCGAGGTGGCTAAACTAGTCATACTCTGATAGGTTTTCATTGAATACGCATCACCTACGGACAATAGAGATTATGCAGTGTTTTTTGTTTCGAATGGTTTTGGTTTAGTTAGATATTCGGTAGACGCCACACACAGAGTTTGAAACATGTTTCCACAAGACAAATCCCGCGCAGACATTGAGAAGCGTTTGAGTAAATGCGTGTGATATACATAGATGGAGCGGACATTGTTAGACAGATGTAATTCAAATGGAACAATATGGATCATTATACATATATATAAGTCTGGAATGACGTGAGCTGAGCGCATATTTGATAAGCGGCGGTTTATGCTTGGGCTTAATTAATTTTATTCACATATATATATGTACATAAGTAGTTGATCTCGCATCCATTCATCGTTATATATACATTCTTTTTAGTTTTAGTGAGCACAACAACCACAACTCGCAACCGCAGCCCAGAACCGCAAAAGAAAACAAAAACAGGGTATCACATAGTCCATTCCTTAAGTTTAGCCAATTACAGACGTTTAATTGGGTCAGCGAACTTTACGATGCGTACTCAATGCAACATTTCGGGTTGAAGTTCATTATAAACAATTAACAGAAAACCTTGCAAGTTAATAGGAAATTAAAGATGTCTTTATGTGGACACGATCTCTTTTAAACAAAAGCAATTAAACAAATAGTATTGTTTAAAAATCGACCAGCACATAAAAAAAAATTTATATATATAAAATATTAATATATACAACAAATGGGGAGACTTCATATACAGGAATAAATACATTCGCCAAACGCTCAAATAATGAAACTTTGTACAAAACTAAAACGATCATAAGACTATAATCTATTTGTAAACTATAACAATTTAGGTTTGATTCGATTCCAAATAAACATATGCATACATGTATCTAAACTGATTTCGGAGCTTGCACCACACACACTACAAATTACAATCAAGTGTTGTTTATACATCATAGCAAATGTGTTGTTTTTAGTAGAGAAGCAAGCGTTAGTTATAGAGTGTAAAGGAATAGTCGAGTTTAGTAGTTGTGCCAGTGAGTGGATAGATATGTATGTGCAAAAACTCACCAGTTGCGCACTCGGATGTCTCGTAGGACACCGTGGATTGTACTTCAATTGCGTTTTGTTCTTGTCTGCCAATGTGGGAATAATAATGCATTAGCAACTGTGAAAACACATTAAACGTGCAGATGTTCGCACCTTGATATCACATCTGTTAAGACTTGCTTTTCCGTGTCGGTATAGTCACGTCTGCGTCCGGTCTTCTTCTCGCGATCCGCCTCCACGAAGACGCCGAGCGGCCGCGTGGGAAACTCATTGGTTTTCGCTGGTGGAGGTACATCGAGTTTCAGATCCTTCAGCTTCTTCATGACGCGCTCTAGCGCCTGAATGGCATCGTCGTCATTGTAGCCGAAATTCTTGTGCAGCTTCACCTGCAGATACTCAATGATGCCGTCCATATCTTTCAGGCGCAACAGCTCATCCTTATGCAAGTAGAGTATGGTGACGGCCATGGCCAATATAACGCGGTCGCCATCCAGCAGAAAGATATCCCAAACACGTAAACTTAAGCTAAAAGGTACCTGGAAATGCAGGAAAGTATTCATTAATTAAGCGAAACATAATTTTACATATCTCTTGCGTTTACTCACGCGCTCCACGAAGACCACGAAGAACCACTTGATGGCATAGAGCAGTGCATCCACGTTGTGCTTCATGAAGTGTTTGTGCAGCTTGCGCATTATCTTCGACAAGATGCGATCGTGATGCTCGATGAAGCGCGTCAGCTTCGGAAAGCCCTCGATGAACAGACCGTGCATGCCGTACTTGCGGTCCGTGATGAGCGTGTTGAGTGCCCAGAACGCCTCCTCCTCCTGCATGTACAGCAGCAGCACTCCCGCCACACACGCCATGCCCTGGCAGTAGCCCAGCTCGGAGTTGTAAATGCTGTAGGCGTTCAGTACGTTGAAGAGAGAGCATTGCTTGACGCTGTATCTCTCCCGATAGGCCAGATTGTCGCGGAACTGGCGATTGACGTCCGCATCGATTTGGCGCGTCTCCGTGGCATTCTCTTTGGCCATCTGCAGCATGCGCGCGTACACACCCACATTGTTGTCCATCGACTGCTGCACGTTGAGCAACTGCTTCCATGCCGGCCAACGCATGCGATCCGGTATGCCCTTGTAGACCCGCTTATGCAACTTGTCCTGCGGCGGCGGCCAGTGATTGAGCATCTTCACCCACTTCTTGTCGCGCTCCAGTTCGATCTTCGTGCGCTGCACCTCCTGGGAGTCGCGCGACGATGGCAGGCGGGAGTCGTGCATGAAGCCGTATCTAGAGACAAGATACATTAAACACACGTTAGCGTTGACAATTGCCATGGCTGATAAGATACTGGCAGGCAGCAGTAGCGAACGATTTCATCAGCTCTACAGAATTCCCAGCTGAACAATGTTTCTGCATATAAGCGACACAGCTAGGCCATATCTTGATATGAGCCTATTTACTTTTGAAACTGATTGATTGCTAGGCCCTCCAGCTGGATTAACAGTTCTCTCTGAAGACTTCCTTAAGTGGCGATTAACGTTAGTTCTGACCATAGCTAGGCTAGTGCTAGCTGATAAGATATCAGTATAAATTATTAATTATATAAAAAATGTCTCAAACATTCCATTATCTTGTGAGATATGAATATGCGTCAGCTAAACGCACTTTTAATGCGACCAGCAAGATTATGATAAAATCAGACTATTCGCATATTTTAAAACTTTTCTTTAATACGCCCTCTATTGTTGGCACATTATTCCGATTAACTGTTATTTATGCATTAGTCAGAACACACGCACACACACACATACGAACAAAGAGAAACAAAGTCCGTCCACACTTACTTGTCTGTTATGTGATAGATCTCAAATGTGGGATTCTCCCAGGAGTCGACAATGTTATGGGGATCCAGGCCCAGCTCATAGCGCTTGAATATATCCTCACGTTCGTCCTCGGCGCGTTTGACTAATGCGTACTGCTGCTGTTGTTGTTGCTGGTGTTGCTCGCCATTGTCGTGGGCGGGCGGAGCGGCTGTCATTGTGGGCGTGGGCAGGCAATAGGCATCCAACTGCTGCTGCTGCTGTTTTTGTTTTTATTGCTGTTGCTGTCGACGTCGTCGTCGTTGTTGTTGTTGTTGTTGTTCTCCGCTGTGGCTCCGTTCAGTGTTTGTGTGTGCTTGGCAAGAATGTTGAATGGGAGCGGCTGCTGTTGTTCGGCGATAGCGCGAAACTTTTTATTTTTTGTAAGATAAAAGCGAACATTATAATAAACATGCATTAACATATGAAAACGAACTCTAGAGCGCACACATACACGAGCACATAGTCACACACTCACACACACACACACACACCGCAATCAACAGTAAGTCTTGTACATTCATTTAAATGCAAGTCTTCGATTTCACTGCAAAAAAAGTTTGTTGCATGTGCGTGTGTGTGTGTGTGTGTGTGTGTGCGAGTGAGTTTTGCTTTTTAAATATGCAACAACAACTACAAAAGCAGCAATTGCAAGAGAGTGCGAGTGCGAGTGAGAGAGCGAGTGCGCGCGAGCGTTACCAAATGACGTGATATTCAATAATATTTAAAAGCGTCCCTGAAGCGGCATCAACTTGAAAACAACAACAAAATAACGCAGAAAGTTGCTCAAAAACTAAAAAAAAAAAAACGCCCCCACACAGCAATGAATTTGGTTTAGTTAAGTTTTCAGCTAGCGTTTATGTTTTTGTTTTAATTATCTATTTTCACTAATATTGTCGCCTTGCATTTATCTTGCATACACTTCCTGTTTTGATTTTGCAGCAAAATACATATATATCAGTTTTTTTTTGTATTTTTGTCAACACTCACGCTCACACATACTGACACGCACTCGTAAGCCACACACACACTTGCACGCACATATACAGCGTTTTGTTCTGGTGCTTTCACTGTTTTCACATTTGCTGTATTTCTATAGTGGATGCTGTTGTGTTTATATTTGGCTTATTACCATTTAATTTTGCTTTAATTTATATACAATTTGTGTTCAATTAATGAAAATGAGCACATTTGCTGTTTTTCTCAGCCTGCATGTTGAGCGAGTTTCGACTTAACAGAACTGACTGCCCTCACTTAACAGATGACTGTTTAGTTAACATCTAGCAGCGTTGCCACCGTTTACTATTTGGCGCGCGTCACCGTATGGCAACCGCGGGCGCAAAGAACCAGCTCGATACGCTCACAGAAACTTATCGATAGCACTGATATAGCTGGTTCCTGTGTCTTCGACCATTTTTATTTGCGTGTATGTAGTTTTAATTGTGCTGGTCGAGAAAAATTGTGTGAAAAGTCCATGAAAACGTTGCAAATACAACGAAAAAGTGTTGTGCTGTGCACTAAACGCTTACGCGTACTGAATAGTATTCAAAAAACAATGTACATACAGTAATTCCATTGAATAAAACGGGTAAGAAAAAGACTATGCCTAAAGTGCGTAGCAAATTGCTCTCACAAGAGTTTCCCACACACACGCACACACACACATAGCCAGAGACTTGATCAAAAGAGCTGGTTTGAATGATGCCTGTCATCGGTCGATTGTGAATTAGATCGACAATAATCGAAATTAAAAACTGCAATCAAACATTCTGCTTCTTTTTACAATTCATAGCATTTGTCCATCAAAGACGATATCGCCTATACTTCAAAGCACTTTGCAGCTGAAAAGTTTTGGAGATAATCAACTGACTGTTTCGCTGTTCGATCGCCATGGTCTCAACGCGCCAAATGTGCGGCAGTGCTGGAGGCGCTGGTGGGTATGATGAGGTGCCGCCAATAGCCACTCGTGCCACAGTAGTGCGTCGCACTACACACTATCAGCAACAACACCATCAGCAGCAGCAGCAACTGCAACCGCAGCAACAACAGCAGCAGGTTGCTACCGTTTCGCCGAGTTTAAATTTTCTGGACTTACCCACGGAGCTGATCATCAAAACGCTCGGGTACTTGGATTATAAGAAAATCAGCAACTTAAGATTGGTAAGTAAGCAGTAAGTGTTTGCTGCAAGACTCGGGAACAGGTGGGGTTGGGGTGCGATAGGCTTGTTACAAGTGCAAAGCGAGTTTCATTATTTAATCAATAAAAAGCAATTTGCAAAATGTAAGTAGAATGCGCGTGGGTCGTCGATGGATGGATGGTTGGGTCACGGGACGCGGGACGCGGGGTAGAAGCATGTTGTTCCACTACCTGCATGCACTTGTACTTGTTGTTGTTGTTGCTGTTGTAATATATATTTTTGCCACTCAAAAGTCGTCGGCGACTAGAGCTGAGCGCAGGATCGTGACACGCACGAGCACGATGCATGTCTGTGCGTGTTCACTTGTTATTGCAATATTTATTATTTTTGCCATTCAAATGTCAGCACGAATATGTTTGCACACGATGCACACGAATGCTTGTGTGTGTGTGCAGGTAAACAGGTAAACAGAAGAAGTAAGGTAGAACCTCCCTATTAATAATTATAGGTTCGACTCTATAAATCATATGTACATACATACATATATTTGGTAACTGTAGAATTATTTTTAAACAAGAACAGCAGTTTGAAACCTCCCTATTGGCATAGCTTCCCTATGATGAAAGGTACGATAAAAATATATTAACACTTATAGCTTCGATGCTATAAGTTATGTATTTTTTGGGTTAGCAGACTGTAATGGTATTATATTTTCTGTAGTTGTATATACATACTTGCATATATATGTATATGGAAAAGTCCTATTGGAAAATATACCTTCATATCGCCTTTTTTCTGTATTATTCGCCAATTCTAATTTTGATTATGAATATTAATAATACAAACGTTACGTCGTGTCACGCAGAAGTGCAACACACATCACAATCTCTAATTTTTTTCTCGACTTTTTGTCATGCATTTGATTTTGTGTTCACATTCGTCCGTTTGCCTTTGTGTGTGCGTGTGTATGTAGCGCAAGTGTGTGTGTGCGTGTATCTGAGAATATGTTGTGTGGAGTAGGTAGCCAATCGTAATTTGATATATTTATGAGATGCGCTGAAATTCGGGATGCGGGCTGCTGCTGGCGCTCTGCTGCTGCTGCTTCTGAATTCAAGACCAATTATGAATTTAAAATTAATATACACACTTTGCTTGGTTTTGCTTGCAGGTGTCGAATCGCATGAACGACATTTGCATGAATATGTTGAATGCGGCGTTCGCGAGGCAGATTAAGACGACTTTTAATCGCTTTCAATCGATTAAGTCGAGTATGCCGCGTCGCGAGTCGGCTCGGCGCCATCATCCGTTGGCCTGCGAATGCGACATTATCGAGACTTGCTATATGCGGCTTTCCTTGCTCCAGATGTCCATGGGCAAGCACATCGAGCGTGGCCACTGCTGTTTCTTTCCGGGCGCCGTAAGTGAAGCTTGTTATCAATTTGATTGCCTCTGTCTTAACTCGATTCTGATTCCTTTTTAGATTCTGGATGAAGTACACTCAATTCTGAACTATATCAGTATTACGCCGCGCCTGCAGCGTCCGTATCGTGTCACAGATGAACTCTTTGATCTCTCCACCATGGCCATGGAGTACTTTAAGGATCGCATTGAGCCTACTCTGCCGGGCTTGGCGTACTTCAACAAGGACTTTTTCCAATTGCCCGTTACCACAAAGCGGCGTAAGTCGCACTCTTTGATCTCCTTTAAAAGACGACTTGACATATTCCTTCTCTTTCAGCTACCTTAGCTATTAGCTCAGATCTCTCGGACAGTTCGAATAACTCACCACCTCAGAACCACATGGTGTTGCGTAAGGGCATACGCAAGATCAAGCAGGGCATGAAGATGTACAATAATCAGCTGTCGGTGCTGCGCACCGAGTTGCGAAACTGCAAACGCAAATCCGCTGAGCAGAGCAAGCAGCTGACTGAACAGCAAAATCTCTTGGCGGAGCATCAGAAGCAGACGCTTGAGTATGCCAATCGGCTGGATGAGAATGACAAGAAGAACGAGGAAATGTCTCGCAAGTTTTCCACATTGTTGCAGGTGCATAAGCAACCAGATCACTTCAAATATTCACTATTATATATATTTGCGTATTTCGATCCTTGTAGGAACTCAACAAGTGTAAAACCGAGTTACAGTTCTGGCGCTCTAAGAGCCCTGCCATACCGTCGGTCTGCAGTTCGTGCAATTTGAAGGTGACGCCAGTGTTGCCGCACGAGGACTTAAAAGCGCTGGTAAATCAAGGTGTCGATCCGGATAACATAATCATAATCAACGACGAGGCCGAGTCGGAGGAGGCGGCTGCCGCCAATGTGGACGGCTGTGAGGTGAATGTGTGCGTCGAGAATCCTTTCGCCTTGCCAGATGCGGCAACCACATCCAAGCTGTTGTCCGTGAATACGGCTGCCAAAAATCTCAAACGCAAGTATGCGGCAACGATGATGGACAGTGAAATCGCTGCAACGTCCAATATAATTGCGTCCAATGCGACAACGCCGTCTCAGGATCCAACAAGCGAACAGGTCGAGGCCAGCACCAGCTGTGGCTATTCGACAAAACTCTTTTATGGCAATCATCAGCGCAGCGGCGTGATTGTGAGTCCAGTGTCCATTAAGCTGGTGCCAATGCTGTCCCCCAATGGCAATGAAATAGAGAAGGGAAACGAACAACAGTTGCAATTGCTCCAGCCAATCAAAAGCGAATCGCTTCAAGCAACTGCTGAGCCCCATTTGAGCAACGTTGTTTTCGTGGAGCAAATGGAGGCGAAGAAGGCACGTAGAGTACAAAAGGCCAATAGGTGCTTAAATGCACCTGGCAAACGCAGTAAATAAGCATAAAAACATATACAAATTAAATTTTTTACTACTTATACATACACACATATATTTACATATAAAAGTCGCGCGCGCACACACGCCCCATCGCGTGCGTGTGGTGTGTGAGTGTGAGCGCGCAATGTAGTGTTAACAGGCAAAAACAACAACAGAGGAATCAAATTAAATATACATAAATATATAGTTATCTATATGTAAATGTATCTTTTACGAACATCGAATGCATTAGGCATTCTGATTATCATTATTATTATTATTATTATTATTACGATTACCATTTACAAAATGTATCTGTATGCTCTATACACCCACACATAAATACAGCCGCAAGTAAAACACTTAAAATTATTTTAAAACACATATACACAACAATTTGTATGTAGTTTTGAAATGTCGGCAGAGCAAGAGCCATAATTATAATTTAAAAGTAATATTAGAAGCCACACAGAGCACACCAACACAACAAATAAGGCAGGTGTGAGGAAAAACAACAAACAAACAAAAACAATATAAATCGTGAAAAGAAATGGCAAAGAAATATTTTAAATAAAACTTTAATGCATACAAAATCAATTAATGTTGTTTGATATTTTTACTGAACCGACTTATGCATTTAAATCTAACAGTGTTTTTAAATATGTTATAAATTCTGGGAATAAAACTATTTAGTTAGTTTACCTTGATTTAGTGCTGTTTGGGAAAAAAACGAAAGTAAACTCAAAAAATCGACAGCGTTGCCACTCATTTCATGGGCGGTAATGACAGTTACTTTTAGAAGCGATGTACAATTCTGTTTGCTTATCGATTGTGATAATGAGTGAAGATTGACAAAGCCTGACTGCTGAAAAGCGATGACTTATTTATTAAATTTATTGTAATAGCTCAGTAATTAAATTATTTGAGAGCAAAAAATTGAAAACTGTTTTTAAAAAAGATCTTGTAACTTCAAACACCTACACCTGTTTTCGTGTTAAATTGAAAACCGATACATCGCCATATATCGTTACGATAGCCCTATTTTTAATAAGGGCCGTTAATTATCGATAGCAATTAAGCATATTGAAAATACATAAAAACTCTGTGCGTCCAGTAAAGAGAACAATCAGCAGTCGCTGTTACTGTTGCTGTTGCTTAAGAGACAACTAACTAAAAATAATCTAATATGTATGCGGCGATACGCACGCAATTAGCCAAAGTACTTAGCAAGCCGAGGCAGCCAGTCGAGAGAGTCACGCTCCTGCTATATTTATAATTGGCGAGTTCCAAGTGAAGCGTCTGCCAGTCGCTCTCTGCTCGCATTGCCGTGAAAACACGAATTTCGTCTTTTTGTTCTTTGCAAAGGTACAACACGTAATCGGTGCAGATGCAAGAGTACAGCGAAAAATTGGAAGATACCTACGATGAACAACTGGGCAGGTACTGGAAAATGATTTGATATACATACAAATATATGTATATTTGTTAGTTTTTGTATAAATGTTGCAGGCATTTGGTGGCCAGCATGAGCATTGAGGCCGGCGAGACGCTGCTGGAGGAGCAGCCACTGCTGGTGGCGCCCCATTGGGAATGCGATCGACTAAAGTGCGCACAATGCCTACAGGAGTCGTATGTGATATGTCGCCGGTGCCAAGTGTATCCGCTATGCATGGACTGCAGCGAGCACGATGCGTTCGAGTGCGAGTTCTTTGCGAGTGGAGCCGGCAGTGGCATTGGCAAGGATCTGCTAATTAAGAATTATGGCATCTGTGCGCTGCTGAAGCTTTTATTGCTGCTCGAACAGCCCGATCAGCGGGCGCAATGCCAAATGCTGCTGGAAAGACCAGTTAAGCTGGAGGATTATCGTAATGAGGACGGAGTCTGGCAGGAGCATGAAGAGCAGGTGGTGCGTCCCATATTGGACAGTGGCCTAGCACAGGCTTTGTCGGAGCAGCAATTAACGTCGGATGCTTTGCATGCTCATTGCATACGCATCGATAGCAGCGCCTACGAGGTGACCGCAAGGGATGGGGATACACTTAAAGGCGTCTACGTACGCGGAGCTAGTCTACCACATAGCTGTGTCCCCAACACAGTGGTCGCTCTCGACGAGCAGTTCAATATGAAGCTATATGCTGCTGTGCCGCTCGAGAGCGGTACCGTCATCTACACATCTTACGCGAACCCGTTAATGGGCACCAGCCAGCGACAGCACCAGTTGCGCATGACTCGGCACATGGAGTGCGCCTGCGCCCGTTGCCTGGATCCCACGGAACTGGGCACCCACATGAGCAGCATGAAGTGCCGCGACTGTTCCGATGGCTATGCTGTTTGTGACCTGAGCGGCACTGGCGATTGGCGTTGCCTCGAGGCAAGCTGCGGAGCTGTCATCCCTGCTGCCGATGTCCACGAACTGCTCGCTGAAGTCGGCGGTGCGCTGGTCGAAGCGAAGGGTGAGCTGAGTGTCTACGAGTCCCTCCTCACCCAGCACAAACAGCTGCTACATCCCAATCATTTCCTCTTGCTGGACATCAAACAGAATATAGCGAGCATTTTGCGTGCAGCAGCTCTCATGAATTCTCTCAATGATCCTTGCAAGAAATTGTTGGCCCGCCGCGTGGAGCTCTGTGGCGATTTGCTGCCCATTTGTCGTGCTGTTGTGCCCGGTATCTCCAAGCTCTATGCCATTGCTCTTTTCGAGTACCTGCTGTCCTTCGTGGAACTTACCGAACTGCAGTTCGCCGAAGGCGATGTGGACAAAAAGGGCTATGCTGTAAGTGTACTGTGAAGAGTATAATCTTTGCCAGAATTAATGAAATCCCTCATTTATATATAGGCGCAACTGAAGCGTGCTCAGTCCGTGGCTAAGGAAGCGTTGGATTTACTGCAATTTGAGCCAGAGAATTCGGCGGAGGGCTTTCTAACCGAACGCATTGCCATGGAGCTGGAGCGCATCGAATCTGATCTAATGAAATACGGAAAACATTAAAATATGTCAGTAATTGAATAATTTCTGAAATTAATTAAAAGTTGTAAAATACGTAGAAAATATGAGTTAGACATTCATTCATTTGGAAATATTGATATAATGAACACACCATAGACGCAAATCTCCTTATGCAGAACGATCGCCTTTAATCGAAAATATTTATCTGCTAAATAAGGCCACCGTAAAATAGTTTTCGAACAAACATTATAATTTAAAATGCATATGTACAAATTTGATATAAAATCAATCAATAAAAACATGCCATATTCAACAAAATTAACAGAAAACCCAAGGTTTTGGTCGTCCTTTATTCGCATTTGAACCCATTGAAAATGGTAAAACATTATATGGTTTTGTGAAGATGTATGTAACAGGCAGAAGGAGGCGTGTCACATCCTATAAAGTAAAGAATTTGTTCAGCGCAACAAGACGAGTCAATATAGCCCTTCTTCGAAAGTATCTAAGCTAGAGACGACTTTTTACGAATTCCAAATACTAGAGACTTGTGTTTTGGGAAAAACACACATATGAATGTCAATAGTAAGTTCTGAAAGTTTGATGAAGATTGCCCATCTATAAGAAAAGTTATTCAATGATTAAGTTCCCATAGTAACAGCCACACTGCAGCCCTAGCGCAGTCGCTGCGTCAACTGCGCAGTTAACAGAGCGTGTGCTTATGCGTCCGTACACATGTGTGTGTGTGCATGTGTTGTTTGTATGCATACACAGACACACATGTGTACGGACACACAAGCACACGCTCTGCTAACTGCGCAGTTGACGCAGCGACTGTTCTTGGGCTGCAATTTGGGCATTACTATGGGAGCCATTGCTCTTCACAGGGTTCAGGGTATCTCCTAGTCGAGCAGGCTCGACCAGAGCGCTTTTACTTGTTTATATTGAGTTACTTTCTATAATAGGGAATATGAATTGGATTATTGTAATTGGAAATTTTTAAAATAATTGAGAAGGTTTTTAATTATTTTTTTTAATTACAGTCATATGAAATGATCTTTCAGAATATTATATTTATCATTAACCAATTAATGTTACCACTATAATATTGAAATGTTTTTTATTATTATTTTTAATAGATTCTAATATACTATCCCAAATCGTGGCCTGAGAAAGTTCAATAGCCAAACAAAAGCGCATTCCCTTAGAACTGTGGGCAATGGGGGCACAAGCGTCGGGCGTTGGGCAGAGGAGAGGAAGATAGAGATAAAATAAATTAAGAATCGCTTTTAAATATAAATACATCTAAATAGATGCAAGTAATGCAGTATCGCTCGAGACAATATCGGGGGCCCTCAGTCGACGAGTGCTAATTGGCAACACCAGATGCAAAACTTGACTAAAAGAAACGGGGAAACATTTTCATTGAAAATAAATATTCAGAATGGAAAACTTTGCCAATAAATGTGAAGTGAAAGAGAACGAGACGATGGGCAGGTGGGTGGATTAATCAAAAGAATACCGAAGTGATAGTGCCATATTAATATCCTGAATGCTCATATTAATATTCTGTTGAACCCCATATTCTCTCTAGAGAATATTATATTGAATACTATATTGAAACAGTGTTGAATGTTTTCTTGTAAAGTCTACTGACATATATATACTGGATTCATCCAATAGTGATAGTGCCACATTAATATCCTGAATGCTAATATTAATATCCTATTAAGCCCCATATTATCTACTCCATTTTATGCTCAAAATATGTTATACTGAATACTATATTGCAACAGTGTTGAATATCTTCTTGAGAACTCTACTGATATATCTTTATTGGATTAATCCAAAGAATACCTAAGTGATAATGCCATATTGATATCCTGAATGAAGCCCATATTCTCTCTGGAGAATGTTATATTGAATACTATATTGAAACAGTGTTGAATGTTTTCTTATAAATTATATATCTGCTGGATTTATCCCAAGAATACCGAAGTGATAGTGCCATATTAATATCCAGAATACTCATATTAATATCCTATTGAACTCTATATTCTCTACTCAATTGAATGCTCTAGAGAATGTCATGCTGAATACTATATTGAAACAGTGTTGAATGTCTTCTTGAAAACTCTACTAATATATTTCTACTGGATTAATCCAAAGAATACCTAAGTGATAATGCCATATTAAGTTCATGAATGCTCACAGAAATATCCTATTGAACTCCAATTTCTCTACCCAATTAAATGCTCTAGAGAATGTTATACTGAATACTATATTGAAACCGTGTTGAATGCTACTGAAAATGCTACTGATATATTTCTACTCGATTACTTCAAAGAATACCTAAGTGATAATGTCATATTGATATCCTGAATGCACATATTAATATCCTATTAAACCCATATACCCAACCCAATTGAATGCTCTAGAGAATGTTATGCTGAATACTATATTGAAACAGTGTTGAATGTCTTCTTGAAAAATCTACTAATATATCTTATCAAAAATAAAATTTTTTTTATACGCAAAGGTATGTAGTAGCTGCAATCGATATTAAGGCTGGAGAGACGCTGCTGCTGGAGCAACCGTTGCTGCTGCTCGCCAACAATGCCGATAGACGCTGCAGCAACTGCCATCAGTTGACCTCCACGTTTTGCGGGTAGGTACTTGACCAGCCTAATCTTGGAGAGCTTCTCACTATGTGACATCTTTTCTGTTCGGGGAGTGGGCAGCAAGTGCCGTCTGATGCCGCTCTGTGTGGAGTGCGTGGAGCATGCTGAACTTGACTGCCAGCGCTTGGCTAAGCTGCAGCTGCAGTTAGAGCAAGTGCAGCAGCTGCAAGCGCATCCAGAGATTGTCAATGCACTCAAGTTTTTACTGCTGAGAGAGCATGCCGAAACGCAGTCTCCGTATGATGAACTACTCCAGATGGAGGCACATCTGTCGCAGCGTCGCGAGACGGAAATCTGGCGCAATTACCAGACGCAGGTGATACAGCCACTTCAGGCAGCCGGATTGCTCACGCAGTTGCGCAATGGCTCGGAGATCAATGAGGAGCTGCTGCAGCGCCTGCTGGGCATTGCGGACATCAATGGCTTTGAGATACGCGCCCCGGAGTCGGGGGGTTCCATGCGCTGCATCTATGTGAGAGCCGGCCTGTTCGTCCACAGCTGTGTTCCCAATCTCGTAGCGGCCATCGATGAGCAGCGACGCATCAAGCTCTATGCGAATCGTTCCATAGCAGCCGGGGAAACTCTATACTACTGCTATACGAACATTCTGCTGGGCACGGAGGAGAGGCGTCAGATTTTGAAGATTGGCAAGTGCTTTGATTGCCAGTGTGTGCGCTGCCTGGATCCCACCGAGCTGGGCACGCACATGAGCAGCTTCGTGTGTGTTCACTGTACAGGTGGATATGTAGTCAAACAGCCCGACTCTAATGCCTGGCAGTGTCTGCGTAATCCGGAGCACACGCTGAAACCAGAGTTCGTGGCGAATGTTGTGGAACGTGCTAAGGAGGAGGTTTTTCATGCTCGCGAAGACATTTATCGACTGGAGTTGCTGCTGGCCAAGCTGGGACGTCTGCTCCATGGCAATCATTACATTATGCTCGATCTTAAGCAGAATATAGCCTCCATATTGAGGCAGATCTTGCAGAATATGGCGCATCGACCCAGTCGTAAAGTTTACGAGCGCAAGATTCGCTTGTGCCAGGAGATATTGTTGGTTCTCAAAGTGTTGACTCCCGGCATATCCCGCCTGAAGGCGATAGCTCTCTACGAACTGGCAAACACTCAAGCGGAACTGGCGCGAAAGTTGTTCAACGAACAGGAGCACAACACTGCGGATTTATTGGTAAACCACTCGCAATATATATCTTTATCTATATATTATTATAAGTTCAATTATATAATTATACAGGCAGAGCTTCAGCAGACTGAGATTATGATGAGGGAAGCGCTGCGCATGCTGCTTTATGAACCTATTTGCACTCCGGAGGGTCAATTGGCACGTAACATGCTTAGAGAGCTGAAGGAGCTTCAAAATGATATGAAAGTGCTGCAGCAACCGAATGATGACGTGGTTAATTAAAACAATTGGAAATTTTATATAATACATTTCTTTTCAAAATTTCAAAATACTGGAATGGAAATTTCGTTAGCGCCAAGATCGATTGCACTAAATTGGTGCTATCGGAACTGATTTGTGGCGGGAATCAATAAGAAAAATTATTTATGCTGCTTATGAAAGAGTTCACCCTCTAGAGTGATGATAGTAACGAAAGGTGGCTAAAATAATTATAATTTATCATTTATTGTATTTTATGCATTACCTGTTTTCATAACAGCGTCAAATGAAATGCCACTTCTGTTAGCGCTAAGAATCGATTAGTCGATATCTTGTCTTATCGGTACAATTTTGTGGAGGCCTTCGATATGAGAAACTGCTTGTATAAAGGGTTTATTTTTCGTTTACAGCTTTACTATTGTTTTTATTATAATATGTGTATTGTTGAAAAGCTTCCCATTGTGTCTTGCGAAATTGTGTTGTTTTTAATAAGGAAGAGAACCTCGTTATTGTCATGGCGATACTAAACAGCTGACTGACCAAAATAAACTAGACGATTGATAAAAACGGAGGCAATGCAAGAACAGCAGCTGTAAAACTAGCAACCCCAAACCGAAAATAGGGTGACGAATAAAATCAAAGGTGGGCAGTGCACAAAAGCTGCAAACGACGCAGACGCTGCCTGCTGTTCAGTGACAACTTGAGTGCTGTTAAAGCGGTTCACTCGTCAAGCCAAATTAAACTCTCAGCTTTGCTTCAGTTGCTCAATAACTCGCTTCGCTTAGCTGTAAATTACCTAAAAAAAACATGGACATTGTATACTAAGCTGATAGTGAGCAACACCAAAACATGGCAAAGCTATAGCAAATTGTGAAATAATTGCTTTCCCAACGTTGTCTACATCTGCTAAACTGAAAAAATCCCCACACAAAAGTCGTCATGGCTTTGGCCAGCGCGGCGGGCGCTCTGCTCAAACCGCAAACGCCGCTCCAGCAGCTGCTCGAGGATATTAATTTCCAGCGCACCAAAGAGATGCGACAGTTGCTCAAGGATGGTAAATACAGCAAATTATTAATTAACTCACACTATAAACATGATTCAACAAGAGTTTTAAGTTTTTCAGCAAATTTGTCTACATTTGCACAATATCGATTTGTCAAACGCCCATCCGGCAACTCCTTCCACCCTTGTACTGACCCCCCCCCCCCCCCACACACACATACTTACATACATGTATACAGCTGTTTGTATGTGTGCTCAGATTTTGCTCCAATTTAGTACACTTATTTGCATAAATATGTACAACCACATACACTTATATATCTTTATGCAAATTAGGCTATATTTATTTGCGATCTAAAAGAGCTTTTCAGCTTAACAAAAGTTTTGCTCTGGTTTGCTCTTTAAGGCTTTTGTCTGCGTCTGTAAACGGTTTTCGAGTGTGTGTTTGTGTGTGTGTGCGAAAAGAAAATCCCCTTTGGCTGCGCTGATATCAATATAGTAGCAATGCTATGCAAATGCATGAATGTAAATATCTGTGCACTGTTATCGACTAAACTTCTCAAGCTGATTGTATCAATATGTACATATGTTTACATCTGTCTGACCCTACAGTGTACTTGTGTACATCTATTTTTCTCTAAGAAGTTTTTGTTCTATTAGAAACTTGAATTGACGATTACTTCTTGAGGATAAAATTCAACAGATTTGTTTTATATTCGATACTATGTTGGGTATTTAAAAATATTTGCTTAAATTAGATTTAAAAATTGTTTTAGGTATTTGAGGTGATAAAATATAATTATTATTTAAATTTTGAGCTATAAAATTTGTTTATAGAAAATAAATATGCAAAAATTTAATAAGTATGAATATAATTTTAATATATTTTTTTAACACATTTTTTATTATATATATATATATATATATATATATATATATATAACAAAAACTATTTAAATAACATTTTAGTTGTACATTACATAATTTAGGTAAGTTGCTTTTTTTTTTAATTCTTTATTATTTAAATTCATCAAGTTCAAACCGTCCTCAAAATGTCGGTTTGTTTTTGGGACCACCTTTAGTTGCCAAGGCATTTGTGCTAATCTATAAAGTTTTCAAGAATTCAGAATTCAAGTTGTCGGTATTTACATGTTCTTTGATTATACTGGATTTAGGACCCTATAAATCCAATAAAAACCGTTGCAACTATTGCTCAAAGCAACTTTTCATTACGGTTAAATTTGAGCAGCGTTCTTTGTAATTTATATCTTGTAGTTAACAGAATTAACTAATTGATAACTATCAATTACCGGTAAAGTTAATTTTGCATAAATAACGTATACGTATGCATAGTATAATATATTGTAATAATACCATTATATAGATTTTGAATATATCTCTCATAAGATTTGGATGAACTAAAACTTTATTAATTTCTTTTAAGATGGTGGTTTTGTGGTGCTTCAGGGCACCACCTACTGGACGGATTTGTTTGTGCGGCATTTTCTATTCCAAACGGAGCCCGTGCATAGCATCGATTCAGATGATTTGCTCTTCTTTGTGCGCAAAAAGCACGTGAAGAGCTCCTCGCGCCATATGCCAAAGTATGAGGTGGGTAAATGTTAATCCTACACTGAAGCAGCGCATTAATTATGCTCTTCTTCGTTCGCAGACTGAGGTTGAGGTATTTCGCAAGGATTCACGCAAGCTGCCCATCGGTGATCCGGACGTGGATTGGGAGGAGACTGTCTACTTGAACATGGTTATACATCAGTTCGACTACACATTAACGTTGGCCATATGTACAAGAACCTCGCCCAAGGAGCTGCAGGTGCTGCGACGGCACTCGCAACGGGTCTACGCGAGTCCCAGTCGCCGAAAGATGGATACCAAGGGCGAGGGTGAAGAGATTACCTATCCGCACATATGCTTTATGGTGGACAACTTCGATGAGGTGTTTAGCGACATATTGGTGCGCGATGGCGAAATGGTATGCGTCGAATTGGTGGCCAATGACAAGGATGGTGCCGTACAGGGCGTTATCTTCCTCGGCTCCATACGCTACGACGCGCTGAAGAAGGTCTACGATGCCAGGGTTAGTGCGGGATTCACAATCTTATGATTCCATATTGACGTTTTGCTTTTACAGCAATCAAGCCTGAGCTCTAAGGTCGCGCAGCGGATGTCCTTTGGCCTTTTCAGCAGTGGTGCAGGAGTGCAAACGCGTTGCGAATTCGTACGAATGAAGGGGCCACAGGGCAAGGGTCATGCCGAGATGGCGGTGACCAAGCCAAAGGGTTCCGGCGTAGAGACGCCCACCAGCGAGCCGGGCTTCTGTGCCACGGACATGTGGGACGAGTGGGAGGAGGAGAACGATGACTATTGCACGTATCGCCATCAGCGCAGACTCAGCGATCCGAGCGCAAATCTCAATAATTTCTCACGGTACGGCTGGCGGACAAAGAATACCAACCAGGACATGGTGGGCAGCGGCACCAGCACCACCGCCGGCGTCAAAGCGCGCTCCGAAAACGAAGGACTCGACTCGCTGGCTAGCGAAGTATCCGAAATCGAGGCTGGCGACTTGCGCGATGGTAGGCAATCCATATTCCTTCTTCAGTTGTACGTCTGAACGCAACGATGTCACAGACATATAGTTTTTATATTTTGCATGCACTCTGCTCATTTGTAAATAATATTAACCCACATATAATTTTCGTTGATTTGTAGAGTATTGACAAACGTTGTTAATTTTGTTGCGCCTTTTCTGCTCGCTTTGCTCTGCTTCCCTTTAATTCCTTTCTTTGCTTTTGTTTTGTGTTTCCTTGTAAACATGTTGTGGTTCCTTCGATTTTTCTTAAATTAACAAATTTCAAATTCAAATTAACCAACTACAATGTGTGCATATATATATATATATATCCAAAAAGGAACAACAGGTATATACCTAATACTTGACTTTGCCGAGAAAGCAGGACAACAAAAACAAAAACCAAAAACAACTACAGAATATGATATTTTTATTTTCCATTTGCGTTTGCTTTAATTTTTCAATATTGTAAATTTTATTAAACACATAAAATGGGAAATTTATTCAGGATCGGTGTAATATAATATTAGATCACTAGGAAAAAATGATAATATAGAGGGAAATATGTATAGAAAAAGATTTAATGAGAGTATTTTAGTAGTTATATATTATAATATATAGTTTTATTCGATCTTGATCATAGATCGCAGGCAGTAGGGGATGTTCATTAATAATATTCATTAAATACAGCCAATTCATCCACTGTAAATAGCTTTAAGGCGATTTCTTCGCTGGGTTTCCACATCGAATACTCATTTACCATATTTCCTGATATTCTATATAACACCACCTGCTCCTCAACGCCTCAGCCACATATAGCGGTCCACCTTATATAGCGCTCTCCCGGTTTTCATTTATAATTTTGTTTCGCTGCTTTTTTTTGTGTTACTTGGCCAAAATTAAAATTTTATGTTGCTTGTCGATCGAGTCTCGCTCGATCGTTGTATGTGTCGTTGTATATGCTTTATAAAAATGCAACAAACCGATCTATATCTACTTGTAGATCAGCAACGTCCTGCTTTCTCGGCATCCGCGGCAAAACTGCACCCAAATCCGAATTGTGAAACGCTCAAATCGGCAGCTGACCAAACTATTTTGGCGCCAGCTGCCACAAACAACGATCCAGTCGCTAGCAGCACCGCAGCTGGTGATTCGCCCGCCATGGCTGTCACAGCGGTCACTCCGCCGCCGCTGAGCACAGCGGTCGAGGTCGTCACGGACGGTGGCAACGGAGCCAGCAGCAGCACGGGCTGCAACTGCTTCGGTGGCAAGAAGTGCAAAAAGCGCTGGATATCTGCAAACAACGGCGCCGCCGATACGCCCGAAATGTCGGAGGTTTACTGCCCCAGCTGTGAGGATGCGGCCAATGAGACACCCGCGTGCCTCAGCAAAATGCCCGACAAACGCGCCCATACCCGGCTCAAGCCCAAGCCGCCGAGCATATTGTGCGTGGAGAGCGAGCTGGTGGTTAGCAAGCGGAGCAGCCTCAGGCTCACCAGCTTGGAAAGCAAGCGGAAGGCCGGCAGCAATATTACACGTAGCGTATCCCTAAGCGCTGCCGATCGACGAACGAGTGTGCCAATGCCTAGAAAGGCGACGCCAGCGCGAGTGCGTCTGGTCAAGCCCAAAGAGCTGGAGAAGAGCAAGGATAAAGATAAGGAGAACGACAAGAAGGCCACGAATCAAAAAGCAAATGGAGCCAGCAATCTGCTGTCCAGGATGTCGCCAAAAAGGCTGCGCAATTCCAGAGCCATCGACAAGGAGGAGAAGGAGAAGAACAAAGAGAAAGAGAAGAGCAAGGATAAAGAAAAGCACAAGGTGAAGGATAAGGACAAGGACAGGTCGAAGGTAGCAGTCAATTCCAAATCTGGCAACAACAACAATCACGTCAAGGCGACCACAGCTGCGGCCAAAACTGAGGAATACGAAATTGCCGACGATGCCACTTCCCTAAATGGGGAATGTTTGTACGCTGACGAGGCTGCGTCTGCTGCTAAGATTGCCATACTCAGCGAGAGCGACAGCAAGCTGTTGATAAGTGTGCGCGGGCGCGAGGAGCTGCCCGTGGTGGGGCAGACGCCAACGACGCCGTCGCCGCCGGCAGATTTGACGTCCGCGCGACGCTTCGAGAAGTGTTTACGTGTACCTGTGAAATCAGAGAGCCATCCATTGCAGCTGTCGGCAGACAGCGCAAACAACTACAATAATCTGCAGCAGGACCAGCAGCAGGAGCAGGAGTCGGCCGAGCAGCAGTCGGCGGAACAGCAGCCATTGCTCAATGGCGAAGCTGACGTGGCCAATGGCAACGAGACGCCGGGCAGCAGCGCCACCCTGCCGCGCACAGCTAAGCAATCCTACTACCACAAGGTGTTGCATCTGGTGCCCAAGCGTCGCACGCCCGACGGCACCAATATATACTACTGGTGCGATCTGCCCAAGAAGGCGCTCAAAGGTTAACCAAATACCATACTCATTAACTAGTCCAATATCCACTCTGCATGTCTTGTCAGCTTAATTAAATGCCAATCGCTTGCCCCACTGATTTATTTTCTTTTGTATGCTTGCAGAGCTCGATGATGGCGCCTATAATCCACTGTGGACCAGTCGCGGGTTTACGCAATCCTTTCACTTCTGGAAGGAGAACCGGAGACAACAGTCGACGCCGCTCAACGCATTCCTCACATATGTTACACTGCCCTGGTGGAGCATAGCCAAGGGTAAGTCATGCCGAATGGTTGATGGAACATATTGAATGATGTTCAAACTCTCGAAGCCCTAGGGATTGAGTGAGAACAGCGAACATGAATTTCTAAATGCTCTGCAGTCTATTTAAAAGTGTCTCTATTTTTAAATAATATACAGATCTTTTCAATAAGATATATGTATGTATGGCTAAATGATCTCATTTTTATTTATAATCTTAAATTTCTAATTGATCAGACTTGTGAATAATATGCAATTATAATAATAAGTAATTCTATAATGTAATCTAATGAAATTTTCCATTTCCTCTTTTACAGATCTTTTGGATCATCGGGAGACGCCCATACTGACTTTTTAGTATTAGCTTTGCGCGTTGCTTGTGATTTGCTGTTAAACTATGCTTTAAAGTATTACGAACACAAAAATATCTCCTATTTATTAGTTCTGGCAAATCATGTGATCCAGTTTTAAGTTTATTATCATATATTAAACAATATTTACTTATATCTCAGGTGGCAGCAGTTCAGCAGCTCCAATCCTTATTAACTTTTTATTTTGCTTAAACAATGCCAATGCGAACGCCCGTAGTTTAGTTAAGTTTTCCAAGCTATTTATTCTGATTAACTAGGGCATTATTAGATATACATATACATTTAGAAACGATATATATGTGAGATAAACGTATATATTTGAGTGTGTGAATAGCATGTTTGTATGTAAATGCAGCTCTGAGCCAACCTACAAATTTATAAGCTATATATATATATATATATATATATATGTATATATATATAAAGATATATATACACCTACTAAAATGCTGCATTTCGAGATTATATAAAGAATTGTTACCAAAAATAAAAGCTATATATGTGTATGTATGTATGTAATAATACTATTGTAATTATACGGCAACATTTATACTATATACATATATATAGAAAACTGTAAAACGAAATAAAAAGATTTGCGTACAATAATTATAAAAATATATATTTAATTGCATTTTTTTAAATATAAATGGGCTAAGGAACATATTTAACACTGAAGATCAAGAAGAAAACAGTGTAATTTCCAACAGGTTGATGTGGTTGCCATTTAGTTATGTTGGTATTGTCCTGATGTCTGAATCTAGTCAGATTTTTATCTTTTTACATAGGCGTAAGTCCTAAAAATGAATCTCTAGACGTATATACATTTGGTTTAGGGTAGAAAGCATATGTTTCAAGTAGAGCAATATATCGTTTTATATCATATTCTTTTGGCATATTTATGTGGAAAATGATTATATTGGAAATAGAATCCACATGCATAGATTTCTTTGCCTGGAAAAAGATTACTGTTGAATAGAGTCCACATTCTAAAGCGTTAATTTTCGTTGTTTTCAGAGTTTGAGTATTATCAGGAATGATTTGGAATTCATGTTTACAGATTAAATCACAAATCAGAGTCTGTACAAAACGTATCTATATATCTATCAATAACAAGTGGTAAAGAAGTGCAGAAATCTTTAAGATGTGTTTGTCCAAGCAGAAGCTGCTTTAATCTGGAGTAGCAAAGTGCACATATTAATATGTTGCTTATATAGTACATACAACTGTATAAGACAATCAGAATACATTTATTTATATGTGTATATATAATACATTCGCTCGAAGATAACTGGGAACTGCTCAATTTGGGATTCAGTCGGTTTGTGTGCATTGTCGGCGACGGTCGCGTATTGTTTATTCGCTCAAGGAAATAAAAAAGAAAATCTGAAAGATTATAAAATGTGGCACTCGCTGCCGTCGTTTATCAGCGTTGCTGTTGCCGTCTGTCTTGTGGCAGGCGCAATTAGTCCGACGGCTGGCTGCCCCCGGGCGCCCACACACTTGCCTCATGGCCGACGTACACGCGGCGACAATGGATACAAATTAATTGTGGCCGACGGACCCAACGGCTATGTGCCCGGCAAGGCATACAACTGTAAGTGTTAGGTGGAACTCAAGCACAGTTTATATACAGCACACAAAAAAAGAAGCTTTTCTTAATCAGCGATAGGGAGGGTCACGGCCTTGTGACCCCTAAAACACACAGCACAAAGCGAAGGCGATAAGCAACAAGTATTCAACAGATGTGTGAATGTGTATGTGTGTGTGTGTGTGGATCGTGTCGTGTGTCTTTCATGTTCTGAACTCTACACGGTACAAAACTTACATTGTATACAACTTCAAGTCAAAGTGCTACTAAAATATGTTTCGATATTCAAATTACATATGCAAAAATACTTAAAATGTTAATAATTATGTATCAATAAGTAGTTGAGTAGTTGATAATTTACAAATTGCTTATTGAATACTAAAAACAAATAGATTTATTCAGATTTCTGAATACAAATAAGAGTACAGTTGAATATTCAAATACATAAGATTTTTTAAATATTATACAAATATGAGAGGAGCTTTTCCGACATTATTGTCGCACTCTTTTTTATAGTAGCTAAAAGTATTGCAGTCTTTTTGCTTCAACAAGTTAATCCCTATTCACAAAGTTGAATAAGTGCGAGCTTTGGTTCGATATAGATATACAAGTTATTCATTATATAAAACAAGATAACTGCAATAGACTTTGACAAGTTTGATATAAGGATTATGGAAATTCTAATATTCTTTAGCACTAACGTCTGAAAAATAATAGTCTTCACTTTTGCTTAACAAATGATCTCTGATCTAGTTTGCAAAATTTCTACATATGACAATGGCTTTCAACTTAGTAAAACATAGATAATATAAAGCTTACGGCTTTATAAGTTAAGATTTGATATGAATCTTATGGATTTCTTTTAACAAAATATAATAATGCAGAGTTGACTACTGTCTAGTGTTTGGCACCGATAAACAAATTAAAGACTAGCTATATTACTAAAAATTACAAAGTATGTTAGAAATGTAAAAAACTTGGCATCATCTAGTATAAGTAAACTTAATAATAAGCTTAATTATGGCACAAGTCTAATGGTTCAGGCCGTGCACAGTGCGCAAATGATTAAAGAGATAGCCTTGTTTCTTAAAGCCTCGCTTGCACTGTGAACAGACGAACCGAGACAGGTGGGTCAGGCGATGTTTCTCATAGCGCGACTTGTTGCTGCTGCTTTCGTCGCACCACTCGCAATAATACAAACAACTATTTATCTTGGGCAGAAAGGCGAACAATTGCAGATAATAATCGACAGTGCTGGACAGCGTCACCTTTTTGAAGAACTTAAGATCGATTTGCTGTGCGTGCCAGGCATTGACTAAATTTAAAATGCGCTTCACTTCGCTGACATCCAATTTAATTTTGAACTCCGCATTAGTCTCCTCTGTGAGCTGGAGCAGTTCCTTGAGGATCTTGTGTGAGAATTGTGTACTGAATCTCTTGGGGCTCCAAACAGTAGCATATTGGCGGAGTAAATTTGAAAACTTAGTTGCCTTTCTTCGTATTGTATCGATGAACTCAATGGGTTTGAGTTCTTCATAATCTGCAGACTTTATAATGGATAGCTGCAAGTAGATAAAGATTTTGAACTTATATGTTTATCCTTTTTTTGCAATTTGTTCACTTACGCCAACTGCTTTTAGGAGCGTTAAATCAGTGCGCAGTTCCGTGGATCCTGAATTGATTTTAATTTCTGCTGATGATGGATCCGTCTGTGTGTTCAACTGTTTCTGTACCAGTCGCTGTTCACTTTCAATTGCATTAGGTATACTCTGGGAGGCATCGTTGCTGCATTGCGAATCGCTAGGCTCCGCCAATTCCAGCAAGCTGTCTGCATTCACGAAGGAAGTTTTAAGTTCGCTCTTGAAATACAATTGAATAAAACAAATGATTAAAAGTTGTGAATAATAATTGTCTGTCGATTAGCTTACTTGGAGATACTCTACAACGCTTTCGGATAAATCAAAATTCAGTGAGACTCTTTGATCGGCTTTGTTACACTTAGCCTCAAATGAAGCAATTGAAGGGTCTTTGTTCTCGTTCTCCAGTTTACATTGTTCCAGTTTACATTGTTCTTGTTCTTTCCCCAGTAGTGGAGTCTTATGAATGCTTTGCTCCGGATCAGTGGGTCGATCAGTTGACATTTTCTTCACGATTGGCGCACAGCTATCTTCATTTATCGGAGACGGTCTATCTAAGGATTTCTCTAGTATTACTTGTGGATATGTTTTCCTTATATTTAGCTTGGGCAGTACTTCAATTTTGTTTATGAAAACTGCAGCTGATTCCTTATGTTGATTTGAATTGATAATCTGCGCGCAAGTTCCAATTGAATTATTGCTTTCAGTTTTAACAGTCTTCGATTCTGTCTGAAGATGGTTTTCATTGGTATACGACAGGTTTTGCTCATCAGATTTAAGTTGACTAAGTCGAGTTGACTTGACTTCAAGTTGAAAATTTAATTGTTTCGACAATAACTGTTTCTGCTGGTTAATTTGTACAAGTTGATCTTTAGTTAGAGATTCTTTTTGCTGCGTAACATTTTGATCGTGCAGAAGCAAGTGATCTTTAATAATATCTGCAGTTGATGTCTTGAATGGCTCGCGCTGTGTCTTTCGCAAATCGCTCTTTAAGGAGCTATAGATGCGTTTCTTAATATTTTGCATACGCTGCTGTTGCTCTCGCTTTCGTGCTGCGCGTGCTATGGCATAGCTCTTATAGTCGCAAGTCAATTTGGGCTTTTCAGGTCTGTGCCTTCTGGCGTCCACTTGTGGCCTTCCACGCTTCGATTTGTGCTCCTCAATGGGTTTGATGGGTTTTTCGGTAAGCTTCGCTGGATTATGTTTGGGGAGCTCAAAATCCAACAAGTCAGCATCTTGCAAAATTCGTTGCAATTGCAAGTTGTGGTTGGAGCCATCTGCAGCCTGAAGTTTTGTCCTTTTGGAAGCTATTGACTCCTTAGCTTGTGGCTCATTATCCAATAACATAGCCTCCACCTCGGCTACGACGTCCATTGCTTGATCAGTTACAGGTAAACAATTCTTCTCTGCAATGTTCGATGGTTAGATCATTTTTAATTACAGTAATTCATCGAACTCACCTTCTGCCTGCCATTGCAAAACATTTTTGGGTGAATTTGTTTTCTTGCTGGCCTTAGTTTCTTGGTAGTCCACTTCATAGGTGGCCAAGGCACTCAAAATATTTTCATTCATTGCGATGCTCACTATTGTATCGCTTTCCACAGTGCAGCTGATGCCGCTATTCAAGCAGGTTGCCTCAGTTGCATCTGCCGTATCAGCTGGCATTCCGGAATCGCTGCTGCTGCTGCTATTTGATTGCGAATTGACATCTTCCTGCGCATCGGCAGCAGACAATAGCTCTTCCATGCTATAGACATTGTGCGCTTTGGTAAATGTAAGCACATCGTTGTGCATCCATTGCAAATGATGCAGAAATTCCGATAGATTTGTGTAAATGTCTGAACAGAAGTGACAAAACATCCCAATCATATTGTCCTTCGGTGAAACGATCACATCTCCGCACTTTTCGAAATTCACACAGCCATCCGACAGCGAATTGAAAAAGCAACTCATTTTTAAAATTAATATCTATTTTATTTTTGTTAGTTTTGAAAGCAGTAACTGAACAACAAACTGAAGTGAAAAACGCGGGATGATCGACAATGAAAGCCGCTGTGACTAACTATCGATAGCATGCACAGTTGATCTTCGCAAAATATCAAGCTGTACTATCGATACATAATTTATTTTTTAACGAAACTCTTTGTGATATATAATCGTCTATTGTGCTAAAATAATTTGAATTTTAACGAATATTCTTTATATTCTCAGTACTTTTACTTGGCTCACGCACGCATACAAAAATCCAGCACTTTACGCACTTTACCATTGCTGCTGAGGCACACACTGGCGCCAGACGCTCCCAGGTGGCCAGTCCACGTCGAGTTGGTCGCTTCCAGCTCTTCAGCGATTCACTCACCAAATTCAACGATCGCTGTGTGAACACAGTCTCCGAGGCAGATGATTTACCCAAGACTGAGGTGCAGGTCATGTGGGTGGCACCCGAGGCCGGCTCGGGCTGTGTCTCGCTATCCGCCATGGTGTATGAAGGTCCACGTGCCTGGTTCTCGGATGACGGCCAGCTCACCCAGGTGATTTGCGAGCACAAGCCAAGCGCAGCTGCCACGCAGAAGGAATGCTGTGCCTGTGATGAGGCCAAATACAGCGTAAGTCGGAGGTTGTTAATAATCAGTATACCTACGTAATCCACGAATCGTCTTGTCAGTTTGTTTTCGAGGGCATCTGGTCAAATGAAACGCATCCCAAGGATTACCCCTTTGCCATCTGGCTGACGCATTTCTCCGATGTGATTGGCGCTTCGCATGAGGCAAACTTCTCCTTCTGGGGCGAGAATCACATAGCCACGGATGGTTTCCGCTCGTTGGCCGAATGGGGCTCGCCCACGGCCCTGGAGACGGAGCTGCGTGCCCAAGGTCCCAAACTGCGCACGCTCATCAAAGCGGCTGGACTTTGGTATCCAAATGTGAATCAGAACACTTCTTCTAAATTTCGTGTCGATCGCAAGCACCCCAAGATTTCGTTGGCCTCCATGTTTGGTCCATCCCCTGACTGGGTGGTGGGCATCAATGGGGTAGATCTGTGCACCTCCGACTGCAGCTGGAAGGAGTCCATGGACTTTGACCTATATCCCTGGGACGCGGGCACTGACAGTGGCATAACTTACATGGTAACAGATCGTGGATTTGTCCCAGTTATTGTAGAACTAACTTGATTTGTTTGTAGTCCCCCAATGCTGAGACCCAGCCACGCGAACGCATGTACAGGATCACGACTATGTATCCCGAGGACCCACGCGCGCCCTTCTACAATCCAAAAAGCAAGCAAATGACGCCGCTGGCCAAGCTCTACTTGCGTCGCGAGAAGATTGTCTCACGCAACTGCGATGACGATTTTCTGCAAGCTCTGCAACTGGAGGTGTCCGACGATGCCGAGGAGCAGGACACACGAGGTAAGCTATATAGCTATATCCATTGTGATCGCTTCTAATCAACGATTTCTACCCAAGCTGAATGCCGTGTGAGCAGCTACAATGCCTGGAGTCCTTGCTCCGTGTCGTGTGGAAAGGGCATTCGCATGCGCAGCCGCCAGTACCTGAATGCGGAGCAGGCGCAGCAGAGCAAGTGCAGCCGCCAACTGGTCTCGAAAGAGATGTGCGTGGCGGATGTGCCGGAGTGTGCCAACGGCTCGGCTGGCCAGGACCGGGACCGGGACGACGATGAGGGCGAGAATATGGCCAACTCTCAGTCGCTGATCAGCGATAATGGCGAAGGTGCCGGCATCTGCAAAACTACGCCCTGGAGCGTCTGGTCCGAGTGCTCGGCCAGCTGCGGCATTGGCATTACCATGCGCACGCGCACATTTGTCAGTCCCCAGGGACGCAAACGCTGTCCGCACATCACGATCGTGGAGAAGAACAAATGCATGCGACCAGACTGCACATACGAACAGGTGGAACTGCCCGATCCCGACTGTCCGACCACCCAGTGGAGCGACTGGAGTCCGTGCTCTGGTATCTGTGGACTCGGTAGCACCATACGCAAGCGCTTGGTGTTGCTGGAGGACGGCCCGATGAAGGACAACTGCACCAAGCGCCTGGAGCTGCACCAGCAAAAGGAATGCCAGCACGCCTTGGACTGCAACATCAACATGGAGCAGGCCAAGGAAATCTGCGTGCAGCAGCCCGAGTCTGGCCCCTGCCGCGGCAACTACCAACGCTATGCCTACAACCCTCAGTTCAATCGCTGCGAGTCCTTCACCTACGGCGGCTGCCGCGGCAACCGCAACAACTTCCTCACCGAGAACGACTGTCTGCACACCTGCAGCAAGATACGTGGCGAGAACGTGGCCACGCCCACCAACCTGCCCAGGGACTGCGTCATGTCCGACTGGTCCAACTGGTCGCCGTGCAGCGTGAGCTGCGGTTCCGGCTACTCCGAGGGCTATCGCTACGTCATCAGCGAGCCGCAGCATGGCGGCCAGTCCTGCCCCAAGCGCCTGGTCAAGCAGCGCCGCTGCACCCTGCCGGCCTGCTAGACCCCGCAACAGCCACAAATACAACAAATTACAGCTGCATCATTTCCACACACATCTTTTTAACACTTTCCGTATAAACTCTCAATAAACGCTTTGCTGTAATCAACCCAACACGCCTCTGTTTGCTTTAATTGCTTACTTTATTATTCAAGACTTGGCACAATTAAAAGCGACTCGCTTGTCGCTCCGATCTGCTTATATAACCCGCACTTGCCCTGAGGGGTATACTAAACTACAACTAACTCGAAGATCTGCTGATTCCGTTGGGAAAGCTACAATGTTTACTCGCATTTAAAGATATAAAGTGAAGGTTTTTAAAAATTAAATTTTAAATGAATTTTAAATTCTTTCAAATTTGTTTTTTTTTTCTAATTATAATTTTTTGCAGTCAATCACATTTAAATATATATATTTAATATATATTTAATTATATAAAGTGGAGGTTTTTAATATTTAAATTTTAATTTAATTTTAATTTTTAAAAAATTTTATTTTGATTTTAAATTCTTTAAGATTTGTTTGTTTTGCAAATTATAATTTTTTGTAAGAAAATGTTAAATTAAGAAATTCCTTCTTTTGTACAGTGTTTATTTAACAACTAACATTTTTGATTGACTTTAAATTTTGTACATTTTTCACATAAAAATCGACGGAAAAACCTGGTTTAATTATATTGTAAAAATAATTCTATCTATAGAATATAAAATAATATAATGCATTTGCCCTTGCTTCATCAAGCATTTAAAGATCAAGTATAATACAAAAAATATATCAATTTATTCCATTTGCTTAATTAATAATTCTGGAATTTTTATTATGTTACATTTTCAACTATAACGAGAATAAATATATAAATTTATTCCAATTACATTATCTTCAATTGCGTTTCAGACTCACAATTACTTGATAATCAATATCCTAAAAGACTTGGAAGTTATTATATATATTTGATATTACTATTTATCTTTATTTTTAGTTATATTTATGTTTAAACTGATTTTTTATTTATATATTTCAAGATGTTTAAGTTTTACTGTACATATAAATATAAATATATTTTGTTTTTCTTAATCATTTATAGCGCATAAATAGTTTTCATTTTATTCATTGGATTTCGATAATAATAATAGTGATTTTGTATTTGTTATATAGTTTTAAAAACTAAAATCCCTTCGAGAACATTCCTAACTTTTATTTTCGTATTTGTTATTGAAATTTTGATTACAATTGCATTTGTTCTACATATTACTATATTATTTTATATAATATTATTTAAGGAACTTTAGCTACTGCAGCTTGTATCCCAGGTAGATATAACCCCAGATCACAATTTAGTTTTCTGCAAAATATTTTGAAACCTATTTATTGCAATTGGTATTCGCAGAGCCTAGCAAAGCAGTTTTATTTACTTCATTTAGCATTACTTCGCTTAGGTAGACACTTATTGAGTTCCAATTGAATACTGTGCCAAGCGGCAGTCGAATTCCGGACGCAGAGGTCACTTTCACTGAGTGGCCGAAAGTGTTGCAACCAAATGTCGTATGTGCGCGAGGGTATGCATATGTGTGTAAGCGTGTGTTTGTGTGTGTGTGTAGACATGTGTTAACGCGACGCTTTCCCGGCCGCAATCGCAACCAGTTGGGCGGGCGTCGCATTTAGTTAATGCTAGCTTCTTGTCGAGTGCGTCTCGTAGAGCAATGGAAAAGTGCAAAACAAGATTCCCCTATGACATTCGCGACGTGGAGGCGTCCGTCAATGCGGAGCTGCTGGAGTATTTCACAGGTGGGCGGTAACTGCAAGCACTTAAATGGAATTTATTCGAAATACGCTTGACAGGTGAGCGCACGGGCTTTGTGCAGGTCGGGCCCGAGGGTTACTTCTTTCCGCACAAGTTTAAGGCGCATGCGGCGCAGTACTACAATTTCGAGGCGCGTCCCGATGATATATGGATAGCAACTGTTCCGCGATCGGGCACCACTTGGACGCAAGAGCTCATCTGGCTGCTAGCCAATGGCCTGGACTTTGAGCAGGCCCAGCGACGTCCCCTTACTGAACGTTTTCCCTTTCTGGAGTAAGTGGAGATACGACTATTATAGGATTTTGTTCATTAAATTATAAACTCTTTCAACAGATTTCCCTTGTTCGTGCACGATGAAGTCAAGGCAGAGCTTCAAGCTGAGAATAGTCATTCTCCAGCTGCTCTCGAGTTTATTGAGCAAATTTCGCGACCGGGTTACGAGACGCTGAGCGAATTGCCTCATGATCAGCGACGTTTTATCAAAACCCATTTTCCCTTTTCCCTAATACCGCCAAGTGTCCTGGAGAATAAATGCAAGGTATCTGAATTCAGTTCTAAATTACAACGAAATTCCATTATATTTGCGCATTTCTTTCAGATCATCTATGTAGCTCGCAATCCCAAGGATGTGGCAGTGTCCTATTATTACCTGAATCGTCTGTTCCGCACGCAGGGATACGTAGGAGATTTCGAACGTTATTGGCGCTATTTTCAGCAAGGATTAAGTATGTATTTAGTATATGTTCCTAACATATATTAAATGGCCTACTTGCAGATCCTTGGCTGCCTTATTACAGTCATATAAAAGAGGCCAAGGCTCACAGCCAACTCCCGAATGTGCTTTATCTCAACTATGAGGACATGCTCGTCGATTTACCCGGTACTATATCGAAGGTTGGCAAATTTTTAGATTGCACACCCGATGCTGTGGGAATGGAAAAATTACTTAACCATTTAAGCATTAAAAACTTTCGGGAAAATAAGTCTGTCAACATGACTGAAATGGCAGAAGTTGGAGTTCTGCGGACGGGCGAGGCTGCATTTGTGCGTAAAGGTGGAAAAGATAACGACGTCAAGCAGCATGATCAAAAGGAATTTGTAGATAATCCAAAACTATTGAAGCTGGCTAATGACTGGATCCAACAAAATATTGAGTGCGCTACAACACGATGAAATGTAGATGGTAAATTTTGAATAATAAAAGGTTATCAGTCTTTAACAGGTTTTCAAAGGTGGTGCGCAGCACAACTATCTTTCTGTGTTAAGTTATGAGTTAAATATTTTAAGTGTTGGTATTAAACAAAATATCTAAAATTATACGCTTTTATTGTATTTAATCCATTTTTAATGAAGTTTTGCAATGAGTCAAATGAGCTAATATTGATGCCATTGAATACTGATTATATTTAACGGCTAAAAATGAAATATTTCAATATTATCGATTGTAATCGATACGTGTATTCCGCTGCAGCTTAAAGCTGGTATGCAGCACATACATATAACCACTAACACTAACCACTAACCATACAACACATAGAACTGGTTAGTGATGTAACTGTGCAATGTAAATGTACAAGCATATTTTTTAAATGTCTCTTTTAATGTACAATACACGAAGAGATGTCCTAAAAAATTGTGCCACATTTTGTCTGGCTATACTCAATGGCAGCCGGCATTAAGATTAGCGTACTAGCCTCTGTCAAAAACAGCTGTTTGGCTGGCAAAGCAATGCGGTTGCAATGTTTTTAATTAGAAGATATTACAGCAACGCTCAACGCATTGCACAAATAGCTGGTGCCTACAAACCAGGTGACACGTTGCAAGTACAGGTAAGAAGAGAAGGATTTGCTGACTAATATACGATTCATAACAGTTGTGTCGCTGTAGGGCTGGATAAAGAATGTGCGGCGTTTGAAAAACAATATATTTCTGGACATCAACGATGGCTCCACTAGCGACAAATTTCAGTTGGTTGTGCCACGAAATTTGGCTACGCAGCAGCTGACATCAGGCAGCGTAGTCAGCGCCGTAGGTCGAGTACAATTGGCGCCTAATGGCCATTATGAATTGCACGCGGAGGACGTACAATCAATAGGTAAATGTGTGGCTTATATAATGCACTCGACTATTATTTTATATGCCTGCAGCGGAGGGTCATCTGCAGGAGGGCTATCCATTTTCGCCCAAGCAGCAGCACGCGCCGGAATATGTGCGGGAACACCTGCATTTGCGGGCGCGCATCGACTACATTGCTGCCCAGATGAGAGTCAGGCACAAGGCACAGAAGGCCATACACGATTTCATGGACGAGCTGAATTTTGTGCAGATAAACACGCCCATACTAACGACAAACGATTGCGAAGGAGCTGGCGAGGCAAGTCTCTGAATGGAAGAATTGGGTTATCCAATATAGCTTTTCATTCTCTTATAGGTCTTTCGCGTTCAACCCGACTCGGAGCAGCTGCTGAAGCAGATGTCGCGGCCCAATGTGCCTGTGGAGCAGAGTTATTTTGATCAGAAGGTTTTTCTCAGCGTGTCCGGTCAACTGCATCTGGAAGCAATGTCCTATGGCTTGGGCAACACCTACACGTTTGCGCCCGCCTTTCGAGCGGAAAACTCCAAATCGCCGCTGCATTTAGCCGAGTTCTACATGTTCGAGGCGGAGCTGGTACATATGGAGCAGCTGGATGCACTGGCGACATTTATAGAGCACATGCTAAAGGAGATTTCCCAGCGCCTGCTCAGTAGCAGTGCGTCCGATTTGCATTTTTGCCAGCGTCACGCCAATGCCAGCTCTGACTTGGCTTGGCTGCAGGTGCCGTGGAAAGTCATGAGCTATGACGAGGCTTTGGCTGTGATTGTGGCGAACAGAGATAAGTTTAAGACCGCTGTTAGCGCGGAGAATGGTTTCAGCAAGGAGCAAGAGCTATTTCTGGTCGCGCACTGCGGAGCACCCGTCTTTGTGCTCAATTGGCCTACAGAACAGAAGCCCTTCTACATGAAGGTCTCACGCAGCGATCCCACACGTGTTCATGCTCTGGATTTGCTGATGCCTTCGGTTGGCGAGCTGTGCGGCGGCAGTCTACGTGAATCTGATGCTGAGCTACTGAGCAAACATCCACAATTGCCTAAGGACCTCGCCTGGTATGTGGAGCTGCGCAAATACGGAGGCTTGCCCACTGGGGGATTTGGCATGGGCTTTGAGCGCTACCTGCAGCTGCTGACGGGAGTTAAGAATATCAGGGATGTCATACCCTATCCACGCTACCCACACAGCTGCAAAATGTAGCCAAGAAATTTCGATTTCTCTCTTTTTTAATAAAAATTGTTATTGAACTCAAATGGGAAAAATGACCTCGTCTGCATTCCAATTTGGAACATCAGTGGACACTATTTTTGATAGGGTTGCCCAAGATTATGTGACAGGATTTACAATTGCCCCAACATGGGCTTGCGTCCGGGCCACGCCTCCTTGGCATATTTCTTCTTCTGCGGGCACATGGAGTCACCCTCGCCACTTGTTTCATGCACATCGTCCACGAAGCGACGCACTGGAAAATATTAATGATAAATTATAATTGTTGCTAAAACTCGTAATTAATTCTACGCACCGTTCGCATTGGCCATAGCCAGCTTTTGCGCGATGGAGGAGCTAGGGATCAGCGGCTCCTCGAATGTGGGCGTTACGTCTGGTGCCGGATTCGGCAACATGAGGCCGAGCTTGGAGCCAATGCCCAGCGGGGAAATGGGCTCAAATTCACTGTTGCCTTTGTGGTCATAGCTGCTGGCTGGCAATCCCTGGTACAACGAATTGACAGGCGAGTGGCTAGTGGCTTGGGGCGTTGTGGGTAAGTGTTGCTGCTGCTGTTGCTGATGATGTTGATGTTGCTGTTGTTGCTTCATCTCGACTATGCTCTGCTGGAACATCTGATGTGTGGCATGCGCATTGGCAGCGCTGCTGCTGCCCGTGTGGAGACCCATGTGATTTGGTTCGTAGCGCGAACGTTTCGCTGGCACCACAGTCGTTTGGACCAAATTACGAAACCGTCCCACATTGGGATCCACATCCTCGGGATTTATGATGATCTCCTCGTCATTGAAAGTGACATTGCGTCTCTTGCGGCCCTGCTTCAAGGCATTCTGTTTGCGTAAATTGTTGTCGTCGGCAATGCCCAGCATTGATATACGGCGGTTGTGGGCCGTATTATATTCGGTCAGGTTCTGTTGGAAAGATTCATTCAGCATTATTAAATATACACTCGGTTGCTTTCTTCTGACATACATCCAGCTCAGTTTGGCTCTCGGGCAGACCTAGCAAAGCCCCGTCGCTCGTCTCACTCAGTGGCAGATCCTCCATTATGTTACTATGCTGACCCCCCGCTGAGGGACGTTCGCGCAGTATGTAGTTGCGTGTCGAGGCCCCAAAATGAAACGTACTGTTGATCTGCAGCTGTGTTGGTTTATGCGCCTCCAGGCGCAGGGTGCCAATGAATGTCCCGTGGGCTGCAATGTCAACAATTTACAATGAGAACAGGTGTAGGTGCATATTAGTTGATTAGCCTACTGGAGCCGAGATCAACGAGGAAGGCAATATTCAGGTGCTTGTGGTAGACGAAGGCGGCATGCACACGCGAGCAGGAGGCGTGATCTATGCAAAAATCATTCATTTGACTATTTCGACCAAACAAATAGCAGCGCTTCTCGTCAACCATCAGTTTTTGGACTAGCTTGTCATCCTTGAGCACATCCAAATGCAGGCCAGTAGGCGGTTTACCAGCCCAACTGGGAATATCATAACTGTTTGCCATTTCAGCAGGCTTTACAACTTTTAAAAGGCGCAACTCTTCGTTAATAACTTCTATTAAATGGGAGGTGTACACAATTTTTGTACCGGCGATAATTTATAATAATATGCTAAAAAATACCAAGAGAAAATACAAATCCGGGTGAATGGCAAATAAACATTAATATATTAACGAGTTGGCATGTTTTATTATAATTGGTAAACAATGAGTACGGACTGTATAAACAATAATTATATAGAAAGTGCAAGGGTTTATTTAAAACTAGGCGAACCCAGCGAAATTGTAATCAAATGTTGTCTGTGCGATGTAGCAGGCTTAAAGGACTGGGCTCTATTTCTCAGTCATTTGAGAACAACCCATGCGGCAAACCAATTACAAGAACAACAAACTCCGAACTTGAATATGGAAATTCAAGCCGAGGTTGAGTTGGAGCTGAAAAATCTTAGTCAAGTAAACAGTGAAGATGAGAGTTCAGATGCAGAGGCAGAAACAGATGATGAAGTGCACTTGAACGTGCAGCTAGAACCGGAAGTTGAGGAAGTACTGACGCTCAAGGAACCAGCTGTGGTAGATAAGAGGAATTTTTTGTGAATTCAATTATGATTAATTAAGTTATCCCCCAGAAAGCCAACCGGCCCTTCTATAGCATGAAGCATACCCGCCCCCAGCTTCTGCTCGGCTTTATTGATGAACTTCGCCAACATGAATATCTTTGGCGAGACGACCACCGAAACGAGGACTTCAAGGCGGAGCGCATGGCCAGCGCCGAGCAAATAAGTCAAAAGCTGGCCGAGCGTTTTAATGTGTCACTCAGCCCACAAGTGGTCTGTTGCAGTGTGTGCGCGCTTCTTAAATGGTTCCAGAAGCAGCATGCGATGCACAAAGCCAGTGCCCGTTTTCGCTGTCGCTATCAAGTTTACTACGACAAGCTGCTGGAGTTCATTCCCACCCAGGATATCCAAATGTTAAACTGCGCTGAGTGCGATAAACGTTTTTACACTGACGAGCAGCTGCGGCGGCACAAACACCGTGCGCACAGCGGCAGCTATCCGTACGTCTGTGATGTGTGTCAAAAGGGATTTTCGCATGCCTCCAAATTTCGTTTGCACAGAATTCGCTTCCATGAAGATAAGCAAAAGCGCTGGCAGTGCAATTTGTGCAACTACTGTGCTCCAAGCAAGTGCGACCTGCGCGCACATTTGCCCTCACACAGAGGAGAGCGTAAATATACATGTGAACTATGTGGTGCTTCAACTAAATCCAGCTCTTCTCTGGCTGTGCATCGACGTACACATTTGGCACCCTCAGTTAATTGTCCCTATTGTCCTAAGAAGTATCGAGAAAACTATCTGTTAAAATGTCATATTAAAAAAATGCATGCAGTAAAGTATGAAGACGAACTGGAATAGCAGTCACTTACTGTAAAACTGCAATTATAATAATTAAATGTGATAAAGAAATGAAAAGAAAATTTCCAATTGGTTTATGTTGTGATTCCTTATCAGGTTATCGATAACATTTCATAATCTTTTTTTTGCCATTCACACAAACTGATAATAAACGCAACCCTGAAGTAACGCGACGGCGTCACATTGTTAATGCTTTTTTAATGTCTGCGCTTCTAGAACGGCTAGAGGAATAATATTTTCGCGTTGGTGCGCGACACAACAGAATAATTGTACTTTTGTTTATATGCTGTCAATAAAAGCTATAACCACCGCCGCCGCCTTATCCCGAACCGTTTTAGATGTGCCAACATGGCAAACAAGCGAGTAAAAACAGAGGACATGGAAACGAATTACAAATTTTCGTGTCGCTGTTGCCTTAAGTCCGAGGCAGAGTTCTACAAACTGGACTCGCTAATCGAGTGCGCCAGTGGCGAAAGTGACGCGTCCTCTACGAAAATACCCCTTCTACGTTTACTACTATACTGCATGCGCATCGAAAATCAGCCCGAGCTGCCGCAATACATATGCGTCGAGTGTAGTAAAAGTTTGCAAATCGCTTACTATTTCATACAGAACAGTCTGCGGGCACACGAAATACTCTGTCGGAAACTGTGCCCCGGCAAGCTAACGAACTCGACGCGTTCCAATGGCCAACAGACAACGCAATGGCTCGAGGTGGGAGTCAAAACCAATTGCCTTATCGTTGTGAGTGTGTGTGCGTGTTTTCAAGCATTTGTTTTGATTTTGATTTCAGTCGAACGAGAGTGAGAATGCGATGCAGCCCAGACTCTGGGATCAAAAGCCACAGAAGCCAGCGGCGCGACACGAATGCAATGAGTGCGGTGCCATTCTATACACTCGCATGGAGCTCAAGCAGCACATACGCATGCACGCAGGTAACAATGTGATGACAGGCGAATTTCTACAGATTGTTATTATGTGAAAGCTAAATACCCTTTTGTCATGAAATGTCAACATTTAGTCAATACGATACTTTTACCGATTCGAATGCTACGCTGTCAATATTCGATTGTTAAATGCCTTCGCTGAAGACATTGCCTCATGACTTGTGTAATATAATCACGTTTGGAAACAGGCAAAATTACCGCCTCTCATATAGGAGGGTTGGCTGAAGAGTGTCTGCGATGATACGGGTTATTTTTATTTTTGATCTCTTGAGCTTCACATTAAAATGACTGCTATATATAGGAGTATACATATATAGGAATATGTTATCGTACATCAGCTATATAGCTATTCCTTATTGTTTTTTGTGACGTCAATTCGTAACTGGCAATGAATGTCGTTAGGATGCAATTGATGTAAAACTAATTTGCAATTTTTTGTACTTTTCATCCTCATGCACACACTCGAACTCGCACGCACACGCAGATGCTTTGAGCCATAAGTGCAAATTGTGCAGCTTTGTCACGTTGAAGCATCGGCAGCTACCGGATCATTATCGCAAAGTGCACGGCTTGACGGCTGCCCAAATCGATCATCAACTTAAGATCCGGAGATCCATGCAGGCAGCCGCAAACGCCATAACCGTACCCAGAAAAATACCCCTAGAAAGGGGAGCTGACGATGAGCAAGTGAAGGTTTGCACTCTGGAGGACATGGAACTTCTGATACCCACGGTGCTGACTCCAGAGGATTTCTCGCATCCTCAACTTGACGTGGATCAGTTGCGTGGCATAGAGCAACAATTGGCAAACTCTTTGCCCATTGTACAGTCCTCCAGCCAGCCGGCGGAGCCAACGATAAGGAGTGGCAATGGCGCCAATGTCAGCATAGGTGCCGAGTTTCTGGTCATGCCCGATGGTTCCTTGCAGCAAGTGAATGATGGCGGAGTGGTGTTCGAGTACATTGATGACAGCAAAACCGGAAATCCGACAAGTAATGTGACTTTGCAGAGTCTATTGGACGATTCCAAGGCCGATTTACCATTTAATGCAATGGACATCGACTTAAGTCATATGGTCGTTGACCATGCATTGCCACAGATAAAAGGTGTGTGTCACAGGTAACTCATGTTTGCCCAGCTAACTAAGACTTACTCTCTATTTGTAGTCAAGCCAAAGGCGCGTCCAGCACCCGCCTCCACTGGCGCCTTGAAACATAAATGCAAACTGTGTCCAAAAGCATTTCCCACAGTGGCACGTCTGAAATCTCATCAATTAACGCATAGTCGTGAGTTTACATTAATTAAAACATCAGACTTCATTTAGCTATACACCTATTCACCATTTTAGATTTGCCAAAATTCTACTGCGATCAGTGCTCCTATTACTCGCTACGCAGCGCCGATCTCATCCAACATTATACGACGGAGCACAAGTCCAGCGTTGGCGAGGGTCGTTCGAATCATTTGGATAGGTCACACTTAACTGTGCCGGCGGATAGAAGTCGCATTTACTCCTGCGATATGTGTCTCTTCGAAGCGCCAACCAGTGGACAATTGCGTGTGCACTACAGCGATAAGCATCTGATAGTGCCCAGTGAGGTTCAACTGCGTCCCAGTTGGACGCATGAGCCAAAGCAGAGTAGCGCCAATACAATGATAAACAGTGGCAATAGTTCCAGTCAGCCCGATATTCCACTCGGCATTAAATGTAGGAGTTAGAATGCTGAATAGAATTTAGCACAATGTATATAACTAAATGTTTATTTTAAGATCCTCCCATGACGTCAACAGCAACCGCTGCAGCAACAACATCAACAACTGCGATGCCGCCGCCAACTCTGGAATCAACAGCAATAACATCAAGAACAACGGTGGACACACCTATGAACGAGCTTAATGTCGTGGTAGATACGACATCATTGTTCTATGCAGCAACTGCAGAGCAGTTACCGAATCCCACTGCTGAAACAGTAGCTACGGCAGCACCAGAACCAAATACGTTTTCAATGTTTCCCGAGCAATCATTTGCGAATAGTCTAACAACAGCAACAACATCGACAGTAGTTCCACAAACAGTAGACACAAACGGCGTGTCAACTACCCCATCGGCCTCGACAAATCCCAACACAAGCATATTTGGCGATATGCAGGATTTTATAGATAATACCGATGTGGCTGCCATTTGCACGATTCCCGCTGATGATATGCCTGTAGTTGATGGGGATGATATTGTTATTGACAACAATAATATCAGTTTGGATTTCGATGCGGAAAATCTGTTTGAGGAGTTTGAAGATGTCGAGGTTGGCGAAGAGGATGAAGACGATGAAGAGGATGCTGAAAATGAGGATGAAAATGAAAATAACGATGCGGCTGCCGATCAAAATCTGCTGCTCACCAGTGACGATGACGATGTGGATGACTTCGATGATGAGCAATCTAAGCATCTGCAGAAACCGTATTGCATCTATTGTAATAAAAAGTTCACCAGCCAATATAAGTTCGAGAATCACATGTTTGTGCATCGCGGTGAGTTTGTAATCTACTAATTGCGTTTATTTGTGTAACTTCAATTGTTTGTTGATCTGCAGGGCTGGCGCCGTATCGCTGTGAGCTGTGCACCAATCTGTACAACATGAAACGTCTGCTCATCCGACATTATAAGACGGTGCACAAACGCATGCCCACACGGGACATGGTGCAGGCCAAGGGCGACAAGGTGTCTGTGGCCCGCACAGCAATTGAGAAGATAAATGTTCATGTTGACAAAAGTAAGTACTCGAAGGAGTGTTTGGAAAGAGGTATATAGAAAGATGAGTGTTTATTTATTGAAACTAATAACTGAAACTGAAAAGCAAGGCATTGCTAAACATTTTTGAGATGCGTGGAATGTTACTCCGGTAGAGGAAGAGCATAATTTAATAATAAGATTTGTTAATTAATGGCTAATACTGTGCGATCGCCTATATAACGAGGTTATATATTGGTTTATTGAATTGTTTCAATTTTCAGTACTTATGTTAATCCTTTATAAATTGTAATCTCAGATCCTATGGTAATGTGTGCTAAATGTCCATATGAATGCGAACTGGAGGCTGAAATGCGCAAACACTTGAATGCGCATCATGGCATTAACGATGGTGGTAAATATAATTATATTCAAATTAAATATACATTTTAATAAACATTCTTCCACTCAAATAAGCAGGCTCCACGCATGCCAATGAGGTGTTTATCATACGCAGTAAGTTAACAGATTGAACATTATTTATGAAGAGCATTGAAATAATCTCTGTAATGAATTTAGAACTGCCCTATGACTGTCCGCGCTGTATTCGGTCCTTTGCGGCTAAACGCACGCTTACACGACATTTACAGCGTAGCCATTTAGTGGACACAATTATTGAGATGCAGGCGCCTCAATTGACAACCAGTTCGGCGGCCACCACGACCACATCGACGGCAACGACCACATTGCCGCTGAACGCCAGTGATGAAAATAAGACAACAACAGCAATAACAACATCCGGGGCAACTACTCAGCTGGACTCGAACGTATTGGCGCAACATTTCGGAGACTCTGGGGACGGTATTGGCAATGCAGAAGGCAATGGCGATGGCGATGGTCATGGCGATGGCAATGGAAAATGCGGTAAGAGGGTCAATAGCGTTGCAACAATGAATTCAAACTCAAATTCCAAATATGCCCAAAACATGCCGGAACAACAACAACAACAACAACAACAACTGGAACAACTTAACGTTTCAAATGCCAATTTAAAAATGTTATTTAACTACGCTGATGCACAATGATCCTTGTTTATCGTCGCTAGACATGGACTCAGGATGCACTCATAGATCACAAGACACAAACAATGCAGCAACAACTGAAGCTACAGAACCATCAGCAATACCAAACACTGAAGTCGCAGAAGCTGAAAAACTCTCAGTAACAACAACAGCAACAACAACAACAACTGAAGAAGGGCCAGCAACAACAACAACCACAACAGCTGGCTCAACACTCTTTCCAACGACCACGCCATTTGACTTTGATCTTGATTTTATGGGCGATGGTGAGCATGCCACGACCCTTAAAAACAACGACAGCTTCAACACTGCACCGAATCCCAGTCATCTGTTGAATGGAGCCGATAAGCTACTGACTGATGCGTTGGAGCCATCGCCTGTAAAAGATCTGCGCACGCGCCTACCCCGCACACCCATATTTGTGTGCAAGCAATGTAATCATACCTTCGATGAGCTTGGGAAGCTGATGCAACATGAAATGGAGCAACATTCCAGCGGCACTGTATCGCCGCGCGGCAGCTACCAGCATCAGTGCAAGATCTGTAACACAACGTACCGTACCGTAACGCTACTTAACTATCACATGAAACGGCATATGCCAGCAAAAGTTGCATGCAAGCAGTGCCCGAAAGAGTTCGCAAATATATCCGATTTGGAGCAGCATTTGCTGGCGGAGCACAGCGCCGGAACACAGATGCCTCTGACATGCGGCATGGATGGCTGCACTAAGACATTTAACTACAAACATCATCTTAAACGGCATCAGACAGCGTCCCACACGGCCGTGCAGTATATCTGTCCGGAATGCGGACGCGATATGCTTACTAGTCTGCATCTCAGGAATCATATGTCCAGCCACAAGAGTACGCACTCTTATAAGTGTCCCAAATGTGTGCGCACTTATCTGAGACGCAAGCCGTAAGTTTCCATAAGTTCTTTATATATTCAGAATTGATTGCATTTGAACGAAAATTATTTGTTTGCTTTTTAGCTTTCGCAGACATGCGCTACGTGAGCACAAGTGGGAGCTGACCGAACAGGAGATTGATCAAATTTATTGCATTAATGATGTACCGACCTTGGGTAAATTTCGCGATAGTAGATCGTCGAGGGTTAAGATCGAACAGTCAGATTAGCCAGCCATCTGACGCATCAAGTTGAAAGTGAAAATGACAAGAATTGTGTAATTTAATGTCAACCCACGCAGTTGCAACCTGTACAAAGATATTTGTATTATAAGCATACACTGTCACACTCATCCAAACGCTTTAATGCATACCTTAATTTAGAGTTACACTTACCATGGCAATCAAGTATGCTATATGTTAGATATATATGTGTCAAGTTATATATATCTGAAGTATGCATATCTAAATAGTAAATCGACTGTTGTTTGTTTCAGCCTTTGTGAAAAGGTATAATTATTACGGTTACATAGCGACATTATGAGCATTAATTCAGTTTTTATTAAGCATCTCCAAGATTTGAATTTTCACATCAAGCACATTATTAAATATACCTGCATTATTACTTAAACACATTATGTTAATAAAGTCTAAATATTTGCGAATGCATCTACATCTATTGGAAGTGTTGTCTTTGCCATCAACGCTTAAATTAGTATCTAGTTTATATACATATGTACATATATTGTATAAATACCGCGTACCAGGTATTATCCTGTCCAAATCTAAGTTTTAAAGACAATTCTTTTTCGAAATAAAAATGTATTTCTTTAATTAGCTGATTAAATGTGACTTGTAAGTCCATCATCATATATTAATATAAAACAAAACTTTCATGCTATTTATTTATTCCGAATTGAAGCGATATTTTATTGGGGCTTGTGAATTGCATTAACAACCAGTATATTTTCTTTTAGCAAAATAAACATTTCTTTTTTACCCTAAACTCATCGAAATGGGACATCGGGAAATTATTTTTAATTAGTTTTGATATTCGCGGGCACCTATCGTAGCTATCTATCGATATATGTTATTGGCCTATCGAATAAAAGTTGAGCACATCATGGTTCCACAAATTGTTTCATTGGTGTGCACATAAAACAACTGCTCTGATTTTAAGTTTGTCATGCGAAAACTGTAATTAGCCCGTTGAGAACCGTTATTTTCTATGCTAAAATTTGTATGATAGTAAATAGATATCTTCAATATATCTACAAATCAAATACGGAATATACATAACAAAAATAAACTAAATCATATATTTAATGATTCGTTCCGTGGAGCTTGTTCGTAATGAATCGATTTAGTTCATAGGTAACTAACTCTTTTGCTCAAGATTCTCTAACATTTCGCGAGTGAGAAAAAAAAACAAGTGAAAAGCCAATGCGGCATTGCCAACTTCTTAATCGTAAAGCCAGCCTATTTTAAACAAATAAATACATTAGAAAAACATTATACGCACGCATATACAGACAATTGAATTGCATACGAATGGCCGCCGCAGCGGATGCTGCAAAATCCAACGCATTGCTTGCTATGAACAAAGTGAACAACACAAAATGCCGCGCGTGCCTCTCAGTAAGTCGTCAGACTGTCAAACTGGATGCGAAAATACCGGACCTGAAAAATGCGCGCACCTACGGCCAAGGCCTTCGCCAGTGTACCAATTTACCGTTAACGGCTCGCTCTCCCGGCGGCTACAGGTGGCCCATGCAGATTTGCATCCGCTGCTGTCGAGCGCTCGAGGTAACGATGCATTTTGTAGAGCTCGCCCTGGAATCAAATCGGAAGCTCTTCGCTGAGTCACAAAGCCTTAAGCTGCCTCCGCCGGCACAGACGACCTCGACGACAACAACAGGTGAATTGAAGCGCAAGGCTAGCAGCGAGCTGTTGCATTGGAATCAATTCAGCCAAGAGTTCCAGCAATTCGTGGAGAGCTACGATGGTGTGCCCGCGCCAATAGAGGAGAATGTGCTTTATATGCGCGGCGCAAAAATGCCGCGCCTGGACACTGATATTGCGGTTAACAACGAGCCACCCAAGGAGGATGAAGGCAAGCATTTCAAAAATTAAAAAAGTTGAATCTAAAATATACCTGCTTTACAGTTATCCTGTTCGACGTTAAGTACGATAGCAATGATCAGGATGAGGAGGACGAGAACGATGGTTCGGATGCGAAGAACAGTGAAACCTTCTATGACAATAGTATTAACATTAATGAGAACAAAGGCAGCGAGAACAACAATAATTATAATTTTAACAACAAAAATGGTGATTTATCCGGCCTGGCGGACATCGAGTGCGATCTCATACAGCGCGCGCTCTACATGACATTAAGCGACGATAATAACAGCGGCCAAACTAACCAGGAACTGCAATCCATTGAGTCCATTAAGGCGACATTATTAAAATGTAAGCGTCAAGCTCAAAGCGTCTCTGGCGTGCAATTGATTTAAAATGTACTTGTTTACTTAAAGCTACGGAGGAACTGAGTGGCTCAAGTGGCAGCTCCATGGCCACCAATTCAAAGGCAACGACCAGCAAGGAAGTCAACGTGAACATACCGCTGCTAAGCTGCAGCATCTGCAAGCACACGCACACGGAGGCCAAACAGATGCGCACGCATTACATGAGAGTCCACAATTGTGATGTGCCTGAAGACGATATCATTGGACTGACGAAAAGTAAGGCTTGCCGGAACTTGCTTAAACGTTATAGCTATCTAATAATGCAATATTTGTAGATCAAAGCTTTAAGTGTCGGCCCTGTAATAGCTATGTAACCAATAGCCGCACGGATATGCAGCAGCATCTGATAGAGCACCACAAAATTGATGGCGATTTCGGTTCGTAATTAATTATAAGAAGCTGTAAAACATTTGTTAAGGCGTGATTCTCATCCTTTGCAGAAATGTATTGCTACGTGCAACAGAATTGTCCTGCCTGTGGACGCATTTTCAAGGATCAGCGTTCGGCCCGCACGCACTATACACGCATGCATACGCCCCAACAGCAGCAACAGCAGCAATTGGGCGCAGATATTAGTGAACAGCAATTTGTGTGCACCGCCTGCGACAAGGTGTTCAATATGAAGAGCAGTCTGCAGGCCCATCAGCGCTTCTGCCTGGTGAAGCAGCCCGTACACTGCAACTTTTGTGAACAGCAATTCAGCAGCATGCGCAAGTACGAGTTGCACTTGCAGCAGCAACATGCCGTGGATACGTTGCACGAATGTGAAATATGCATGAAGAGCTTTAAGAACAGTGAGTCGCTGTCGGTGCATCGCAAGCGGCATTCGGAGCGGCATTATCAGTGCTCAAAGTGCTCGCTGAACTACATCAATGCGGCCGAGCTGCGCGTGCACTATGAACGTGCCCACGTTCAGGAGGATGAGGTGGTCAGCTGTCGCATCTGTGACAGTAAATTTCAGAATTTTGCTTTACTCCGTGAGCACGAGCAGCGCAATCATCAGAAGTCAAAGATCTGGCGCTGCGACAATTGCAATTTCGAGACCAATTCCCGGGCACGTCTGCGACAACATCAATACGAGCACACAGACTATCCATACAAGTGCCAGCACTGCCCCGAAGAGTTTGCTGATCGCGGCAAGTAAGAGTGCAGATCATATATGCAAGTTTAGATATATTTAACAGTATTACATTTAAGGATACGTCAACATTCCAAGAAGGTGCATGCGGTGGAGTTGACTGATGAGCAGCTGGCCGAAATGTTTAGGGAACGCATTGGCTATACCAATCGGCATGATGCATTCAGCAAGAGCAACAATTCATTGGAAATACCGGGCTTCAGTGACGAATGCTTTACGGAGCTGAAAAGCATGGGCTTGGACTATGATGATATTACAACCGATCTCTTTTCGAATTCCATTAGCGCGCTGGACAATTTGCTTGAGTTGGTGCCATGAAGCATGAAAGGCACTGGATACATTTACCTGCATAGAAGTTTAAGCATCAACGATGAATAGTAAACGAGAGCTGGAAGACTGTTTGCACTTATCAATCAATCAATCAATCAATCAATCCATTCATCAATCAGTAACAACCAACAGCCGTCATCATAAAGCATTCTCTGCACAATTTTGCTTTGATTTTAAATTGTATTTCGTTTACCCATAACCAATCCACCAAGTTCTTATACCCTAATGTAGGGTATACACACAATAGTTCGTTCAGAAACATTTTCCCCTTTGAAGTAATTTAATAAACAACAAATCAAGTGCTTCGAAAGCGCGCCAAAAAAACTGTGGATTACTTTGTTATTCGTTTCGTGCCAAACATTTTAATCTTTGCATTTAAACTATTTCAATTTTTAAGCATTTGCACACTGCTTGTTGATTTATTTACAGCTAATTAACGCCCTGAATAAACTTTGAGAGGAAATCTGTTGGTTTCGGGTCCTGCGACTCCTTCCAATAGCGCATTATGTGTCCCTTTTGCTTCCAGATCTCCACGGTCTCCTTAAGCTCCATTTGGCCCTGTATTTCATATGATAGAGGAGCAATAGAATAGCGAATAATCATCAGTTTTAGCAAGACTCACCTTGATGACCAGCATGTCGATCACACGAATGTCCGTCACTTGGCGATGCTTGACAAACTCCTCGCGCAGTTTGGATCGGCACTGCTCGATGCTCATGGGAATATCGTAATCCATAACTGTTTGAAAAGAGCATATTGTTTATATTTGTTATCCGCCGGGACAGTTTGATGACATAACAAACGGACTTACCAATATAGGGAATCTGACGATACCATGCTTTGTACAGATTGAGAGCACGTCTGCGTGCTTCCTCCCTGTCCACGGACAAAATGGGACGTACCTGTTGCACGGCACGTTTGACGGCTTCACGTCCAGCCATGTTCTTGTCGCGTATTTGTGATTTTTTTAGCAAATAACTTCGTTGCAAAAGGTTTCTGCTGCTTCTTCAAAACAGCTGAGCCAGGTGCCAGTTTCGATTAAACTCGATAGCAGTTTAGGCACACTAAAACCAAGTGTTGTACAACCGAATTCATCTGTTATCGATAGTTTGTATGTCTGCTGCGCGCTTTAATTTAAAAATTATGCTTGTGCGTTGCTAGCGCAGTATATGTTAGATTTTGGTCATGCTTTTGCTCATTGTTTCTAGCGTGGTATTGTGGGAATGTAAAGGACAGTTATTGTAAGCCCCGGGCCATGCATAAAAACTGCACATTGTCATTGTAACAATAATAGAGACAGCTGAGTCAAAAAATACACTTTCATTCACTAAAGCTACCTATTGTTGCTTTTGTGCTGTTGACGTTGTTGTTGTTTTTGTTGTTGTTGTTATTAAAGCTGTTGGCGCTGAGTGCGCGCGATGTTGACCGATCGACTCCGACTTTGCGCTCAGTTTAAAACACGTTATGCGCCTGTGCAGAGCGTTTTTGCGCTTTAACAATTTAAAAGTCGTGTGTATTTCGAAAGTTATTCTGTCCTCTATTGAACAAAACGCGTGTGATTTGCAGTAACAACTACGCCGACGATACACATACTTGTTACGTTTTCGGGCGTTTGTTTGGAAAAACATTTGTAGTAATTTATTATGCAAATGCAGTAAGCGAGCTATAAACATTTTTGGTAGGTCAACAATTTCTATTTTAATTGGCAGCGCCCAACAATTTACCATATGAGAAAAGAAAGCTGCAAAATATGATATCGGACATGACATATCGCACACATACGTACATATATGGACGAGCTGTATTTATTGTGCATAATTAAGCCAATCAAAAAAGTTTTCTGCTGTCGGCATTTCTTCACATATAGTGTAGAATTAGACGGAATTGCGTGCGTGTTTATTTGGTTTGGTTTGGTTCTTCGTTTGCCTCTTGCCATAAATTGATACAATTTCCAGAGCTGAAGCGACGTGTCGCTATATGGACCAATATAAATTCCACAAGTGATAAATACTTATTCATCGGCCTCCAAGCAAAATGTAATTTTCTTTGTCAAGGTTGAGTGCAACGCCGGCTTAACTTCCAGCATTATCCATTTTGGCGCCCTTTCTCTGTGCTTTTCCACTGCCAATTGGTCGAGTTCAACTGGGCAAACATCCATCTACATATGTATGTATGCATTCAGCAGTTTGAAAGTCAAAGCACATTAGCGAATTCCAGCTGTAACGATGTGCAAATATTGAATTAACCGCAGATATTCAACGAGCCACCTATTAACACATAACATACAAAACTGGCTTGCGTTCTAAGCAAGGCAAGAAAAAAAAAACTTAGTCTTATTATTATTATTACGAAAAACGGGTCGAAAGGCTTACACATACCAGTTTACCTCTGTGAGAGATATGAGTACCGTTTATCGTAGACAGTCTACAGTGGGCCACGCCTTCGCCTCTGCCTCCGCCAGTTGGCACTTGCCAAGCCAAGTCAAACGGCTTTTATTTGTACCCCACCCAGCGCCTTGACCAGAATTTCATGGCCAACGCGTTAAGTGTTGCCTGTAAATTATTATTGTTATATTTATTTGTATTTATATTTATATTGGCGGCAGCGGAAGCCGACGCCCGCATTAGGAGCCGTCAAAAATCTTAACGTGTAAAAGGCAAACACTCTCCCGCTTGCACGGCCCATATCATTTGAAACAATCAAGGTACAAAACGACACAAAAACAAAACACCAGCCCGAAATTGGTGCTGCCAAAAGCAAAAGCAAAAGCTAAAGCAAAAACACTTATCAAATCGATAGGAGAAGCGCCTGTTAACAATACTTGTTATTGTTGTTGTTGTTGTTGTTGCTGTTGCTGTTGCTGGCGTGCACCAATTGCCCGGGCATGTTCATGCGGGCAATGGGAACGTGATGGAACTGCTATTCCACGAAATGAAGAGACAGCTACAACTGAAATACCGGATTAGCAACGTTCTTAGCGGGGAATTTCGTGCGGTAATAGCTGACTTACGTTGCTCTTGGCTTTTTTGTTCTTCAATTACGTTTTGCATAGGGTTCCTGCAATAGAAGTTGCTTCGGGGAGCATAAGAGTCTTATTATCTTTCGTATTTTTTATTTTTTATTCCTACTTGTTTTGTGAATTAACGTAATTGGCTTATCGTGCCAAAATTTTGAAGTGCGATTTCCGCTTAGATATTAATAATATATTTTATTCATTTCCATTAAATCGAATATTGAACAATTATAAGCTTAACTTTCATTTATTTTTAGAGATTTTATGTCTTTTCAACCACATTGTTATATTTTAGTACTGATGCTTTTATGCTATAATCTTTTCGGGTTATTATGCTGTAATTTAAAACTGCTTAAGCAAATTTCTCATGAATTTGTGACTCCGTTACCTCAACCTTAACGTTTACTTGTATACTAATTATATACTTAATTGGCTAAGCTTTGTTTGGAGCTAATCCTTTAAGCCGTTTATACTTTCATAATTCATGGTTTGCGTATTCCATTCAATAATAGCAAATACTGGTTTGTTTATGTAATGATTTTAGGTTAAAATGTCTAACGATACTATGCGTATTAGAGAATTAATAATTTTATTCCAAAGTACGTTCACATATGCCGTTGTGTTCATGTTGACTGTTTGTTCTTGATGGGTAAAATTTTGAATAAATATTCGTTAGTATCCTCATCTTATAAAGAAGTACAAAATCTGCGATCAAAAATTCTAAAATGATATATATAACTTACTTTTGCCACTACAAATCGATACATTCTAAACACATAATCAGACTCCTTGTATAAAAATATGTAGTACATTTAACTCAGTTCAAATTCCTGAAAAAAAATCTTGGATCTTGGGCTTCTAAATTTGAAGATTAAGTTGAGTAACTGTAGCCATGTATATCAATATCAATAAAATCATAAAATTTCAGGACTTTGACAGGATTCAAATACTGATTTTTGAATACATTTAACTGGTTTTAGATCGAGCGTTATGCACTCGGAAACTCACCAATTGCAACATTTACTATTCTAATGATGTTTTTTGATCATAAATTAAGATATTTTATTGTGTTATAAACTTGTATATATTTCATTCTTTTCAAGATACACATCATCTATTTTGGAATACTGTTTACTATCATCCCATAAAAATTGCAAACGTAAAGTAACTGACGTACTTCTCGAGGGTTTTCATATCAGTTATTATATTATTTATCTTTTCTATAATAATATTCATCATGTGAGTGACTAACGTAACGTTATCTCAGGCCTTAGAGAATTCTAACTAGAATATTTTACTCTTTTCCCATGTTATTTTTTGTTTTTGTTTTTTAAATGATAAGTGATTCGTATTCGTAATTGTTTATTTACAAAACTCTCTAAATATTTGCAAATAGATACCTTTTGTAAGCAATGCTTGAGGTACATTTATAAATCTATATAATCATATGAACAGTAATTGCAACGTTTGAAAACAATTGAGAGCTGCAATATCTCTGACCCATATTACGCTATATGTACAGACGATTATATCACTAACTCGAAGGGCTTACTGAAACGAGAGTGACTCAGACGTGGTTGTATAATAAGATAAAGGTCTGTCTATATGAGCAGATACGGTTAATACGCATTTGGAACAGTTTGTAGACGTGATCAGCTGATCACGTGCTCAGCACACGTGTAAACCAGCCGCGCTGAGTTCTTCGATATTTGTTTAACTTTTCCAGTTTGGCTAACAGCAAGTGTCGGAAATGCCAGTCATTTTGGCCCGTCTAAGAAATTATGCATAATTTGTGCAACAATTAAAAGTGAAAAACGAAAAACGAAAAAATTACTTCGTTTTTCGGCTAGAGGGAAATGTCTTTGGTTTTTGGTTTACCTTTCACGTAGTTGTGGGTCGCGCCTGCAGGGCAGTTGTTTAGCTATTAACAGCGTCAACTTTACACGTTTGCTGCTCAGGTATTTTATTTTCTTTTATTCCGCGCTGTTTTTTTTTATATACATATATTTATTTTGCGGCAGCTATGCGCACGAGCACTTTGCGCGATAACCGACGCTGCAAATACAGCAACAATATCAAGTAAAAGTGCTCGGGTCGGAAGTGACCGAATCGGAGATACCCTGTAAGGCGCGTGGGCTTCAAAAAATAAGCTAAAAAGCTTCAAGAATTATTATTTGAATAAACTTTACGAGAATATATGTATACCAAATTGTATGATAGATTTTGATACAAATTTCGAGATAATCTAATATTACTTACTTATGACATTAACTTTAATTCAAATAAACTACTGAAGATTTGAAGCAATTTTGATCAGAGCATGCCATACGACTCAAATTTCAAGTCTTTTGCTCCGATAAGTTAAGATAAGGTTCATAGACAGACAGATAGACAGATGCATATCGACTTGGCTATTTATCCTGTTTCCACCTCCTTGTCCATGTTAGACATCTATGATATCATGATACCCTATTTGCTCAGTTTCAATGGGTGCTGGGTATTATAAAAGCGACAACAAAGTCGACGTCGGCGTCGACAGCCGGACGACTTCAGAGGTGCTCGTCAGTGTTGAAGTTGGTTCAGGTTCAGTTTCAGTTACGTTTTGGCGTTTTACGGTAACGCAACGGACGAACGGCAACAATCGCTTTCGAGGTGCGTCTGCTGGCATAAAAGAAAATGACAATAATATTGATAATAATAATAATAATCAAAATAATAACAATCAAATAATTTTGCTAACGTGTAAATCATATCTGAGCGCATTCTATGCGATTACAATTGCTCATACGACGCGTTGGCCGCAACAGAAAGTAAAGGAAAACAAATGCCAACAAAAGCCGCTTAGCATCTGTGCGCGACTTGGTCCGTTAAATTGCTGGCCAACTGTGGCCAATTGTGGCCAAATCCGTTCAAGTGTCGCGCAGCACATTCTACCCAAAACTTACATATAAATATGTATTTATATACAGATAAAAGTTAATATAATATATAATCCATATGCAGACACGCCATCACAACGTTAAACTGCAAATGGTTTTCACTTTTTTGCCTGCAACTCGATTGCATGCAAAACTTTGTTTTATGAGCTCAAAAAACTTCAAACAAAAAAATAATATTTATAGTCTTATATATGGAGCCGAGTCAAGTATTTACCGTTATGCATTGGATTCGTACCTTGAACCCAGTTGTGTGTGTTTTTACAACATCGTTTTATTTCTGAGCACTTTATGCTGTTGATTTTAATGCAGCGAGTTTTCACTTTCTTGCAGGTGGAGGCCGTTAATCATCTGATTAGATAATAAATTATTACAGCGCGCACAAGTTCTTGGGTTTGCGCGTTTTCGGATTATGCTCCTTATCAGTTGTTGTATAGATTTTTTTTGTTTTTTTTTTTTTTTTTTTTTGGGGCTTTTGCGAGAAATTGTTTCTTGTTGTCTTTATGACTTTTAGATTAGATTGGCGTCTGCGTGACGTTAGAATTTCTAGTATTTTACCGTAAATGGGTTTATGGAACGCTGGAAATTTTTATATTCCTCAATAAGTAAAACATCTTTCGCAAAAAAACATTTTTATAAACCACTGCAATTATAAGATGAGTAAAAATCTAAACTGTTTAAGTCGGAATCTTTCAAATGTGTCATTCACAGTTTTATAGTTGTGGAGAGAAGATACGCTTCAAGCTCAGCTGTTGTTTTAGTTACCTGCCCCATAGGCATCTTTTTACACGGAGAAAAAGTGCGAAATTCCCAGCAAGATGAGCTGTGCTCGCACTTCATAACATCATGGTAACAACTCAATGCAATTGTTGTGGCAATAGCGACGCGTTAACACACGCGGCCAGACGAGTTGGCAACACACCTATTTCTCCGACTTCTGCTTTTGCCGCTTCTCGGGCCAGAAAGGGGGCCAAGTAACCAATTTTGATTTACCAATGATAGACGCAGCAAACGCACGCAACAACAGCTAAATGCGAAGAAATGAATAGATATAACCCAAAAACTTGAGCAAATGTGAACGGCCTGATGCCCTGGGCTTTTATTTTGGGGCTTGGGTTCTGCGTAGCCAATAACTGGGACTGGGCAGGGTCTTTTATAGCAGCAGTTTTTCGTTTTTCGTTCTTCGTTTTTTGGGTTATTTATTTTTATTGTCTTGGGGCATTTGTCACAGCAGCAATTCACACCTAACAGCTTTTGCTCCACTCCAGAACTTTTTGGCCAACTGCGAACTTTAGCGTTAGTTTGGGCTCATAAATAACCGAGAGCTTCAAAAATAGAGAGCTGCCCAGATACTATTATCAAATGCGATGCAGAAAGTTGACAATCTATAAATTGTTGTTGTGTCTGATTTTGGTTTTATTTTTGCATATATTGTATGTATATGATATGCAACTTTTCAAATCGTAAATCAGGCTACAATGTAAATACTTTCGCTTTCTTTGGTGCTCAGCCAAGGTCTTAGGTTAAAAGCCGGTTTTCATTCCATTTTGCTCGTTGCGAACGTTTGGCTCAGCAGCAAAATCTTTTGAGATAAATCATAAGCCTTGTATAGTATTTGTGTCTGACGCATACATTTTGCAAATTAATCAATAACTATTTATATATTTCTATATTTCTATATTTTTATGTATAGATATACATTCACATGCATGTATATACTCTGAGAGCTTGTTTAAGTGCAATTTGTTGTATTCAGACAGAAATATATGAATAGAGTTCCGTTCTCGCCAGCTTTATGCAAATATTTGGCATATAATATGTGTAGAATATGAAATTCAATGTATCTATAATGAGCATACATGACTGGCAGTCGACTTGTAACACATACCTGATGTGCATATGGAAAAGATATTTTAATTTTATTTATTTATTTGGGAGACTTTATTTTTTATTCAATTTAGGTGTTTCAAAAATGTTGTTATTTTACATTTTTAAATTAGAAGTACAGGACTTAATATTTTTTCTTCTTAAACATAAACATATACAAAGTGAAACTGAATTTTCAAAAAACATGACATAAATAAGGGGGGGGGGGGAATATATATACAAAAACGTTTAATTAATTTTAAAATTACTATACTAATGTCTACTGGTTAGGTAATATTGGGTAAATTGCACATGATAATTTATTTATAAAGTTAGTAAGAAGTTTCTCTATTCTCTTCGTGGTTAATTCAACTTTGCTTTTAATGTGCAATTCCGCGGTGGATTTCCAGGCAAAATTAAAAATCATTTTCAATATTTTGATTTGCAATTCTTGCTTTATAGGAATGTAAAGATTTGTAACAATAGTTCAATTGAAAGATATTTATTTTTAAACTAAATTAGAAGGGAAAACATTTATGTGCGAATAAACCATTCATATTTGTATAAAGATAGATATGACTGGATATTATGACAATTATCTGTCTATATAAATACAGATATGAACAGATAATATCATAATTGTCTGTCTATGTCTATATTCATTCTCTGTTTGTGACAGGTTCATATATAGTATCAATAAAATCAGTTTATTTTTAACATCTTTAATAGACACACCTATGCAAATTCGTATGACGTTAGCTTCAAAGCCAACAACAGACTTGGGATAAATGCATAAAAATTATATTATTTGATAATTAGTTTATGACATGCGTCAATGGTTTCTTTAATAACTCAAGATTTTACTGTGGGTCTTGATAAAACGTACTTTAGTTATTTATGGTACATTTGGCAGAAAGTAATATACATATATGTTGACATTTCTTTGATATTTTTCTAATATTTGGAAACACAATCTTGACATTTAAGAAACTCTTGCTAAATCAAAGTTGATCTACCCCATTTGCTAAGTGCGAGGGTGTACAAAATTTATAAATCTTAGCTCATTCCGCAAAAGTCGTCAAAGCACAAGGTCAACTCGCATTTTCAAGTGCTCCGTGCCCCAGGCAATAAACAGATCATGTGCAACTTTTTTGTGTGTTTCTTTCGACTTAAATTGGAAATAAAAACAAAAGAGAAAAAAAAGAAAAAAGCGACACGGAAAAAATGCGCAAAACAGCTTAAGTTATTTGCTGTAAACAGCTGTCGCCGTGCTGGGTATTTGCACTTAATTAGGCGAGCCACATCCACCCACCCAACCACCCAACCACCCGACCATCACTCGCACCACAGACTGCTAGAAAGTTTGCCTCTGGGCGGCAAAGTACAAACACTGAAAAGATTTGAGCGCAGTTTATTTAAGTTCTGTAATTGGCATTTTGTTTTACCGTTTTTTTTTATCAATATATAAACAGTTACATATGTGTTTGTGTGTATATATTAATGCATATTATTTAATTGTTTGTCATGGGTCTCCGTGCGTAGGTTGAAAGACAAATACAAATTAATACGGGTTGTTCGGCACGTTCGGCTACTTAACGGAATAAATAATTAAGTCAGTATGTCAGTCAATGCAATGTATGTGCTCAGCTCTGATATGCTTCAACTCCAATCAATTGGCGTACAGTGGACACTGCCTACAAATAACTGTTGAGTTCAAGAATGATAGAAATTTTGCAAACAAATATTTGAGTTTCTATTACTTTTAGTGTTTACTTAATATTATTTTTTACACAAATCTTAAAATTAAGTCTTGAATACATATGTTTTTTAATTGAACTAGTTTCGACTCGGTTAACTTTTAGATGTTTGCTTGGCAAACTTTATCGACAGCGAGTGTATTTACCTAATTTAGATGCGTCGCAATTGCCAGACACTCAACCAGACGCCATAAAACAAACAACAACAACAGTAACAACAGCCATAAACAACAAAAATAAGTTCAATTACAGCTGAACAATAAAGTTGAAAATGAAATCAAATAAACTGTGAGTCTGACCTTTGGCTAAGTAATTGAATGCGCATAGAATTTATGAGAGTAACTGCAATGCAGGTCCATAAATTGCAGCTACTAATTAAATTAGCCATTGACATTGAAGACGCAGAGGGGCTGGCAGGGTCTGACAGGGGCCGGCAGGGGCTGACAGGGTCTGACAATGAAAATTCTACTCGTATCAGCTGCGAGTCGTGTACGTGAACGTCGACGTTTACGTGTACTGGTTTATTGATAAGATTCTAGTGTAGTTGGGTCACATGCAGCTGATCGATCTGTGCGGCGGCCCGAAGTGTATATGGGCTGAACGATTCGAGCTAATTGTTATTTAAGCAGTTCACATAGCTCAATAAACAATCAATGGCATTTGTTTATCGTGTTTGCTGTTTTTTTTTGGGGGGGAGCCCAGACAATGACCACTTGATGGCCCTGGCCGTGCATTGTCCGTTCGCATTACGTAATTACGCATACGCCATGTGAAAAACACAGAAAAATGCTGTTGGAAAAACAAGCACAGAGCAGAAATTGCCAGCGAAAGTAAATACACGGTATGCAAAAGTTTTGTTTGTGTTTTCATTGATGAGGTCTGAACATGTGATTGATAGCACGAGGCGGTGCGCCGAGTCGGATGGATAGATAAAGCCACAAATTGCGAGGAAACTTGCCGCCATTATATAACCCAGTTGATAAGGCTCCAAAGAAGCAACCAACCAACCAGAGATCGATAGATCTACGTCCATAAAGATATGTTGTCAAGGCACTCGAAATGAGCTGTCATCGAGCGAATATTTATAATAGTATTTTATAGTATAATATCAATTATTTATTTATTTATTTTACACTCATTGGGTTCGAACCACTTTGGAATGGTATTATATTTGATTAATTTGATAATCAACATAATACATAATTATAATTTATAATGGCATAGACCTTCTTATCTGTGATAAATTGACTTGAATTTGGGTTGGTAGTGCCTATTGCTTGTTAGTATTAATATAAATATATATAAGTGAAGGAGTATAAATCGATTGTAAATAACCTTCTTAGTATATTTGCTGGGGCTTTAAATTAGAGCGATTTGTAATTGGTTTTGTAAGATTTGACATGCTACATTACATTACACACAGTAAATTAATATGTCAGACTGTGTAATAGACTATATATATGTATATAGATATTATAGTCCAAAATCCAATATAGATTTATATTTGAACTGTGTCATACGACTTCTATTCGAGCTAAGTTAAATGTGTTGCTAACGTCGCTTTTGCTCAGAATACCCTTCGATTTGAAGCACACAAATCTTTTGAAAAACGTTAATGACTATATCTATAATACCTACATTATTATATGAATTTCATTCATATGGCTGCTTCTTAGGCAATTTTAGACTACAATTAAATGAATTATTGTAAATATATTTAGCAGTTTCTGAAAATAATAATTTATTATGCCAAGAGATTTTTTTTAATAAGATATATATTGTATTTTAATAACGAATCTTTCTGAATAGAACCTAAAAATTAAAAAACACGGATCATTCACATTGAAAAACGCCGTTAAGTGTACCTAATGAAATTTACATAGAAATTAGGGAGGTCTTGACTTGTAGTTTTGACAACTGAAAGTTGACAGCATTTGCAACGCTAGCTAATGAATCCTTAATGCATGACAGAGTATTTGTTAAAAGTTCCGAAACTTGAGTATTCACGAGGTTGAAGTTTAGAGAGATCGGAAAAAGATGTACGTGGTTAGAGAATAGGAGCTTTGTTTGGCGAGTTTATGAGTTAGGCGAATTAGGGCTAATTGATAACTCTTAAAATACAATATATATACGAAACAAAGCACAATATATATTTATATATTTGACCGATTGCCAAGTGCTTATCAATTAAATTTCTAGCCTGTGGCGTCTTCGGACTTTGGGCATGCTTAACAACGTTTAAACAGTTTTATAAATAAGTTATAAATTAGCTACAGCCATAAGGAAAATTTAATTGGCTTATTTATGATTAATAAATGCCACGGATTACATGTACATATGTATATATAAATATATTTATATATGTGTATATTGAGAATCGTTCAAGTGGCTAACGCCACTGTGAGTTGCTTGAAATTAAATTTATGCCATAAACAAAGAATGAGTAATTATTTTGCTTAACTTGCAAAGCAGCTACTAAACTTTGCTTATCAAAAGTTTCTTCAAAAGTGACTCAGCTGCCTAGGGAGAAATATAAAAAGGCTTTAAACTGGGCTGATGGGCCATAAATTCGAATAGTTTATAGAAAGCAGTCGCCGCATTCTCAAGGTGCTGTGCCAAAAAATAAAATATATAAAATTAAAATTTAATTTCAATAAAAATCTAACAATAATTTGCCAAACTAAGTTTGATTTTGGTTTTCACCGCAAATTAAACATGATTATGATTGGCCAAAAAAGCAAAAAGCAAAAACCAAAAGAAAAAAAGAAGAAGAAAAATGAATTTGCATTTGACTAATTTTTTGTTACTTCTTTTTCTCCTATTTTTTGGTAACATCTTTTACAGCTAAACACAGGCGAATCACCGTTAACAGACGGAAAGTAAAAGCGCGTATCAGATACAAACGGGCCACACACTCTCACACACGCACACACACATCCACACACTCACACACAGCTGCAACATGGCCGATACCATCAACAAGCCGAGCATACAAATCCGTAGCGGTCTGCCCTCGCCCCTCAGCGACAAGAGCCCCTCGCCGGCAACGAAGCTGTTGATCAGCCACGGCAAGCCGAACTTCACCATCGCCCGTTCACCCAAGCTGGAAGACAATGATGGCCAGCATCCGCTGTCGCCGCAGCCGAATGCCAACAACAACTACAATCCCTATAAGTGCGCCGGTTACAACAGCAACAGCAGCAACAGCAACAAATTTGTGGTCGGCACCAAGTTCAATGGCGTCTTCAAGCCCTCCACAGCAGCCGCCAGCTGGGCGAGCAGCAATGGCAATGGCAACGGCACTGCGGAACAGAATGAAGCCGCCAAGGTGGTGCTGCGTCGTCCCAAGTTGGCCGAGGTTGAGTCACCGGCAGCGGCAGCTGGTGACGATGAGAATGTGCCGGAGTTTATACTCAGACAGCGACGCATTCAGGAGCGTCTGGCCAAGGAAAATGTGCTGGACTTTGAGAATCGGCGCAGCGGCTACTTCACCCACGTCATGATCTCGCCGGACTCACCTAATCGTACCTCGTTTGTTGAGACTATGGCCAGTCCGGCCATAGTGCCTTCTCTGGAGATGCCTCTGCCGGCCAAGATTGAGGAGGAGCAACAGGTGGAGCAGCGTGAGCTGCAGCAGGAGCAGGTCGCTCCCATTGCGAACGGACACAGCGCCGAGCTGGAGCAGCCGGCGGTGCTTACCAATGGTTACAATGGCGAGGCTGAGAACGAGAAGGTAGAGGAGAAGCAAGAGCAGAAGCAGGAGCAGCAACAGGAGCAGGAGCATAAGGAGCATCAACCTCAGCCTCTTAGCAATGGACATGTGCATGAGGATGTGGCGCCAGAGGAGGTGGCCAAGGCCATAGAGGAGGTCAACAAGGCAGTTGCCGGCGAGGACGACGACGTCAAAACGGAGTCGGAGCAAGTGGAGGACAAAGCTGAGGAGGCACCAGTGGCCGTTGCTGTACCCACAGTTGCAGTTGTTGAAGTGGCGCCTGCTGCTGTGGAGGCACAGGTCGAGGTGGTCACACCAGCGGCGCCCGCAGAAAATGGCGTTGCCCACGAGGATGCAGGCATCACCATCTCGCACACGAATGGACATGCTAGCGAGCAGCCCACCGTAGCCACGCCCGATCCGAGCGGCGCCCTCGGCGTTAACTACGAGCCGAAGACGGTGGTTAGCTTCTCACAGGAGCTGGGGAGCGGCGAGAACAACTATCCCGACACGGTGCAGGTGACCAAGGAGGTGCCCGCCTCACCCGCTGACGCGCAGCTCCAAGAGCTGACCAAGCTAAAGTTCGACATACAAAGTGATGAGAAGAACGAGGTGCAGGTGACACCTGTCGTGCGCGCGGAGTAGGCTGCCGATCCTCCTCCTCTCGCCCAACCCCCATTCCCTTAGTGGGCTCTTAGTGCAATTTGTTATTAATCAAAAGGAAAAACGAAAAACTTAATGTATTTGTGTATTTTGCGTTAGAGACTAAGTTCATTATGAGAAATGTTGCCAAATTTAATTTTATGCTTTTGCGCATCAGTCAGTATCCGTGTACGCACGCATACACACGCACACACACACACACACACACACACACACACACACACTACGCACCAGCTGTTGAGGCAGTTGCCACGCCCGGGACATCGCCTACGAGCGTGCCGCCCCATGAGCAAGGCCACCAGCTATACTTAACTATGTTAACTTCAACAACAATTTGCTTTATTTAAATAAATTATTATTACAAAAAAAAAAAAACATTTGTTGATTTTCAGTATTAACTGGAGCCGGTTATGACGACTTTGTACGGTTGTCAGTACACTCATAAGCCGTACAAATTGAAATATACATATGTATATTCGTAGCTTCTTCTATCTGATAAAGGGGATAGATTGTTCGATATGTTAGCTAGTGGCAAATGGGTCTTAAGACTTGACATTTAGAATATATTCCTACATTGACCATACAAGATTAACAATATTTAGTGGATGCCCGTAGGTGGCAGATGCCCATAGGGGTGGAGTAAATCGAAAAAATCTATAACTTGTAGAGTCTAAGAGTTAAAATGAAATTATTGAGTTTCTATTTATGAGCATAATAGAAAATAACTACGTCCCTTCAGGGGCGTCGCATTTCAAAAAAATCATAAGATTCGACATTCTGGATTTACCTAGGTGGCGTAAAATTAACAAACTATTTTTAGAGTTTTTTATAGAAAGAGATTTTTATAAAAATAGAAAAATGAGATTGTTGGAATAAAATAAGTATTAAATATAATATACATCTCATATACTATATACAGTGGACTGTCTCAAAGTTTCTAAAAACAATATTTGATATTAATAAATCATAATCTCAGACTTATTAAAACATAAAAATCAAAGGTCTTTTGTGCTCAATAGTGATGCAATTATCAATAGCATATCATTGGCACCTGACCTTGGAAATGGAAGGTAGTTCGATATCGACTGTTCAAACAGTCGGGAATGAATAGAAAAGTATTTAACAATTGAACTTTGACATTTGTGAAACAAGACTCGACTGTCCTTCAGCTGTGGTAACTATAATCAGTTTTAAATTTATTTCAAATGAATTTCTTCAGTGGATGTGATTGATGAGTGGAGGGGAGGTGTTTCGATTCTTGCATAAAAATAGATATCACTGTGAGGACTTTGAGCGTGTCAGAAGCAAGCACCTGTGCTAGCTAACTCTTCATTTGGTTGGGTGTTCGTCGAGCGTGACGCTTGTGACCCATGGTAACCATGTCCAGGTTCGCTTCGGGGGTTGCATTGCTGACCAACATCTGCTGGGCACATGTCCTGACCGGCGACAGCGTTTAATCGATACTTTGGCCCGGGGTGTTTCTCCCCTCTTCCACATATATATATATATACACATTTATAGTTTGGCCAAAACAAAAGCGACCATGGGCCAAACAAGTTTTCACTTGAAATCAGTTGGCTGTGGCGCAGCCGTCAGTTCGGCTCAAAGAAGCAAGCTAAGAAAAAAGGTAACCCTGGCTGAATGAAAAGTGAAAAGCGAGTGTCATAGGTGCGTTGCGTGCGAAATTTCTATACTATTATGGATTTATGTCTTAGGGGCTCACAGGTAGGTAGCCGCTCTGAGTGGGGCTCTTGACACTCACTGTACCGTCCGCTCCTAGATAAACCTCGCCGCTAGACAAAAAACGAAGCCCAAGTACAATAGCCGCTCCCTGACCGCGCTGCACGGCTCGACGCCACATTTTCGTCCACGTTCGGCCAACTTTCTGCAGCAGCGCAGTCGCTCCTCGCCCTTCCTGGGACGACCACAGTCGGCGGATCCCAAATTCGGACGCAAGCTAAGCGTTTACTTTGGCGACAAGGAGCTGCGGCATAACAAGCACGTGAGTACCAGCTGTCAGACAGTGACATTTGTTAAGAGAGATTGTCGAGGCATAAATGAAAGAAGGAGCGAATTACGTAAAATTGAAATAATATAAATTTTATTAAATAATTTCATTGTGTTGAGTAATCAAATTCTTATGATACTTTTGTGCTGAGAAATATAACAATTAATTAAAGAACTTAAAGAATAATGAATACTTTCATTGAGTCTATTGAAATTAATTTAAATAAAATTTTTTATTAGTTTGCCACAATTAAACGTAACCAATCCAAAGTTTCTTGATTTTTATTGTATTAATCATGTCTAGTGTTTTTTTTTTTCTCCTTAGAAAAGTATTACTATCTCCATGAAATATTAAAATAATTACCTAAAACATTTTTGTTTAACAAACTTTTTGTAATTACTGCAAACTGCACAAATGTGTGACATCTATTAAAAACAATTATCGTTTAAGTATTATAAATAGTTGCAAACATATCTATACTTTAAGCCCATTGAATATAGGATTTTAGGGTATATTGCTTTTTGAGAAAATATGATAAAGGTAGAACGAATCGTGTAAGACACCATTAATGTAAATATGCTAGATCAAGCTGAGTCGAGTGAGATATGTCTGTTTGTCTGTCTGATTGTCTTTTCATCTGTCCGTCTGCTTAGAGTGTTTGGCTCGAGGTATTTCTTAGTCGTGCTGTCCCGACTAGAATTGCTTAAACACTTGCTTAAATTGAGGTCCAAATCAATTATAAATTTTAGTATTGCATTTTTATAAATATTACCTCTTATATCGAAGGCTTATCTGAGTATTTACTGTGTTTTGTTTTATATTTGACACAGGCTCAGGTCTCTTCTACGGATCTGCTCAAATCGCTGCTGGAGGAGCCCATCAAGCGCAGCTGGCTGTGCCGCAGCACCTGCAACTCTTCCACCGACGAGCAGTCGGATTTCTCACAGAAGTCTCCGCACAGCAGCGAAGGCGAGCAGCTGGAACGTTTTCTAATAAGCATGCCGGGAACGGGCACGAACACCAGCCCGGACAAAGCCAAATCCTATGCTTCCAATTGGTCGTCGGGCAACAGTCAAGGACTGAGCAACGCGACACTGTTGCAGAAGACTGCTAAGCCGGATCTGCCGGGTCGCGTATCGTTCAGCAAGCCCAATAGCAGTCAGCAGAATGACGTGGACTCCAGTGACTGTGACAATGATAAGCAGGAGATTCGCGCCGGCAGCAGCAGCAGCATTAGCATCTCTGCACCAGGTCCTCTAACACTGCCCAACTTTAGCTATAATGGGAGTGGCAATAAACTGGAGCCGGGCGATGCCAGCGGACAAAAGAAATCCGTACACTTTGGCACTCCAGCTGCGGGCAGCGGCAGTGCTGAGGTGCTGGCCGAGACCTACGAGTACCCCAAATGCCCATCGGAGAACTGCACCTGCAGCACCCGCTCCTCCTCCACGGCCAGCACCAATGAAGCCACTGCCGACATCAAATGCGCCTGCGATGCGCCCAGCTGTCGCTACGCGGAGTCCAAGCCGCAACTGCCTCCGGCCGCACTGCCCATGCCCATGCCCAAGTCTGGTACGCCCGAGCTGAATGTTATCAGGGAGTATAAGCAGGCGGTGGGCGTGTCACTGGATAAAAGTGTGAAGCCGCTGGAGCCGCTAAACAACATGGAGCTGCCCAACTATTTGGATAAGTACGCAGCGCATGCCAAGGACAAGCAGAACAATTTATCCGAAAAGAATCTCAGTCCAGTCAATGGCAGCAACAGCAACAACACCAACCACTCTCAGAGCAACAGTGGAAACACTGGCACCTTTCGCTCGAATGGGCAGCGCAATTTCGGGGCAGAGAATAATTTTCTGCCCATTGTGCAGGAGGATCGCAGAAACTTCGGCAACAGCAGCGCCGATTCCGTCATTAGCAATTATCTGAAGATCGCTGCCTCTCCCCCATTCGTGGGCAAGAAGAAGGAGAACGTGAAGCCAGCCAGTGCAGAGGTCGGCAGCAGGATCAACAACAAGTCAAAGTTTCTGGCCAAGAGCTCATCAGTTGGCTCCGCCGGCAAGCTGAAGAAGGCCGTCAGTGTGGGCAGCCTGCGAGAGGAGCGCAAGCTGAGCGAGTACAATTTGGACAAGGTGGACAGCTGGATGAGCATCCACGAGCAGAAGCAGGCGCTCGCCCAGTTCGAGGAGCTGCACAAGCAGGGCGTGGACGAGCTGGACGAGGGCAACGACAATGACAGCGTCTCGCAATTGTCGCTCAAATCGAACGAGGACTCCAGAGGTTCGACCTACGATGAGATTGTGTCGGTCATCAAGGAGATCGAGGAGGATAAGAAACGGGGTACATTTGTAGAACAATTTGGTTTATTTGATATATAGATATACATTTTTCAGACAACTTTGCCGAACGCTTGCCCAGCGACCTGAACTTGAAGCTATCCAGCTCCAGGGCCGAGACAGTGGATTCGGTTAGCCAAAACGGCGACAAGATGCCCGAAAGTGGCGACAAGTACAAGTGAGTAGCAAAATAATGGATAACATTCACTATATATGTCCTTCAAGAAGGCGAAATCAAGACTAGACTTCAGTGATGTGATTGTGAAATGAACAAGTTTAAAATTGACCGGCTCATTGGTCCATATAAAGTCTTAACGTCGTGAATAGCTCTATTGTTCTTGAAGCTCCATGATCTTAAGATATTAAAAACAGAAAAAGAGAAATTTGTTACAACAATTCGTTTACTAGACCAGCTAGTGTTTAACAAAGAATCTGAATTATTTAAAATATATTAGTACATATATACCTAAAGTAACTTAACAGGCAGGTTGAGGCAATATAAAACTTTTTTTTTTAAATTTTAAATATATTTCAAAAAAGCTATTAGGATTAATGATTTGTTGATCCTTGGATCAGAGTTTAAATGCCACAGAAATAATATTCGCTTACAAGAATAAAGATTAGTATCGACTGAACACCACCACATTCAGTGTATTCATTCACACATAGTCATTTAGTATTTAAACGTGTGTAGTTTAAATAAAAGAATATGTTTGAATGAATACACTGACTGTGGCGGTGTTCAGTCGATATCAATCGATATCATTCTTGTGAGGCTGGATTAATATACCCAGACTCATTCATAACTTTTGAATTTGAATTTGTAAATTTTAACATTGGTCTATAGCATTATTATATTATCGCAGAGGTTGTAGGACTCAGCGTTTATGTATTAGATATTATTATACTATCACTGAGGCTGTAAGGGTCAGCGTTCATCTGCCTAATATAAGAGTCCACACATGTACCCTTTATCTATATATCGCACTGCATACTGGTCGTTGAATGCATAGAAGGCATGCTTACATTTATTTATTAATCTATATTCATGGCTGAACAATGTGAATGGCTTACATTGCCCATCTAAACTGAGATTAGTTTAATTAATTTAAAGTTTGTAGATAATTTTAAGAATTTAGATTAACTGATCACCTTTATTTAATTATATATATTGGAAAATATTAATAGACGGGGAAATCGGGCAGCAGAAACTCGGTCTGGGATTGAAAGTAAGCAGCAATGCTTGAAAAGTCTCTGTGCCTTATCATTGCTTAAATATCTAGACCAAGCGTCAAAAACTGTTTTCCTGATTTCTTAAAATATTTTTGATGATTTCCAGAGACATTTTGGCGTATCTGAATAATGTGGAGAGCAGCTGTGACAAAACACTGATGGAAACCCGTCGCTCTATGCCGGACAGCAATCGCTCCGAAGTGGAGTTTGTCGTTGAGCCCGACGTGACCGATGAGGTGCCCAAGTGAGTTGTGGATGTATATTATATATCTATGGATAACATATGCAAATGGAGTTGTATTCCTTTTCAGACTCTCGGAGCTGCTGATGCTTCCTAACCATCAGCTGGCTAGACGTGTCATTGCGCTCAGCTTGCGTGCCAACGAGCTGGCCAATGCCATTCATCTGTCCAAGGAGCATGTGGTTCAGCTGCGCGGCGAGAAGCAGAAGTCACTGCGTGCCGAGAAGTCCAACAGTGCGACGAAGATGCGTGACCAGAAGAAACACTACGAGGAGGTTGTGACGCGTCATCAGGGCTTCATTGAGCAGCTGCTCAAGGATAAGGGCTCGCTCTGCGAGAAGGTGGCTGCACTCACGCGTCGGCTGGAGAGTCAGAATCAGGCCTGGGAGCACCGACTCGAAACCGAACTGGCCCGCACCAAGGAGACAACGCTAGCGGGCGAGAAGATCCGACGAGAGCGTTGGGTGCGAGAGAATACTAAGAAAATTAAGGTGGGTGTGGCTTAGGTGGACTTGGCGAGGATAGACATCTTGAATTATGTATTGAATATTTGTATTGATGGGATAACTGATGACAGCTGCGGGTTATTCCTATGTGGACGACCTCTACCAATAACTTTCAGATTTTCAGAGGAGTAAAATTAATTTAGATCTAATCGGTTAATCTAAGCGTGTATCTATGGATGAGCAAATCCAAAGATTATATTTACTCTTCACCTTGCCTACTACAACCAGTTCTTTTCCTTTATAATATATAGGAACTCACAGTCAAAGGCCTGGAGGCGGAAATCAATAAAATGAATTGCGATCATCAGCGCGAGGTGACGGAGTTGAAGCGCGCGCATCAGATGCAACTGCTAGACGCACTGGAGGAGGCGCGTCTGAAGCACGAACAAATCGAGCATGGAATACGCGAGAGTTGTGCCCAAGATCGTGAGAGCATAATCGAGAAGGAACGCACGGCCATACGAGAGCGTCTCGAGCGTCAGCTGGAGGAGGATCAGAAAACCCAGGCCGAGCTGCGACAGAAGCTCGCCGATGATTTTGCTGCAGAGCGGGAGCGGCTGCAGGCGGAGCTGCGGCAAAAGGAAGTCGACTATCTGGCTAAGCGTCAGGAGGCACAGCGGGACCACGACAACGAGCTGGAGCAGGCTAAGTTCGAAATGCAGGAGAAGATGACCAAGCAGGAGGAGAAGTATCAGAACCGCATCAACACCGTCGAGCAGCAATACTTAGCTGACTTTGAACTGTGGAAAACGGAGTACGAGAACAAGTCCAAGCTGGCCCAGGCTGAGAAGGAGAACGCCATAAGGCAGCACTACAGAGCCGAGCGAGATCGGCAGCTAGACGAGCTGGTGGTGCGCATGGAAGCGGATGCACTGCAGAGTGCCGAGGAGCACGAGCAAAAGATATTGTAAGTATGACAAGTACCTGAAAAGGTTACCCTCTCCCAATGCTCCATTTACAGACGCCTCAAGGAGAAGTTCGAGAAGGATTTGCAGTTGGCTGAGAATGTGGAAAAGTCGCTGAGGGAAAAGTATGCCGAGACGCGTGAAAAGCTGGCCGAGGCCGATGCCCAGGTGCGTAACAGCCAGGCGGAGGTCAAGCAGCTCCAGATGGAACTCAGCCACAGCAAGAAGATGTGCGGCGACTTCATCAACGAGCGGGACAAGCTGCGCGACAATCTCAACGCGGACATACAAAGCGAGCTGAACGTGCTCAGCGAGCGCCACAAACAGGAAATGGAACAGCTGCAGAAACGGTAGTGTCCATAGTGCAACTTAAGCATGGATCCGATTTATATATTCTTTGCCTCTTTCATTTTACAGCGTCCATCAGACAATACAGCGGCAGGAGGAGACCATCGAGGTGCTGAAGGGCGACAATGATCAGCTGCGCCAACAGTGCCTCAAGTTGAATGCGGTCATACGGCAGCAGCGCAAAGATTATTGTGTTAAGTAGTTAGGACTTATTGAATTTAATAATAAATATATGGAAACATCTATATGAACTGTACGTCTCTCAATTACAACCTCTCGATTCTGCAGACGGGCAAAAATGACTGCTCGGTGAAAATACAACCTGTTTGGTCCATCGAATTTATAGCTAGATTTGCAAAGGCTCTTAACCATCTACATAAGCTTATAAACAACTGTAAGATGGTCTATTATTATACACTGAACCCATTGAAATGGGAAATCAGGGTATAATGGAATTGTGTAACAGGCAGAAGCAGGTGTGACAGACACTCAAATATATATATGTATATGTTTTTGATTAGGGTGATGAGCTGAGTCGCGCTATCGATGTAGTCGTTTGTTCATCGTTGACCATAAAAGCTATAGACTTGAAATTTTAATGTATAGACAAGTGTACATACGCAGTACGAGGCTTCCTTATTACCGATAAATATTGTTAATTTTTAATAGTCCGTGTAATGAATTTTGTAATTTTTAGAGTTTTGAGTTTTCATTTGCCTCTTACCTTTTCTAAACAAAACTGTTAAAGACACGATGGGAGTAGCTGTAGTATACAGATTTATTATTTCCTCAAATTAAATGAATGGTAGTTTGCTTGCTTTACATTATATCCATATCATTTAACATATCCTTTAACTGCGTTAATAGTCTATAGAAGTCTCATTCATTATTGAGATTCTGTTTGTTTAGTAATATGCTCATTTGTTTAATGGTCTTAAGCTATTAGTTCTGTTAAATTATTTATGAGCGAAACATTCTCCAGACCCATAGCGAAGTGACCTATTCATAAATGAGTAAACAGTTACATAACTGACCAAATCGAAATCAATTGTGATTGATTAAATATGTTAACCGTTGTTTTCAGCTGCTGGAATCCAATATTATTATATTATTTATATAAATTGACCCATCTGGTTCACAGGGTTCAGAATGAATCTAGAGTTTGTTTATGAAATTTGATTTGAAATTTCTTAAAGCTTTATCAAATTTGTAAATAAGAATAAATCATAATAATAATATTTAATAAAAAATATTAAATTTGTTGCTTTAGTTTTGTTAGTTTTTTACTGAGCTTTAATGGCTTCAAGTTATGAATACTAAACTATTGGAACAATTAAACTTGAAGTGTGTCACAATAAACAGTCTTTCATGCATTACGGATTCATTAACGAGCGTTGCTAACGCTGTTAACTGACTGTTGCCAAAATTACGAGTAAATGCCTCTCTAATTTATTTGTTAATTTTACTAGAGTCAACTTCACTGTATTCTTATTAACATGAAACGCATTTGTCAACAAAATATATCTATAATCAAAAATAAGAAATTTCCATTCTATAAAAAAGTAAAACATAAATGAAATTCTCTTCTTTTATGGAGATTTTCGCTATAAATATCTGAAAATTAAATGTTGATTGATTGATAAAAATTGCTATTAATTTTGAGTTTACATTCAAATGGATGTATTTAGATATTTTGTCAAACAGTTCGATGAATTTGATGTGCACTGAAATATTTATGCTATTCTTCTTACAGTTCATCAAAGTACTTGCTATCGAGCCCGAGCTCTTTCTGGTATTCGGGCTTTATTACGCATGGCACGATTCCAGGCAATTCATCTGGCTCCTTCTCCACTATATTTGACATAGCAGCTTCATTACACTCGACGGTCTCAAGGCATACAAATCGTTTTCTCTCTTCACAATTGGCAATTGAAAGGATTAATGGACCCTTGTCACTGTGTTTTATGAAGCCACAGTACATTTGTCTATCATGTCCTCTTTTTTTTGGTGGGACATATTGTAGTAAATTGTCTTTTGCGGCATATTGCTGGATATTGTGATTTCCGTTGTTCTTGTAGGCAATCCAATATTCGCTTCGCATTGGGTTTGTTACTTTGTGCGCCACTGCGCGCAATTCGGCGGTCGATACGAAAGTGGCCAAACAGAGCTTATGTTTCTGACACATCCGCAAGGCGTTAGCCCAACTGGCCTGTGTAGTGCAATTTACAATAATAAAACAGTTATCATCTTCATCTTAGATGCAGCACAGCGATTACCTTCCTTCTGCTGAAATAGTAACACCGATTAGTTCTTGGAGTCCCTTGTAGGAACTCGATGCAGCATAGAAGTGCCAGCAGTTGTAGCTTCATGATGGCTGCTGCTGCTGGTGATTGAACCGAACTAATATGATTGTATTTCACAAAGCTGTAAAAATAAAGCTAAATTTATTATATAAACCATGTCCAAATCGTGCAAATCCTCGCGCAAAATCCATTTGTTAGGCCATTTGCATGAAGTGAAATTGGTTTCTGTCCCTTTAAAATGTGTTTTTAAGCAATAGATTTTTATTTTGAGTTGATATTTCGGTGTTTCGATGTACAGTAATTGGCTTTATCAGTTGGATTGTCGGAGAACAAATTCTCCCTTTCACTAGCATAAAAAAAAATAAATTAAAATAGTTTTGTCGTAACTGCAATTGCAATTCCTGAGGTACTTCAACGATCCGCTTTTGAATCTAAGGCAGGTGCACAGATGCACTGATAACCCGCATTCACAGAAATTGTAACACACATATTTAAGGTCATCAGTGATTTTAAATAATTTGTTTAAAACATATATTTGTGCTACATTTATTTATACTCATTTAATTCATTTTTATTTAAATTTTTATGCATTTTGGTTCGTTTTGAAATTTTCGGTGAAAAGCTTTATACGATTTTTTATTTTTAATTGTCAATGTTATTCTGTTAGTCTGGCAACTCCAAAGTATTTGAAATTATCAAGCGTGAACAAAGTTTCTAACGCATCGCTATAAGCCGCATTTTATTTTAAAATTAAATTAACTTTATAAGTCAGGTAAATAACTTTTATTGGCCTAAAACATTTCTAGACATTGCTGCCACGCTGTTAATTAACATCTGGCAGCACTGACACCAAGCTAACTTCAACAGCATATGCACATCTGGCAGCGATTGCAGTCAATGCTAGAGTCCACAAGCAGTAAATGCGTTCCACAACACAGAGCACAAGCAGAACCAGTAGCCAAAAACAACAACACAGCAAACAACAACAAAACAGTGGCAGCGACAACAATTCCAATAAGATACTTTCGCTTGGAACTTATTCGTATTTGTGCCGTCGACACATTCGGAACGTTTTCAAATTAAACGCGCAACGTACTAAAATTAACCCACAACAAAATCAGCCCAAAGCGAAACTATAAGTTCAAATTGAAATTCAAATACAAGTTCAAACCAAAAACCACGCAAATTCTTCAACATGTTCAGCTCGTTTACAGGTAAAAAGAAAAATAAATAAAATAATAATAAATGAAATATATAGAAAAGAGAATACTAAAGCCAAAAGTCATTTTAAGCTGTTTGTGAAAGTTTTCGAATTAGAAAATACAGAGACATATTCAATTAAATATGCAGACTGTGGTATGTGCTGTGTGGTATATAGTATGTGGCATGACATTTCGAGCAACAATAAAATCGAACAAAATATATTATAGAAATGAAACAACAACAGCAACAAGAACAACAACAGCGTATTGTGAGACCTTGCTGTTTGTTGTACGAGTCGTACAACCTATGACCGCATTGCAGGATTACATTAGAATTACATCATCGTTCCAGGCAACACGAAAAAAGGAGTAGTAGCGCGTAAATAGAATTAATTGTCTGTTACAGTTACGATTGCTTATAGAGCTTGACGATGTTCACGATGAGGATGATAATGACGATACGTCAGCGTGAGCCAATTATGGCGCAGTATTCGCCTCAATATATATACATATATACTTAACTATATATATATGAACGTCTCAGTTCCATAAATTGTTCTTCTCGCTGGCACAACCCACACCCAAAATGATGCCATTTATATATAGTCATATATGTATGTATGTATATAATTATAGTAGCGTGTGTGCATAGATATAAATATTGTGTATATAGGATCTATAAATGTTTAAAATATATTTTAACTTTCTATGTCATATTGCGTGCTGCTCCGCGAAATAATAAATATTTCTGCGAAATTTTTGTTGTTAAAAATGTTGGAAAAAATATTATCAGTCTTTGATGTATTTCAGAGCGTGTGTGTAGAGTCCAACACACCAACCAAACAGAAATACGAATTAAAAATAAATGACTCTATTTCCGTTAACTACAAATTTCTTCACTCGCAGTTTTCTCGTTTTCCTGTATCGAGAGGGCGAGAGGGAAGCAAGAAAACTGAATTTTAAAAATATTTCCTAGCATTTTTTAAGACTATGTTGAAATATACTTTTGATTATTATTCTCTGTTTCCACTTAATGCAAACAGATGCTTCGAAATGTAAGTAAAATCCATTATGCCAATATAATATTGCAACATTCTAATTTGTACACTCAAAACAAAGAAACGATGCTAATGAATACGAATAAAATCGAATTAATTTTAAAAATTTGAAACAAATTTTTATCGTGCAATTCAAATAGAATTTTTATTTCTATTGTTTTGGATTTAAATTCAGATTGTTTCAGAATGAAAATTTCACATTCAATTAGCTAAGCATTTTTTAGACTTAAGTCATATTGTATTGAAAGTCTTCATATTTATTTGCAGTGTAGTTTGTACACTATAATTAGCATGCATTCACATTATAAGTAGCTCCCTAGACAGAATTGTTTCGTTTGCCCCGAATACACCGTCAGCACCCGTACCGTCACTCCACTCCACTCCCCTCCACCACGACGGCCATGCCCCCTTCCCGCATCCGTGCAATCCCATAGTAAATTGACATTATAAAATTGACTTATTTATATAGAGGCCAAGCGGAATCTTTGGCATTTTATTTTCTGCAGTGAAATTCGCATTTATATAAACTCAGTGGGGTTTGGGGTTTGGGGTGAGGCGCCGCTTAAAGTTGCTGTCGATATTTTGATTCCAGTAGCTGATTCAATGGCCTTATTACCTAGCAGTTTGTTGGATGTCTCCTTTGTCCTACCTTTAGGACCGATTGCCGAAGCCGTTGACGCCGCTATTGGTCTTGCTCTTAAGGCTCGGCTTTTTTCTGGGGACTCAGTCTCAGGTGTTGGGGCAGGCGGAGCAATCGTGGTTTCTGCAGGCGGTGCTGGCGCAGCTCCTTCAGGCGGTGCGGTCCCAGCTCCTTCAGCTGGTGCGGGTGCAGCTCCTTCAGGTGGTGCGGCCCCAGCTCCTTCGACTGGTGCGGGTGCAGCTCCTTCAGCAGGCGCAGCTCCTTCACCCGGAGCAGGCGCGGGTCCTTCAACCGGAGCGGGCGCAGCTTCTTGAGCCGGTGTGGGCGCGGATCCTTCAGCCGGTGCAGGCGCGGCTCCTTCAGCTGGTGCAGCCGCGGATCCTTCCGCCGGAGCGGGCGCGGCTCCTTCAGCCGGAGCGGGCGTAGCTTCCCCACCCGGAGCAGGCACGGATCCTTCAGCTGGTGCGGGCGCGGCTTCTGCTCCCGGAGCAGGAGCTGTTTCTTCACCCGGTGCGGGCGTGGCTTCTCCACCCGGAGCAGGAGCGGGGGCTTCAGTCGGATTCCCTTCCCCAGGCTGTGCTCCTGCTGTTGTTCCATATTCAGTACCTTGTGCTTCATCTGGTTTCGCAGTAGGCTTTTCTCCGCTGGCAGGGGCAGCAGTGTTTTCTTGGGGAGATGTTACCCCCGGCTCACCCGGCTCTTTCGTAGTCTTCTCTCCAATCTCCCCTTGCCCATGTGCATCGATAGACCCCTCGATAGATCCCTCGGGACTTCCTTCCGATGACGCTTCCGTCGAATTCGAATTATCAAGCGGCCGCGAATCGCTTTCCAGACTTTCTGAATCGGTCGCATTCCCAATATTTTCGTTCTTGCCCGCATCGTGGTGGAAATGATGCAAATGCTCGTGGCTATGATGCTGACTGACCGCTGCGTCCTGCGTTGGCTGAGCACATTTCACTTGATTCGCCTGACATATGAAGTACTGCTCCTCTAGGCAATTGTCGTCGGTGACCTCGGTACCGTTCTCCCTTAGCCTAAACTCCATGCAGTCATCCAAATTCGCCCTGTGTGTCGGCTCAATGCTACCCGCACCACCGAAATACCGCACAGGGCGCCCTGTGCTAACATATGTGAAGCGGCCCTCCGTCTGCAGATCGTTGCCACCGAACCAATAGTCCTCCATGTTGCCACGCAAGCGCACGAACTTAATAATCGCATTGAAGTCCTCCTCCGTCGCCATATCTGCCAAATTGAGGCCCTTGCGTAGGCAGTTGTTCTGCGCGCCGAACCAGTTCATCTACAAGGCCCCGACTATATAACATCTATCAAGTCCACACTAATTCTACGAATACAAACCTTTTTGCCGGCAAAATAATAGCATTTGCCATTGATCTGACGCAAATATCGCCGGCCACACGGACCTAAGTCTGGCTTCTTGTTCGGCTTCGCCTTACCGTCTCTTGCAGAGAGGACATCGTCTGGATACACTATGATCAGGGTCAATATCGCAATTTGCAGTAACCTCATGGTTGCAGGCGCCTTTCTCCACAAACTGTGGCCATTTGGCTTGTTCCTTCTATTTATAACCGTCCTGTGGGCGTGACACCTGCATTATCCATGCCAATTATACTATCTGAATCACATTTTTAACTGCTTCAATTGCGTCCAGCGTTGAGCAAATCAATTAATATCATTTCGATATGGTCAAGCCCATCATCATTATGGCTGGATGAGTCAGTAGAAAAGCAAATTAATTCCACTTTTCAAATGTCGATAGCTAGAGGTACGAAGGTCTGATTTTTGTCATCTGGCAACCTTGTGCAAACATAATATTGTCACTAACCGTACAATATATACATAGGTTGAGCATCTAGACCAGACTTTTTATAGCCTGATCACATTGAAAATGGGAAATCAGGGTATAATGGTTTTCTTAAATGTATGTAACAGGCAGAAGGATGCGTGGCAGACCCACCAAAGTATATATATTCTTGTTTAGGGCGACGAGATGAGTCAATTTAGTCCTATCCATCTGTCTGTCCGTCTATCCGTATGTTTGAACCCATCGATTTCATAAACTAGACGAGCTAGAGACCTTTTGTAGCATCTGCGTATAGCACTCGCATTTCAAGTTTTCTTCATATGATCGATAACTATATTTGTTGTAATGTTATCGATTTTATACTTATCAGAATTACCTTTTAAAATATATCTTCTACATTTTTAAGATGGAGCCTCCAAATTTTGCACATGTGAATTTCATGTGAATTTTATTCAATTTTTATTCGCCAAATCTTACCAAGTACTCAATCCCCCTTCCTCACACTTTGAAGGCTTGAATCTAGATTGCTTATTTTTCATAAAGTGGTTTTCGAAGCTTATATTGAAATTAGTATTATGAATGCTGAAGGTGGGAATAATTATTGAATTAGAGGGATGGAAGAATATTGGAACTGCTTTGTGAGTTAAATCGAAATTCTTTATATTTCCCATAAGAATTGCGCTGAGTGCTACGTGATAACTCGCACGTGGCAAGCAGCGCTTAGCAGCGTAAAACATTTTTTCTATATTTTTGATTTACATAATTTCAAGTTGAATAAACGTTCAAAAATAAAATTTAATTTTGTAAAATTTTATATTATATGCAAGCTATGGAGTGTATTAAAAAATTCAGATAGGATACGGTTCAGGGTATCTCCTAGTCGAGCAACTCCGACTAGAGCTTTCTTACTTGTTCTAGTTAACTTCATATTAATAATATTGATTAAGAATATGCTAGGATGTTATAGTTCGATATTTAATTTTTATCTGACAGCCTTTTGCGGCGACTAGTGGTATCTGAAGTAATTTCGAAAACTATAATCATATTTTCTAAAACCCAATCATGACTATTCCTGGCTGTACATAGATAGTTACTTTTCCTTTATTTGATAATAATAGAATAATTAATTGTAAGCAAAAAATTTGAGAATAAGCTTAGAGTAGGAACATTTATTTTACTAAGATATTAATATATAGTTATATCAGAAAAGCTTTTTTGGGGTAGAAAAATCATATTATTCATATACTACAATTAATCATTTTCAAGATGTAATCGTAGCTAAATGATCTATAAATGATATTCATTGAAACAAATATATAATCAAGTCCAATCATGTGACTTGTCCCTGTAGCACTATATCATTGCGACGAATTAATTAAAGTCGTGAAATGTATTCAGATATGATCCGATTTGCTTATTGTATTTATTTGGTTTATTATTAAGTACACATAAAAGTTGTTTCAAATTATGAATCATTCCTTAGTTGCCTCAGTTGCTGGAGTGTTGCCGGGATCCTCAGTTGGCTTTGGAGGCACAGTTGTTGCAGCGCTCTCTGTATTCTCATCGGGCTTGCTTGGATTCTCATCGGGTTTGCTCGGATTCTCATCGGGCTTGCTCGGATTTTCATCGGGCTTACTCGGATTCTCATCGGGCTGACTTGGAGCCACAGTTGTTGCAGCGCTCTCTGTATTTTCATCGGGCTTGCTCGGATTCTCATCGGGCTTGCTCGGATTCGCATCGGGCTGGGTCGCAGCCACAGTTGTTGCAGAGTTTTCTGGACCCTGCGTTGGCTGGGGGGCAGCCACAGCTGTGTTTTCATCTGGCTTCCCGCCTTCTTCTGTTGGAGCCTTTTTTGTGGTCGCCTCCACATTATTTTCTCCGGCTGCAGTTGTCTTTTTATCTGGCTTTTCGCTGTTAGTAGCCAGTTCTACTTCTGGTTCAGCTGTCGGTGGTTGTTGGTTTATTTCTACGTCTGCATCAACTGCCTCCTCTGATGCCGGCTTATCCTCATCTAGATCTTCTCCTGCAGGTAGAGCTGCTTCTGCCTCCGCCTCGGCCTCGGCCTCGTCGCTGGGCACGCCGATATCGTGATGGAAGTGATGCAAATGCTCGTGACTGTGATGGCGCTGCTTAACGGCTTCGGTGCTATCGCAGTACCGCTCCGAGCAGATGAAGTACTGCCTCTCTAGGCAGTTGTCGTCGGCCACAACGGTCAGGTTGCTGCGTATGCGCACCTCCAGACAGTCGTCGCAATACGAGTGCTCCGCTAGCTCCACATTGCTATAATTGCTGAAGTAGCGCACTAAGCGACCATTGCTGATATACTGGTAACGGCCCTCGGTTTGCAGATCGTTGGCACCGAACCAAAAGTCTTCCGTGTTGCCTTTGGAGCTGAGAAACTCAACAGCACCATAAAAATCTCGGGGATTGCTCAGATCGGCCAGTGTTAGGCCCTTGCGCAGGCAATTGTTGAGGGCGCCAAACCAGTTCAGCTGCAATCAGACAAAGGCAGACAGATAGATAGAGACAGGGAGAGTGTGTGTGAGTGAAGAAAGAGAGAGCTAATAGATCTTTTTATCAACAAAAGGATTCGCTTACCTTTTTCACTGAGAAATAGTAGCACTTGCCATTAATGCGTCGCAGATAGCGCCGAGGACAGCCGGTGTTTGCTGAGCAGAATATATCCCTGTGCAGGACACTCAGCACGGCAATGATCACAACTATGATGTGCTTCATCTCGCCTGACCAATGCACCATTGTGTGCTCTGGGCCTGCCCGCTCCTGTACTTATATCCTCTCCTAGCGTGCAATTGCGAATCCATTTGCCATGGCTCTCCAATGTATGAGCGCGCCAAAGCCCTTATCGTCCGTTCCAGTTGCCATGCCCAATGATCAGCTAATTCAATTAGTTGAGTTCACTTGGTCGGGCATTCCGGAAGAATGCCACAAACACTTCACTCCAGACGCTGTGCTGTCACCGAAAGTGGGTTTCGCTGATGGCATTGCCTGCTGTGTCTGTGGGTCAGCTTTGGGGTTATGCGTTTAATTGAATTTTTCATTGTCTCACTGCCATTGATAGTTACACTGAAAGCTAAATATCGTCGACTTATATAAAATGTACAAGCATATTATGTTATTTGGATAAACAATAATATCAAAATAGGTATGGGATGAATTAAACAATTTTTAATATATATTTTTTTAATAATCTGTATTCGGTTAAGAATATTAAACCTATTTAAAATTCTATTATAAATTTATTAAAATTATTTCAAAGCATCTAGATTTTACTGTCCATCCTATTTTATTCTTTAATTTTATAATATATATATATATATATATATATATATATATATATATATATATATATATATATATATATATATATATATATATATATATATATATATATTATTAGTTTGTTGTATAATATACATAGTATATTTTCTATCTATCTACTTTCTAGACTAGCAAATATTAGTTACCTCATTTTATTTGTCATCAAATCAGATTTTATGCGAATAATAAAATTCTGTAATTTTATGGACTACCCCTAGTTTCGATCTAAGTGTATTATATTTAAGGAAAAACCTTGCCCTTGGTCCGATTCGTGAAGACATCATTTATTGATTTACCTTTTGGGTGCATATGACATCATTCGACATTCGACATTTGCAGCTGCGTCCTTTGCCAGGACACGATGAACCAGGTCCGTTGCCAAGCTGACAAATTCGTGTTGTTTTTGTGTCTGGTATTGACCTTCGACAATGAGTTAACTTAAAGCTACACAAATTGCGGGGCGTGCGAATTATTCATTATTCAGCCAGGCATGTGGCGAGCGATTACGATTTCTATGACATCATCAACAACTGAGAAGCGCCAGCAGCAGCAGCAGCAACAACAGAAGCAGCAGCAGCAGCATCTAAAGTTCGGTTCATCGATTCATAGCTATAGACGTTGAGTTACTGTGTGTGTGTGTGTGTGAGTGTGTGTGTGTGTGTTGACCGGCTTTTTTGCTTCTGTGTGTGAGGTTTGTGAAAACCTGGTGTGGAACGTAAGTTTCTCAACTGGGCTGGCAGTAACTCATAGAGCGACAAACTACGCATACATATGAGTAAGAGATACAAATGTATCTGTATCTGTATCTGTGTTGCTGTAGCCATAGTAGCTTTAGTTGTGTCTGTAGCCTGTTTGTGTTTGTTGCGCTTGGGTTCGGTTGGTCTTGAGTACAGGTTTTATTTATTTTATTTCTTTTTTTTTTTTTTTGTATTCTTATATTATATTTTTTTTGTGCCTAGCGCTTTTGCGCATTATCTGCGACTGCGATGAGAGTAGAAGCAAAAAGAAATAACAAAACATCTGAGATTCTCGACGCTTGCTCAGAGCTGTGGCTTATTGTGTTACTTTATGGCCATGTTATGACATTCTAGCCGGTCTTGTTTTGTTATTTTTTTTTTTTTTTGTTTTTCATTCTCATTATTGACCACAGCATGGCAGCATATCTGAGATTCTGCGTCGTACTATTACGCAAATGCTAAGAGAGCACTTGATTCTTTTTGATAAATGAACATGTGGCTTGGTATTTTAATGGGGACTTAGTTTTTCTTAGTCGTCTTCTTGCTGGCCATTCGCCACATGGTTTCGAATTTTCTATTCTTAGGCGAATGCAAGCTAAATGCAAATTTGTTTTTCTATCGACTATAAAGCAGGCAATTTGTTTTGTTTGTTTACAAAGTTTTTAATTTGTGAGTGAAATCAGCTTTTGTTTTGAAATGCAAATATAGATTAGCTTCTTGATGTTTACCAAACAGCAAATTCATTCGCTACAACTTTCTATACAATGTACATTTTTGTTTCTGATCCGATTCTTATGTCTATTTTTATCACAGGAATATCTTTTTATAACTTTTTTATTAAAGGTAATAGACAGATAACCTATTTAGTTAACACAAAAATATTTTTGGAATATAAAAATTTTATTATTAAATTAATAAAAAATATCCAAATTGTGTCTTCGCTAAGCGAATTTATTTGTATTATATATAACATATAAAATACCAATATACTTAAAATTTATTTCACTTTCATATGCATCAATGAATAAATTCACTATAGTCTTCTACTCTCGAATTTTAATGAATTTAATTTCATAACAAAAAAATAAATACTTTTCTTATAAATATATTTATTAAAATACATTTTTTGACATGTTTGTAATAAGTATATACTGAAATTTAAAAATACTGTTATTAAATTATTTAAATTAATTGCTCATACTTAACAATCAAAGCTTTCAATAACATTTTTCTGATCTCAATTTCCACATTTTCCTCTCGTATCATAGCTCTGTAAGTGTCATAGCAAAGAGCTTTTGAGATACTAGCACAAGTACAGCCCTGTTTATTCTCCTGTGCTTTTCAGCGCATTGTTTATCGTTTGTTCACACTTTCCTAGTTTCTATTATCACATTTCGCATTCCACAAGAATTCCACAATTTTTCCAGTTTTTATCGCACCCATCGGCGCGTGGTCCAATCAAAATGCTAATTAACATTTTTTGCCAAAAATATACAAACAGTAAAAAAGGGAAATATATATGAAAACAGTTCTTTTAGCGGTTTCAGTATTATATTATTCAGTATTATTTTTATGTCTGCATGCAGATCGCTGCTAAATTTTAAAGCCCATTTAGTTTTAGTATGTAAACACTCTTCCCTGCAAGCCGCGCAGCAAGAAAGCGTGAATAAAGTGCTGAAAACTATCGGAATAAAATACCATGAATCGCCATTATGACATCACATACTGTAAATTATTCAAATATTTGCGCATTGTTTACTGTATATGCACATACACACACACACACACACACACATATATATATATACACATACAGTTATACTCGGCATGCCTTTTTAGAATAGTTCTACATAGCTCGAAATTGGCGATTCGAGCGGATTGCCGCTGCGGCAGCTTTTAATGGCACAATGTTTCTATTTGAGTGAACGCACACGTCACTTTATGGGAATGCAGCAGCGAGCAGTCTCTCTGGGCTGGGACACTGCTTCCGACGCGCACAGTTCCTATTCAATTATAATTAAAATTATTATTTTTCTCTTGCGTATACCCTGTATATATACAAATTGTTATTTACTAGCTGCGAAGACTTCGTATATAATAGGTTCACATATTTATATTAGTCAGCATTCGATTAATATAGTCTTATGTTTTAGTCGGTTTGACTGTGTGACCTCATCGAACTCAGCTATAATGTTTCGTATGAGAGCATCTCTTTATTATAAAAGTCCTACGCAGTTAAAACTTGTTGTAGATATATTCATTTCCTCTAAGAACTCAACAGGTTCTTAAGATCTAAAGATCTACAAATTGGTATATTGCGTTTTACATGTGGTGTAGTCAAAATTGGGTTAAAGCTTGCGTGTGAATACACTCAACTTACCTAAAGGAACTCAGGATTGGTGAGAGCTTGTTATGCAAATGCTCTCTATCATGCCATGTTTCGATTTCGTTTCATATACTCCTTAGGGAACTCAGGAGGGATACTAGTGTTATAAGCTTTGTTATGCGTATGCTGTTTGCCATGTGAAGTTCCATTTTTATTTAATTTATCCTCAAGGAACTCAGAACTCATAGGAACTAGTGCTATAAGATTTGACATGCGAATGTTCTCTATCATGCCAAGTTCCATTTTCCTTTCATATACTCCTTAGGGAAATCAGGACTCATAAGAACTAGTGCTATGCAAATGGTTTCTATCTTACGAAATTCCATTTTCCTTTCATATACTCCTCATGAATCTCAGGACTCACAAGAACTGGTGCTATAAGAAGTTATACTTTCATTCCATATACTTCACAGGGAACTCAGGACTCATAAGATTTGATATACGAATGTTCTTTATCATGTGAAGTTCCATTTTCGTTTCATATGTTTGTAACTCAACTCAATCTTCACAATTCCACAAATCTAAGACCAATACAATTTCTATTAATTTTTGTTATGTGCATGTGTAGAGCATTCAGTAGTCGCGCACTCAAGTTACAATCACCATCATTAATACGTGCCTAGTTTTCGTTCACGTAGTATTTGATGCGTTTCAAATTTGTTGTTGCCGCCTCCAAATTAAGCGCCACGAATTGCGCAGCAGCTGGACGAGTGTCAACTGTCTAATCGGGGTGAGAATCTGGCATGGCATGTAATTACGATCTGATTAGTTCATGCTCGATGGAATTCCGGGCCGTGTCCGTGCGCTTTTTGTTTATGCTTTGGCAATTAGCATCGTCTGGGCACAGTTTTCACAATTTCCATCGATAAGCTCGGCTGAAAGCTCGACAGATTGCAACGCATCTTAGTCTATAAATTATGATCGACAGCTGGCATATCATTTAGTTGCATTCCAAAAGCTTAGCACAGATGTATCCCAGCCGCCAACAGCCCAAATGTGCGAAAGGAGAGATGGAGCTGAATTGAGGTCTATTGAGATTGATTCATTTTCTCATTTCTATTCCCACAGCCTCCCTGAAGAGCTTTGGCGACAAGACCGCCAACTTGTTCAGCAAGAAGAAGGATGAGGCCGAGAAGCTGGCCAACGACAAGGCTGTCGAGGCACAGAAGCTGGCCGAGGAGCAGGCCAAGAAGGTCGGACAGTCCGTGCAGCAGACCAAGAACGAGGCCGAGCAGCTGGCAACCAGCACAGGTAATTCGGGGGTAGAGAGACTCGGGATTCGGAGAGATTAAAGACTCCCTATATTTACTTTTCAGCTAAGGATGCTGCCGCTCTGGCCGCTGCCGAGGCACAGAAGGCTGGCCAGGTGATTGACCAGGGCGTTAATCGCGCCGCCGGCGCCGTCAACCAAACCAAACAGGCTGTGGACAACACCGTCAACCAGGCCAGCGCCGCCGTCCAGAACTCCAAGCAGGTGGCCGCCAATGTGGCGGAGGCCTCGCAGCGCGCCGCTGCCAACGCCGTGGACCAGACCAAGAAGGCGGCCAACGAGGCGATCAACAAGAGCGTCAAGGCCGCCGAGTCCGTGGCCGACCAGAAGCTGAAGCAGGCCGAGACCGCCATCGACGGCGCCATGAAGCAGACCAGCCAGGCCGTCGACCAGAAGCTGCACGAGGCCAACCAGTACGTGGACCAGAAGCGCGAGGGACTCGAGAAGAACATCCAGGAGGCGTCCAGCCACGCGCAGGAGAGCGCCGGCCAGCAGGCCACCCAGCTGCTGGGCAAGCTGCATCTGGGCCCCAAGTAGATGTCGCCCTCTCCCCCTCCCCCTCTCTCTAAAACAAACAAAAGAAAATAACGTAAATAATTTCGTCTGTGTGTAAACCAAGAAAATGCTTTAAAAAACAAAAAAAGAAACAAAAATGAAAATGAAAATGAAAATGAAAAATGAAAAATGAAAGGAAATTTGCTTCAACGTAACAAGTGCCAGTGATGTGATTGCTAAAGATTTATTCAGATATATATATACACTATATGTATTTTTGGATTCTCTATATATATATTTGTATCGAACTCTTCAGTTTTACATACTTCATGCAGCGCAGCTTTTGATATGCACAAGAAACAAAACAAAACAAAATCCGTTTTTTATTGAGTTTTCACTCCTTTTTTATACAAATATAAATTTGTTACTTTGAAGCATTTGATATTATATATAAGAGTGTTTATATATATGTATATGATTATATATGATGGAAGGAGAGCTATGCTTTATTAAGTATCTATTCTGTTTTATGTAGAAATGTATAATTAAGTACTTTTAACTTTTTGCACAATAAATTACAAAAGTGTGTTTTATCATGTAGCTGAAATATTATGACTTTCATTTTAATTGAAGCAAAATGATTTTTATATTTATCACTTATAAAATCCGTTAATTTGATAATATTTAAAGTATAAAATGTATTTCCGTTTTACAAGTGCTGCAAAACGTGAGCTGCGCAGCTCGCTTGCACTGCTGGTTTGTGTCTCCGCTAGATCAGTGGTATAGATAGATGGCGTTAACAGAGCAAATAGTTTTAGGTCTAAATTTAGTGAGAAGTCAATTCAAACTCTTATTGGATAACAAATATGAGCCATAGGTGGCGTTTAAAGCATGTAGCAACTATAATTAGGTCGAAATTCAATTGGTATAACGATGGCAATACAAATGTGAGCCATAGGTGGTGCTTAATATTAACAAAACTTAATTGTTATTAAAAGGAATTTAAATTTCATTCCAAGCGTGAGCAATAGGTGGCGCTTACTTCTAAAGCTAGCTAATTTTGCTAGAATTTCAACAGCTAATATATATAAATTTTAATTGAACTGTTAATAGTTACCACTAAACCATAGTTTTTCTCTTTTCGTTTTTTTTTTTTAATATTAGTCTATAATTTCTTATAATATTAAATTCGTTAAAAGCCAATACAGATAGAATTTCAGCTCTGCAGGGCGAATGCCTAAAAGTTCAGGTTTGCAAAACTTTCAAACAAAAGATACAAAAGTTGTGACCCATGCAACAAAACTGCTTTTATTTACAGTTTCAGGTATGTTTTTTTTTTGTTTTTGTTTTTGTTGCAGCATGTTAACATTTTCGTGCTCTAAGTTGTTAGCCAGCTTTTAATTATGGTCAAATTTTTGCGTTGTTGACTGCAACTGACTTTTGCTCAGTTACAGTCCAATTGGCCAGGATTTACACACACACACACACACACAAATATGCATACATATATATATATATATATCTGTATACTCTAACATACATACTTATTCGCATATTGGCAAAGTGCTGACAAAATTTATGTAAAAGGCGATTTTTAATTTCAGATAAAGTTCGCTTGGCTTTTGATTACCTGCGTTTGTATGTGTGTGTGTGTGTGTGTTTGTGTGTTTGATTGTGTGTGTGTGTGCAGTCGTAGCTGGTCCTTGGTCCAGCGTTTCTTTGTTTGATAAATGGCATTCGACATTTGAAATCTATGCAGCTCCGCCAAATGTAAGTGAAATTAGTTATTAAACAAACAAATATTCAAATATACATACATACATATATGTATGTATATTTGTTATTACATTTCTTTTTTAATGCACGTCAAATGAAGAGTTGATTTAAATTTAAACGTTGTTAAGCTGTGCAGAACAAAGACCAAAAAAACAACAAGAATTTATTCAAAATATGGCAGCAATATCACGCGAAGAGCGGCGCAGCAGCGAGCGACACCTGGCGATTAATTAAAATAACTGTTTATCAACGCGAATTAATCATGTTTAAACATGCTCAAAGCTCGTGCGACCGCATACAAAATGGCGTGCAGTTACCGTTAGGGTCATGTAAGTCGCGACTCGCGAGCCCGCGACGGACGTTGGGCAATATAGGAAAGCGAAAGGGAAGGGAAGGGTAGGGAAGGGAAGGGAAGGGAAGCTAGGGGTCGGGTGCTGCGTGGGTCAGCTGGAGTGGGAAATACGCATGTGTTCCAGAAATAAATGTTAATTTTAAGTGTTGGTAAGCGAATCGTTTTTAATGTAAATGTGTGAGGCGAACTGTGTTTTTAAGCCTAAGCTAAAATTTAAAAAAAAATGAGTTTTAAATATATATTATTTGGTATATTATTATTATTGTAAACAGAAAATTTCATTATTTTAAACTTTTATACTAACTATGAAGAAGTTTTGGATAGTTAAGCTTAAGAATTGAGAAACTAAAAATTGGTATTAAACTAAACTTAATCAAGCTAAGAGAGCCTGAAATGAATTTTCTTTCTCTATGGAATTTACTAAAATGTATAAACCTTAAAAAAATTAATAAACACATTCAAATGTTACCCGAAATTGTTCATTGTTCATACATATACATATAAATACACATATATATGTCTACTAATTGGTCAAAAAGGAATCAAATTCTGTGAGGAATTTAATGTTACAGTTAGAAAAAACTGCATAAACATTTCTCTTTGAGGCTCTCTAATTTTTACTAAATATTTGTTGACTCAGATCATTACATTTTTTATTTATTTTTTTATTATATTATTTTATTTTCAACTCCGAAATTAACAATAAAGTAACCATATTTGGAGTTTCTGTATGCCGGAACACATGACTGCATACCACAAGTTTGGTTAATGCCGAAAATTAGCCAAGGGCGTTACGTTAATCTGAAAACTTTAGCGTCAGTTACTGCGCCATATGCGAGTGTGTGTAATTAGGAGTGCGTTTATTATCGTTGTATCGCGAGTATGACCCAAACTTTAAAACGAGTTCTGATTGGGCCGCAGCCGCGGGGCTTTGCCCGACGAACGTTTCCGAACACTTTGTCACGCGGCTGCCATTAGACAGGATCTCAATGGACGTTGACGCGCCTTGCCGGCAGTAAAGAGTGAAAAAGAGGAAGCTGCTGTAATTGTCAGAGAGAACTATCTATGAAAAGATATCAAGCGTTAGAGAGCCATGGAGGGATACAATTTGAGCCATTGGTGCGTGTCGAAAGACGCAATAAAACAGTGCAGCAATGCAACAGGACATGGGGCATAGGACAGAGGACAAGCAGGACCTTCGTCTGCTTGATTCCAGGCCAATTTATTCGATACGTGTGAGTCCAGTCTGAAGTCTATTGTAATTGTTGTCGCTGAAACTGATGCATGGTCGAGACAACGTTTTTCTTTCAAAGTTTCGTATTTAGTTTTTTAGATGCATTAAACAAAAGGCAAGCGCTGAATATTATATTTCATTTAATCAGCATTGATTGTTAAATATTTTATATAGATAAAGATCTGCGTCAACATGAAAAATATTTTCAAACAACTTTAAAGTTTAGAAAATAATGTACACATATAAAATGTTTTTTAAATATATATTGGAATATTCAAAACTTTCGCTAGGCAGAGGTTATATTTAAATTAAAAAGATTATGTTAAAATATTAATAATATTACAATGTAATACATTAAATATGTAATATATTTATAAACTATAAAAATAGGAAATATATTTATTGGTACATAATTTCCCTGATATTTCAGATACATTAAGGTTATTATTAAAAACGTTAAAAACATAGAAAATATAATTGGAGTAGAAGTTAAATATCGTTAAAAAATTTTTGTTTTGGAAAATGAAATAAATTATAGAAAAAAAATGTTATCGAATCCCATTTTAATATATTATTTTAGTTAAATTTTTATATTATTTTTTTCTTAATAGAATTATTTAATTTCTTATTGTTAATTTTCAAAACATTTGTTTCTAGCCAAAACGCCAAGTAAATGACAGAAGGATTTGATAATTGATGACTTATTGTTGCAGCGGAGCTTAAGTTAAGACGAAACAAAGCAAATTGTCGTAATTCATGAATTACTCATCAAAACAGACAATACTAAAAAGATATTCAAAAGACCATTCATCGTCAGCGCTGATAGAGCCACAGCTAGACAAAATTATCGACCAATTACCGCCGACCACAGATATAGCTTATAGTCTGCTCTTGATTTCATAGGCTTTGATTTATGGGGCCGGTGAATGGCGAGGCCCATTAATAAACCAAACTGCTGGCAGGACTAAGGACGAAAATTGTTGCTGCTTTCCGCCTGCTTGGGGAAGGACACAAAGCGACTTAGGTGCGTAGAGTAGACATTGTGTGGCTATGGATAGTGTCATCAATAGGCGGCATAGGATTACCTGTCGCCTCTCTCTCGCTCTCTCTCTCTCTCTCTCTCTCTCTCTCTCTCATCTCTTTCTCTGTTGCTGTCTCTGTCGCGCTCTGTTGTCATGCAATTAGCGGCGCTTGGGCGGCTCCTTGACTGAGCGTGACAATTGGGCAGCTGGCGATTTATGGCTGACGAGCGTTTGATAAGTCGCCGCCCGAGGACCTCAGGCTCACTAACATCAAAGCCGCATTTAAAGCAGCTACGCTTAGCTGCTTAACCGTTAAAATCCTTTAGCCAACAACAACAACAACAGCAACAACAACAACCACAGCCGTAGAAATAGCAACAACAATGTTGCAAAATAAATTGAGTGCTGCGATTGTGCCGGCAAATCGTCCTTCAACTCGTTTGCACAAAATTCAATTACTTCCGTTGGCTATTACTGCCGCACGGTTGCCAATATACATAAGTATACCTATATATGTATATATATATATATATATATATATATACATATATTTATATAGCGTTTAGGTAGGGGGAATTGTGCTCATTGAAATTGCATTTAGGCAGCTCGAGCGCCAACTGCGAACGCATTTTGTGCAGCTTCCAGAATTGCCAAAGGGCCAGCCATCCAGCCAGAGATGAGGGCATGTGAAAGAGGGGGGCTGGGCTGGGAGGGCTGGCAAGCAAGGTGTGGCAGCAAAACACTTTGCTTTCTGATGGAGTTTGCAGAAAAAATGCCAGCACAAACTAATACAGAAGTGAGAATTATTAAAGTTGCTTTCATCAATTTTCATATTATTGAAACTATTCTGAAAGTGATCATTCGACCTTAATAAAACTATAGAAATTGTACGTTTAGTCAAATGAATGCTTTGTCTAATGATAAACATCTCTTATAAATAGGAATTTCAGTTTATATATACGAATAAAAATAAAAACAAAATATAAATCAATTTAAAGAAAAGGTATTGAAATATCACCAATAATTTGTTTGACTGTCCAGCTGTCCATCCCAGTTAATAGTCACGTATACAATTCGAGGATGCTAACAGAGAATCTAAAAATTGGTATGAAGATTCTTAAATGGAAGTAGTATTAAAATTTTTGAAATATATTTTCGTACCGAAAATAAAGGTAAAAAAAAAAAACAGATTGGAAAATTACTAACACAATACGGGAAAATTCTACCAGTTCGGTTAGATCTATTCCTGCTCACAGCAGAATTGCCGAAGATGATCAGAAAGCAATGATTATATTAAGAGTGGAGATTTGAGTGGGATATTTAATACAATTTAATGAAATTTTTAATATATGATCTGATTGATTTAAAGATGTAAGAAATAAGGCTGAATAATGGTCGACAATATTTTGAATACATTAATATTATTTATGTTTAGTATTATACAATATAGTTGATTTTTAATCCCTAACCACTACCTATTAATTAAATATTTTTATTTAAAATGGTATGTTTAGTTAGCTTAAGATTCTAGACAAAAATCAGACAACAATAATGAATTCGGAGAGGTCTTACTAGACTTAATACAGATTGAAGCGTTAAAAGAAATGTAAAAGTTACAGTCTGGCGCTACCGATTGTATAATAAACGATCTTTTTGTATGACGCAATCACGAAAAAAAGTTTTCGCAAGCTAAACTCTCAAAACTTTGGAGATCAAATTTTTGTTATATTTGCTACTGCTTGAAGCGACATATTTAGATATAATAAATCAATAGAGAAGGTGAACAGCATTTCGTCTTTAAGTTTTGAGTTCCATCGAATGAATACTATTTTTAATAAATTAAATAGTAAAAAAAAGGCAAATATATAAAATTTTGATTCTAGTTTGATCACCCGAGTATCTATATATCTATCTAGCTTTCATCGAATATGATTCGGAATGTGCGTTTCGGAAAATATTTCCAATCTATAAGACGACGGCATCCATGAGTATTTATTCCAAATTACCTAGCTTATACTCTAGCTTCAATAACGGTGAATTCGATTACTGGTACACTTTCTGTAGTCATTCTTTTCATGAATAAATATCAAAATCATTCATAATATTTAAATATTCAATTCAATTGCACTGGGAGTCAAAAATATTTTGTTAGTTCAAACGAAATCGCATTGAATTGTGTCGAATTGTGTGAAACTCTTCCATCTCCTATTCCTTCGTCACACACACACACACACTCAGAAAAACACAAAATTTGTGTGTGTGGCAGGCACATCTGCAACCTGCAGCTAATAGCACTTTGTTTACTTTATTTGCTCGCAACTAAATCCCTCTGCTGCAGTCGGACAAAAGAACAACTCGCTCGAAACGATAGGAAGGAGCCAATGGCAACAGCTTTCGGCTTAAGACGCATGCAACACGCCTTGCCTCCCAGCCCGCCCACCTGTCACATCTGTGTGTTGTGCATAATTGAATGACCGAATTCGTATTTCGATGAAACGCCAAAAATCAAATGTAATTTGGCAACAAAGTTGGTTTAAAGCAGTGGCCCATTCAAAAAAGTCGCTACAGCAAACAGCAGAAAAAAGAAGGAAAATCAAACGTTTTTTAAACGACATCCACACGGCGCATGGCGCCTGCGCCTGGGCACATGTGGAACGTAATCTGGAACGCATTCGGCTGTTGGCATTCTTAAGCGTCTGCTGCACACCAAATCGCTTCAGTACGACGTCGGCTGGCCAAACAGACGCAGCTGACGAGAACGCGTTGCTTTGTTGTTACCGAGCGAACGTCGCTGTTAACTATTTAACGGTATTTTGAATTGCAAGTGCAAGCAGAAAGCGCGTAGCGAACGAACTAACTGTAAATACGATTGCCAAAAATTGATAGCGAAGGAAAAGTACAAAAAAGTTTTGCTATTGGGCAATTTCTGATTTGGTGTATGTGTGCAAGTGTGTGTGAGTATGTGTGTGTGGCTTTGGATCTTGTTTGATTAAAGCGCGGCGCGTGTGATTAGTTCTGTGAATTGTTTTTGTGTGCAATCAGCTAATTGACAGGCAACTCTTCCTCCTCTCCAATTTGAAATATCTAGCTTCAACTAACAGCTGGTAAGTGCACTGAGGCTCATAGAGCCTAACACGACACACGTTGTATATTTTTTGGATGCCTTCAAGTGTTAGTTCCAATGCTTTCTTTGTTGACTTTTTAGTGGTGCGCTTATTGGCTTCAGCCAATCCTGCGCTCCTGGCTCTACTGACGTCGGAATCATTCAGCAATTTGCTGCCGCAGGACGCGCTCGTATCCTTTTGTCCGTGCGGCTGTGACAGCCTTTCAATAGCCTTTGTCGTTTTGTGTTGGCTGTTTAATTTCACAATTCATTTCATGTCAAACGGCTTGTCAATGGCAACCATGCTCAGAGTTGTTAGCCCACCCGCCAGGCCCATAAAAAGCCACAAAAAAGTTGTCGCTGTCAAGACAGTCGCATTTGATGTATTAACTGTTTGCCTCAAATTGTGCGAGTGAACAGCTTCCAAAGAAAACCCCTAAAATTCCTTGACATGTGTGTGCGTATGTGTGTGTGTGTGTGTGTGTGTAAGTGGCAACTCTAGACGCATAATTTATTGTTGAAGTGCTGATTAACTCGATAGACCGTGTTTCCATAGGATAACTTTATCGGCTTTGCTTAGAGGCTTACGCGAAAATAATGTCATTCCATAAACATGTGAATTTATTTCATGCGAATTAACTATTTATGTGTATAAAGTGGATTTCATATAGGATACATATGTGTATAAAATAAATGTATATATATTTACATGGTTTTAAAAGTTGTGTTTCAATCAGTTTTAATATTTAATGTAATAAAAGGTTTTGTGTGTTCGCTGATGAATGTCAACAGGAAATGCTTGTCCGCTCCACAATAACCAACAGTTGAGCGAAAAAAGTTGAAAAACAAACTATTTGGAATTGACTCAAGTATCATGAATCTAAGCAAGTATATGTACATATATACAATATGTTTGGTTAAAGATAATCACTTACAAACAAACAATTTCTAAACACAAAAATCTGGAAGATCAGAAGAAAATTAACGTCATATATTTTTATATTATTACTAAATTATATTAATAAATAATAGTACACAATAAATAGGTAAAAAATTAAAAATAACCATTATATTTTAATAAATGACTATAAACATACTTGAGCATGTCTAAAATCTGCTAAATAGAGGTAGTTGGTTTCATTTGAGCTTAATTCAAACTATGTGACATATATGATCAACTTGTTTTAAATATTTCATGAATTTAAATTAGTTCAATATATTTTTGTCACAATTACCAATGTATACATATATATAATTAGCTTTAGAGTTAATGTTTATTAAGAGCTAAACTGAACTAGTTCGTTTTTAGTAAACCTCAAACTATGTTTGGTATATAATGTCAACATATCTACACTCTCAGATGAACTACCACAAATTGCTAGTAAATATTTCATAAATCTGAATTAGTTTAATAAAATTATTACCACAATTTTCGGATTATTTCAAACCATGTTTCCACCAACCATCCTCATGTCAACAATCAACTAACTCTCAGAGGAACTACCACGAATTACTATTAAATATTTCATAAATCTGAATGAGTGCATTATAATTATTGCCCCAATTTCCCATATATCAAATTTGTGTTTAAAAAAGAAATGTTTGCAGTTTAATTTTGGTTTATTTTAAACTATTCTTGATATTTAAACTCAGATATCAACTAACTTTCTGACAAACTATCACGAATTGCTATTAAATATTTCATAAATCTGAATTAGATCAATAAAATTATTGCCACAATTAGGCATAAATCAAGTTTAGGTTTTAATCTAGGCAAATTTGCGACAGTTGCAAATATCGTATGTAATATGCGACTATCAAATAATTATCTATGGTGCATATTGAGCTTAGCAAACAAACAAATTTGTAGCTAAACGTAAATCTCTATTGACAGTTGCGGCTAAAGACTGCTCATTTAATACAATTTGCAGCTGGCTGGGCTTTGTGCGAGCGGAGAGCGAACTAGTTCAAATTGCAAATTGCAAATGCAAATGCTCACTAATTTGGTCTTCGCACTGAGCAATCCAACAATCCCGGCAGCTCGGTTGATCAATGGTGCTTAATTAATAATAATCTGATACAATTTGTGTACCACCCACACACACACACACACACTAACACTCACACACACACGCACACACAACGAGTGAATGTGGCTGGAAAATGGCATATTAATTTGCCGGAAACGCCGTTTTGAACTAGTTGAGCTGTGTTTGTTTATATGCAAATCAGTTCGATAACTTTGCCGCACACTTCGACACCTCCAGCTGAACTTGAGCGGCCTTTTCATTAGCCCGGCTAATTGAGCTTATGGCCCTAAGTCGACTGCATCGCCATAAACATATATTTAAGCATAAGCCAATGTGAAGTACTAACAATACTTCAAACAATTTGCTTACCTACCCAAAAAAAGAAGGAAAATTGGTCTGGTCGTATCTAGAATTTCTCGCAAGTTTGCGCCGCAACGCCTTCAATTTTTCCGTTTTTCTTTTTTTGGGCGGATTTTTCTGGCTTTACTTTTGCTGACTGCTATTTTATGGTAGCCATTAAAGGAAATTGAATATAATTTTGTTTGCTAAGCTCTTCCATAAACTTGGCAAGTGCCTGGCGTAGCTATATGATTTCTTTCTTTTTTTCTCTTCTGTTTCCCCTCGCCGACTTCGGTGTTCGGTGTGTCGACGCTCTACGGCAAGGTTTTTCATATTTTATTAAGTTCACGCCATAAAAAGGTCGACCAGGGCCAACAGAGCCTAAGCGGCCTTAGTTTTAATGGTAGTGGGCGTGCGTTTTGCTGCAGTTCCTATGAGAGTTGAGCGCGTGTCACAAATATTTAGCACGACACGGCGAAATCTCAACACGATACGACAGAAACATGTCAATTTGAATATCGGGCTCGGATATCGCTCAACTATCCCTTTTTTATCTCACGAGGCGATAACGTAGTATAGTTTTGAGAGTCGTCCAGGACAAAAAGTATTTCTTTTAAGCTGAGAATTGAGGTTTGTAATTAAATTATCTGATAGTGAGTTGAGTGTTTCTTATGTGCATGCCGATTAGGCAATTATATAGCTGTAATAATTTCCCAATAATAGTTCCCTTAGTGAATTATGATTGCCACATTCATAAAACTATTTTCATGTTCTGACTTTATTAATTCTGCAATACGTAGTAATGGAAATAATTGTTGATCAATTGCTAGCTTTCAAATACACCAAATATAGCTTTCATTGTATTTTTGTATATGCATATGTAATCTCTACATTTTTATAATAATAAATTTATAAATTTAGGTGAAATGCTAAATTCAACTCAATATAAAAAAGCATTATTTAAATAAATAATAATATACCAAAAATAATTTAAAGCATAGAAATCGAATCGGTTTGACTTTATATATATTGGCACACTAGATTCCGGAACTATGATTCTGCTGTTCGGTTAAATAGAATAATCGCATCTTTATCTTTAGTGTTTACAGGCAGATAAAAAAGTGTAACCACAAATTTGTCCAAAACAGAACTTGCAGATTATACGACTTCAGCTGTCAGCTATGCAAACAAGACACGCGCACAACTCTGGGCCCACTTAGACGTTCATCCTTTAGACGTCAGATAAATATGATTGAGAAATTTCCGATTTGCAGGTTTTGCAAAGTCTGAGTTCTGAGTTCACCCTTTGGGCTTGTAATGACCGACCCTTCCACAGACCCCAGCGCCAGACAAATGACTGATGAACGCCCAAGTCAGTTAGGCCCACGCTTTGCCCCGACTTTATCTTGGGCATTTGGCATTTGAAGCCGGGCAGAGGGGCTCAAATCTAGATGGATTTGCTTGGCCGGCCGCAATGTAAGCTAACCTATTTCATCTGCATATGTGTGTAGCTATTGACCACAACAACAGCAGCAGCAATAGCAGCAACAGAAGGCAGCACCAGCAGCAGCGTCTTGGCCCACTTTGAATGCCAATTTCATTATTTATTTAAGTTCGTAAAAGCAAACTTGCATATTCTCACTTGCCGTCGGGTTCTCTGACTAACTTAAGCAACTGCAAATGGGAATTTGAGAACGTGAACGTGAACGGGAACGTGAACGCTTTTAGCTGAGAAATGGCCAAATAATAAATTGTTGCTAGGTTTCAGTGCTGTTTGTGTGTTTGTTTTAGCATTTGGCTTGGGCCACGTTTTCCACTGTCGCCACATTGGACACTGGTTTGGCTTAACTCCATTTGCAGGGGCTTATCCCGTTATCCTGATAGGTTTCGCAATCAAATGGGAAAGCATTGTTTTCATTTCATTTAAATTTTGATGGATTGCTTGGGCTGCCAGGGCTGCTGTGTGCTCCTGGAAATTATTTATTATTTCATTATTTTATAATAATAAATAAGACTCCAAGTAAATAGTCAGAAATTTAATTAAAATACATATTTTATTTTAAATAAATAAAGTGTTATGGCTGAATTGAAATTTTAAAATTGTTGGAAAACTTTTGATTAATAAAAGGTTTTTTATTTAATTTGTTTAGCAATACATTTGATTTTACAAAATTTTTAACACTTAAAAAAACTTCAAATAGATTTTCTGTAATAATAAATTTTCGATATTAAAATATGATTATATTCATATTTGAAATAATTATAATTTTAATTATTAAAGTTTTGTAACTAAATTCAAATTGTTGGAACATTCTTTTTAAATTTAAAACTAAAACTTTTGATTAATAAAAAGTTTTTATTTAATTTTTTTAACCCTATATTTTATTCAAATAGAATTTATATAATCTAATGTTTGATATCAAAATAATATGTTTCACCAGCTATATCTATATTTTAAATATTTATGCGGAAGGTGTCAAATATTAGACTAAAAATCTTAAAGTCTTTAAATAAAATGGATTATATTTGAAATTATGAATAACACTTAATAATAGTTTATAATTTATATATATATATATATATATATATATATATAAATATTATATAGTTTATATAATATATAGTATATATTATAATATAACATAACTAATAAGTTCAATAATAACTTTAAATAATTGGATTAACTATTAAACTATATTCTTAAGATTTCTATTCAGCATGATTTATTTTCATAGCATTGCTTAGCATTTAATTCTGTTATAACGACTTCTTAATATCTTACAAAATACAAATCTGCTGAGCAGCTTAGAGTGCGCGAGTCCTTTTTGTGTCCTGTCATGTTGATGTATCTTTGATAAGAAAACAGTTCTTATTGGCTGTGACGTGAAGGAGCAGCTTAGGCAAATGATTTTTGTTGATTTTGCTTGGCAAATGACTTGTCTACCTACGCAGATGCTTTTCATTTCGCATTTTCATTTGTAGATGGGTCCTGCGAGGGAGATAAGGTAGCCAAAGCCATCAATCAATAGCCCAGATAATGTACAAAGACATTGTTGTAATTTCGTAGCAGAAGGTTTGTGTGTGTGTGTGTGTATGTGTGTGTGCGTATGCCAGGTGTTGTCTTTCTTCTTCTTGTTGTTAATGGTTGTTGTGGTTCTGCCTTCGCTGTGACAGCAGGGCAGAGGTCAAAGGCTCTTCTCAAGTTTATAAATAAAACCGCAACAGCATTCACCCTGCGGTTATGTCATAAGATTGACATAATTAAGACGGAGTCGCGCTTAAATCGACAATTGCGAAGGGGAATTTATTTAGTTAAGGTACATACTTTGACAGGAAAATATATATTTAAGGTTGAGGTTAATTTTTAAAAATAGTTTGAAGGAAATAATAACTCTTGTCTTATGTTTAGTGCGCAATTTGAATATTAAAATAAAAAAAAATTACTTCATGTATATTTTTTACATATAAATTTAGTTTAAATAATAAAATAAGTAACCAATTGTGTATGTATATAAGATTACTTTAAATAATTTGAAAAATATTACATACAAAATGTATTTAAACTTATTTTAATATTATTAATATTTATTCAATATATATTAAATTTGAAATATTTTATAGTTTTTTTTTTAATAATTTTAGATCAGCTAATTTTTATTTTATATATAAATATTACATACAAATTAATTAATCTTATTCGAATATTTTTTAATATTTATTTAATATATATTAAATATGAAATATTTGAAAGTTTTATTTTAATAATTTAAGATCAGGTAACTTTTATTTTTTTATGTTGAAATATTTTATTAATGATTTTTTTTTTCGATTACGTGTAGTGTATCTCAAATTGTTTATCTAAAAAATCAAAAATATTTAAAAATATTACCAATTAATACAAGAAAATATTTATATCATGTTATTTACACCTATAAACCAATATCATTTTTATTTATTTATTTTTAAAGGCCATTTAAACTTCATTAAAGGGATTCATTTCATGTCTGTGATAACAATTCTCCAAATAGTTCTTAAGTTTAATCAACCTAATGCTACGTTGACTAAAGAAGGGAAAGAAAATTCAAATCACATATTATGACAAACTTCTAGTCTGCAGACTGAAGTACTTATGAAATTAGAAGCATATCCTAAAAAATAAACAAGTAAGAGGGCTCTAGTCGAGACTGCTCGACTAGGGGATACCCTGAGCCCTGTGAAGAGCCAAATATCAAATCATTCTACGCTTTTGTTATACATACAAACAACACATACACACACATATGCACGCACGCATAAGCGCGCGCTCTGCCAACTGCGCAGTTGACGTAGCGACTGCGCTTGGGCTGCAATGTGGACATTACTATGGGAATTTAATTGTTTAATAACTTTTCTTAGCGATGGACTAACTTCATCAAACTTTCACAACTTATTAATGGCATTCATATATTTGTATTTGCCAAAGCACAAGTCTCTAGTATTTAATTTTCGCCTTTCAAAAATAGGGGCTATTGGAGGCGAATGGGGCGTGGCATCCAAATTCTAAAGATTATGTTATCTCCGTATTCATTCAACGCAATTACACAGCAAATTTGAAGTCTCTAGCTCAAACGATACACAAACTACGCCTTAAAAACATATTTTCGATAAGCATTAAAATCGATAACATTACAACAAATATAGTTATCGTTCATACGAAGTAAACTTGACCTGCGCGTGCTATCCACGGACCCAACAAAAAAAAAATTAAGTCTCTATCTTGTCTAGATGCTTCAATCGACGCGTTCAAACATACGGACGGACGGACGGACGGACGGACGGACGGACGGACGGACGGACGGACAGACAGACGGACAGGGCTAAATCGACTCAGCTCGTCGCCCTGATCAAGAATATATATACTTTGTGGGGTCTGACACGCCTCCTTCTGCCTGTTACATACATTTAACAAAACCATTATACCCTGGTTTCCCATTTTCAATGGGCTCAGGGTATAAAAAGTTACGCTGTCGTCACCGAGTTTCGAACTCGGGACCTCTCGTTCACGCGCTTCGCGTCTACCCACTACACCACACCAGTATTGCGGCGCTTGTTGGCAAAACGCAAAGTAGTACTACAAGGGCGATATGTGACAAATACAAAACTAAAGAAGCTAAAGAAGTAGATCAATCGCAATTGTGATTCTTAGAATATGCTGAAAAGCGCGCATATGAATGTATGAGTTGTGGACATAAAAGGGCGATATATGGCAAATACAAAACTACAGAAGCGGCTGAAAGAGCTCAGAAGCGGCTGTGCACATGCATAAGCAGACGCGCTTGCACGCTTCAATGTATGTGTATGTGTAAATGTTTTTTGCTGCGCGTCGCTGCTTGCCACGTGCGTGTGATTGGCTAAACGTTTTGTTTAATAAATCGGGACTGACTTAACGGAATTTGATGAAACTTTCGGCATATGATTCTATTGAATTTTTTACATTTTATAAAAAAGCTAATTTATTCACATGGTTATATTTGCAACTCTCAATGTCAAGGTCGAGTAGGAGTGGCGGGGGGGGGGGGGGGGTGGGTGGGTGTAATTAGTAAAAAGAGCCGGTACGCAAAAAATAAAAAAATAGAAATTGCATAAAATTCACGTGAATCTATATGCAAAATTTGAGGAGTCTATCTCTAAAGGTGTGGCAGATAGAATTTTATAACCTATTTTCGATAAGGTTTAAAATCGATAACAAAACAACAAAAATAGATATCGTTTTTTGGTAACAAACTTGACCTGCGCGTGCTATCCACGGACCCAACAAAAAAAAATTCAAGTCTCTAGGTCAACTACGTTCTGAGATCGACGCGTTCAAACATACGGACAGACGGACAGACGGACAGACGGACAGACGGACGGACGGACAGACGGACGGACAGACAGACGGACAGGGCTAAATCGATTCAGCTCGTCGCCCTGATCAAGAATATATATACTTTGTGGGGTCTGACACGCCTCCTTCTGCCTGTTACATACATTTAACAAAACCATTATACCCTGATTTCCCATTTTCAATGGGCTCAGGGTATAATAAAAGAATAGAAAACTAAGAACAACTTTTCATAGTTGAAATTTGGTTGAAGTGTAGCACATTGCGTATACGACATGTTGAGCACATTGAGGCTAAATGTTGAAAAAACATTTCCGGCTAGATGCACGCATGAATTTTAATGTTGATTGTTGTAACTTTTTGACGCGAAACAACAGTTTTTGAAGACGTTCAACGATGCTTTTAGTTGATGTCGCTGTTGCTGCTGCTGTTTCTGATGTGTTATGTAGTAGAAATTATGCCGAAAAAGGCGAAGCCAACAGGCAGGACATAAACACACACACATACACACACAAATCTACTGATTGTTGCTTGTTTATAACTAGGCATAGTTAAAGGCTGTGAGCTTTAGTGGGGTTCTGGCTCTCTTGATGCTTGTGCAAGTATGTATGTACGTGTGTGTGTGTGTGTGTGTGTGTGTCTGCGGCTGTTTGGCTTTTATAGTTGGCGGGAACAATTTTGGCCAAGTTTATGTGCGCTGGCAGCCAGCAAGATGCACTGAAGATAAATTTAACACGACTTGACTGAAAGTTTAGCCATTTAGATTGAAAGATCTTAACAGCCCTAACAGCAGAGACTAGAAATATTTCTGACTTTTCGTTTTATAGGCGAAAAAAGGGATACTAAACGGCGCTGGCTCAGCTACAGTAACTACTCAAAGTGACAGCCAGAGGCTGTGTGCCATTTGATGGCTGAGCATATAATTTGATATGCCTTTTTTCATAATTAACCCGTCGCATTTAAAGTTCTCGCTCTCAGCCAACTACACGTGTTGAACAAGTTCATAAACCTCGACGGGACTCAGCTAAGCGAGCTGATGCTCTGCCTGCCGGCTACGCTTCGTATACATTTTTATTTTATTTTTTTTTTCTTTCGCCTCATAGAACTGGATTCAAATTGGCGCGACATCCGAAGACATTTCTTCAGCCATGGCGGGCTTTTTTGCTGCCTGGCTGGTTGCCACTCCCCTTTGCCCAGCCCCTTCCCCGTGCGGCCTGTCTGTTCTGTGGCATGTCAGCTGCCACATCACGCGGCACTGTGGGCGTTGAGCTTATTAAAAGCAAATTGCTTGAGTGCTTGTTGATAGGCAGAGTCCTTAAAAATTTATTCATTTTGTATTTATTCAGGTAATCCTGACATTTATTGTGGGGTGCACTCATGCCTGCAGAGCGTTTTACGATGTGCGGGCATATATATGTACATATAATAAATATATTAATGTATAATTTAATATAATTGAAACACTTCTGTGAACTGGCATTTCTGACTCTTTCATATGTATAAATTGCAAAATGTACGAGATTTGTGGTAAATATTAATGTAAAACTATGTATATATTTGATTATGTCATGATAATATTTTATTTGGGGCAATCTGGTTTAATTTTAAGCGGATGTAAAGGTCGTATAATTTATAATATGTTCAGAAAGGGTTCAAAAGCAATTCTTTATAGCTTAGAAATGTTATAATAAATTAATAAATATTGCCTTAAAAAAATACCTAAACAGTTGCTCTTGAATTAATCTTTATTAATTTATTAAGTGTTCAGAAATGACCTTCGATAATTGTTATGATTTACTGGAATTTAAATAGTTTAAAAGCTTATTTCAGCTCAATTGATTCAAAAACGTTAGCGAATGAGCTTATATAAGTTTTTCAGTCAGGGATTTATATTTAATTACATGCACAACAAATGCACAACGATTTATTTAAAAATACTTTTAATTGGTCTAAAATACTTTTGAATTGTGATTTCTCTTACATCAACATCATAATATTTATAGTCATTAGAAAGTTTTCGGAAGTACTCGAACCACTGTGCACCTGCCAGACAGTAAACTATTGTGTTGTCCGCTTCTGCAGCGCTTGCTCTTTCATTGTGTCAGCGCGCCCACTGCACTGCTCCTAGCTCACCTCCCCCACCAGACGCCCGCTCACAACTGTTGGCCTAATGTCTATTTGGTTTCTTGCCACGACAAAGCTTGTGGAAAAAAGAAATAGAAAAAAAAAAAACAAAAATAATGAAAGTAAAAAGGCAAAAACTTATCATAAAACTTTTGCAAAGTTGTAAAGGTTTTGTCGTTCGGTTCTGCTCGTCATTTCCAGCGCCCGGCAAAAAATAATTATTTATAGCTTAAAAATATAGATAAAGGAGAACAGCAACAGCAGCCGGACGGATTCAGCTCAATACAATAAGTTGCAAATCCGCAAAGTTGTGAGCTCGCATAGCATGCGAAGAGCGATTTAATTGTTTATGCTTTAATTGGCAGTCCATATAAATAGTTTAGTGCATATATTTATTTGTTCCTTCGTATGGATAAAACATGGCAAATCGATGGCTGAAGCTCGACGCTGGCCCACTTGATGGCACCAATAATAATTCTCGCTCCGGTGAAGTGTGCCAATCAACAGACACTAGCTGTATTCTATTTGTGTACTCTGTCTGTCTCTTTGTCGGTCTGTGTGTCTGTCTGTCTGACGGTCTGGCCGTGCCTGTCATTGACAGACAGTCATAAATATGGCAAAAAAAAGTAGCGACAGTAAGAAGCCAGAGCGCAAAACTATGTAGTACATGCGCCAGGACAACAACTCAGACCAAACGCCCATCGACATAACAATCGTCAGGATCTGTTTTTGCGGCTGCCAGCTTTCTCTCTCTTTCTCACTGTTTTTTGTTTTTTATTTTTTTGGCAGGCAACCTTTGATGAAATGTCATGCGAAATGCCAGAAATATCTGTTATGTCTGGCATTTTTGGTCGGTCGACTCTCAGTCTTAGCTTGGCTACTTCATTGGAGCGTGCAGCATGAGCAGCTGCCCAACTTTTGTTTTACATTTAATTAATTTTCGTTTTATTGGCATTTGTTTGAATATTTAAAAGTTTCCTGCACATTTTGTGGCTGTATTTTTAAAGCACTTTAATGATATTTATTGAGCATTATTAATTATGCAAGAAATGCGCAAAATACATGCTAATTTATGCCTTCAAGATTTTATTCACATCAATGAGTTATAATAGCAAGGGCGAAAAATAATTAAAATTGATAATATTAGAAAGAAAAGTATACTGCTAACAATTTAGAGATATGGAATACATGTCTACGGAATAGGATGTAAATATCACATACTATATAGTCCATCTTCTTCATACGTTGATCGAAGACATTTTAAACAAACAATTATCACTACAAACTACTTGAATCAAGACTCTGCTGCAAAAGAAGGTGCCAGAGACTCAGGAGGAAATGCCTATCACAATTACTGGATTGTATGATTTCATTTTCATCACTATATTGAGGCACAACCGCACCTCGACTAAAAACCTTCCTAGAAACCTAGAAAACCTTCATTTAATCAGGTTTATTCAAAAATTTTCATTTTATTTATTCATTTTTTTTTTTTTTTTGTTTATTTAATCAAAATTAATTAATAATCGTCATCATATATGTATATATATATTATAATTATTAATTTTATTTTACTAAATTCTATTTTTCTTATATTATTAAAAAAAAAACCCATTGCAGCTAATCATTTGATAATTCTTTTTTAACTTTCTCCATTTTCCGAGTATTTCTCTAGGCTCAAATGAAATGTAAATTTCCAAGCGTTGTTAATAACATGAAATTGCAAATTGTTTTAGAAACACGGTTATGGCATTTGTTGCGGCATTTGTTTGAGGCAATCTAATAGCTTGGCTGGCGGGTTGTTCGCTGGTGCCCTTCTACTTTTATGGCCTGGCTGAGTGGGTACACAGTTGTGGCCTATAAAGTTTGTCAGTAAATTTTTACAACAATGCGTTTGCTGCTGGTTTCCGGATTTAGCCAACGCGCGAATGCATCCCGCGGCTGTCGTTCCGAAGGCAGAATGGAAATTTCAGCTAAATGCTATTCAAATTAAATCACCTGCAATCTGTATGGACAGCAGGGACAGGCACAACAAATGTGCGCTGATTTATTTAAATAATTTTAAAAAATAAAAGAAGAGAAGAGGACAAACAATGTAAAGTAATGGCAGCTGTGTCTAGGCCTAAGATAACAATTGAGCAGCAGGGCAGACAAAGCGTTTGCCTCAACACAAAAGGCCAAAAGTTAATGTGTGCCTAAGTAGCAGGCATGTCGACCCCAAACACACACAGAACAGCCCACTCGCACTCACACACACCCACACACCTACACCTACACGCACACGCATACGCACACACACACACACACACTTAAACACTTGACTATCGCCCATTAAAGTTGGCCAACTGAATTTTGGGACTAGCTTCCTCTGGCAGCCATATGGCCCACATCCGACGACTGCGTTTTTGGCCTTTTGTTTGCGGCGACGGCGTTGATTACTTTGGGGAAATGTGCGTGAAAGGTAACGGTGCGTACCTGTCCTGTCATTTACCGCTTTTCGCAGCTGCCACTGCTGCTGTTGCTGCTGTTGTTGCTGCTGCTGCTGCTGCCGCTGCCGCTACCTCTGTCCGCGTCCAAGGCTGATTTATTTGCTGAACGCTTTTGTGGCTCTGATTTTCTAGACCATAAACAGGCCGCTATGATTTTAAGTTATTATTGCTTGGCCATAAATCTGCTATTCACTAATGCGCAGACATCACGTAAATCATAATATCATCTTTATTTGTCTTAAACTCAATTTGACGGCAAGCTTAAGTCATGCGCATAATATTGGATTAGATAGCTATGAAGTTAGTGTCGTTCTTCTTCAACTACAGTTAGAGGAAGTGAGCAAAAGATAGAACCTTCCTCTCGCTCACTCAAACAGGTTTTTCTCTTCAAGAGCGTGATAGCGCTTATAGAGTTGAAGTGCTGCCAATTGACTGAAAACTCTCTGAACTCAATGAAAGCGCAAATCTAGTAAGTGAAAGGAAAAGTGAGAAATGAATGGGGAGAGATAGGATACACAGGTGTAAAATGGAATATGTCGAGAGAAAACAGCACATAGTAGATATGGCATAAAACGAAATATGTATATGTGCATGTATGTGATGTATAGGTATAAGTATCTACGGATTGACTCTGTCAATCAATTGTCAGATCCCATCAACGTATGGTGTCTACAGATAAACACATACATTTATTGCTGACCGTCAGTAATAAAAAACATTCACATAAATTATAATTTATGTAATTTAATGAACCCTACAATTATAAAAAATTCAAAGGAAAAGTTTTATTATATTAAATTTATTATTTTATTATAATTTATAGTTATATAATTTTAAATATTATTTCTGGATACATTATTCGCTTATTTATTATAATTTATTAAATTTTATTTTCTCATAATGTCATATATTTGCATATATATTATATAAGATAAATTAAATAATTTCTGAGAATATCATTTTCATATTTGTAATAAATATTTTGATTTATCATATTATTATTTAGTATTAATTATTCATAATGATAATGTTAGAAAAGAATTATTTTTCTAACATTATCAGGGGTAAATAAATTTAGAATTATTTATTCTCATTTTTAAAAACCTTTTTAAACATTATTAAATTTAGATAATATCGTAATTCGGATATTTATCAATAATATGAAATTAGCTTATCGATTTTATAGTCACACATTAATTAATGTTGTATGAAATTTAATTACATTTAAGCGAAAGCAAAAATATATATTTAAATATACTTGAACGGTTTATGGGTTGATTTTAATTATAGCGAAACATATCGAAAATTCATGATTAACGCTTGGTATAAAGGCAAAATCTTTGCGGCGGCAGCGAGAGCTGCGAATTGATACTGTCGAATGTGTGCAAATTGCATTCGCTTTGATTCAATGATTGGTTTGTGTTTCAGCAATCGGGTATTTAATATATATTTTAATTAAGCATACACAGCGTGGACGCGGTCATAATATCGCATTATGTTTGATTTACAGTGAATAACAATGAAATTAAGCGAGCATAGCAAAGGTTTGAGTAATGAGCGTATGGCGGAGCAGTTGCGGTGGCGGTGGCGACGGCGGCAGTGGCGATTGCGTGGGCGTGGCACAGTGAAGTATCCACTCGAATGAAAGGCACAAAGAATTGTGTTTTCAACATTTGTCCATTAAAAACTCATTAACAAGACACAATGGCTTGACAAATAACTCGAAATGCATTCACTTCCGGTCACACACACACAAACACTTCTATATATAAATATATGTATATATACAATCTGATTAAATCGCACGTTGCGCATACGCCGTGGTGCCTGAGCAGCGTTTTATTCACTCCTTTATGCATTTTATCAATGCAATTACACAGCGTCGCATACAAGCTGCTGACAAATACACTGAATCTGGTTGTCAGCCGTTGACAGCCACATTAATTTGACAGCCAAAAAGTTGAACTAGCAAGGGAATGGAATATGCAACTCCAGCTGCGGGCAGCCGGTGACAAATGAAAGCACAAAAAATAACTGAAAAATGTGAAAACTGTTAAGTCCAAAGGCAATGATGGAGTCGCTGATACTCTATATGGGTATAATTATTATTAGTCGAAAAAGAACAAAAATTAGAAACAATATCATATTATTAATTCAATATTGTATTATGTTTCAATGATATATTAAATCGCTGTGAATGGTTTTACGAGATTATTTAATAATATCAATAATTTTATACTGATGGTAAACCTAAGAATAACAATTCTTATTATAAAAATATGCAACAAATAATATTATTCTTATTAAAAAAAAATGTTAAAACTAATATTGATCTTAGTAATATAAAGAGCGAAATGAAATACCTTGTCGATTAATATATAATATGTTCACAATATATATAATTAATTCAAAGCCATGATTTAAGTCAAATCCAGTCAATATACATATAGTTTATGAATATATATTTGCTTAGATAAATGAAAGAGCTAATGGTCAAGTTCCATTTTGAACCAAAAATTATTAATCCTGAAAATAAAAAATAAGTAAAAACCGAAACTCCTTCTTGATCACTAACTTTCACTACAGACTACAGATATACCCTGTATTAAAAAACGTGACAGTAGAGTTTCTCATTGCCAGACTCACCTCTGTCTGTCTTTCAGGTCTGTCAACCTGCCGATATGTTTGGGCTAATGAATGCGGAAGGTTGGATGCGTGTGTTGTACTTGCGAGTCGCGTGATTTATTAGGCTACTATTTGTTATATATATACTTTTTTTAAGGCTCTTTTCACTTGGTATTTTTATATTGCATGCTTATAGGCGCCTCGTTTGTCATTTCGCTGCCAGCAACAACAACAAAAGCAGAAGCAACAACAAACAAAACAACAAAGCGCCATTTACGCTTATCTGCACAGCAGGCGGGCGAGAAACTGAGACAGAGAAAGTGTGTGGGAGAGAGAGAGAGAGAGAGTGAGGGAGGGAGGGAGGGAGTAAGGGAAAGGGACACGAGCTGTCTTTTTACTTACAAATTACTTGAATACTTTGCGCCTGCTGTTACGCGGAAACGGAAGTGGAAGTGTTTTACAGCACCCACACACACACACACACGAACACACACGCACATACACGCGCGTGCTAATACACACATGCGTTTTGTGTGCTCAGGACAATTTTCTACTTGCAACTTTTTGCCTCAATCATAAAATCAGAACTTTTTACCCTTTACGGCATAATCAGTGCATGTGTGTGTGGGTGTGCGTGGGTGTGTGTGCGTGTGTGTGGGTGAGTGTAAAGCGCCGCTGGCTGCAATTGTCTTGTCTTTTATAGTTGCGCCTGTTTGCGCTTTGGCTCTGCACTTGCCACGCGCGTTGAGGCGGAGCTCGTGAACAAACACGAAAGTCACGAGAGTTGACGCCGACTTGAAAGTGGGCGAAAGATAACTTTTTGTTGAAGTATGTGGAAAGGTTTGAGCTGTCAGAGTGTTGCGGCTTGGCTCACATATAAGGCTTATTGGTTTCAAATTAAAGCAATTCGCTCAGCTTAGTTAGAAGCCGTCATGCCTTCATTTCTTTTGTTTAAGTTGTTGATGAGCAGCGTTTATCAACAGTAAATAAAAGTTGTTAATGAAAATACTTGTGAGTAGATATGTAAAATAGATGTATTTATAAGTGTATATTATATATGAGAAGATCTATAACTATGCAGGCTATAGCCACTTATATAGTAAGTAATTATTTACAATACCTATAGCCACTCATATAGTAAGCTCACGAGGTGGATCTTTGTTGATTTTTTGTTTAATCTTGGCTCATCATTCGTTGTTGGTCGTAGTCTTTGCTATAATGAGTGCTTTCCCACATCACATTTTTGACATATCAAGTTGAAAAAGTTGAAGCTCTAGTTAATTTGCTTTTGCAAAAATTGTTTCAATTTTTCAATTGATTAATGCGGTAATTCTACAAGTTCGCTATTCTATAGTATCTAATTTGAAAGTTAATTGATATTTAATTTTAAGTGATAAAATTGTAGATTTTACCTTGGTTCCTATAGAGCTTTAGTTAGCATCGAAAATTCCCATGGGTTTTCTGACACTAAATTTGATTAATTAATTATAGTTTAATTAATTGTTGTTTAATTCCCTTAAATTCAACTGCTAAATATGACTAAAAAAACTACGAGTTCAAATTAAAATTAAATTAAATTATTTATTTTTCTAAAGATTAACAATAAATTCGTTAAGTATTACGCGTATTATCGTGCTGCGCTGCGGGCTGGTCCATGTGATTTGGCCCATCTCTAGCCGAGTGCCACTGTTTTAGAAGGTTCGCTGGGGGCCAACTGGTGCTGCGACTACGTTTGGCACTTAAGCCAGGATTTTTATTATGAAAGGGTTACGCCATGCACATACATGGAGCTTTACATAGAGCGCATAGTGGTTCGGATTGCCACACATAAAACGAGTAACTCCCCTACAGCAGATTTTTATTGCTAACCAAAGATATTGTCATAGATTTTGTGCCAGATACCGCTGCGCTGGAACATTGAGCTCACATTCGCCTGCTCCATGTGCAGCTGATAGCGCCGCAGGGTCTTGGGGTCGGCTGGCCCCCAGTTGGGCAGTGGCTCAAAGGCTTTGCGTATGCGCATCCAGAGACCCAGCTCCACGGGTTGGCGCCGCACCGCGGACACCGCCCAAATGAGCAGCTGACCCACGCCGAAGGCGCTCAGACACCAGCCAAAGACTGCGGGCACAAAATTAAATTAGCTGCGGATCTGAGAGGGATTAGAGCAGAGCTTACCATAAACGCCCGACTGATAGGTGTAGTCCTTGTACTTCAGCGGCTCATACAGGGCCAGCATGTAGACCAGAATGATGAACATTAACAGCGGCGTTATCACGGCCCAGCAGATGCGATAATAGATGGAAGTCTTTATGCCCAGCATAAATTCCACATCGCGACAGACGCGCTTTACGCCGTACACCCAGCCAATGGCAACCAGCTCAAAGATGGCCAGAACCAGGGCCACAAAGGTGGCGCCAAAGAAGTCTAGCAGGTTGAGCACAAACTGGCCTCCAGGTGTGATGTACAGCAGGCCCAAGAGGTACCCAATAATCGATATGAAGAGCACAATGTGCCACTGCTTGAGCTGCGTGAACTGCTCCTTCAGCACGGTCGTCAGGCAGGAGACCATGCCCACATTACTGCCAATGCCGAGGACGAAGAGCATGAGGAAGAACAGCACCGAGAACACCTGCGGCAGCACCTTGAACTTGGCTATGGCGTCCGGATAGGATATGAAAGCCAGGCCCGGACCGCCGTTGACCACGCTCGATATATCGGATGTGTTGTTCTCATAGGCCAGGTTTCCAAGGATGCCAAAGATGATGATGCCTGACAGCAGCGAAGTGAACGTGTCCAGTGTGGTTACAATGTTGGCATCTCTGCGCGATTGATTGCCAGTTGATGGAAATGATTGATTAAGGCAAATGGAAATAGTAATGAAGTCAGCCAGGACTCACCTGTAAATATTGTGGCCAAATCGGTTGTAGGAGGAATACATGATTATGTTGCCGAAGCAAATGGCGAGTGAGAAAAACACCTGGGTGACAGCTGCATACCACACCTGGGGCTCGAGCAGCTTGTGCCACTGCGGCTTCAGGAAGTAGAGGACGCCATCCGTGGCGCCCGGCAGAGTCAGCGCACGCACCAGCAATATGAGCATAACGACGTAGGGGAACAGGGCCAGGAAGTAGGACGCCTTGCCCGAGCTCTTGACGCCACGGAACATAATGCCGGCTATAATGAGCCAAGCGACAGCCAGAGTCAGAGACAAGCTCCAGCTGGGATAGCCGATGCCGTCGTCAATGCTTGGCTTCTCTCGCAGAATGATGTTGCTGAAGGAGCGGACGGATGGATGAAGAGGAGGAGACGCTGCATTGATATCGCACATTTGGCGAACCGATTTACTTACGTAAAATAAAACTCAGCTGAGGTGGTGCGCACCGCTGACTGATTGCCGCCCACCACGCTGCCCTCCTGCGGTGCCGAGTCCAGACAGCTGGGACCCCACTCCTCGCGGCAGTAGCTCCACGGCAATGTGGGATAAAATGATTCCACAAAGTAGCGCAGCGTGAGCGCCATTAGGGTGGCATAATAGGTCGTCACAATTCCTGTGGCCAGCACCTGGCCGTAGCCGATGCCTGAGTGGAGGTTGTTAATACAGATACACAAACACAAGCACACACACACAGACACGGGGGAACTCACCTCTTAAAATGGGCACAAAATCGTAGACCTTGACGCTACCGCGACTCGAGAACTGTCCCAGCAGCATTTCCAAATAGTAGACGGGCTTGCCCACCAGTATGAGCACGATGAGGTAGGGTATCAGAAATGCACCGCCCCCATTTTCGAGGGCAATAAAGGGGAAGCGCCAAACGTTGCCGAGACCCACGCTCAGCGCAATGCAGGACATGAGAAACTCAATATCATTGTTCCAGCCATCCCGGCGCTTTCCCTGCTCCGCTTCCGTTGCGGTGGGTGGCTCCTGGGCCTCGCTGGCTTTGTGGCCATTTGTGAGGTCCTTCGATGGCGCCGGGCCTTCCGCTTGGGCTTTATAGGCACCTGGTATGGAGATGGTTGAGGCATTCGATGAGCCGACATACGCGGGATTGAGGTAACCATTGTTGTTGTTGTTGTTGTTGTTGCTTCGCTGCTCCATCGTTATTACAGTTGTTGTTGCAGCTGTAAAATCAATCAAAAGTGAGCCAAAGCTGAAGGTTAACTCTTATGGTCAAGTTTTGTGGTTCAATACTAATTAAAAAACTGCCAACTACGCGGCAAGTGGAGCGGGCAACCGGTTTGCAGGCCCACCAAAGACAAGCAACAACTATATACTATAAATGCAGCAAAGTCAGTGACCCACTGACTCCAGCGTCGATTATATAACAATTTGCGGCATTCATTCACGACGCGAAACTACAAGTGAGAGTGACTTAAGTCAGCGGCTAAAAGATGCCCTGTATGATATATCGTTGCATATTATGAACAAATTTTATTGCAAGATAAGAGAAAATTCATGATAGTATCTCTGATATATTAAGCTCTAGTATACCAATAAAAAATAATACTAATACTAAAAAAAAGTTAGATATTTCATATCAGTATGAATTTAATTGTATTGTATTAAAAATATACACATATATTTAATTATATATACGGAAGTATATAATATATACCATACACAAAGCTACCATGTCATAAAAATATTTATGATTTAAATGCTAGTTTAGAGTGCACAACTTTGTTATAAGAATCAGACCAAATACTATATCTGTATCTCACATAAATTCAGAATTCTAAAATTCATTGATATAAATAAAATATAATACTTGTAAGTGAAACTCTTGATCTAAAAATCAAAGTTTTACGTTTGAAGATATAGTAGATTGATAAGCAACCAGGAGAATACAATGTCAGCCAGATAAACAGCTAAGCTGATAAGCTATAGACACTCAAAGATGCTTGACGAGGTGACTAATGATAATTATATTTATATACTATAAACTTTTTATTATTTTGTTTTGCTGCTAGTCGAAATTGTCATTCCTGTTAAATCATAACACCCATGTCTGAATTTCAGCAAACACAGAGTATAAGAAAACTGCATTTGGCCAATACAACTGCAACAACATCGTTTTGTTGCCAGTTACGTGTTTGTAGGGCCAAACGGGTTTCTCAAGCGGGTTTCAGGTCGGTTAGCATTTGCCTCTTTTTCAGTCGACTTCGATTTGACTTTTGTTTACATTTCACTTTCTTAGACTTGTTGGATTTACGAGCATTATGTGAATGTCATTGAGTTTGTAATGGATCACTGGAGTATCTAATTACCTTAAGCTGGGCTTGGTTGTTCAGTTTGCAATGCTAAGTGCAGTGCGAGCTATTAAATGTCTGTAATTTAATATTAAATTTGTATTTCCTTTATTTAGTATGAGCAGTATTTCCCTATTTGCATATTGAGATTATGAAAATAAAATAATAATAATAGATATCAACAATTGTGCTTTAAAACAGAACAGTCAGACTATTTGCCACTGATTAAAACACACCAAGTTTTTTTTAATAAACGGTTTTTAATCTAAACAGCTGGTTATAAAATAATTAAACATAACACTCCTGCTACATATTATATGACTTGATAGGGAATTCTCAGTAAACTATCAAAACATAAAATATTGGTAAAAAAAAAAAAACATTAACAAGGTCTAAAAATAATCATTTTATTTCGGGCTTTGCCCAGTTTCTCAGAACCTCATTGTTTGGCAAAACCCGTAATGATTGTTGTAAGCAATAATTTATGATTTGACAATGACTTTTAAATTCTTAAGTGTTGCTCGCAAAGAACACAAACCTCTTCATCGGTTACATGAGACATTTATGTATACTAAAATCGGCGGTCAAGATTACATTTATTATCGCTGTGTCCAACGTGTGTTTTACTGTTGCGGCTTTTTTTTTATGAGAGTCTGAAACACTTGTTTTTATTTTTGTTTTTAAAGTTATTAAGTTCATTGAGCGATTAGAAATTTGGAAATACTAATTATGTATTGTTTTTGTTTTAGAATGAAAAAGGTTTGCAAGTGGACAATTGATCACCTGCGCTCCATATCGAGGATTATTATAAATAAATAAGTGAAATAAAAGCTTCATCAATAGGAGTTTCGTTTTTTTTTTTTATATTTTTAAATAGAAGTAGAAGTTTCTGAACTTGAAACAAGTATTGTACAGTCATTAATGCTCCACTGCGAAGCTTCTATTTTCGTTTAATTATGGTATGCTTAGCATATTATCAGCTGCATATTGAGTTTTGTAATTGCCATGTCTTGTTGAGATATCTTGAATCATACAAGTTTATATTTCTACCATCAATTTCATTTTTCATGGTTCGGTTATCGTGGTCACGAATATTGGGCGGAAAAAGAGAAATTCAGTTTAAAAGGTCTCGGGCTTGTACTAAAGCACATTTGATATATTCGCTTATACATCTAAGCTGTTTGCTCGAAATATTTGCATAAATATTAACAACGTATGGAATGTAAAAAGAGAGAGAAAGAGAACTGGTGATGGTTACTGATATTAATAACAATTTTTTTTTATATATTCATTTGATCACGTTTATAAAACAGAAGCAAACGCATGATAGCTACATTTTTGAGTTTTTTATAGCAAGCTGTTAATAAAGCCAAAAATTAATTCATTTTCAATATTTTAAGATTATTTAAATAATTATTAATTACTGTTAATGAATATCTGAAATAATTGCTGCAATATTTTCATAACAGCTGACACTTTCCATGCACTACGAATTATGTGAGAAATTGATAAATATATTTATATATATACACATATACTAAATAAATAGGAAGGGTATTCATGTTAAGCACATAGTCCTAAAATTGTTTCCTCTGTTGAGGTTTTTTTTTTTTTAATTTTTCGTTTGTCTTTACTGCTATTGTTGTTATTATTGCAACATTGCATTGCATTTGCGCATGCGCAAAGCGATGCGCGTTGCAGCTGCGTGTCGCCAAAAGTATTGTTGCTGTTGCAATTGCTGTGTTGCTGTTGTTGCTGCTCTTACTGCATTGTTGTTCTCGCAGTTAATGAAAAGTGAAGGTGCATAGAGCCGTTGCCCTCGCCGCGAAATGTCAGCGTTCAGCGTTGGAGCGAGCAGTGAGGATCGCAAAACGTGCAGCTCGTAATTACAGTTGGGAATCCACCTTAATGTGTGTCAGCGATTGAGAAGCCAGAAGCACGTCTAAATGACTAGTCAGACTGCTATGCTATTATCTATTTGAATCCATAAATTTTGAGTGAAATACGAAAAAGATTTGCTATTGTTTGGTGTCAGAACAATTTTTAATATTAACAATTTGAACACGTTTGGCTGGCAATAAATTTATTATTGCCCCAGGCTATGTTGACCGAATTATAGGACGCAGACGAGACTATAACCAGATAAGACTAGCTTTTTATGTTGACATGGTAATAAAAGTAAACAGCATGATAAAGTTTTAGTTATCCCAGACAATGGAACGCAAAGTTTTCTCTGCTCAAAAAGAACTCTAACAGAAATTGCACTAGAGATAATTTTTTTTGGATAGATGACGTTTCATAAAAGCCAGAATGGCGGCGTTTTTCAAACCTTGACCCATAAAACGTGCGTCTATATTTGGTTTATTATGCGCCATATGTAGAAATCTATTTAACCAGCGAAATTTCTGCTCTTAACAGTTGGATTCAGTCGGAAACCAGTTAATTTGTTCTCTGTTTTTTTGTTTGTCAGTTTTTGTTTGCTTTACTTTGTTTTATTAGCATTATTCACGAGACTGGAATTCTGTTTAATTCTCGTTATTTCGAGCTATTTGCTTAATCATTAAGGCCCAACTATTTGCAAACCAACTGTTGCCCGCGCACAATCTACAGATGAGTGAGTTTTCGAACTCTGTTTTTGTAAATTATTTATTTATTTACTTTTTGTTTGTAGTAAATGTGTATTCCATAAGCCAGATTTGGCTGTTTGTGAGCGACACGTTAATCACCCGTCAATTCGGTTACCAATTTGGCTTTGAGCCCCGACTGTATAACTGGCTTTAAGCATATGCCAAACAATCTATCATAATTTTGGTCGCGCTCATATTGCCAGCAGCTCAATTATTTAAATTATATAAGCCCGACCGCATAATTAATTGCAATTAAACCACAAACACACGAGTCTGATTCGCTTTACATAAATTTTGATATCTTTGCAGCGAGATTTACAAGTTTGCCTTCAGTGCGATCTGAAAACAACGAACTGCACTCGACAAAAGCCCAGTGATCACTGAACGAAGTGTCTGGGCCTTACAGAAGCGCTGTCTATAGCGTCGCCACAGACGTCACGCGACGCCGACAGCAACGCCGACAGCGACGCTGGCGACAACTCCGGCAACGTGTGACGGAAGAAATTGCTCACAACTTGACCTAACATAAGGTAAGCAAGGCGCAGAAAAAAAAAAAACAAAAACAAAAGCAAAAATACCTGTATTGAAAACGCAAATAGGTCAAAACTTTTCCACAGGCCTTGTCTGACGATTGGCTTGGCAATGCTGAAGACGTGATCCGTGTCGAATGCTTAAGTAATTAATAATAATTTTAATGAACGGATTGAGCTGTTCTATGTTTGTTTGAGTTTTGTGATTTATATTATTCATTTAACAATTGATATAATTCAGTTTTAGTTTTTAATTTAAAAGTGATTATTTTAGTTATAAAATATATTTCGATCTATATTTTTATACAACAAATAACATTTGGATTAATTTATGAAATAATTTTAGTTTTTGTGTGAATGAATTTTGAAATCTGTAATATTGTATATGAATGTTAGCATATATAATGATATTCTATTTATAACGATACTCTATTTTGAATTTAGTTTTTGTTCTTTTAAGCTTTGAGTTCCTTGTTTTCTTTAAAAAGCTTTTGGAAATGTAAATATTGTATATTACTTTTTAATAATTCAAAAAACTATTTTTAATGTTTTTTTTTTTTTTTTAAATGTGTTTTATTAGTATTATATATCATATCATATATTTTTATAAGATTATTCCATGTATACGCTTAAGCTGATAACTTGTCACCCAAAATTTTTTGTATTTTTTCGTATTTATTACGTTTTAAAGAATGTAAGTATATTGTTGTATTAAAATGTCAACAAGGCTATTTATACATTATCTCGACGATATTACACTGAAATGATTGTGTATTTCATTTCGAACACCGTCTAGACAATACGATTAGATTAACTGGACTGTTGGAAAAGAAAAACCCAAAATAATTGAGTTACACAGAATTAAAAAAAAAAAAAAAAAAACACATTGAAACACATTCAAATAAATACAATAAAATTTAATAAAAAAACATCACACACATTTAATTATATGTCGAACAAAAGGATTAACTCTTGCTGCTCGCTAGCCATGGCTAATTGACTTATCAATTAACTCAACTGCATATGTAAATTGTCCGATGTGTGGGATAAACCCCAGGCATTCACTGCGATCTTTTTATTTATGGTAAATATTTTTCAATACCAAAGCGCAAGTGATAAAAATATAGATAAACTCTCCAATATTATTACAAATTAATTGCATATTAAATGGCGCAAAATAAAAAAGGAAAATGAAAATGAAATCAAGAAAAAATAAGAGCGACAGTGAGGGAGAATTGTGAATGCACAATAAAAATAATTTATTGATGCGGGCACGATAAATGCAATTTAGTACGCTCTTCAAGCACTGATATACATACATATATGTATATGTAAATAATGCGATTTTTAATTGAATTGTTTAACGTGTAATCAATGCATAACGCAACGTCGCTCTTGGCAAATGCTGAAATAATTTCTGCTGCGGTCAATTTGGTGTTAATGGCCCAAAAAGCATATTGTGCTTAAAACAAAACTTTTCTGCCTGAATAAAGTTTAGTAGTTGCTGCCAATTCGCATCCAATTAAAATTTGAGTTGCCTTACCACAAACACACTCTTGCCTGTTCATGTGGTTTCAGCCACATTTTGCACGTTTGCACATCACTTTACAGCAGATTTATGCACATATTGTTATAATTTCATCATTCGACAATTATATTGCAGTTGTTAAGCAAATCAAATAAACACTTGCAAAAACAAGCGAATATTGCATGCCAGAGCGATTCTTATCGGACGTCGGTATCTGGGTTTGCTTAAAGAAAGAATGAAGATATCTGCTATAATATAAATTCATTTATGTATATAATCAGAATACAATCAGTGAAGTCTAATAAGCGAGTTTTCCGCTGCTGAGTGCAACAAACTCCAAGCTCGAATTGTCTAATTTGTGTTTAAAGAGCGTTGAAATGACGAAATCGACTCAGCTGTAACTTATGGTATTTTTATTATCTAATTTACGAAACTAAGAAATATTTAATAAAAATACAAATAGATATTATTATTATTGATTTACTTTCAAACTTGAACAAAATATGTATGAGATAGTAAAATAAAAAAAATATATATTCAGAAAAATACAGATATTACAAAATGAAAAATCAAATCATTCAATTGAATGACTAGTACGTAAATAGACATTCATAAAATACTGTTTAAGTTAAGATTTGGAATATCTTCTTTACTTTCTTAAATATTTGTGTGTTTTTTAAAGAACATCTTTAACAAAGAGCAATGCGTATACGTTATACGCATGTATGACGCAGCCCATTCGTTGCTTAGCTGAGTTATTCCACCAGTAAAAGATCATCTAATTAAGTTATCTGCTTTATGGCCGCAATAACCCATTACATATTTAACGCACACTCGAAATATCAACAATTACCTCAATGCTAATTTAGACATGCAGCGAACTGCGAATTTATGGCCTGGCTGAACGCTGAGAACGCCACTTGAGTTCGGCTCCTAGTGAGAGCCACTTAGAAATGCGTCCAGTCATTTATCAAGCGCCAGTTGGACATAAATCTTGGCCAAGCAAATCGCAATGACAACTGCTTAACTACCACTGACTGCCGCTTGCCAAAAACAAATATCCAAAGGTAAAAGTCAGAGGCTGCCGCCTCAAGGCTGTGTCCTGCCGCACAGAATTATTGTTGTTGTTGTCGTTTGTGTGTTTTGGCAGTACATTAAATTTTATAGCGTTTGGACATTAAAAAACAAAAGAGACAAATGTCAGAGCGTAGCAGCGAAAACGGATGGTTAAAGATTTTCCGGTCAGCGGGCGGGCAGTCGGGCTGGCAGATTGCGCATACGCCGCGTTCGCCAGGTGGCAGCTTGTTGTCACTCTTGATTTATGCAGCGGAACAACATTACGAATTGATGCTTTAAATTCCAAAAGACTCACAGAACTTGCTTTAGTTTCCATTTTGGCAAAATAAATGCCTCCTTGGGGTGTTGTTCTAAGCGCACTGGATTAGAGAATTGTTCTGCGCTGAATTTAATTTAAATATAGACATTTATTTTTAAATACTGGGAGAAAATTAAGATTTGAAATAAATATAATTAAAGTAAAATTGAAATAGAATTAAAGTAAAATAAAATAAAATAAATGTAAAAAATATTATTATTAAATCGTTAATATTTATTTCATTTATTTTATTTTATTGTATATATTATCATTTTAAATTTTCTTTCGTTTATTATTTATTACGCATAGTTTGCATAGCCGCAGCATCTGAATATTAGATATTTGATCAAGACATGTTACATGTTACATGTATTTCATTTAACATAAGTATGAAGCAAAAATTACCATTTTCAATGTGAAATTAGGTTAAAATTCTGGGTAAACAAGTTCCAGTTGCTTTGCATTCTACACAACAGATCTCAACACTCATATCAGGCTAATTGAATTGGACAGCTTAGAACTTGCACTCATCTTATCTTATTTAAAACAAATCTAACACAAACTTAGTTCAAGTTGATTGTAAAAGTTTCCTTCTGACAAATTAGTCTCAACTCGAGTAATCTCTCTGACTGCCTCGGCATGTGCCGAATTTCGCTTGGGGGTCAGAGTTCACCTAAGCAATTTGTCTGGCAGTACATATATTGAATTAGCCATGCAGTCGCAATTGTGGCAGTAACACATGTCTGCGTGTGTGTGCCGCAAGTGTTGGATTGTTGGCAGTTTATTGTTGCATACTTTTCGGCTGGCATTTGAATATATAGTGCATTAATCATACGCCCCGTGCTCGACAACACATAATTGAGCTGTTGCTGCTGCTGCTGCCTGCTTTTGGGCTGCATGCTGTGGCCAAGAAACATCACGCATACGCCACATTGCACATATCGCAACTGCAATATATTAAGTCATTGTTAGGTGCCCTGTAAGCGACTGTTAAAGTCAAATTCTATAACAATGTAAGGCACGCTGTGTTCCTGTTGTTGTTGTTGTTGTTTCTGTTGTTGTTGTTCTGGCTGTTTTTTTCTATTTTTGCGCCAAGTGCCGCCGGCGGTGCCATAAAAATGACTGAAGCACACGCAGCACCAACAGCAGCAGCAACAACAAGCACAAAGCGAACTCAACTCAACTCGAGTTGACTCCAGTCGCATGCCAAGCGCAGCGCATTTCGTGCGTATAAAAATCTGCAATTCATGCAATTTTCATGGAAAATTTGCCACGCAAAAAGAAAAGCCAAAATAGAACAACAACAACCTTCATGTGGTGCATGTGTGTGTGTGTGTGTGTGCGAGTCTCTCTGTGTTTTGAATGTCAAAATATTTGTGTGTTTGGCATTTTAAGCGTTAAATTTTTGCTGTCAACATTTCCACTCGTGCCAGACAATGCCATTCACTTGTCGCTGTGGCTTGGGTAGTGCTCTGTGGCCTCTGCACAACCTCAAGCTGCAGTCGGAAAATATAGCAACAGCAGTTGTCATATTAATTTGCTTAGCACGTGTCGCCTAAATACTTCGGATTCGTCTTCTTCGTTAAGAGATTAGAGCAAACGTGTCATGCGACCAAAGCCTCCTCCACTGACTTACTTTCTAATACCCTAAGCGAGATTTACTTTCTGTTAGCTTTGGACTCAAACTAAAATTCTTTAACTAAGCTTTATTTCCCCTGACTTAATTTTAAAGAGTGTAACGCTTAATTATATACATGATACTTGTCATTTATCATTGCCAATGTCAAGATTTTGTGTTCTACTTGCATGCATTATGCTATACAAATATGCTTTTACTTAAGCATGTGGAAGTATGTATCTACTCATAATCATTTAAATCCTCGTACTGGGGTATTTGCGTTCTCGCTTCCACGAACAAGCAAACAAACGAAAATTTGAGAAAACTTGTTGGCGTATGCAAGAATATCTGTATGCTGACTCATACCCAAAGAGTTGTTTGTATTTATTAATGTTAACTCGCTCATACTCGAAAACATATTTGTATTTGTATTGTAACTGAATTAACGCATACATAATTGTACACAAACATATAGACAGTCAAAGACTACCAACCAGAAGTTGCCTGCATATTGCGTTATACTCTTTGCTCCTCTACTCACATCCAGCTGTACTCTTCCCTCCCCTTCTCTTCTTACTATTTATTCAACCTTAGCCCATTGACATACAGCTAGATCGAGCGTAAACACATTGTCAATATAGGACCTAGCCATATTTGTTCGCCCACCGTTCTCTCTCACTCTCTTATTAGGTAACTTATACCTAACAAAATCGTAAGTCCTGAGCTGAGCATTTTTTATCGAGAGTCTTTCCTATGTTTCGCTTTCTCTTCTACTCTGAGTATATAAAGAGTTTGATAACTGTTACACATGCAAATATTATGTTTTCTCTCTTTGGTCAATTTGCGTAAATAGAACATATTCTTAGTAATAATCTAGCGTCTATAGCGAGCTGACATGAGTGAGTGTACTGTTTTTTGTATTTTACATAGCAGGCAAAAACATACCATCATTTCATAATACCTTCGTATTTATTATATAACATTAATATTCTTTAATGCATTAATTAAATAACAAATTAGATTAACTTACTTACAAGCAAATACAACTTGTTATTATGTACATATGCAAAGAAAAAACAAGTAACAGTGCTCTAGTCGAGACTGCTCGACTAGGAGATACCCTGAGCCCTGTAAAGAACCAAATATCAAATCAATCTACGCTCTTTTTAAGCATGCATAAAACAACATATACACACACACATACACTCACGCATTGGCGCGCGCTCTGCCAACTGCGCAGTTGACGCAGCAACTGCGCTCGGGCTGGAATGTGGGCATTACTATGGGAACTTAATTGTGTAATAACTTTTCTTAGCGATGGACTAAGTGCATTAAACTTTCACAACTTATTATTGGCATTCATATGTGTGTATTTGCTAAAGCACAAGTCTCTAGTATTTGATTTGCGCTTTTTACAAGTAGGTGGCTATTGGGGACGAATGGGGCGTGGTATCAAAAATCTAAAGATTACGTTATCTCCGTTTTGATTACACGCAACTACACAGGAATTTGAAGTCTGTAGCTCAAACGATGCACAAAGTACGGTTTAAAATCGAATTTTTGATAAGCATTAAGATCGATAACATTACAACAAAAATAGTTATCGTTCATACGAAGTAAACTTGACCTGCGCCTGCTATACACGGACCCAACAAAAAAAATTCAAGTCTCTAGCTTGTCTAGATGCTTCAATCGACGCTTTCAAACATACGGACAGACGGACAGACGGACGGACGGACAGGGCTAAATCGACTCAGCTCGTCGCCCTGATCAAGAATATATATACTTCGTGGGGTCTAACACTCCTCCTTTTCCCTGTAACATACATTTAACAAAACCATTATACCCTGATTTCCCATTCTCAATGGGCTCAGGGTATAATGAAGTTATTATAGTTTTTCAATAAAGTCGAATATTTTATTTAGTTTCAGGATCACAGATTTGTTACGTATTTGAAAGTATTTTACTGCGCTTTGTCATATCTAAAAGACACATAGAATGAAACTTGTTGTGAACGGACTTATTGCCACCCTGCACTTTTGTTGCCAAAGTACAACTCCGGCTCTGCAGGCAAACATAGTTCAATTATAATTATAATAACGCTTATTATAATCACTTACGTCTTAGTCGTACGTAAAGGAATTAAAATAAATGTTCTAAGACACCCAACATATAGTGTGGCACATATGGCGATGGCGTGCTCGTATGTTGTAGGGCTTTCACTCCACGCAGCTTTGACATCGATTGAGATTGAGCTTGAGGTGACGTTAGGCAGCTAGGATCTTTTGGGGTAATAGTTGGGTTCGTAGTTGTCAAATTGTGCCAGCTTATCAATGAAGTCCATCCGCTGCCTGTGCATCTGTGCCAGCTCCAAGTTGGTTTGGTACTTATCCTTGGCTTCGTCTAGCGGAACAATTCCCTCAAGATTCATATCAGCGGGGTCGACGTCATCTCCAACTTCCATCCTAACCGTCTTGCCATTTGGAGTTATGACCAAAATATACATCTTGTTTGCTATTTTCTTTTAGCAACTCAAACGTTATGCAAGCCGAAAGCGTAATTTGGTCGTAGAGAGCCAAAATGATATTTTTATAAGTTCTGTAACCAATTGTGTAATTTTTAAAACTAAATGCACATCAATGTTACTTCGGAAATCAGCTAGAATTTCGTTGGTCGCAGCCTACTACGAATATCTCAATGGAAATTCATATATATATTTTTTGCTGGATCGTAATATAATGTGATTATGCTGGGTATATTTTAGATAATTTGATTATTTCGATTAGTTCCGATTATTTTTATAGCTCAAATTATATACTTCAGATTGGTCTGCTGATACGTCGTAGTCAATTTAATGTAAGAGGTATAATATGATTTGCATTTTTTTTGGATATTCAATAAAACGAACAGGGATAAGGGAAAGAAACAGTTACAAGGTGCAACTATATTGATAAAGTTTATGTTGATATTTCATAAATCATAAGTAAAGAGTGTTTAATGAAATATTTGGTTACTTAAAACGTTTAAATTAGGTACTCATATTTTAAAGATACAAGTTAAGCTAAAAATAAAAACAGCTTTAAACATCTAAAAATAAAGAATAAAGTCTAAGCTCTTGCTTGGATTTCCAATGCTTGAATAAAGCTGTCGCGATACTTTATTTTTATAGAATTTCTACTGATATTTTCGCTTAATTTGTGTGCGGCGCGCGAAAGTAGACTGCGAAAAAGGACGAAAACTTTGCCAGCTGCCAGCGGAACCCAACCAAAAGCCGTTCGTTATCCCGCCGTTCTGTGGTGAATTTGTGGCTGTGTGTGTGTGTGTGCTTATGCTTTAGTATGCTTAAAACAAAAAATATGTCTCATTCGCCACGCCTATAGACATGTGTGTGTGTGAGTGTGTGTGTGTGTTGTTTGCTGGCGACCGTTTGCTTTTGGCATGTGGAAGTAGAACATAATTAATTCAAATTAATTACAATTTGTGTGGAATTAGCGCTTGTGGCAAGCGGCCCGCCCACAGAACAAGAATGATGCTGATTATCACGATGATCATCAGCCAAATGCTAATAATGATGATGCTGCTTATAATTATGCTGTCTATGCCCGCAAACATTTGGAGCGATTTTTATGAGCTTACACAAGCGTATGTGCGCTTCTCCTCCTTTTCCACTGCAAAGTTTATCCTGTCAAGCTGCTTGAATTATGTCCTGGCGAGTGCAGCAGCAGCAGCAGCAGCATCAGCAGCAGCAGCAGCCTCCAAATAATTTGGGGCGTTTTGAGCTTCCCTCTTGGCCATTGTTTGACTGACCCAATTAGCGCGGAATAGCGACAACGTCATAAACTCAAGTGCTCAACTCAATCGAGCAGAGTGTGAGAGAGAAAGAGAGAGTGTGTTAGAGAGAGAGAGCGGAGACACAGGGGTAGAATGGTGCATTTATAAATCAATTATGTAACGATTGCACGCTCATTAGTGTCAAACTCAATTAACGGTATGACAGTTTTGCCAGCGCCGCAGGATGGCTGACGACAAAAGGACATGCAACGCCCACAAAGGCGCTTAGTTTATGTCAACTGGTCAAGCAAAGTTCAATGCGTTAATTGGCATTGGCAATTTAAGAAATTGTCTTTAGGGCTGAGCTATGACTGAAAGCTTTCGGATTTATTTGTCTTTTAGAAAGGGTTTTGTGGGTTAGGACGAAAAATATATTATTGTATTCTGTATTCAAATCTAAATTAGGTAACGAATTGGATTTGCTAGATTGAATTTAGTGTATGTAGTAAAGGGAATCAGAAAGATAAACGACTTATGATTATGTAAAACTAATTAAAATTCTCTAAAAATTGTTTAAAATACAATAATTAATTGAATAAGAAACAGTGATCTGTGCTGCACTAAGTTGATTAGAATACAAAATTTTATGCTGATCTGATTATCGACGAGCTTGTTTCTTTATTTCAAATTCTTATGTAATATAAATATTCTTCATACAGCATCGTTTATCAGTATAATTTATACACAAAATTGTACCTTAATTGCCAAAGTTATGGCGAATCAATTGACCACTTGTGTTTCTATTTTTATTTCTCTATAATCAACTGCTTAACGAATAAGAGTCGTAAATTATTCATTTCTATCCTGCAGGCCATTTAAAGGCATCAGCATGTAAATATGTATATTTATATTGACAAAGAGTCTTCCTCCTTCTCCTAAAACTAATATTTATTATTTTTTTATTTTTCCTAACTAAAATGCCTTAAAAAATATATAATTAAAGTTAATACGGGTCAATATATCATTTGGAATTTAATATAACTAAACTATGTTGTACTTATAAATCAAATCAAATACAATACATTTTTATTTCACAATTGACAATTGATATTAATTAAAAACAACAGGAAAAAAATAGTTATATATTTTTAGCCAATTTTGGCGTAATATTTTTAATTAAAAATACATAATTAATCTTAATATCCCACAATTATATTATTTTAATTCAATATAAATAAACCACCCTGACCTTCCGAATATAAATATTTCACTAATGCTAGCACCTTTAATATATATGTATATATTAATATCAGAAAGGAAGAAGTGTCTATCTACAATATATAAAAACAGAAAATGAAATATTAAATTCTTAGTCCTTATTTCTATATTGAAAATTAAAAATTTTTAAATCAACATACTCAATCCTCAAATATTATCCAAATATCACTTGATCCCTCTAGAGGCACTATCAAAAATATTACCATTCTAAATTTGTTTGCCTTTGTGCAGCTTTTCAAATATTTAGCGACCTTGGCTCTTAGCTGCTGGCACATTAACATAAATATTCAAGTACGCTGGTTGGCCACAACTCAGCTTTAATGCACTCGAGCATTGGGCACACAATGCGGCAGCATAATCATTTTTCTCTTTTTTTTTTTTTGAATACATTTCCTTCGAGCAGTTCGAGCCCAACAAGTATTTTATATCATAATTGCAATCTTGCATAAATACGTGTTGTCAGACTTTTCAAGCACAATTACAGCGCATGCATAGGTGTGTGTGCGTGTGAGTGTGTGTGATTGTGGGCTGAGTATGTGTGTATTTAGTGTGTTTGTTTGTCCTTCGTATTGCCATTTCAGCATGTGCCTTTTTTTATGGCAACGGCCACAGTCACAGTCGCAGACACAGCATCAACTACTGCCAGCAGCCGTTGAAACACGTGTAAGTGTGTTGTACACACACACACACACACACACACACACACACACACACACACACACACACACACACACACACACACACACACACACACACACACACACACACACACACACATCTATAATGCATACTGAGCAATGTCCATGACACACTTGCCAGCTTGTTATTGTAGGGTTCGGTGTGTACATGTGTGTGTCTGTGTATGTGTGTGCTTTTCGTTGCATATCTCAATGTTTGCATCTGTACCCAGGCCTTACCCAACTCTGCAAACATGTTGGCCGTACCGCTCGCTTTTGTTGTTGTTGGTGGTGGTGTTTGGTGTTCCTTAGCAGGCAACGCATTGACACGCGCTATGTTTGCTGCTGAGCCACCCAAGCGCCCACCTGCCACACCACCTGCCACATCACACATACCGATTTCAACGAGGTCAGCTGATCCGCCCTGTTATTACACATGTAGAGCCATGTTTTCTGAGCCGCTTTGATTCCTTTTCGGCCACGTTTACTCCATTAACACTCAATCATTAGCATTGGCTATCGCAGGGCACTCGTGCATCAAATTAAATGCTAACAAAAATATCATCAATAACAAACGCGACCAAATGTTAAGCGAGGCGGCAGACGGTGACACGTCTTGCCTTCACGTGACTAATTAATTTTTGGCCATCCAGCGACCAAGCAATTAGCCAATGAAAACAAACCAGCCGTATCGAAAACAACAGCAACATCAATGGCAACTGATTTGTTCTAGCAATAAACACAATAATCAATGAATGGGCAATAAAAGTGAACAAATATTTATGCTTTAAATACAAAGGATCAATTCGGTGAAAGGCCAAAAAATTGAATAATAAAGTTTATCTGAATTAAATACAATAACTTATGGTGGGAAAAAAACTAAATATTATATATATTTGTAAAACAATTTAATAAATACTTTTACATATTTGTTTATATATGTATTTAATTTGTAAAATGTAAAAACTTAATGATAATTTATGGTTGAATGGTTTTCATTGCACACATTTAGTTAAGTTCATATCTTTCATAATAAAATAAAACTTCAACCACTCTTTAAAGATGTTATTAAATATTTAGTTTGTATTTTAAAAATATTCATTAAAAAATCAAAAATAAATATATAAAAATGAAATAAAAGAGCAAATAACTGTACTTAAAATGCTAAATAATAGATATACTATGCTAATGAATAGATATACTATACAATTTTTCAATAAATGTGTTAGAATTAATAAAATTTATAAATATATATTTAATAAATTTAAAATTATTCAATTGCTTATTCTTTTCCAGACATAGCTTTTTTTATAATTTATAACTATCTATTATGTATATTCGTATATATATTAAATTTGAATATTCGCTACATTAATTGCACTCAAAATCGATAAGCTCATCTCAGACAGTTCAGCTAAGCTGAATGTAGTACGTTATATGTCCCTGATACGTATGGGGGCTTTAGCTTTGATTTTAAAGTGTTTAATGCGCGATTGTTCTATATGCAAATCGGTGCAGTTGATATATCAGGGGATTAGCTGTGCTAAAGCTGCATGTTTTCAATGACATTCAGCTGAGACAAAGAGCGTATAAAGTGCATTTAAAATGGCATTATCAAAGACACACACACGCCAACACACAAAAACACACAGACAGACAGACACTCACGCAGAGGCAGTTAACGTTATGCAAATTCTTGTGCCACTCCCACATTCTGCATTTTATGCGTTTCAACTCGCTGTGGCGCTCAATTGGCCAACAATTCGATTTTATTTGATTAAAATTTTTTGCTTTTGTTGTATTTTTTATACCCTGAGCCCATTGAAAATGGGAAATCAGGGTATAATGGTTTTGTGAAAATGTATGTAACAGGCAGAAGGAGGCGTGCCACACCCCATAAAGTATATATATTCTTGATCAGCGCGACAAGACGAGTTGATATAGCCCTGTCCGTCTGTCCGTCTGTCCGTCCGTCCGTCTGTCCGTCTGTCCGTCCGTCCGTGTGACCGCTGAGATATTTTTAAGTACGCAACGTAGAGACTTGAAATTTTACATGAATACTCGATAATACCATACGCTGCACAAGTTTATAAAATTTTTCCGATAACTCATTCCATTTCGATTTTATGAGCATTTATCGATAATTTTAATGTGTTTTTAAGGCGGGGTTTGTACATCGTTTGAGCTAGAGACTTCAAATTTGCTGTGTAGTTGCGTGTAATGAATACGGAGATAACGTAATCTTCAGATTTTGGATGCCACGCCCCATTCGCCCCCAATAGCCCCCTATTTGTAGAAAGCGCATATCAAATACTAGAGACTTGTGCTTTGGCAAATACACACATATGAATGCCATTAATAAGTTGTGAAAGTTTGATGCACTTAGTCCAACGCTAAGAAAAGTTATTAAACAATTAAGTTCCCATAGTTATACCCACATTGCAGCCCAAGCGCAGTCGCTGCGTCAACTGCGCAGTTGGCAGAGCGCGCGCTTATGCGTGCGTGCATATGTATGTGTGTATGTGTTGTTCGTATGTATGCATACAAAATCGTAGAATGATTTGATATTTGGCTCTTCACAGGGCTCAGGGTATCTCCTAGTCGAGCAGTCTCGACTAGAGCACTCTTACTTGTTGTTTTTTATTTTCTGGTTAGCGCTAACAACTTTTTGCTGTTAACGGATAAAGGCAAACATTTGCTCATACACACACTCAAATAAATGCGGACGCGAGGCAGCCTTTGTGCTTGTCATGTATATTAAATGCCAGAGGCTTAATTAGCATTAAATTTGTATATCAAAAAAGAAAAAGAGGCAAATAAGAAAAGTGCTAAGACAAAAGCAAATTGACACTAAATTGCCACTTAAGCAATATTGCTGAGCTGGCTTGGGGGAAGGTCGGCATTGCTATGCGAGTCCTGCTCGAGTCCAGGCAGACTGTCTGCCAGCCATTTGCTTAACGGCTACACCGGTAGTCAATTAAAGTCCAACTGATGTTTAACAATTTAATTACGAGAGCTAACAAGTTTAAGTTGAACTGCCAACGGCAGACAGCTACAACCAACCAGTCTCACTCTCTCCCTCTCTCACGCTCTCCGTCTCCCTCTCTCTCTGCCCCTCTGTGTCTGTCTGTCCACCTTTCAATTGAAAATCCTCAACGAAATATGCCAAAGGCAGATTCAAATTTATAAAATTTAGCCAGCAAATTGTGTCATTTATGTGCACTGTCCAAAGTGGGGTATTCGGCTGATTATACAAACGTGCATTAATCGAACTTTGAGTGGGATCTAAAATATTTAAAAAATTATGAAATTAAAAATTTAAACAAAATAGTAAAGTTAAAACTATATTTTGCGGGAGCAAAAAAAAAAAAAAAAACGAAAAGAATAATAGCAAATAGAAGCAGGCAAGGTAAAAGAAGAGACAGAGATGGTGGAGGAAATAATACAGAATAGCAGAGGGGTGAGGAGTGCGGAAGTGAAAATGGAGAAAAGGAAAAGAAATATAAGTGAAATGAAAAGAACCAAAGAGAGGATAACGAATAACTACAGGAAGCAAAAGAAGCCAAAAAATAATGAGTAAGAAAAGCTAAACTAAGAAGACGTGAAGGCGAAAAAATGAAAAGTGAGTAGAGTAGAAGAAGAAAAAAGAGAAGAAGTAAATCTTATATAAGTTAGATTTATTTATTGTATTATTTTAAAAATTGGAAAGCGAAATTAAAAAAAGAGTAATGAATAGAAGAGAAGGGTATTTGCATGCTTTATTTATTAGTTTTAAAAGATGTAAGAAAAGAAAAATTAAATGACGTTGAAGCTAAATGAAAAAAGTTGCGAATAGGTAGAAAATAGAGAAGAAATAACATTTATGTTATAGCTACTAGTTATCATTAATATATATTTATTATTTTATTAAATTATTTTATATTATATTATATTATTCAACATAAAGCAAAATTTAGAATTTAATAAAAAAAAGAAAAGAAGAAGGAATAGGCAATAGACAATAGAACTTATTTGCTTTGTATTTATCTATGTATCATTTATATTTATTAATATTATTATATTGATTATGTTATATTGGAAATTCTTTAAGTTTCAATTGACTGATTTTCATATAGAAACTTCTCTAAATCTTAATCTAAATGCTACTTTAGAATACCCTCAATATAATGTATAATTCAACTTAAGTTTCTCTGGTGATTGATATGACTTATCAATTAAATGCAGCTAAATGTTTTTGAAGGGGGCTTAGTTGTTAATTATTAATTATCCATTTTCCATTCATCGACCGGTATTATTAAGGCCGCATTTGCTAATTTCTGTTCGCAATTATTCATTAATTGTGGTTCCTCTTCCGGCACAAAGGTAGCCCATTATAAGCATCTTCAAAATGTTGCCGCTAATTATTGTGCATTTTGCATTTAGTTAAGTTTAGTTTGCTTCGCTTGTTGTTCACTTCTTCTTCTTCTTCTTCAGCTTGGTCTTAAAATTTAGTTTTTTCTTTGCATATTTACGTGGTGGCTGCATTTGCGCCATTTTTAATGAGTTTTTGTTGCAAAGAAAATGGCTAAGAAATGCTGTTGCTGTTCGCCGTTGTTGTTGTTGTTGCTGTTGTTGTGGATGTTGTCTGCCGGCTGTTTGGCAAAGTTTACACGCTCGACCAACAACGGCCAACTGACAAGCTGACTGACTCACTGACGCACTGACTGACTGACTGACTGACTGACTACCTAATGCTCGACCGACTGGCTGAGCGAGTGCTTGACTTGCACTTGAGGCACTCCAAAAACTAATCAGCTTCGGCAAAGCGATGTCTTGTAAGTTTCAGCGCTGATTGTGCTACTGATACTCTTACGCTGCAGGGTATTTTGACTAAGTTATGGATTATGCAAGGTAAAGTTCTTAGCAAACTATCGCTATTGAGTATGAGTAATGTTAATCTTAAGAAGTATATACTCAGCATCTGCTAAATTCTACACTCGCTAGTTTCAAGATAAAATGTAATCAACTAATATATATATTATTCTAATTATATTCTTTATAAAGAGTATTTTATTTTTTTGCTCCATCTCCCGATAGTTCTTATCTTAATACTTTTTTCCTCGCTGGCTTACCAGCCAAGACTCGGGCACATAATTAAGTCAGTTGCAGTCAAGTTGAGCGCGTTTAATGAGCATGGCCTGAGACCGGGCATCGTTTGTTTTGCGCCACAAAGTTTCGTGGGGCTTAAAATGGTGAAATTTTTGGTCAGCTTTTTGGGGGCTCGTTACTTATCTTGCTCATTTCCTTTCAGTGCACTTTTGTATTGCATTAACATGGTCATTATCCTGTGTTATCCTTTCACCACTTGCACCGCTGCCGTCCTTTTTATTATAAATTATGGCCGAGCTGGGTTCCCAAGTGTTTTCCTTCCGCTGCGCTCAATTGCATAGTTATTAGCTATTGTTTTAGTATCCCCTGTTGTTCGTATCCGTATCCACCTCTGACTGCACTCGCCTCCAGTTGGCTAATGTGTAAAAAGTTTCGAGCACGCTTCGCCGCCTTCTTCCTGCCCGCCGGCGCCTGTCCTGGTTAATCCTTGCTGCCCAGCGCCCAGCGCCCAGCGCTCGCCTTTTCACATTCAATTTTCATTATAGACAATTGACTGCACAAAATTATGCCCCAGTCCACGTGTAGGTGAGAAATGTACAAATAAATGCTGCTTATTAGTCTGGCGTTTACTTTGCCGCTCCGAACGCACAGCAGAAACAAGTTTTTAGCTTGTTCTTCGATCGTCTGCCACATAAAATTTTACAATTCATTTAACTTTTAAGGCATTTGCATCTAATTGTCTTTCATTTATATGCGGGCATTTATCTATAAATTGCTCGCTCTGTGGACTACTATCATTTGACCAATCGAACTTCCATCTAGCTTGAGCATTAATTATATTTCCTATGAATGCATAAATAAATATTCGCATTTGGCATTTGAAATATTTTGATTTATTATTATACATTAATCAAAGTCATTTGTGAGGCAGAAATTAATCCCAGAAAATCTTTAAAATTATGCTACATTAAAGTCCTATTTGTTCTTCACTATACTTTTACTTCGCTCCATCTTACAGTCTGTTTTATCCGATGTTTTCTGTAATCAGAATTTAATTTTTTATGCTGTACTCCTTCCTCACTTTTCATAAATAAAACGCCTTTCTTTAGATTCATTGACGTCTCTTTTTATTCAAATCTCACAACAGGGTATACTCCAGTCAAACATTCCCGCTCGCCCACACTTCTGTTGTTGGCCTTTACGTTGCTCGTCTGCTTTCTTTCATTTTGTTGTCGTTGTCGTTAATGTAATTACATCAAAGAGCATTCGAGTCCACAAAACAGAAAAACCAACAACACCAGCAGCCACCAGCCACCAGTCAGCCAAGGGATGCCTGGATCCCAGAGCAAGAGAAAAGCTGCGAAGCGCAGTTGAACTGCGAGTTAAATCCTTTCAATTGAATGACATTTGGTTTGCACTTTGGCACCGGGCGCCAACAAATTGGGAATGCGCGTATTGTGATATAGTTTAGACACGGCTGCACCACTGCACCGCTGCACCACAGGCACGCCGTGAGTCAAGTTCAATTAAACAAGTGACTGGCAGAGACGCGGCTTAGTTTAACGTGGCAAAGAGCCGTGGGACCGAAAAACCAAAATCCTATTTAAGCTGGCGCTTCTCGCTGCTAGTTTGTTTTTTGTTTGCTTGCTTCCTCTGCTGGTGCTAAATGTCAGCGATGCAATTAAATTGGGAATAGGCAACGACCATGATGGCGACGAGGACAGCCGGCCGAGGGGTCAGCGGGCGGATAGTGAAAAGGATGCGACCAATGGGGTCCTGGCCTGACTGCTCTGGCGTGTTATAAAATTATGAGGGAAAATTGGATTTAAAAACAGCTCCAGAGCTGGCGAGAAATGAGGCTAGCGCCATTAGCGTCACATCGGACGTCGTTTACTGGATCCTCCTGCTGCTGCTGCTGCGGCTCGTGCAGCTGTTGCTGCTGCTTCTGCTGCTGCTGCATTTGATGAGTTGGAAGAGAAAAGAAAATGAGCGAGCAGAAGAAAATTGTAATTAAACTGCGTTTGTTGTCATTGCATTTATAAATAATAATAATTATTGCATAATAAGGCAGACGCTGGGCGCAAGAAAAGAGCACGCACAAAGGAAATGAATTGAAAGGCGGGAGAGTGTCGAGGCTATGAATGGCTCTGAAGGGCCCTGGCAAGGGAGCCAACCAAGTTGTTTTCATTTAACTACTACAGAACTTTAACGGCAAACTTCATAAAATGACGTGCGAAAAACAGCGCGCACTGAAATGGAAAATGTAAGAAAAATGCCATTGAAATCAGAGAAACTCCCTTCGAGCCCGCCCACAAATGTGTCCCGCGCGTGCTAAAAAGGTTTTCTGTTTCTTTTTTGCGATCTTTGGTGCGGGGCGAAAACACTTTAATTAAAGTGAAATGCAAACATTTCAATTAAGAGCCGGAGCTAAGCTGATTCCAATCTGACTAAAAGGGATAACTTCCGGCAGACGCTTTGCCTTTTGCCTGGCGCCTCAAGGGTTCCCCCCATTCAGCCTGCCCGATCCGATGCGTGCTCGAGCAAAGGTCCAAATGCTAGCGGAGCGACAATTAAAAGAAGGGGCGTGGCCAAGTCAATGCTGACGATGGCCGAAAAGCGATTGACATTAATTTTGCATTAGCCCTCTTAGCCAAACGCCTTCGCCACGTTAGCCGCAAATTTAATTATGCGCGCTTGCCCATAAAAAGGCCAAGAAAACAAATGTGAGGAGCAAAAAAGTGGCTTTTGTTAAGCCGGCAAGTGGTTGGAACCCGAGCAGACGCCAGCCCATTTTATATTCCAATTAACCGAAATTACTTAAGCCAGCTGCCTTTCGACCAACTACAATATATAAATCACGTCCAGTTAAGGGCCGCACTCTGCAAGGGCCATCGATGATGCAGACGTCACACATCAATAAATGCAGACAGACATGGCTAATCGCTGCTGTGTGTGTGCGTGTGTGTGCCTGTGTGTGTGTGTGTGCGAGGCATTTAATGGGGGGAATTCCCTCTTCTACAATTTTTCTTTAGCTTTAATTGATTTCTTCGAAGCACTCTAAGCGCATTATTGGACGAGCCGCAGCGTCAATAATGATTAGCGTGCTTTGTTGTGCTCGTAGGTGTGCGTGCGTGTGTGTGTGTGGGTGTGTGCCAGTGTTGGTGTGACACAGTCAGCGCCTTTTGCGTTTGTTAGTTCAGTTCAATTTGTATTACATGAGCTGGCATTGTTATCGCTTTTATGCCACTCTCTAATGGGCTTTATCGATAATGTCTGCCCCATTGTAAACGCGCTGTAATCTTAATGACCCCAACTAAATGAGCCAAATAACACCCACGTATATAAAGTATATAGATTATATGCTGCTAAGAGTGTCAAAAGCACGACAATAAAAGCTCATCTTGATTGGAAACTATAGAAGCGGAAGAGTTTAGTTGCGGCCATAAAGATTATTTTAATATGACGAATTTCTATTGAAATTTCTGTGAATTTCACAATCGATTTGTGAGAAATGCAGATGAAGAAACCAGTCAATTGTAGACAGATTATTTTAAGTGAGAAAGACGAAGTGTTAAAGAGCGATTATGCTGAATTTTCTTATTTATTTAATTGTTTAATTTGATTTTACTTGAAAATCAATTAAATATCTTCAACTTCTTATTGTATTCTAAAAGAATGTTTAATTAAGATAATTAGACGAGACACCGGAATAGAGCATGATCAAATTATGCGGACTTAAACAAATAATATATAAAACGAATTCAGTGTTACATAAGAAACAATATTGGCTTTTAATCAACCCCATTAATTCTTAATTCAAGAGAATCAAGCAATTAGAATTTATAAACTATGAATTAGATTATACTTTGAAGATTTTGATGTACTGATACTGTCCTGTTTGTAATATGATGGGCAGAAGAGTTGTTTTTTGGTAAGATATGATAAAGCTAATCTAATATCACATTTCGAGCCAACATGTTATGATGAATTTTAATTTGCTTTTTACCAAACTTAATTATGCTTTTATTGCACTGCTGTTGTTGTTACAGGACTCTAATCCTAACATGAGAGAGCTCATCTGGTTTCTCATTCTTACTGGGCATGTTAGACTCTATATTCCTCTTATACAAAATTAAATGTTTCTTTTGCTTAAAATTAAACTTAATTTTACACAATAATTAACCTTAACTTAGTTAATACTTAAACCTATTATAATAACACTCAGAAGATCTTTAACTGAAGTTTACTTCTGCTTTCAACTTCTTGGCTGGCACATAATAAAGTGGCATATAAGAGTTGTTAATTAGATTAAGTTAAGTGTCAAATTTAGTGCATTTTCACTTTGTCAGACCCGTGGGGTGTGCTTAACCTGTGCCCGAGTGCACTTCAGCAGCTGCAACAGCAGCAGAAGCAGCGGCAACGACGGCAACAACTATTACAATACAACATTTGTTTTCAATTGCAGGCGACAGACGGCTGGGCTGCGCTGGGCTGGGCTGGGCGTGGCGCATGCAAAGCTGGGGTAATAAACTGGGACAACAACTTTAAAAGTACAAACCAAGTGCACGGATTGAAGAGCACAGACCGGGAACAATGCAAAATGCGATGTCAGCAACAGAAGCAACTGCTGCAACAACAACGACAACAACAACAAAAAAAGCAAGAACAACAACTGAAAACAAGTCAACAACAGCTTAAAACATAATACGCTAACGGCTGGCAGCAAAGAGGGGCGCAAAGCGAAAGAGACTTAGAGGAAAGACAAAGGAATGATGAGAAAACGTTGTTGTAATTAGTAAACGGATGGCTGACAAGCAGCAGCACAGCATGAATCATAAGTTGAGGCGGAGACGGAAGTGCACGCCCAATAAAACTGACAGCCAGCAGCAGCAGCAGCAGCAACAACAACAGCAGCAACTACAGCAACAACAACAACAACAGTAAGGAACTGACGACAACTAAATGTTGCAACAACAATTGCAAATGCCCAACAAATTGCGATCATGTGTGACGTTGAGCAGGCGTTTAAGAGCAATCAAAGCGACGACAATGATGACGAGCAACAGGCACTGGAACAGGAGCAGCAGGAGCTGGACGAGCAGCAGCTCAGTCAGGGGGCTGGAGGCGTGAAATCGCATGCTCTGGTCAAGCGCCACGCCTCCGAACGCTGCCTGGGTCAGTTGCTGAAGCTGCTGCTCTCCACGCCCGGCCTCGTGCTACTGGTTACAGGGTATTCGGTGTTGGGCGCACTCATCTTTCCGCTGCTAGAGGCACCGCAGGACCTGAGCAAGTCGGCGGCCATTGCCAAGAGCCGCGAGGACTGTTTGCGCGAATTGTGGATCATAACGGGTGAGCGAGCCAACAAAATTTGTTAAATTGTTTATTTGCAGCATTAGCATAAATCAAGCGTAAATTATTTGCCGCATTGGCCATAAATATGAACCAAAAACGTTGTGCGGTGTTTTACGCTTGATTTGCTCGGAATATGCATATAGCGGCTTTAAGGTCCGTCTGCTAATGGCAATTAATGCTAAACAAATATCAATATTTTAATTGGAATTAACTCTTAGTTAGCCCGGAATGTAATTTGCGCCAAATTGAATAATAACAAAATATTTGCATAGCCAAATATTTGGCCACACAGAGAAAACAATTTTCACAAATTTTACGCAACGATTGCAAACTATTTAAGGGGCATGTGGTGTGTGTGTGGGTGGTCTATCTACTACTGCGACTAGTTGCCGTGATTTATTGGAAATTAATTACTTTGTCACCTAGATTGCAGCTGCCGCTGGCACTCAATTTGCACGGAAATCTCCATTAAAGTGCAAAAGCATTTGATTTTTATTTCCAGTTTTTTTTTTTTACTAAGCCAAAGCATTGCGTTGGTACAGTGGGGCAAATTGTCAATTTAAGTGGCATAAAATAAATAGTTTCAATTAATATCAGAGCAGTCTAAAATTAAATATAGATATATAATTATAATTACTTTTACTTTACTTAATGTTTTTTTCGGATAGGTATTATTTTGACTAGATGGGTATTGAGATTATTTTTTTTTTATTCAAATTTTTTGTGACCGTGATTTAAAAGTTGCGTTTTAGAACAGATTTATTAATATATGTGTATATAAGGAGCTACGATATTATAAAATTCTTCTCTTTGTTTCCCAAAAAAATCATCTAGCTCACAACAGTCCATTCTCAATTATAATCATTGTAATATTGCTCACAAACAAATTAAATTTAATTCTTTTGTCTTTGGGGTCAAACAAATGTTAAAAAATTCTTTAATCTTAATATTTATTTAGTTTTTTTAATATGTTTATAATATTTTGTGGCATTATAACAAAAAAAAGAATATTGCATAAGATATGGAATAAGAATTTTAGAATTTTGTAATATTTGGAAGTATTCCAGTTGTGTAATGTAATGTAAGAGTTAACTTTTATTGTCATTGGCAATCCATTGACTTCTCAGACAGTGTGCAATTGATAATTAGTTTGAACAGTAAAAATATGCTTTTAGGACAATGGAATGTATAAGGAGTGGCATTCGGAAGCGTTCACTGTGAAATGATTTCAACTCCACTAACCATGATTAATTTCAATTTTTTAATAACTGAGGACTAGTCTATACTTTACTTCATGTTTATTGGCTCGTCCAAAATATATTGATTATAAAATCTTATGTGTATGAATATATTAAATTGTCACAAAATGAACCAAACACTTCAACATAAATGGAACACTGTTGTAGTAGCCATCATACAGTAGTTATCATGCAGTCATCTTTTCTACATGTATATTAAATTTGAATGGATTCAGGATATAAAAAAATTACCTACAGTAAGAATATTTAATAATATGTGAGTTATTCTAAGCGGAAATATTCTCTCCAGTTAATGTTCTACTATAATAGTGTGTTTTTGATTCAACATTTAAGAGCTTGCTATTTTTTCTACCAAAAATACTTGGAATTGTAAATTTTATGCCAAAAAAGTGTATTATTTGCATATAGTACTCCAGCTGTATGGCTCACTACTTTCACTCGCTTTCACGCTCTTTTTATCTCCTCTCTCTTTCTCTATATATACCCCTATCTGTCTCGCTGGCACGTGCATTGGCGTGTGCTTATGTTGATTTAATGAAAATTTCACATCATAAATAAACTAATTAATTTACGCGCATTTTGCTTTTTGGAGTGGCGCACCTGGCGTATGATTAATATACAAGACTATGCGTTTAATGATGCCGAGCATCTCGCTTGCTCTACTCAACCTTTGCATTTCGCTAGTCGCAACTCATTTGACAGATTCCTGCATTTCGGCAGGCAAAGCTTAAAGCACTTGAGGGCATGTTTAATTAATAATTCTAATGATGAGATTAATTCAACTCTCTAGAGGTATTATGAGAGCAGATACTCATTATTTGATAGGCTAGCTAAATATGTAAATATTTTCGAAAAGGCCGAGTAGGCGTGTTTAATGGAAAATTAAATGGAATTTCATGCTTGAGAACATTTCTCAGGCTTGGTTTAGTTCGAGATTAGATTAGTTTCGCATCTCCAGGTGCTGAAATTTTATTTAAATTTAAAAAGTTTTGTCAATATTTTTAAAGTTATAAATAAATTTGATTTAGAACATGATAAGAATATAAAATAAATTTAAAATAAAAAGTTTCCTTTAAATCATATATATATAATTTAAAATATGATAAGAAATTAAAATAAATTTGAAATTAAAAGTTCCTTTTCAAGTATATTTATAATTTAGAATATGATAAGAATATTAAATTAAATTTGAAATAAAAAATTAATTTTCAAGTAAATCAAATCAAATAAGTCAAAGCTATATAAAAATGATTAGATTTAAACCAATAAAATGAAAGCTGTCATTCCTTTACGATGTTCAGCATTCAAATAACTTTATCTGTAACTTATCTGAAGCACTTAAATTAGCTATCGACTTATTTGGTTTACATTAAATAAAGCTGAAGGTAAAGCAATTCCAATTCTGTGGCTTCCACTTGGCAACGGAAAGGCAGCCGGGTAACAACTTATATTACACAAATAGTCACGTAAAGTGCTTCCCGACTTTTTCCAGTATGAAACCAAAGGCTGAGAGCACTTGCGCATTCATTTGCTATTAAAATGAGTATATATTTACATATACACACACATAGACATATATATGTGTTTGAATGTATGTATGTACATATGTAGGTGTAGGAATTCGACTTGAACACGAAGCACATTTGCTGTGGTATTTACATCTGGCAAGGATCTCTAGCTGCCAATACAAGGACCGAGAGTATTGAGTGTTTCATTTCCAGCTAAAATGGATGCAGTCGCTGGGTGGGTCGCAATGGTGCCCCCGGGGCGGCAATGTGGGCATAGCCAAGGCCAAATGGCGTCAAGTGGGCGTTGTTAACGATTGTTGTTGTTAACAAGCTGTGGCAGCCAGCAACCTCTGCAATTTGCTGTGGAGGCAAAATCAAATGCGAGCAGCGCCCTCAAGACAAGCCAAGCAAATTCGAAACGTGGCGACAGCCAAGCAAGGGGCGTGGCTGGCCCTGCGTTGCCGGGCGACACTTGGTAAAGGTTGCACAGCTCGGGCTTAAAGGTTATCAGTGCACTTTACACGAAATTGCATAATTACAAAGGTTGCACATAAGTATTTTTGTGATTGCAACTGGCCAATTGCCAGACTTGAGCGGCAAACGCTTTTGACCCAATTAGATACGTTGGCGAATGGCTAATTATTTATGCTATAATTGTTACGTCTAATTGCAGAGAAACTCAACGTGCTGTATGAGCGCAATTGGACGATGCTGGTACACGAGCAGCTGCGTCGCTTCGAGGGCTCCATTGTGGCCGCCACGCGTCCCGGCGGTGCAGCGGGCGCTGTGGCTGGCCCCGGAGCGAGTGCCAGCGCCAGTGCACTGGGGCACTTCGGCTACGACGCTGGCGACACGCAGAGCTGGACGTTTAGTGAGGCTCTGCTCTACTCGGTGACTGTGATAACAACAATTGGTGAGTCGCAGCAGTTTCATTTGAAGTCGCTTAGCTGCTTGCTGTTTATTTATTGAGGCACTCTGTTTGCTTAGTATTTACAATCATCTTCGGGGCGTTCTGAATTCATAGCAGTGGGCTGTAATAACTGCTAATATTTACATTGCAGTGGGGCCGTCAGCAATGGCAACATCGACGGCAGCCAAAGGCAAGACAACACACATATTATGTATACGCCCAGTGGGCCCTACCAAAATATTTGCATATGGTTAAAGTCTGTAGTCTGTGCTGACTGTGCCAACACAACTTTATACATATACATACACATACATATAAGTATGTATATATTATGAAGTGTTGCTCTCCCTCAGAATGGGCTACAAATACTCTAGCAAATTAAGAGCAGCTTAAGTGTTATTGTTTAACTAAGTGCAGCGTACACAGAACTTAATTTTGGCGGGGGAACTATTTGAAAGATAAGCCCAATATTGGATTAATTTGCATAAATCAATTGGTATTTAACTCTGAATTAAAGTTTTTAAGTAGACTTTTGCAAGTTTTGAGCTCGAGCGAAAGTGAACAAAAATGGATAAATAAAAACAATGTATAGGAAAAGCTAAAATTGTTAATCTTCAGGAAAGAAATGGAAAATGTTTAGAGAAGTTGACTTTCAGTTAATTTTATGCTTTACACTTTAATGATTAGACAATGGTTTTTATGCACTGTGTATAATTATTTGCTAATTATATTTTTATATTTTAAAAGTTAAGTTATATTTTTGTAACAAAGTCAGTCATATATACAGCCGCATACATTCATTTATTCAGACAGACATATAAAAGCCAAGACAGAGAACTGAATATATAAAGTCTCTCTTTAGTTTAACTAACTAGATTTTCAGCTTTTCAAGAAAAATATTTAAAAATTTATATTTAAATATTTAAATGGAAATATTATTACTATTATTTAATAGAAATTATTATTATTATCATAAGCTGCAGTTCAACTTTAATATTTAACATTAAACATTGACTTGGTTTTTATTTGTACTTTTGACCTATGGGCAATGGAATATATAATTGATTATACTAACGCGCATCTATTTACTTCCCTTCCGTAGGCCATGGCAGCCTGACGCCACGCACAGCAGCTGGTAAGCTGGCGACCATTTTCTATGCGCTCATCGGGGTCCCCCTGATGCTGATGTGTTTGTCGAGCTTGGGAGCTCTGCTCGCTGAGGCGCTGCAGTGCACCTACATGCGGCTGTGCTGTCAGCTGCAGCGCAGTCGGGGCTCCGGCGTGGAAAAGAATGCAGCGCTTTCAGCGGCGACGACAACGACGACGGGCACACTGACAAAACGACGCTATGGCGCTGGGAATGGGGTAAGTCAAACAGTGCGTATGATTGATATTGTTCAATTGCTGATGCAACAGCTGCCAGCAGCGGGCCAAATGCTGCCAAGTAAGAGCTCGAGTTACTGCAACTTTATCGTGTTGACTTTTTTATGGATCTTAATTCGATTGCCACGACTGTCAAAGTTCTCGCACAGCTGCAATAACACCGTGAACTGTGTGTCTCAAAATCTTGGCTTAAGTGTTTGCTGTATAAACTTCCGCCCTCTATCGGCCAACTTAACTCCCCTTATATATATATATATATATATATATATATATATATATATATATATATACTCGTTCTTTCTCTCTACCTCAAAAACAAAAACAAAACTTCTGCATTGTTGCGTAGCCCGTTGATGGCCACAGTTTCGGCCACTGGCCAAAGGAAGCGCTTTTGTTGGCCAAAAACTTTCGCTGGCTGCTCACATTTTGTGCTTAAACTTTTTTCCTTCGGCTGTAACTAAAGCTACGTGAAATATTTTTGGATTTTCTTTCATTGTGCATGTAGTTTATTTTTTGAGATTTTCGCAGTCAGTTGTTAAAATGTGGAAGTTACTTCGAGCTGGAACTATTTTTCGTGCTGCTTGATATAAAAGCAAGATTATGTTCAAATAAAGTTCGATGGATAGCTATTTGGTGGAAGTATTTTTTATTGTTCAATATAAGTTTACATTATTTTTTAACTAATTAAGAATTATTGAAAACCCATTTAAGTGCAAGTTTATCTTAAAGCTTCCACTGTCCGCACATTTGGCTCTGCTTTAGTTTCCAGGAATTTTTGGCCTTGGAGTTGTGGAGTTTGGTTTCAGCACGGATTTGAATTTCGATAGGGCAGAACATATTTTTAATTAAGACAACAGAAACCTTTTAAGTTTGCAGACCCATTTTTGGGTTTTCAGCCGGACTTGATACGTCTTTTTCCGCTTTCAACAGCAAACTGAAAGTTTGTAATTGATTTGAGCAAAAAACGAAAACGAGAACTTTTTGGGATCGTGCCACAGATTGCGAACTGTCCAGATTGTTTGCTGCTCCCCTTTTTCTTTTTCTTTTCCTTTTTTTTTATTTTTTTTTTATTTTTATTATTGTGTATGTTGGCAAATCAGGCTACGTTTTTTTATTTGCTGTGATAACAAAAAAGTTGGCTGTCGCGTTCACTCCGCACGCCATATACATATATAATTTGTAGACCCGGCTAAAATCGGAGGGTGCCGGTCCCTTTGGCCCTGTATTTGCATGCTCTGTGCATTCGTGCACAAGTTTTGTAAGTCATTTGTTTACCATCCACGACTCTCACTGACATTTTTATTAAACCCCGAGCCATGAATTCCGCTTTACTTTCTGAGTGTATTTCCTCTACTTATGATGTACGAGGTGCCCACAACTGAAACTAGAGAGACAGAGAGAGAAAGAGAGTGAGTGGTTCAGTTGATATATATTTATTTGAAGGCTTTATGTAAGCATTGAGGCTGTTGATATGTGTTTTCATGAAGAAGAAGAAGAAACTTTTGGCATACTTAATAATCATCTTTATGTTTACACATGTTATCGCCTCAATTTTAATTTAACTGGCTGAAGTTAATAAATTTAAATTATATTTAGATTTATATTTAGATTTTAATAGATTAATATTAATAATATTTATATTTCGAACTTTTAGATGCTTGCAAATTAAATTTATTTGATGAATTTATAAATTTTAAAATATATAATGATTTAAATAAATATGACATTATGTGACTTGAATCACATATAAAATTATTATAATATCTGTGAATACTGATCACATTATCTGTTAATGTCGCATATTTTTAATGTCATTCAAACACAAGTCATTTAAATTTTTGGAATTTGTTTTGTTACTCTTACAATAAGCCCAAAATTCAAACTTTAGCATTCCAAAAACATTTCGACTTGGAGATACCTTGAATGCTATCATATTTATGCTCTTTTAACACATACAAAGCAAATGACACAATCACACACTAATGTGATAAGTTTTTTTTTACTTTAAACACAAAAACCTTCCAAAATATTAAATTATAGATCTCTAACGGTATTCAAATAACACTAACACTATGTTAAATTATCGATTTTTATCCGTAATAAGGAAATGGGATAGGTTATCGAAAAAATTGATAATATGTACAAGTAGTATACATATTCAAATTCAGACCTTTAGTTTTTGTGGTTTATGAGGTCTCTGAATTCATACGGACAGACTCAGTTACAGGAATATATATACTATTGCCCTCTTGTGCCTGTTACATACATATTCATTTTACCCTGATTCCTACAATTTCAATAGCGCAGGGTGTACAAAAATGTGTTCAACAACAATCGTACGTTTCAACAGTTTAATTTAACTTTGTACAAATTTGTATCCTACATATGAAGTATAGGAGGTTACAAGTGTTCACAACGAGTGATATTGACTGGAATGATACTTAGTGCTATAAAATGTTATGTTTGATGATATATTATAATAAATATATTTAAATATACATTGGTATTGGAGTGTCCTACATACTAATCTATATTTATTATATCTCAATTTGCATAAGCATATAGAGTATTACCTCGCACATCAGCTACTCGCAACTAACTTGAAAGCTTTCAGCTGATGTGGACATTTGCAAAGTTGATTTACCATCAGACAATCGGAGCATGTTTTATTTATGTCACTCATTTTTGCACGTTTGTTTTTTTTATGGTTGCAGAAATTTCTGTTTAATTGGAAGATAATAAAAAAACAGAGTGAATCACAAGGAAAACAGAAACAAGAACAACATGCAGTTGGCCGCGTGCGTGGACAAATAACTGAATTGCGGTCTGCAGTGGACAGAACGGACTGCAGCAGTTTGTTTGTCATTTAAAAAATTACTATTTAATTTGGTTTTCGCTTGAAATTCATTAACATAAACATTAACATTTACTGCGGAGTGCAGCGCGGCGCGGACTGAGCGCAGAGCACCGAATTCAATGAATAGAAACTTTGGCCACGGCCAAGTTGAGAAGTTTGTCAGCCTTAAAGGCTGACAATTTGAGCATGGTCGAAACTTTGACGCCAGTTGCAATTTGACTTGCGCTCCGCCCGGTTAAAGGCCACATAAAGTGCCAAGCTAAGTAAATTAAATGAGTTTGCGCTCACTTTAAAAATGCTCCAGCGCAAAGTTCTGCCCAGCTCGGACCTGCAAATTACGCTGGCCGGGCTAAAAGCGTGCAATAACTTTTCATTTTCCGCTGCACAATGCGAAATGTAATTGATTTTTTTATGAGCCGCTGTGGAAAAGTACTGCAAACCGTTTGCTTGTGTTTCCGGTGGAGGGGTTGGGGCAATTCCGAAAGTCATATTTAACTCGAATGCTTCAAGAAATGGAAAACTAATTGGCTACCATTTGAGGACATTATCAAGCAATTCATTTATTAAAAACTTTCCAAATATCGAGAGAGAGAGGGAGGTGGGAATGCAAAGTTTCAACTAGATTTTTGTATAATGGAAAATATTTCGTTCTCTAGAATCTCTAGTATCTGCTCAAACTTTCAATTTCACTAAAACCTTTCATTTAATCGGCTTTAGAAGCCTTGAATGCTTTTGCTTGCTTCAATTATATCACTTTCATTTGTAGCCATTTATTATGCAATTAAGTTCTAGATTAAACATTTGAATTTGTTTTTATCATAGTTGAGATATAACAATTGTGTTATATGCTATAAGCCTTTTTATTTAAATTTATTTTCATTTAATTTTCAATTTTATTTGCAGTTTTTTCTCTTCAGTCTTTCAACTTTTTCAAGCATTTTTTATGTTGCTCGATATGAAAGGCATACATTTTCCATCATGACGCCGCATTGTAGCCGCATGCAGCGCGTGGCAATAAGTAAGGCTGCTCGCAATGCACTTTGCGAATCTCAAATCTCGCCTTCCTTAGGCTGAGACGTGAAAGTTGTTCAACAAGTTTTTTGCATTTGCTGCCGACGAAAGGTAATTTGCATAGAGTGTGAATGTTGTGCTTGGCTGAATCGAATTGAGAGAGTGGAAAAGGGATTCTAGATACGGAAACCTTTTTGCACATAACTCTCATTTAACGAGTCATTAGGGCTTAATTCAATCTAAGGAAATCACAGCTGCTGCTGCTTTAACAGGCAGCCTTTTCGTCTCTTTGAGGCGATGGCAATTGATAAGCCCTGCGGTTAACGCAGGGGCCATATGCGTTCATCGCTTGACTTATTATCAGCATGTTGACCGTTGGCATTTGGCATTTTGGCATTTGGCATTTGGCATTTGGCATGTTCGTCTTCGCCCAGCTCGTTATCCTTCGTCGTGGCTGTTGCCATTTGCAATTATCATGACGCACACTGTAAATGGTTTTTTGGGCAGCCGCAAAGTCACAGTGGCAAATCATTTGAGTTATGCAAGTGTGTGTGTGTATTTCAGTCTGTGTGTGTGTGTGGTTGCGTCAGCATCTCATCATGCTGCCACAGAACCGCAACTAACACGATAGCAACATGACAACGTTTCGCATAACAGCACGCAACGTTGGACGGAGAACCGCAACAAAGATTAGAACAAGGATATCAACTTGAGAGTGTGTATCAGTGAGCATCCAGATCACAGCTGACTGCAAATTTTACAATTTTATTGAGATTTTATAACAGCGCTCGACGATTGTTAAAAGTAACCAAATAAAGGTGCAAATCCCAAGTGCTGTGCAGCTTGTTAAAGTTAATTGTGTTGCGGTCCTCAAATGGGTCTGTCTGACTGCTTTTTGGCTTAATTGCAAATTAGATGAGCGGCTTTCGTGTCGGCATTTAATCATGTTCATGGAAAGGCAATTCGTTATTTAAATGCTTCAATTAAACTCGAACTTTACATGTTGTAAAAACAAAGGGCTCTTACTTATCCAGCTGTCAGCCTTATCTAACTGTCCAAATGTTTGTCATCCTTCATGTTTTTGTCAATTTCTAATTCAGATGGTATGAACTTATCAGATACAGACTTTCGCATTGGGTTGATACGCTCAGTGCAAATGTTTGTGACATCAAATTGAACTTAAGAAAACTTGTCTTTTATTTAAATAAATGCATAAAGCTTTTAACTATACATTACCCACCCATAACATTTATACACGAACTGAAATATAACAATTATTCATATCTTCACTCGACAATACAGCTGTGCGGCATTAATAAAATTATCTGGCTTAATTGCAGGCGAGCTGTAAAGGCTGCAGCAGCGAAACGAGCCTCTGCGAGCGCTATGAATGTGGCCAAAGGACAGCGACGACGACAACAATGAAGCGCAAGTTGTCGCTGGAGCAAGGCGAAGGTAGGTGACAAAGGATCAAGGCGGGTGGCAGATGGCGGATGGTGGGGGGAGGGCGCGTAGTTATAAATTGAATTGTCAGCATAACAATTGGCAAATCGTTAATCAACATTCATATGTCCCTTTTTTCGACTGCACTCGCCATTGTCCTGCGGCCAGCAGATGCCTGTCAATTGTTGCGCAATGCGATGCCAAGCAAGTTGAATCAGCAGCAACAACAGCAGCAGCAGCAGTTTTACCAGCATCAGCAGCAGCCAGATGTCATGCTAATGACAACAACAACGACTGGCAATGCGTTGCTGAAATATGCACCGTTGCCACAACAACAACAACAACAGCAACAACAGCAACAACAGCAGCAGCAGCAACAACAACAACAACAACAACAGCATCAGCAGCATTACATTAACGCATCAGCAACACACGCATCACAGCAGCAGCAGCAATTATCGACAACAACTTTGCCACGACAACACCAACAGCAGCAGCAGCACCAGCAGCAGCAGCCTCAAAATTTTGTCGCCGTGCCCAGCAGCATGCTGCGTTTTACTGCTGCACCCACTATACCCCTGGCTGCGACTGGGCCTCCAAATTGCTATGCTCCAGCCACGGCCACAATTTACTTTCCATTCGCGTCTGCCACGGGCAGCACAAGCAACTGCGCCCAGCCGTTGGTCAAGTATCATACGATACACTTGCAGCCCGCTGCCAAGCAACAGCATCGATTGCTGAGCACGCTGGATGCTGCGCCAGCAGCAACGGCAATAGCAACGGCAACGGCAGCGACAGTCAACCTGACGGCAGCAACATCTACACTGGAGGCCATCACTTTGCCGCCACCACCTGCCTATCAGACAGCCAATATGCATGGTGAGTACTCGGATTATGAAGAGATAATCTTCAACTTGTCCCAAATGGTATTATGATCACTTAAAGCTGCTTAAAAGCAGAGTGAATAACAAGATTGAAAGGGTATATTCTGTTTAAGTGGCTATTCTAATACATATACCTAACAACCTGAGAGGTGAGGCACTCCAAGCAGTGTCTTGGCTGAAAACAGTTGGAAATGAGAGAAATTATAGTTGCACTTACAATAAATCTGTTTTAACTAAAGTTGATCAAGATATATAATTTATATTTATATACTTTAAATTTTTATATAAAGTGCTTAAAATATATTTTCTCTTAATTATTATTTTTTTTTTATTTTTTTATATGACTAAATAACATTTTTATTAAGTTTTCATTTCAGTGTGAAACTTTAAAATCACTGTATGATACATTGACAGAAAATTTGTTTAAAAAAAAGTGTATGTGTGATCAATGTTATAAAGATGTGAGAGTAAACTGATGTGAGCTAGATGAATGAATGATTATGAAATGAGAACGTGAAATATGGATGAGTACGTGGAATTCTCTTTTATTTGCTGTTCTGCTATGCACTTAAACGAAACGACACAAACAATTAATATGAATACATCTTTTAAACAATATTGTAATTATTTTATATATTTTGTTTTAATCTAATTATTATTAATATTAGATTATTAATTATTTGGTAATATTTTTTAATTTATTTATATTTTTCTATTAAAAATGTTAATTGCAAATACAATATTACAATTTCCATATATATTTGACATTAATATAATTATAATTTATTTTATGCTATTTGTTATTAATTCATAAATAATATTTATGTATACATTGATTTTGTGTATGTCAGTAATCGTCGTTTTACCATTGTATTATATATGCATTTATATCAGTTATCTTAATTAAATATAATATAATTGTATTATATATGCATTTATATCAGTTATCTTAATTAAATATAATATAATAACTATTAGTAAATATTAATGAATTTAATAATCTTCAAGTTGCGCATAAAAGCTGTAAAATATACAGTTTCACCTCACGATGTGCCACGTTCTCAATGCGTGGGGGTTCTCTGTACAACCATTAATTTGAAACTGTCAGTCTTTAGTTTAAACATCCTGCAAACTTTTGCTGTCATAAACACGAACGAACTGATGAACAGATGGATGTAGAGCAAGAAATTGAATAGAAATTGGGTTAAGAATACCAAAATTAGTAGCAGTCAAAATTAAATATAATAAAAACTATAATATATTAAACAATAAAATACTACAAAAACTCAGAATCATTTATGACCTTCTGTTAGTATAGACTTGATAGAGTTGCAAATCCACAGTTTAAATTGAAATTTATAGTGCTTTAGCTATTATAGAAAATGTCATAATAATAATATGTTTAATTAAAAATTATAATATCTTCATTCCTCTTCCTCTTCAATGAAACAAGCATTAATTTCATTTATATATAAAGGGAAAACTATTATTAACACATCAGCTTAACAGATACAAGGGTAGACCGCAGAGTACATCTGTGATTGAACAGCTTTGAACTGCATACAGGCGAAGGCCACAACTGAAAATGATATTCATCAATCATACGCAGCGTGGTATAACGTGTGCGTCGCACTGCTCATTTGCGCATATAATTATTTTAACAATTTTCTGTCAGCAGCAAATTATCATTACAATCACCATTATTGTGAGCAACGGCATAATGAGCAGAGAGATAGATAGAGAGAGAGAGTGAGGAGCGGAGAGCGTGTGAAAATGACAGAGTTAAGCTAGCGCACTTAGCGACTTTTGCCTGTACTTTATAGTGGGGACGTCGCATTAAAAGTTTTCAACAACTCGTCTCGGCAAGGACATGACAAGGACAGCAAGAACAACAAGAACAACAAGAACAACATGCACTCCAGTCAAGGCGAGACATGTGCGACAGCTTTTATTGACGATAATGATGACTTGGCACTCGGCACTCGGCACTTGCCACTTGCCACTTGCCACATGCCACTTCGACGCAAGACGTCAGTAAGCAGCGGGCAGCTGGCAGACATCCCTCTCGCCGGTTAGCCCGCTCCTGTATCACGCTTTATTGCTGCGTGTCAGCTGCATGCAAAACTCATTAAACTTATTTTACTTTTTGCTGAGAGCACGTGACAGATTTACACAAGCGAGCGATGCGTCCTCGCCCCCGCTCTGCCTTTCCCCTATGCTAGCTGTCACAAATTGCAGTCAATATATCAATATAGTCGCATCCATTGCCATTCCAATATGCACCTTAATTATTTCAGCTGTGCCGAAAAGCGCACAAAGGACACCGACACTCAAAGCGTGGTCATTGTCCTGCCATGCTCTCTCTTTCTCTCTTCCTCTCTTCCTCTCTCTCTCTCTTCCTGTTCACTCTCTGAGTCTGAACTCTCAGTTCCTCTGCTGCCTCAGCGGTTGACCACGCCATTAGCGCTCCACAAAAAGTTGCAACAAACTGTCAGCCACATTGCACCCAGCCATGTACAAAATGCATTCAACACTCTAATAAATGTGTGCGTGTGTGTGTGTATTTCAGCCAACTTTAAGTAAATATTTTGCAATTGGCCATGTCCTGTGCTGACCACAGCCGAACGCGTTCCACGCGAGGTCTGTGAACAGTTGCGCCGGAGCTAAGTGAAAGATGCCATTACAGTCACTTCCTTCCGGGCTTTGGCTTCCTTATTTTGCCATTTTCAACTGATACGAGTTATTAGAAATGTACGTGGCGGAAAATTTCGTTGCATGACAGAAATTGATTTATTTTATAACTAAAAATTAAATATATGAATTTTTAACTTTATTTAAAAATATTTAATTTATTTAAAATGAAATTTCTTATTGCGAGTATTTATTATTAAAATTTAATTCAATTAGCTCTTATTACATATTTGAATAGATTAAATAAAATATTTTTAAATTTTAGCTTCCTTATATTGTCATTTTCAACTGATACGAGCTATGAAAAATATAGGTGGCGGAAAACCGTGAAGCAAAAATATTTAAATGTGTTAAAGAGAAATTTATTTTTCTTATATATTTATAAATTTGGTTGAAAATTAAAATTTAGTTATAGAATAGAGTTTTATTTATTTTTGCTGTAAACTAAATATTTAATAATCAATATTTATTTATTATATACGTATAAATAAAATCCATGAAATCTTAAATTTTTTAAAAATGTATTTAACTTATTTAAAATGTATTTATTATCATACTTTAATTCAATTAACCCTTATTACAGATTTGTATTTTAGCTAAACACTGAATTAGTTATTAATAAATATAGCATCTGGGTAAATAAAAATACTTATTAGATGCTTATTGACTGCAGCTTTTGTAATCCAGTTAAGCCTTGACAATAAAAACAAATACAGCTTAGGCCGATAGTACAATTCAAATGGACTTATTAATGTTAAATGAGTTAAGCTGCATTTTAGTTTTTGGCAACACATTTAATATTTTTAGTAAATACTGGAATAAACCAGGCAGTCCTGGCTATGGTGCTCGCCAGCTGTTGCAATGCCCTGCGCCGGGCGATGGCCAAAACTTTTGCTGTGCAAATTCGAAACCAGCCGCTACAAAATGCTGCTCAACTTTCCGAACAAAAACAAATAATTCCACTAACTAAGTACAACATGTTATGTGTATATAAATATATATGTTTATGGGATGCCTATATACATATAAATATGGGGGGTCAACCAAATGCAGTTGCTGAAAGTTCGCAAAAAACTTTTCCCCCTTCCCATTTAATTTTGTTTTTTTTTTGCTGGCTTCTCTACAGTTCGTTAGCTTTTTTGTTGTATTGTATTTTGGCCAAGCAAAAAGTGAGTTTATTTAAATGTTTTCGAAAAGTATTATTTAATCAACACATTGTTAATTCTGCTAGCATTGCTCCATCGTCTCTCGCTCCTCTCATTGCAGCCGTGCGACGAGCCAAATTCGTGACGCAGCCGCTGGCACCAGAAATCAATACGCTGCTGAGTGCGGGATCGAATGATTTATCCTGCAGGCATGATTTATTGCCGCATGCATTATCTGGAGCAGCCGCTGCAACAACAGCAACAACAGCAGCAACAGGCTCCGCGTTGTTAACCTATACGCCAGCAACAAGCAGCCCGCAACTGTCAGGCGGCATTAAGCCAACAGCAGCAACAAATGCAACAATGCCCGATAACAATTTTATGGCCGCAGGTGTCTGTGGCGTTGGAGTCAATGCAACAGCTACTGTGGCAACAGCAGCAACATCTCCAGCAGCGGCAGCAGCAGCAGCAACGGCAGCAGCAACATCAACGACAGCAACAACTACAGCAGCAGCAACATTGTCGGCGCTGCTGAGCTCAGCTGGCAATGTGGACATTATGGAGGACGAAGATGAGCTGGAGCGAGAACGTTCCAGGTATGTGTGTAGATGTATATGTGTGTGTAGTCCAAGAGGCGAACTTGCCTTCACAAATGAGACTGAGAGGCGTGTTGTTGGTCGTGTTAAGCAGAGACGCTTCAATTGGTCAGTTGATGTTGGCGGTAGACCCTAATGGCTGCAGCCGTTACCCCATTCCAGGCATAGTTAGGCATAGTTGGCAACGGCAACCACAATAGAGCTCAAGTACGAGCTGTATTTGAAAATTTGTGCAGCGTTTCTTTATTATGCAATAATATTTTTAAAAATAAATTATTAACTCAAAGAACACGTTTAAATTAATTTAGTTCTTCAAGGCTCACAATTAATCATTTTTTGTTATTAAATTATTATATTAAATTTTTTTCTTTTATATTTCAAATCTCTCAAAATATAGATATGTTGAGTTTTACTTTCGTCGGAACTATTCAAAAACATGTTTATCATTATCCAGCTAAACTTAGCGCTAACTATATCAAATTGGATACATGTATGTACTCTAATAGTTACCTTCCACCTACATTTTTGATATTTTAAAACATTAAAGTGTAGAAAAATCGCCCAAATTTAAATTAGCTTCTGTTTAAATCTAACAATTTCTATACAGAGTTAAAGGCTTTCAAGAGTTTGACTTTGTATTTTTGCCCTGCACAGTGGCTAGAATAAAAACCAAGCTGATAATTATATTTGATAAACAAACTTTCCGCACGTCGACTGTGCTTTAAATCAACACTTCAGAGTTTCCGCTTGCATATTGCAGCGGACACTTGGTAGCCAAGCCAAACATTTGCGGCGGCGTCTGTGGCCCAGCACGGAATTCACGGTTTTCGTAGCGTTCGCTGCCGATTTTTCCTTTATTTCTCTTTCTTTTTACCGAGATACATTTTGCGCATTTTATTTAATAAAATCCAGCAGATGGTAATTAATTTTGACAGTGAACCTGTGCACGCGCCACTGGCGCCCTCTGGCGGTAGGCAGCTGGCGGCGCGCTCATCTCAGCTTCTTCAATTTCAGCTGCGCACTTACTGAGTGTGTGGGTGTGTGCGTGTTTTTTGAGTGGTGCCTATGTGTGTGTGCGCGTAATTAATTGTAAGCCGAGCTGCGAACTGAATCAGGTCAATTAATTTCATGCGAATTGTGTGGTTCAGCCTCCATACACTGTGCGGCTTCTCCCTTGGCGCATCTCTGGGCTTCTCCTCTGCTTAAATTTACACAAAATATGAGATTTAAGCCTAACCCACTTGTCGACTTGGTCAACGTGCGTCCTAAATCAAAACAGTTGACTAGCCAAAAGGCCTTGGTCTCTTTTTCTCTCCTTTTTCAATCTCCCTCTCCCCACTTCGCTCTCAAGTGCGCTGTTGCTTGTAGTTTGCCAAGCTGCCGACCAATCGCACATTAAGTGCAAGTCGAAGTGGCTGACATCCGGCCAGGCTCGTCCAGGCCAGACTGAAGAAGCCTGAGCCAGTCTGGTCATTGCCACAGACAAGTTCAATAAACGTACCGCAAATTGATTTGACCAAGCACACTTGTCAGCCGCACTCGAGTGCAACTCAAACGGACTCTCGCTCTCTCCCTAGACAGCTGCAATGTGCATTAGTATTAGCAATTGAGCTATTATATATTTATATTTCGATATAGCTACATTCTTTATAAGTGGCGGTCGTTTGCTTAGCCCACGATTTCCATCCTGATATTATATTCTTTTCTTCTTTTTGTTTTGGCAACTCCTGTTCAAGAGATAATTTAAGAAAAGCAATATAAATCTAATAAAATAAAATGTACTCATTGACTTGAGTGGCTCATCAATGACTCATTTAGTCACGTCAAAATCTTTCTTTAAGATAAATGTATTACCATCAAATTTATTTTAATCAGTATATGAACCTCTCTCTCAAACGCTAAATAATTCTAATGTAAACCAGATAACTGTGTTTGTAAGCTTCCCTAATACTTCTCTACTTACTTACTCTACTTTTTTTTTTAGTAAATCTTGAATCCGTTTGTCCATTCCACTATTTAGGCTTTCAACTAAATGGCGAACTATTTACACTATATCCAATCATAACTGATACATATTGTGGACTAATTTAGTATACATTAAACATAACTTTCCTGGCCAGTTTTGATTGATAAAAATAAGCCTATGAAAATTATTATTGAATGCTATAGTTACCTTATCTTATAAGAACAAAAGCTTCAATCAATATTAAGAAAAATGAAAGAGTTAAGTCCAACCCTTAAAGAGCTGCTGAAATAAATTGAAAAGGAGAACGCCTTCAAATATAGTACGGAACTCGAATTCACCGTATAACTGTAATCTTATTTCGTTTGATGTTAGCCAGCATATAGTTAAAGCATATCAGCTTGCGTGCTCAAAGGACAGGCTACGCCTCAAGGCTAATAACTGACCGAAAACAATCATTATCAATAAGCGCTTGGGCAACAGCCACGCCCACCTTGCCTCCTACTTCCTTATAAATACAATCATGCCCTTTCTCAATCCAATTAAATTTCGCTTAAAGCTGTCGAGTAGCTAAATCACTCGGCCAACTAGGCGCATACGCAATATAACATAACGCATACGCCACGTACAACACGCCAACTGTTTGCTTTTATGGCTTATTGATTGGCCACTGACCGCATGGCGAACGTGTCCGGGTATGATTCTTTTTATGGCCTGTGGCTGTGGCTGGGCCTGTTTGCTTTTGGTGTTTTGGGTGCTTTAATTGACGCCGTTTTATAACCAAGTGCTGCGTAAATATTTATTAAAACCTTTGCTGCCACTTACGCACGTCTTTTTATCGCCTCTCTTCCACAGCAACTGCCCGCACGGCACGCCGTCCCGTGTGCCGCTGATTGCGAGTTCCGGTGGCGGCGCGTTGAGTCTGCCCCACGAGCTACCGCTGACGGAGAAGTCGGGCGCTGGCTATCAGGCGCGCGGGCTGCTCAATGCGACAGCGGCCAGCTTCAACCGCCACACACTGCAGCCGCTGAACCGCAAGACGCTGATGCTGACGCGGCGCTGCCAGAAGCATGCGACGGCGCTGTATGATGCCACCGCCAACACGGAGACCTCCGAGGACGAGGAGTACATGCAGCACGGCAGCGAGCAGTTCGTGCTGAAGAAGCTTAAGCACAGCCGTCGCAATGGCTCCCACGAGTGCGTGGAGCACCAGCACCAGGTCCATCAGCAGCAACAGCAGCAGCAGGAGGAGGACGACGACGATGATGATGATTATAACGAAGAGTCGCAGCGACAGGTGCCCATTAGCCTGGTGCTCTTCATACTAATGTGCTACATATGCGTGGGCACCGTTATCTTTGCGCTGTGGGAGAACTGGTCACTGGTGGATGGCGCCTACTTTTGCTTCGTCACGCTCTCCACGATTGGCTACGGCGACTTTGTGCCAGCCCGCAGCTTCAACGGACCCGAGCTGCAACTGTACGCGTGCTGTGCGTACCTGCTGCTGGGCCTCGTCCTGGTGGCCATGTCCTTCAGCATACTGGAGACGCAGCTCATGTGGAAGTGCAAGCGCATTGCCGTGCGACTGAAGCTCACCAGCGATTGATCCAGCTGCGCCAACTCCCATGTTGTGTATATGTGTATGTGTGACAAGGACACGCTCCTATTAGGCATAGTTGTTAGTGCTAAATGTAATCGATATATGCTAATGCACGCCTAATCAGCTGTATAATACATAGTCTAAATACATATAAACAGACGGCGACTCGTGATTCTCGAGTCTCGTGTCTCGAGACTCGCGTCTCTCGTCTGCTCTACTCGTAAAACAAAAATGTGTAAATAAAACGAACTTTTGCAAATTTAGAAAATATTTTCAATGGTTGCAATGGCCAGAGCTTTCAACAGGCTCATCGTTATCACGACGACGACGATGATGATGGTCGTTATTTTGGTAATTTGATAGATTTCTGTGTACGTGTGTGGCATGCATAGAGGTCCAGGGCGCATTTCCCTCTCAATTTCTCCAGTTGACAATGAGTGTCGAGCTGTGAGTGGCGACTGTTTTGGGTGTGGGGGCAAGTGTGTGGAGTAGAGATTGTTTGTCAGGCTGCCACATGAAAGGACACGACTGCTAATAGTTTATGACACATTCGTGTAGCATATTTATGGGCGCCTGTTTGCGTTTGTCTGCTCATGCCTCCCCCAGCTCAATTGGCAGTGAAATATGCTTTTGGGCAGACACTGTCGTCGACTTGCCTAAGTGCCAACGGCTGGACATTCCGACAGTTGTTTGACTGCTATAAGTAGCTATTGTGAATGCCAGAAGTAGCTGTTATATTGTGAATTAGAGCAGTTGAAGATATTGGAAAACAGAACTTCACAAACGCAAATGACAACTAAGGTAAGTTTTAAAACAGGAATTTAACAATTTCCTATTTAATTGTTTTTCAGCTTAAGAAAAAATATTTTTAGTAAAATAAATTTGAAAGAACTGGGAAAACCTTTGGTAGAAATGAACAAAATTTTCAAATCACCATTATTAAATTTTCTTCATATGCTTTAAATTTCCTAATAACAAAATATATTTTATATTCAAATTTGTTAAAATATAATATGACTTTTAAATTTTCTTAACACAATTTTATAACCACAGTATGGCAAAGCATTGGATGAGAAAAATACAAAAATTGTGGGATGAATGGGGGGCTGAATGATTCGTAAAATCGAATAAAAAAGGTGTTGTATACAGAAAAACCTTTATTGTAAACCTGTTTATAAATATAATTATAATAATATGAAACATTATAATTCTTTCATTGTTTGCTATTTAATAAAGAAGTCTTTTTAATTTTATTGCTTGTATATTTTTTTAGCTTTAATTTGTAATATTCTTTTATACTGCAACACCACACCACATGCACAATTTGTAAAAGTTCAAAACGGAAGAGAGATAATAGAATTGTAACCATATATGAATACCTTCATAATGTTAATTAAACAGTGTTGACCAATGGTATACTTTGATTTTTGAATAGTGGTATTCCAACACCCTTGTTCAATTAGAAGAGTCCCATATAGGTAGAATAACTCAAGATACTCAACACATATTTTTATATTTATGTATATCATGGCATGGTATATATATATTTCGGTTACACCTGTAATTCAGTAAAATTCCTTTCTATCTTTATAATTTAATAAGTATTCAAGTTTATTATTACCTTTCTTATTTACTTCAAATGCATAAAATAGACACAGCCTGAGGCTTCCAAACATATTCAAATATCAAAGTTGAGTCTGTGTTGAGCAATTCATATTTGTCTTAATTTATGCCAAGAACTTACCTTACTTACCTTGCTTTCTTCCTTTTTTGTTTCTTGGTGCGTGCTCAAAATACCTGCGTTTATCCCCTACTGACAGAGCGAATCAGCTAAAAGCCTCAAATTTCATGCAGAACACACACACACACGCACACACAGCCACCCACAGTGACACACACTCTGTGGCATCCACTTGGACTGTTCGTCATGTTTGCCGTGGCATTGGGCGCATACAAAGTGTGTTTAGAGTAGCGCATAAATTTCAAAAGTGCCACGCGTCATCAAAATCAAATGCCAGGCGCAGGGAAAAAAACCCAGCCTCAAATAAAAACGAATATATATGTGTGTATGTGTGTGTGTAGGGAATACTCCTACTACGGAACTGAACTGTGTTTGCAGCTTGTCAGCGAGCGACAAAGGCAACGAGATGTATCGCAAAATCAATTGATATGACATCAAATTGAATTTGTAATTTTCTTGCCCAGCTCCTCGCGTCCTTTCTTTTCGCTTTATGCTCCTCGATAGCCTACAGCTAAGAGCAGCGTTTAGCTCTCGGGGCGACTTGTTTATGTTGTTCTGTCTTTATTGCGTTTAATGCTGGCAGCTTAAGAATTTACGCACGTTTTGGCTTGCCAGCCGGGCGCAGATGGTATAAAAAATCAACCAGCCGGAAGGGTCGCCCCCCGACATGCGTTCGCGTGTCTATTGCCATCTTCCAGGCCATGCCAGGCCAATTATATGGAAATGGCTATATTGGCGGGCCTATTAGCCCAGCGCAGTACTTCTAAGTGATCCATGCCGAGTTCAAGGCGTAATTTGTATGTGAAATTTGAAAGCGCGTGGCTATATTTAGCCATATGTCTTCATGGAGACTAATCTGAATTTCCTATTGATATGAGTTTCTCAGAATAAGTCTTAGTATTCTGTTAAATAATAAAATTACAAGTTGTAATAATAAATAATAAATTATGTTTAATTAAAAGTAGTTATATATAAATAATATTAAAATTTAATATTGGAGCTGGTAAATACCACTCCAAATTCTGTGAATATAATTGACGCTGCCTGTCATTTTAATTAAATTTAATTTGAAAATAATTTTTTTAATTCAAGATATTTTTAAAAATATTTATGAGCTACGACTCGTAGAACTTTCTGAGGTTATGATAGAATAAATGTAAATTAGTTTAAATAATCCTCTAAAATTTGAATTTCTTTGTGTAAAATTAATTATTTAATTAATAATATATTTATATTGGTCCTGTGATTCCACACATCCCTTTAGCATCCCAATTACAGGGCATTTTTCGTTATATTTCCATTTGAAAGTCGGCACCAAATTCAAATTGTGCTCATTTGTTCATACGAATTACGTGTGAATAAATAAACTCAAATTTATAATGAATGCCAAATGAATGTAAAATAAAAATTGAAATAAATATAAAAAATAAAATAAAGAGACAGTTGACTTTCAATTTGTTTATGTATGTATATTATTTTAGTGTTGTTTATGGTATATATGTTGTTTGATGGCTTGCTATACGCCGTAAGTGGCACTAAAGCCGCAGCATGTTCGGGGCGGGGGCAGAGGCTTATCACAAGGGGCCACGCAAACGGCGCATTTAAGGATTTGGCCGCTTGGGACTCATGCTTAGAACGGAGCTAACGTCGGACAAGTTGTCCTTATCAAATGCAGCGCTGCTCGGGCTGCGCTCATCCAAATCCACGACGTGTATATCGAAGGCATTGGAATTGCCTGGCGGCACGCGATGTAAGCTGCCTCCGCCTCTGCCTCGACCCAGCTCCACGGAGAAGGGCATCGTCGCTCTAGCTCTGTTGCTGCTATTGGCTGTTGCTGGGGTCTTGGCTGCTGGCAGTGGTGGGCTTGGGGCAGACGGCGCCGACTTCTTGGCGGCGGGTGCAGCAGCCGTGACCAGCTTACTTGGACAGAGCGGTAGCTCGCGTGCTCGGCTGCTGCTACGAGTTGGCGCTGGCTTAGGCTGGGCCAGTGGCAGTGGCAGTGGCAGCGGAGCCGACTTCCGATTCAGCTGCAGCTCCGGCGCCGTATTGGATCTGGACCAGTCGTTGCTTGCGGGCACAGTCCGCAGCGGGGGGCGCCAGCAGGGCTTGAGGCGTGGTCGCTCGCAGACACTGATCTCCGCGCTGATCTGATTGAGCAGCTCCAGCAACGTGCTGGTCTTCTCGTCCTCGAACTCAATGCGAATGGGCGATTCGCGGCCCGAAGCGCAGCCCGGGTTGAGCAGAATGAGCCTGAAGAGCAGTTGGTTAGAGTTAATAATTCAATGGGCTGTGGGGCTACCTACTTTCTGGCCTCCTCGATGGCCTTGCCTAGGTTGTGCAGACTCTTGCGCTGGTACTTGGTGCTGCGGCCAATCTGAGAGTTCTGCAGCGTGCCCTGCAGCACCACGTTCCACTTGTGGGTACTCGACTGCAGCAGCACGGTGCGTGCCACGCGCTGGAAGCGCTCGCGTGCCGTCTCCTTGGCCGGCTTCGAGGGCACCGCCTCGACCTTGACCTCGCGCATCTCGCCCTCGCCATTCACGTTGCTGAGCAGCTCCGGCTCGCTGCTGGCCTGAACCGGGGCCACCTGGAAGCCCTTCATGAGCCGTCGCTCCCAAACTTTCATGCGTCGAGGCCGTGGATCTGCGTTAGATTATATTATATATACCTTATATTTGGGTCAAGTAGTGGGTGGACTGTGCGCACTCACGCTTCTCCTTTTTATTGGCTGACGACACATCCAGGCCGCTGTTTTCAAATATCTCCAGCATCTCATAGCGCATCGTGCTTATCTCGCTCTTGACCTCGTTGATGTCGTCCTCAGTGACCGGATTGTTCTCAAACTTGCGATGCATGGCCGAGACGTAGCGCCAGACCAGGGAGCGCATGATGTTGTCGTACTTGTTGTACTGCTCCTGCTCCTGACGCTTCTGTTGGAAAGGGGATAAGTAACCTAGTGTGAGCAATTAATTCCTATTCGCAAAGTGCCATTCACCTTGGAGCGCTGTCGATCGATGGCCTTGCTGGACTTGCGGAACACCCTAATGAGCCACTTCACCGAGGGCAGGACGTTGAAGGGCGGCGGCAGCGTGGCACTGTCCTCAAAGTAGCTCATCCAGAGCTTGGTGCGTGCGAACTTCCACTCGGTGTCCGAGTGCTCCTGCAAATCACGCAATCAATGTCATTAATGAAGCCAGTGGCCAGCGGCCCTCACTTCGGCTTCGACTCACATCAATCATGGCATACGAATTGGACATCATCGCGATAAGCAGATTCAGCAGAACAATCACATTGATGACGCTGTATGAGCCGAACATGAGCAGGCCCCAGAACCGGGTGTACGACTTGATGCCGGTCAGCTCAAAGTCGTCCAGGCCGACCATGCCAAAGCTGGCCCAGAACAGCGACTGCGATGACTCGAAGAGGCTGCAAGGCAGGACCAGTTAGGATTACGTACGCCTTCTAATTAACTGAATGACTGGACTGACTTGCCAAAGCGTCGCCATTTCATGCAGGAGTCGCCGTGCGAGGCCCAGTCCGCCTCGCCGCCGGGCAGCACATAGCACTTGCTCTTCTCCAGGGCCGCGAAGTACCAGAGCAGCTGGTTCAGGCCGCAGGCGAAGGCGAACAGCACCAACGTGTAGATGAAGAAGAACTTGACTATGTCGATGACCATGCGCCCCAGCGATATCTGCAGCGGACCCAAATGCGGATTGATGCTGAACAAGTGCACCAGCTTGAGGGCGGAAAAGACATTCGCCGCCGCGAACAGACCCTCGGCAATCAGCTGCGGGTCAAAGTCGTGCCACTTCTCCCGCGGAATGTAGGCCATCTGCGGATCTCGCGCGATTTCCGTTGCCTGCTGAATGTAGGCGAAGGCGCTGCGGGGTTGTCATGAATGGCTTGTTAGCACCCGTTGGCTCTGGGCTGAACCTGAACTTACCGCAAGCACATGACACTCACGTAGAGGCTGTTGCGTAGAAAATCGATAAAGTTCCACATGTTACGCAAATAGTTCTGCATGCCGACAGCGAAAATCTCCTGGATCTCCTCCCACATGAACCCAATCACATAGAGCACCACAATCAGCTCTAGTTTGCTGGGCGCCTGGCCACGTTGTCGCTGCTCCTGCTCGGCCAGCTCTGTCTTCATTCGAGCCGTTCCGAAGAGGCGTACAAAGTCATCGTCCGCCCGCTGAGATACCAATATGAGGATAACTGCAGGTAAACAGTCAGGATATGAGCTGGCTCTGGTCTTGTTATTATAGCATACACGATTTACTTGAACCACGACCCCCCGGCCGGCACTTGGCCCGACCTTTACTCACACAAAAAGAACACGTAGGAGGACGCATGGATGAGGAATTTCATAAACGGTTTTCGCATCAATTGACCCGTCCGGCAGTTCGGCGCAAACATATAGATGCAACAGTAGAGCGGAAACAGCAGCGCCACCTGAGCTATGCAGATGAACCTGTCCATGATGCCTTTGCGCCTGAACCCGGGCAGCCCGTCGTACCAAATCGATGACAGCAATTGTTGGATGTTCGAATGGGCCACAAACTGCAAGCAAAATGTTGAAGACGTATGGACGAGTAGGAGTTAAAAACAAAGTACAGCTTTGAGGCACAAAACTATCCGTAACACACAATAGCCATTGTGAACTGCAAATGTATCTTTGAGATACAACAGGATTTGCAAAACACATACGGATACAAATAACAGCAATTTTATTGGCAAGTATATCATGATCTCAAAGTATCTGCAGCAAAGTTATATGAGAAGCTAAAACTCAGAGTAAAAAGTATGTGAAAAGGCAAAGCTCACATTAAAGCAAGTAAGAAAGCTCGACTAGGAGATGCCCTAGCCCCGTTCCGGTCTAAGTTTTTAAATACACGCAATAAATGTATCTGTCCATTTATATATATATGTAAAATGAGAAAATAAGAAACCCTAATACAGCAGTTGAATGTAAAATATAACAAAAATGAAAATTGTGTAAAATACACTTACAGCCAATTATTAAATTTAAAGACTCTAGCTTTAAAGATGTAGGAGATACATTTAATGAGATATCTCAACAATTTGATGGCGTCTACAATCGATAAAATTAAAATGGGAATAGTTATCGTTTTTTTTTTTTTTTTTTTTTTTTTTACTGGGATTTTCCTTAAAATTGTAAATCAGATATATATTCTAACCTTCTTCTGCTTGTAGGATATGGCCTGTACAAGACGAGTCAGGCTCATGCGATCACCCGGCTCGTAGCTAGATATTGAAGGATCATAGTTCAGTATGATGGCTAGCTCATTGGAAGAACGTGTTTGATCCAGCAAGCAGCAGGCAAACTTCTGGCACTGACGCCTCAGCTCCATATACTCCAATTTGCATTCCTGCTCGGTTAAAGCCAGATTGCGCAGTTCCCAAGAGAGCTGAAAGGCGGTCAGGATCGGATCGCTCGAGGTAAGGCAAATGAGGGAGGGGCTACAGAGCGCACGATAGATGTTCACGCGCGACAGCGAGTGCCGCAGTGAGTCCTCGCTCATGAGTCGCACGCATTCCTCACAGCCGCAGCTAAACGAGTCGAGATTAATGACAGCTCCCGTAGAGGCGGACTCGACTTACCGTATATCGTGGGGCACGGGCACAGCAGCCCCTCGATCCAGCAGTATTCGCAATATCTCAAAGTTATTCTTGTGCGCCGCCAGCATCAGCGGCGTAATATCCGGCGCAAACATCGCCGTGTTGATGTCCACCTTTTGCCAGCTCTGCAAAATAACTCACAGTTAAGGTTAAGGTAAGAGTGGGAACAGCTCTCGACGTCTGTCAACCTTCGAGATGATATTTTGGCCTCATTAAACGTTTTATTGCATATGAGTTACAATTGTAATTTTCACGCTTCAATTGCGTCCAATGGCTGCTTAATGAAGCGTGCGCTCGTATGTGCATAAATATATATCTATGTGTGTGTGGCAGAAGACTAGGAAGAAGCTCGCCCGCACTCATACAACTTTATTGTGAACAGCAAAAGAATCCTAAATAGTCATGGCCGAAGATGAAATACTCTTAACGACATAGTAGTTGACAAAATAGCTAACAATAGGCTGGCCTGGAGTTGCTAATGATAGACTATATTAAACTGAACTCATGAAACGAAAATCTGAGCTGGAAATTTAATATGGCTAGAACAAATGAGCATGGCCTGAATGTAGAGTGAGCCTAGTATCTAAATTGTTGATTGTAAATTGAAGAGAATTTATTTTTAAGGTTGATCTGAAATTAATTCTAAAATATATTTTCTGTTATTAAAATGTCTCTTACACAACTTACACTCCATGACACAACAAATTACTTAAGATGATATTGAACTAGTAATTGAAATTATTTAGTCTACTATTCTATTAATAGTCATTATAAGAATATTTTGTAATCAAAATCTTCCCTAAACTAATTTATCGTAGTAGGAATGATTAATAAACTCTCAACATTCAAATTGTATGAATATTATTACATACAAAAATTTATTTTATTTTTAATTTTTGATAATAATAAAATATATATTTATGTTATTAATTCTTCAAATAAAAACCATTTCTAATGTTTAATTTTATTGAGATTGAGATTTTATTATTGTTTAATTTTATTATCGTTCAAAACAGTAAAACTTTTATGTTAATATAGTCACACTTAAACACAACATTTGAGTATGATGTTGTACTGAATATCAAAATATCAATATATAGTCAGTTCAACATATGTATAGTAGGCGTTTTTAAAGTTTTTGAAACTTAAGCATTAAATTAATTAATTCATTAATATCTGCCCAAAACATAGCCTTTCATGTAGAACAATAAAGTTGTAATGCCCAAAGCAAGTGTATGCTAGATAAGCACAAACACAGACGGGGATTATCGGGCATACTGTATGTGGCATATAGGAACAGTCGGAGGCGGAAGCATTGGCTCGCTTATCGCACACTCCAATCACTTGAGCGTCTGTCATGTACGTGCCTAACGAGGCCACACAAAACTGATTAAAATCGTGTTAGCTTCAGTTTCGAGCGGCAACTGAAAGCTGAACCACTCGATGTGTGCCACAAATTAGCTGAGTGCAGCACCAGGACATGGGCTCGATAAGGAAAGTGGGAAGCAGTCGTATTACTTACGTAGAGTTCGCCCTCCTTGAAAATGAGCTCCTCGTGCTCGAGCAGCAGCTCGACGGCCTCGACGAACTCTGCGTTGATGGCATGCAGTAGGGCATCCTTTGTCTCCACGCCCATGATAACCAGCAGCTCGACCATCTCCAGGTTCTCGTTGTCGATGGCCAACGTGAGGGCCCGTCGGCCCAGCGGGTCCATACAGTTAATATTGATGTCCTGGTGCCGCAGCGCCTTTTGCAATATTCTAAAGAAAGGTGCCCACAAGTGGGCGTGGCAAATAATTAAAATCAATTGGCTAAGAAAAGAAAAAATAACAAATTATTGGAAAAAAAAATTGGAAGGGGCCGAGCATAACTTTTGCCCTTGCGTTATTCCTCAGCTCTCAAAGTTTTTAATTATATGCGACGCCGCCGAAAAGTTTCCCAATCAATCGAGTGCCATAAAAGCACTCAAAATTTGTTGGGCATTCGGTATTTGTTTTTATAAAAGGCAACTAGTTGGGTCTGTAAGTGAAGTAGAATTTAATACGGAAAAAGTTTCAAGCATTTGAAATCAAATCAGAAATAATTTCAGTTTGAATTTAAAGACAAACTCCTGATATCGATATGTGTCCAGTGTTGGTAGCCACTGTGAACTGTTCTCTGTTATGTGGTGGCGTGTTTTGCAACACTGTTCGATTAAGAAGACAATCAACATAGTTACCTTTGACTGACAGCTGTCAATATTTCAGTTTGGCTACCTTGCGGCAATTTCTGGAAATCTCATTTTACAATTGTTCGTCAACATAAATTGTTGTAAAAAATTCAAAGAAAAACGAAATATATATTGAATAAAACGCCGAATAAAACAAACTGTTTTGGCACTTAAATTATTTGTAAACCTATTCCAAATCAAAAAGAAACAACAAAAAAAAAAAACAATATAATAATAATTAGTATGGACGCTACCAAGGATCAAGGCTTGGTCATCAAAATGGCACAAAAGAACAAGGGTGAGTTCCGCAGCCCAACTATCCTCAACTGACTGTTAAATAAACAGACGGGTGTGTCCATACATCCCTCCATCCATCTCTCCATCAATTAGAAACACAAACAGTCAAAATAGGTGGCGCGAATTGGTTTGCCGTTCCTCCGAATGGAGCTGGGAACGAGTTCAACCAAATGCCCGCGTTCAGCCGCATCTCCTGGCAGTTCTACAAGGATCGCGAGGAGGAGCTCTATCGTCGCGCTTGCCAGCTGAAGGGCATTCGAGTGCAGCGCGAGGAGGAGGACGACTCGATCGGCTCCGAGGAGGAGCCATCTAAGGCACACTATCGTTACACGCTAGACGAGATGAAAAGCTACAATCCCTATCGTTTTATCAATCTGAAAATGTAAGAGACTACATCAACTTCATCAGCAGCAGCAACTATAAGAAGAAATGCAACAAACAATTAGGCAACAGAAAAAACAAAAAAAACATTTTCAGCTAAAGACCAACAACAACCACAAGAAAAACAATGACATCAGCAACAACCATATCAACGCCGAGCTATACACTACACTACAAGTTGCGAGTCTGTTGCCCCCCCTTATGACTCGATGTTTTTACACTTTTACGATTTCATATTTAACAGAGCACACAGGATCTAATGTGTTTAATGCTTGTACTCTTTCATGTTTAAAACAATTGATGATTGTTCATAAATGGTTATGTAACCGAACTGCTGGCGTTTTGGGGTCGATGGTGGATGAGTTAGCGTAAATATTCAATGAACTGTTAAACAAAATGTATGTAATTCTCGGGGAAATTTAGACGGTCATCGACTATTTGTCAGATTTTATGAGAATCGTATGAAGTTATAGGGCGGATTTTGCAAAAATTTTAAATCGATTTCGTAATAGAAAATATGATAAAACTATAAACTATTGTCGCCAGTCCAAAACTTGGAAGTATACAAACATACATTATATTATATAAAGCGAAGGTTTGAATATATTTAGCTTCACTGTAGACTAAACGTCTTACGGCCTAACATTAAGTGTAACTCGGTCAAATGATATTTGAGCATCACAAATCACGTTTGTAAAGTTCTTGTAACCAATTTATATCCTACAATCTTGGATCATTAAACTGGTTCTAAAAGCTCTATAGTGCTTTAAACTTTAAATAGATGGAACTATATAGATAAAATATATATTAAAATTATTAAAGAAATTATCTTGAAAATTGTATAAGCTCTTTTATTTCGGACTTCTCTGCGGTCTGAAGTGTGTAGTCTATTCAGCTTATAATTGTTGCAATTGCCATTGTTTATTCATAGTAAAGATGTAAATTGTCTTGGATATTATGTCAATCTGTCCATGTGTATCAAACCAAATTCATTTAATTTATATTGAATAATCATATTTCCTTGAGCGAATTTTAGCTAACTTAAACTTATCTCAATTAATGAACTTTCGAAATATTGGAAGATTTTCCAGTTACATAGTAACGTGTACGCCAATAGTCGCAAAGACCTATAATCTATAAATTAATTGAGCTTTTGTATAAACCTATAGAGCTATATATTCATGCGCATATTGCCATGCTTAATTTAAAAATCCATTTAAATGCAAACCAATATAACTATATCCAATTTTTAAGTTCTCTTCTCTTCACAAACTTTCCATTAAGTGAAAATAAAATAAACTTTATAAAATAACAATACCGAAAATAAATAAAAACACTTTTGAATATCGAAAAATGTTTGGCTCACAACACTTCTCTTCAAATGAAAAATAAATAAAATTTTGTTTAATCTCATTTGAAATTTGATAAATACTTAATTTGATATTATTGCATTTCACTTTAAATGCTCTGCCCACTCAACACGCTGTCTGCGCTCTCAAATATAGAACGAAATTAATTGTAAATTTATTAAAATGCGCTTTTAAATGGCATGGAAATGGCAAACAGGACTCGTTTCCGCATATTGCTTATTAAGTGGCACATAAGATATGCCCCAGGGCAGACAAACAGGCAGCTATGCAAATAATTGAAAACACCCAAAACACACAGCCAGACACACGCACACACACACACACACACACACACACACACCGACACACATTCACATACGCCCTCGCGTTGATAGGATTTATACGTTTCCCGCATATCGCGCCGAGGGATACAAGCGCGGATACGGATACGACCCATCGACACCTGCGCGTCCCCTGACGCAACATTTAAAAAATAAAATAAAAAAAAAAGGCGCAAATTTGGTAGCACTGCAAAAAATGTGGAAGAAGAAGCGCAACGTCACTGCACGGCACTCACCTGCGCACATTTGGTATATCGCCACGCTCCACGGCCAGCAAGAATTTCTTCTCCTCAAGCAGCAAAGGTTGCGGTAATCCCAGCGGCACACAACAGCCGCCCACAGTTTTAGGAGCGCCACCAGCGACACCGCCGGGTGGCAACTGAGCCACAAAAAATTGAGAAAAAAGAAAAAAAAATATAAATAAATAAAAGAGAGTCAGTATGTGAAAGCACACGCAGGTGTAAATAAATAAAAATAAAAGAAGAACATGAACGTAAACATATAGGGAAATTAAGTGCAAAGTGTTGGATGGTTGGTTGCCTGGCTGAGCGGTTGCTTTATTTGCACCACTTAAATGGCATGGAAATGAAATGTGCCTCTTGGAGCGTTTAAGCTAAGTGGCGGTAGTCGGTAGTCGGTTGCCGGCAGCAGCAGCAACCACCAGCAGCCACTGGCTAATACTCGTGCAATGCGGCGTATGCGTAATATGCAAACAGAAGCTGGCAGCGACTTGTTACTTGCAGTAGTTGAGCAACTACTATTGAATACTTACGCCCATCGGTTGCTTCTTCTTGCGACCCATGTTTGTCGCTGTTTTATGATATCTGTGTATATATGATATCTGTCTGTCTGTATGTGTGTGTTTGTGTGTGATTCACTTAACAAAAAGCGACTTGTAATTTATTTGTGTCTGTGTCGCTTGAGAAAAGTTCTAAAGCTCATTTATTGCAGGTTTCTCTTTTTGCAGCTGCTTGTCAACGCATGGGCTTAAGCGCCCTCACAGACACACACACACACTAATTCACTGATTCACTGATACACTCACACACGCTCACAGCCCAAAAGCCAAACCAAAAACTCGCAAACACTAAGCCCCACTGCATGCAACTTTGTAGTGAAGTTATTTTCACTTTTTTTGATCACACTTGTTTTTAGAACTCCGTGCATGTGTGAGTGTGTATGTGCAGTTGGTTTTTGTCTTGGTTTATGGTATTTGGTCAGTGCCTGCTAAGCTGTTTATAATTTTAATTTATTTTTATTTTATTCAGTTCTGGCCTGAACTCAGCTAAGCTCTTTTTAAGTTTTCCGACAATTTTATTCATTTAATTTTTGAGCAATTTTCAACTGCAAGTAAATTGATGGAGTTATTTTAGAGGAATTAAATGAAATCGTAATGAAGAAGTGAACCTATACATATATAGGTATTTTGCCAGAGTTTTTGGAATATTTATGAAAAATATAAAATTTGATTTTCTTTATATATGTAGATTTTATTATTTTAAATATTTATTGCTTTGCATAAATATATATACAATATTTATTTATTTGTTATGTATTTTTATGTAGCTTTTGCAGTCCATTTTTGTTAAGTATATTTGTTCATTGATTTCTTACTATTTATTGAACTTTTATTTATTATTAATATTATTATTCGCCATGCATTTCTATTCTATACACATTGCAGTTTTATATATTTTGAAAACAAATTTTATTATTATTATTATTATTTGTTACTTAGAGTGTAATCCGAATAATTATATATTTATATAATAATTTTGATATCTCCCACACCTTTTTATTTTTAATTTATATTTCTATATTGATTGAGACCGAGAGCACAACTGAAAAATCACTTGTTAAAAGTTTGCTTTAAAATTTTCAATTTGGAAATTCACATTTGCATTTTACACATTTTTTTCACAATTCAATTTGATTTTTCTTTGGCTTTGCAGTTGTATTTGTTTATAGCTGCACTTGTTTACATTCATGCCCGCTGGCCACCAAGTGTTTTATTTCACAAACAACTTAATTTATAAGCGAAATATTGTTTTTAGTTATAGCTCGCGACGCAGCTTAACTCGCCCATAAAAATATGAAATCTCTTACTTCAATTAATTAACATGTTGATTTTTGAAATTGTCCAATCAGTGCATAAATATTTATTTAAAGCAATATTTTTATGCTCGTTAAAGGGCTTTGCCTTTGAAGGGCTTTCACTGTGGCATAAAAAAATGCCAGCCAATGCAAATTTTTATATGGCCTCCCTTGAAAAAACGCACTTCCGCTGAGGCCAGCAGCAGGAGGTATGCGCGAAGCTGCGGAGTAGCCAGACAAAAGGCAACAATTGCATTGTTTAATTAAGTTAATAGAATTATAAGTGCGCTTCCCGCTTTTGTCATACAACATGCATATAGCTCTATTTAATTCTCTCCTTTCGCCGACAAGGAAGCACATAAAACTGCCACCATAAATTCGTTTTTATCTGCAAATACAGCTGATAAATAGGCAAGTGCATACATCCTTAAGCATGCGTCCGCTGTTGGCTGCGAACGAACACACCTAATGTTCGTTTAACGGGAAACTCAACTATGATTGCCTTGACATCGACAATTACAATTTTATGTGTAGTTTTAGTAGTATTACAACTTAGCAAGTCACCTTTTCTTGATCTATTATTTTTCAAAAGACACTGAGACTACTAGTTTTGTTGAATAAATAAATTTTTGTAGGTATTCTATATCCTTTGGAATAGACTAAGTTTATGTAGCTCAGCTAGCTAAGTGCAGTCATTCGACGTGCGATAAAATTATTTTATTTTATTTTAAGCGATTTTCTTTCCTTAGAAACGTTTTCAATAACTCAAGTCCATAAAAAAATAGTCTACTGATTATGTAGATGATGTAAGATTAAGCATTATATATTTTCGTTATCCATACATACAATATTTGTGCAGTATTAATTCAAATAAATACGAACTCTTCGGGGTTTGGTGTGTGGAAACTAGTTTGATAAGTAGGGAAGGAATTGCTAAAAAGTAGATCAATATGTACTGTTGGATTTCAAAGGGAATTCTCATTTAAGAATTTCTACACAATTAAAATACTTATAAGCAATAATTTGGGGAATTTATGGTCAAGAAATTTCAAATTTCTAATGGCTATTGGGAGTTTAGGATTGCGAATACCTGTTTTAAAAATATTTTCATGTTTATGCCTGGAGTTTTTTTTGCTTAAGCTGCAGCACTTCTTTTTTCACGTTTGCAGGCTTTGTTAGTAGTCAATTTAAATATGCAGCACAATTGCACACACACATACACGTACACACACACACACGTGAACACTAATATGTGTGCAGACAATGACCGGCAGCAGCTTTGTTCAGTGATTTTTTCAATTCGGTCGCCTCTGTTCCTCTATGTGTGTCTCTCTGCCCCCCTCTCTGGCGCACATAATTCACTTGGTCGCTGGGACACTTAAGCCACTTACTTCTTGCATTCTGGCGCACAAAAACGTGTGCAATTGTTCAGCTCGGCCGCACAATGGACGTCGGAATTGCATGTGGCTTAGAGGTAAAAAATATTGTGGCTTAACTTTTGTATTGCATACGTTAAGGCGCGCAGCGGATTTTTGTATTCTTCACACGCAGAGCAATTTTATACATAATATTATTTCACTTTTGTTTTGTTCTATCAATATTGTCAGCAACAAATGAACATTGTAGCGTTTTGCTCGCCGCACCGTGGTACACTGGGCTGCGTTACGCGCCGGCTTTTGCGAATTTTGAACAGCGTTTGTCCAATTGGCCGTAGCACAGAAATTTATACCGTTTTCCCGAGGGCCAGCCAGCGCCGGGCTGTGAGCTAATTTAATTAGACTAAAACGTCAAATATTTGTATTCGTAGCAAATACATGCAGACGCTACAAATACGATACGAGGCGTGCGCTACAAGGGCCACAGAACCGCCTCTGACCAGTCCGTGTACTTGAACTCGACATTCCATTCTATTGCTGTTGCTGTTGTTGTTGATCACCTGTCTGGGTCGTCGGTAATCAACAAGTTCTTGTTGCCTTTGTCTGCGCCTCTGTCTCTTTCTCTGTCTCTGCCCCAGTTGCTCGCTTTAAGGCGATTAGGCCAAAACGCATGCAAAGTAGGCAACAATTCAATTACAACTAATTTGCTGTGATTTCATTTTCAATTCTTGTGGTGTTTTTCTTGTTTTCTATTTTTCTTTTACTCTGTAATTCTACTGTCAAATGCAGCGTATTTAATTTGATTTTAAATAAGCGACGACGGAATGTAAACATTTTGCGTGTGCTTTGTTGTGTCTCTCTCTCATCATAGACCCTGACAAAGAGACGTGAAAGGGCTTTCCCCATTACGCGAAGGATTCGCTTTAGCAGGTGAGCTTAACGTATATATGTATATACGTTATATATAAATAAAGAAAAATGAACAAATTAACTATGACCATTGACCCTGACGCGATATATTAAGAATATGTAAGAGATCAACGCTGAGTATTACAGCCTCAGCATAAAATGAGAATATGTAATAGACGAACGCTGAGCATTACAACTTAAACGATAATATAGGAATGCAATAGATCAATGCTGAGCCTTACAAACTCAGCAATAGATACACTAGATTTAAGAGTTGAAATTATGCATGCGTCTGCTTCTACAAACGCTGTCTGACAACAATTAAGATTAGGATCGACTGAATACCACCTCCGTCCGTGTATTCAGTCACCAACTCAGTAACAGAACCTAAAGCAAATATATAGTTTTAAGATCTAAATTGCAAATATGTTTCCACCTCTGGAGCCATTTGTAGATTATTCTTAAATGAATATTTGGTATTGGTGCTGAAGAAGAGTTATCTAAGTTATTTACTAATCACAGCTTTGCCCATCAAACCAGCTAAACAACATTTACCTCTGCAGATGCCGAAGTTAAGCAGCGTGTGATGGCATTTTCAGAGAAAGCTCTGAAACATCTAAAATTAGCATTTCATATTTACTACTTGATAAGCATTTCATTTCAAGTTTATGAATGTGTGTGTGTGTGTGTGTGAACGTGTGCTTGTGTGTGTCAAAGGCAGCCTTTTGATTGTCTCACATAAATTCGTTTTGGGCAACAACTGCGCAGAACGATGCCAAATGCCGTGAGCAAATCTGAAGCGCATGGTACGTGCATCAGGAAACCGACAAGCAAACAAAATTAAATCAAAAATCTTAAACTGGATTTTGATGAGAGCGGCAAGCAGCACACAGCACAGACGCCGAGCCAGGCGAGCAACCACCCAGACAGCCGACAACAGACAACAATTGAGGCAAGGACAGCGCACCTCATCCTGTAGCCGAAGCAGAGCTAAAGTCAAACAAACAAACAAATACCGGAGGAGCTAGCTGGCAGCAGGATCTGCTGAGGGTGCATGGCAACGCACACATAACAGCACGTAAACTCATTTAAACGCACACACGAGCACACAGGTGGAACACCAGGTGGCAAGGTGGCCATGGTGGCCAGGTGGTCGGGTTGGCTAGGGACAAGCTGTTAGCTGGTGGTAGATGCTAGAGCCAGGACAGCGTGTGCCTTTTTGCACAGAACTGCGAACATCAGCGGGCCATGAATTGACAACTACAACAGCCGGTGGAGCGGTGGGTGTGGCAGTGGCAAGCGCAGCAGCAATAGTTTAGCAATGACAATGTGCAGCAAGCGGTTGCACCTGACGCTGTGCCTCATTGTGTGCACCGGGAAATAAGATTTCGTTTTGGGCGAGCGTGTGTGTGTGTATGTGTGTGTGACAGCCAACTTATAAGCAGTCGCTCACTTATGCAAACAGACGCTAAGTAGCATAGTTGCACACACACACACACACACACACACATAAAAATGATATATTTCTTTCAGTCTCAGAAGCGCTATGCGGTTGCAGCTTGTTGCTGCACGCTGCTCCACATGCTGCTGCATGTGCGTGTGGCAAATAAAATTGCATTCAATATTTTTCTTGGTTTTTGCGTTTTTGATGAGATTTTGCTGGCACCTGAGCAGGGCATCTGAACTCCCTTGCCGCTTCATCTTTTGTTTGTCTGGCTTTCAATTTATGGCTGCTGCGCAACATTTGCCATAAATTTTATTTTATACAGTTTTTAATATTTTTTATATGTTTTTTCAGTTTGTGCAGCATTATATTGCGATGGCACGCGCTTAATTGTGGACACGGATTTTACTGGGTGCAGCGGTCAGATCCTCAAGGAGCCTTGCAACCGAAATTGCTTTCCTTGTAACTGAGATTGTTGAATTTTTATTTATATTCGTTCGTCATCCGAACGAAATTCAATTATACTCCGTTCCTTGCAGATTTGCTGTCTCGCACAAAAGTATACTATAACTTTTTAACTTCAATCACTACAGGCTTATTCGTTCAATTACAAATAGGCTCTTAAATCAGTCTAATAAACTTAATTAAATTTGATTACCATAGAGAATTTACTTGAGATGCGAGTGATGTACAATACCCAAATAACTTATTTGTGTATTGCAACATTTTATTTAGATTTTTAGTTCTGTTCCTCTCACACTAACTGACTTGTAAATGTACGATAAATGTTTAATTTTACAAATTTCACTGCATTTGGATTTATCTATTTGTTTAACAGCTTTGAAATGCTCTAAATTGATTAGGCTGCAGCCATGGAGCAGCTTTCGTTGATGCGATTGCAGTTGAAAAGTAATTTCAATTTGCAGCTAAAAGTATGCAACACATTTGCGAAGCCTTGGGTCATTTGATGCAGCACACTTTGGCATTGCATACTTTTGAGCGCAGCGGTTAAATTTATTTGCTCTGCTGTTGCGCTCGCTCTCTGTCGCTGTGCGTTTCGGCGTGCATGACTGTGTGTGCGAATGTGTGTATGCGTGTGTGTGTGTCTGTGCGTTTTGTGTGTGGGTGTGTAGAGGTAACGTCATCAACTTGAACTGGCCATTTGCGTTGGCATTTGCGCAATTCATAAATATTTATTTTGTTCGCCTTTGTGCACAGAAGATGTGCGCGTGTGTGAAACACTCTGGCATGCCGATTCATCGCTGTGACCTTTCGGCTAAGAGGAATGTTTAAATTTATCAATAAATGAGTCGCTCAACTTTAAGTTTTATCGAAACAAACAAACAAACTTGTTTGCTTTGGGCATAAATCCGTGCTGGCCACACAGCATCCGCAGCATCAACAGCAGCTAGTCCTTGTGGTAAAATAAATTTTCTGCAATTCATGACAGCAGCAGAAGCAGCAGCAGCACCAACAGAGTTCTCAGGTGTGGGCGTGCCGGAAATACGTGCCAAGACACGAAAGTTTTGCGAAAAGGATTAGAGCAGGCCGTCGGACGGAGCTCCCCCACTGCCGAATAATACTCCAAGGACTTAAAAGGCAATCAAATTAAATTGTTTTTGCGGTTAGCCACAAAAGTTCTTCGGCTCAGATCAGAAATGCGAAATAACCACAAAATACATAAACCACTCCGTCCGTTTGTCCGTTCGCCCGTGCGTCCGTCCGTCAGGCAATAATTTGAATTTTATATACATTTTATTAAAATGTATGTTTGCTCGGTCGTATCTGTATGATAAACGAGCAGTCAGCTGTCTGGCATAAATGTCAATTAAACTTATTTATCTGCAGCGCAAATCAAGCGAAATTCTTTAGCTGTTGACGCAGCCACAGCAACAGCGACAGAGCCGATCCAACTCAATACACCCAGAGCACCTATAAATACTTACCTGAACATTTGTTTACGTACCCAGCCCAATTAGACGTAAACAAGACCCGCCGGAAGTAGGCCACGTAAAAAGAACCACATCGAATCTACATAAGCAACAACATCCACATCTACATCAGCAGCTGCGAATCAAGCTGGCCATAAATACTAGAGAGGAATGATGGAAAGCAACTTGTCCATCAAGCACTTGTAGCGGAAAATGTTTAAATAAATAAATGTGTTCTAAGTACATTTTGATACAGCTTTTTCTACAACATTCATTTGTTTCAATTAACATTTGGCAAAAAAAAAAACTTACATGAACTCACAGTATGAATAAAAATACTGCATTTAAAAAGATTTCTCTCAGCTTGCACGACTCTGTTTATTAAACTTTAAAACTAACTAACTAAAACAGCTTATCACATATGAAACATTTTTCTAAGTTCAGCTATCTCAACTATCTATAACTATTTATAAAACAATTTCAAGAAACCTCGCACACTATCTTAACTAATTCATTCAACTCACATTTTCCAGCTATCTAGTCAATACATATAGTATTTTCTCTATCAAACTTTTTATAACACATTTCTAAACAGAACATTTATTTAATCGCTCAAATAACTTTTGAATTCTTTTGCCATATTTTTAAAATCAGGTTTTAAAGTTTGAATGAAGCCTAATCAGTAAAGTTAAGATAAAATTAAAACAAAAATGTTTAGGAGCTCTAATGAAATAGCAGGGAATTATCATACGAGGACTAAATTGTGAAAGTGATTGTATAAGATTTTAGTAAAATCTATTACTGAGCACTCGAAATACAATATATTGTCTAAGACTTACCCTAACTTAGCATTATTTATAACCAAAATACATTCATCTTTTACTTTAATAAAAAATCCAAATAACAATATTTCTACTATAGATTTCTATGAAAAATATTTTGAATATATGAATAATATATAAATTTATGAATAATAAAATATATATAACTATAATCTAAGTAAATTATAATTTCCAAAAACCTTCGACAATAATCTTCTCAATAGAATACATGCTCCAAGCTGCATTATCTCTAATTTCTCATCACATGTACCCCTGTCCTTAGCAAGACCCCTGCTTATTTTCGTAATATACCATTCTTGCTGTGTCTTGCTACAGGGTATCAATTAAAAGCTCCTAGTTGGTCACTTTGACACAGGCTGTTGCCACCCGCAGCTACAGTCTGCCGTTGCATTTACTGGCCACTATGATTGCGCAGCTTTGTCATTGTGCCACTTTGACACAAGTTCAAGCGACAAGGCCGACGAGACTCATAAATTTGTAGCGCTTCGGGCCACGTTAACATTGATTTCTGGCTGTCAACGCGCTGCAAAAGGCCAAATGCCACTAATTTTAATAATAAAGCAAGCAGCCAGCGACATCACTGACACACTCACACACACCACTATACATGTATATAGATCTAAATATATATATGTATATATTTATTTTTATATAGCTACTTATGTGCGTGAACTGTCGTAAAATGCGGCGCCAACCACACCAACAACAAAAGTCGAGCACAGCTGCAGTCAACGACTCGGCGACGACCTTAGAGAGCAGCGAATGAAATATGTATATAAGATATATATATTTGTGTATGCATATATACATACATATGTACATTTCCATATAGCATAAAATTCAGGCGAAAATATGTTTGTGGAAATTAAATAATTTATTTTGCCATTTGTCTGCATACTTTGCATATTTCCCATTAATGACCCAGAAAAAATAATTGCGAAAAGCGCACGCTGAGATGAAAGGCGAACAGAATGAATTAGGATAGATGGCCAACATGGAAGACGCCATGTGGTTAGAACAAGAATTTAACTAATAGAGGCTGTGTGTGTGTTTGTATTGCAAGGTCAGCGAGAGATAATTACAGAAGAGACATATCTCGACACTAAGGAAAATAAAATAATTACAATAATTAAATAAGCATATTATACGATTCAAGATATTATTAAAGCATGTGTGGATGGATCTATTTATAGAATATACCATTTTTTGTATTTAGCGAAGATCGGCCAACAAGCCCGGCTAGCTCAGTCGGTAGAGCATGAGACTCTTAATCTCAGGGTCGTGGGTTCGAGCCCCACGTTGGGCGCATACTTAATTTTTGCAAAACGGAAACTTAAAATACTCGACTTTACTTTAATTAATAGTAAGCGAAACAGAAAATTACAAATATATTAATTGCTTATGGCTCTTATAAATGATTCTTTCAAAATTAAATTCGGCTTTATTTAACAAATCAATTGAAGTGTTATTCAAATTCTTTAAAAACACCTTCTTATTATTAAACATTTCAAATAAAAAATTTAAAGATCTTCATTTCTGAAGACCATTACGATCCTGCCAGGAGTCGAACCTGGAATCTTCTGATCCGTAGTCAGACGCGTTATCCATTGCGCCACAGGACCGCGCTGTCTTCCGAGCTAAACAAATGTCTCTAAAAATTTCTGATTTTTCTTAAATTTCAGACTTTTAAATATGGACTGTAAAAATTTTCTAAATATGTTTAATTAACTTGTAAGTTTTTAAATAAAAATTATAGAGTTTAGCAACAACCTGTTGAGCCGTACAACTTTCCCAAAAATATTAGACCGAATAAACTGTGTGGCATACATTGGATTTCCTGCTTCGTCGCACGTACAACAGCATGCTGGAAGGCCTCTGGAGCCCATGCCCACACCCACACCGACACTAAATTGGGGCTAATGGTCCATTGCTGTGCTGCATGCAATGCCCACAGATTCGGTTTATAATTAGCTCCAAAGAAGTTTGGCGCGGTAAACACATTGGCTTTATGTTGCGCCAACAGCACGCCGTCTGCAGTCCGCACAGCCGCATCAAAATTACAAAACAAGTGAGAGTAGGCACTGTAGCAATTGACCGACCACAGTATACCCTGCAGTGGGAGTTTGATATACAAATGCTAACTGAAAATTATTGATTTAACATATAATGGTATACAGCTTAGTAATATATCCTATTTAGCAATGAAAAAATAAACTACTTTGCGTAGATCTATGCTTCATATAAGCCTTCCAAAATAGTTATAGATTAGTAGTCAATCGACCTTCCTCATTTGCTCGTACAGGTCATCAAAATACAAAAAATGCACGGACAACAGAAACGAGAATTGTTTCGAAAATTGTGCACGAACAATACGAAAATAGCGCCACGAGGCGTTGGCAGCCCGAAATACACATACGAAAAAAGTTCTCCCGAAAACCTGATTGAAATTGTGAAAAACTAAATATTTTCCGAGCAGTTCAACGTGCAATGAGCAGCCGTGCGGAGTGCAGCGACAACGAGAATCCGTGTAAAAATGCTATCAAAATATGTGCAAAAAAGTGTGCAGCATTGATATGTAAACATTTCTAGAAAACAAAGGAAAAACAATTCACACAAAAAGAGAAAAAATAATAATAGCAGCAGAAAAGTTTAAAAGTAAATAACAAACAAAACAATTGCGAATGCAAGGCGCTTGCGCTCGCTAAATGATTTCGTGCACACTAAATAACAAACAAAAAGTTGTTTTTTTGATCACGAAATGCATTTTGGACAACGTTTAGCTATACACAGCCGGAAGCAAAAGGCAGCAACAACAAATATTGCGAAACAGGAAAACAAAAACGTGCCGTGTGCGCGATTTTCGATTTTCAAGTGAAAGACGACCACAAAAAAAAAAAAAAATGAAAATGAAAAAAAAAATAGAAAGGGAAAATTGTATGTGGAGAGCGAGCTGCAGTCGCTCCGTTTAGCGCATTTAAGGGATTTGCATTATTTAAAACAAAGCTCGAGCTGGACTAAAACGTTTGCCTTAGCCCAAGTCACTTTAGAGAGTGCATCAAAGCCTCTTGCATTTGCCGGACCTTTGCAAATCAAAACGTGGCTTAGTGCCACGCCGTCCCCTCCCCCGTCTCACATCTCTTCTCGCTTCCTGCAGTACCTTTTAAGCACTGCCCTGTGGAGTCCTGTTCACAGCCGCAAACGCGTCGAAACACGTCGGCAGACAGCGTTGTGTTTATTTGCTTTTTGCTGTCCACTCCGGGCTGTAGTCCGGCCACATGGCGTATACGCAACGTTTTTTCCGCCTCTCTCTCTCTCTCTCTCTTTTAGTATTGGCCAGGCTTCGGGCGAGCGACCGACTATGTTATGCTCTGACGGCTTAGCTCGTATTGTTGTTTACGTTTTAAAGCAATTTAAGTTGGACGCCTGCAACAAAGCGGTCCAATTAGAGCAGAACGGACCAAAATGCAGTCCATCCGCAGTTACAGAATCTTATTCCACTTGATTCTCAGTGTCTCTCTCTCTTTTCCTCTCTCTGTCTCTTTATCTGCATTTCTAGGATGACGCATTTATTGGCCGCTCGTCCGGTAATTAAGCATTCTTCCGTCTGATAAGATAGTCCAGCCCACAGGTATTGTGTGGAGGGTGTGTGAGTTTGCTCTTATCGGCCATGATGTTAACCCATATAAATATAGAAAAACGTAATTTAATTTAATGTAGCCCAGATAATAGTCTGCTGAAGTCTCAAGAACGTGGCAAATATTTATAATTCACACTTGATCTATAAATATAAATACAAAAAGAAGCAGACTTTAAACCCAACTCGAGTCAGGAATGTGAGGGATTTGATAATTGAATCTGGTAGCAGATTATTACCGTCATACTGCTTTATCTCAATGTGCACTCTAGTCAGGATTGCTATCTAGCGCGTGAAGGTTTAGTTAAAAGTTGAGATCGTGGCTATTAAGTAAACTGGAAAAGCAAACTACATGCCAGATATAAATATCTAAAATAGATAAAAAGTAGTTACTATACTTAGATTTTGATAAACAATGAAAAAGTACCGAATGAAGAGTAAGAGATATTTCTTATCAATTAATTATTAAAACATTTCGTTTCACAAGATTGTAAAAAATAGACTCAGTGTCTAAATAGCAAATACTTAATCGAAATAGCGAAATACATTTAATTTTATCATGTATCTACTCACAATAATCTGGTTGATAAGCCCAATCGTAGCGAAGGTCAATGGTATAATATAAGCAACTCAGAGCGAAAATGCAGCTGACGATGGCAACAAGTTGCGAGTCGGAAGAAAAAAACGAGCAGGCAGCACAGAGATTAGAGGCGTCTGGGCTGGGCAATAGGAAGCCAAATACCCGGCAATATTCATGAAAATATATAAATATACACATAAACACATAACTAGACGGCAAGTAGGTGGGCAAAAAGTTGGCAAAGAAAAAAAAAATGACACACAAAAAAGTTTACACACAACAAAAATGTGCTAAGCGACAGCAGGGAAAATCATTTTCGCTCGCTAACCACATAAAAGCCGCAGAGAGAGCGAGGGAGAGAGAGACAGGGAGAGAGAGACAGAGAGTGGCAAACAAATTGTTTTGCAATTTATTTTTATAACTAAACAGGCAAAGATACAGATACAGATACAGATAGAACTACAGAGCAGCAGCAACTAGTGTATTTGTATCTTTTCCTTTTTCTTTCTTTTTTTGTGATTTATTTATAAATAGAAAAACGCTCGCGAGTGCTGGCGCTGCCACTGGCACTGGCACTGGGCTAGCCTGAGAGACTCGGAGACTCGAGTCAGAGTCGAGTCGATCGGCGACAAGTCGTGCCGGCCCCCTCGCAGTGCCCGCCCCTGCTGCCAGCCTGACTGCCAGCTATCAGCCAAAACACATTTATAATTGAGCGCCTAAGAGCGCAACACACATAGGCAGGCGAGAAGCAAAAAGCGAAAAGCAATGAAAGAACAGAAAATTATTGGCAACGCGAAGCCCCAAATCAAATAATGTGGCGCAGGCCAAAAACAGTTTGATGCTAAACGCTCGCTCGCGATGACGATGGTACAATAGCACGCAATCAAAGGCAGCCTCAGCCCCAACCACGCCACAGCCACAACCCCAATTAGTTCAAAGAAATAACCCAAAAAGTTAGCTACAATTATTGTGCTAATATTACGCATACGCAGAGTGTATCGATCAACAAGTCAGGCATAAATCGAAAATATCAACAATATTTTTGTGTCGTTTCGTTTAAGTGCGTAGCAGAACATAAAATAAAAGAGAGCAACAAATAACAAAATAAATATATATCAAAATAAAACACACAACAACAAAATCTCTTGCTGTGAAGTGAAGTTCTGTCAAAAGAAAAATCATTTATTTTTGCCACAACGCAAAAGCGAAATGTCTTGTGTTATAAAAAGAAATTTGTACGAAATATTATAGATACCAGCAAAAAGCTTCGAAGTGTGTGCAAACAAAAAACGTTCTCAAATATATAGAGAATATATATTGATATACCTCCATACCTGAATATTGTGAAGTATAAGCCGCCAAAACGGGCACTCGTCTACGTGAACCCAGCGCCAAGGGACGCAGTCAGAGCAAAATGATCTACATAGATGACTCAGAGCCGGAAGGCGGTAAGTCACTAAACTAAATACGTTAGTTACCAACTAATTGAAAAATATATATGTACATATATATATATATACTTGAAACTGGCATAGTGGAAACGAGATATTAAGGCGACAAGAGCGCTGCGCATACGTATATCATATATCAGTGACAAGTGATAAATGATAAGATAAGCTCTGCTGGCGTTTCCCCTTAAAAATATCTATCTACATATATGACATATATACATATATATAGATGTACCCATGTGCACCTATCTGCTGATACGCCGGCAAGCAATACGACTCTGATAACAGCTGTAAATTGGGCATTAAAAAGCTTTTACAACACTTTCCGAATAGTTTATGACGGACAATAATTTATAGAATGTATCGCGTACAGATATAGCTGATAGCACATAGAGAGAGCTCAATATTATGCGCATTCTATTTAAAAGTTCTGACTGCCCTTTGTCTGATAAGTTAAGATCAAGGCCAATCAGCAGAGTGTAGAAATAAAATTAATTTTTTTTTTATATTATATACATATAATATATATTCTGAGTGACTTTTAAAGAGTTACGATATTGTAAGAATCTCTGATCATTGTTGGCACTTATGAATCTTAAAACTATTTATAGAAGAATTATTTGATTGACTGATTCACTGATTGTGTTAAGTGTTAAGCGCTAAAAAAAGGTATTTTGTAGGAATTTTAATTATACTTCTGTTTTATACCACAAAAGCTTCGAACACTAATCTTTTTTTATAATTAATAATGTTCAATCAACGTGGTTTTATTTTTAAGTTCATGCCGAATCGTCACATGCATTTAAGGTTTATTTAACTTTGAATAGTTATTTAAGTTATTTGAATAGTTGACTTATAGTAGGAATAGTTAAAACTTGTGTTTACTTGTGTCTTTCCTCTCTGATGTAGTGGGAATTCCCGACAAATCGTCAAGGTCGCAACACACAGATAACGAATTCAATGCCTTAAATAACGGCAATTCATATAAAACGATAAGAAATATAAAAGTTATTTATTAAAAAATTATTTACATAAAATTGAGTGAAACTAAAATACATTACTGAAAATAGGAAAGAAACAAACAAACATACTTATATGTGTTTCTTTAGTGTAAAATTGAAGCGAATAACTAAAATTTGCTATAGGCAATGGTTAGGCTGACCCAGTGCAACCCGTGATATAAAGCCAACAAGACAGCAAACGGCAAATAGACAAATCAAATCAAGGCAAATCTGTAGATTAGCAGCTGTTCCATTTCGGGTCCATTGGCAATTTAGTTATCGCCTCCTAACTACGCTTTAATATAGGTCTACGATACAATAAACATTTGTGCGCCATGATGCAAAACATTAACTTTTATGCTCAGATAAAAGCCGAAACCGAACAACATCGAAATATCTGTAAAAATCAAGCAAAAATAATTCTAACAAAAACAAAATAGAAGACAAAATACAGAACAAATGCTTAAACGATTTACAGCCAATGCGGCTCAGCTACCAAATGGGCAAGGCTTTTAAAAATACATGAATTTCAATAAAAAACGACAATGGAGCAGGCAGACAACGAAAAACGAGAAGAGGAAAAGGGTCCATAGATAAGAAGGGCTCTGATCAGGAAACGTTTGCGCCGCCATTTTCATTGTCAGAAACAATAAATTTCACGCATAAAACACTGAAAGCGAGTGGTATTCTGTTTGCTTTTTTTCGCTCGTTTTTTGCCATCCATATTAAAGTTTGGGCGCTGGCAACGAAAAGGCGCTGAAGGATAAACGTCAAACGTAAACTCAATCTGGGGCGTGGTGGGGAGGGAGCAGGAGTCCTGGGAATGCGTAAGTGTAACTACAGTGGCTCAGCTTTGAAAATTCACACTGGCTTAGAAACCTAAGACAATGTCAGGACAACTCAAACGGAAACGGAAGTGTCAAGTAGTTGGATGAGCGGCAAAACAGAAAAAGAAAAAGAAAGAGAGAGAGTGAGAGACAGATTGTGAGACAAAAGTCAGGCTGAATAAAAGGCAAAAGCGTGTAGCATGAAAAATGGTAAGCGCGAAGCAATTTGAAAAATGAAAGGGGCAACGGGTTCAAATCTGACAAGTATGAACATTTCAGGCGACAACTATCGACTAACAAATACCCCACAAAATAGGCATGACGTTTCTTTAAGGTTCGAAGCACGAAAATAATAAAATAATAACTTCTCTTGTAATAAAGTAATATTTTAATTCGTTAAAGATTCTTCTCTTCTCTTATACCTTTTGTAAAATAATTAATATTTAAATTTTGTTCTCAAAAATTATAATAATATTATGAATAATAGTATAGGTTGTAAATATATTATATTATATTAATAATAATATGAATAATAATATAGATTGTATATTTATCTATACTATTATTCATATTATTATTATAATGTTTTAATATAAATAATAATAAAATATATAAATTCTGTCTAAATTGATAATTGGATTAGTCATTTTGCTCAAGCGACAGCACACTTCCAGTTCTATTACTTAATACTACCTAATCCCTAGCTAACACGGGGTATTTTGACTGCGGTATGTGTGTTTGCGTTTACTTATGTGTTATTTTCATTTTTATATATATTTTTTTATTTTTTTGTTGGGAAGGGGTGTGACCGCACACGGGTGTCGTGATTTACTGTCGGGCAACCTCACAACGCCAGCGTCACGCCCACAATCCAGGCAAAAGACGAAAAAAAGGGTTGCACTGCGGCGGCTCGATTTCCCAGGCTGTTTTCTCAAATTGGCAAATAACAACAAACGGAAATACTTTAGCTACAGGTGTGAGGAGCCTGAAATCCTTTTCGGAGTGTGTGCGCGTGTGTGTTGGCGAATTGCAAACTTTTTATTCGTCTCCCTTGTGTTTGGGGCAGAGTGCGTGTAGGCTGTTGTCACAGCTGAATTATGTGCTAATGGTGCGAAAGCTGATTTCTCAATTTCCGATTTGGGACACTGTCCGTTTGACAGAAAATCTCAGCGAGCTCTTCAAAACTTGCCTTAAATTAAGTCCACTTAAAAAAATAAAAGACAAAACGGAAATGGAAATGGAAAAAAAATGTCAGCACGGAAATTGCCAAACCACGCAGAAAAAAGGCATAAAAAACATCATAAAATATTTTAAATAAATTTCATCAATGATTTAAAAGCTCTGCCAACACTTGAAATTTACTTTATTTACTTTATGAAGCGCAGGTTTAGTCCGCTAAATACACAATTTATATATTCAATTGCTTTATCAGCGCCAACCCAAACAAATTGCCACCGTGCTAGATAGTATATACAATATTTTCATACACATTGCTTTTTTGTTTAAACATTTGAAAACACGCCGACAGCAGCCGACAAAAAATGCATAAAAACGCTGGCCAACGCCTCGTGTTGGCGTCATGTATTGCGCACAAATATTCGTATATTTAGCCAAGAGATATTCGGGCCACAGTAAAACTTTCTAGATGGTAAACTCAAACCTTCTATTGCTAATAAAACAAGTGGAACGAGACATACAACATATTTTTAAATATCAGTTGAATATTAGCATTTATATGTTTATATAAAAATAATAGTACTTGGATAAACTTTAGCATTTAACATTGCTATATAATATAATATTAATATATGTCTTTTAGAAGCAATTCAATGTGGTTCAACTTTATGTAAACTGAAATACTTCTCCATCATTCAGTCTCATACCACATTCTTTGCATAGCATTTTTAACCACATCTAACAATTTTGCCCTTCATTCAGGCTTGAACAATTTGACCTCATACCACATTTCAGTCAACATCATACCGATTCTTAGTCAAACTCCTTTTCAACAATGGATTAGAGCTCATTTAATATTTTGTTAGCCATACTATTAGACATCTGTATATAAATTAATAAATATGTAATTACGCTCAGATTTAAATATGAACAGATTCAACAAATGAAATTCTCAATTACCGAGTATTTACTGTATGGGGATAGATATTTCATTCTTTTTTACGCGCTTGCCGCACAAATATTAAAATAATTTTTATTTTTCTATTAATTTTTGTGTGCTGCCAAGGTGAATGTAAAACAAACACACAGTCACACACTGATACAAACACACACACACATATATATATATATATATATAGATTATATAAATATATATATATATATATATAACACACAGCAATTTTTCACATCTTGTCTCTGAGTTACTCCCAGCGAACAGCGCAAATGAGCGCAAAATGAAAAGCACCAACACACAGACAGACACTAACTCACACACACACACACACCCACTGACAACACACATGCATACTTTTATATATATATAGATATATAATTGAGATAAATTTATTTTACGTCGCATTTCATGTTGAAGGTCGTTCGTTGATATTCACTTCATTTGACGTTGCAAATTCCTTGCGGCTGTCTCATGCTGCGTTCTTTTATATCGTTTTTGGGGTTTGCACAATTTACACTAATGATCAACAAATTTGCAATAGTTGCACAATATTATCCATATATATATGTATTTTGTATAATTTGTATAATTTGTCGAAATGTCAATTAATTATATAAATTTATGCAACGGCCAATTGAATATTTTCTTCCTGCTTTGGCTGCACTTCCCTCATGTAATTTGCTTTGCTATTTAGATCTTCGTCTTTAATTGAATTTTTGGGTATATTTGATTTCTTTTGTTTAGCCAAATACATACAATTCTGTAGTTATTTAAAAGCTGAATGAACGTGATTATGTCTCTGTGTCTATGTGCGCCGAGAAGTTGGCAAGAAACCAAGTTTCATAAATCTTCTTACGTTTCTCTGTGCGATTGACAATGGAGGTACGCGGATATTTTTTATATTCTTTTAATTTTGGCTGTGAAGAAAAATCTTTGTAAATGCACATATTTGTAGTAGGCATGTTGCAGGTAATCTTAAAAATAAAATATTATATTAGTTTTGCTTTTTGAATTACCAATCATTTATACTTCTTAAGAATTATATATATGATATTTCCATTTATTAAAAGAAAACATACGTTGAATACTAAAAATTATTAAATTGTTTTGAATAATATTTTATATATATAAAGAAATTAGTATTTTTTAAAAGCTTAAATAGAAATTTATAGATTAATAAAAATAAATAATAATAATAAATCTAAAAAATATGTATTTTTTAAAGCTTAAATGAAAATTAATTTATTGTATAATAAAATCTACACAAGTTTGTCGTTCAAAACGAATGGAACATACAGCTAAGTGTTTATCCTTCATCTCAAGAAAATTAATAAAATTCATTTAAGTCATTATTATAACAGATAATATAGAAAAAGTCCCATAGACAATTCAATAACTGGCCAACATATTTCGCCAGAAACATATTAGCAATAAAAAGTAATCACTGCGCATACGTAGGGTCTAAGGCAATGGCTTTAAAGCAAAATGCTCTTGAGCATATACAAATGTTTATCGTTGTAAGCAATTGAACTGTTGTTTGTAACAATACTCAAAGTAGAACCCAAACACGTACTGCAGAACAGAGCTGAGCACAGCGCAGCTATCCAATATCCATTTTCATACAGCATATATATATATATATTTATACATATATATGAATGCATATATGAAACAGAAGCCAATACCATTTTCCTTTTTTCACGCTGTTTCTCTGCAATTTTATTTAAATTTTTAATGCTCAAGTATCTGGCGGCTGTCTGAGCCACAGCTGCAGGTGGAACAACGGCAGCAGCATCGCCAATAACAGCAACAACAGCAACAGGAATAACAAATACAATAACAGCCAACAGTAGCAGCAGCAGCATTAAAATTGCAGACAGGGCGTGAGTGCATGCATATATGTATGTATATATACATATATATATTTATATATGTCTGTCTGGGTATGCCTATACGACTCTATAACGCATACGCCATGTGGTGCACGGGCAGCTAACCAGAGCGACTGCCAGACTAAGCACTCGAAAGACACATAGAAGGAGAAGACAGAGAGGGAAGAAGAGAGAGAGAGAGCGCAGCGCGTGCTAAACAAATTAAAATTGCAATTTAATGTATTGCAGGCAGAGCGACCAGAAGACTTGTTAAGATTGCATTTGCCAAATGCAAACTAACCACACAGACAAACACAATAAATATATTTAACTATGTGTGTGTGTGTGGGAAACTCAATTTTCATGCACACATTTCGCGCCAAAATACCAAAATGCCAAACTGTAATTTCCATATTGCAAACATTGATGTTGCTGGCGTTGTTGATGTGTCAGCTTAGACAGAGCTGTTCACAAAAATAATCGAAATTATGTAAATACCAGCGCGTTGCTCTCATTTGTTTTATTTATTGCTACTCGCCAGCGCTGAGCGCTCAACGCTTTGCCCGTAACATTTCGCCGCTCAGCTGCTCATTCGATATGCAATGCGATTTCCCATTTCCCCTGCTTTCTCGAAATTTATGTGCACTCAGGTATCATTGTGAAATGCAACAGTAACTGCAAAAACAACTGCAACAAAATTGATAAATTGCAACATTGACCGCGCCGCTGCTAATCAGCTAACGCCATTGCGTATACGCAACGTTGGCCCGCCTCAAGTGCTGAAGGGCAACAAAATTCCATTGGAAATGTCCTCTGTTTGTGTTTACACTAAAAGCTGGTTAATTATTGTCGAATTATTGTAAATCGCGCACGTTATTTAATTGCCTTCGGGCCAGTCGAATTGGATTGAATTGGATTGGATTGGACATGTAATAAGGCTGCGAGTGTTTGAGTTTGTTTTCACATTTGTATCTGTTAACTCGTCATCCATTCGCCGTTATACAACCGGCGCTCACTGCCCATTAATTTCGAGTGCTGTTCAAATTAAATGCAATGGCAAGTAGCTGGCCATCAGCAGAGTGCCCCAGCAACTGAGTGAATGTGTATCGGGTGGCTCATATAATGCGCTTTAGCGCTGAGTTATGACCCTTCGCTGCGGTCACGGTTGCCCAGTTGCGCTGGATTATAAAAGTTGCTCTTTAATATAAACATTTGCAGCAGTTACTTCCCTCCTTTTCTTAAATCCGTTTTGTTTTTATTCCAAGTGAAAGCAATTTGTTGAAGAACTTTTAATGAGTGCTGCTGGCTTGTAGTACTGTTAATTCTTTTTATGGAATACCCTTAATGCCCGCACAAATGTTATTAGTTCTTTTTATAATTGAACACCTTTTAGATGCAGCAGTAAAATTTAAATCATTTCGAATTGCATTTATATTTAAGGTTTAGCATTTATTTGGAATACTCCTAATATTAAATATTAATAAATAAATATAATATATTTTACATAACTTTCTGCTCACACATTTAAATATTTGTTTTAAGATGAAAATAATATTTTTTTTTTTTTTTTTTTTTTTTTTTTTTTTTTGTATATTCACTGAGTATAACTGAGCATATCAAAATAATAATAACGTATATATTGTAAATTTTTGGATGAATAATAAATTATAGAAGGTTAAGGTTTAATTATAACTGCGTTGTAAAGTCGAAGACAAGAAGCTGCAATAAAGATTTATTAAAACAAAAAAAAAAAATTTATTGAAATAAATATAAAAGAGTATAAATAAATAAATACCACGTATACAAATGATTATTTTTAGTAAAGTTTGAATCTAATTTTAAAACTTATACAAGTATTTATATATAGAAGATTTGTGAAATAATTGTAATATATTACGTTCATAGATAAGTGTTGCGAAATGTTTACCTCTTCCCATATTTTACTCTACAACTGCATCAAAAAAAGATAGTAATATAATAAAATTGCAATATTAGATTCAGCTTTAGTGAAGTATTGGTCCCTTTTATGCCACTCAAATTGAATTAAGCTGTGGTGAACGCTCTAAGATGTCCCTGCAGTTCGTGCCAGTCAGCCAGTCATGTCATTGGCTGCAATCTACTGAATATTTGAATGAATGCAGTGAGCGTATTGTATAAATAACCTCAACACCATTAAATTGTCAAGATGTGAGTGTGTGTGAGTGTGTTGGCACACGTAGCTAGACTGCAAACTTTATTTAGAGATGTCAAACTGTCGTTCAACGTGGACACTTCCCAGTGTCCAGGCAGTCCGTGGGGAAGACTGGGAAGAAATCGTGCCCTGGCTCTGCCTGCTCCAGCATTTGGAGCCAGTCAGCCATTCAGGCATTCAGGCATTCAGCCAGTCAGCAGTAAATAAAGCGTTAAATTTTAACAAATTGTTGTCAGTTGCGCGTGCGAACATGTGCCAGCTGCTGACCCCTCACACACACACACACACAAGCGCGCACACACGCACACTCATTGCCCCGAAGCTGTCATTGAATCGATGGCTTTTCAATTACCTCATTTCCGCGAACGTATGTAACTAAAAACCAGTATCTTGATTAATTGTTTTGTTTGTGCCCTGTGCGGCGGCACGTTAATTGATTTATCTTGCTGCCCCACGCAGCAAATTCAGCAAATTGCCGGCCAGTCCGGCCCCGTCGCACATGCATTTCCGTTCGCGTTAGCCGCCATTTTTGGCCAAATAGTTCGTTGTTCGCAGTTGTTATTAGATTATGCCTAAAATTCGATTCAATTCAATTTGAGTGCAAATATGTGTTCGCTAATGTTTGCCGTCGCTTTTAAAGCAGCCACAACACACCACACGCACATCCACACTCACACACATACACGCCTGCCTGTTCCTCTTCTTTTGATTCTCGACGTCCGTTGGCCTAAAACTTGGCCATGTCTGTTGCCTGCTCGCCAGCTTTCATTTCTTTTTGTTGTGGCTGTGGCCGTAGCTGTGGCTGTGGCGGTTGCTTTTGCTTTTGCTTTTGCCTCTGCTGTTGAGCTGGCTGCTTTTTGGCCGCGCTGCCTTCTTTTCAAGTGGTTTTCCGTTTTATGGGCGGCGGCGGAAATGTGCGACGGCAGATAAGTGAATGCGTTGCCAAGGCACAAGCCTAATTAGTAGCCGCCAATTTGGTCACTGCAAAAGTTGAAAAATATACATATATATATGTATGTATTCAAAAAAAAAAAAATCCAATATACAAGAAAATTGAGAACGCAGGAGCAAGCTTAAATTGAAAGTTTTTTAAACATAAATAAATTAATAAATAAATAAAAATTGATTTATTTGGAAATCCGATTCCGTAAAGAAGAGTATATAAAATATATTTTTGACTTTATCGATTACTTTCAACTGTATTTTAAATTCAATCATAAAAACTTGAATCGAGACATATTTTTATCAATAATTGGTCACTTTAAAATGCAAAAATTCAACGAAAGGAATAAAGTCTACGTTTTAAGGTCACTTCACCTTTATTGAAAATTTAATTCAATATTTTTTGTGTCTTTTTTTGCTAACGCCAGATTATTTGTTAATTTCAAATAATTTTGATTGATGCTGATTTTGGTCCGCTACAAAACAACAGCGCAAAAATGCAATGTGTAAAATTTGAAATATTCCCAGTAAAAAATGCACTCGATCATAAATTTCAAATTGAACTAACATTAACATGGACGCGTAAATCAGGTTCAGAAACCATCGCAGCATCGCGACAGGTAACTGAAGTTGAGCGCAAAGCAAACCACGAACATTTGGCCTTAGGGTGGTGCAGCTTTGATATATGTATATATATTAACAGGGCTGGCTTGTAAAATTCAGAGAATCATGATGCAACAACATAACCTTCTATTAATTAACGTGAGCTGCAACATTTCAATGAAAATTACGGTTCAATGACAGCCACCAACAACAACAACTCAGGCCAAGTACCAAAAAGCGAGCCCGAAAACTGCTTTCAGCCGCAGCATCGTTAATTCCTCACATTTGATGTCGCTGCTGTTGTTGGCAGGTATCATAACGGTTATGTGTGTACGTGTGTGTACGACATGGCGTATGCGTGTCATAAATTAATACGCTTTGCGCTGGTCACCGCAAATGCCAATAATTAACTAAGCGCCAGCCAGTTGGCTTGCTTCATTGGCGAAATATTGCCACCTGGCTGGCTGTTATGGTAACGAGCTGCAGCAACAGCGCGTTGCACTTTGCACGTTGAGCGGTGCACGGTGCACGGTACACGCTACGTTTGGCTGCTTGGCGCACAAGTCATTAGCAGGCGGCAGACAACGGCGCATGGCATACGGGGCGCCTGGCAAAAGGTAGCTCATTAAATTAATTAAACGCTATCTAAAGGCGACGCGAATTGTGAATGCATTTTCGCCACCTGCACATTATTTAGGCATTGCACATGCAACGCTTAACATTTGTCACAGCTGCAGCGTTTTGTTGCAACTTAGCTAAACAAACTTTTAATGAGTTCACTGCGTCGCCACATCTTTGCCGTGTCTAGAACACTGTCTGCCACACGGAACTGAGGGTCTCTTACTCACTCTCTCTCCCTCTCCCTCTCTCTCTCTATATATATATATCTGTCTGTCTCTATATCTATCTCTCTGTGGTTGTGGCTATAACCAAACGACGTATCGCATACATCGTTAGAGCGCCTTAAAATTGTTTTGCATTTTCTATGAGAGCGGAACGTATAGTTAAGGACCACGCTATATCTACAGCTCCTGTTGCTGACATGACAAAAATTAAAAAAAAAAAAAAAAAAAAAAAGAAAAACGGGAATATAAGCGAAATAAGAAAGATTTCGATTAACGAAGCTCAAATACTCTGCAGATATTTGCTTAAGAAAATGATATGAAAATTTGACATATAGAAACTGTTCTTGTAGATATAGATGGCGGAAGTTAAGTTGAAGTATATTGTCTCAGCTTTCAAGAAGTCTTGAATTTCCTGATTACCTAATGAGCTGCTTCTATAATGAGAGTCATACAATGTATCAAAATGACGATTGATATGCATTACTTAAGGTATCGTCACATTTATATCAAGCATTGGTTTTAAGTAGTCTTAATTGTTATACATTTGTTTGAGGATACAAGACAACAGGGCACGATTTCTTTTTACATTAATATAAATATATTTAAATATAAATATTTCCTTACAAGCTCTGGCCTTCCATGATCGACAGCACATTGAACTGTAAATTCAGAGAAGCCTTTGCAAGGGTATGCAAAAAATTGCAGTGATTGCAGCTGAAGAGCTAAAGCTGATGGAGATGGTATTGCAGATGGAACTGGAGAAGGGGCTGGAGACGGAGACATAGACGAAGCTGGCGACAGGAGCGAGAGAAGTCTCTTGTGTTTATCTTTTGCAGCTGTCAGCTGGCCCTTTGCATCCATCTTGTGTGGCCTGTGCGTCTGCGTCTGTCGTCTGTCGGCTGTTGGCTGTTGGCTGTTGGCTGTCGGCTGTCGGCTGTCGGGCCATGTTCAGACATTGTTGAACCATTGTTGAACTTTGAAATTGCCTTGAAATTGCTGTGCTCACATCAATCAATTAGCGCTGCCCCGTTTGCCAGCATGTAGACAGCACTTTTCGGCTGATTTAAATTGTATGGCACTCTGCTTAAAGCGCTCAAAACTTTACCAACTTTTCCTCACACACACACACGTACACGTACACTCATACACTCAATTGAAAGGAAAAACAGGAAGCACACACACGCATAGACAGCGCTGATTATACATAAGCGCGAAATATGCACACGCCCAGCGCCTCAGAGCGCGGGCGTAATGAATGTGTAAAGGGTTAGCTAAACATCGTGTGAGTGCGCATAGAAACAAGACGCCACAAAAGCGCCTGCACCAGTGGGCGGCTGTGGCATGCAAAGTGTTTGGTAAAAAACAATTTAAGAAATGTGCGCGCCAGAAATGCTTTTAGACCAACGCCTTTGTCAGCCGGCACACATGACGTGTGCGTGTTTTACGCAGGGGTGGCCCACCCGCCCCTAAATTAAACAGCTTAATGAACTGAGCCTTGATGGCACAGAAGTCCAAAAAAATAAATAAATAAATAAATAAGAAATACTGCAAATAATTGAAATGCATAGAAATAACTTGGTTAGTCAAAGTGCGCGATCTGAATGAATTTTCGCACTTGATGAAAAAAACGCAATGGAAATAAAAATATAAAACATACGAATGAAAATGAAAGCGAAAATGAACATTCCGGCAGGCAGCACTCAATTTGCACACACATGCATATAAATTACTAATGCTAATTTTATTTGCTGCTCCCAGCCCAAAATAAAGACGCTGAAAAAATTAACTTGAGGAAACACCTTTGAGCAGATGCAATTTAAATACTCTACCTTTTTTATTATTTCTATTAAATACCAAATTAAAATATTATAAAAAATTAAATACGTCTGCATATTTGATAGTTTTACATATAATTCTGTAAGATTGGTAAGAAAAAAATTATAATTTAATTTATTCACCTAAAATCAAAGAGTCCAGAGCAACAAAAAATAAATACAAAAAATAAAAGAACAATAACAAATAATAAATAAATAATAACAAATATAAATTGTAATAACACGTATAGTTAAATAATTTTTAATCCATTAATAAAAATTACTACAATTATTTATTTATTATTATTTAATTATTACATTATTTAATTATATTATTAATATTTTAATATTATACAACTTAGTTTCCACATATTTTAAAAAATAACAAAAAAAATGTTTTTTTTTTTTTTGACAATAATAATAAAATGTAATTCAGTGAAGAACATAAATTGAAATATTATATTAAATTTTTTGTACACTTAATAAATGATATATTTACAGTTGGTTAGTATTGACCAGTACTTAAAATGAATGTAGTAAAAAAAATCAATCGGTCACAAATATATGTCCTAATAATTATTTCCATGTAACTAACCTGAATATGTGCCCACATAATTGGTTAGGCTAGACAAATTTAATGCTAAAGTCGTGTGACCCACACTGTCTACTGCTCTGCTCCTATGATGGCTTATAATCAACTTGCGCCACTTTCAAATTGGCAAGCGGCATTAGAATCGTAAAATCTTATGGGCTACACACTCAACTGCTACCAGACCAGTTAGCTGGCACTTTTTACACAATATATATACATATATACAACTATATATTTATATATATATACATATATACAAATATATATTTGTATATATATACATATACATACATATATATGTGTGAACGCACACGCATAAATTTAAATGTCAATGGGCAATTAAAGTGGCCCGCAAAAGTATGCAACGAAAAGTTGAAAAGTGCGCGTGCGGTTCATGGCAACACTTTGGCCAGACTTGGGAACGGTTGGTAGTTGAAACACTTGACAGTGCATTAGAGCAGCTTAGCTTACATACACATACACAGACACATGCACAAAAACACACACACAGTTTCATATTTGCTATTCCCCATGCTTGTGGCGCTATATATTTTTCAGGGGCTCCCGCTACTGATTATTACTTTTCATTTTGCCTTAACGATTTTCATATCTTTTTTTTTTTTTTTTTTTTTTGATGCTGTCGTCACTTGAGCTATGCTAAATTATTCGTGGGTGTGGCAACGGATTTACGCATGGCATGCAAAAATGATGAAGATGAATTGCTGGCGCTGCCATGAAGCTGCAGATACATTTGTATCTGTATCTGTACAAGAGCACGTGAAATACGAACAAACACACATATACTACGTGATATATATTTACGAGTATTAATAGATTTTGGGGCGACATTGTTGGTGTTATTGATTTGCTGCATGCTCGCTGAACCGCACACATTTGTTTTAAACACAAAAATGTATATTGTAGAAAATCATATCTAGACACGCCTAGACAGTTTAGCCTTGTCATTTATCATCTGTTCCATTGATTATCGACTGCGGCCTTAAGGCTCTCATACAAATGCATTCGGCTGTAAGAAATAAATTGTGTTTAGCATTTCGAATTTTGATTAATAATTGTCTCAGGTATTGTCAACAAGCATGTTTTTATATGAGTGAATAGCCTTGAGCAGAGATATTTTTTCGTGTTATTTGTGACAGTTACACTTGGAAACATGATTTAGTACCAAGAAACTGACTAAACTTTGTCGATGGCTAAAAGCGCTTATCTCGGAGATAGCTAAGGATAAGTGGAAAAGATTATAAAGGAATTAGAGCAAAAAAGAGTACTCGTTAAATAATGTATGAATGTAAAAAAATTTACATGATTGGGCATTTGAGATTCGAAATGAGCAGGAAAAGTTTCTGCTGAATTGTAATTAAGATTATTCCTATTACAATACATGAAATTAAATTAAGCCAGTTATATTTAAATCGTTTTGTATACATATCTGAAGCAATTAAAAAAAGCTCTCCCATTGTAAAGAAAATATTTATATATAATCTAAGTTAAGTGTAAACATTAAGCATTAAATTCACCAAAGCAGAAAAGAAAGTATTAACATAAACTATTTTAAACAAAAAGTAATAATATTTTTAATAGTTTTTATATCTTTTTTGCTATTATACACAACCTTATATAACCTATATTAAAGAATGAAATGCTTTAACACATTTCTAATAAATGAATTTGTATTCTACATCAATTATAAAACTAATACCAATAAATGTTAGTTCAACAAATGCTAACAAAAGCAACTAACACTAAAATTTTTGTAATAAAACAATAATTAATTCATCTAAGCCATTGTTCATATTTGTTTTTCAAACAAAATGCAAAACTTTTTGATCACACAGCTTTTTTTGAACTTTCCTATGAAAAATCAGATTAAACTAAATAAACACGTCCGTATGGATTTCAAATACCATCGGAAAATCAGTAAAAGCCAGCTGGAAAAAATGATGTGATTCAACTCTCATTTTCGGCTTTTCAAGCCAGCAAACAATGTGTGCAAATGCAAACAAACAGTCAACAGAAATGCGGAAAAGCTGCAGCACGTGTCTGCACATTGCTTTCACACAGACACGATGTGTGTGAGTGTGTGAGTGTATATGGCTGTATGGGTGTATGGGAAATTCCCTGTAATAACCAATTTGAAATGGCAGCCACAGTCACAGTCACAGTCGCAGTCGCAGTCGCAGTCGCAGCAGAGCCAGTAGCAGCGGCAGCCAGCAGAGCAGCAAACGAGCAAAGTTTTGCCATTTTTAATTTTTCCCTTTCGCCGTGTTACTCGCTGCTTTTTTATCTGACTCTGACTCTTTCTTTTGCCAGCACTTAGGCTGATTAAAGTGCATGAACCAGTCAGCAACAGCTACAACAACTATTAGTACAACTACAGTAACACACAAGCACACATACCCATTTCAAAATATTCAGTAGCTTTTATTTTTTTGGTCGTTTGTCATATGCTTTTCGCCATTAGTCAACTGCGATGTCAGTTATTATTTGTAAGTCTGGGCCAAAGCTGACAAAAACATATTAAAGCTACAATTCCAAGAACAGAGAACGTGCTTTTGAAATATATTCTCATAGTTCGACTCATGGAAGGAAGATAAATAAATTGAATTTGTATGAAAACCATAACAACCAGTTAATTGATAATTGAAGCATTTGAAATTAGAGTGGCTTAAAAACAAGGAAAATGTTTTTCTGTAAAATTGAAGCCCAATAGAAACTTATAAAACAATAAATACTTAAATTAATGAATATATATTCCTACTATATTCAAGCAAATTTCGAAGCCAAGACTAAAAGACTGCAAGAATATTAATATGACCCTATGAACAAATATTCGTTATGAATAATAAAAAAATATCATTTAAATTATATATTATGTATTAAATATTTATTTTATTAAACTATATATATTGTTTCTAAAAATAAATGTATTTAGAAATATAATATTGACAATTGATATTCGAATTATCTATTAAAAAGTCACTAAATTGTTTGGAAATAATATTTTGAAAGCCAACTAATAATAAAATATATGTATGTTATATAATAAATTATATTATTTCCTATCCGAATATTCCACTCAGCTCCAATTATAAACATTTATTCTGCTCTAGAACTTTACTCACATTGCGACAGTGAAAAATCCAACAAAAAATTGTTTTTGAGAACGTCTTTGGCCGCCTTTCTCCCAGTGCTTGTTTGACATCAACCTCTATATGAGAATAAAACTTGCTTAATCTTTGTGTAAATATGCCGTGTTTTGGATTTATATGCCTTGCCATTAAATGCTTGACATACTTTGGCTTATTGCTTTGGGGCAGCGGCCAACGGGACGGGACGGGACAGGACTGTGAAGTGGAGCATTTAAGTTGAGGATTTGTGGTGCTCGACTCGGCTGCGGCTGGCAGACGTATAAAAAGTGTTATTAAAAACCTATAAAACACATACGAATTCGTCCCGCTACCACCAGGACACAAACTTTTTAACGCACATATTAAAATGCCAACGCGTTTGTGGAATAAAAAAACAACAGACTTTTTGTGTTTGCTGCGTACGCGGCGTATGCATAATGCGACACATTAATATTGTTTTTTGCGGGTGTGTGTCGGAGAGTGTGTGCGCGTGTCGTTATCATATTGATGTGCAACAGTTTAAAATTTCCTGTACAATTTGTTGAACAACGAATTGCAATCATTAAATGGCAGCATGAAATGTTTCATTTCGTTCGACAAAACTCTGCGCATTTTAAATTACGATAAAAATTCAAAATTCACGATAAAGAATATTAAAAGTCAAGACGCGGCCCGACTCAACTCGGCTAGACTGTCAACAGTTGCCAAAATGCACAAAAGAAAAGCGCATAACGACTGCGCTGTCTTTGGGACATTCAAAGGAAAAACTGCTGATTTTCTTATCACAAAAGTTGCCGGCGTTGGCACAAAAAAGCGAGAGCTCGCTTAGCTATCTGCGAACGGCACTCAATTGAATGAGAGTGCATGCAAATACACTATATACTACTACTGTCTACCATATAATATATATGCTCTCTTTTAATTCCACCCCAACCGATTTACACTCTCGTCCCATTGCCACTTGGCATTTCACAATCGCCCTCTCGAAATGCGCTTTTGATATTGTGCATAAATTAACTTGGCAAAGTTTTTTGCGTCGGGCGAAATTGCAACGAGTGGCACTTTATCAGTACCATTTAACGCCCCCAATGTAGGCGTGGTCGCGGCTTTAAGGTGTGGCATGCCAGATTATATTAAATGGATCTGTTAAGAGCTGTCTGCCATTTGCCACTTGAACTCGAGTTCAATCAAATTAGTTGCGCTTTTGAAAGTTCTTTTTATTTGATTAGTAGATTTAAATTAATAATATTTTATGGTGTTTATTGAAATGCTCAAAAGTTAAAAAGTTCTTTTCTGTTTCAATGAGGTTGAATTAATTAAAGTCTGGATGCAACAATGCAGCAATTCTGTATAGCCCATCAAGCCTTTAAGGTAGTTCAAAAAGATGAAACCGAAAAATGTTGGTTTTTAGCTCTATATGCTTGAGGTTAGTTTTTGTTATTTATTTAAATTAAATATATAGTTTTGTGTGTCCTTAAACATTATTATTATTTTTTTCTCAATTTATTTACAATTATTGTTTTTTTTTTTTTTTTTTTTTTTTTTGTTAGATCTTCGAAAAACACTTTGAGTTACTTAAAAACCTTGTTGAAATAACTCGGCACGAAGTATAAAATTTTTGTTTAGTCACCCTTGCCTAGGCAAATAAATAGCAGGCAGATATGCACTTTGATAGAGTTGGAAATCGTTGGAATTGACTGCAAGCTGCACGAGCCCACTTGTTTATTCATAGCCTTAACCGGGCTCAATGGCATATGGCTGGCATCTAATAAGCCTCCACTCGACTCTATTTGGCTGTGTTTATAAACGCATTTGTGCACACCGATGGCCAGAGCCTCGACGCTCTGCGTTAAGCAGCAGTACGTATCGAATATCCGAACCCAAATCCAATTCGATTCGTGAGGCACAAACAAGTTTCAAGCTAACATCACAAGAGCTGCAACGAGAGAGCTCGAGAGGATGCGAAACTGAGCAGCAGATGGGGGCAGCTAGGATATGCCAGGATAAGCGCTGCAAAGTATGCGCTGCAGTTCAACTGCCATCCACAGTCGATATAAATTCATTTATTCATGAGCTCAAAACCGGAAATGAATGTGTTACCTGCGCGACAGTGTGCGAGTGTGTGAGTGTGCGTGAGTATGTGTGTGATAGTGTGAGTGTGTGCGCACATGTGTATTTAAGTTTGTTTTTGTGGATAAAATATGTGCGAGTTCAGTCTGCCACGCATGCAATTTATGAAAATATTTGATTTGCTCAGCGTCTGCCCATAAATTATGTTAACAACAAAAATTATGGATTTCCTTTTTGCTATCACCTGAACTTCTGGCCAAGTTTTGAATGTGAATTGAATGTGTCTCGCTGATCTAACGAGCAGCAGGCAGCAGGCAGCTGAGATTGAAATTGCAATTGCACTGGGCGTGTTTGCTTCAACTTAAATTGTGCGCATTATTGGCAAAGTGCACTCAAAAGACGCACACACACACACACAGACTCACACACGCACACACACTCAAAAATTGCAGCAGACATGCATAAATTTTGCGCCAAAAAGCCGTTTAGGGAGCACAAACACTGCCCTAGAGCAGCAGATAGCAGTTGTTGAGATGGCGTCAAGTTGCAGCAATCGCTGCACACGCACAAGTGCCTCACTGCACACAAATAGCAGTGCAAACACACACACGCTCACATGCACACATGCCTCTATTCAACTTTCACTTTGAATTTGCCAAGTTTTTGCGCAAGATGCACATCCCCGATCCCCGCTCTCTGCCCCCCGCCCCGCGCCTGACGTTTCAATTCACACACACGCATACTAGAACAAATACAGAAACACACACACACATGCACTCATGCACCGTTATGGGCTCGCCTTTGATTTTAAAGATTTATCGTGCATTTCGTAGCATACTTATATGCGCCATTTGCATATTAATAGAGCAGACAGCACCCAAACTCTTCCAGTTGGCAGCATTTATGAGTGCATCTCGAATACTTAAAACAAACTACACGCCCAGAGTCAGCGCTAGAATACAGCCAGAAAGAGTTAGACAGACGAGACAGAAGAGAGAAGTTTCCTCTTGTGCACGTTTTTATCAATAATTTAAATAGCTAAATTCAAACAGATTTCTATGCGAGCTTTTGGCTAAACTTCTAAAGACGGTCGCCCAATGCGACCAAATGTCAATTCGAACTGCTTATGTTTAATAGAAAAATATTAAAAGGAAATATATGTGTGGAAAAACAAGCAACAGGCAGAAAATTATGTGAGCGTGACTTACAGATACCCTGCACGGAACTTTAGATAAATTATTTGTAATAACTTACTATTAATGGATAATTAAATATATAAAATATATGTATTTAATATTAATAATATATAATATAATATAGCTTGAAGAATTCAATGATTGAAACTGGTGGAATAGGAACAACTGAAATAGTAAATATTTATAACATGTCATGCATTTGTAATTACACTTTAATTGTTTTCACTTTAAAACATTTTTGATATTCAAATATTATAATATTTCTTCAGTTTAAAAATGGCCAAAATCATAAAACTTTTTAGAGTTCTTATACCAAATTGAAACCTTCATTTAATTAAATTAAAATAAATAAATTTATATTCGATATAAATTAATTTATTTACTATACTTCAATACAGAAAACTGTGTATTCAATATAAACAACAAACTATACATATTATTTACCCCTCAAACTTGTTTCAACTTCGGTCTGTTACACCAGCAGATTTATAAACTTTAGAATGCCCTGGGGCTATAGGGTATAAAAAAAAAATATAGTTTTTGCAATAGGCACACCTAGAACACATATGTTTATGTACACTCACACACATTCATATTCGAGTGTGTGTATGCGTGTGCCTGTGTATTCCCGTTAGTCATCGTTGTCGTCGTGCTCCTTTTTTGCCTGCGGTTATGTTCCATGTCCCTTGGCTGCAGAATTCAATTCAATGAAGTCATTTTTATTTGTTTGGCATTTTGTAGATACAACAACAGCAGCAACAACAGCAACAGCAAATAACTTTTGAAAAGGGTTTCCTTTTGAATAAGAAACATAACAAAAGACGAAAAAATATCACAACAAATTGTCTGCAATATGTTGCGAAATATGTGACAAGCAAAAAAGTTTGCCGAAAGAGCGGGCGAGGCAGGCGGGGCCATAATACCCGATATTAAATGCATTTCGTATGGGCGCACAATGAAAATGATTGAATGCCATATTTCAAGAGACGGTCCAAGTAGTCGAATACATGTTGAAGTGAAGTTCAATTGGTTCGCTTTAAGGCTTTGTCGACTATGTGGCAGGACAACTTGTGAAGCGCATAGAGAGGTCAAGCAGAACACAAAATAATAATATAGCAGACTTATTGAACTGCAAGCGGGTTGCTTAGGGAAAAATCAGAGATCAGAGAATAAGCCAAATAAACAATATAAACTGAATAACAAAATAAAACTAAATCAATAAAACTGAAAACTTATGTTAAGGAGCACATAGAAAGGCTTTGATTAAATTGATCTGTGAAATTGAAATGGTTCAATCTTGGTGTCTCGTCCCTCCGGCTGTTAAAAAATTGATATTTCTTACTTTAAGCATTACATTATTCTTAGCCCTAAGCACAGCTACTTACGCTCAGCACTCACTTTTCCTTTCGCTCTGCCTTTCCACAGTTCTGGAGCCCGCTTTTCCAATGCGCGATGTGACCATAAACCGCAATGTGGACGCCCATAAATTGTACGACGTGCTCGGCGAGGTGGGACGGTGAGTACACATGAACGCAGTTTGTGGACCCCAATGTTTCTTGAGAGCGCCGCTCTTAGCGCCCCAAACATTGCATGAAATGCTAATCATATGCTACCCAATTCTCAGTGGTAAATTCGGCACAGTGTACAAGTGCAAAGAGAAGACCAGCGGCATCCAATTGGCAGCCAAATTCGTGCCCATACCGAAGCGCGAGGACAAGCGGAACGTGGAGCGGGAAGTGGAGATTATGAATTCATTGCAACATCATCTCATTATACAATTGTATGCTGCATACGAATATCAGAAAATGATGTGCGTCGTCCTGGAACTGTAAGGCCCAAGCGAACACGCAACTTCTATATGGAGCACATATATAGTTGCTATATAGTTAAAATTCTATATCCATGTAGTAGAATATGTTGATTTCGCTTGTATTCTCATTGTTGTTCTTGTCGTTATTGTTGTGGAGTGTGTGTGTGTGTTTGTTGTTGTCCTTGATGGCAAACTACTTTGACAACATCTTCATAACTTTTGTTGGTCTTTTTTGTTTGTTAAATGTTCTATTCTATTGTTGTTGTTACATTGTTGCGGAACACAATATCTTGCAATCAGCGGGAAATGTGCATAAAATACGATTTACACGTACGCACATTATCGTAAACTAGTAAACTTCTTTCACACACACCAATATACCGATACGCTCACGCAGACGCACACGCACACGCACACACACAGCGCACAACTATAAAAGTTTTTCCTTGTTTTTCTTAGTTTCTTCTTTTCTTTTTTTTTTTTTTTTTTGGGCACACTCAGAAAGAAAACCTTAAGCAACAGGTTATCGCACTTCTTTATTCTAGAAAAGTATTTAGTTCACTTATATGGATATTGCACTTTTATCAGTTAATTTGTAACCGGATTCCGTGAAGTTAGAACATGTATATTCTCGATCGGTAGGTACAATAGAATTCATCTAGCAGTTTTTACAATATCATCTTAAATAAGTCTCGGAGTCATGATGTTATTATCATAAAAGTTAGCATAGACTCGACTTTCTATGTTTATAAATCGGTCAATAAATTATATTTCTTGTTTTCAATACATCTTGACTAGTTTACAAATTATAAAGAAGTGAAAAACTTTTAATTTATTAGTATAATTTAACGAACAAGTGTAAAAAAAATAAAAATAAATCTCAGATATTACATAGCAAAACAAAAGGAAGCAGAAATCTAATATAACAAATACGATAGGCGGGTAGCTATGCACCAATTCACAACCAAAGATAGTTTGTGAAATTAATAAACCATGATACAATTTAAGAAAACGGGAGAAAGAATCTAATTATAAAGAATCTTAAGGCTAAGGACAGATAATTATTATAAAGAGTTTTAAGTCTAATTAGAAATAAACAATAAAATTAGTCTTCAAATGAAAATTGACTAAAACATAGTGAGAAATAAAAACCGCAAAAAGAAAAAAAAATGTTTAAGAAAATTATAAAAGATTAGATGAGACTTTGCCAGGCCAGCTATATTTCAAATTTCGGTTATTCGACTTTATTCAATTTGCGCTATACTAAATTTTTGTTGTTCATTTAAAAATATTTATATATATAAATATATATATTTTTTCTTTTCTTACCAGACTTTTCTATTTTTTGTATTTTTTTTTACTAGACAATAACTTTATTGAAATTTGAGTTAATTGTATTTTCATTAGAATTTTTATAATTTTTATACTATAGATAAATAACTGCTAGTTTATAAGCTTTAAGGGTATTCAGTATTCACTGAACCACAAATATTTGTCACTTCTATATGAATCCAGCTTTGGTCTCTAATAAAAACGTACAATCTGCCCCGTTTAGGCCATGTTGTATGGGCTATAAAAGCGTTTGAGTCAGGTAAAGGTGCACTGATTAAGACCTGGCCTTGACCCATTTTCGTGGAGTGGGCACTTTTTGCCACAGAAATAAAACGGCAACACTTGCAGAGCCAAAAAGACAATAAAGTTACGAATCTTTTGTGCGGCTCACTTGACTTTTTGCTTTTCAAATTAATTTCCATGGCTAAGAGTGTGTCGTTCTGTTGTGCTGTCCTGTGTTGCAGCTACACTCGACAACAATGCTGACAGTTGTTATTGTTGCTTGTTGTTGTTTGTTTTGGAGTCTTAATTGTTTACTTGCGCAAGTTGTTTCGTCGCTTTGCATATTCATAAAATGCAGCAAACATATTTGTGCCAAGACAAAGATCCTTGACAAACTGCAAACTGCAAACTGCAAACTCGTTTTGTAAATTGTCCATTTGTTTTTCTAATGAAAATTGCAGTTTATTTCCACAAACAATAATATTTATTTGAATTTCTGGCATTGCCATGGAGCTTTTTTACTCGTCCCTTTGGCCATGTAAATAATTCATATTTCATATTTAATGTCAACTGACAAAAATATGTATTCTGCAGCTGCACATAAGTCACATAAGTCACATCGATTACTGCGTACGAGAAGTGCAGCTGCAAAATTTCACAAATAAGCCGATTGCCTTTAGCTTTTAAATGTGTTTTTTTTTTTTCAATTGAAATTGAATAAAAATTTTTAAAAGTAAATTTAGTTTAGTGCCAGTATTAAGTAAAGGACAAGCTTTAAAGCATTCATTAAATGAATTTTTTATTTATATTGCCAATATATGCGCTCAATGCATAAAAGTGATGTTGGAGTTTCATAGCAGCCAGCTATGATCCGAACGCAATTGATACATTTTTGTATCTTTTGATACTAGTAGTTCATGTAGTGAATAAGATGTATTTTCTAGCTCTAAAGACTGACAATTTTTAACGTAAATTGATTAGTGTATTTCGACCTGTGATGAAATGCCGAATACTCCTGTATGGGAATTGGAATGGAATATCAAATATATTTTAGTTATAGCACAATCAAAGCTAAAAAATTTGAACAGATGTACTAGTTAAAAATATAAAATAACTCTTATAGCCGAGCTAAAACGCTCAACATGTAACAATAAAGTTACTATAGGTTCCTTCTTTAGATATATAGGAAAAATGGCAAGTGGTAGAGAGTTAGTTTCTCCACGCCTTTAGAGCTAAAATCGCCATTATTTGCTGGTGGATCATGGCTTAACTAGTTTTACAGGCATAAATATAAATCATAGACCCTGTCCATTGGTGTGTGACAAATACGAAAATGTAAATTTTTTAATAGGTTTATCTATATGTATATGTCCAACCAGCTGTGCTTGGATACAAAAGAAAAGTTTTCTTTCTCTGATATAGAGTTTTCTACATCTGACAACACAACGAAAAACGATTCAGTAATTATATAATCCAAAACAATATATAATAGTTTTATCTACACCGAAGTTATACAGCTTATAGAGTGTTAAGAAGCTCGCTTTCGATCAATTCTGCTAAGAGACTTTATATAACTTTATGCCTTATACTCCTGTACCAAAGTATTATTTGTATGATAAATACCATCTCTGAGTGCCTAATTCTAGTAATTATAATAATATTCAATACAAATAGACGAGCTAAAAATAACACGTCTAGTAGATTATAGCTAGTATTTTAAAGTAAAGTGCAGAAACTGACTTCAATTTATTAAAATTGTCAATTGCAAAGCATTTTCCAATTTTTTTTCATAAAGAAATTGTTGAATGCTTTTTCAGTAGCTGCACTTTACTTTCTCCAAATAGGTTGATGTTCATGTATTATCTGATTTTCGTGTCTTGTCAAGCAATGCGTAGTCCTTGTAAATAACATATATAGACCTATAGCTGGGGCAGGTAAGCCAAATGGAATTAGTCTAAAACTTAGCACCTAAATGGGAGTTACATTAGCTGCTTTAACTGTTGTCTTGGCTTATGTGGCATGCGTGTTACATGTTTTAGTATGTTCTTTGTTTATTTCTGTATAATCTCTCTATACACACCACAACATTTCTAAATGGCATTCATTTATTGACTTCTTAGCATTGAAGGCGGCGAGCTCTTCGATCGTGTTGTGGACGATGAGTTTGTTCTCACAGAGCGCGTGTGTCGTGTCTTTATACGTCAGGTGTGCGAAGCCATGGCCTTTATACACGGCAATGGCATTATCCACTTGGACTTGAAGCCCGAGAATATTTTGGTGCTCACACAAAAAGGAAATCGCATCAAGATCATTGACTTTGGACTGGCACGCAAATTCGATCCCGATAAGCGCCTGCGAGTGAGTTTCAATTGCTTCAATTGTTTCTACAGGGTATTTATGTCTCATGCAAATCTTTCAGGTTCTATTTGGCACACCTGAGTTTGTGGCGCCTGAAGTGGTAAACTTCGACTGCATCTCCTATGGCACTGACATGTGGAGTGTTGGCGTCATTTGCTATGTGCTGTAAGTATTTCGTGCGGAGGTATTTGAATTTAAACTTCATTACACTACACAGCAGCGACTTTGTTAACATTTGAAGTTTTTTAGAAACTTAGTTGTAACTATAAAATTGTATTGAATACTATTCAAAAACAGTCAAATTTTATATTTCTTATGTGCTGTAAATTTAAAAAGAAAAACGTATTTGAATCGCCCTACTATGCTCTTCTCATATAAAAAGATGAGATACAAATTTCCACTGAGCCCAAAACTTTGCTTAGAATTATGATAATTACATTTAATATTACTAGTTACTTTTACTATTAAAGATGATATATTATTATTATATATTATATTATATATTACTAGTTACTTTTAACAATTTTCTAAATTAGTTATTCTCTTGCTTCATTTATTCAAAATTTCTTTAGTTAAAACTAGATATAACAAATTATATATTTTTATTGCCTAAACTCGTTACAAAATTGATTGAGTATCCAGCGTAGAGTCAACTCTCAAAAAATATTCTGGTTAAAAAAGAAATGCAATTTCTTATACTTAATTGTGTTGCGCAGTGTTGCTTCAAGAATATGACACTTGAAAATTTAATCAAAGCTAACTTGAGCCTCAGCGCGGGGTCGGGTTTTGCATTTTCCTTGCTCGAGCGAACAAAGTAAACTAATTAAAAATCTGTGAAAATTGCGGCAGTCAAGAATTAAATAATCAAAGTCTTAGAACTGTTAGGGAAGGTGTTCGAGGCAAACCGCCATGCTACAGCAATCCCCCCGCCCTAGGCGCAAATAACTAAACAGCAAAACTCGCTCGACGCCAATTTAATTTAGTTAATTAAACGCTGCTGTGTGTGTGTTTTTTTTATGTATTTATTTATTTTGTGTGCGCTGCTTTTACATTTCATGTTTATTGACTTTGCCACACCCCCACAAACACACACACACATACACACACACACACACGCGTGGAACAACAAAAACAATTACAGCATATCTGGTCTGTCGCCTTTCATGGGCGAGAACGACATTGAAACAATGTCAAATGTAACCATTGCAAAATACGATTTTGAGGATGAATGCTTTAATGGCATATCCCCGGAGTGCCTGGATTTCATAGCGAAGCTTCTGGTTAAGGACTTGAGGTGGGTTTTTGTTAATTAGTTGTCTAGCCCATAACTGGGCCAGCCAACCTGCCAAGCAGTCAACCAGCAGTCACTCTTTTAATCAACCAAATGCCCCACAGCACCCGCATGACAGCTGCCGATTGTGTGAAGCACAAATGGCTGCAGCAGCATCCCGCTGCCACGCCCCCAAAAAGAACAGCATCAGCAGCAGCGGCAGTAGCTGAAACAACAGTTAGCAAGAGCGCCTCAGTGAGCAGCAAGACGCGGCTGAAGTCAGAGTCGCCCTCAACGTTAGCCTCGGAGTCTTCAGAGGATTCGACCGAAACAATCGAGGATGCGGATGTTAATGGAGATGACGACGAGGACGAGGCGACGGAACAGGACGAAGACAGCGAGGAGCTGGCGCAGCTGTGCAAAACACATGAGCTAGAGGTAAACAGAAAGTTAGCTAAATAGCGAACCGAGCACTGTAACATTCTCTGCTTCCCCAATGCTTTCACGTAGAACAAAGAGCTGGATGCCACGAAGGATAATTTAAAGAATTTCATAGTGCGCTGGGAGACGCATCCGAACAGTCCGTACGTCTTCGACGTCGAGGGCAACGTGATAGCGCCTCTAAATGAGACCAGCTACACGCATCCCCGACGGCCCCATGGTCCCGACAGCATCTCCTCGTCGCGAGGTGAGTACTGCCGCGATGGTGGCTCCCAGAGGCAGCGCGACCGGCATGCGCTCATCCATGGCAAATGAGCGGGGGCGAAGCAATCACAACCAATTTTGTAAATTACATAATTAACTTGAAAACAACAGCAAAAGAGCGACAAAACAAAAATCAGCCAACTAATTGTTTCTCTCTCTCTCGCTCTCTTAACTTTGAATGTACACCAAGTTGGCTTAATGAGAAGCGCTGAGAAGGGCACTCTTTGGTGCCTGTTCATAAAGCTCTCCCGTCTCTCATTCTTAACTTTTTTATGTATATTGCAATCAATTTATGTTTTGTGTTAACATACCAACTTTTAATGAGCTATATTGTAATTATGTTGTATGTGTATGTGTGAGAGAACGGCATGCCAACAACAACAAAGTACTTTCAATGTGTGCTAGCACAAATGTTGTTGGTTTAGGTTTTAAGTAATTGTAGCTTTAAGCGTATCCACATATCGGATGCTACCTCTATTAACCAAATTGCCTTATTGTATAAGTTGCTTAGCGTTTCGCCACTGTGATAAAGACAGCCAATGACAAGAGTAATACCAAAATATACTTCAAATTCAAATACTACAAGTTTTCTTTCAAATACATTTGCCACAACTCTATCCAAACATTCCAAAAACAAACAAACAATAATATATGAAAAACAAGATAAGACGTTATCCCAAACCTAGTTCAAGTTTAGCTCAACACCTAGCCACAGTTTCAAAGCTATCGGACAAGGTAAGCCCCATTCATCGATCAAAGATATAGCAAAATTATCGATCAAATGCTGCCAAATTCAAAAGTTCAAGTCAAAATATCATTTCATTCAACGGGTTTATTGTTCATCAAACATGATGCTTATGTGTGTTGCGTTCTGTATCTGTAAGAACATATTAAAGAGCTCTAAGCTGATTCTGAAATATATTTCAATGCTCAGTTTTAAAAACTATTTTGTTCAATCAAATGTTGGATTGTGCAAGCTCTTCAATTTTGTATTATAGTAAAGTAATAATATTCTAGATAACTTTTTGGAGATACAAAATTTTTTAAGTTCCAAAATTAATTCTAAAAGAAATCAAATTAAATCTAAAATCATCCTTAAAGCTCAATCTCTACACATTTTTTAAAAAATGATTTTTTTCAACAATCAATTGGTCATTAAATAATGTTATTAATCCATACTGATAATAAGTTTATTTACAAAAATGTAATTAATCATGTATAATTAATTACAAAAATTAGGTAGTCAAATTTACAAATCAAATATAATTGAAAAAAAAAAAATTATTTTAAATTTTATTAAACTAAAAAATATATTTTAAATTCAAATTTTAATATTATCTTATATAGACCAAAGAACAAAACCAGAAAAAAAGCTCATTTTTTCAAGTTCGATCCTTGCGCACAGTACGTTGTCTATCAGGGTTAGCTGTTTCGATCCATTATTAACTTCTCTGTTAACCAACTGGGCTGTCTGTCTCATAAGCATGCTCTAATTTTCTGTCTATATGTATGTCTATCAATATCTATTTGGGATATACCACTTTTGATTATTCGTCTAAACCTAACCCTCAAAATAACCCAATTTGTATGTGGATCTGTTCTTTGCCCAACTGCTCTATACTAAAATCCTTTTGCCTTTACAGTTTGCTCGCCCTCGCCATGTGAGTCGATAGCGACGCTGACGGACGACGAACAGGAGGCTGGGGCGGCGTTCGAGGAGGAGACTGAGCGCAGCGCTGACAGTCCCCATTCAGTGGCGACCACGCCCATTAACGAATCCCGCGAGAAGCTGTTCCCAGCGGTGGGTGCAGCGGTCACTTCTGGCTGTGCCACGCCTACGCCACAGCATCTGTTCAACGAGAACTTCGATGAGTTCTCCGGCAGCGAGAGCAGCGCACAGCAGCGTCGCAGCATGAAGAGCTATTTGCATACATTCGACAGACGAAACTCGGACACGACCTATTTGCTGGGACGACGCAGTTCCGGGGAGCGCGTCAATCTGGCAGATGAAATACGCAAGCTGTCCGATCACCTGCTCATGCTGGCCGAGATCAACACCAAACTGGGCGACGGCAACAACAACTCGAGCTCCACGGAGAGCAGCATCACCCAGGAAGGCAACAAAGTGAAGAGCAGCACACGCAGCACCCGCGTTACTTCACATGGACAGATGCAGAGCGCCAGCTCCAGCTCCACCAGCCAGACGCAAACACGCTCCGCAGATGGACTACAGAAGGTTAGCTCGCTGTCGGTGCGACTGCAGCAGTCCATTGAGGAGACGCCAAAGCTGAGCAATGGCACTGGCAATGGAGACAATCGCTGGTCGCAGTCGCAGACGCGCAGCCAGTCTACAGTGAGCACCATGAGCACGGCCAATGCTAAGAGCCATGTGCAGAAGAGCAGCACCAGCACCAGCACCAGCACCAGCAGCTCCAAGTTCTGTTCCAGCGTCAGCACCAGCAATAGCTCCGCTGCGAGCTCAAGCAATCATGTCTTCACGGAGTCGGCGAGCAGTCGACGTGCCAAGTTCCGCATTAACCAAATGAGTCGCGACGTGCCCATCGGATTGCCAGATACGCATCAGACTGTGAATCTGGAGGAGGCAGCCAACACGACGAAGGACTGCTTGCTGCATCTGCTGGAGAAGTACAATGAGACGAAGATACGCAATCCCGTGGGCAGGCATCAGAGCATCAGCGTCGACTGGCATATTAGTGATAATCTCGAATACCGGTCCATGAGCTCCATCAATGCCTTCTTCCAGCGACACAGCCACAGCAGCGGCGGGCAGAACGTCAAGCACATACAGGCCCAGCTGGAGGAGAAGGCAACGGGGAAGTAATCGACAGCCGGTACCATCTGAATACTGTATATAATCCTATATATATATTTCATGTACTATAGACGCAAAAAACCGCTCAAAAATCAATCGCAACTAATGAGAGAAAACATAAAGAGAAGTAAAATAAATACTTAGTTAATCGCAATTACAGTTAGTCAATTTCTATGTTCGCAAATGAATCAAATTGTTTATGTATATGTCGTAAGTGATAAATGATATTAATTTATTGAAAATAAAACTTAAAAGGAAGACTTCAATCAAAACTTAATCGGCTGTGGGCAACAGAGAGGAAATACATTTTCCCTATTTCACGAGTCGTATAATTTTGCAGTTAATCTGTACCGCATTGAACTACTTGCAAGTCTGTCGCACTATCTTTCGAGTCGAATATATATAATACTCCTTAGTAATAACACTTGTTCTAAAAAGACTAATCCAGATGGAAGCTTAATACAATTTTGACATAAAGTCAATTACATTTTAAACCTTGTTAGCTTCTCTTGTACACAAACAATCAAATAAAATGATCGATTATTATCGATAAAAAGATAATAGCATAAAATTTTAAAAATTAATAGCCTTCTACTATTTATGGTAAACAGGAATATTGTTTAGATTTTAGTTGTCAAGTTCACTGCTGATTATAATACATAATTAAGTACAAAGTATGCCCTTAAAAAATATGAAATAGCGAGCCAATTGTGTAGAGTCGACTGATTAATGTTCGCTCAGTCAAACAACTTGAAACGAAACCACTTTAACGTACTTTCTTTTCTAATCCTACTCTACGAGGGTTATCTGAATTCCAACCTCATAATTTCTATAAAATTGTGTTTTCAAGGTTGAAGAGTTTTCAAAATAGAGTTTTAAAATATAAAGACAATGAATGTTTGAAAACCAATATTATCATATAATTTCAGTTCTATATCATTTCATCATTGATAAAAAAATCCATTTAATTTACAAGCAACTATGTTCACTGATAATACCCAGAGTACTAAAACAAAGCATCATAGTAGTCAACGTTTAAAAAGCAAAAGTACGATGTGACAGAATATCAATATTCCCTATAGAGCCCCCAAAAATGAGTAACCGAGCCTAACTAAAAGATAAAATAACCAATCCATATAAAAGACAGCGATTTCTCTGTAGCTCCGCAGAACTTAAAATAATATAATCCAAATTAAGCTACTACAAAAAGAAAAACAAAGTTTTATTGGAAAAAAAACAAAAGAACTTAAAGGATTTATACTAGAAACTAAACATTATTGTGAATAAACAAATACGTGTCTACAAAAGAAAACAATAACATATAATAATGAATAATGAATAATTCTAGACATAATAGTGGATGATAGTGTTTTGTTTTTTGTTTTCTTGTTTTATTGAAGTATGAGTTGGATTATAAACACAATATGCATTAGATATAAATACTTTGGATTTTTTCTATACGCTAGACTTATGAAGTAGGATGATCAGTGTAGGTGTTATTCAATAATATAGGCTCTGCCTAGTTATATAATAGTTGATATATAAATATATATATGTGTATACATATATATGGATATATATACATTATTCATAGCATTTGTACATTAGAGTTAAGCAAAATCTCTTTCATCATTTGCCAAATAATTTGGCAACGGATAGAAATTAATTTTATATAAAGTTTACAGGTGAATTGCGGCAAATTCATGAAGTTTTGCAGATAGTAAATAAACAATCTGCAAAAGCTCACAAATTAGCAAAGGAAATAAACTTAATTTATAAATAGTTACACTGGTCGATTTTAAGGACTTTGTTCGCAGTCACAGTCACAAAAACAAAAGCAATTATAATTATAAATTTAATAATAATTATAATTGCGAGTTTTAGTGATTGTTTTGGTATAAAAAGAGGGAAAATCAACATAGCTCTGTATTCAATAAAATTTTGATATATAAACAACAAAATTTCGGAAGGCAGAACTACGTCAAGTTTCGAATTGCAAATTTTACAAGAAACTCTTGGGTTGCTGGTAAAATTTAACTGATTAATTTACAATTTAGTTCAGTTAGTAGCTTAGATAATTCATGGTTAAGGATGGTATTCAAAGTGTGGTTTTCATTAAAGATGTCTCAAAGTTTCTGATTTCCTTTACAATTAGGTTTACGTTAATTCGATTTCTTGTTCTTATTTTTACTGCTGTTGTTTTTGTTTTTGTTTTTGTTGTTGGTGTTGTTAAGAACTAATCACTTAGTTTATGGCATTTCTCACTAGAGAAATCTAAAAAGTTTCATATAGCTCGATACAGCTACTTGGCTAATGCTTAGTATCTATTTTGTTCTAGTACTAGTACTGGTTGTAGTAACTGGCATATAAACTAGTTAAACTATATGTTAATATTCGCAACTTTCGCCCTTGCACTGCACAAAAATGAGTAGTTAGTTTTGTATGTGTAAAAAAATGCAATGTGAAAACTACTTAAAATTTACGCCATAGAAATCTGTTTTGTGTTTCGTGTTTGTAAAAAAATACGTGTTTCGCCCTTCGCAGTGTGGTAAAAAATTAAAAATTAAATTACAAATTGCAAGTGTGTTTTCTGTTGCTCTTGGCGTTTCAGTTGTGGCGCATGCGCTTAAGCAGGCCTCCAAGAGAGCTGGCGGTCGCGTTGCTGCTGCTGCTGCTGCCCGAGCTGGTGCGCAAACGTTTGGCGGGTGAGATTTTCTTGGGCGCCTGTGTCAGTCGCTTGCGCTCCTTCATGAACTCTGGAAGGAAGAAGGAGAGAGAATTTAGTAATTGAATAAAATACAAATAGAGGCAGGGATCGGAGTCAGCTGGCATTTGCTACCCTTAGCGAGTGAATGAATGAGTCACGACATTTGTTGTCTGATGCTTGATAATAACAGCAGGCGCCGCCTGTTTTTGCACATTTTGATTTTTATACCCTGAGCCCATTGAAAATGGGAAATCAGGGTATAATGGTTTTGTTAAATGTATGTAACAGGCAGAAGGAGGCGTGTCAGACCCCACAAAGTATATATATTCTTGATCAGGGCGACGAGCTGAGTCGATTTAGCCCTGTCCGTCTGTCTGTCTGTCCGTCTGTCCGTCTGTCCGTCCGTCCGTCTGTCCGTATGTTTGAACGCGTCGATTGAAGCATCTAGACAAGGTAGAGACTTGAATTTTTTTTTGTTGGGTCCGTGGATAGCACGCGCAGGTCAAGTTTATTTCGTATGAACGATAACTATTTTTGTTGTAATGTTATCGATTTTAATGCTTATCGAAAATAGGTTATTAAGGCCTGGTTTGTACATGGTTTGAGCTAGAGACTTCAAATTTACTATGTAGTTGCGTGTAATAAATACGGAGATTACGTAATCTTTAGATTTTGGATGCCACGCCCCATTCGCCCCCAATAGCTCCCTATTTGTAAAAAGCGCAAATCAAATAGTAGAGACTTGTACTTTGGCAAATACACACATATGAATGCCATTAATAAGTTGTGAAAGTTTGATGCAGTTAGTCCATCGCTAAGAAAAGTTATTAAACAATTAAGTTCCCATAGTAATGCTCACATTGCAGCTGAAGCTCAGTCGCTGCGTCAACTGCGCAGTTGGCAGAGCGCGAGCTTATGCGTGCGTGCATATGTATGTGTGTATGTGTTGGCTATATAGGATGATTCCAAATTTGGCTCTTCACAGGGCTCAGGGTATTCCCTAGTCGAGCAGTCTCGACTAGAGCACTCTTACTTGTTTGGAATTGTGGCACGTGGCTGGCCGGGGGTTGACTGCCGCCACAGGGGTAGCTGAGTGAAAGAAATGAATGAACGCAGAATGAAAACGAGAGCCGCACTCAGGTAGTCCGCGCTGCATCGATCTGGCTGCATAGCTGCATAAATTACACGCCCTATGCCAACTGCCCAACTGGGCAAGATTCTAGGCTTCGCTGCACAAAAGTACAGCCAAGCCCACAAGGCTAGACACATGCGGGCTGTCCAGCACAGACACTTCTTTTTTTCATTTCTCTTTTTTTATGTTAATAACTGTGCCAAGTGGCACTAAAAAAAAGAGAGGCAGAAATTATAATACAAAAGCAATCAACGGCAGTTGATAAGCGCAGCGCTTTGATGGCGGCGCATTGTATGCTGCTCCCCCTCCTCGCTCCCGCTCCCTCTCTCTTTCTCTCTCACTCTAATGAGGTCAAATCGAGGCAGAGCCGCGCACATCTGTTAGCATTTACAGCAACCCGCATGCAATGATCACATTTGAAATCAACCCCCGCGACGCAGTCGCAGGGATGTTGCGTGCATTGACTCTAGGCCAGCGGGGATAGGAAGAGTATGCGAGTTGGGGAGAATCAGAGCTGGAAAACAGCTGCAGCTGATCGCTCTGCTATAGCGTAACCCCTTGGCCGAATCACATAAAACAAAACTAATTATATGCCTTAAAGCCGCATTGGGCAGAGCCTGTTATTATGGATCATTTCATTGTTGGGGACTGTGGAACAACGCCCACGCAGAAATCAATGCAGAAGACTGCGCCCATGGGAAACAATTAATAAAGTAAGTTTGGAGGCGATTAAGAATGTGATATACGTATGTGATATGTCAGAGAAGTTTTTACTTTCCGGTGTTCAGCGGAATAAATTGTACGCCTGTTTCTTCAGAGATTAACATTTCGAGTTTTGTATAGAACTAATTCTATTACAGTGATACCTTTTACAAAAGAAGTTTTAGTTCGTCAAGTTCAAGAAATATTAATGTACTTAGGAAATATAATAGACATATTTATTAAAAACTTCTTTTCTGTATAAGGAATATAATGGACACATATTTACAGGAAAATACCCGTATTGCATATATTATAACATATAATCTATCCAAGTATTTTGAATACTATTGTACATTTTTATATTTATAATGTAATTAATTTGTAGAATTTGTGTATGAAATGAAAGGTAAAGTTAACACTTCTGAAACTTAAAAAAAAAACTTTGTGGAATAAAAAACAATTATATAATAACAAAACCTCTACTAGATTGTAGCTCTAAAAATTGTATACCTATCAAATGTAATGTCAATAGAATCTTTGCATATGTTCGCAAGTTAGGAAAAATAGAAAAACTCGTCTCTGAAAAGTGTCAATTTGTGAAAAACTATTTTTTTAAATAATTAGAATGAGTTAAATTAATTACAAGAATTCGAGGGTTTACAACCCTTTATTACAGACGTAGATATCGTAGTATCGTGAGACCACTGTACGGAGCTTGTTTGGGTTTAGTTCCCATTTGAGGAACTCACCCACTAAACAGTGCAATAAGCGAACATTGAACGTTATGGGAAATGAATTTGTAACGGGCAAAAAGAGCGAAGTGCAATCAGGCAGAACGCTGGGAAGGCAGGGGAGGATCGCTAGGGTAGTCGGACATACAGGGTGCAGCAGGAAACGGAACTCACCTGTGATTTTAAGCTGTCGCTTGCGTTGCTGCGCGGGCGAGCTGCAGGGTGCGGCTGAAGAGGTGGAGGCGACCACATTGCTGCTGCTGCTGCTGGTGCTGCATTTGAAGTTCAGCGACTCATCCTGCGAGTCGTACTCGGTGTCCGTGTTCGTGTCCAGCGAGGAATTTGCCAAATTCTCGCGATCGGCGCGTTCATTCAGCAACGCATCCATATCGCTAGCCGGTCCAGCGGCACTCGGACGCACATGAGCAGCACGGGTGAGCGTGTACATCTGTGGGGCATAAGTCGACTCCTGCGTGCTGACGCGCTGCCACTTGAAGCTGCCATTGCCGGCCAGCGGGCGATCGGCCCGAAAATCAAAGCTCCACTTCTGGGAGGCGCGCTCCTGTTTAAGCTCAAGCTCAGCGCTAAAGAAGTTACTAAAAATATATTTAATTTCTATTAATATTTATATACAAGCTTGCACTATATACAATACATACGGTTTGCTTTCTGTCTGCGGCGTCTGCTCTGAGCCAAACAGATTGCGCTTGATGCGATCCAATTGAAAGACGGAGGGCGATTGGAATCGACTCATCATGCCGAACTCGGAGAGCACCACTGGATGGATCATACGTGCACTGACCATGTTGTTGCTGCACTTTTGTTTGCGTGTTTTACTTGATTTATTTGTTATTTTTATTCGTTCTTTCTTTTGTTGTGTGCTTTGGGGCACTTTCTGCCTACGCTGTGTCCACTTGTTTGCGAATTTGCGACTAAGCAAACTGTCAAAGTTTTGGCGCCAAAACTGATTGTTTTTGTGCTCGCCTGTACGTCGTTGCTGCCCAACGCAAAAAGAGGGGAGAGCTCACCAACACACTCCCATGCAATTACACGCACACACACTTGCACGCACGCGAGTCTCCACAACTCGTCTACCTATATGTGTGCGTGAGCGTAAATGGTTGCTTGTGTGCGTTCGCGCTGATCTTTTTGCGTCTTTTTAGACACTCGTTTTAAAAGTGAAATTCGTATTTGTTGCTTTTGTGTATTTGTATAGAAATATGATATAAACAAATGCGATGTGTACTTGTTTTCTCGTTGCACTGGTAAATGTCGATTATCGCTGGTCTTATTGGTCACGTATAAATACGCCACTCACTGAAGGCACAGAAAAAACTGACGAGTGGAGGCGAGTTTTTCTTGCAACTGTTGCGAAATACGCGTCCAACTTGTTTGCACTTAATGTTTAGTGTTTTTATTTTCGTTACAACTGAAGTAACCTTAGATGTATTTTAATATATTTTGTTATTCGCGTTTCAATATTTTTTTTCTCTTTATGAATATTTCGTTAGTTTGCCTTGAAGTGCGCACTACGAACGCACTCTTCGACTGAGCGCAACGAGCAGAATAACAAAACTGAACGTAAGCAAACGGTTAAAAATGATATTTATACACGGTTATCTTTGCGCTCTGAGCGGCGCTCAGAGAGCGAACATATTACGCTCATGCTTGCTCGCATGCAGCAAGTTTTTCACTCACAGAGTCGGAGAGCACGCGAGAAGTTGTGACTCACAACTTGTGAGCGCAAGAGAACAACCACAAAGCAAAACGTCAAACAACCACCACAGCGTTGCCACACAACCAACGTACCGCTGCCAGCGAGCGGCATAGCAGCCCTCGAATTCAAAATGATCAAAGCACCACAGAGAGTCGCTTATGCTGATGTGTTTGCTCATGCTCTAAGAAAACTAAAGCATATCCATTTTAGTATGAATTTTGTAATAGTAGGTAAATAGAAACTTTTAAAGACTTGTAGAAGTAAAATTATTGTACACTTCCAACTGGAGCAACATTTAAAAACGTATACTATGCAAATTTATTTCAGTAAAAACGTTATCGAAATGCTTATACGATTGTCTATCGATAAGAACATTCGTTATTCGGCTTACTGAAAAATCCCAGCGCATCGTTGTTGCAGCCCGGGTTGGAGCTGTACTTTTAGCTTGACTCCGATGAGTAGATAAAAATGTTTTGGCTTCGGTTTGTTTAACCTGAAACTGGATTTTGTTTGTGTGTTCGTGAGTGTTCGTGTTTGTATGTGTGTGTGTGTGTGTGTTTGTGTGTTTGTGTGTGTGTTTGTTGCCTTGTCAGAGTCGGACAAATTGGATTTAGGGCGGCCGCGCAGACAGTTTAAAACCGTTTTACAACAGTTTCACTTTCCAATTGTAACTCGGGGGCTTTGGCTCTCAAATGTGGGGCAATCTATGGAAAAGTGCATTAGAACATGCGAATCAGAGTGTGAAGATAATTCAACTTGCAGCCGTTACTTAGGGAGCATATGTTAAAACGATTCGAACAAAAAATGTTTACAAAGATTTCCCAAGCTTTTCGCCATTCGAGTGCAAAATCGTAAAAAATTAAATTACATTGCCAGGGCAATAAAATACGATTTATATTGTTTGCACAAATGCAATTAAGCTGCACAAAAAAGCGAGAAAAAGAATAGAAAAAGTCAACCCGGTTCATAGCTAAAGACATCATTTGCTTTGTACCAAGAGAAGAAAAACTCTTGTTTTATTTCTGTTTTTTGTTCAAAAGTGGAAAAGGAAAGCCGAGCCTCGAGTGCAATCACCCCAGAAGAGGCAGCAAGGGAAACCGATCTATAGATCGATTAGGCAGCCAAGACTCGATTTTGACTCGCCCCTCTAGCCAGACATACCGCAGAGCTCTATGTTTATGGGACACACCCTCCTAAAACCGAAGAAAATATATAAAAAAAATAAAGAATATACGAACGTAAATTTACACACTTTTTAACAAATTTGGAAAAATTCTGCCGGCGTTGAGTTGCAGTCATGCCTGAAACATAAACAAGTCACGATCTCAAAGGGGGGAGGCCCATAGATGGCTGGCGAGAGTTCGTGATCCTTTTAAGTAATTTCCTCGAGCTGACGATATCTTAACAGGATGTACTGAAAATATATATGGGTTGCATTTTGCTGTGTAAACACACGGAAAAGAGAGGCGTCGAATTGTGCAGGAATAATGAAAGAGGTAACATAGCTCAACTCAATTTGGGGTGTCCTTCAAGTGGTGCTCGTAATCCTTTATAAGGGCAGCCCATCAAAGGATTGCCCAACTTTGGAACGTGCGGGTATTTAGATGCGTATTTGTTTTCTTAGAAAAGTGAGCCTTTAATGCTGGCTATCTGAATAAACAGAACATTTGCTGATTGCTCTACAATTTTTGGTAAACTTTAAAATAATAATTAAAATTGAGATTATTTGACATTTCTCTGAACAGATCGATAAAATGATATTAAATTCAATCAAATATTAAAGTTTTCATCATTAGTTGTTTTCTATTTGTGAATTTGTTCAGACTCACAAATTTTTATAAAATACATTAAAAGCAAATTTATAATAGAGAAATTTATGTAAAGAACACTCGCATTTCCGACAGTTAAATAACTTTGATCTACAGTTTTTTGATACTCTCAGTCACCACTCGTCTAACTTTCAAATATCTCTGTCAATATTTGATCATTCAGTCTTCCAGATCTTTACTTGAGTGATAAGCAAATAATAGAGCAATTTATAGAAAAGTTTATAGTTCCAGTTATCAGAGTATTTGATCATTGGCTCTCTTTAATCTTTACTTCCACTCAGTCTAGTGGTCTTTTTTCGACTGATAAGCCTGTCTCTGTGTTACTCTCTGCCTCGATAAGACGCCCAAGTTGAAGGTCGCCATTGTAAGCATAATATAATATTATCTCATTTGGTAAAACCTCAATGGACACTGCATAAAATATACGTTACACTCATTTCGAATGCAGCACGCCTTATCGCGCCGACCGGAACACAAAATCAACAGACACCCCCGAGCCCAGAACCCAAGATAGAATACTGAACAAAAAACTTGACTTAGCATACGATATGCCACGTGCTTCTAGCGGGCGGCTGGTTGAGTTTTTCCTGCCCACCTAGCGTGACAGTCGAAGTAACGTTCCAAATTGCCATAAGATATGTTTTTTCATATAAATTTATATATGCCGTAAGGAAATTGCCATAAAATTGTTTAGCTCACGAACTGTGACCGCAAAGCTCAATTTGGAACTGATATACTCTGGGGCAGGTGCGTTATGGTTAAGGATATTTTCTCGTTCCTTTTTAAGGGCTTGCCACGATATTATTCACATCAAGTACCGGAAGTGTTTTCGATAGGGTCTAATAAAGTTTAACAGCCTATGGGAAAATTGTAATTTCTTTTAGAAGTGCGGTGCAATTGAGATCAGTTTTTTGCTAAAGTATATGAGGGTTTTTTTTTTAGTAAAACGACATATCCTTCTTCGATATAAGGAACTATGAGGCAGCTGCAATGATACATCCTTATATAGCTGCTATTATTCAAATTATTATATTATACTGCTATATACTGCTATGAATGGCGTACAAGAGTAAATATTTGATCCTCGTGGTTATGTCTCTAAAAGACTAAATTACTTTTCGTGAAGAGAAGTTTTCAACTTATTCCTAGATTTCAAGCATCTCATATATTTAGGGTGCGATACATTTGAATATAGTTAATAGTAAATAAAGGTAGTACTACGAATAGTAGAGAGCTCATATAGAAAATCAAGTGGTTTCTTTTATCTTTAGGGCGATTATAATATTTTCTACAGATAATTAAATTTTTGGTTAAAATTATATAATATTTTATTGCCTATAATTATAATTCAAGTTACCAAGTATGTTGTGGCCTGTTAGATAATTCTTTGTTATGTTTTAATGGCGTAGTCACAGTTACTCATTATTTAGGTCCTTCAATAGATAGATTAATCATTCTTAGGTACTCCAACGATAAGGATGTATTTGATGTACAGGTCATGGTAGATCTTCGATTTTTAAATTTCAATCAATGTGCACTAGTACGATCTCTAAATATTCTATACTCTAGGCTAGGCTTGGTCGATTTTAGAGATCTACATTTGCCAGTCCGAGCAAAACCAGATCGTACTCCCCTAAATCTGTAAACACTCATTGCATATGAAATTCTCCCTCTGATTTCAATTGTGTTACTTCTATCAGAGCCAAGAATCTTGATCCCTGCTAAATGACCAATCATTAATATAAAAACAAATCAGAATTCGTTTCGTGACATTTATAAATGACTTGTGGCTTATCTTGGACTTGAGACTTTCGGACAAATTGCTGCGGTCAGTGCTGGAGTCTTGTTTGACAGCGAAGATCAACTAAAATTAATGGACTGATGAGCCATATTGATGAGTTTTTCTCTTTGAAATGCAATGCAAATATGATAGTTTAAATATTGTACATATGCAAATATTTGTACTGGCTACCGTTGGGAATGAAATCCTTTTTCCTGGGCTACCGGGCTACTGTGCTACTTGTGCCAGGTTGCAATAACAATCATCATCAATCAAGGCGCACACTTGTGCCGGAGATAAAAACCTTGTTGCAGGACCGATCCAAAATGACAACTCATTTCTTTTTATTGGAACAACCTACTAGATAAACAAAGTAGAAAGAGACTCAGAGAGAGGAGAGTGAGTAAGGGAGAGGGAGAGACAGACTGGGAACGTCCTCACTGGAGTGTTTTTCCTGGTAAACGCGTGGAAACTGAGCGCAGCATGATTGCAGCAGCAGGGGGTTTACTTCTGTGTATGTGTATGTGTACGTGTTTGTGGAAAACTTGTTTTATCAGCAGAAGAAGAAATTTATGTATATATATATATATATTTATGGAAATGCATTTGCAGCAAGCACAAACAAACACACGAAGTCAAGCGACAAAATCTTGTAAGGTAACTTAGGTCAGCATTTTGTTGTATGCCCCACCAAAAACTTTGTATCTCGGTTGCTGTGTATCTTTATACGTTTTGTATCTCTGTTTGCCTAGTCTATCAGTCGTGCATTAGCTGCGGACGGACTCTCGCCCTGCACCTACCCCAAAGTGAAAGAGCGCGAGAATCGACGTACTTCTTTTTGGATGCATAACAAAACGATTTCAATGCCCAGAGGGCCACAATTCGTTGACTGCCGCGACTGTATAAATAATAATAAAATGCATTTATGACTCTGATTTGGTGAGAAACAGCATTAAAAACACCAAACACTAAAAAGTTTGGGGCATTGAGCGACGTCTTCTTGGGTTTTCCTAAAATCCTTTCAGGAAACCTTTTACGCAGCCAAATGCGCAACGAAAATAGGTTGAGCAGTTGAAATAAGCAATAAGAATCGGGCGAGGCTGTTGCAGACGGGTGTGCTCGACGGGTGGACACCTATTTGTTAGAAGTAATCAAATTCAATTTTTTTAATATTTTGGATTTTGTTGTTGTTGTTGGTTGTAACACCAATAGATGGCAAATTCTTTATTATATATTTATGTTTTTCAATAAAAAATTGTGTTACTTTAGTGTTTATGAATTGTCAAATTCTATATGACTTTAAAAATATTAAATACTTTGCATATGCTGTAGATAATTTCTATATAAAAGACTTGAAATTGCTGCGTTATATTGTATTTGATTTCTTTACCAATTTCCATATCTTCAGCGCTACTTATTACGAATTTGCTAAGGTTTTGTACTCAGAGATCTCTCCACTTGCAAATTTATAAATGATATCTAAATTCTTATATGGAGAACCTTAAAAATGTTCATATCCTTAGGTTTTAAGAGACTAAATTATTGTTTGGTCATATACCGTTAGTTATCTAGTTATAATCCATTTATAAACCTAAAGATATAAATTTAAGTAAATTTAAACCTACATATTATATATAAATGCTGTATCAAATTTCGAGATTTCAGAGTACAGTATACCCACTCATTTAAAAAGTGCGTGGTATACAAAAGGAGAAGACAATGAAATGTTAGGTAGTTAGAGTCGCGGCTTAGGGACTTGACAGCCTTTTGGGTACAGCCTGGCTCACAGGTAGATAGATTGGGGGCAGTCAATCACAACAACGCCGCGCGGTCGCAGACAAATTTATTAGAGGGACCAGAGCGTGACCCTTTTTCGTTTATTATTATTGGAACCAAAATCAAGAAACTGATGAAAACAAACGCAGAGAGCGCAGAACACGTGTGCAACTACAGTTGATATCCAGTTTTCGGGATTGTTATTCTGGTTTTGGAGTTGACTGTTGTTTTTTTTTTCTTCTCAGTTCTAATCGCAACCACACTCGCTCCGTGTTTCGTCTTAGTCGTTGCCATCGTTGTCGTCGTTGCCGTCTTCGTTACCTTCGTCGTTGTCTTCGTCGTTGGCGTCGTCCCCGCCGTCTTCGTCTTCAACTTCTTTGTTGGTCGGAAAGGTTCGTGTATCCCATAATGCGTATTTCTTGCCCACTGTTTGCTGCCACAAGCGCAGCCCGCCGTCGGCCGCGGATGAGGCGTAGACCTCGCCATCGGGACTGTACTTGATGCAGTGCATGTGGCGCTCGTGGGCATTGAAGACCTCTAGGATTTTACCCGTGGCATAGTCGCACTTGTAGATGCAATGGTTGCTGCCCGCACAGACATACGTCTTCTTCTCCGGGTGCAGCGAGACGCCGATTACGCGCACGGGCATCTTACGATGCTTCAGCACCTCGAACCGCTCCACGTCGACGAAGACGACACTGCGCCCATAGGCAATGGTCACAGTGCGTCCATCTGCACATAGCTCCACCGACTTGGCATGATGGGGAAGGGCGATGGAATGCGTGTGCTTGCCGCTGACCCGATCCCACAGCCGTAAGGAGCGATCATGCGAGGAGGAGAGCAATGCGCGATCGTCTCGACAGAAGAGCACATCACGCATGCCACGAGTCTGGCCCTCGAACGACATGGGCGAATCTGGGCGCTCCAGAGTGTACAAATACAACTCCTTATCGGTGCGGTGGTCCGTCTTGCGATCCAGGCAGCCCACAGCCAGATACTCCGAGTTGGCGCTCAGCGCCACGCAACGCACAGTCGAGTTGACCATGATCTTGGTCAGCTGCTTGCCATCGACCGCATCCCAGATGCGCGCCGTGCAGTCCTCTCCGCCCGTGGCCAGACGAGTGGCATCTGCATTGATGTCCACACTCAGGATGGGATCGCCGACCTTCTCGAAGGTGCCCACCCAGTCGCCAGTGTCGCCGTGCCGCAGCATCACCTGCCCATCATGGCAGGCAGACGCCAAGTAGTAGCCCGACTTGCAGACCTTGCTGAACGCCAGCTGCACCACATCGCCGTTGTGACCCACACAGTTCACGGGCAACTGTGTGTTCGAGAGTCGCTTTGCCATTTTCAAGTTCTGAACTTCAGAAATATTACGATTTTCTAGGATATTGAGTTAGCAAGTATTTCTGTACGCCTTAAGAAGCTATATTAATATTTTGAACAATATATATAAACACGCGTTATATGAACAATACGATCGGAAATACATGGCAAGCTATTTTATTTATTTATTAATTTTTTTTATAAATACTGAGATTAGGTATTTCAATGAGATGAGGTTTTCAATGGAAATAAGTGAAATTGATATAATTTAATGTTCAAATTATTCATAGGATTCTTAATTTTTAGTCTATTTCACCTTCCACTTAAAAATATCTCCTAACAAAGAATATTTTTATTACACAAAATATGCTCCAGTTAATAATGATTGACAATTAAAGCATTTTATCTCAGTGTATGATATGAAGTAGTTTCACCTAAATAAGTTATTTTGACGTACTCTTAATCGAGTCTATTATAATGATTTGCCATTTTAATATGCGCAGAATTATAAATTACGCGAACTGATTTACATAGATACACTCAGAGAGAAGAAACTAAACAAAATACATATGTTCAAAGGATTCTCAATATATTTTTCAAGAACCTTGGATCGAGCATATAAATATTTTCAATGGATCTGAAGATATGTGAAAATCATTCATATAACTTGTTATTGTCCAAAATATTTAAATTTAAATAATATATAAAAGTTCTGTGTACGGAAGGCGTGATATAAAATCTGATTAATAATTTCATTAATAAATATTAGTCAAAAGAATAGAGATCAAACTTCTGATTATTTACAAAAGAATTTCAGTAATGATTGCAATGTTATTTCTATATCTATTATATTTTAAAATTCACAGTAATAAAAACTATTACATTTATTATATGTATAATAAATACAATATTCTAAAATGTACTATAAAAGTAACAAATATTTTTTTATACTCCGAAATTATTCTAACATCACTATATCGACCTATATTTCTATAACATTTTATAAATAAATGTGCATATTATAAATATTAATTCTTTAATACTTATATACTTTAACGTTCATTACAGTATCTACTAATATCATTTCTGTAGTACATATAATTTTCTAAAATGCAGTATTATAATCATAAATATTATTTCTGTAATATCGATAATATTCTGAAATTCACTATAACGACCATAAATATTATTCCCATAATACTCTAAAATTCATTATGAAGAACATGAATGTTATTTCTATATATATAATATTCTATCTTCCATTATAATGAACATAAATATTATTTCTATTATGCATATAATACTCTAAAATGCATTATAAATATCCAACGAAGTTCAACCTCATTCTTCACTACAAAGTTTGGCAGAAGCCAATGCAAATTGCTCACCATCTTTCGCCAATTTCCGTTGCCTTCGTACGTCAATTACTTCGCCAAGTAGTTGGCAGTGCAAGTTTGTCAAAGTCCTGCGGCTAACTAGTTGCTCTATGCATATTAGCCGAGTGTGAAGCAGACAAGATAATTAGCATATCGGATGAGCTAAGCAACTGCTTGAACTCTGTGCTTGCACTTGCGACCTATCGCAAGTACATTATGTGGCAGAAATTTTTGGGGAAATCCGTTTAATTTCCTTAAATATTTTCCAGCATGACAAAGGATAAACGAGGACGAGATTCAAGTCAATTTGCGGTCATGTTTTTGTTAGTCTTGCGGTTGGCAACGCCAAGAAACGGGACGCCGTAGCAGGTAGCATTCAGTTATTGCGAAAGGTGACAGCCAGGGGCATTGTCTCTGTTTGTCTTGTGCGCGTGTGTGTATGTGTGTGTGTGTGTGTTCTCAGGTGTCATCAGCCTGACACACTGAATGAAATCCTCTTGGCGTAAACCACTTAAAGGCAGCGCACGCGCTTCCCAAATTTCTCACATGTTGCCGCCTGCAGGGCTCGAACGCCTTCGTCCTCTGCTTTTGTTAGGCGCCTAATGAAAGCAAAACGTTCTGAAATATGAATTGAATCTTCTTGAGTGCATTTAATATACATTACGCTTTTGTACTCCCCTGCCACGCCCCACTGCTGACAGCCACACGGCCGCGACGCCTTTAACTTTACCTTGTTAATATCCTGCTGCCAGCGCCGTTTGGCTTCCTGCTGCCACCCAGCACCCAGCACCCAGTTTCCAGTCCTCCATCCAGTTCGCGAGTAGTTTGCATTCAGCTGCTGGCCAAAAAAGAATATATATAAATTATACAGATATATATGTATGTGTATGTGTGTATACTGCATAATATCCGCCGAAACGTTTAACTCGGATTAACAAGTGATGACTGATACGACGACGATGAGGACGACAGAACTTTGGCCGCCCTGCTCAAAGACGCATCCTTGACGCTGTGTGCTTTTTATTAAATTAAAAGAGCTGTAGCCAAGTGGGCGGGCAGGCTGCATAATAAGCACACAGGCAGCCGGAGTTCTTTACTGACGCCTTCTTCGATACGCTTAGCTGCTGGCTGAGAGCTGACAGGTTCTGTTAGCTGAGATTATGTGTCGATTGTGCTGAGGCTGTTGAATTTTGTATCTGAGTGCCTGGAGTTATGCCAGAGCTGAAAGTTGAAAGCTAAACAAGAAGTCACAGCAGACACAGGATAAGCCAATATTCATTTCAGTAGTGTATATATATACATATACTATATAGGTTATTATAGTAGGAAAAGTAATAGGAGGCAGGAGAGACTCGTTTGCCTACAGTTATCTCTTATAAGATGTATATAGTAGTGGAGGGCAGATGATGCTGAGAGGCTATGTGCTTCTATCCTTTCCAGATGGAAATTTGTGTAGCTTCGTCTTTCTGCTGTTGACTGAGATCGAATAGTTCTACAACTGATCAAGCTCTCTTTATGCTAACGAAATTTATCTCCATAAAAATTAATTTTGGTCTAATAAGATTATTAATATAAGATTATTAGTCAAAATTAATTTGTTATAGAGATAAATTTTGTTAGCATAAAGATTGCTTGATGAGTTGTAGAGTTATTCGATCTGAGTCAAGAGCAGAAAGATGAAGCTACATAAATTTTCATTAGAATGAAAATTCAATTGTTAAGATTATTGTCGATGTTATGATAATCATATATATTCTTTATATTATCAGAAATATCTCTATAAAAATAATAATATAATATAAATTTGATTAGACCTATATATAAAAATATAAAAATTATACAAATTTCCATTACGATATAAGTAAGTAAGTTCTTCATATTTATTATGCTTATCATATATGTGCTTTGATAAAATAAAAAAAATATATATTCTGTACATTATTATTACGATTATCACAAATATAACATAATATATATACAAATAAAATATATAATAAGAAATTAAAAAAAAAGGAAAAGTCTAATATCCCGTTCAATATCTCAATGGTATACTGCCTTAATGGAACCCTCCTGACCCACTATTCCAACTTTCGCTGCCAGAGCCCGCAGGCATTGCCACAAAACAGACCCAGACACAGTTCCAAAATGTGAGGCATCATCAACAGCCGTTAAGAAGAAGCATTTATTGAAGAAGCATTAATAATAATTAGTACAAATTTAAAATCCAAAAACTCAACAAGGAAGCACTACTTCAAAAGCAAAAGGCAAGTCATGCCATTAATGATAGTTTACTTTTTTCGTTTTTATTGAAATGGAAATGGAAAGTAAGCTAGAATTGGGGCGTAGACCAAAAAGTGCTTGGATATACTCGAAGCGGAAGCGTTGCTTCATTTGTCGGCCTGTCGGTGCGGAAATGAAGAGACGACGTCATCATGGAGATGAGAATGTGTGAGCGCTGGGCGTGGAAACTGAAAAATTGGCTAGCGTCAGCGGAAGTCCGACGAAAATTTTAGCGCTCGCCATCAAAATATTTACAGTGCCTCATAAAGTTGCGCACTTTATGGCAACTCAGCGACAGCATATATGTGTATATATATATAAAATGCTTTGCTTTCGTATGTAATTGCATATAATTTTTATAGAACAACGAGAAATCAGCAAGGGGTAAGACGGCGGCAGGAAGAGGAGTGGCACACCCATTGATAATGCGCCTGGAAGGCAGCGAACGGTGCATCCATCTCCGCATATGCCCAGCGATTTCCCAGTCCCTTTCGCTTTTGGCTATGCGAATGTGTCAAGACAAATCAATAAACTTCTAATTTTATGACGGTGTGAGCAGCAGCAGCTTCATCTATAGGAACGTTACAGATACCGATCTGTCAATTTCTATTGTCAATTTGACAATTGATATCTCACACATCATTTGGCTCGAGTGCGCACAATGAGATTGTTTATGTCGTCCAATAGTTTGGGGGGTTGCTCGCGCGAACGTTTTACCTCCAATCGATACGAAAATTCGAATACCAATCGACCTACCCAGGTATCAACTTTCTTACCTTTCTCCGGCTGCTCCGAGGGTTGTGCGAAGTTCTGTGTACACATATTGCGGTTTTTTTTTTGTATTTTTTTTTTTGGCCAAAATAATAGAAATTGGCATCATTTCTGCTGGCATTTTGTCCAATTAACGCATTACTGGTCAGAGTTCAAATATGGGTCCATTGATCCTACATTTATGCTGCATTGACTAATGACATTTGGTTTGCATAATCCGCATATTTGTGTCTTTTGGGTCAGCGCATTTTGTTCTGGTCGAGTGTGTAGCTTGTGGTTAGAAATTTTAAGATGAATGAGAGATTTTGGACATGGTTTCTTATAGGGCCGAGTGCATGAAAGATCATTATTTACTGTGATTGCCAAGGATTTTTTAATTGAAGTTGCATCATATCTCTTCAACAATCTCTTAGAGTTACCATCTGTAAATTTTCTATTCTACCAGACTGTTCTTAGCTTATGAATCTTTAAGGTATCATCAAGTCAGCTTTTAAACCACAAAGATTTCTGTATACTAATATTTATCAAAATAATATAAAAAAATCTATTTGAATAGCCTGCGTTCAAAGCAAGTCAAAATTTGTTACAGTTGAGTATTACTAAATAAGTAATTCAATAAATTAATAAAACAAATACAGTAATTTAGTAATTCAGTAATATCTGCCTTTTATATTGCTCTGGAAACTGTAGCCTATAGCTACATACATATATATAAACTATTATATATTCCTTTTAGAAAACAAAACCCATCGCTAAATATATTATAAAATGTCAGTTGAGTTCTTTCAAAGACTCATCAAAACTTTTCCCATCACTTACCCTGGCTGGGCAAGCCGACACATCTTTGGTTTATCCCTTGTAAAACTCGTGTAAGCCCCGACTAAATTATGCAAAAAAAGAGAATGGAAGAAAATCACGCTCTACATCATGTTAAGGACGCCGCTCAAGTGATCAATCCCAAGGAAAACCCATTTTTGACACTTTAAAGAGGCGAGAGAGTGCAGAGTGAAAAGAGAGAATTGCAACCAGTCTGCGAATTCTCCACGGCTGTCGCATCGGGAAGAGAAACTTTCACTGATCTCAACGGACGCGCACATATCAATCAAAGTTCGTCTCGCTGTCGGGAATTATGTCACTCGCTTACTCAAATTGCACGACTGATGGCAGATGACGGTTAGAACTGATTTGCATAGACTGCTGAGCAGATGTAAGTTGAGTTTTCACGCAAAGGGTGGTTGGAAAAACCTGAGGCCTGAAGAAAACTTTAATTTTTTTTAGGTTTTTCATGCAACTTTTTGTGTGATTTCTGAACTGTCAGCGCATCAATCATAGACTTTATGTTTATATGAAAGCAGATACCTTTTAGTAGATATTGCTTTTCACACAAATTCTAACAGTTTTTTCATTCCTTTAATTTTTTTTGTATGCAATTAAGGTGAGCATATTTAGAGTAGCTTTAATTAAAATATGTTATATGATACTTTTGTTCTTAGAGGTCCAAGTAAGCCTTAAGGGTAGTTCCTTTAAAGTGAACTGCAGCTGTAGCTGAATATTTTCACAATTTGCCTGACTTGCCCACAAGCTAATGAAGTTATTTTCCGAACTAGCCCACTATTGAGCTCCAAGTTCTTTTCAAATCCCAGGCGCCATATATCAATCAATTGTCTGAGCTGCCTTAATGATGATTTTATAATGGAGCAATGGGCATTAAATCTAGCTGATTGCCACTGGCCAGCTGGCCGGGACGTGGCTATAAAAATGAGTAGCGAAAACTCGGTTTTATAGATTTTCATCCCATTTTGTATGCCTCGAACGATGTTTATGACCAGCGCAAATTGGTTTATTAAATTCGGGTACAGCTGTAATTCACATGTCACATAACTTGGCATTTCGGCTTGTCGGAATTGTCGGAAGCCCGGGAAAAGAAGGAGAGATATGCCACTAAGACAACCGAGAGTTGTCTTAGTTTTGGGTAGATGTTATCTTTCTGTTTCTTCTTGTCAACCTGAGGAGCTGCAATCGCTTCCTGTCGCACAGCTAATTACGCGAAGGATAACAATGCCCAAACAGGAAGCGGAAACTAAACTGTTTGCTTGGATGAGCCTCTAGTTAACTCAGCGACTAGCCAAAAGGCAATGTCACAACAGACAAACACTTAGCACACACTCGACACACACACACATACAACTCACGCAGCTAAGCAAATTTAAATTACGTGCGCGTCGCTCCGGGCGCATTCATTAAACGTCTGCCCGATAATTAACGCCCTTATGCAGGACTTTCCGCTCTATGTCCCTAGCCCGGTCCAGGCAAACACAAAATACGTGTATATGTATATATCGGGCATATCATTCAACAATGCTCAACGTCCGGCTGGGCCAGGCAAAAACTGTCCCCTTGGGCCATTGTGACTAATTGATTTGCCCAAGCATTGTCCGCACTTTTTCTTAGTTTTTCTCAGTTTTTCGTAGTGCTCCGACTCGAATCGACTCGCGAATTTGCGGCGGCTAGTTAATCGTATTGTAATCTCTCTCAAAAAGATTTTTAAATATCCTACGTCTCCGCTGTAAATATCAAATTTACCATGCTCTTTCAATGGAAAACTTAAGGGCTATCATCAAGACTTCTATAGTCAGCAAATGAACTAGACAATGGCGCAGATTCAGCTATAATAAATGGAATTACTGTGAAAAGCGATTTTTGATTGATATACGATTTCAGCCATAAGAAACTGTGTTTAGGTATTTAAAAGAAATCATTTTAAGAGGAAAACATTTGCAGTAAATATTTTGATAAGATTTCCCTTAAATATTCGTCATTTAATCTGTTAGTTTTGTATTTATATAGTATTAGTAGTTATGTAAGGTTGGACAAACTGTTATACAGGTAGGTTAGAAAAATAATTGAAAAAATAAATTATTAATTCAAAATTAAATATATAAATATAAGTACAAAACATAAAAAAACACCATATCAAAATATATAATGGTATCATTATTTAGTGCCCGATTGTTTGCTGTTCCAATCGTTTATGATAAAGTTAGATAAGAATTCGTTGTGATTCCCAATTTTAAGTTATGTTATGTTTTAGTTATTAAAAATACTGCTTGCAATTAGTTTTCGTATTCTCAAGTTCGTAATTTGCATTAGGATGGTATCCAGATGAGTATATTTGCCAATGCATAAGCATCTACTTCGTACGGAAAACTAAAAGGTATCAAAAATCCAAAACTTAACAAACATTTTTATTTATTTCGAGGACCAGTACCAATACCACATGTCCTGAAATCGAATTTTCAATGGACTTAGGACATACAAATAGTTTTAAAAATGTATCTATGATGACTAGACTAATGATAAACTATGGTTCTCCAATAATTGAGTGAAAAAATGTTTATATTTATTTGGCACCGAGTATTTGAACTACAATTTTTGCAGTTTGAGTTAAGTTACTTTAAAATTAACTTATCCTAATTATACATACCGATGCCTTATTTTATGATGATGCATTGAAAAGCGAAGTTGGTCTATGTTGCTTTCTATGAGCGCATCTAATCTAACATTTTCTTATTATTTATTTTTGTTTTATTAAGCAACTTCAGTTCTTTTCGGTGTTACAATTTCAATCTTTATTAACATATATATAACATATTATTTTCCGCTTTCTTTTTCATCAGCTTTAAACTAACAGAAATAGTCTAGATATACACAAAACAGAATGCATTGGGCGTGTTATTTATAGAAGCAACAACTCTGCGCCCTTTACCCTAGACATGCATAATAACATGAGGCAATATTACAATTTTATGACCCAAAGACTCTTCTAAGGAAGTCATCTACTTTGCTGCGTCACTTCGAGTTGTCTGCACAACAAAAATAAAATTAATATTTTTAGTTCATTTGAAGAGTTCAACAAATGCAGCCCACGACCTCATGCACTCCACGGAGCACAGCGAGAGAGAACGGGAAGGAGTGTGTGTGAGAGCGAGATGGACGAGACACAAAGACATTTTCGGCAAAAATTATTGACCCGTGCGGCGCATTGAAGTGAAGCAGTTTGGAAAATGCTCAAGTCACAGCCGATGCATGGCTCTGACAGATAGAGGCCGCCGCCAAGAGGCATCTCGAGGGGGGTTTACACACGTAAGGAGAAAAACTGGCTCAAGTGGTTTTTGGCTCTCGAGCAACCCTTTGCAGCTATCTGTCAGGGATTACATGAGGATTTTATGATTGTCTCTTTGCCTGAATGGAGGCTGTCGCTAACAGTTGGCCAGGCCAAACATCATGACCAGTTTGCTAGGCAGTTACAGCGGAGGGACGAGGAGGGGCTGCACCGAAGGTTTCACTATTAACTGGCCAATGCCCGCAGCTGTTGAGTTCGTGATGCTACTGCGACTTGTCTCGAGCTTCTGCTGACTTTATTGAAATTAATTTTGGGAGGTAGACCCTTTTGTTTTAGAGGGGCGCAACCACCCCGAGTGTATACACCCTCTACCCCCTCTATACTATCTCTCTCTTTCTTTTCTCTCTGGCCCGGCAATCACTCAGAATAATTATGTTGCATTGTTGCAGCGACTTTTTCCATGTCGTAATGATTCAATTAACGGCACAGCTGACCATTGGCTGGGTTTCGTCCATCTCTCTCTCTCCCTCTCTTGTCTCTGAACATGGGAAAACAAAAGGGTAATGCGGAAAATAATAACTCTCAAGCGCTTTCTCTGATTACACGTTTCCTCTTCTTGCTCGTCCATTGTTGGCTCTCAGACTTGTCATAACTTTTGGCTACGAAATTTATGTGCCCGAGTCTCCGGCTTTATCCTTGACTTTGTCTCCTGTTGATGGTCATTTGAGATGCGTGAAAAGCATTTGTACATATTTCGTTTTTCCACAGGGTTGAGTCAGGTAAGAGACTGAGCCAAACTCACCAGCATCAGCCAAAAATTAACATACATTCCAAATGGCATAAGAAAAGTTCGTTAGCTGCGGATATCTGGGTTTCCATGAGTTGAATAACAATTTTTTAATTAATTTTTTGAAATTGCAGCTTCCATTTGCAAAGACTTTTGATGATATTGTTTGAGACTATCCTTTGTACAAGAATTTATAACAAATTAATGAACAAGAAAGTACAAGATAGAAAACAAAGAAGAAAGAAGAAGAAAAGTGAAGATATGCTGATGAAGACCTTTTACTACGAAGTCATGGTGTATGATTATTTATATACTCATATAGTTCTAAAGTCCTATAATAACGTATTCCAATTTTGTATGGTCTGGAGCACATCTTAAGGAATAGTAAATAGTAGTAAATGTAGTTTGCCTGTAAAAATTATTGACATATTTGAAATATTTAGAATATAATTCTTCAGAGTTTTAAAATACCTTGATTTATATTATTATATTTTCCCTGAGCTACCGCAACTATGTTTGTATCTTATCACTAGCTTCAAATTATTTTAAAAGTTCTTTATAAATCTATTCTATGATTTACAATTTTGTCTTTAGTCCAAGTCAAAAAAAAAGTCCTTTGTGAGTTTCAATTTATTTGATTTTCAAGGTTTTTTTAAGGAATGATGACATCCACATCTAAAATCTATTGAATAATCTTTGACTATGTAAATAATATTTATAATAAATTTTGAGCCAAACTTGCGACTAAATTATCCCTGACTTAATATAGTAAATTTTTTTTTAATTTTTTTTTTTGGACATGAAATATACTAATTAAATTATTATACAAAAAGATATCTCCAATGACACTTAAAAGTTTAGTGGACTCAGCTTTAAGATGTCTCTAATAACTTATTGCAGTTAAAGCAGAAACCGATTTTTGTTTAGTTTAAACTATATTTTCATTGTATTAGATCATTATCAAAATACTTATGCCATTCCCTAGGCTAATATATAATTTAATTAATTTTGCTATATCTATTCAGTTTGTAACACAAGATGTGACTAAACTTGACATAAAAATGTTAAATATAATATAAATATAATAAAATATAAATTTCAAATCATATAATATAGCAACTATTGGGATTCTTTGTGCCTCTAACTGAAAGCATGTGAGTTGCTTTCATAATTCATAAACAAGGTATCACTAGCGCAACCTCTAGCACAATTCCACGTATTGCCACACAAGATAAGTGTAACACTCTCCTACACATGAACACGAACACGACCAGAATGACAAAGAGCCGTGCTCAGAGGCCGTCCTCTCAGCTGTCCTCGTTGATGTCCGCAGCTGACGGCGACAGTTGGCTGGTTCTCAGTTTACGCTTGAGGCCGTATCATGTCAACGCTTTGAATGGCATTTAACTCGGGCTAACCTGGCGCTTAATGTTTTCTAGGGTATTTAAAAGGCTTAAGCTTTAATTAAAAGGTGAGGCCGAGGCAAATGAAAAGAAAAACTCGGCACAGCTGTGCGCTGTGTGGGTAACTGAGAGCCAAGAGCCCAAGAACTCGGTCGAGGAACTGAGTCGAGGAACTGCTCGTTACCATTTGATCTACGCGTTGACAGGGCCTGCTCTGTGCCCGAGTCTGAGATCCTTATCGTCGGCGATGTGAAAAAGTGCAGTTAGTAATCGGATACTTTTATTGCTGAAAGGATAAACCGCAAAATGCTTTTGTATGCAATGGCCATAATATAATACATTTTATAAGTACTCGCTCTCGCTCTTTGATACACTCGCTACCCAGTGAGACTGTTTGACAAAGGGTCGACTGGGCTGGACTGCAAAGAATGAATAAAGGTATGATGAGTTGAAATGAAAGTCACAATTGTGGCAATGGCTGAATATGTTTATATTTGTCTTGTAAATTTTCCTTACAAAGCTGTCAAGTTTTCCGTAGTTCGATTTGGGCATTCCTGGTAGTCTTTGCAAACAAAAATCCTGGTATGGTATTTTATAAATATTTTTCTATTCATTCAATCTCTCTGTAAGTCCTAATTTTGAATTTAATACGAATTCTATCTTTAATACAAGCAATGTAAAATGATGTTATATGTATAATTTAAAAATGAATAAAATTTAAGGACATCCAAACGGATCTATCCCGTCTATTTTAACTAAAGTACTATGTACAAATGTTGTGTTATAGGGTATCAGTTAGTCAGCTAATTAGAAACTCTTCATTCTACATTTATTGATACACACATACACTTCCAAGTTACTGCCGAATGTATTCCAGGATATCTGCAAGTCTGGTAGTCGTGTCCTGTCTGGCCTTATATCAAACAGACTTGCCACCTCTACCCCCTTCGTTATCATATATAGAGAGACGCATAAGCAGCTTAAAGCCGTCTCCGCAAAACTTTACGACTGGCAACTGTTGTAACCATTTCGACTGATGGCAATACCAAAGGCGTCTTTTGTTTCAGTAGGAACCGCAGCGACGTTGGCTGGGAAGGGCGGGAGGGAGGGTGCGAGGGAAGCCACAGCAATGCTGTGTGTGAAAAATAAAATGAAATCATAATAATTGCATGCAGCAGCAGTAGCGGCAGCAGCAGCGGCGGAAAAGGGAATTCGAACTGTTGGTAACTGGGACATAAATAAAAATACTTTGCCATAAAATTGATGGATTCGCTGCGCGCATAAAACGTACAAAGTAAGCGCCAAGTTGATCGACAGCATGAACAAAAAATTACAAAACTCCAAATCACATTATATACAAAAATGAAATGGAGAACTGAAAAAAAAAATATATAAAATAAAGGTGTCCCAATGGCCGGAAGTGAAGTTCTCCTGCTGCGGCTGCTGCTGCTGCTTCTCCTTCTTTCACCTTAAGTTAAGCACATTAAAGCGGTAACTGTGCATTATTCAAATACAGGCCGCAATAAGCACATTAACGGGATTATGCATGGCCAATAAACGGTCAGAGAGAGAGAATCAGTCCTGAGAAGTATATTACATATGCAAAAGGATGAGTAGAGGAGGACAACTGAGAGAGTCAAGGATAGAGAGGGAGAGAGGGGGAAGGAGAGTTAGGCAGTTCTGGCTCTATAAGATTGATTCCAATTTAGCTGGCATATAGATAAGAGTTCAAGAACTGTTAAAAAGAGAGAGAGAGAGAGACGGAGAGAATGCCACAGACTAAAGATCTTCTCTGAAAAGAACAATCCAAATCCAAGCGCGAGTTTAATTTTAATTCGTTTTAGGGTGGTTTCTCCTCTTTCATTATGTGCCCTATCGAAGATGAAAGGGTTACAGTTACATCTCCACACACACACATGCACTCTCTGCTTTAATAGAGTTCTGTCAGTTGCGAAAAAAAGGATCGTCACATTGTTCGAACTTGATGGCAATATGATGTGCATGTTAAGTAGCTGTGCGGAGAATGGGATTTACGTTCAGGATATTCTCATTTTGCCATTTTCGCGAGTATTGAATTACCCCCTCCTCTTCTTCTTCTTCTTCTGCGCCTTCTTCTTGCTGTGTAATAAAATGTTTACAAATTTTCGCAAATGATTTTGCATTTGGCAATTGAAGTTTCTGCAAATGCTGTAAGTGATTTATTGTTTGGGAAAGGAAGAAGTTGCGAATCTTGATGACTTTGTTAAACATGCATAATAGATGAGATCTTAAAAAGAGAAAGGGCCGATGAAAAGGTGTGAGAAACAACAGTATTTACTAAGATTAAAGACAAGAGAAATGTCTTGTGCAGAGTTAGGCTGGATTGAGTGGAGTGGAAATGGTCAGGGTGATTGTATTATTTACAAGATAATATCTTGATTAAATTTAATTAAAAATATAAAATATGTTTTTATAAAAAAGTATTGTATTTCATGAGCTCTGACTGTTCATATAATGCTAAAACTAAGCCAGAAGTAGGTTAGTTTGTTTTTATGCTCTACAAATGAATGGTATTAAAAGAATTAAAAAGCATATTAAAAAATATGAAATAAATTCGTTATGTTTATATTACAAATGAGGCTAAATGTTCAAATCCTAATCTAATGAATTTGTAAATCTTGTTGTTATTAAATAATTAAATTAAGTAAAATACTTGTGTGGGTCAGATTCTTTATTTATTTTTTTACGATTATATCATATACTTTATATTTCATTTACTGGAGTTTTCAAAAACTATGTATTAAAGCAAAATTTAAATATAATACTAAGGACTAAATAAACTGTATTTCGTTAAAAATATGTTGAAAATAGAAATCTATTGAAGTAATTTTCTTTTACATGATCTAGTTTGTCAATTAATACCAGGATCAAATCTATATATCGTCTTTAGTAATTCATTAAGTCAATAATAATAAGTATTTATTTACAAAAAATAGTAACTAAATCAAATCTAAAGCTAAGTATGGATATATGGAAATTCTCTAAGCAATCCAACTCGGCAACAAATTAATATATTTTTAAATATTTTCAAACAACACCATTATTTATGTATAGATACTTAACCGATATAGAACATAGCGACTACCTCATAGATAGATTTTATTTTAAGTAGGATACACTCGGACTTTCGCTGATTAAGTTTGATTAGTGTAAAAAACATTAAGTAATAAACGATTTCTATTGGAAAACAAAAAAGTATTTCAGATTAATACATTTATTTTAAATACAATGATAAGGCTATTCAGCTGAAATTCAAATAGTGTTGAAATAAAAATGCAAACTAAATCTTTTTAAGAAGAATTAAGAGGAGTTCTTACAGACATTCTCTAAGTCACTTGTTCAAAGTTCTCAGAGTTATAAAATAAGCCAACATTAGATTAAAAACCAAATCAAAGGAAAGAATATAAAATTCTGGCCCTTTTATGAGGAGAGAAAGATTATAAAGTGAATCCTATTGCTTTTATAACCATAGCCTCAACTGCCAGTTGATCTTTGAAAGGTAACCTAACCCAGTGCCTCACATCTGAAAGACATCACACGTCGAACAATCGCTCAACGCATCTGGATCTTAAAGAAGCAAACGGCCGCAGCACATTTTTATGACTTGATGACCATCTTTTAATTGTCTGGGAAAATGCATTTTATCGCTGGAGTGAGATCAGGGAGCAGCAGCAAAACGATATCAGGGCAGTTGAGGCCTCACACAAGATGGGTGCCACGGCAACTCAGGGGGAAGCAGCAAAAATACGTTACAAATGGGACGCTTCGCTGGCGACGGGGACGGCGACGGCTAAGGTGAAGGCGAAGGCGAGGGCGAAGACGAACGAAGAACTGCGTGGACAGCGCGGAGTTGGTCAAGTGCTGAGACTTTTAACGCCCCGCTTTTTTTTAAATATACCCTAATTTGAGAGTAACCTCGACTAAGCGATGACGGAAATAAGTGGATCGTGAGGAAATATATTGGGTTTCGTGTGAACTTGTTGATCCGAAAGATATTTCATAACTAGAAGACTTCAATTTTGCCATGAAATCATATTCAACTAGATAACGAAAAGTCTTCGATTGTGTATAGGAGTTAAAAGAATCGAATAAGTTTGGGTAACTATTAAAATTATATGTATACATATTGTATACTAGACTGATTTATTTCTGAGTTCCTTTAGGATTTAAATAAAAAGATATATATAGAACATCTTCCATACACATTATTTATTTTATGACAACATGTTTCTCAGTGTTTAGACCTTCAATAATATACGTATCTCCAACTAAAGTAGTATATATTATTATTTATTATTATACATAACAGATGTACTGATAAATTCCTAATATTAAACATACTAGATATATTGTACATAAATATTAGATATATTATATTTATTAGTATAAAATATCTAACATTTATGTACAATATATGTATGTAGTATGTTTAGTATCAGGTATATATTAGTATATCTGTAATGCATAATTTATCTACCGTATATCTAGTAGCTTTAGAATCTCTAGTATAGTATGTGTATTTGGTATATTTGATCTAAGCCAATAACATATTACATCTATTATACCTAGTCCACTCAATACTAGTTATATTTTTAATACAATATATATAACGGATAATAGATATCCAGAAATATATAATTTAATTATTTTTGTATTTTATTGGTTTTAGTCCTTTTAGTTTTACAAATTCTTGTGAATTAAAATTTAGAAATATTATATATTTTATAAATTTAGTATATCTAGTACATATAGTATATCTGGTATATCTAGTTTATCTAACACATAAAGTATATCTACAATAGTTTAGCTTGAATATATCCTAGAATATCCAGTATATCAAGTAAATTTGGTATATATCTAGTGTATACATTTAGTATAACTAATGTATCTCAAATATTTAATATATCTTGTATATGAAACATATAGTATATCTAATATTTTTAATGTATTTATTAAATCTTTAATTATTATACATTACATTTACATTATACTTTAAATATCTATCTCCATTTATATCGTAAATATCATGCGTATTTGGTATCTTTAATACACTTGTAGAGTATTTAATTAAATTAAAACAATTTAATTTAAGAAATTAGAATATCTCTTAGGTCTACGAAATATCTGCCCATTCAGAATATATACAATTGTTATTATTTATTGTTAACAAGTTATATATAATCTATCGATAATATTAAAAATAAAAATGTAAAAAAATTTAATTTAATTACAATACAAAGTTAATTAGTAACATAAGTGAGTGACTTCCTCTCTTGCCACTCTAAGGGAAATACAATTAGCTTCAGTTTGTCTTCTTGGCAAGGGCATTACGCAGTCGGTGTGGTCGGGGCGCTGGCGACGCCCGCTTGTTACCTTTATGCTCATTGAGCAACGTGTGAATTGTAGGAAGTGTCTCTGCCCCGATGCAATTTTGATTTGAGGCCCGCAGGCAAAACGGCTACAGGTGAGCGACTCGCCGGAAACAGGTTGTTGGCCAGGGGTTTAGGCCTGGCCGAAGCCAAAGCCGAAGCTACTAATTGGCGAACGGCGCACTGAAAAGAATTGCTCGCAATTGCTCTCCTTCTTGTTGTTGTTGTTGCTGTTGTCGTTGTTGTTGGCCCAGCAAATGCAATCAAAATATTTACAGGAGGCGCAGCCAGTCGAGTGTAAGGATATGCGAAAGGTGTGAAAGGACAATAAGCCCGCAAGCAGACGAAGTCAGTTGAGCTGAGACGCTGGCAGAGGACAGCTGAGGCGATGCAAATGCAGTGCCCGAGTGCCCAAAAATCCAGGTACTTCAAGCTGCCGTGTCCTTTGCCGAGCGGTTCGAGTGTCTTTTTGTTCAGTTGTTCAGTTGTCCTGCGTGAGATTTATGCAGCGAAAATGTAAATGCGAAAAGTCGAAATTAAGTTGTAATCCTTGTAAATTTTGTTCTCTTTGGCCAGGGTAGAAGGGGTTGACAGCTGTCAAAGAGACACAGAGAGAGAGAGAGAGAGTTGGAGGGAGGGAGAGTGTGACTCACACCTTTCTGATTTGTCCTCGCAAGGACTCTCCGCAGACAAAGCAACACATTTGTTTTGTAAATATTGCGTTCGTAATTAATGCAGCTGAAATTTCCATATCGATAGACAATTCTCCGACTTCTGTTGATATCATTTTTCATTTTGCGTTGATAAATATCCTTTTTGCTCTCGCTCTCTCTCCTCCTCTTCCAGCTAACTGTTATTCAAATTTCCATGTCAGGGCACAGCTAGATTAATGAGCCGAATTTGCATAGGGCCAACTCGATGCGTCTGTTGGCCATCTGTGCCTTAATTGAGGGGCACGCGATCGGGCTAGTTCGAGCAGCAGCAGCAGCAGCTGCTGTTGCTGTTGCTGCTGCTCCTGCTGGCCATCCTTTGGGCCACCCTCTGCCCACCATATCGAGGCAATTACCACATTCCGTATGCTAATTCGTTGGCAGCCCACGCGACAGACGAAACCACACGCGATCAAGTTTGCAAGAATCTCTATCTGGGATCTCTATGAGTAGCTAAACACTATCTGTCTCCCTCTCTCCCATTTTCTCACTCTCTCTCTCTCTCTGTCTTTCGCTAAATTTAGACTCGCATCTGTTTAACTGTAAATTAAAATGCATTTGACGCAACTGTTCCGCCAGCTGCTGTTCTAATGCCACGCACTTAGCACTTCCCAAAAAAGGACACCCACACACACACACACACACACACACTCAGACAGAGAGAGAGTGAGTGAGGGAGGTCCTTCAATGCCGGATCTATGTTTTTCGAGAGAAACAACACATTTTCATGCTCGACTACCGTTCTTGGCCGCAGCCCAAAAATAGATTAGCCACAGCGAAAGGATATTGAACCCCGGCGCAGGATCTAGACGGAGGGTCAGTCGCTGAGCCGAAAGGCGCGTGCCTAGCGGGCATTGCACTAGGACACTCCAACAGGACCTTTAAATAGAACAAATGCGTTCGAAAGACGAAAGAGCGAGGCACGCTCTCAAGCAGATTGCCTAACAATCAAACTATTTATAATGCGACTGAAGAGGCAACGAAGGGGCAGAAGAATGTTTTTCGATATAAAAAAAGTAATAATTGAATATTATATAATATATTTTCATTATTTACTTTTAAGTTGACTCTAGTTATGTAAATAAATAAAGAATATTTTCAAGAAATTCAAACATTTTATTTAAAAAAAAAAAAATAAAATTTAAGCATTTGTAAAAAATAAGAATATAATATTAAGAATATAACACGGAATTTGTAAGAAAAAATAAAAAGTTTCGTAATATTACAAAAGAACTAAAAACTTTAAAGCGAAGCAAGCAAAGTTAAGCAACAATTATTTAAATGAAAATATGAACTTTAAAAAATAAACAAAAAATTAAATTTTATACTTTTTATACCCTGAGCCCATTGAAAATGGGAAATCAAGGTATAATTGTTTTCTGAAAATGTATGTAACAGGCAGAAGGAGGCGTGCCACACCCCATAAAGTACATATTCTTAATCAGCGCGACAAGACGAGTCGATATAGCCCTGTCCGTCTGTCCGTCCGTCCGTCCGTCCGTGTGAACGCTGAGATATTTTTAAGTACGCAACGTAGAGACTTGAAATTTTACATGAATACTCGATAATACCATACGCTGCACAAGTTTATAAAATGTTTTTTTTAATGTGTTTTTCAAGAACGGTTTGTACATCGTTTGAGCTAGAGACTTCAAGTTTGCTGTGTAGTAATATATAAAGGTTGAATATGATTTAGATTTAGTTTACTAAGTTTAATTAGATTATCATATATATTATTTTATTTTATTTTTTATTGATTTGATTGATCTTGGCTTTACTGTGTAAGAATTTAGTTTGTCTAGGGATAAGCGGGCATAAAACACAATTGTTGGATTAACAAAGACAGAGAATAGAAATAATAAGTAGATAGCGCAGCAGATGTATGTATGATAAATAGCATAGATAGTAAGTAACAAGCAGAAGATAAGGAGAGTTTACATGCCTGCATCCAGTTACTTTCTTATAGAAAAAGAGACTGTGCACTTGGATACCCTATAAAACAAATATATTTGTTTGAATTACAGATATTGATAAACGAAGCTTGAGAGTTATTTGATTATTGTGCGAATGAATTGGAAATTGATTTGCGTATCGAGTGATATATCGAAATAATCATCTTCGGAAAACCAAGGGCTAAGCCCAGCTGACAATCGAATTCCTTACTGTCTATTCAGACACTGTTTTTTGTTCATTTCGTTAATTTTTTATTTTAAATCATTTTTATTGTACAGTCAAGATTCCTAATAATTATTAAGTTTTCATTAAGTTCGCTAAAATTCCTGAAGAAACTCAACTATAAGCTAACTATAAAAAGGCGATAAATAAATGAAATTGTGATAGTACGAAATTCCAGTTCCCTTGTATTAATTTGGACTATATGTAATACCTATATGCGTTAGTTTTTTACATCAATTTTCTTCAGCTTCATCTCAGACATTTTGAAAAGTCGCGCTAAGAACACCGCTGCCACATCGGCAGATACAAAAAAAAATAAAAAGTCTGGCAGCACTTCTTTATTGAAATGTGTGTCAACGCTGTACAAGCGTTTCGCTGCACCGCAACCTCTTCGCCGCAATCAGTAATCGATGCTCCACTAACACTTATAGTTCAGCGCCCTTATCGAAATAGCGAACAAAGCGAAATATTAACATAACGCTGTTATGTGGCAACTTATACTGTTAAGCGTACAGACTAGGCCGTCTGGCAAGGCCGCCGCAAACTCTATTGTGAATCGCTGAGCACAAGCAACACTAAAAGATTGCGAATTAAATTTTTGGCAACAGCATTAGTTAAGGGCTGTTCGTAGAAAAAACTGCAAATTTGTTTTGCGGTGTAAGTGTAAAGTGTCTTCAATTGATTGATCGCTGCTTGCATTGCGTACTCAAACATTGTGTGTCGATCGAAATAACAGCGGCAGCAGCAACAGCAGTAGAAGTCGTACCAATCGTAGTCGTCGTCGTCGCCGTCGCCGTCACCGTCACCGTCACCGTCGCCGGACCCACACTCGTGCACATTTCGCAGTCGTCGTCGTCGACACGCTATTTTAGGAAATAAGCATATAAACAATATCGAGGCATGTCGCGCTCTGAGTCAGCCTCCTGCACCAGCACCAGGGCCACTAGTTCCGAGCCACCACTATGTAAGCGCCTAAAATTGGATGAAGCCGGCGAAGATGGGTTGCCAGAAGCATCATCGAGCAGCGGCAGCGGTCAGAAGCAGCGGCGCAAGCTCGCTGCCAGCAGCAGCAGTGGTAGCGGCAGCGGCAGCAACAACAACTGCGAAAATCACGACAAAGCAAACGACGTTGACATGTTGACAGAGACAGCTATAGTTACAGCTGGCAGCGAAACAGACGTGTGCGTATCGTCGTCTACTTCTGACACGGGCGCAGCGAATACGTCAAAGCATTCGGCTGCCGGTGGCGGGGACGTTAGTACTTCGTCAGCATTGAATAAGGAAAGTAGTAACAATTGTGCGTTGTCCTCGTCCGCGGCGGAAACAAATTTATTGGATACGGCAACAATTGCGCGCACTGTCAGCTCAACAAACTCCGTTAGTTCCACCAATAGCAATACACACAACACCAATACAACCACCACCACCACTAACAACAACAACAACAGCAGCAGCAGTAACAACAACAACAGTAATAACAGTGCAGTTATGGCTGCCAGCAACAGCAACAGTGGCGGAGACATCGATGAGTCGCTCTATTCGCGCCAACTTTATGTGCTTGGGCACGATGCAATGCGTCGAATGGCCAATTCGGACATCCTATTGTCCGGATTGGGCGGCCTGGGTCTGGAGATAGCGAAGAACGTCATTTTGGGTGGCGTTAAATCGATTACCCTCCATGACACAGCAACTTGTACGGTAAGTGGCTAAAAATCAATAAAATTACTCTGTGTTGCATCTCGATTGCCGCGCGCGCCAAACCTAGGAGAAATAGAAAAAAAAATAGAATCCAGTGTGCGGAACACGCAATGAAGAAAAAAAATTGATCACTCATGATTCATGATTCTGCAAAAAACAACAACAAAATGAAATGACAAACTCGCTCAAATTTTCATAGACCTCATTTTGCAGGTTATTTTTGCGTTTTGCCTAGTTTTTAACGCAGCAATTGGGCGAAAAATAAGAAGAAAAAAGAAATTGCTTAAATTTTTTTTTTCATTCGTTTTTTCTTCAACTTTTTGCTATGCCTGCTTAGTTCTCGCCAAAAAGTGTGCGAGCGAGACGACCAGTGCTTGCATGCCGTCTTTAATTGTTTTTGCACTGTGCTTTGCGCGCACATTCGCTTTTGTTTTACTCTGTGAGCGAGTACAAAAAAGAAAAGAAAGAAAAAGCAACGAATGGGCTTAAGCGGCATTAATTATATGCTCCAAAGTTGCTAATTTCATTTTCTTTGCACTGTACTTTGATGGAGCGCTGACTAATTGTGTGTTTTTCTAATGCACACATTCGCTTAACAGACGCATTAACAGCTATTTATATGCTTGCACAGTGTTGCCAGACAGCGCGCAGGTTAACAACTGTTATGCACATATCGCAACAAGAGCTTTCGTATAAACAGGTCACGACAACAGCGTCGTCTCCCTTTTGTCATCCCACCCCGCCATCGGGCCTGCATCCCCTGTCGGAAGAGTCAGCGACTTTGAACCGAATTTCACAATCTTGCGCGTTCACTGAACTCCACTCCACTTCAGTCCAGTCCAGTCCACTCCACTCCACTCATGTCTCTTTGCTAACCTCTTGTAACCCTCTTCTCTCACTCTACAGCTCAACGACTTGGCCTCGCAGTTCTATCTAACCACGTCGGACATTGGCAAGAACCGTGCAGAGGCGTCCTGTGCCCAACTGGCCGAACTAAACAGCTATGTGCGCACCCATTCATACACTGGCGCGCTCACGGACGAGTTTCTCCGGCGGTTCCGCGTCATCGTCCTGACAAATTCGGATGCTGTGGAACAGCAGCGCATTGGCGAGTTTGCCCATGCGAATAACATTGCGCTCATCATCGCGGAGACGCGCGGACTGTTCGCGAAGGTCTTCTGTGACTTCGGGGAGAAGTTCACCATTTATGATCAGGATGGTGCGCAGCCTGTGTCCACAATGATAGCCAGCATTACACACGATGCGCAGGGCGTAGTCACCTGCCTGGACGAGACTCGCCATGGCTTCAACGATGGCGACTACGTCACCTTCTCGGAGGTGCAGGGCATGCAGCAGCTGAATGGCTGCCAGCCCATCAGGATCAATGTGCTGGGACCGTATACCTTTAGCATCGGGGACACCAGCAGCTTTGATGAATACAAGTCGGGAGGCGTGGCCACGCAGGTGAAGATGCCCAAGACGATTAGCTTCAAGCCTCTGGCAGAGGCCGAGAAGGAGCCGGAGTTCTTGATCTCCGACTTTGCCAAGATGGATGCGCCCGCCACTCTGCATGTGGCCTTTAAAGCTCTAACCTGCTACTTGAATGGAAATAGCGGCTTGCCACGTCCCTGGAACGAGGAGGATGCTCAAAAGTTTCTGCAGCTCTGCAAGGAGCTGAAGAGCGATGTGGATGAGCAGCTGGTGCTGCAGTTTGCCAAGATCTGTGCGGGCAACACGTGCCCGTTGGATGCGGCAATTGGTGGCATTGTCGCCCAGGAGGTGCTCAAGGCATGCAGCGGCAAGTTCACACCTATCTATCAGTGGTTCTACTATGATGCGCTCGAGTGTCTGCCGGCCGAGGGAGTCACCGAGGCGGATGCCCAGCCGTTGGGCACGCGCTACGACGCACAGATTGCCATATTCGGAAAGAAGTTCCAGGATCAGCTGGCCGATGCGAAATGGTTCATTGTCGGCGCTGGCGCCATTGGGTGTGAGCTGCTCAAGAACTTTGGCATGCTTGGCCTGGGCGTGGGCAACGGCCAGATCTTTGTGACCGACATGGATCTCATCGAAAAGTCGAATCTGAATCGCCAGTTTCTGTTCCGTCCGCACGATGTGCAGAAACCCAAGGCACTAACAGCTGCCGATGCCATCAAGCGCATGAATCCCGATGTTAAGGTTACGGCCTACGAGTTGCGCGTGGGCGCTGAAACCGAGAAGGTCTTCTCCGAGGACTTCTTTGGCAAGCTGCACGGCGTGGCCAATGCGCTGGACAATGTCGATGCGCGCATTTACATGGATCGCAAGTGCATCTTCAATCGCATACCGCTGGTCGAGACGGGCACCTTGGGCACCATGGGCAACGTGCAGGTGATTGTGCCATTTGCCACAGAATCGTACAGCTCCTCGCAGGATCCCCCAGAGAAGAGCATACCCATTTGCACGCTGAAGAACTTTCCCAATGCCATTGAGCACACGCTGCAATGGGCGCGCGACTCATTCGAAGGCGTCTTCAAGCAGAACGCCGAGAATGCCGCACAATACATCTCCGATCCTCAGTTCACTGAGCGCATTCTCAAGCTGCCTGGCATACAGCCACTGGAGATCCTGGAGTCAATTAAGGTGAATTGAATGATCCTAATTTTGTATGTCCTCATATCTAATAATCCTCGTTTTGTTTATAGAAAGCCTTGCTCGATGACAAGCCGAAGAGCTTCGCCCACTGCGTGGAATGGGCTCGTTTCCACTGGGAGGATCAATATGCCAATCAGATCAAACAGTTGCTCTTCAACTTCCCACCTGAGCAGGTTACATCGAGTGGCCAACCGTTCTGGTCTGGACCCAAGCGCTGTCCCGAACCGCTTGTGTTTGATGTGAACGAACCGATGCACTTGGACTACATCTATGCGGCGGCCAATTTGCGCGCCGAAGTCTATGGCATACCCCAGGTGCGCGATCGCCAGAAGGTCGCAGAGCTGGTGCAGCAGGTTAAGGTATGGAATCGATGAGCAGATCATCTAGAGGGCATACTCTCATGCATATATATATATATATATATATATAATCCCTTGCAGGTGCCCGAATTCAAGCCACGCTCTGGTGTCAAGATTGAGACGAATGAGGCCGCTGCAGCTGCGGCTGCCAACAATTTCGATGATGGCGAAGTGGATCAGGACCGCGTGGACAAGATCATATCGGAGCTGGTGAAGAACGCAGACAAGAGCTCGAAGATAACGCCGCTGGAGTTCGAGAAGGACGACGACAACAATCTGCACATGGACTTCATTGTGGCCTGCTCCAACTTGCGTGCAACCAACTATAAAATCCCACCGGCCGATCGCCACAAGTCGAAGCTGATTGCTGGCAAGATTATTCCGGCCATAGCCACCACTACCTCTGTGCTGTCCGGACTGGCTGTGCTGGAGGTGATCAAGCTAATAGCCGGCCATCGTGACTTGCCCAAGTTTAAGAATGCATTTGCCAACTTGGCTTTGCCATTCCTGGCCTTCTCCGAACCGCTGCCGGCGGCGAAGAACAAGTACTACGAGAAGGAGTGGACCCTGTGGGATCGCTTCGAGGTCACTGGGGAGATGTCGCTGCAGGAGTTCCTCAACTACTTTGAAGAACAGGAGAAACTGAAGATAACCATGCTGTCGCAGGGCGTCTCCATGCTCTATTCATTCTTCATGCCCAAGGCCAAGTGCTCCGAGCGCCTGCCCCTGCCCATGTCCGAGGTAGTGCGTCGCGTGTCCAAGCGGCGCATCGAGCCCTACGAGCGCTCCCTGGTATTCGAGATATGCTGCAACGATGTCGACGGCGAGGACGTGGAGGTGCCCTATGTGCGCTACACGCTGCCCTAAGCCAAGCTACGACCCTCACCTACCCTAATCTTAATTGTAACAGTTAAATTATTATTTAAACAGAACAAGAGAGACAAATTTTTTTTTGGAGTTGTGCGTCATACGGATTTTACGGTATGTAGCAGGTTTGCATTTTAAAAAGGATAAACCGGAACGGACACACACAGAAACAAGAAAAGGATAACACACATCTCCCACGCGCGCGCACACACACATACACACCCGCACACATACACACACACACGAACACAACTAATCGATATAGAAATTATATATTATATATGTATGTGTAATCCTATAAGGAAATGGCAAAAATTGAATTCGCGTTACACGAAAGAATACAAAGACTCGACTTAAAAACAAAAACTTATGAAAGGAGAGAAAGAGAAAAACGAAACAATAAAAATTTTAAATTGTCTGCTCATAGGTTAAAAATCTCTTAAAACATGCAGCACTTTTCGTTTTCTTTTTTAAATATTTCAAATAAAAAAAATTAAAATTAAAAATCAGATTGTATTAAAGGCGAAGCAACTGAATAAAGCTGTATATTTCGTATGGTAAACGAGTCCTGGCTAATATCCTTTTCGGTAAACTCATTTCGTTTGAGCAGCTTTTGCATAAAACCACACGGCTTCCCCAGAGCTCTCTCAATTATCTCTGCGGCGTCCAATCTTAACGTTATCTCCGTAGCGCCGTGCCCCCTTCCCCGTCCCTCGTCCCCCGGCATCCCCTCTCGTTCTCGCCTTCCGTCCTGCCACTTCCATTATGTTTGTTGCACTCGCTCGCAGTCAGTTAGTAAAAAGTTACGTGACATTTATATTTTATGCCCCAAGACGTTTATGCCGTGTCGGTGGCAGCGACTGCCACAAAAGTGCAATTGGCAAGTGCCACCCCCTCGCAACCCCGCCCCCTCTCTGTCCCACTAAAGTTGTGTGCTATAATTAAATATTACACGCAATGCAACTGAAGTATTGCAAAGTTATGCAGCTTCTCTGCTTCGCTCTCCCTGCTCTGCTCTGCTGTGCTCTCTGCACTGCGGCCGGGCAAAGTTTTCCCTCAAATTATGCAGTTAATGAAACAAACTCCTGAGTGAAATACATCGCGTGGGCATCAGTCGACTGAAAACTGGAAACTGGATACCCAGCTGTATGTTTCACATGTACGTAATTAAATAATACAACGAAACTTAGCATTTTTTCTACTTGAACTTACCATTTTCTCTCTTTGTGCAGTGAACTTGGCTGAAAGACAATTTATGGGACATTCGCAAGATCGAGATAGCAGGAGAAGCCGGGATTCGCCTGGATCAACAGCTATTGACCAGTTAAAGCTCCGCATATTATATTTAGTATTATAAATTCAAATTTGGTTAGCCATAACAAATAGTTTCCTATAATAATGACAGAGATATTGCACACAGCTTATGAAAAATTGCAGCCCAACACAAAAAATCAGACTAAATCGCTTTTTATGAATAATTAATTGAAGCTGTCAAAACAAACAACCTCCACTTTATATGAGTTACGCTTACTTAGGATCTAAGTCATAGAAATCAGAATTTTAGATAATCGGGTATAAGATAAATCAATGAACAATCACTATATTTTAATAAGGAATGGTTTCGTGTTTTCTGCTGTAAGTATCATACTAATATTATTATAATTGGTATTCATATTGGATTACAACTATTTTTTTTTTTCAGGATTGGAATGCATTTCTGATAGGAATCATCATGACGAGATGCCTTTTTATTTGACAAAAAAGCTCTCTGGTCATGATAACTTGCGAATGCGTCGCAGAGACAGGGATGACAGTGCTTAGTTAGAGTACATTTGAGTGCTGCAACTGAGAGGCTAATTTAGTTTGTAAGAAATAAATGCAGTTGAAATGACGATCTGATGGATATTGCATAAGCATACTCCCAAAGCTCATTCACAAAAAAAAATGGAAAATTATTTAAATTGTTTTATTTGCAACGAATAATTATAATTTTAGTGATTTGCTCATATTCAAAATATAATTGTCAATATTATTATTATTATTAATATTATTATTATTATTGATATTATTATTATTATTAATATTATTTATATTATTATTATTATTATTTTTATTATTATCGTTCTTATTTTTTAATTATTTGTATAATTATAAATATTATTATTATTATCCACAACTTGTTCTGGGAAAACACAGAAGAGCCTAACAAAGAGGAGTTTTTCCCCTTTCCCCTAACTCAACAAAAATGAACAAGCAATAATCATTATTATTTTTATTCTGATAACCATTATTAACATAATAATATTTTTTTTGTTTTTACTCTGATTGTTATTTATTACTGTTATTGTTATCAATATTTTCATTATATTATAGACTTCCCCAATAGACAGAAACATATTCTTATTACTATAAATTGTAATCCTGATTATAATACCTTAAACTGCAAGCAGTGTTTAGTAATAAAATGAAGTAACAATTGCATAACTACATCAATATATGATCCTTTAAGTACTTTGTCCGCTATATCCTCTACTTTTGTAAAAATTATTGCGCATACATAATTAATAAGTAAGTAATTATATACTGATCTCACTTATTTATTATGAATATTTAGTCCAGTATTTCTGTGGGAAAAACTTTCCATTCTCCCGTATCGCAACGGATACTAATACATATATATTGAATACGTATGGTGAGCGCCAATAGCTCTTTGTGCTTTGAGCCAACTCATGCGAATGATTTTGTTCCACATTATTTTTTATTCTGCGTAATATTACTAACAGCATTAACCCAGAGATAATCAGAGAGATATACATGTATATGTGAGTTGGTGTCGGTTTTGCGTCAACTCCGCTGTCCAAATATCGGGATGAGTCATGGGAAATTGACAATACGTCAAGGGGAAGCACTCACCCAACCATGTCCGACGTAAATTTTAAGTTTGTCGATCAACTTAGCCAGGTTAGTCAACAAATGATAAACAGTTGATGAAAGTAAGAAGGTAAACTAATGCAGTATTTGATAAATAATATGGAATATACATACATATATATGTAATATGGAATATATAGAGTAGATTTTAAAGTCGTGCATCGCAATAGTTAAAGGAATTTAAAGAACAATAAACATACTACGGAATGTTACATATATATTAATATGGAATATCTAATTAATATAGAATAACTAAATAATTTTTAGAAGCTTTATACTTGCTAACAATATGGAATATTATATTAATATTAATATGGAATATTACATATTTATAATAATACGGAATACCTAGAGTTTATCTTATAGTCGTACAACGCATTAGTTAAACAATTTCAACGAGCCTTAAATATATCTCATTATCTGATTAATTGCGCCGTAAATCAGTTTTTTACAATACATCTTGAAGAGCATTTAAAATTCCTTGTTATCTACCGATGCGACTACATGCAAGTCTTTTGTGTGTACCGTCTCTTTGTTGTGCTACCCTAACAGAGAGTATAACGAATTTGTTATGGAATTCAGGGAACACCTGTGAGTATTTGTAGTATATGTCGGTATATGTATAGTCGGATGCTATGTTTATGAAACTTGCAGAGAATGTAACTTTCTCTTGCAAGAACTCCATAGATCGGGCATCTCAGGCTACTATCATAAATACTCTTGTATTATATAATTAGCCAAGTTCCTAATCGAAAAATTTGAGTTATCAAGCATTACTTTAGAGCAGATGCTCGATGTTCGACATCTATCTGTGCAGAAGAAATGGGAAAAATGTTCTGTTTTTCTTTTTGTATCATTAACAAATCTATTCGATTTAGCCACTGAATATGATAGCGTATTCAATGCACAGTATGTTTTGAATAATATATTTTCTTTTGTTTTAGTCTTTTATGTCAATTGTTGTCCGTAGTGCGTCCGGTGACGTCGCAAACCAGTTGGCTAAAATCCAAAAAACGTGAAAAATTTAAATTATACGCGTAAAAATTTGTGTTTTTTTCTCGCTATTTGAATGTGAAATCTCTCATGCAGTCTGATATTTTCACTTTGTTTTGAGACTTAATTAATTAAACACAATAAATTTTCACTGCCTGGTGACATTTTTGTTGATAATGAGGCAAAAACGCCAACATCGAATCTGATTAATGGAACGTTCTCCATTTAAATCGTCAAGGTGGACGCGCCGGCCATATGATGGACCCGGACTTGGGTGCATTGCACGGCTGCGTGGTCCAAGGGGAACGCGCACCACATCGCCACTGTTATGACAACAAATTTGTTTATTTATAATTTTTTATATTATTAATTGCCCAGATAGATGACAATTGGGAGGCCATGCCAAGGCCGCCGCTCACAATTGGAATGGCATTTCCTGTTGCCCCAAAGCCAAACTTTTACCTGCAGCTCTCGCTTGGCTCAAACATTTGATTACTCAGTGCGATATCCGCTGCCGAATTCATGTGTTTCGCATGTGTCAGTGTGGGCGAAGTTAATTAGTGGTTTTTATCACAGCTGTCTTGTCGTATTACATTGTTTTCTTTTAATAAACTATGAAATATCTGTATAAAAAAGAAACGAAATTTAATTGCTTTGTGTTCGCTTCACAAAGTCTAAAACTAATAATAATAAGCCCAATGAGCTTCAATGGCTGAGCACATTTGTACGCAAATAAGTGACCAACCTGATAGTTTTCGTAGAGTAAGAATATATATCCAATATTCTCTGTAATTGGGGTATTTTTTGGGCATACTGTTAGTTTTAGAAAACTTTCTATAATTTTCCTTCTTGGTGTCCTTATTGTACAACACGCACAACGGAATCTAGAATATAATTAAGCTAGAGCCATACGTGAGAGATGAATATACTAGGCCCAGGTGTGTCGCATAGAACGACCGCCTCGAGAGAAGTTTTAGTCACGATTAACAGCAATTGGCTAAAAACTCTGACCAAACTATTCAATAATAATATAATATAATATAATATAATATAATATAATATAATATAATATAATGTAATATAATATAATGTATTGAGTAATATAATATAATATATTTTTGGTAGTTAATGATCATTATCTGAGATTCATGCTATATTTGCTCTTTGATTTTATAAGTTTATATACTTATTGAGTATATATTTATAATATAATATAATATAATAATAATAATAATAATTATAATAATAATAATAATTATAATAATAATAATAATAATTATAATAATAATAATAATAATATATATAATAATATTAACATTATTAATTATATATAAATCAATGTATTCAATATTCACTGTAATAATCTCAAATACATATATATCTATTCCTTTTATATAAAGCCTTACTAATTAACATTTTTTTTATATATGTATATATTCAGTTACGTAAATAAACTAGAATATTATATTAAATATTTTTATCTCATTTACATTGATGACTTATAAACTCTTGTGGTTTAAGTTTAAGTAAAAAAAGTGATTTATAAATATTTTTAGCATGATTTTCGTAGAATTTGATTTAGAAATCAGACCCCACTCACTTCACCTGATCGTAGGGTATCTAAAAGTCCATCGACTAGCAACACCACCGCCTCATATATGGCAAATGGCAATAGTTGTTAAGTGAAATTGAAAATAGTTTTTCGTTTCCTGTCACGCGTTGGTCACTGTGTCGTCTGTGGGAATGGAACGTGATCGAGTTTGCACACCTCTAGAAATATTAATAGAGATATATCTATTTGTGTGTATATGTATATAAAGCAGGACATGTAAATCGCAAGTCCATTTATGAAAGCGCGCGCATGTAATTTAAATTGAGTCATCGTAAGAAAAACGAATAAAAATAAAATAAATTGCACAATAGGAAACGGTGGCAGGAACAGCAGCTCATTAGACATCCATATCAGCCTGACAACGTCGTTGGCGCCCGCCACTATATATGTAATATATATGTCGCTCAGCGAGGCACATGCTCCGGACCATAATTGATTTATGTCACGAACTAGCTTCAAGATATAACGTATTTATCAACTGCAATTAATGTGGGAGCGCAGTATAAAAAATCATGTATAAATATGCTTATATAAAAGAAAAACAATGAACAGATAATGCCTGACTCAGTGGGCATTGACATCGGCGATTACTAACCTTAGTCCCCCGTCCGCGTGAACTTCGCATCTTCGCATATGCACACACTATCATCACAGTATGTATAAGAAATCATCGCCATGTATGTATGTGCAGCGGATGTACCGATAAGTCAAGGCGTTCGATCTTGACCATGACAACAGTGCGAATACGCAATCAATATAAATTGATCGGAAGTTACGCCATAGATATTGAGTAATACTTTCTTATCATATTGATAATGTTTCGAAAACTTATTTTTTTATTTATTTATTTTTTTTTTTTTTTGGAATTACAGTCATATATTGTTTTGTCTTTTTGTGGGTCACGACGTGTATTGACCAAGCACTGTGGGGCAATGATGGTGGAGTAGTGAAATTTCAATTGACGATTGATCCCACAAGACCTTAGGACTGACTCGTCTCATTGGAGCAATGATACATATTTGTATATTCTGTATGGAGACCGGGGTCTAGGTCTACGACTATAGGCTTGCGCGGGTTATGAGCATTGGGTATGATTAAATGACAATAAATTAGACTTAAGTGAATGTGGATCACAATTATCGACAGGGTGTGAGCAACACAGATCAACTGAATACATATTGTTGGTGGTTTAGAAAAAATATGATTATGAGAAAAGTAAAATACACACATTATACACACATAAAATGCACACATTCGAATAAATATATACCCATATACTAATAAATAAACAATTTATATAAATTAAGTAAGTTCTTTGGGAATATTTAGAAGTAGAAATTATATAAATTAATTTTAAAAAATTCAATTATTAAATATATCATTCAATAATTTATTTTGAATAAATACATTTTTTATTAATTTATATAATTTCTAATCCTAAATATTCGTTAATTTATATAAACTATTATAAATATATTTACTAAAACTTACTTCTTCAATGTCAATTTATATTTATATATTTTATATATATATTTATATATTTATATATAGAATGTTAATAAATTAATGTATATTAATTTTAATTCGAAATTAAGAACTTAAAAGAAAAACATATTATTTGTCTATTACCTCTTAAGACTCTTTTAAGACTCTTCCGATGTTGTTCTCTCATAGGTTACCAGTTCTCTTTTAAGTAGTGCAATGCGGGAAAGGCCCACCTAGGTACGTTAAGTGCAGCAGATGATGAAGCAATGGTAAAGCAAAGCGTTCCATAGATAAACAACAGACATCATAGACAAGCAAGAAGTAATATTCTCTCTGTTTCCAGGCGCGCGTACTCTGCTGTGCACTTATGAGTGAATGGGCAGCTCTCTGGTGCAGCGATCGCTGTTCGCATTTACTCTTCGCGCTCTTTTTCTTACTCTCTCGCTCTCTCTGCTGAACACATTCGAAAACACGGTTTGTTTCGCGTTCGTTTTGCTGTCGCTCTTAGTGTCGGGCCGGCAACGAAACTCAGCGCAAGGCGGATAAGGCGGTCTAACGAGATTTTGTGCATTGTTTTATACGAAAAAAGAAGGATTATTTAAATAAATGTGTATGTGCTTATATTGAATACGTATGTGTAGCAAGATTGAAATAAAGAAGACGCCTTCTACAAGCTACGCGAGTCGCGTGTGTTGTTTTTTGTTGTTGTAAGAAGGTGCGTAGACAAAAGCAAATAACAACAAAGCAGAGCGTTGAACGTATCTCGTTGTGCTGTGCATGTGTGTGTGTGTGTGTGGGTGCGTGTGTGGGATTACTGCAACAAATGCTGCAGCAGCAGAAGCAGCTCCTTTGTATACGTATCGCGTGCTAATTACTTGTGTCGTTGCATTTACAAAGGCAAACACAACCAATAGCCAAACAACAACATCAGCTAATGTGCGTTTAATCGCGTGTCGGTGTCGTGTGTGCGTTTCGAAATTTTGAAATTTAAATTAATTTCATTACGAAAACGGCTGTTGTGACATCATAAGTAAGGAAAAGAGAGAAAAGCCAAAGCCGGAGAACGAAGTAGTTCCCACAACAAAAACACAAAAATACAAAAGCACAAAAACGACAAAACGAGCAAATAACGGTAACACACCCGCGGCAACTTCAGCTGCTGCTGCCGGCTGCTCGCCACTGCGCATGTGTATATTTAGAGCTAGCGCAGCAATCCACAAGGGGAACAGCGACAACAACAACGCGAAGCAAGCAGCATTTGAAGTAAAAGTGAAAAGTTCAAGCAGTAACGGTACAAATCTAATTTGTTATTGCTAGCACAAAAAGTTCTATGCTGCTCGCAGACTCTGCAGCAGCGGCAGCGGAAAGCGCAGTAGCAGCACAAAAAAAGTGCAAGTGTCTTGCGAGTGTTGCCGACTTCAAGTTATAACATACAAAAACTGTTCCAAGTGTTGCCGACTTCCAGTTACAAATACTTACATATTAGCATATGTAAGGAAAGTTGTTGCTTACAACCTGCCAGTGTTTCCCTGTTTGCATTTATAGGAGTACAAAAATGTGCTACACATGTGGATGCCTGTCGTCTGTTGTTCTTGTCTGTTTGCTGTTGCCAGCTGCAGTGCCCACTATTCATCAGCTGCAGACGCATTACAGCCACAACCATCAGCATAACAGCAACAGCAACAGGAACAGCAACAGCAACAACAACAGTAATAATAATCATAAGTATGAAGAGCAAGGGGAGCTGCAGCAGCTGCGGAGCAGCGAAAAAAGTACCGTCTCTGAGGATATGATGGTAAGTAGAAGTAGATTTGAAATGAAATTTATTTGATGAAACTTGAATGTTTAAGTGTTTATGTCCTATTTAAAAATTATTGGTTCGAAAAATTTATGAAAAAACATTCGATTGTTTAGTTCGATTTAAAGCTAAAGAAATACAATCAATACAATTTGTTGTTCTTTTTTTTCAAGTGTGCGCAAAACTATGTTAATGGCTTTTACAGTGATCCACATGCGTTTACAGTGATCTGTATGCTTTAGAGAAATGTCATTCATGATTATTCTTATCGGCTTTAAAGTATTAAGTGATTGCAGAGTCATTGACTTTTAGTAAGCAGCTTATAAGATGCATTGGGGCTGCTTTTCTTCATTTCCTGACATGTCAATATTCTTTCTTTCCTTCTGATCATGATCCTTATGTTATTTTATTCATCTATGATTCATTCATGGCAATAGTTGTTTCCAACCCTTAATACATGCGTCACCTGCTTGCTACCAATCTAATTCCCCGAGTTCATTAGGAAACTACCAAACACAACCGCAACACACAATGCAATGGCAAACAAATACAAAGACAACAGACAACAAACAGTTGCAAGAACAACAACAACAACAACAACAAAGGCACCAAATGTCTGTGAAAGACATTTGCTTCGCTGTAGTTTTGCCAATTAGAATTTGGAAAAGTTGCCTCGCAAGCAAATTGCAACAGTTTTCGCGACAGTGTCAACAACTTTATAAACAACTCAGCAGCAGCAGCAGAACCAGCAGCAGAAGCAACAACTGCAGCAACAACTCAACGCATTCGAGATAACATAACTTTATTTTACTTCACTTTCTATGTCAACTTCCGTTTCGGTATGCGGCCGCAATCGCCTTTGCCCCCAGTTTTTCATTCTCTCAACTCCAAGAGCAGCAGCAGCAGTAGCAGCAGCAGCAGCAGCAGCAGCAAATGCTCCTTCAACTCCCCCTATTTCTTCTGCTCCGTCGCCAACGACTTCAGCTACTCCCCTATCGTTTTGTCTTGGTCTTCGACTTCGACTTCCATTCGCGCGATATGCGTGGAGTGTATGTGAATAGACTCTGTGTGCGTGTGTGTGTGTGTGAGTGTGTGTGCTATGCGTTCAACAACCGCCCGATGCCTTGCTGGCGAAGCAGCAGCAGCCCAGACGACGTTGTCGCCGTAACTGCCACTGCCACGGCGTCCGTGCGTCTGTCCGTCCGTCCGTCATGTGGCACACACATCTCCGCTATATAAATGCATGCACACAAGCACACACATGCATACGAGCGCCGAGGGCGGTTCAATTAATAATCATAACTCTGCACAACTGTGTTACGCAAATTCATTGACATCAATTAATCAAATTTTGAATTAAATTTGCTTTTTTAATAAAATGAGATTTAAAGTCTAACTTTTTATCATGCATGATTTGCATAAATTCATTTCGATTTCTCAAATTTATTTAAAATTCAGATAAAAATTGTAAAAGTGCGATTTAAACATTGAATTTATATACAACTTTTTATGACTAAATAACATTTTTATTAAGGTTTCATTTCAGTGTGAAACTTTGAAACCCCTGTATGATACATTGACAGAAATTTGTTGTAAAAAAAAGTGTATGTGTGATCACTGTTATAAAGATGTGAGAGTAAACTGATGTGAGAACAATATTTTATTTATCTAAAAGTTTATCAAAAGTTATAAAATATGTCTTAATATTATAGACAACATTCTAAAAAATATATATAATTTCACTTAAATTATAAACTGTAAAAACAGGAAAAATATAAAAAAGTGAAAGTGATAAGAATCCATGTTTAAAATTATAATTATATTATAAAATCTTTACATTATATTACTATTATTATAACATAAGAAAATTTATAAAAATGTTAAAGTCAGAGTAGTAGTATTGAAAACATATTTATTAAATTACTTTAATTTGCATTCCTCTAGAGGTAATTCGAGTTTCCGGGAAGTTTATAATTCCAGGAAATCTATTTACTTAATTTTCGGAATATCTAATAGCGAATAAGAGTCCTCCCAGGTCTCGCCCTCAGTCATTTAAAGTTACTGCCCTCTCATTTACACACATACGCACACGCACACTCACACACACGCAAACACACTCATATGTTCATTGGCCTGTATAGCGCGATATATGTTTGTACGATATGTGCCAGTGCCTCGGGTCTCGATATCCTTACTAAATAAACAATATGCGGGCTCGATTGGAGGGCTGCCCTCGGCGTTGCAAGTAGTTTTTATTTCAGCTGCTCGACGTCTACTACGACGACGACGACGACGATGACGTTGAATGGTTCGCTCAATTATAATTTTCTCACTCTGTACTTCGTTTCGAGGGCCTTTAATAAATGTAAAAATTTTGTCTTTTTATATGTCTCATATATATACTTTTATGTTCTGCATGCCAATCCAATGGACATGTTGTGTAGTCGCGCTCATAGTGGGCGTACTTAGTGCCACTTGCCACGTCGCGTGTCTGGAACCCGGCATCTGACTCATCGGTTCGGCTTGGCCGCTCCGCGCCGGACCGGGACGAGGGGGGTTCAATGTCCTTAAGACTTTGCCCTGTCGCCTGAGTTCCTTGTGCCTCGCATACACACATTGCGCATATTTTGATTAAAAAATAAAAAAGACGCCGTCGCCTAATGAGCGCCTGGTCAAAGGAGCGCCGGGCGGGCAGGCGCTAGGGGTGTGGCAACTATGTTTAGTATGAATAACGAGTCCAATGTGAATATGAATGTGAGTGTGAACGTGAATGGGTATATATCCTAGCTGGGCAGACAAAATGCATTAAACGCTGGACTGCAGCCAAAATAAAAAGCCTGCATTGTGCGCTCAGCAACAGCTAACATATCGTGCATAAATATATAAATATACATATTTATATTAATAAATATATACATATATATTTACATGTAGCTATATGTATATACTTCTATATACGTACGTCTGAAATTATGCATGCAGGGCAACGCAGTGTGTATGAAGTTCGTTTTGGGATTTTGAGGTCATACACTGCAAAAGATGAATGTTGTTTCTCATCCAAGTGTGAGCGATAAGGATTTATTTTTTTTATTTTTATAAATAAATAAATAAATAATTTTTGAGCTTTTATGTAATAAATTAACCTATTATAATTACTAATATTATTTTTTGTTTGTTAATTAAAAATTTGTTCTTTGATGAAACTTATCTAGTTATGTAGTTTTATATTAAACAATTATTTATTATTGTATATTATAATAAAACAAATTACCAATCATTTCTAAAATACCTATTTCTATAACGCCCGGATTTATTATGAAAAACATGTATTTATTTATAAAATTTTATTTATTTATAATGTTAGCGCTAAATAAATATATTGATTATATTGATTTATTATAAGGTTAAATTTTGTATAGTTTTTATTTACTTCAAATTGAATATGTAAATCCAAATTAGTTTCGTATAACTCAAACTCTTAAAATAATAATAATCCAATGCATTTTTTAGAAGAAATAAAATTCGATTCGGGTTAGTTAAGGTAACTTAGCTTTGGCAAATTGCTTATAAGAAAACCTCAATTGGCAGTGCAGTGAATTCGTTTGATTTGAAAGTAATTTGTCCATAATTTAAATAATTAAGTTCCTTTTTTTCTGAGTGTACCGAATTACTGGGCAGTCCATCTGCGGAGAGTCGGGCAGCCTTATCTTTCTGTTGGTTCACTTGGAATAAGCATAGGCCCAGATCTGAATGCACACGCAGGCATATATATATATATATATATATATATATATATATATATATATATATATATATATATATATATATATAGATGTGTGTGTTTGCGTGCTACTGTGCGCTGCATTGGCATTTCTATGTGAGTTGCTTTTATTATACCTTGAGCCCATTGAAAATGGGAAATCAGGGTATAATGGTTTTGTTAAAAGTATGTAACAGGGAGAAGGAGGCGTGGCAGACCCCACAAAGTATATATATTCTTGATCAGGACGACGAGCTGTGTTGATTTAGCCCTATCCGTCTGTCGCGTCGATTTCCTAAACTAGACAGCTGAAATTTTTTTGTTGGGTCCGCGTGCTATAGCGCAAGTCAAGTTTGCTTCATATGTTCGATAGCTATTTTTGTTGTAATGTTGTCGATTTTAATGCTTATCGAAAATATGTTTTTAAGGCGTAGTTTGTACATTGCTTGAGCTAGATACTTCAAATTTGGTGTGTAGTTGCGTGTAATGAATACGGAGATTACGTAATCTTTAGATTTTGGATGCCACGCCCCATTCGCCCCCAATAGCCACATATTTGCAAAAAGCGCAAATCAAATACTAGAGACTTGTTCTTTGGCAAATACATACATATAAATGCCATTAATAAGTTGTAAAAGTTCCATTGCTAAGAAAAGTTATTAAGCAATTATGTTCCCATAGTATTGCTACATTGCAACCCAAGCGCGGTCGCTACGTCGACTGCGCAGTTGGTAGAGCGCGCGCTTATTGCGTGCGCACACATGTGTGTGTGTATGTGTTGTTTTTATGTATGCATAAAAAAAACGTAGAATGAGTTGATATTTGGCTCTTCACAGGGCTTAGGGTATCCCCTAGTCGAGCAGTCTCGACTAGAGCACCCTTACTTGTTTTCAGTTGTTATAGTTATTGTCGCTTGTTGTTGGCGTCTGTTGCATTGGTTGTTGTTGCTGCTGCCGTTGTTGCTGTTGCTGTTGTTGTTGCTGCTGCTGTGTGCATACGCAGTGTGTTGGGAATTCGTATTTGTCTACCCGTTATTTTCCCAGCACATTCATAATGGTTAATAATGCATAAAGCTCTGCCTGCAATTGCAATTTGTATCGGTGTAAACTGTTTTTGACTTTAGGTTTATGGAATCGTTTGCAGTTAATAAATTGAACAATTCTCAGTAGGTCGGTGCAGATGTTCATTAATTAATTAATTGGATAAATAACTTATTGAATGATAATTGCTTTAACTGGCTTCAAATCAAATTCCGAAAAGTCACATGGAAGCAAAAACTTATAAATTCATAATTCCGTTTTGGTTTTATTTGCTGATTATATTAGACCAGACGAAACAAGTTTCCGCTTCTTTCCCTCTCATATCTAGCTAATATTTAATCTTTTCCCTCAGCAACAATTTCACCAGAGTTAGTCATCTTTTTTGGAAGATTTGTGAATGAGAATCTCTGGGGCTTACCCACAGATTAATTAAATCACTTTCCAGTTATTACGCGAAATCGTATATTGTACAGAAAATCTTCCAGAATTTGTGATTTGAACTCGGCTAACACAAGTGTTGAGGGCCCACACAGCATTTGATAAATTGTTAGCAATTGAATAATGATAAATTGAACGGAAATATTTTATTGTAATTTATAATTGCATTAAACACCAACGGGATTTATAAGTATTGAGCGAAAATATCTGAGTATATATATTAATGGCAGACAGTCTGTGAATCAGCCTGACTTATGTGTATCTCAGCTCGACTTAACTCGACGCGACTTTCAATCGTCGTTACTTAATTAATTGAGTCACATTTAATATGTTGCGAGCTTAATTGATACCCCTCACTCTTTCTTTCTCTCTCCCTCTTTCTCACTCTGCCTCTCTCTGTTCTTTCTTTCCTTTTGATCATCGTTTTATGGAGCTACCATAAAATAATTATATGATCCCTCGCTTCTTCAGCGATTGTTCGCTCAGTGCATTCAACTGCGGATCAAAAAAGAACGAACATTGTCATTAGGCTATTAAGCGGAGCTTAAATAATTATTTTGATTGTTTTTTACTTCAATTTGTTTTTATTTCTTGTTTCTGTTTAAATGAAATGTTGGAATTGCTTTGAAATGCTTTAAGTGTGCCATAAAGAGCGTAAGCAGTGGCCGAGAATTGAGCTCCATCTACCAGGAAGCCATTAAACGCTCAACTAATTAAAGATGCCATGCATCAGCTGTGCCCAATATATTCGTATACATATATATTCGTATTCAAACCCATATACGTCCACAATATGATCTTCTTTTGGCACAATAAGCAGTCAGATGGATTCTCATTTTGATGTCCACCCCAATGATTGGGTATAATTAGTAGGCGCCTGTAAAGTCAAATCGGATTTAGTCATCGTCTTAATATGTGAACACACATGTTCATAAATATCATATGAGTGTATTTATACGTGTGTATTTCTTTGTATCTTTTTATTTTCGATTAAAACACATATAAATAAAATCATAATTTTACATAAATGTGTATCGTGTATGTATTTAATCTCATAATAAAAGAATTATCTGCTTAAATTATATAAATTATTCAGTTCGGCTCATTCAGTTAATAACTTACTTTTTTTCACTTGTTTTTAAAGATTATGAAATTAATATGAGAATTGTTAAGCTCATGCCATAATCAATACATAAAATGTCAAGAAAAATCATTTAAATATGTACTTGATAGGGGCTCAATATTTATTTTCAACGATTCATGAAGTTCACTCATATTACTCTATTTTATTTATATTTATTTCTAATCTTGCCTTTTCTAACATTAATATATAATTTGCCAAGTTCATGCCACAATCAATATTTAAAATTTTACAAGTCTATTATTTAAATACTTATTAAGGGTTTCAATAATTATTTGAACAATTCATGAAGCTAATACTATGCTAATAACTTACTATATATTAATTAATATAAATTAAATTCAATGTCATTAATATATTTAATTTATGTACCTCTTTAATCTTTCATTTCCTAACATTCATTTGTGACTAGCTGAATATTTAGTATATAAATAAGATTAGAAGCCAGTATATTGAAGTGAATAATAAACTTGTATTAAGAAAGCGGGCTTAAGATAATATTGTATATTTTTTGATTATTACGAATCAGCAATAAAATAAGATTTAAACACCTATAAAGTGAATACAACCTGTTCGAATCCTAAAGTACTTCTGAATTATATACTATGATACTTTTATAGATTGCATCTATTTATGTTGGTAAGATCTCTTGTAGACATTGCTCCTCTTTCGGACCACAGTTTGTTGCATGGGACACTTACTACTTATTTTTAGCCGAGAATATAAATCAAACTGAGCTCTCAACAGAGCTTTTATGGAATGCTAAGCAAAGTGTGCAAAGACCTAATTATTTTAATTAAACCATATTTATTAGAGTTCCCCTTTGCTCATTCCCTTTTCGTTCATTTATTGCTCTACCTTTACTGCAATTCGCAAACTAATTGCACGGTTTTAAGCATTTTTTTTATTTTGGTCATAAACTAGTTAAAATGGCAGACTGTTTTTTAAGCGTAGAGCATAAACAGGATTTGTGTGTGGCGCCCCCTTGCGGCCATGCGTGTCGTCTGCAGGCTGAGCTGCTTTATGAAATTTCGCTTTCAATACAATATGCCAGAGGTTTTTTTTCTATTTGCTCGTTTTCTATTTAGTTTTTTAATTGTCTCACGTAGAAAACTACACGCGGCCATTGAAAGCTCGGCTGCCTTTTTGGCTTTGCGTGGGTGTGTGTAGCTGCTGTTGTTGTTGTTGTTGTTGTTGTTGTTGCTCACATTGAAATGCAAGGCAGCGTAAAAATGTTCAACACAGTAGCGCAACAAACAAATAATGCCCAATTTGCATTGGGAATGGCATTCAGCGAAATAAACCGAAGCGCAAAAATGCATGCACTAAAAAAATATATATAAAAAAGGAACAAAATTCCATACTGAAAATAATGTAAGAAAGGCGCCAGCGACTGCATAATGCTCGTTCAGGGTTTATAGGAGTGGAACAGTAATGCATCCGTAAGTATCCTGTTCTGCCATGCTCTGTGGTGATACTGGTTGATATCTATAGAGAAGATTAAAACTATGGTTCTCAGACTTCAAAACTGCCGAAAACCATCTTAAAGTATAAGAGTTTACCCAGAAAGATGTCTAAATAAGAAGTCGAGTTTGCTCGACTAAGATATACCCTATACCCTGAACCCAGCGAAGTCATATATTCAAATTAATTATGCTTTGACTCAGCTCATTGCCCTGATCAAGAATACATGTATATATGTGTACTTAATAAAGTCTGACTTACAGTGCTTCCTTCTGTCTGTTTTATACAGTTCCATAAAAGCATTATACCCTGACTTCCCATTTTCAATGGGTTCAAAAAAGCATATGTTTTCAAGGACAGATGTATATTTAAATATATTTTAGCTTTGTCTGATCCACATGTAATATACATTCTACAATTCTTTTTTTATATATATATTCTGGTAATATTGGTATATTCGATAATATGTTCTAAGTCTCCGACTTAAATAGCGTGTGATAAAATAATACTTATGTGTCGAGACATATATCATTTTCTGGTTAATGATCAGTAAAATCTAAGCTGTAAAAGCTAAAAGCAACTTCAAGTCTTGAGCTTAATTCATTCATTTGATAGTCGCTCACCGCTTACAAAACCAATATACTCCATTCAATTCGTGAACGAGCATCAGAATGGAAAATTATATGCCGCACAAAAGAAGCAAACGAAATATAAGAAAAACGTGCTGTGCACAGTAAATAGGAAGTATTTACTAAATATATGTATATAAGCATGCCAGATGCATATACTACGTACGACTAAAGTACAGAAACAAAACAAAAATAAACTTAATTAAAAGCTGATAAGCGCAATAAATAAAACGCACCAAATTTGATAAGCGCGGAGAGAACGATGCCAGCGGATGAGCGGGCTGTCGATGCATTTTTCATTTGTTTTATGTGCCATTGATTGATTTTTAATAGCATTAGGGTAGCCAGCCGCACATAGAGATTGATAGGGGAGAAATAGGGAGGGAGCGAAAGGCAGACAGCTGCATTATCATCAGTGGCAGCAACATCATCGCCAGGCAGTCCACGTGGCGTATGATTGATGTATCCACAGTTTTAACTTCAGTTTGCAGTTGCTGCCGTTGCTGCTGCTGCTGCTGCTGCTGCTGCGACTGCTGCTGCATTTATGCATTTTGCGTATCCGCTTCGCATCATTATGACTGCGTACTTAAATATGAGAAATTTGTTGTGCATACAAATTTGGACAGTCAGTGTGTATGTGTGTGAGAGTGTGTGTGAGTGTGTGCATGCACATTAGCCTGCTCAAACCCCTTCTCTTGCCATAAGCCCGTTGCAATCTCAACTCAATCCACACTCGCATTCATTGTCCATCGGTCATGTGCACAATTTTGGTTAGCAATGACAATGATTCATGCAGACAAGGCTTACACACACACATACACACACACACATTGGGTGTGCACCTAGGTGCTTGGCAAATTGTGGGCGGCAAAGCACTTTGGCACACCCGTCCGCCCAGGCAAGGTATGCGGTTACATCGATCTGAGCGCATGTGTGTGCGCTTCCTACAATAACTCACAAATTGTCGATCTAAATGCTGTTGGGCTCAAAAGGCACAGGGCGGAACGATTTAAGAGCTGAAATCAATCCGAATTGTTTAAAGGAAATGATTGACTTTAAAAAGGCTTAAGCCCAATTGTTAATAGTTTACAGGTGAAGCAGTATTGGAGTAGTACATGAAAGATTATGAGAATTGCAAAGAGGCGGCTCTGATAAGAATTAGGCTGAGTTGAAAGGGCTAAGCACTCGTGGCACTTGAGCTTATGACGGCGAGTAACGCAGACAACTTATTCTAGTTTCATACCAAGCTGTTTAGTTAAAAATAGGTAAGAGTGCGTGGCTCTAGTTAGAGTTACCCTGAACCATTTAACTACTTTCTATATAAATCTCAGCCTATGCGTTTATATTTGAATAAATTAAATAAAGATCGCATTTATAATAGTTAGTTTTTAATACATAGTTGCAGTTCTGAGATTCATTCCATTATTTCTTATTTGTTCTAGTTATATTTATTCGAAAACTCTATTTATTTTTAAATTTGAGGTAAGTTTTATTTTTGTTAATTTTTTGAATGGACTCTTAGTGCAACAGATTAAATCATTTATTAACTTAACTTATTTGCAAGTTGTCTATATATGTACATATATATTTTTTCATTGTTTTTGCTTTACATTTTATCATCAGAATACTCATTTACAATGAGTTCAGGCCCGAATCACACATCTACTTTCAATGTTAATTCTCATAGACCAGCTAAAAGCCCGGCAAGAATAAGATCTCTTTGACTCTAAAATAAGAATGCGAAAATGAAATCTGTATTTTGTTCCCAGCCGGCATAAATAAATAAATAAATATTGCTAACAGTAAAACAAGTAAAAAGAATATTAAAATTTATATATTGGGTTATCTGGAAAATTGCCAATATTTTAAAAAATTATAAATGTAAATACATTTTTATTAAAACTTAAAATGAACTTTAATCATTTATATATTTTCCATTTTGTTCGATAATTACATTTCGGACAACCCAATATGTAAATATTTCCAATACTTTAACATTAATTTTTACCAATTTTCGAAAAATAAAAAAACAAATGCAATATATTCCAGTTACTTTCCTATAATTCATACTACAATATAAAAAGCTTTAAAATGCAAGTGGAGCAGTCAAATTTCTCAACATGCAACCACACATACACACACACACACACACAACCTCTAAGTTCTAAGCTCCTTAGCTAAACGAATATCTTCTAGCCACAGATAGGAAAAAAATACATTATCGAAATTGCAAAATCGTTATTGTTATTGTGGGCTAAAAGTTTTCAGCTTTATCTGCTGAAAAGGCGACCAAAACGACAGATGCAGTTACACAGAGAGTGAGAAAGATAGAGAGAGAGAGAGATAGAGAGGACTGTGTTAGAGGGAGCGAGCAAGACTCGACCCTCCATTAGCAGCAGAAAAAAGAAGATGCATAAAAGAGAACTATGCAGATTTTAGTTCGGCACTTTTTACACTCCCGTCCAATGGTGTCTTGGGCGTGTGTGTGTGTGTGTGTGTGTGGTATAAGTGTGCAATAAATCTAAGTAAAATATAAATAAATACACACACACACACATATATATATATATCGTTTGTAAATAGATTTAACAATAAAGCACAACAAATTTGGTTTTAGACTCCATATTTCCCTAATATGAAAAGCGTGCTGCTCGTGTTGGTATGTTTATTGCTGTTGTTGTAGTACTTGTTGTTATTGTTGTTGTTGTTGCTGTTTATGTTGTTGTTCTTTGTGCTGCATAAAGAATTTATAAACAAAAAAATGTACAGCAATTGAATTTGACCCAGTTTAAAAGCCTCAGTCTCCGTCTCAGCTGCTTCTGTTTGTGCGCTTTTGGTCTTGTTTTTTCTCTGCTTTGTTTTGTTTTGTTTTGTGTTTTTTTTTGTTTTAATTATCACATTCGTTTGTCTCTGATTGTGGCATAAACAACAATTCTTCAATACGATTTATTTTTGGAGCGGCACGCGAGCTAACGGGAATCACGCTTGCCGCGGGGGTCCGCTCAATAAAACACACACATATGACATTTGCCAAAACGACGAACCCCAAAAAATGTATCGAACTCGATTTTAATGAGGCTCATGCAACAGTCTCTGCAGCAACAGCATCAGCATCAGCATCAGCATCAGGCAGTCAGTTCAACTGCCTTCAATCGTTGGCCTCTTCCAATGAAATGCCGCTGAATTCTTGCCACAACAACAACAACAACAGCAGCAACAACAACATTAACGACAACGCCTTTTTGGGTCCAGTTGTGCATCCAGCAAGTTTCCTTTTAAGTGTCGCTTGGCTTCGCCATCAATTATGCGGCATGCTGGCCGGCAGCCTCATCCTCCGACTCGCACTCGCAATCTCTGGCTCAACCTTCGCTTTGTGTGTTGCATGTGGCAGCTGTCTGCCAAAGAAGGTGCGCGCCAACCAAAACAGCAACGCGGCGACACGTAGGTGTGTTGTCGGCTCTCGGTTTTGCCAAAGCGTTGACTGGCAGGCAGGCAGGCAGGCAGGGCATCAACGTTATGCAATACCCTGCACAAAAGGCAAGAGCATGGGGTATATTAGAAGTGCGTGTTTTTTAAATACATATACTTCAGCAAACAGGGTCTATTTGCTTTGTAATGGCTAACATATTTGCTGAGAGCAGTCTGTATACAAAATAACAGCATGGAGAACATTCTGTGTCTGTGTAATGCCAGTTTGTAGTTTTCAAATATCCTGTAATAGATACAATAAAAATAATATACTAGCCGTGTGACGATTGAATCTCTATAGATATTGACTGAGAACAGCCTCCAGAAAACTCTGGAAAACTCTGCACAAAAATGATAGGGCATATAAATGTTTTATTTAGTGAAGGTACAAACAGTGTTGGTCATTGACTGCGATACCCTGTAGATAAGTGCAGTTAGCTAATAAGCCTTGATATTTTTTCTTTGTGGCAGCTTAGCTCAAATTTCTTGAAGTGGCAAACCGGAAATGCTTAACAATACCCTGTACAGAATGTTAAAGGGAATCAATAAAACTTGTCCATTTAAAATAAAATGAATCACAACAAATTCCAAATAGTGATAACAACAATAACATAAAAAAGAATTTTTAAAAAGAATCTTTAGTTGTGAAATAAATGAATGTTGGAGATCGTAAGTAAAAATCTTATCCCAAAATTATTGAAGTAAACTTCTAGAATGTTTGACTGAAAAAGGAAGCGATAAAATAATAAATAAATTATAGCTGGTTCCAGCTCAGAAAAAATAAAGAGAATTAAATCATGATTAAAAAATATTTTTGTTCTTTAATATGTCGTATTATTTATTATACGTTATTCATCATTCCATATATGTATTACCCTCTCATAACAGGGTACCGCGAAGTTCATCCCCAGTCGCATGACTTGTCAACTTGCGGCTTACCTGTTTTTGGTTTTCATCATCTGCGCCGGCGCAACGCCTCTGAGTCAGTTTTTGTGTCGGTTCTGCTTACCGATTTCTGGTTACGGTTCAAAGTGCACAAATATTTGACCACTCATACAATCCCGCATTCTGTGGGCTTTACCACGAAAAGTCAAATACCCTGCAAATACCCACTGCGATACACTCACTTACTCACTCATCATTACTAAGCGGCGCAACATCATCTCGTCCAGTTAATTTAGTCAAAACAGTAGTCATACCTGCGGCTGTGGCTGTTGCTCACAAACGGGTTTATTGCCCCGCATTTAGTTATCTGCGCTTTGAGATCGGCTCAGTCGGCTGGCGCCTGAGCCTAATCCCGCTCTATTACGCGGCTCGATCAAGCACACAGCAGGTTTCTTGTTTGGGTTTATGTAACATTCGCAGTTGCGTTCAGGCAAATTATCTTTGAAATTCCGCAAAGGCGTGGGCAGAGCGTGTAAATTGATAGGCAAGAGAGGAAGTAAAAGTAAAGAAAAGTGAAAATTATAATATTTGGAAAGGAAATACATTCCAGACTATCATAGTTTATATGACAACTCAATATTCCCACTGAATAAGAATTATATGGCACTCGTAGAATATAAAGAATATATATAGATGTATCTCATTTTATGATATATGATCTATGGTTATAGAGAGAATTGTTAAGGGAAAAATTATAATCATAGATAACGGATACAAAAGAAACTGTGTTCTATAATAAATTAATATTGAAAATTAAAAAGAAATAAAGATTTAATATAGGAACTATGAATCAAACTTAAGATATTTTATTATTATTTTTTTATTTATTTAATAATCCTGAAATATATATATAAATATTAAACTGTGGAATAGTGAAGATAAGAGAAAAAAAGATAATTGTAATTAAGAGGTGCAGCAATAGAGTGAGGCCGATAAATAAATCGGATTTAACAATCGTTTCACCTTTGTCTAAGAAAAGTATTAAGTATATATCCAATATATATTATATAATATACTTGCTGGAAGATCAAGAAAGAGAAATAAATATTTGCCACTAATAGAAATATATAAACAGAGTGATTCAGATATAAACATATATATCAGCTTTGTCTAAGAAAATTATTAATGATTTTTCCAATATACGTAGAAGTCTTGCTGTTTATGCAGCTCATGGACTGATCTTATCCCATGCAAATAAGCCAAGATCATCATTAACAACAATCAACTATGCTTGACAACATGTTTATCCTTTTAAGACTTCACATTCCACTTTCAAGGCCGAACTTGAACTCTCATGTCTTGCACTGAGGAAACGCTGCACCTCGTGTTGTTTCTGTACAATTTCCTAGTTTGAATGCGTGTTTGTGTTTGTGAGTGCAAGCCGAATACAGTCTTGGCCCCTTTTGGTGGGCATTAGCATTTCAAAGCATAAACTAGCTGGAATATATATGGGCAAATTCAATTGAATTATTAAATAAATTGTGTCGCATATGCGAGTTGAAGCAACTCGTGGCCTCGAGTCCCCAGTTGAGACCCCGGAGACATGCACAGCGCCAGTTATCCAGGTCTCAGGTCTCTCGGCCTCTCGGTCTCTTGGTCTCTTGGTCTCTTGGTCTCAATGCTCAGTTCTCGTTGGCTATAAACACAACGCACAATATATATCAATGACCATATCGGGTGACTGCGGCTTAATGCGCCTGTTGCCAGCAAATGGTTTTAATGTCATAAGTTAAAACGAAACCTTTTACCCCAAGCATCGATGCTCGATGGTCGATGCTCAATGGTCGATGGTCGATGCTCGATAGTCGATGCTAGATGTCTGAGATGTGTATGTCGCTCGATGCTTGTCCAGTGTCGACTCCGATTTCTTGTCAGTTGTTGAATTTGCATATAATTGGACTGGAATCCGGGTCGGTCCGGGCCGCGCCGGGCCGGGCCGAGCCGCTGGCAGCTCAACTTGATTTGCACTGTAGCCATATGGTGCACTTCACAGGCGCCAACGGAAGGGGCCGTGGAGGCAGTGGAGGTTGGAGGTTGATATTGAGGTCTGCTGTCTGTCTGTAATTTCAGTGTGTGTATTTATTTAACCATCGTGCGAGTCATTGAACGGAAACTTTGTGTAAAGGCAACTCAATGCGATTGTGCATAAATAATGATTTATTTGTTTATTGCAAAATGCGCGCACAAATACGCAGTTAATCAATTTATTTATTTTGTTTTGTTCCGTTGTCTTTAATATGAACTCTATGGTGCCAGGGAGAAGCCTTGGCTTGCTGCTGACTTTTTAATGCACGCCATTTTCCATTTTCCATTTTCCATTTGCCATTTGCCATTTCGCATTTTCCCATTTTCCCATTTTCTCCGTTTCGCCGCATTTTCTATTTACACAAGTTGCTGCTCAGCTTTGCCAGCCCAGCTGTGGGCCATGATGACTTGTTGCTTAGAGTCCCGCGGCTGTTCAAGCCCACAACACCAGCCCCGCCCCCTCGGCTGCCGCTCAGTCACCGCCCTTCTCCGGCCGTCTCTGCCCATGGCCACGGCGAGTGGGCGTGTATCTCATCACTTTCCCATAAACATTCGAACTGTTTTGAAAGCCTGGGGGTTCGAGCTGGGGCGATATTGCAATTTACGTTCTGTGGTCTAATTAAAGTGCAAGTACAACTAAACTTGTGGCAGGTTGAGCCACGGTTTCAGGGCTAGAGACGAGGCAGAGCGCCCCTCGCTTCAAGTGCCAGCGCCAGCGCCATGCACATTGCGTGCTCGCTGTTTTGCGGTCAATTCATTTACTGGGCTCCAGTTGCAGCTAAGAGATTACAGCGTGTCAGCGTTATCGGCGTAGAGAGCACGAAAAAATAAAGCAGTCACGAGGCAAAATGCAGAGAGCAAAGCAAAAGCAATTCGAACTGAAAGCTACAAATTGTATAGGAAGATCGAATCATAGACGAATCATATACCACAAAAAACACTTGCTAGTTGGGGTATTTAGATTTTATGTGTCTCTTTAAGAAAATATCGTATAAAGAAAACCTAATTTTTTTTTTCTTGCTATTAAAATATTATTGTATACACAAGTTTTTATTTGGATAAATCAAAAATGACTTATTTGAAAAATTAATTAAATAATCATTTTTATATTTCACTTACGCAATTTATTTAAATGAATTCTTTCAGTTATAGCTAAACTAACAAAGTTTGAATATTTTTTAATTTATTATAGTCAACGTAAATATAAAATGCTGAATTTAAAACTGAATTATTAAATTAATTTACAATTTCAATAATTTATTAATATTTTTTTATTACTTATTCAAAACTTAATAAATAAATAGTTAATTATCTTAAAACTCAAAAGATAATTTAAAAACAGATCGATGAAGAATCGTTCATTTACAAGTGAATCAATTATAATTTCATAGCTTACAAATATAATTTTTTTAAATACAACACAAATAAAAATTATTTATTTAAAAATTAATTATTAACCTTCTTAATTAATAATTTGAATATGTTTCATATATACCATCATTCTTAGAAAACAACCTGTTATTTAAAACTGAATAAAATTCAATATTGCTTTAAAATAGAATATAGTTCATTAATTGTTTCATATTTTAAAAAGAGAATATTTTAAGTAAGAGTTAAATAAAAAGTCTTACTTTAATAATAATAATATGTAGTTGACCCATTTTTTAAAAATACATAAAAATGCATATTATTAAAAATCTGGTATATCATTAATTCAATTTTAAATAAAAGATTTTCTATGTTTATAAAATTAGTTGTATACATTAATGAATTAACAACTTAATTCTTAACCCTTAATAAATACCTTTAATAATGCACTTAAGTATAAAATTAACATAATATTTCGTGTTCAGGCACGACTCTGCGTGTCACGATACACTTCCCACTCGAATTGGCGCTGGAGCTGCCACATAGTGTTGCAATATAGTAAATATATCGTGCGAAGGCTTCTCATTCTTTGCATTTGCTTTTGTCTTTTGCAGTCGCCGGTTCATTTTTCTCGTATCTCACATTAATCAATGTTGATTTCAATTAATTTAACCATCTCTTCAGTTGCCAGTCATTGTGGCCGGCGTCCGTCCCTTCTGTTTTTTTATTAAACCGATAATACAACAACAAAAGGAGTAGAAAAACGAACGCCTTCGTTGTGGGCCGACGCACGCTCCTCGTTCAGCTCGCGCGTCTATGTGCGCCTCTCTTTTTTATTAAAATTTTGCAGTCTATAAATTTCCGAGAGGTGTTGGGCCTGGGCCTGGGCCTGGGCTAGGCCACTGCCAGATAGAGGCACGCACAAAGAGAGGCGGTTATAAAGCACGAGGGCGTATCTGGAACGCATGTGTTTCCCAGTTGTACATATATGATATGATACTTAAGTTTGAGATGGCAAACGGAAATGCGTGGAGGGCGCTCGACTTTCATTCAGACATAAATAAGTATATGCATAGGAATGCGATTTAAGATTGGGGTGAAGCATTTGCCCATCACACTTCGGCTTTGACGTAGCTAAGTGCGTGAAAAGCAATCGAGAAGTGCTTTATTTTTACAGAAATTTATTGCGGCCAAATCATGTAAAGCTATTGTTCTATAATTACCAATGTATGGGAAATTGAAAGTGAAGTCTTGACATTTTAATATGGTGTTTGCTCAATTTCTGTCAACAAAGAACTTCCCTAATTCTAAGTAGATATAAATATGAGGGGTTCTTTCAAAGACATTCATATTGATATTTATTTCTGCTGCTATCCAGGACATGTGTCCTTTCCAAACCCTCAATATCAGGTCTTAAAGCTTTGTACAAATTTGCATGCAATTTTATTGATAGTTCTCAAGGACAACTGCAAACAAACACACATACAACTCACCCAAACACACACTCGCCAGATGGCGGCCATTATCATTTGTCATGCTTGAGAAGCGCATAGAAAAGCAGCTGTAGCAGCAGCAGCAGCAGCTAGGAGTTGCTATAACAGTCGTAGCAGCAGCAGCTTGCCTGTGAGTGCATATTCCAGTTTCTCAATTGAGTTTTGAAACATCTCATTCAATGCAGCAGTGAACATTTTTTATGTGGCACACAGAGAGAGAGAGAGAGAGAGAGAGAGTGAGAGCAATGCGACCATTATATGATTGAGTTATGTTTTGTTGTCCCTGCGGCGCAGCTAACACGTAAAATTCTATTCAATACCTCTGCTCCTCTTGGGGAGGAGGCGACGCTCCTCGCCCGATTTCCCACTCGCTTGTGGCCGCCATAAATTTTGTGGGTAAAAACCTGTTGTTGTGTGTGGCAAGCAAGCCATATCATGGCCATATCCTGTCAATTTGGCCCCGCTGCTTGCCTTGCCACCACGTTGCATGCAGCTCCTTGCGGCTGCTGCTGTTGCTGCTGCTGCTGCATTTTCGTTTTTTGCGCATTTCTCACAATTTGTTGCGCCTGGTCGCTCGCATGGCGTTTGACTTGACTCGACTTGGCAGGCGAACAGGCTAACGCAGGCTAACACACAATCCTGCCCTCCCGCCTTCCCTCCTGCGCCGCCTGCTTGGCAAGGACAATGTGTCGCCTCTCGGATTTGCCTGGATCGAGCTGTTGCCTCTGCATCTGGTTAGAGTTAGATAGATGCGCTCGTTTGTTGCAGTTGCTTGTCATTTTTATAGGTTTGTTTGCGGCTCAGTCGAGTGGGCGGCTGTTGCTGTGTGTGTGCGGGTGGGATGGCTGCATCCCTTATTGGTTATTGGTCTGCCTTTATTAGTTGCTGCCTGTCGTCGCCGATGCCAAGAATTATGGCTGTCAATGGCCATTGGGCCAATGCAGCCTCTGCTGCCAGATAAACCAATTTGATTTGTTTGTGTGGCCAACTGCTATGCCCGCCCCGCCCTCACGCCCTCTGCCTGTCCTGCCAGCGCGCCGGTTGATTAAAACATATGAGACACTCGCTCGCACCCGCACAGCCCCGCGCAAGGCTATTTGCTCAAGTAATTGAGTTAAGTGACACAAACACACACACACACACACACACACACGCGCGCGCACACTGTGGGCCTCATTTAATTGTTGTGTTCTTGTTGTCCATTCATAATTATAATCCAATAAAATAATAAACATATCGCATTGTTCAATTTACTTTCACACACACTCTCTCTCCATGGCCAGAACTTCTGTCACGCCATCTTAACTAAATTAAGCCCAAAACATTTATGGCGGGCTACGTTTACACTTTCACAATTGGTTTGATGCCCTGTCTTTGGGGTGGAGCGTGGGGTATACTCGCTCTTAAATTCATTCCATACCTATTTTAGTTTTGGTATTTGAGTATTTATTTAGATATTCACTAATAATTTGGTTCCATTACAATTGCATAAAAATAAAAATGAAATATATATTTATAGTTTTGGTTCAAAAGGATTATATTTTTTATCCACTTTTTATGCAGTCTTAATTCTTAATCTACATAATATTATTATTAATTCATTTTAATTTAATTTATAAAAAATATTTGGAATTTCTTTCTATCATTTCCTGATGTAGATTTCCTTGTGTTTTCTTCCTGTTTTATCCCTTCTTCACTCCCTTCTAGTCCACTTTTCCGAGTCTTAATTCTCTCACCATTTCCCCATCTTAAGTTTCCTCTTACTCCATATATTTATCTTTCCATCTCTATCTCTCGTCAATTTTTTGTAAGATCTTCAGAAATAAAATGTTCAACTTGTTTTTGTCTCCGCGTTGTACAGGGCATCTCACTGTCGTTCATTTCTGCATGTTCTCAACTTTTCCTATTCCCGTTTGCTTATTGGTTTCTGCGCTTGTTATTATTTCTGTATCATGATTTTGTTTACCCGCCAAATGCGCACGTACCGCGCGTTGCACTTTTTACTATGATTATTATTTTTTTTCTAGTTTTTTTTTTTATTTTGCTGCTCACCTGTTTTATTTATTTATTTTGTGTTTCTTTTTTCCTTTGTTTTTGTTTGTGTCGCTTTTCTATTAGCCTGAAACGTCGCTTGACCACGTACGACATGCACAGAAGCCAGCGGCTTGCCATGCCCCCTCCGGCACTATGCCCCGCGCGCTTCTCTTTTCGATTTTCAAACACGTAGAGCGCCAGCAAATTTCCCATTTCCCATTAAAAGCGCAAAAGGCCAATGCATAAATGATTGATCCACCCCATATACACCTGGACCCTGACCGTACCGCCAGCCGAAGGGGTTGACGTGCTTCCGTTGGGCCCAGTGCCAGAGGCTCGTGCAATTCATTCACTTAGTCACTCACACACTCACTCATTGACTCAGTCAGTCATTCGGCCATTCATGCACTCACTCATTCATTCATTCATTCATCGGCTATTGTAGTTTATTATCGGCGTCGCAGCGAGCGGTCATAAAAACAAAGCTGCTCATCAGACCCCCGCCAGGTCCGTCCGTCCGTATCGTTATCGGTATCTGCGACTGTCTTTAGCCGCCTGACTGTATCTTGTCGCTGGGCTTGGGCTCGGGCATGGGTTCGGGTCGTGTATCCGTGACACACCTTGTTTAAGTAATATTTATGGCAAATGGCTTCGATTAACCAAATTGACTAACAGCTCTGGGGCTTATTTGTTCTTGCTCCACCGACAACTTGACTGCTGAAGAACGGCCGATTGTCCATTTCTCATTCCTCTTCTTTAGAAGACTTCTTTAAGTCTTTGTACATGTATGACTAATGCTGGTGAAGTTGCTCTGATCAAGTGATCTGTAAAAAACTTGAGTCTTAGCAGTTGCTTTTAAGATGTGGATTGGGAATTTGAAACGACTTGAGTTAGATTATTCCACTTTCACTAGAATTTGCGTCACAAGTGAAAGTTGTAGACTTTCAGCTGATTGAGAATTTTAAGACTTGGCTTAATTTGCTATTCTTATGGCAAGTGAATGTTGCATTGTTTACTTTACTCATTTTTTAATTAATTCTGATTCACACACAATAACTCTGTTTAAAGCACTCACTCCTTCTCTGCTCTTTTTTTATCTCTTCTTAGGCTTCAATCTGCTGCCTACGTCAAATTTTGATGGCCAAAGACTCAATGTTTTTTTTTCTTTCGCGCTTATAAAAAATGAATCAAGTGTCGCCGTTGCAGACATACAGTTTCCGCTCACTAGTTATACGATTGTCCGTTTGTTCGGGTCTCCACTTTGTCCAATTCCTTAGCTAATAAAACTTGTACATATTTTAATTGATATTGTTTTCATGTATTGCTATTGTTGTTGTTGTTGGCTTTGCTCTATGTAGTTGTAGGCTCCCTGGGCCCGATACGTTATATGAATTTCAATGTGCTTTTGTGTGGGCTTTCTTCGACTACCCTCGACACACACACACACAAAACCAGAGAGTGAGAGAGAGAGAGTGAGAGAGACGGCGCTACGTAACATAAAGTCAACATAACGTTAACGTAACCGACTGACGCTGACGCGTTGCAACAACGTGACAACTTTTGTGACTGTGACGCACTTTGTGACCAGCTGGTTGCAGGGACATTTTGCTACTCCTGTTGCTGCTGTTGCTGTAGTTGTTGCAGTTATTGTTGTTGCTGCTCTAGTATTTTTTAAAGCTCTCCCTCGCCTACAGCTGGTGTCAAGTTGTTTTTTCTTTCAGTTATTATTGCACTTGCATTGCTGCTGCCAGGGCTCCAGAGTTATATAAAAAATACCTGTAAGTCAAGCACCAGTGTGTGGCATGTGGCAAGTGAATCGAACTGAATAAAGAAACCAATTAGATTCGAGCAAAACTTTGGCTGTTCAAGCTTAAGTCTTAAGCCTAGAATATAATCAGATTTGCTATAGTCTTTTTACGAATACCTTATTCATGTCAATTCTCACCCGCTGCGAATTTTTAATCTGCGCTGTCCAGAAATATTTCGAATATACCATATATATATTCATATATATGTAACATGTTTTGCTCGTCTTAGAATATCTATAAATATATACATGCTCAACAAAGTTTCCCAAATTGTTTTCTACATGTGTTGAAAAGATTTTCATGGTATTTCTAATTTTTTATGACGAGTTCTTTCGGAAAAACAGTTTCCATTTCCGAATACAATAATTATTTTTAGTTGAAACTAAGAATATCGAATATATTTTCTACATGTAATTAAACAAAAATTTGCAAACAAATATTTAAAAAATTCTGCAGAATTTATATAAATTTGGTAAAGTATATATAATTAATGTATATTTATATAATCATATAATCAAGTATATTCATTTAATACTTCAACTGCTTAATATAATATTAAAGAAAAAATTAAAAATGAATTTCTTTTCATAAAATTTAAGCAGAGCCAAGTATTATCTCTCTCAATTTAAGATAGAATAATAATAAATATATTTATACAAGCAAACTTCATTTAAATATATTTAATTTAGCAAAGAAATGATTCTCGAAGAATTTAAAATTATTAAGTAAGAATAATTTATGAACTCTTTGCAAATATATCTTTCGAATATCTCTTGCATCTTTATCTTTTATCATCCCACAAGTATTTAGTTTATTGGCATTCTTTCTAATAAACTCCTATGCAAATATTATTCAGTTAATTAATAATTGAGCAATTAGCTGAATGTCGCCAACAAGTTCCTCAACTTGTTGCAGTTCTTCATTGCCAATTGTCGACGTGCTGTAGCTTAAAGTAGTTTAGCCAGTTTCCCCTTCCGCTCTCCCCTGGGCCCTTAGCGGACTGGGTTTGTTTGACGCAACTGCTTCTGGAGTTATCTAAGTTAGTTTTATATGCATCACACGCCGTTTGGGGCAACGCACCATTCATCAATCGGTTCCACAATAAATTCAGCTAATCGCCTCATAGCGAGGGAATCTTAACGTGTTAACGATTCTCCGGCATGAACAGTTTTTCGTGAATCGACTTTTGGCGCTGATTCTACAGCAACAACAGCGCAACAGTCAACAAAAGAATGTTGTATTCTCCCTATGGGTGAGTGTGTGTGTGGGTGTCTGCTAGTTTGTTGTATATTGTTTTCCACATGTTTTCAACAAATTGCGTGTGGGGGAGGCGTGGCAGAGAGTGTGTGTGACAATTTTCTCATATATCCGAAATGAAAGAGAAAATTTAATTTGCAGGTCACGTAAGTTGCTGGTGTGTGTGCTTGTGCGAGCGTGTGTGGGGAATGCCACACACACATGTGTGTGTGTGCGTGTGTGTGTGTGTGTGTGGATAAATACATTTGCCTTTACTGTGTGTATCTGCTCTCTGTGAGAATGTGTGTGTGCGTGTGTATTACATGTAAAAATATGCAAATCCAGTCTACACATATGGCCGAAGCTCTGTTTTGTCGTCGCTGTCGCCCACTTTACAGTTATGACTGTTTATTTGGTTGCGGGCCATGGCCCAAAAAAAAAAAATAAATAAAAAACAGCAAAAAAAAGACGAAAAGAGGAAGAGCTGGCACAATATATGCCCATCGATTGTGACCAGACTCGCAGAGGCCTGAATCAGAAACAGCAAAGCCTGAAGCTGATGCTGATAGCAGCTATACTATACGCCTGCCTCTACATACCCTGCGTTGTCATCGTGAGTGGGGTATATTCTGAGAAGAGGTGATATGTAACAGAGCTGAAAATTATTATTATCATATATTGTTACTTATATTAATAATTATTATTAGTCAATATGCTGACTGACGAGAGATACCCTAATTATTAATTAGTAAAACTACCGTAATTTGTTTCAATCAGAATTATTTCCTATTCAAATTATTTTCCGATATTCAAATACTGAATTATTGGCAGGGTCATATATACAGATGTGTTCACAAAAATAGCAGTGCAGTTGATGCTAACATGTATATATATATATATATATATATATATATATATATATATATATATATACATATATATTGTCAAAGCCTTTTATTTTTAAATTTTAAGTTGTATTCGATTGTATTGATCTAACAGTAAACAGAATAGTACACAAATTCCATATACTCTACATTTTATAGCTAATACAAACTAACTTTAGTTCCGGCTAGTTAGCTTATATTCCTTATACATCAATAACAATAATATAGATCTTAAAACATAAATAAATATTTAGTACACATATTCCGCAACATGCATCCCAACCGTACTAACTCAACGAAGTTTATGAAATTTAGTGATTTAAAAAAAAACTCTATAATTATATTATATTATATATAAAATTTGACTTACTAAGCCCTGCGCTCAACTTTGCCCATTAAAATTAGCTGGCAAATATGAAGGGAACTGCGAGCGAAGGCCCACAGTCGAGTCGAGTCCTGCAGCCGAAGCTTTCCATCTTCTGCTTTTTATTGGGGTTTCGGTCTTTTTTGTGTGGCATACTTTTGGCTTATTAATGTAACGTTAAACTTTGCTGTTGTTGCTTTTGGTTGTTTTGGGTTGTTATGGGTTGTTGTGGGCTGTCGTGGGCTGGGCTGCTGTGACTGTTGCTTTTATCATTAACTTTATGCAAAAAGTTTTTCATGCCAGCATCATTTGCCGACGCGCCTACATTAAGCCAACAAATAGTTTGGCTCTCAACCATTTTGCCCGGTTTTGGCACACTTCCCTAATGCATCCGTCTGTGCACTCCGCACACTCGGCTTCCTCTTCTGGCCTTCTTACTTACCACAACGCTTCCATCTTTGCAGTACAATTACCTCATGCAGTTTGATTATCTGCCCAAGTCGGATCTGGAAACGGGCGCCCTGCGCACCGAAGAGCAGCTGATAGATGCAATAAGCAAACTCCAGGTAGGTGGCTGCCAAACAGCATGCTGCAGCTGCTGCTATTGCTGCTGCTGCTGCTGCATGCCACATGTATTATGCACAATTTCACAAACTAACATTTTCGTCTCCGTGCCATAGGAATTTGGCAACATTCCAGTTACAGGCAAAATCGACCCGGCTACGGCCAAGCTAATACAAATGCCCCGCTGCGGTGTGGGCGACAATAAGCATGCGTATAATTTCTCACCGGATAATCTGGATCATGGTCCGCGTAAGCGTCGCTACGTTCTGCAGGGCGCCAAGTGGGATAAAACGGATCTAACATGGAGGTAAGTGCTAAACAGCACAAATAATACTAATACTAATGCTGATAAGACTATTGTATAGAGTATTCTATTATATATATTTTGTATTGTTATTGGATTATTATTGAATACAAACAAAAGTTCTATTTGGCTTGAAAGTTTTTCAGTTATACTGGTCTGAATAGTGAGAATAGTTAACATTCAGACTTTACGTAAGTTTAGCTATCAAAATTTATACATCGCTTATATTACATCGATTAGATGCTTAACTACGATGAATACAGAGATATAACTATGAGAGATGTTAAGAGACTAATAATAATAGCAATAATAGTAGATTTTAAAATTTGGAATATATCTTATAATAGAAAAATAAGTAAATTAAATTCCCCTTAAATGAATTACTAATTTTATTTTGAGTAGTGTTGCATTCGATGGAAATACAAGCACAAGCGTTATTATAGTAAAGTTTTGCAAGAGATAGGAGACGCAGATATGATAACAAGTCGATTAGTCGATTGATTAGCGAGTTCATAAGAAAGGGAGAGATATGAATAGATGACATGCAAATTTTGTGAGGTTGATTTAATTGTTAAGTCTTTTAGGTAGACGAATTGTATGAATTCAAATAAGTTAATAATAAAAAAATTAAATCATTTTTAAAAAGTTTTTTTCTTTAATTAATTTTGAGTTGTTATTGAAATGTGAATAAATACTATTCAATTATACACAACTCAGCATTCTGTCAAATATTCCCATGTACCAAAAAGCTATTCCTTACTTTTAAGTGTTTTGCTTTCATCTCTTAAATATTTAGAATAAAATACAAAAATATAAAGTATCTAAACTTTTTATTATTTATTGAGTATTCTCAAATCAATAGAATTTCTGTAAACTTAACTTAAATTATATTTATTAAATACATATTTACTATTTTTTTTTTAGTTAAAGTATTTTTCTAATGGAATTCTAAGGTACAAAACTTGTACACAAAATGCATAATGAGAATTTAAATATTTAGATATACTTAATCAATATGTAAATTGTAAATCTGAAAACTTTTCAACTGGCGCAATCCCACTTGCGTTCCGCTTGCCAATTTTGCCAACTGATGCATTTTGTTTAGTTTAAAATTGATTTTCATTATGCATTTTCCCACACAGCACATCCTTGACCGCCCTCAGCTACCCTCTTGATGCGCATTTCAATTAAACTGCATGCAGTTCATTAATTTTGCAACGCTCATTTAGACGCGAATTTATAATTTTATAAGGCAAGCAGCAGGTTCGCAGCTCCGCCCCTCTGTCCCGCTCGCAGTCTCTGTCTCTATTCAGCTCCTGCAATCTGCGTGGCCCTGCGACCCTCAACCCCAGCCCCGCCCCTTAGCCACTCGAATGTCCTGTGCATACGCGCTTTCAATTAATTCAAAACTCAAACGTAGCGTAGCTTGTTAATTTTTATTATAGCCATTGCATTTTGTCAGATCTGAGCGTAGCGAAAAAAAAGGGAAGTGTGATGGGAGCCCCCACTCCCCACCTTCCTCATCATCCTCCTCCGCAAACAGAGCCCCAGCCCTCATCAGCTGCAGCAGTTACAGTGGGTGGCAGCGCCCTGCATTGCATAATTTGATGTCTAAAGTGTGTTTTTATGTAAAACAAGTTTTCTTCTACTCTGTTTTTTGCTGTTGCTTTGTTGCTTTGTTGCTTTGCTGCTTTCTATTGCTGTTGTTGTTTGGTTCTTAGCCATGCGTAGCAACGTCTGCGTGAATTGTTAATGGCCAAGTTGGCCCGCTGAGCCAGTGGCGCTGAGGGGGATAAGGGGGCTGCGGAGCCTGCGGGTGTCGCCAAGTTGGCGCTTTCATTAAACACTTTGCGCCAAATTGAATTTTATGATGGTCAGCACCCGAAAAAGCACAAAATAAAAGAAGAAAATATGAGTAAGGAAAGCTGTTGCCTGATTGCAGCTGTCATCTTGAATGTTCTATTTGATTTTTAATGCGCCAGCTGCATAATTGCGCTTGAAATATTTAAGGAGCGAAACTCGCTCGCCTGCCAAGCAGCGGCTCATTAATAAAAGCGTCGCACGCACTCAATTTGCATAGTTGCTGCAGCGACAGCTGAAGAGCAAAAAACTGTTGCATACTTTTGCGCGGCGCTTGAAAAATGATTTAACGCGGGAGAGTGTGGATTACGCATACGCAGCGTGCGGCTGGCGCCTGCAAGTCAGCTAGCTATTAACGCCCATATAGAATAGCACTTGCCACATGCCGCATGCCACATACCACATGCCGCCCGCCACCCACCGCCCGCCTCCTGCTGCCCACCTCCTGCTGCCAGCTACATGCCACATGCCGCATGCCGCATGCCGCATGCCGCAAGGGCGCATCGCATGCAGCGATTTAATTATTTCTTGTGCCGTCTACGCTTAATTGGCCATTAAGGCAGAAGGCGGCTGTGGGCGGGGCAACTAAACATTATTCGGCCCCGCACAGCGGGCGAGTCAAACGCAGCTCAAATTGAGTTTACATGAAATATACATAAGGCAAACACAGTCAGTCGATATATATTGACCTGTTCTCCAGTTGTTTTTTTTTCGCTCACTGCAACTTAGCTGCATGTGTTCACGCTTAATTGCAAACATGGTGGGCGGGAGGGTGGAGGGTGGGAAGTGCGGCCAGTTGCGCCACAGCAGCAGTGCGAAGTGTTTTTCCATTTCCGGTGCGCGGCGCAGCATGCAAATTGTCGAAGCGGAAGTCGTTTTAAGCATTTTGTACTCATTTTGTTTTCGCACAAGGACAAGTGACAACATCCTGGCCACGGACAAAGTTGTGCCCGCGTGCCACGGCGAATGCCTCGAGATGCGAGTATTAACTGCTGAAATTGTCACTGCTGTTCCTGTTGTTGTTGCTGCTGTTGCTGTTGCTGTTGCTGCGGCTATTGCTGCAAGTGACAAAGACACAAATCAACTGACAACAGCGACAAAACCGCAGCAAAGCTGCCAAACGGAAGTCGAGAGACAAACTTGCTTGTCGACCAAAATGTTTTAAGCCAAATTGCCAATTGTTTTGCAATGGGAAACAGGCAAACGTTTTATAATACGCCATTTACTGCGCTGCAAATGAACTCTCCCTAGTTAGGGTATACAGGCAAATAAGGGCTTTGAAGTGGATTCATAGACTATTTGCTCTCGTCAAGGTGTCGAGCAAAAGTTTTTGTCCCCTGCTAATACTTTTCCTTTTTTCGTTTTTATTTCTTTTTCTTTTGTAATTTGCAAAAAGTCCTTCAATGAGTCTTAATTAAACTTGTTTAACTACGCAAAAAGTCAACAATTGTAACGCTTCTGCAATTGTTCAGGTCATTTGCCTGCTGCTAGTCAAATCGCTGCTGTCGCTGCTCGTATACCCTGTAAAAAGGCGTCATTCGGACAAAATCCATACTTTTTATAAAGTGAACGTAGATATGCAATCGACAATATATCATATCATATACATACTATATATATTCAGATAGATAACTCTCATATTCAGATAGAGAACTCTCAGAACTCTAAATATAGTATATTTAGAAAGGCTAATATTAATTGATATTCTCTCGTTGCAAAATGTAATGGGTATATCTGGTAGTTGAGCCATTTCCTCAGAAAATACTTCTCACTTATTTTCGATTCGGTTTCTGCTGCTTTTCTTTTCATTTCTTTTTCGGGTTACGTGCGCTGACAGAGCGAGAGAAAATTGAGTGAAAATAAAGTGAGATAGAATTGTCCATTGTTCAAATTGTTATCAAATGGCTGCTGCCAGTTAAATGCATTGGCAAACAGTTGCTCACCCGAAAAAGGCTCACAATGCGCCAATAAACTCGTTTAAAAACTGTTGCATTTGCTGGCGCAGCTTTTGATCTAGAGAATTTTTTGTTCGGCTTTAAATAGCCGAAAAATGAATTGAGATGAAAATTCAATCGATTTAGTTTATAAATATGCAACAATTTGGCAAAGTTTTCTTTAATTGTAGCAACAAGCATTTGAAAGCTACTTCGATTTGTGATTTGTGGAAATTTGTTATATATAATAATTTTTACTATATTTATGATAAGCTATGTTCGTATAAGAGTTGTTTTATACATACTGATTATATGTGCATATATATATCAAGGCTTTTATTGCGCATACGACCTGTTGGGCCACATAATCTTGGCCTGCGGCCCTGTCAATTGCCAATGAGACAACAAAGTTGCAGCACTGACCAGCCACATTAATTGGCACTTGTGTGTGTGGGTGTGTTTGCTGTGGGCATTAATAAAGCGCCTCATAGGGCCAGCTGGACGAAAGTTGGCCGGGACAATGGGGCTGTAGCCGTGGCAAGTTGTGCCATTTGTTAGATTTTTAATAACATTAATAAAGTGCACAAAGCACAGAGTCAAAGTGCGGAGCGCACGCCATGGCCTCGCGCATGTCCAGGACGCGGCGCACGCACACACGCGGATGGAGCTGGGCTGGAAGAGCCGGACGGAAGGAAGCTGCAATCGAGTCACATGGCAAGTTTGCGTTTATGCTTATTAGCGCTGGGCTCTCGTGCATGCGATCCATTAATACAATGCAGTAGAGCAGGCGCAGAGATAGGGACAGGAGCAGGAGCAGAAGCAGCAAAAGCAACACAACCAGGACCAGCAGCAGCAGCAGCAGCAGGATGAGCAGGAGGCGGGGCAGCAGGAAGCTATAGCATCCTTTTAGCTGCAACATAAAGAAAACGTGTATGAATGTCTTTGGCATTGGCTGGCTCATAAAAAGCACGACATACATCAGCGAGAGCTGCGTCAGTTGGCTGGATCCAGGACGTGGGGCTCCGCCTGTCATGTTACAATGATAAAAAGTAATTTTATGACGCACTCACAACAATGCATGGACGCAGACTAAAACCGAGAACCCGCTGCACTTATTGGTTCGACAGGCGTTCATTGTCTTTGCCAAGACGCAGGACCCCGCATATGTCTATGTGTCTATGTGTGTGTGTGTGTATGTCCTTTTGTAATGACTATAGCCGGGCATAAAAGGCGTCGCTTTTAAAAGCGTACTCTGCACGCCGCGTGTAACTTGAAACGCATGCCCCAGACGGCAGATCCTCCTCCTGCTTCTTCTTCTTCTTCTTCAATGCCGAAATCAGTCTCAGAAAAAAATGTCCTCTTAAGTTTTTAGTAAAGTTGGCATAGAATCACGCCGTATTGCTTTTTAAACTCAAGTCATATTGTGCTCTAAAATGACCAATAAATATGTCGATATTTTATTATTGTTTAAAATTCTAGAATATTTATAGTTGCTACACACAAAACTTGAAATTCATATATATTTATAAATCAAATGTATATCTCAGCAAAGATTTTTTCCGTTATGAGATAGAAGAAAATGCCCGAAAATATTTTCCCAAAACCTATAAGGAATAAAAATATCAATTGAAGAATTTTAATTTCTATTTCTAAAATTGATTAAAGAAACTTAATTATTTAGAAATCAGAAGAGAAATTTAACTGTTTGGAAAGATTACAAATTTGTGTGCCCTCATTTTCTAAGATTCAGGTTTTGATAATAATATTTAGTGTACGACACAATAAAAAACTTTTTTTTTTTTTTTTTTCATATAATAATAAAAAAGTAGCTATAACAATAAATATATAATCGTTATTTAGTTATTATTATATATAAATAATAAATAGTTATTTATTCTGTGTTAATATTTCCATCAAATATTTAATCTTATATATGTATATATATATATTTATTATACATATATAATACAAATGTAGATTGAATCTCTGAATCAAAAACGTAATCGAAACCAAATATAAAATCTGAAAATTTTTGAATTCTTATTTGGTTTATTATTTATCATTTATACATTATTTACTTGTTCTAGACTAAATATAATTTATTTCAAATAAATATTTATTTTAGATTCCTTAATGTCGTAATGTTTTTCTGTCCAGAGAAATATTCTTTTAAATGTTTAATACTTATTTAAATATATTCCACTCAGAATCTGATTTAATACGAAAAAATTCCTTAAATTAATCTAAGCCAGCTTTAAGCTAACCTTCTAACAAAAAAAAAAGAAAAAAAATTGTAGAAAAATTGGCTAGAAAAATCCTAAAACCATTTGGCGGCTGTGACTGCATTTTAATGCCATTTGTTGCAGCTGTTGCTGCTAGCCGCAAAAACGCAGAGCGTGGAGCGTGGAGCATGGAGCGTGGAGGCCACGCGTGGCAAAGGCTTAAATCAATTTCGGTTCGGCGGGGGCCAAAAGTCAAACATGTGGCAAGTGTCACTGTGCAGCTGCAGACATGCCACAGCGGCCGCCAAAATGGCAGTCGTGTGCGTTATTTCCGCTTCCGCTGGCCGAGGTCGCGGCCATTGTTTTTAATAATATATTTGTAATACACATATATGTATATATGTATATTTATTTATAATAATTTATGCAGCAAGTGAAGTAAATCACGCATACAGAAGGAGAGAGGGAGAGGGAGCTAGTAAGAGCGAGGGAGGTAGTGAGAAAAGCTGCTCGTTAAATGCCGCAAACAGAATATGGCAATAGTTTTATATGAAAATTGTTGTTGCAGCCGCTGCTGCTGCTGCTGCTGCTGCTGCTGCTGATTTTTCAGCAGTCATTTGCAGTTGCTGCTGCACTTTGTTGCCCGCCTTCACGCCCCCCACTCAAAGGACTTCGGCCCGCTGGCTCCTCCACTATGGCTGCCCTGTTCATTTTGGCCCCGTGGCAAGTCTAATGGACGTCATTGGCCATAGTTTGCTGACTTTTTGTATGCTGTCAAGTGCTCGCACTCGAAATTATTATCTGCCATTAATCATGGCTATAATGTTTTGGCTGGCTGCTATAAAATGGAAGTGGACCAAGTGGATACCAACACAGTAGCTGATCCACTGCCACTCGCCCGCTCACTCCCTGACTCGCTTACTCCCTTTTTCTTCCTCCCGACGCTCCCTCAGCGTTACTGCAAGAACTTTGGACACTATGGCAGCTCAGCGCCATGTCGAGGGTAGCAAGAACTCAAAGCTCTGATAAATGTGTATTCGCGGATTTTGTAAATTTTCAGCGCTTAACTTCAACTCGAAGCAGTTAATAACTAAAGTATGTCAAAAGGTATTAGCTGATATAAGGTGAGTTTGATTGGCTCGCACTACAGTTAATTGATCAAACATTCTCTTTTGAGAAGATTGATGGATGTTTGCGCTGAGAAGCAAGTCGAGGCTCTGAGCTTGGACAGATCCTAAAGGAAACAGCTATGGAGTAAAGGGTATCTTGAGATGGAATATCATCCTGTCCAAATTCGAATTTCTTATAAGCTAACTAGGATAGATATTATTATGCTAACAATGCTCAGAGAAGTATTATCTAGAGCAAGTCTTAGTCTGCCTGGTCTCTCTGAAGGCCACAAAGCTTCTAATCGCATCACTTGACTGCAGAACGGTAAATCGAGTAGGTTGTATGGCTCAATAATAACCTAAAAATCGGTGCCGGTTCGGTTGTTGCTGTTGGGTTTAAGCCTTGACCTATGATAGAAAATCAATTTGGGGTTCAATTTACGTTGTTTTGAAGCCAGGGTTGATGTAGCCATTGGGATGATAATCCAATTTAAAGAGGTTGCTCTCACAGAAAGCACCTCTACTTTTTGATGCCTTAACTTAAATTCATTCAAAGGCCAATTTTTTTGGCTACAACTTTCACTTGCATCTGTCTCTGTGGCAAACTCTTTGAATTGCCCGTGCATTTATAATTTCTGCATCACTTTATTACAGTGACAATTATTTTAACTGCAGGGCATTTTTATTACGACAGTTCTGGCTGGCATTTTTTGTTGTTGTTGTACTAGTAGTAGTAGCTGTTGTTGTTGTTGCTGCTCTTGCTGCTGTTCACCCCCCGCACTTTTCATTTATTTATATTTTTCGTGTTATCCGTCCGCCCCCCGCGTTGAGACGCACGAGTCTGAACAGTTTTTTTTTGTTTTTCTTTTTTTTTTTTTTTGTAATACACAAAGCCACACGCTGGGCGTACAGCAGGGCGCAAAAGTCCTGAAAAGGCAGTCCACAGTCCACAGAGTCCAGACTCTGGCCATAAGGTATTGTAAACTATACATAAATAACAAGCTCAATTTAGGCTCATATTAAAATAGAAAATAGAAAATTTTCTGCTGAGGCAGGCAGAAAAAAGGTGAGACTGCGAGGGAGGCAGGCCAAAAGTGTGTCAACAGTATGTGTGTGCGTGTGTGTGTGTGTGTAGAAAGGATTGTTTATTCTTATATGGCTGTCTGAGCTAACTGTCTGAGAGCAGCTCACACTCACACTCACACGCAGACACTCATACTTGTATTCATATTCATACTCGTATAAAATTTATGACACGGCATATTTCCTTATGCTGGCGAAGGCTTTGCATTTTACATGAATACCGATACCGACTCACATATATACATATGTATATACATGTACGTGTATTTCCTTTTGTCTTAACGCCATTGCCGTAGAGGCAATCTGATACGAGCAAAGGTGTAGCATTTCAAATTTAATAAACCACCACGGCAAGCAGGCAGGCAAGGATAAACAACAACAACAACAAGAACAATAACAACAGCAGCAAAAAACCACTAAGATGAAGAAGAAATTTTTATTACCACTAAATGTCGTTAATTAAATACTCTTTAAAATTAACATGATATATGATATGATGATGTATGATATAATATAAATCAAATAATTCATCGTTTAAATAAATCTCAAAAAATCAAAGAAAATAAATAAATAAAATTAGTTATAAACAAATAAAGGAAAAGAGTGAGAAAAAAATAAAATTAGTAAACAAAAAAATAAAATAAAAATAAAACAAATAATTTTAAAAAATAAATTAAAAACAATTAAACAAGGTAAAATACAAATATAATAAACAAATAAATGAAAATATAAATGAATATAGCAATAAATAAATATAAGGAAAAAGGAAGATTAGAAATAAATAAAAAATTTTAAATAATATAAATTATAATATTCTGACAAATACCAATATAGATGATACATAATATATGATGTATTATATAATATAGTATTTATTTATTTTATAAAAAGAGTTAGGGCAACCTTGTGATATAGCTCTTAAATTTAAGTCAGTTCTTAAGTCAAAACTGAAGGCATAAAGAATTCTGAGTCATAAAAGTCAAAAGTTCAAACTCTCGAACTAATCTTGATGTTAATTACGCATAAGAACATTTTCTGTCAGAAATTTTTTTTAATTGTCTAAATTTGGCTAAAGCAATTAAATTTAAACATCACTTGAAATATTAAAATTCCTTTCTTATTAATAAATATTTATATAAGATGTCCAATTTTCAATACCTATTATTAAAACTTACTTTTATATTTAATTTAAACTTTTATTTAGGTTTCATATCACAGAACACTATTTATAAGATTTATACAATTTCTGCGAACAATATTCTGTACCCATTTCGAAGCTATCTTCATCAGAGCGTTACATTCTGCTTGCCCCACTGATATTACCCCATTTCAAGGGCAGTTTCGGGAAGAAGCAGCTCAAGAACAACATGTGGCACTACCTACCGCAAAATTTCATAAGCTCGGTAAAGTTGTATGCGGGCGTAGCGTGTAACCGGACAGAAGCCCGTGCCCCTCAGAATCCGGTTCGAATCCATTGAAAAAGCATTTAGTAATGCCCACGCTCAGACCTTGTTCTGGGTTTCAGTTTCTGCGCTTGGGTCCGTTTTGCTGTACGTGTCAATGCAGCAAGCGGGGTTTTTGTGTGCTGCCTGGACGTTGAGTGTGTGTGTGTGTGTGTGCCACATCAGTCAAAGCACCGCAGCAACAGCAGTTTATACACACACACACACGCACACACACACATAGACACACATCTACTCACATCCAGTGAGTGATGCAATGTTGCATGCTAACGGTTTTTCTGTCGCTGGCAACTTAACACTCACAGCTGCCTTTGCTTTTGCAGGCTCTGACCAATTGCTGGTTGCACATTTTGCATCAGCTTTCGGCTCCTGTGTGTGTGTGTGTGTGTGTGTGTGTGAGTGTGTGCTAATTTGGCATCTAATTTTGCAGCATGGACAGCGGCAAATGAGCAAGTTGCAACTGCTGCCTGGCAGCTGCTGCTGCTGCTGTTGCTGTTGCTGCTGCTGATTTTGCTTTTCTACTTGCAATCGCAACTGTCAAACCATCAAAATGAGATGACGCAAGCAGCAGAGGCGACAATTGCATTTTGTCATTCAGTGTTTACCCCTCGATTCACACCACAGCAAGAGCATCATTTTTGTTTTGGCCTAACAAAGTTCATTAATGCGCATATGCAGCCCATTTGCTGGCTGTTACGTGGCGTACAGTCAATCAGCTGTTAGCTAACATTTCATGTAATGTTATTGAAGAATCAGCATCCACTTAACTCAATTAACTCTGCTGTTGAGATTATTGCGAATGTGTTGAACTGGATGCAGTTCAATTAACCCAAATGCAGTCGAACTAAGGCGAGGAGGATTTTGGAATAATGTAATTGAAAGTTGGCAGTCCAATAAATACGGTAGATTTTGAAGGACGCGCAGCAAAATGAAAATTTAAATAAAATCATTTGATCAATTTGATGTATGATTATGACGGAGAAATCATCAAAATTGTGTGAAAGTGTATGTAAACAGTTTAAGATTTTATTGAAATTGTTTATGATGTACGATTTTTATGTAACTATGAGTTACCGATTTAAGATTATAAGATATGTATGTTAAACATATACCAATTGTATGGGTGATATAAAGCATTTATGTCAAAGGTATAACGAATATCGAATAATAATAATAATAAATAATAATAATAATAATAATATATATATAATTATTATCTGGAAAGTTAATTTTTACAGTGGACCTCGTTAAGGAAATTAGCCTTTCTTCTGTATTGCTGTAATATTTTTGTAGGGAATTGTGAAAATTAAATCAAGTAAAACAATCGTTTACAGTTATTTATTAGGGATTATAATAAAATTGACTATTTATTTCTGTTTAGTGAATTGACAAATTGTAGATAATTGAAAAATAATAGTAATAGCACTTGACACTAATCCGCTGGCGTACAGTCTGCTTCTGTCAACTAATATTGACTGAGCTTTACATGACTTATCATAACACAATGATGATAAATACAACCTAACATTTACCTCTTTAAACTTAAATCTGAAGTTATTATTAATAGAGTGAGCCTGGAGAATGTGCACTAAGTTCTATTACATTTACAGTCTATAGGCTGTTCTAATATAATAATGATGCTGACGCTTTTACAATAAGATGATTTAACTGTTTGCTGTCAACTAACATTATGTTGTGTAGCCAGCTAAATGTCAAAATCGTTAATTTTATATCTGTAAATATCAATTATGACCATATGAAATAAGCATATACAGGAGAATAATACCTTGTCTTTCCTTAAGTTCGACTTGCTTTAATACTTTTAGAAGTGCTTTCCCGCACTGTACGCCCATATGTGAGCGCTGTTAATTAACATTGGCTAACTAATGGGGCTCATTTAGCCAACTGCTGTTAATGCCGCTTATAGTATGCGATTGCAATTAACGTGCGCTGGCAGCACTTTAAATGCAGGACCTGACGCGCAGCCAGCCCACCGAACATAAGCCAGCTATAATACCTATACATATCATATATATAGATATACATATATGTATGTATGCTTGTGTAAACGCGTTGTGTGGCGGTTGTAGCAGCGGCGAAATTATGTTTGCTTACGTGGCCAGTGTCGCTGGCACCAACAACAACAACAACAACAACAGCAAGGACAAGCGTAACAAGGATGTCGCCAATGTGGACAGCACCAACAATGCGGCTTGAAATTTGACACTTTCACAGTTGGTCAGTTGATTTGGTCGCTTGCCCGCCGTGGCCTGGATGACACCACACCACACCACACCACGCCCAACGCCCCACTCCCCACTCGCTGCTCCCAGCTCCCAGTGGCTGCTCCATGCTGCCGCCTGTCTGCATTTCGTTAGATTAATGTCCTGCTCAATCATCAATAGGTTCAGCGTACTGCGCCGTTTTGTTTGTACAGCACTTGTTTATCGGACGAGGCGGCGTGCGCCTCTCCCCTCTCCCCTCTCCCCCCTCACCAACCACAACCCCTGCTTCTTTGGGCTCCTTTCGTATCGTTCCGTTTGGCTGTGTTTTTTTTCTGCTTTTCTCTTTTTATTTTATTTTTTCTCGTTGTTGCTGCACTTTATCCTATTTATTACGGCTTTCATTTTGGCTTGTACATTCATCCTTTTGCTTTGTTCTTTCGTTTACTTTTAATTCATTTAGGTTTTCTTGTTGTTCATTTTGATTGATGACCACTTTAATTGCGGATATTAAATGACAAGCGAATGGCGCATCCACCCCCACTGACCACACCCACAGCCCCTATCCCTCCGCCTGGGTAAACACACTATGTCACCTTCTGCTCCTGCCTTCAACTTTAGCATTTTGTGGCTTCATTTTTGCGCTCTAATTTCCAGCTGGTCAGCAGCAAATGGCTCGGCTTTATCGATCTGTGCGTGGGCGGGTTTCTCTGCGCTGAGCTGCAATTTGTTGTGTTTTCATGCACTTTTGCACACACACACACACACACATACACACACATTTTGTGTGCACACACCGAGTTAATCAAAGTGGAAAAGAACTGCAATTTGATGTTTGGCCGAAAAAAGTAGTTTTCGTTGGTTCTTCTCTTAATGAAGTAGGAATCAAATTTGTTAGCTTGTATATAAAGAGAACAAATGACGATTAAATTAAACGAAATACACAATACAGTTACAGGGTTTGTTGGCTATAAATAACTAAAGATCTGAGGCTCGTTATTTCATCGTTTATTTCATAAAGAATATAAATAAATATATAAATAAATTCTAGCTTTAGCATTATTTTTATACCGTGTGCCCATTGAAAATGAGAAATAAGAGTTTTAAGGTTTTGTTAAATGTATGTAACAGGCAGAAGGAGGCGTATCAGACCTTATAAAGTATATTTATTTTTAATCAGGGCGACGAGCATTGTCGGCTTAGCAGTGTCCGTCTGTCTGTCCGTATGTTTGAACGCATAGATTTCAGATACTAGGTGAGCTAGGGACTTGAAAATTGTTTTATAGGCGCATATAGCACGCGCAGATCAAGTTTGTTTAATAAATTCAATAATCATGTTTTTGTAATTTTATATTTTTTAAATCTTATTTTCTTAATTTTGCATATAGATTTTGATTTTTGTTACACTTCGGATATCACCTCCAAACTTTACCAAGTCCCCAGTGAAGGTCAATTGCAAATATATCCCTGTGAAGGATATGGCATTTTTATAAAATGTAAAAAATGCAGAACCAAGTTATGAAAGTATCGTCAGATTCCTTTCAGCCTGTCCCATTTTATAAAACAAAAAGTTATCACACTCACGTGGTAAGCACTAACGAGCAGCTCGTACACATACATATACATATGTGTGTACGTTCATTTCAGCATATTCTAAGAATCATAATTCCGATTGATTTGTGTTCATATTGTGTTTGCATTTTCAGCCGTTTCTTAAGTTTAGTATTTGATAGATAGCGCCCTTGTAAGGAACTAAAAAGTCAAATTGGACGGGGCTCAGGTAGTCTCCCGACTAGAGATTTTTAACTTGTTTATTATTAAGAATTTCTAAAAGATATTAAAATGAACAAAGATAAATATTTAAATAGAAATATATAATATACATTAATTTTGTTTCCAAAACTTTTAAAATCCATAGACATTCTGATGCTTTTATATGCTCCAAAATCAATTGTAGCATTAGAACTATTTATCAGATAACTTAATATATATAAAAAAAACGTGGGAGGAATTCAAATTCTATATAGCTTCTATTCAGATATTGTTAAAAATTTCAGACTTAACTCAATTACCTGCAGTATTACTTTAAAATGTTGATTATTTCTTATCATTGCTCCAATAACTTATAATTTTAGTAATATTTAATATTTAAACTCTCCTCTGTTTTTCGAGGTAGTTCACCAATGTCTTATCTGAATTTCTTGCACATTTTCGTAATTTTCATTGCTCTTAAACTATTAATCTATTAAAAAGTCACCTTTGCAAAATCCATTCACCGCATTTCCACTTGCCTGTGGCGAGCTGCTAACCTCGGGATTTCTCGCACGCATAGGCTTATAGTCCTTAGATGAGGAGGGAGGAAAAGCCACAGTTGACGCTGTTTTATGCCTTTGATGTGGGCGCTAAATAATGTTGACTTTGCCAGCCAGTTAACGCACAGGTCGACGCTGATGATGATGTAGAACTGGAACTGGGCTATATAACTACATAATAATTCTAATGAAAAATGTCAAGCTGCAAATTTGATTACTTGCTTTGATTGTCAATTAAAGCACAACAACAAATTTGCAGTGTAGAAATCTCGTTAGCCTTTGCCTCTCATTCTCTGCCCCCTCTCCCTCTCTCTCTCTCTCGCTCACTCTCTTTATATATATCTTTGTATATTAATATGAGCTATATAGATATATATAGGCATGTCCATGTATATGGGACCGCAGATGATGATGAGCGAATCCTAATTAATTTTGTACACACAGGCGCATATTGTTGGGCCTTGCATTAAGTGACACAGCAAATCAGTTGGCTCTCTCATTAGGCGCATTAATTGATAAATTGATATTGGCTGGACACAGCCAGAGGGCATAAGTTGCTTGTGGCTGGGCGTTATGAACTAAAACTTAAGTTGGCTCAACTGAGCTGAACTGAACCGAACTGAGCTGATTTTATGACTCTGTGTGTGTGAGCTGGTGTGTTGCTGTGTTTGTGTTTTGACCACTTGCAGTTGGAAGTTGTTAAAAAGTCGCAAGGACTAAAAGAAAACGAAAAAGAAGAAGAATAAGAAAAACATCAAATCGAACCCTGTCTGGCTGTCAAATCAAACTTTGATTTGATTTGATGCTTCTTGCCGTGCAACTTTTATGCGAACTGACATGAAGTTTTTGGCCAACAACAATCAGTTAATGCAATGCTTGGATTCAATGTGCTAGAAAATAAAAGAGCCGAAGTTCTGTTGTGCCAAAATTCTGTGTTGATTAATTGTTTCTGGGTTTTTAGTGTCAGCAGCGGCATGATTAATGCTGTTGTTGTTGTCATTTGTTGGGGAGCAAAGCTCGTGTGACCAAAACTGTTAATTGGTAATTTTCGCATGTGAAAAGGTAAAACATTGGCAGAAAAGAAGAAATTGCGTAAACAGCAGTAGCAGAGGCTATAACAGCATTAACAGAGACATTAACAGCGGCAGGAAGGAGCAACTTCACTAACAGTGGCAGCAGCAACAGCAGGAGCAATGTTAACAGCAGTGGCCACAACAGCAGAAGCAACAGCATTAAACATATTAAGAGTCACGCAGCAGCAGAAGCAACGACAATATTAACAGCTAGAATAACAGTATTGAGCAGCAACGACAACTACTGCTGGTTAAATGCCACAGCGATAGCATAAAATACGAAACGGAAAGACTAAAGCACGAAGCTAAAAATGTTAACGAAGCCAAAAGACGAGCACTCTAATGCGAAAGTCGAGCGACAGCGTAACTAATTAAGGATGCGCCTGCGCTGTACCCCAAGAGTGCCGCTTGTGCTCTCGCTCGCACACGCTCGCTCTTATAAAGCTTTTTCCTAGAGCTTTGGGATCAAAGCAATGCAAAAACTGTCTTATACGTCGCTTGATTTCATTGAAATACGGCAGCACAGCTGCTCGGACGTTCAGTCGCTGGCAAGTGGTCGGTGTGAGTGGTTGGCTGCACAGCACGCCTCAAGCAGCAAACAGCACTGGAGCAGCAGCAGCAACGGCAAGAGCAGCAGTAGCTAGTGTGGTGGCAATCAAAGTTAAATTGCTGTTAAATTGATATGTGTTGTTGTTGTGGGCGATCAACATCAGCCGTGGCAGTAGCTGTGGCAGCGGCAGAAGCAACGGCAGCGCCACTCGAATCAGCAACGCATTCAACGTCAACGTAATCCCTGCCACTTGACGAACAACAAGAAGGACTCAGACATCGCAGCCTGTTTGACAATGGGACGCCCGATTAAAAAACAAAAAATCAGAACAAAAAAAAAAAAAAAGCAAAAAGAAATGAAGGAAAAGAAAATCCATCGCGCTGAAGTACTCAAGTGTTGGCCAAGTCATTTGTGCGTTCATTGTGCAGGAAGCGGATCCTCTGCAACTGCAGCCGAAGCTGACGCTGAGGCTGAAGGATGACTGCGCTGTGCACGAGGAGCAGCCAGCGCCAGCTTAGTGCAGCGCTTGTCCTCATATAATGTCTGCTAATATTTGAAGAGTGCGCCGCATTAATTGACATGAAAGCCAAAATGAGGGCAAACAAAAAAAAAAAAAAGAAGAGGAGGAGAGGCGAAAAGAAAAGAAACTAAAGGAGAGGAGCATAAAGAGGAAGTGCGGGCTGCCTAGACTTTGGCTTTTCGGTTGACTTCTAATGAGCGGAGCTCACAACTGCTAGGTAAGTGCCGGCTTAAGCCTAAGACCTGCTGTGGCTTCTCAGCCCCTATGTGTGTTGAGTGTGTGGCTACCTGCTTCTCTCTGTGTGAGTGTGTGTGTGTGTGTGGGTGTGTGTAGTACTGTGATTTGGAGGCGAGGCCAAAGTGATTTATGTGCCAATAAATGCACGAAACGTTCGCATTAATATTGCATCTACTCCAACATTTGCACTCTGCCCTCTCTCTCTCACTCGCTGCGAATCTCTCTCACTCTCACTCTCGCCTGTGCTAAGCCACTCGCAATCGCTGGCCAATATTTTATGGCAAATTAGCCTAGCCATGTAATTTAGTGTTGCATACACAACAGGCGCCGCTCTCTCTCTCTCTCTTTCGCTCCTTTCCAGACACTAAATTACATAACTGTAGTCAACCATATGGCACAAATTATACGACAAATCGTTGTTGCTGTCAATTTGCAAATTAGAGACAAGCACGCAGACACTCAAACGCTCACACACACTCACAAACACACACACACACACACACACACAGCCATACACCGAATTTGTTTGTTTGTTTGTTCGACAGCCTCTTTTTATGGGGCCTGGCAATCAGCCATCAATTGTTTAACATATTGCACTTTATTATGTGCACTGGGGTTGGGGCAGCCTACCCACACACACACACGCACACACATACACACATCCATATCCATTCGTTTTTATTGCCCTGATTGCGATTTGTTCGATTTCGATTTCGATTTTCAGCAGTTGATCTGCGGTCGCTTCAGCTTGTTTTTCAATATAATTATATGCAATTACATTTAACTGTCATTTTTCTACATGTTTTTACCGTTTGCTTAATGAATGTGTTTGTAATTTTAATCAAATGCTGTATTTTTTATCACATACAAGTATTTACTGTCATATATCTGCGTAATTGAATTTACCATAACTGTTGATATATATACATATAAATACGTAACTATAAAGCAGTTATTCTTTTTTTTAACATATTTAAACACCTGAAATATTTGCAATATACATTGAATGTGTCCCTGGAATTTGGTAAATTGTTTAATCAATCAGCTCCAATTGAATGTCGACAATTTATTTGTGCGTAACTGTGTATTAAATAATAAATTTAAGCATATGAATTCTGTCAAAGTAAGTTTTTTTATTGAATAATCCGTTTATAGAATTTATTCAATACCAATTGTTTGACAATTTTGAGGTAAATAATAATAAAGCGAAAGGTGAATGAAAAGACTTTAGAAAGAGTGTAAAAATACTTTGATTTTATCATATTTATTTTACGAAACTCAACAAAAACCATTGATAAGTTTAAAAATATTAGATTCACAATATGAATTAAATTGGAAAGCAATTAAATAATATAAAAACTATTCAAAATTTTATGAATTTACTAATAAATCAACAAAGTATTCCTCATAGGCTTTCATATAATAAGTAAAAGAACTATCTGAAAGACAGAGCTAGACAGAGCTGTTTAGCTCTTATATTAATCAGAACATTTTGAGCAACCCTCGTCCTGCTTCTGTTTCATGCAAACTATTTACACTACACGCTTGGTGGCCCGTAAGTTGTATTGGCCGGACCAGAGCCTAGCTAATTTTCAGTCAATTTGAAGACAGCCTTTCGTCTAGCTAGTTCAAATATTTGGCTCAAACACTTTTGCTTTCAATGGCGAATTCAATTAAGAACGAAGAAAAAACCCAACAAAAACAAAACTGCGCAGAGTGTAGCGAAGTGGAAATGTGGCCTGAAGCTGCCGCTGCTGCTGCTGCTGCTTTTGGCTAGCAAAAATCTTTTTAATAATATTTAAATGGAATTACTTTTAATTAAGTCCAAAGTCCAGGCGCAACCACAAAAGGCTGCAGCAGTTAGCAGCCAGCGACTACGCAACCAGCCAAAACCAAAATGTTAACAGTCTCCAATTACCAACTCGCAACACAAAATACAAAATACAAAAAAGAAAAGAAAAAAAAAGTAGAATTAAAAAAAAGGAAGAAGAAAGCAGTGCTTAGATGCATGAATATTTAATACTCTATTAATATGCAAAGAAAAGATTTCGAAAAGATTTCAAAAATTGTTTACTAAGGAATTTGAATACCTTTGGGGGGTATATAGACTAAAGTATTCTGATTAAATAACTACATTTTTATGATAGTCCTTGAACTATATATTTAAGTCTGAATTCAACATAAAATTATAAAAAGTTGTATGATAAAGATAAAAATTGAACAAACATTTAGAAAAACTAATTCAGAACTTGATTCTAAAAGTTGTTATATTTTCTCTACTTTTTTTATTTCATAAAATATTTACAGAATAATGTGCTGCTACCATTTAGACAACTTAATCTAAACAGATTATTCAAATATATTTTTAAGATTATTAAAGACGAACACAGAAAAAAAGAGTTATAGGGTTTACCTATCACAGATTGAGTTCAAGGGCGTATCTGTTAGATATTAATGTAGATTTCAGGATGATTTATATGTAATAAAAATACATGCTATTAAAATACATTCCTTTAGCTAATACAGATTAAGTTAGATATTATTGTAAAATAGATTTCAGGATAATTTATTTATGAATACTATTTTTTTTTTTAATACATTCATATATAAATAGTTTTAGAGAATGATTTATTCATATATAAAGCCACTACATATTGTAGATTGAATCTTAGTAACAAAAGATCAAACTTATTTCTACTTTATTTTTCATATTTGCATGCAAATTTTCTAAATATTAACTTCGAATCAAAGCCTAAAATAGTAAGATATATCTCAAAATTCTGCTACGTGCGGTTGGTTTTTTTTTCGATAAAAAGAAATTAATTAAAGTAGGTTTTAAACTCCAAAATATTTATGTATAAAATATAATATAGAAAATAATATATTATACAATAATAAGGACTAATATATCTTATAATATACACAAACTAATATACATATATAATTAATAAGTATTGGCCGAAATACTTATCACTAGATATCAAATCTCCAATTTTCTGAAATAATCATGTATCGGTATGCAATTAGCGTTTTAATTGGGCTAATTATCCACTCTGTGTTGCGGCCCCGTAGATGACTTGGCCAACCGTGCTGGCCTTGCCTTTGTTAGGGCATACAAATGAAGCGCAAGGTGATTAAAATTTTACCTACCTAGGCAACTGCTGGTCACTTTTACTCTCTGCCCGCCCCTTTGGCCCTAAGTTGTTGCCTTTTCTGTTGCCTTTTTGTACTGCTGCTGGTTTCTTTTGCATTTTTTTGTTTTTATTTTTGCTTTATTTTTTTAATAAGTAAGTATTAATTAATGCAAAAATGAAGAACTGGAACTTAAGTAGGGCTTCTGCTGCCGACGCCGCTTCTTGTTTTACAAATGAGCAGCGCTTTGCAGTTCCTTTACTTTTATTTCGTCTTCTTCTTATTCGTGTTTTTTTTGTGTTTTTTGGAAATTTGAGAGCGTGACGCAAATTAAGAGCCCGATTGGCGTTCAGGGAGCAATGTGCCGGGATTCTGGCAGCAGGAGGAGCAGCACAACACACTGCTGTCTACTCAACCGGCAGCAGCTTAATGAAAACGAAATTGACACCTACCTGTGCTTCCACCTGGCCGCCCCTACCCCTACCCTCACTCACTCACCCGCTCCCCCTGCCCTTTCCGCTTATAACGTATTGTTTTCTTGTCCTTAGCTTCATTGTTGTTCTTTTTTTTCTGCTGCCGCTGCCGCTGCTACTGCTGACCGCAGTAAAATTATACGCACGTCTGAAGTTACGTGAAATGTCGATGATGGGGACACTGCGTGTCAATAGTTGAAACACCACGGCAATGCAGGCTGTCCGGGCCAGTCGCCGCCCTGTTCCGGCAGATCCTTCAGCCTGTGCGCTTCCTGTGCCGTTGACATTCTGTACGCCATCATTGCACACATCCGTGCGTGGCCAGAGAAAATGCTCATAAATCTTCGCAAAACCCCATCAAGCCTCACACCCAGCTCCAGCTCCAGCTGCTAGTGTGGCGTTATTTCGATTTCAAAACTCAGCGTGAGTGTGAGTGTGTGTGTGTTTGGTTGTGCGTGTGGCGACTTTATGTTTTATCTTGCTTTTACGCTTCCGAACTGCTGCTACAGCTATAGCCACATCTGCAGCTTCAGCTACAGCTACAGCTACAGCTACAGTTGCTCCTGCCGCCTTTGGCAGTATCCTTGCTGCCCGCTCCAGCCATTCGGCCACTGCCCGAATTGTGTCTCCAGCTATTTCAGTTTGTTGTTTAGCTCATAAATCTGCTTATCTGTGGAGTCGTCGCATTGGCTGCGCACCGCCTAACAGCTCAAAGTTGCCATCGCCTTTGCTTTGCCAGTTTTTGTTTTTCTTTACACTGTCCAAAGGGTTGATCAGCACTTTGTCCTAGAAGCCTTAAGCCTTAACTGTTGCTGATTGTAAGCTGAAATTGTATTCTAAAAGTTAATTTAAGTGTATTTCAAGCATATTCAATGACTGAGAAAACATTTATAACATTGTTTACTCATCAAATCGAGTTAAAAGACGTGAATGTATTTTATTCCTTAGCGAAATCAGTTCTTTTGCTCAGTCTATATTGAAAATATGCAGTAAAATATATAATAATTATTTTATTTGTTTATTTTTTTCGCTGCATTAAATATAAAAAATATTAAAATTAAAATTAATAACGTTGTAAATAAATAGCGCAGAACTCTTAACATTTATATACAATATATATAACAGGCTTGAGCTAGATATGGCTAGAGAAGATCTCTAAAAATTTTAATTTAATTTTGCAAAAATAATATGAAAGTCGAAGTGAGTGTTAATATTTCACAGCCAGAACTTCTCGTATTAAATATAAATAGAGAATAGATAGAGAAGATATATAAATAGAGAAGAACTCTTAAGATATATATAAAATATAAATAGCAGTCTTGGGCTAGATCTAGCGAGAGAAAATCTCTAAAAATTTTAATTTAATTTTGCAAAAATAATGAAAGTCAAATGTAGAGTTTACATTTAACAGCTGAAACTTCTCATTTTATATATAAATAGAGAATAAATAGAGAAGAGATAGAAGAGAACTCTTAAGATATATATACAAAATACATAGTTGTCTTGTGCTATATCCATAGCGAAGATCTCTAAAAACTGAAAAAATAATATGAAAGTCAAAGTCAAACTTATTATTTCACAGCCAGAACTTGTCTTATTAATATACTTATTATTTGCCACATTTCACTTAATTATCTGAAGCAGTGTATTTAGTATTCGCATAGAACGAACTGCAAACAGTTCGAGTAGCCTACAAGTTTTGTGTACTGTATTTTTTATCGGTTTGGTTAGATCCGGTTCAGATTTGGTGCGGACTTGGCCCAGCTGTGGCGTATTAAAGGATTTTGCAGCAACTTGACCCTGTTGCAGTCATGCATAAATTTGTTAGATTTACCCATTGACAAGAGCAGCAAAACCAAACCAAGAACAACATACACACAGACATTCACATACATACATACATATACATAAAGAGAGGGAACAACAAACGGCAAAACAATATTGTGGCAAAGTGTTCTGTAACCCGAAATGGTCGAGCGCCTAAAAGTTATAAATATTTTTGGAAATTAATTAAGCCCTTGCACGGGCCGGGCGAGCAACAACTAAAAGGACAGCAAGGCAAGGGGGCGGGGCATGTCGATGAAGGGGAAATGGCACTGAGCAGCATTGAGCTGAGGTCCGAGCAGTTCTGATGCCCGTCCAGCCCTCGGCCCTTAGCCAAAAGTATGTTTGAAATATGCACGAAATGAAATTAGTAGCCAAAAGATAAAAACGTAATGAAATCAAATGCGGCCTAAATGTTTTGCGAGTTGTTTTTGTATTGTCGCTGGGGAGCCGGGGAGCTGGGGAGCTGGGGAGCAACAGCACAATGCCCCAAAGGGCTCAGAGCCAGCTGAGGGGCCGGCAGTGGCAGCGGAGTCCATGGAACGTCAAGAAAATTGAAATATGTGCGCCTATAAATGGGTTACAATGCGAGCTACCAAGTTAACTGAAGCGTAAAGTCAAATGCGCTAATGAAAGATGGCGAAGGCAATGCAAAAGATGATAACTACATGGAGTCGTCGAGATGATCCCTAAAAAATCGAAGCGAACGCAGGACAGAGTGAGGGACAGTGACAGGGGAAGGGGCAGGAAATTGGAAAACAGAACTTTTGGCAAAAGGAATTAATTGATAAGTTGATAAGTTGAAATGCGGAAGAAATGTTGAAGAAGTACTTTTTAAGTTATGAACTGAATGAAATATGCGCTAAGGAAGGTAGATGAGGGAATAGCTTAAAGAGAGTATAATATGTATAATATGTGTGATATATAATATATAATATATAATATTTAATATATAATATATAATATATAATATATAATATATAATATATAATATATAATATATAATATATAATATATAATATATAATATATAATATATAATATATAATATATAATATATAATATATAATATATAATATATAATATATAATATATAATATTTAATATATAATATATAATATATAATATATACTATATAATATATAATATATAGATACGTAACATAAATATATAAATAAATATTATAGCTGTTTTGAAGGAAATTTAAGTAAGAAACTAAATGATATAATTCGTTTTCAATTTCACATTTAAATTATTTATTATTTATTTATTAAAAATATAATAATTTAAAATTATGACAAATTAGTTCTTTAATCGAATATAAAATAGACAAAATTAAAAAAATTACATTTTAGATTCAAATTTTATATTTGTATAATTAAATCAATGAGGATTAAATCAAACTGAAGCATTAAGAAAGTACATCAAAAGAGTTTAAGAATATAGAACATTTAAAACTTAATACGAGTTTCAGGTTCGTCAGTTTCTTCGCACATAATAAATTCCCAAATCATTCAAATGAATTCGAGGTAGGATTTCATTAGATGAAATAGTAATATTATACGAAATATAAAATATTTAATAATAAATCAAATTAGAAAGATAGGATAATCTTATAATATTATTTTCATAATTGAATAATTGGTGTAGAATTTTTTAAATATATATTATACTGAAGATAGTCGCATTCTCTTAAAGACTGCCACACTTCGAACACACAACTCCACAACTGAGTGAGCGGCTGCGGGTCAGTTCCTCAATCAGTTACTCAGTCAGTTTTTGATTGCCGCCTCGGCTGCATGGCCCGAACTTAACTGCCGTTTAAGAGCGGTCCGCACGCTCGGCACAGGCGCCCCGTTTTAAAGTCGTAAAACGGAGTGCGAGCCAAAATGCGGTGCCATTTAATTTGAATTTTAATGTGCGTTCAAAATTCCTGCATGCCCCGCACGACAAAATTTCCGTTTTTTAATATTTATTTCAAATGGCTGGCACTGCAGGCGGCGCAGTGGCTAAAACGGACAGCACAGCACAGCACGGCTCGGCAGGGCACGACTGGGCAGTGCGGAGCGGAGCGGCAGCAGGAACCAGTTACCAGGACATGGCCGAGTCGTCTGCATACGTCATCGAACTGTTGACCGAGTTGGCATTTGGCCAGCATGTTGCCTGTTGCCGGGCGCAGCAACTACGCCCGGACTCCATGGTCACCCTGTCCTCCCGGGCCGCCCTCTACGCCCTGTCCGCCTGCCTGTCAGCAAAACTGCGCAGAGATAGCGCTAAAGGACACGCAGCTGCTGACTGCAGCCAGCTGAAGGCGCCGGGGCTAGGACACTGTTTTATGCATTGCATGCATTAAGGCGCAAAGTGTTGATAGGCAGGACACACACACACACACACTCATTCAGAGATTTGTGCTGAGACAGCACGGGCCATAAAAATATAGCTAGTGCGACTTGCTCGCTGCAGCTGGGCGTGGTCAGATGTTGACCACATCTGCAAGCGGCTATTACCTGCTGCAAATACACTTACTAGCTGCTGTCCGCTGTCCCCGCGATGCCCTCGCGCTCCTCCGCCGCCGCTTTCGCCATGTCCTTCCGTCTGTTTTGGTCCTTGGCATCCATCAAACGCCGCCATATTGAATCAACGCAAAATAATTGCTTTTTAAATGGGTTTTTATGCGATATGAACGCGCGCACATAAATTCAAGGCGCCGCTGCCACGCCCCTTCCCGCTCCACCTTATAGCAGCGCCCCCTTAGGCAAAGTTTCTGAGCCGGGCTACCATCTTAACCGGTGTTACGTGAATGTCTTGGTATTTGCCTTTTTTATTTTATTTGTTAGCTTTAATTTTCAGATTTATGCGCGCTGCTCCTGCAGGCCGCAAGGACATTTTTAATGAGATTTCTCTAGCCATTGCCATAGCACGTAGCAGCCGGAGCCGGGAGTGGAGTGGGCTGGCACTGGAATTGAAAAAGTAGACGGGTTGGGGCTTGTCTTCACTCTTAAGCGATGACAGACGCAGATTATGAGCCGAGCCAAAAAGTCACTGTGGTTAAGCAGCTGCTGCAAAACAAAATGAAAATGGCAATGGAAATGGGAATGGTAAATGGCTAAAAGGGCGGCGAAGGGGCCGATGGAGCCGGAGGGGCCGAGGGCCGAGGGCCGATGGAGCCGAATGAGCTTGTGGTCTACAGATTGAAGATTGAAGATGCTTGCTTCAAGTTTTGCACTTGACTGGCCAAACTTCTGCTTCTTGCTGTTGTGCTAGTAAATTTGCGTTTTAGAAACCCAAACGAAATAAGTGGCAAACATTTTTGATTTGTTTTTGTGACCAGCTCCAACTGGGCCCCTCTCGCTCGCTCCCCGTGCGGACAGCTGTAGCTATCTCGCTCTAATGCTATCCGCTCTGTTTGCCGGAGACACGCAACATAATTGACTCATTTATCAAGTGAATTTGTGGTCGGGCTGTCTTATTTCGAGTACAACTAGCAATTGCTTTCCCAGTTATTTTGTTCTCTTCTTCATGCGCATTTTATTGTAGTTTGCAGCTTTGTGCTGAAAAATGTGCAATTCTTATGTAAATTTGAGAAGTGTGTGTTTATTTAAATGAAAATTGCAGGACAATTCCGAGCGCTGAATTACAAAAGAAAATATTGTCACGCTTAAACAAATGCTTGCAGCTGCCAAACAAAAATCAATAATAAACGCATTCGATGTACCTCAATTGAAAATGCCAAATGTTATTAGTCGGGCTGAAATATATGTTTTTAAATACTAAATGAGTTGATAGTGGAAGGAACGGTTTTTGAAAAGCTACAAATCTTGCTTGACTTGAAATAAATATGTATCAGCAGATAACTTAGATTTTCTATTATTTATGAAAGATTGACAAAAAAAATATATGAATTTTTTATTAATTTAATATTTTATTAATTAATAATATATGATGTATAGGTTAACTCTAAATCAGATTAGAATCTAGATTCTGTTGTATTATTAAAACTTTTTTTTGGAAATATTAAAGAAAAAATAATTTATTTAATTTTGTAATTTGTTATCTAACAATATTTGATATACTTATAATAGATTAACTCTATAACAGAGGGGAATATAGATTATGTTTGATTAGAATTTCGGAGAACACATTATATATAAAAGTATATAAATTTATGCAAATATATAATAATGAATTTATACATTTATTTAAGAAATTTAAAAATTTTAGTAATGTAAAAAATTTTTAATATTTAGCTCAACTATTTTTTCTTTCAATTTCTTAATTAAATAACTTTCATAATTTTTCCAAAAATTTAACTCTAAATATTTTCATTAAAATTAATAATAATAGGATGTTCTAATACATATACATATTTTTTTCCATAATTATATTTATTTTATTTATAACTTTATTTATTTATAATACAATAAAACTTGTATTCATTCACAATGATCTCTTAATGCTAGAGCTATATGATTATTAAGAAACAATCACTCATATTTAAAAACTTACATTATTCAGCTTAGACTTAATTAAAAATTCCTGTCCAAATGATATCAGATAAAACCCAAATGAGACGCATAGTTGCGCCAGTTTTTGGATGCTCGACGCCAAAGGCAAGTGGAGCGCAGCATTTGACGCATAGCAACAATCAAATACAATTTTCATTAAGACTAAATTTCAATACTTTATGCAGTGCGCGAGAGAGAGGTAGGGAGAGAGAGTGAGGTAGATAGATATAGACGACGCCATAGATTTGTCATCGAATGTTGTTTATGCATAAACTTAATTGAGTTCAACTGAAAGTGTCAACTCATGTGACACACAGCTTCAATATAGGCAAATGAGGGAGGCGACAGAGACAGGAACAATCAGAGCGAGAGAGAAAGATAGAGAGGGAGAGAGAGAGGGGAGTTATATTTTTGTATAGACTGTCAAATGATTTGGCGCAAATGGCAGCTATTTAAATGTCTGCTAGGGCAAGCGCTAAGCTCAAGGGAGGCAATGGAGTGGGAGCGGGCCTCTGAATGGGGGCGTGGCTGGGTTTGCGCTTTTGATTAGCAATTTGCTGGGTATTGTGCAAAGTTATATCACTGCATGATAATTGCTGTCATCAGGCAAACGCATAAAAACGACTGCATTTAGCATATCCGGCAGCTCAAACGGAAACGGAAGTGTAAAAGCCGCAGCGAAGCACACTCACACATACAGAGACACACACACACGCAGATACAGAAAGAAAGGGTTTGAGTGTGTGTGCGTGTGCTAAATGTTTCGTGTCTGTCGTGTCTCGCTGTGTGTGGAAAAAACTCTTTTGAGCCAAGGCGCATTTATAATTAACATAATGATGGCATTTTGCTAAACAGCGTTTTCCGCCTCGCCCGCTGTTACACATGTAACAAAAACACTCACACACACACACACAGCGACAGGGGTGGAGGTAGAGAGACCATGCTTGAGTGTGTGTGCTGGCATAGTTGACATGAAATGCCAACTTAATGTCAGAAAGTTAACATGCCACTTGAAATTAACAAGCCCCAGCCCAGGCAGCCGACGCCCCACACACTGAGATGGCACAACCCTTTTACGCCATTGTTGTGTGTGTGTGTGTGTGGGTGTCCTGTGAAGTGCTCGACGTGCGGCTCGTCAGGTGAGCCGCATTAAAAATGTAGAATTTTCATCTTTTAGTCAGCAATTGTAACCGTTTCTTTTTTCTGCCGTTGCTCTATACTGTTAAGTGCCTGCCTGTCTAAGTATTCAAGTGTTTGCGAGTGGTGGTTGTGTAGGTGGGTGTGTGTGTGTGGGATGGGGTTGCTTTTGGAAGGCCTCTTTTTAGCATTGTTTAAAATTGTCGCGCACTTTGGCAACCGCAACGTTGACAGGCGCTGTGGCCCTCATCCTTCACGCTGTCTACTTGAAACGCACATCTTCTCTTTCGAGCGGACCTGGAGCTCTGCTCAATTATGAATTTGTGCCCAAGCGCACACACTGCACACGCATCCATCTCTTGCATAACTAACAATCTGCAGCTGATTTGATACTGCGGGAGCCTTTGAAAATTTGATGCAACTGCTGCCAATAATCGAAGCCATTTTGAAATGGCAAACGGCCAGGCCGACAGCTACACCCAGTCCTCGCACGCCCCGCACTGCCTAGCCAAGATGTCGCAGCGCAAGTTTTGTCATCTTGTCTCGGCCAAGAAAGACGGGAGACAAAGGCAGCTGAGCGAGGGACTGGGCGAGAGATTGAGAACGTGCTGCATTATTCTACTATAGAAATATGATGCATGCATGGATGTCTATGCGCTGGCTATGTAATCTCGCATGATTGAAGTGCTGCTAAGTTCGGATACTCTAGCTGCGGGTATGATACCTTATTCATGGAGCATTGCAAATGACAGCTATAAAGAAGGAATATATGTATATAAATTCCAATTCCATTGTCTATAGTTACAATCTTTCAGCAGTTTATATGGCTGCCAGAACTAGTTAGTGAAAAAGCTAAATGTATGTATATTAAACTTTTAGTAAACAAAAAAATATATATATATGTATATATATTTAAATATTATGATTTTACAATATATTGCATATATATTACAAACAGTTTTCTCTCATTTTTGTAGAATAGCAAAAAAATAAATAAAATGGATAATTAATATATAATTATTATTATTATTATTATCATTAGGATTTTTCAAATTTCAAAATTATCCAAACTCTTAAAAAATATATTTTATTTTTAATCATATATTTTATATTAAACTAGATTTGACTAGAATCAATAGAGTATACAAAACTATTTAAGCTTTATTTGATATTTCCTCTATATTTTTGTATAATTCTTATATATTCCTAACATTTTTCTCTAAGCTATAAAGAATCGCTTGTTCTTAATAACAACTGAAATGGCTACCCTTTAAATAATATATAAATAGTATGTGTATCATGTAAAAATGTCAGAATGATCGAGACTCTTTAGAAAATTTATTCATACGCTTATGATATCAAATACTTAATATTCTTTTTTTTATTAAAATATTTTATCTATAAATATATATTATTATAACATTATCAAATTATTACTATTCGACTTAAATTGAAGTCTCACCTAATCTGCGCTAATCTCGTTATCTTTGTAAGAGTATTTAGCTCGTCGTCTCGCCCGATGACTTTCTGTTGTCTCTTTGTACTCTCAGCTTTCATACACATATGAGTGCTCGTCAAAGTATTTGTATCCATAGCTAAAAGATTGAGTGTGCTATTTTTACAGTATATGGAAAAAGTTGAAGTTGAAGTTGAGAAGAATTGACTTTTTGACTTGCGTTGCAGCAGCTTGAGTTGTTGAAATTGAGAATGTCAGTTGAATTTTGTCTCTATCTAATGAAGAAATTTATTCGCCATGCTGGAAAATTTTCAATGGTTTGTTTACTTAAATTCCTATATGATTTATATACATATGTATATACAAGAACATTTGCATATTTCGACTAATTTATGTTCGATTTATGTTTGACCGAATAATGAGATATTATGAAATGTTAATTAGAAAACCATATAAAATATACAGATACAAATAAACATTTGATGCTCTGCTAATTTCGCATGCAAATATGAAGAGCTAAACACGTTAAAATTTTTAATGTTGTTAAAATCAACACATTTTGTTTATATATATTAAATTTCTGATGAATAAAATCAACACCAGGCCAAAAATACTGCCGAAACTCTTAAATGCTTAAATCTAATTTAATATTCACATTTCTAAGCAACGCAGGAGTGAAAAAAAACGCGAAAAAATTAACTGCCAAGAACGAAAACCCAAATTGGTCGTTAGCACATTGTACGGCACGATTGCAGAGGGGGCTGAGCTGGTGGGGGCGGCAAGAGGCGGGGCAGCGAAAAGGTTGCTGCAAATTACACGTGACAAGCGGAATGGCAAGCGCCAAAAACGATGCTGCGTGATGATGATGATGATGTTTCGAGTTCAGCCCCGAAATGCTCGTAAAATTAGCGGAGCAAAAGTAAAACATATGAGACACGATTTGAATTTGACACCATTAGCTTCATTTGGCGCCAAGACCAAAGCGGGGGTGTGGCGGGCAGACGGGCAGACGGGTAGACGGAGAATGGCGCAGAAGGCGCCGAAGTCATTTGCATAAGAGAGACTTCAAGTACGATTGTGTGCGAGAGTCTGTGTTCGGGTGTGTGTGTGTCTGCCTGAGGGGTATTTGAATTTTTACGGCTGTGCACTTTTTATCGATGCCTGTAAAAGAGATGAAAAAACACGCTGACTGGCATACTAAACATCTCTCCTTTTTTTATGCCACACACTGATAAACGCACACACAGAGGAACATACACACAAACACTCGCACACGCACACCTAATTATGCGAGCAGCGATAGCGTTAATTATGCAGCGTGCCAGCCTAATTATGATTTGTTGCCAGGCAGCAGACGGAAGTGTAATGAAGAAAACGTTGCCTACTTGCGGGCGCTGGCATTTGTGCTTAGGCAATCAATAGGCCCATTGTGTATGGCAGGACGAAAGCTCGAAAACGCACTCGAAACTTGTTTCATTTGCTTGTTGTGCGCAATCTACAATCTGTGTGTGCAGTCCATGGTAGGCGGACAGAAGGGGGCGTGTCAGCGTTTAGTGCGCCACTTGAGCGAAACAAAAGATGAAAAAGCGCAGAGCAGAGAGAGGGAGAAGCAGAAACAGAAAGAAAAGCTGAAGAGGAGCTGAGACGAGGAACGAAGAAATGTGTATCTGACGGATGCGGTCGCAATTATGTTACAAAGCGTTGCAATTAGGCAAACTGTAAGAATGGGCAAGCGTCCAGCTACAGTGAAGACACGGACAAGCATGTCGCGCTAACTTCAAATATATATATATATATATGAAGATAAATACATATAAATGTGTATGTGTGTGTGCAGGGGCATAAGGATGTGTATAGAAAAAGCAGCAACTTCCGTCGTTGTCCTCATCAACACTTGAGTGCACTTTCTTTGTGTGTGTGTGAATGTGTGAGTGTGTAAAACAAGCATTCATATTGCAGCACAAAAGTTGTCTTCTTAACTGTGTGTGTGTATGTGTGTGTGTTGAAACGTGTTCAATTGATATTTTTGCACGCGCCGCTTTTGCTCAAGAAGTTATAAAAAACAAGAAGCGGGAAACTTGAGCCAAAAAAAGAGAGAGAAGAAAGTAAGCAACTGCAATATTGCTTGCTTTACACTGTGTGAGTGCCAAAAAGGCAGACAGATCTAAAAATACACTCACTCACACATACAAAGACACCGAGAGAGTGGCACACCCGGAGGGCACTTGAGCATGTGTAAGCAGCAGCCACTCAGCTATAGCTCCTGCTCCAACTTCTGTTCCAACTCCAGCTCCCTCTCCTGCTGCTACAGCTCTCCGGCTTCCAACTCTGGCAACTGCCACCTTTTACACCTCGGCATAAGCTGCTACTTTGGGGCAAGTTTTACTAGTGTGGCAAGCCAAACAAGTGCCTGTTACTCATATTGATTGCTAAAACCCGGACCAAAAACTTATTGGCATACCCCAACAGCGCACATAAAGAAAAAAATAAAAAAAAATGGAGATGAAACGAAGCTAAGACGAAGTCGAAGTACTCTAACAGAAGTAACAATAAATTGAATGCAAACTTTTGAGAAATTATCATATTTATTCAAAATATGAAGTACTGAAAAATTTTATAATACCATAGATACAGATGAATGAGATAATGAGAAAATTTAGATTCTAATTCAAAGCAAAAATGTATACACCAAGATTAATGTAAACTTGCCAGCCTTAGGCCTTCATTATACACTTCATGATCACATCAACTTTATCTATATATTGTATAATGTTGTATAATAAAAAATATATAGAAAACTGGTCGAAACTTAAACAGTGCAGTCAAAAATTAGTCATGTTTTGAAAAATGTGATGAATGAGATAATGAAGAGAGATAAAGTTTAATTGAAAGCAAAAAGAAATATTTCACGATTAATCTTTGCTTATCACTTTTAGGCATCTCTCATTACACACTTCATGATCACATCAACTTGATCTATATATAATGTCCCTATTCCTTCTTCCTGCCTGCGAGCATAGTGTATAGAAAAGTGGGCGAAACTTTTCCACTGCAGTCAAAAATTGGCCATGTTTTTCATTTGGCTGTCACACGCTGCAAAAGACGTCGCAGCAGCCGTTTACCTGTAGTCAACGGCAATCCCCAGTGCAAGCGCCGAGCGGCACTGTGAAGCTGCATATTGAAATTTTATTGCATTTGGGGTAGTCCCTGCGCTGGGCTCGGAACTGCGTTGTGTAGGGTAGTGGTAGGGCCAGGCACACGGGACATTCAGTCAAGCGGCACAAATTCAAACATTTGTGTTGCTGAAATTGAAAAAGGTGTCGAGGCTGCAAATGAAAAATTATCCAATAGATGGAATCGGGGAGGAGCAGCAGGTTGAGGAGAAAAGCGAATGGTCAGTCATGATAGCGGACTATTCGTATTAATTTTTTCGTTTTTGTTCCTGTTTTTTTTCTTTTTGCCCCTCTGTTGTATTTGTTGTCTAGCCAATTTACAGAGAACAGGTATTCGGATAGATTGTGATGGTATGAAACATTTGTGGGGCAGTTTTCGGCAATTGTTGTTGATACCGGGCTGTTCTCATTTTCACTGTTTGTGTTTTTAATTGCAAAATATGCTGATGTATCGCATTTTTTATACACCTACTTAATGGCGTAATTCATTGATTTGCATACATCATTTTTTTATTTATTATAAATGGCCTTTTAATGCATGTTCTTAATTAGCTATCAAGTTTTTTTTTTGTTGTTTTTATTTTTATAATAAATTAACATCAGTTGATGGGCTGAGAATAATGGTTAAATTTGAAACAGCTCTCGTTGGGGCGTTTGCTGAATTTGGCATTAAATGATTTAAAAGAGACTCATTAAATAATGCTTTCATTATTAATTGACTCAATGAAATTCGTGCGTTTATTGCAATATAAAAATGATTTGATTGCCTCTAAAAAAGGTTAGAGTGCTGTTAATGTAAACATTTCAAATGTTGAGTTTTTTTTTAATTCAATTTAAATTGTATTTATTTCAACCAAGCAAACTCGGCAGGCACAGTCAGCGGCTTCAAACCATAGAACCTGGTTTTGGCTTTGCCCATGGCGAACTACACTTTTATCAGCTCTAACAATATTTTGCAACCATAGCCACTATTTCATATTTTTCAATAAATGTCTTTCTTTTTCATGTCATCTCAGTTTTTTCTGTTTGCTGTTGCTTCAACAGCGAAATGTTAGCTTCAAAACTGTCATCAATCTGACTAAAGTCACAACATGCAACAAAAATCATATTCTCGTTGTAGTTCATTCTTTTTGGTTTGTTTGCTTTGCATGTATGTTTCGAATCAGATACATTCGCACTGGCTCTGGCTGGCAATTTCTATCTCTGGCTTGGCCCGTTCGTCTGTTTTGTGCGTGTTTGCGAAATTTATCTTTTCATTTTGATGCCGCTGCCATGCATTTATGCAAACATATGCCGCGTGAAGAGACATCGGCTAAAAAACGAAAGAGAACTAAATATAAAAAACACACCAAAAAACAGCTACGCGTAGACAGTCGAAAAAGTTTGGCCAGCTAAGCCCCGAACCCCAAGTTGGCCTAGCAGCCAGCTGTCAGCAGTCAGCAGTCAGCAGTCAGCAGTCGGCAGTCGGCAATCTGCAGCAAGCACACAGCCACGCAGACAGCAAATTGTGGCTTGGAGGCGTATGGCCAGAGGCATGCAGCATGTGGCATGTGGCATGCAGCAGGCTGCAATCTGCAATCTGCAATTTGAAAGGATGATGACATTTTGGGCCGCCCGTCATTTCGAGCCTGTTTCTCAGTTGTTTGTTGTGTGGCTAATGCGTTATAAGCACTCGCACTCCACTCTCTCGGCTCACTCGACTCTCTCGCTCGCACCTTGCCACACAGCAGGGGGCCGCCTAATGCCCTGGATTAATTATTCATGCATAAAAGCTATAAGAACAGCTGACTCGAGGACTAAGCCCACCCCTGCGCTAAGTAAATTTCAATAATTCTAATTTTGAGCAACGGCAACAAAAAAGTGCTTGGGAGGCCAACCATGTGGAGAAGTTGCGTGTGGCTGGGCCAACAAAAGCGGGCCACACCTGCCCCCGATGCTGGCGCGCTGCTCGGCAAGCCTCACTGAATGTTTGCCCAATGTAAACAAAGGCACAGACATCGAGCGGGCAGGACGCAGCACACACACACACACACACACCCACACAATCTCACAGAGGCTATCTTTATACCAGCAGCGTCGCTGCCAGCCCCATCTTCCGTGCCCGCTGCCCCTTCAGGAAACGTGCAACTCACGTCGTTTTGTTGTTTTGGCTTTTTCATGCACCATTTATATAACCAGACCAAAAGCGTCTGCTCCGGCAGCTGTTCCGGCTACAGCTCCGGCTACTACGACCAAGCCCCTCTTCCTTCTTCTCTCTCTCTCTCTCTCTCTGTGGCCGAGCTTTCGCTTTGCCCTAGCTAGAGTATTTGACGTGTGCTCGTTTATCATTCATTTTGCGCTCGCTTACTCGAGTCTCCTCAAAACTGAACCTAAAACATTAAATTTTAGCACGTTCTGTGTTAACGTGCGCTCATTTAGGTGTGGGTGGTTTCTTTTGCATCGGTTTTGGCCAATGTCTTGGCATTACGCACGCCATAAAGCTTAGCCTTAACGCGAATCATCCCTCTGCTTTATGCCCATCTACCCTAACCACGCGGCCCCGCCCTGTCAATTCCTCTGGCATAATGAAGTTAAGTGACGGCGCGTCAAGGCGGCTTAACAATTTACGCTGCCAGAAATATTGCCCAAACAACAACAGCAGCAGCGAGCTGCCAAGGCAAAAAATATAAAAAATTAAGCAATATATAAATAAACAATAAAGTTAAATTGAAGCTGAACTCCCGAGCATTGTCCGGGAAGTACTTGTAAAGACCTCTGCTTGGGTTCTAGCACGTTAAGAGCCGCAGCTCTGACCGAATGAATTATTTATGGCAAATAAGACGGACTTGAAGGGTTGAAATGTTGTGCTGATTGTTTTTTTTCCTCTCTGTTTTACTATTATCATATCATTTAGCTTATTTCAATAAGAATTTGATATAATGTTCTAAGCGTGCTATATATAAGCACAAGAAATAAACGAATAATAAATGATTTATCAAAAACATTCATCATTTGTATATTACATATTGTGGAGAGTGAGTCAGCTGAAGGAATAAGTTTCGTATTATAAATCAATGAGTAATGAGACAAACAAAAACTAATTATAATTATTAAAGACTAAAAAATAAATAATAAATATAAAATAAATTGATTTATTTTTATAAATTATAAATATCTAATTACTAAATATAATATTAATTATTATAAATAAATTAAAAACTAGTATATCTAATATAAATAATATTCAGCTTATCTAAGATTAAGAACTCTCCAAGTTTTTTAATAATTTTTTAGCATGGCTTAGCTTAAAACTTTAACTTTTAAGCACGCTCTGTGCGTATGTTTGATTTTGATTTAATTATACAGTTTTTAGAAGTTTTATCCTCTGAGTGGTATTTCATTTATGTTTTAATTATACTCTTTTTTTTGGCTCAAATGAAATTTTATGAGAGATTTATGCAGCCGGCGCTTTTAGTGCTGGAGCAGCGAGAGGCGCGACTCGCCTCTCTTGAACAAAAATAAAAATACGCCCGGCTCCACTCATAGTTGAAATAATTTTGTTTATAGCGCAAACATTTTTATGCTCTTGGCCTTAGGCAGCAGCAACGGCGGCAACGGCGGCAGCAACTAAAGCCACGTCCGCGGCGATTATTTTCCAGGCAGGTGCAATTTGATTACGCAACGCGCAAAAAATATCAACAACAAGAAGAAGGCGAAAACAGCTTATTTATTTATTTATTATTCATGCTGAAGCGAAGCTTTTAAACAATTACGCGCATCGGCCAGGTGAACAACTGCCACGCCCACACCACTAGCCGAACGCTAACAAAAACGGCACTTTGGCGACATTTAAAATTCAATAAACATAATTAAATGGGCGAAAAAATGCGGGAGTATCCCTATGCCAAATGCACAGAGCCAGAAATATGAAAACTTTTAATGTTTTCTAGCTGTCAGATTTAACTGATATCGCTGCTGCTGCTGCTGCTACTGCTGCTCCTGCTGCTGCTGCGTATATTTCGGCTTCTAATGGAAAACTTGTTTAAAAACTTTTAAATTAATTTTATTTTCACCCCGGCTACAACAGTCTCGCCCATTGTTGCAGCTAGCAGCCAGAGTCGAGGGTCCGAGCTGGCAATTAAAATAACAATATTCCATGCAGTTGGCCCTTATCTAGTATTTGTAACTGTATCTATATATATATATGCATCCTTTGCTCTGTATATCCTTCTGTGTCTGCTTCACTTGACATCGTTTTCGAGCTAAGCCAATTGTCCGGGCAGATTTCAGATTTCAGATTTCGACCCCAAACACACACACAAAGAGCTGCATGAAAAGATGCACAGATAATTTGCAAAGCTAAGAAATTACTTTATTTTTCTTCCACTAATACACAATTAAATATATCTGTATGGATATTAATATATATATTTACGTTAAGTGTATATAAGTATATACATAAAAATATGCATATATTAACATAAAAGATTTATATATAAAATAAGTACAAAGACATCTCTTTAAGATTTAGCAAAGCATCAAATGACCTTTAGCTATCTTAAGAAGTTCGTTTTCTTTGCTTTACATTACTAAAATTAAAATTTGCTTATATATATATAACAAATTTCAATGCTGCTTCTGATGGACTTATGAAATTACTTAGAGAGGCTCTAACTATTTGTTTGACATCTGTAGAAATGTTAATTTTATTATTATATAAATTTAATTTACATATTTTTTTGTTTTTTTATTATTGATTAAATTTATTAATTAATTTTTTAATTGTTGATTAAGTGTAACCAAATATTGTATAATAAATCTTTTACGCTCTGCTTGAATATACAATATATTGTTGAAGAGTCGATTATGCGGCTTGAATTTGTTTTTATAAGTTGTATATCTCATGTTATATATGCGTACCCATTTAACCAAAAACGGGCTTCAACATTATATACATTATGTAAAATGGTTAAACAGTAAAATGGATAAACAGTTTGATAAACAGTACAATTATTGCGATAAGCAATTTCAATAACTCTGGTAAAAGTCTATTCATAATAAAATGTCAAATCAAACTCCAAAAAAGCAACCATTAGGTGTTAAATGGGTTGCTAAATAAAGCAAATTTGTTTTAATAATAGTAGCGTTTCTGGCACTCTTAGATTGGCATAGTTCATGGTTTATATTTAATTTTAAAACCGGCTCTAGTCTCAGAGTAAACTGATCCTTATTTGGATACCTGTTGCTCCTGCGGGTGCAGAAACAGCTCGGCAGCTTTCAGCTTAGCTCTCTTCTATTGCTCTCTGGAGCGAGCTTAGCCAAGCATCCAGCTGCAAAAACTCAATTGTGGTCGAGTGCTTAACGAAGCATGGCTAACGAACTCTGGCCAAATGGAATGCAACTCAATCTGCGCTAAGAAAATATGTAGAACTTTTGACTCTTCTTATTATTTCGTTGTAAACTTTCTTAAATACAGCTCCACACACTCACACACACGCACACTCAGATATATATAATTTATTGGTGTCTATATCACAGTAAAACTTTAGCTGAAACAAACTTTCAATTTGGAAATTTTCAATTTCCCGAAACAAGTGACAAAAACTTTGCCACATATGAACTTGCAGGCATGCAAAAATTTCTACGCCAAACTAAAGTTGACTACTCGAACTGCAAGATCTGCCATATATACAGACATATATGGGTGTATGTGTTCATGTGTGCGATGGTATATGTGCTTATCATGATTGGCGCTAACTGACGCTCGTCTGGGTCGATATAGCCTTAGGCAGTCGCACTGTTAGACACGCAAGCTGGGCCGCTGCTGCGACCCATGCCTCATGCAATATAGTACACTGTCCTGCACGCTGTTTGACCTCAGGGTTATAGAATCCGGTCTCACTCGGGTGTTGTGCATTTTTAATGTTTGTTTGCTGTCGCTGTGTCGCAGTTTATTGTTTTTTCTGTTTCTGTTTCTGTTCTGCCTTGACTTCTTCGTTTTGTTGTTGCCTTCCCTCTCACTCTCTCACTCGTTTTTATTTCGGATTTTCTTGCTGTTAATTTTTATTTTGCTATTTGTGTGTGTGTTGCCGCAATGTTGACGCTAGTTGTAGAACACGCACACACTTTGAACGATGGGCCAGGGACAACATGAACAAAAGTGAGTTACAGACTGTCAACAGTTGCTTGACTGTGCGATTACCTGTACTGACATGTGTGGATAATACCGAAGGCTAAGCTCAAACACTTAGACAATGAAAATTGCGAATTGTTAGTGAAGAAAATTTAATTTTTATTGGGTCGAATGTAATAATATAATACATTTTTCTAATATTTGAATAGAATAATATTCAGTTAAAATGAAAAAAGATGGGATTGCTTGATATGATATGATTTTCTTACATTTTATGCACTCATGTTTGGCTTAAATCTGAGAAAATATAAACAAATATTAAAATTAAAAATATGTTAAATAATATTAATATCTATTTTTTTTTATTATTATATTTATAAATCTTTATGTGTTTATGTGTCTTATTGCTGTGTATTTTTATTTATTAATTAATTTGTTTTTAATTAATTGTGCATTAATTTCAACCTGGCTTAAATGCGCGTTTTGGCTTCGAATACCTCTTAAATAAATATTAAACACTAATAAATATTTTATAAGCTATTTATTTGTATACTAAAATAGGCTAAATAGTTATTTGAAGTACACCTTTATATAATTATTTATTAATATACATCGAAAGATATGAAAGGACTCTTCGGCCCATATAGTATAATATATATTTAACACTTCAACTCTACGAAGTTCGCACTATGTACACACAAATATGCCCAGCTGCCTGCCTGTTAGACAACAAGAGGGTATATTTATATAAAAAAAGCGACCAGCTGGCCAAGTGTGTTCTATATATGTATGAGCGTGTGCGTGTGCGTGTGCCTGTGTGTTGGTGTGTGTGTTAACACAACAAACTTTCCAAATTACATTTTGTGTATTTTGTTTTTCCAATTGCCTGCAGTCCATCGCTGTCTGGCCTCTATAAATATGCTATAAAAACACAAGTCGAACGGGGACATAAGGTGGGGCCGTTTGTGGGGTCTGTGGGGCCAGAGCGAGGGAAGCGTCAGTTAAATGCTGCCAATTAACAAAGTAAATTGCGCAAGTTGTTTTTTTATGAGGCGCTTCGCGCAGGTTGACATTTGGAGGATTTAAAACCAAGCCCTTATTAATTTTTACTCACGTTTTTACTCACTTTTTAACGTTTGCTTCGCTTCTTTCTCTCTTTGCAGGTATGTATCTATCGATGTCTGATGGCTCAGATGTTAACATGCAAACGCCATTTTGTGGGCAAGGCGTCGAGGTGGCGGGGGAGGCGTGGCCTGGCAACATCCGGCGCCCACTTTAATGCAGCCGTTTTTTTAACTTTTCATCTGGTGGAAGCTGCTGCAAAAGTTTATAACATGCTGTCATTATGGCCAGGCGACACTTTGTGACAGCCACCCGCCTTCGCATCCAGCCCCGCCCCCTGCTTGCCACTTGCCGTTTCCTCCATTTTGTTTTGCAAGCGAACAACTGTTCGCCCCGTCCGCCCACTAATTTCTTCGACATTTATTTTTGTGCTTTTGCGGTAAGTTTTCGGTGCGTTCTGCGGACAAAGTTTCAAGTGTTGCTTTCAAATGTAATTAAAGTGCTTCGCTGCGTCCCGCCCCTCCTGGCAGACCACCCACAAAATTATTGCAACGTTAGAAAAGGTTCAAGTAATCAAATAAAACACAATTCATGCGACTTAAAGTTGTTAAAGGCAGTCAACAACTAATTTGTAGCATCAAATGAGAAGCAAATAAAATGATCAGTGCAACGTGTAAATGCTTAACAAATTGACATTTGCCACACGCCAGCACACACACGCTCACACACACACACAGATGCTGACAGCTCAGCACACATGTTGCCACATCTAGCGAAGCTCGAAGGCGTCAAAAGGCGTCTGCGTCCTGCCACTTATGCTCACTGTGCACGTAGGCGATAATGTTTGCCTGCCAACTGAGCTGAGACAGCGGCGAACGAGCGGCCGGCGAGCGGACGGCAAGGGGCGTGCGGCAAGGGGCAGCATCTGCTGCTAGTCCTTAAAAACTGCAAAATAGTGAGACGTGGCACATGCCACAAAGCCTAAATGTCTGCCACATCAAATACATGTTTTATACATGCCATTTTGAGAGTGTGTACACACGTATACACGCACAGCTATACACACACACTCACACACACACACACACCTCTCACCTCTATGGTCCGCTTCCCGCATAAATCATTCTGTTTATCAACATCATATGCTAAAGTTATGCGAGCTGTCAACCTTTTGAGCTCTCCCGGGCGGCTTTTCAATATTTATCAATAATTTATTTAGCGCACGCCCGTGCCCGTGCGTATGCAATACCTTTTTCATATGCCATTGCTTCAATGTAATTAACCAATTTGTTCATTAAACTGACCTTTGTGTAAATATGTGCTCTACTATATACGCACACAAATATAAATATGCATATACATACATATATATATTGTCCAGTGAGATGCACGTATACATAGCACACATAAATCGCGCCATATTTCAATTAAATATTGACTTTATTACGCGACCCGCGTCTATCGCCCAATAAACTGTTTAATTCAATAAAATACAGTAAATATTGCTTAAATGGAGACTCAGGTATCATAAAAGTAAATTAATTGAAGTATTACTGCAGTTACGACTGGAGCTATCTAGCTTTTATCTATTGAAGTTGCAATAAAATGTTAATGAGATACTTTTGCTATTGATATCAATAACTGCATTAATTTAGTTAAGGAAACTTAGGTAGTATAAAGCGCAGATTTGATATAGACTTGCTAGGGATAAATAATAATGGGATATACATATTAATAGACAAGTTTTATAAAAATAATATAAGAGTAAAGAAAGTCAATGTTAAAGCAATAACTAAGATTTGCTAGACTTAAAAAAATGCGAATATTTAATAAACAATATTTAAAGAAATATTGTTTCCAAATACAATTAATATTCCTGCTCTTATCCCGTACACAATTACAATTTAGATTTCTTGCCTAATCGATATGTAATTGCCAGCTCGCATGAAGGCATTTAAATCAATAGATTCGCTTATTAAAAGTCACTTTAGCCAGCGTTTACTGTAGCTGGCCGTAAACCAGTCTGGCGTAACGGGCTCTTTTCTATTTATATACCTAACTCCCGACCCCGTTTATTTTGCTTTTTGGCCACGCATTCAGTGCATTGTCACGCAAGCCGCAGAATAGAGGCATATAAAAACTCTCTCTCTCTATATATATATATATATATATGTATGTATGCATGCGTATGTATATATCTATATACAATGCCTGATATTTATCTGGCCTTATTGACAATAGCGTTTTGTCGATTGTTCAAATAAATTATGCCCTTATCAATAAAAGTCTGCGCTCTGTGCGTTGCTGTACCAGTCTAACAGTCTAATAGTCTGCCACGGGTTGCTCCTTCAGGACCCGCTTTGGCCCTCGCTGTTCGTGTCTTACAACTGGTCCCGATGTGCGATGTGCCTGGGCGCTGTTGCTACGTGCTGCTGACTGTAACTGGCACAAGATTTGTTATGCCCATAATTTGAGTCAGGCCAAAATCAAGTGGTTTATATTTATTCGTATTTATGAGCTGTTGAGCCAAAGCGAGCGAAGCTCTATAAATCTTTAAAGAGCGTCGCAGTTTTACAACTCACACAGAGGGTAGTCTAATTTCATCATGGCATTTGGGTGCCATTGAACGGAGCAGTTCATAGGCCAATAAAAGCACTGAGCTATCATATCTAAAGTACAGCTACGAAAGCGAAGTGGTCCTTGGAAAATTGATCACATCATATCTAAAGTATAGCTACGAAAGCAAAATGGTCCTTGGAAAATGTATATGTGATAAACTGTTTTTTTGTATTAGGTCAGAATTTATATATTTAATTTTAATAAAAATTGATGTACAGTGCAGATCAACTGAATAGGTTTGACTGAAGAGTTATATTGTATATATTATATATTTTGTTTGATACAAAACATAACCAAATATGAAACAGAAAAGTGAGTGAGACGTAAATATATAAAGTTAGTTAAAAGACAACTTTTATTGAAAAAAATTTTTTTTTTTTATTTTAAATCTTAGAAAAACATCAACGAAGATAAACAGATTTTTACTCACTCTTTCTCTGGGATTCTCTTTACTAAATAAACTCCATCAAGCACTGCATGTACCACACCGAAGCTAGAGTATTTGCTGGTCCCACGTACGGCTTCCGCTGCCCTGGCTGAAGTCTGTGCCTGGGCCTGAGCCAGAGCCTGGCCTCGGCTTGGGGGCGCTGACTGTTTGGTCGAGACAAATCAAAAATCAAATTGTTTAAGTGATTTTTCATTTTGTGCTTTCACCTTGTTACGTTAACATAATTTTAGCGCCACTTCAAACAAACAGGAGCCAACGTCAAATGGCAGCATAAGTGATTTCCACCTCTCGTTCAACTTCTTGTTTTTTTTTTTTTTTTTCATTTTTTTTTTAATGCTGCTGCACGGCCCAGTACCCGCAACGCTCCACTTTGATATATATTGTTGTGCACAGTTTGCCCCAGCCACCGGCGGAATGCCACACCCACTCCAGCAGCAACCCCCGTGTGGCAAGCAAGCCGTCATTTAATTTTATCGTGCGGAAGTTCTAAGTGCAATGTTTTTGCCGTTGTTGTTGTTAGACAGGTGTGTGCGGGGTGCGTGTGTGTGTGTGTGTGTGTGTGCCTGTATGGGTGCTCAGAACGACATTGCTTAAAAGCGCGCTAAAATGTTCAATTTACGTTTGCTTTCTTTTGCTTTTCATTTATATATTTCGTTTTATTTTTCGTCTTATTTTTGAGAAACATTGAAAATAAATTGAAAAATGTTGGCTCCCCCTCATGAAAGCTTGTTGACAACACAGCATAACAACAACACCAACACCAGCAACAACAACAGTGTCTACTATATATGATAAATAAAGGCAAATGAAGAGCACCATCAGCTACATTGTCCAATATAAATTTATATTTATTTATTATGATTTTCCATTTTTGCCAATTCCGCAATTTAAAATGCGTTGACTTCTTCTTCTTCACTCGATATTGGCACAAAATCCGCCCAGCCCCAAATACACAGTCTTTATTTATATATATATACATATATATATGTATGTATATATATATATATATATATATATATATATATATATATATATAATTTTGTTTTTCATTTTTGGTTTGTTTTGTTTTGGTTTTACAATGCAAACAACAGAGCGAAATAAAGCAAATGGAAATCTGTTAATATATTTATATGGATTGAAAAAACAGGAGGCCGAGGGCAATTTGTGCCGGCCACAGGCTAGGCGCCAAAACAAATACGAAAAAAGCAGCCGCAGTGCACGGATATAATATGATATGATATGGACGTACAATGGTTTTTTATGCAGGCTTACGTGCACAGTTTACTTTTGGCATGAACTATGAATTTATGGTTTATAGATGAACTACAAAGTGAAATTTACGAGAAAATTGCTAGGGAATTGAACAAGCAAGGTAATTCCATGTAGACTGAAACTGAGCGGAATTCTATTCCATAATGTAATGACTAAAGAGCTATATTAAACTACTTACAGTAACGAGCAAAAGTGAGTGGATATTCATAAAATTACTTTCTTTGCTCATAAAAGAAAAAAAACTATACGAGCGAATCAACAAATTAAGATGAGGTAGAAAGAAAAAACCATAATAAGCCACATAAACTCACATTTGAACGTTTCAAAAGAGTTACATATTCTCGTTTTTCTCTCACTCTACCTTGACAAATGATAAACATAGATGTGAAATAAAAAGAAAGAAAATAAAGATAAAAATAAAAGAAAACATAATATATAATTACTACATGATAATATTATATAATATAAATATAATTACTTTATATTAATAATATATATAATAATAATTATAATAATCATAAACATATAGTAAAACAATAATATTTTTAATGGTAATAATAATAATTATTCCAATAAATAATAAGTAACATATTAATAAAAATAATCATGATGAAAATAATGATGCTATAAGCATTGATAATTTGCTATGCTTTATGCAGCGTCAGCTAGCTCATTACAATGGTGTGAGTATTCATTTGATATTAGTGCTTACCGGCTAAAGCATTTAACTCCTCCTGCCTCTCACCATTGAACCAGACGGTATACCCCAATTATGTAATATAACTGAGAATTGTCCTCACTTTGTGGCGAAATCACAGCAATTGGTCGTTCACCATTTCGCTCTCAATACATAATACCTTTATAAATAACCCATACCAGGAAACATTTGCGTAAATAGAGGGACGATTCTCTCTATGCACACTTAAATCATTTTCGATTAAAATGCAATATGTAAGCAGGGTTCTGTCAAAGTACTTCTCAAGAACTATATACATTTTTTTCTTGTTAAACACATTTCCCTTGAATTATTTGCTCTACGAAATGGCAATCATAAACGTAAATATTGTGTCAAATAATGTGCGCAGCTGTTCTCCAAATACAACATGTGCTTAAAAATATATGCTCGAGCGAGTACTTGAGAAAGGCTTCTTCATAGAAAAATAATAAAACCATTTATGCCTGGCAAATATATCATATATCAATGTATGTCCTCCGCAGAACAAGCCGCTGCAGTCAGTAAGAAAAAAGTAAACAAAAATAAAATATAAAATATAACAAAAAACTGAAGACTGCGGAAAGCCAAGGAAAAACATTTCCTGCAATTTGCACGCTGCACGGAACATTTGTGCGCATATTTTAAATACAGGGCATTATTTTTGAGTGATTTACGGCGCAAGAACCAAAGAAACAATACCTAAAGAAAAAAAAAACGATATAATAATAATAAAATAGAAGAACAACATTTTTTGCTGTTTCTGCTCAGTTTTGCCCCTTGTCGAGCTGCAGCTGCTGGGAATGATTTGTGTTGGAAACTTTGCTTGGCCAGCGTCGAGTCGGGGCTGATGCTAATGCAAAAAAGTATGCTATACAATTTGTTGCGACTGCCACTGAGGCCAAAGCCAATGCCGACGCCGACGCCGACGCCATTAATGTCGCCAACAAACTTTAGATAACTAATTAGACGAAAGGCGAGTCATAGACCGAGTCCTGTCAGGGCTGTAGCTTTGTGCCAACCTTAGCGCAGCTAATTACATTTAATGTGTCGACTAAGCAACTGCAAAGTGTGGATAGATGGCAAACGCTTATTAAATAGGAGTAACACAATGACAGACTAGCAGCATACCCTGCACGCATGAGATGAGCAGGAGTTGAAAACATTCAATGGAGCAAACAAATATAACAGACTTAGAGTGCGTATTCCAGCCAAAGCTTGACACAACATACCCCACGCTGATCTCCTAGTACAGGGTATGTGCTTAGCACTTGCAAGCAAAGCACGTAGCTTCTTGTACAGCTGTGCCTCTGTAACTGTAGCTCCTTAAGTGTTATGCAGGAGCCGCCGCCTGGCAACGTGCGCTAAACTTAATTATAACTAATTTGTGGCATATGTGGAGAGCAGACTGGCCAAGTAAGTGGAGGCGGCGGGGCTGTAGGGACAGACTGTGGCACAGGTAATATAGAAAAAGTGCCAAACAAGCCGCAACTTTTGTGGCTCAAGTGGCCATTAAAGCATTAAAGCCGAGCCCACTCACACACACACGGACAAGCGTACAGCTTACTTCTAATGATATAGCAATTAGCCATGAGTGTGTCTGTTTCTGTGTGTGTGAGTGCGTGTTGTGGCATATGCTCAAATTAAGCGCCCAAAACTATGCAACACTAATCGCATTTTGTGCGAAATATGCGCGCGCGTCTCTCTCTCCCTCCCTCTTTCTCCCTCTCTCGGTAGGCCCAAAACGCATTTGCATATTTATTAACGTTGATTTCAAGCGCTCGCGCGTGTCCTTTGTCCTTTAGCCTTGTTGGCCCCACAAGCGCTACGCTAACATGGCCAGCCAACTGCCCAGTAAAATGATTGAAATTAAACCACAAGCGTACATAAAAAATCGCTTACGCTTAAAAGCGATGCCAGATCCCAACCCACTCTCTATCCCTCTCTCTCTCTCACTCTCGCTCGCTCGCTCTCTCACGCTCTGTCTCTTTTTATCCGTTGGCCAATGAATTCACGTAACCGCATAAAATCAAACGAAATAAGCCAAGCGCCGGCAAAAGTGGCAACAAAATGCACTTTATACCAGCTACCAAGCCCAGCCGCAGCCAACTTTATACGTGCCCCAAAGCCAACAACTCTCCGCCCGTGCAGCAACCCCCTCTGCCCGCTCCCACGCAGCCACCGACGAGGTGTAATAATGGCCAAAGGCTGTTCCGGCACGCACGTGCCCACCAATGCAGCCAATGGACCAAAAATGGTTCTGGACTTCGCCACCAAATGCACAATGAAAATGCTGAGCATATTCGGAAAATGGAAAATGGAAAATGGCAACGGATCCAACACGGCAAATGCAACTAACCAAGTTAAAGGCAACTTTTGCCCATAAATGTTGCCAACTACCCTCATCAAAAACCAGAAAAAAGAGAGAAAGAGAGAGAAAAAATACGGAAAGTATCTACAAACCGTAGAGCAAATCGTATGAAAATCAAGTTGAACATTCCGTTGAGGTTGAGTCGAACTGTTGAACACTCCAAATAATGCTGCAGGCAACCAAACCAGCTAGCCAGGCGATGGACGAGGACGAGGACGAGGAGGAGGGCGTGGAGCTGCGTCCGTGTACGGCTAAATGTTTAATAGCCAAGTGTTGCTTTACCAGAATTTATGAAAGCTCTCAATATGCAACAATAATCGAAGTCGGTTTAAACTTTATAGATGAACATGAAAGATATGAGCGAACTTACTAATTTGGAATCTGGTTGAATAGTTATTTGTTTTTTTTTTTTTTAATTATTTATTATTTATTTATTTTTTACATTATTGAGCATTCAATAATACAGAGATAGTTACTATATACTTGAAATTGCCATGAACTAAACCATTTATATATATTATAATTAAATCATCATTAAATCATTTATAAATCAATTTAAATAAAATTCATCCTCATTAATCTGAAACTCAAGAGAGATACACAATATATCAATCAGCTTTTATCCAAAGAAAGTATTCTTTCATCATCTTCTATTATTTATTTTAAGTTTGGATTTCTATCAGACTAAGTCTGTAGCTTCCGCGACTTTTATTGTACTTTAAACTGTAAACTTGTGTCGCAGCACTTGAGCAATATGCAAATGTGGCCATTCGATGCGATATCTGCTGAAGTACTTAACGTATTTTGTTATGCTCAATTGCTGGCCAATTGACTCTCTGGGCAGAGAGACAACAGACAGGCAGGCAGTCAGGCAGACAGGCAGAAGGACAGACGGACAGACTAGCTGTGGGACATACTGCATTGGCCGGGCTTATCATGCGGCAAAGTTACAGGCAGCAACTCGAACGAGTGCTTACTGTTCAATGGCTGTCAGATTGCCTAGCTCAACAGCACTTCCCTCAAGCTGAGCACACACAGCACACACAGCGCACACACGCACACCCACCGAAGACAATAACCCAAATGCAACTGCCAATATTACTTAGTTACATCAGCGAACTTTTCCCTCACACACACACTCACACAGATGCACACACATGCACACACATGCACACACTCGAATGGAACGAAGAATCGACCTGAATAGAATAGAATCGAAATATCCCGTAGAGCTAACGACATAAACGACATACGTGCCGGGTCTGGCAGAATTGCCAGATTGGCTGAATGCTCCAGTGCTAACAGCAGCACAAAAGGCACAACTTTTTTGTGTGTGCTCCCGGGCTTCCCCGCAAAGAGACAGAAAACCGTCAAAAAGTAAATATGCAACAAACAATGGCATTATGCAACTGCAACTTTAAGTGCGCAGTGTACAGCAGCAGAAGCAGCAGCTTAACAACAATGGACCCCAAAATCCGATTAATGCAACTGCTATACCCTACCCAACGCAATAAGTAAGATGACGAGAGGAGCTGCCGTTGCTCTTCACTAAATACAATGAATCGCTTCAACACACACAGTCGTTCACACACTCGCACACACACATACTCATGGCCAATAAACAAAAGGACAAATGCGACGCATCGCGCCGCCCCAGAGCCAATCAATCGCTATGGCACCCCAGAGAAAAAGCGAGTGAAAGAGATAGAAGGAGAGAGAGAGAGAGAGAGAGAGAGAGAGAGAGAGAAGAGGGGGAAAGCGAGCAGGTTACCAACTTAGCAGGGACTGCTGTGCTATAGGGTGTGCACACCACATTGCAGAGGCGATTGAACGCAACCTGACATGCGACCAGTTCAATGCCCGCTCCCCTCGCCTGGGTCAAAACCCCGAGAAATGTAATAGATTTTTGTCATACAAGCTAAAATAACTGAAAGTATTCTGGCCAAAAAGACAAACTAATGCACTGCAAAAAAGGGCAGATCAAGTGCTTAAAATATCACAAAACTAAATGGCATTTATGGAATTATCTGCTTAATGAAAACGTAATCTAAATGTAAGCTGCCAGCAATATAATATTTGTTATTATAAGGTTTTATATTATTTTAAATGATATTAGTTCAATGCAGTTTAACGAAAGCAAACATAGCTATGGTAAATGTCAATGATATGGATTCCACACTTTAAAATAATAATCAATGATTAAAAGCAAATACCACAGCTGATTCTAGTAGAGTTTCGTCCTCACTATGCGATTCTCATAACTTCAAATGAGCCTCAGATGATTTTTGCTTTTACTAAAAGTGAATTTTCATTAATTTATCAGTCTGTTATATACAATAGTATATAGTATTGTCATTCGAAGTAAACGTCTGTGTTATGTGTATTTATATGTAAATAAAATTGATTATTAATTCGTCTCTATGCTTCATATACAGATCCAGCTTACTTCCTGCAGCTCCATAAATTATTCAAAAATACTAATGCTTAATAAGAAATTCAATTCCTTGAAGACCTATGCTACTCTTGCTAAATGAGAAATATGAAATGCTATACAAAAATATTGATGTTCATGTGAGTTTATGATCATCTATAGCAAATGCAGATGTGCCATATACTCTTCTATGCTCCTGCTTTGAAGAACTCTTACAGATATATATAGTATATACAGTATACAGTATAGCCCTTTTCCCCTTTAAAAGAAAAATCACCTTTTAAATTGATGACATGGCATTCTGTAAACGAACTAAAAAGAAATTGAAGCAGTGCAACGCCGGTTCAATAGATCAAAGCATTTGTTTGCTCGTGTTGAACTTAATGCATGTATGCAACAAAAACAAACAGAAACACAAACACACAAACACACAACACACATATTAGCCGCAGACAGCCACGCCCTGTGTAATGCAGTTACAATTTGGCTAGCGTATCGCGCGCTTAATTCAATTACATAAACCAGCCAGCGAGCGTTTGGAAACTTTAATTTGTATGCAAAGTCAATGCGAGGACAGAGCAAAGCAGAGGAGGGCGGGGCGGGGTGGTGCATGGCATGGAATGGCAATGCATGCTGGCAGCGTCATTGCTGTCATGTCCTTGCGCACTCAGGCGCCTAATCCTTTGAAATTGCCATACACACATGCACTCGCACACGAACACAAGCACAAGCACAAACCAAATGCCAATAGCAATACCAATGCCAATATACCCAAGCGAATACAGTGGCTTAAGCGCTGTTTATATTACGCATTCGCCGCGTGTGGCGCGCGCGCGTTAAACTCGTAAATAAGCAGACAAAGCGCATAAAATGTAATGCATAAATGCGCCTGAATATTGCATAAACGAATTACAAAATGTTAACTGCCAGCCCCAAATTAGTTAAAAGGCCAGACACAGTCGCAATCGCGAACGCAAACGCAGTCCGATTCCCATTTCAGTTCCCATTCCGATTCCTCTTCCCATTTCCATTTCCATTCGCAATCGCAGTCACAGTCACAGTTGCTGCCGAAATATTTATAAATAATATTCGGGCATAAAAATTGCAAAGCAGCTTCTACCCGAAGTAAAAGAAAAAAACGTTTTTCTCATTTCCGTGGCGTGCAGAAAATATTTTTGCGATTTCCGCCACACCCTGGGCAGTGGGGCACCCGCTCCTGCCCTCTCCCCAGAATGGGCGAGCGGCACAGCATGAAATATAAATACAATACAAATAAACGCGTGTCGCGCATATTGCACAATGTTGAATTTATTTACAGCTCACACAGACACACACATGCACAATGCGACAACAAAAGGGGCTGGGATATCTCTGCATGTGTGTGTGCGTTGACAATTTGTCAGCCTCCCATTTAGCCAGTTAGGCCATAAGCCCTGCAGACCATGAAAATGTGCTGTGAAAATTTGTTATGCGCTGCATTAAATTCTTGTGCAAGAGCCAAACCCACACGCACACACACATACACACACAGATATGCACGCTTATACATACATATATATTTGACTATTAAATAGATCACTTTGTGGAGTAGAGCAGAACGAAGCGCAGAGGAAGGTTTTGCAGCACTAGCGATTCCACTGAAATAAGACATTTAAGTTTTTAAAACAATATAAATTTAAAAAGACAAAAATAAAATTTAAAAAATCTCTTCTAATTTGCATAAATATTGGCTTTATCAATATTGGAGTCAATAACCGAACATTGCTGCACATATATAAAACAAATTTAATATATATAATAATGGGTTCATATATAAATCTAAAAAAAAAAATTTTTAAAATCATTAACCATTATTAAATATATTTAGAGTAAACATTTAAAAATATAAGACACGAAAATCCAGTCTTACTGCGTCTGAATAAAATAGCGGATCTTTCATTAAGAATTAAAGAAATACCAAGAACAAGCTATTATTAATTTCTAAATTTTATATTGACAATTTTTGTTTATAGCTTCTGCTTTGATGTTAATTTAAATATATTTATATTTGCCGACTATAATAATTGATAAGTAAACAATTTTTAATTGTGTAAAAAGAATACAGTATTGAATTATAGAAATTTTAATGCTTTATGCTCATCCTTCAACTCGTTCTCTATCTATAATTATGCGTGCATTTGCTTGCAAATTAATTGAATTTCGTGAATGTCAATCACATGATTCATATGCAACACTTTTGACAAACCCTATGCTATAGCCAGGGGACTCGCAGTCGCCATTCGTTCAAAAGGCGAGAGCGTTGAAGCAATGAAATGAATTTGCACGCGCTCATAAATATTTTACATATGCATATTGGCCAACATCCTGCCCAGCTACGCGCGCTGCCAGCTTACTCCGATGGAGAGATGCCTACAAAACGTGAAGATGTTAGCTACTGGCACGTGAAATGAATGCATACATAATACACGCACACACACACACACACACATGCTCACATGCACACTGCAAATTATTGTGACATAAAGTGCTTTGACAGCGACACCCAGCGCCAAGCTGCGAGCCTCTGCAACTGTGACTGTGACTGCGACGACGACTGCGACTGCGACGGCGACTGCGACTGAGGCTGACATTTGAATTGCTGCTGCTGTTGCGTGTTGCTGCTGCGTGTTGCTGCTGCTGCTGCTGCTGCTGCTGACATTCATGCGCCACATAATTCACAGCATACTTCGAGGGTGACTGCCATTGCAAATTCAAATGCTGAGCAGCCGGTATAACGCGTCGTCTGATTAGTCCCGCACTCGTCTCGCATATAGCATGCATATGACATATTTAAGTGGGTTATGTTACGCGTGCACAGTGGAGCCATCGCACACACAAGCACACACTCACACACATACGCTTACAATAAAGCTCATTAAACCTGGTAACAGCCGGGCATAACAAAAAAAAAATAAATAAATATTACCGAAGCTCATAAGTCGCCAGTTAAGGCAAGTTATGCATATGAGTATATCATCTATATGTACATATACGATATGCCCTCACATATACATATGTATATGTGTGTATGCTCTTAGGCTCCTTTGTCATTACTGTCGCTGAAATGCTTAAATTTAAGCGCCTTAACTTTAGGCGCCACAGTGCCAGCCAGTTGAGAAGAGACAGCGGCTCAATGAATTACAGCAATAAGTAGCGAATTTTCCATAATTTTCTTTCATTTCTGCTTCTTTTCTGTTGCCTTTTAGTAGTCTTCGGTTATGGCCAATAGAAATGTTATCTTTGCTGAGCTTTGACTTCGATCATATATATTGTATGTCTGGAGTTGATGGTGCTTTATTAAGCTTAAGTCTTTAAATCCCATATTGAAGCTATGAACTCTGACCAGCTCTAAGGGAATTCTTTACTTCTGCGTCCAAGTATTCAACATCCAGCAAGAGTTTATCTACACAAATTTGTATATGCATAATCCCAAAACTATTTTCAAGTACATGCCATAAGCAGTCTTCAAACTTCCCAGACATCCTTACTTAATACTCGTGCAACTGCAATAAGTCGAGGAGACTTCACAGCTCTGTGGACGAGTGTTAAAGCACACCATCAATTCAATTTAAACTGACAGTTGTATTTAATTACTTAACCAAAGTACACAAAACTCCCCAAGGCTAAAATTCGAATGTGCAATTGGCATTGAGATCTTTATGAGTTGAGCACAAATTTCATCATTGGAATTAGCTGGTAATTGCCAAAGGCCAATTCATATAGTACACAATAATTGATGGCAATTGTAAAACTAGTTTATTCCATAATCTGATTATCGATAAATCTTCAATAAATACATTATTCGATTATTAATTTAAGAAAATAATATAGTATGTTAAATACAATAATGCATATTTGTTATAATTGTCTCATTCGAAAATGACATTTCAGTTAACTTTTTTCATATTTTGCCCATTCTTTAATTAACTCACATACAGCCCTAGAAATGCATAGCGAAGCTAGAGATATTCATGATTCTCTGTCTTAGTTATATATCAAAGATCTTTCTTAATAAAGTCAACAGTCTTAATCGATACTTTTGCTTATTTCTCCAAGCGAGTAGACCAATTATAGGCTAATCCTCAGCGATGTCTTGCCTTAACTTATCCCATAAAGCTTATCTTCCGCTCCACTCTGCCTACATCCAATTTGCCTAACTCTCGCTGCAGTTTTGTGTCTGCTCGCTAATAAGCTCAGCGCATCTGTATATCTCCACGGAGTGTAAAGCTATAAAACTAGGCAAATCCATGCCGAAAAGCAGCAGCAACAGCAGAAGCAACAGCAACAACAACAAGTGAAAAACTGTCAAGAAACACGCTTTTCCGCCCTACCACGCCCCCGCTGAGACCGTCTATCCAGTAGCATGCCTTGTTGTTGGCCCTGGGGGCCGTTTGCGTTTTTATTTACTTTTTCGCTTTTTTCCTTTCTTTTTTTTTTGTTATTTCTTTCACTTTGCCTTATCCAAAAGTAATTATTTTCCATTAAACGTAATAATGATGCCTGGAGACTGATAACAGCCGCTGCTGCTGCCTGTGGAAATTAAATTATGCGCCGTTTGTTTTTGCTTGCCGCGAACAATCCGCACTTCTCTGTTGTTGTACCCCGGGGCTAACTTTGTCACCTCAACAAAAAAAGACTTGTGACAGCGCCAAAAAAAAAAAAAAAAAAAAAACCAAAAAGAGAAACACATGTACAGATATACACTTTTATATATATTTATTTATATATATTTATATATATTTATTTATTTATATATATTTATGTTTATATATGTACTCGACACACAACAACTGTAGCAGGAGGCGCTACAATTGCTGCGCGTCCTCGTCGAGGTTTGTTAAGCGCAGCCATAAAACGGCTCAGTACACTTGATCGACGCCGCAAATGACTTTGGCTAGGGTTGCCACATACACAGACAGACACACACACACACACACACACACACACACACTACTTTTTTCTTCTTCTTTGTCTAGGACAAGCCCTAACCCGTACCGTGCCTAGGTACACTCGAGTCGAGGCGTGGGCCTGAGCCTGCGCCTGGTCGTGGGCCAAGTGTACGCCTCGCTGGTTCACTATGCGTTTATCAAAAGCATACATAATATCTGCGATATAGCCTGCCTCTGTCCCTATTTCTATGCCCGGGCACATTATAACAAATTTCTCGCTTGCATAAGCAACACACACTCAACAAATATGGGCGTGTGTTAGCTTATTAGAGATGTGCGCGTGAGCGTAAAATTATAGGCAAATACAAACGAAAAAGTTTTCCCTTTTGATTGGATCTAATTGTTCGATGGAGCTTCGAAACTTCGAAACATTTAAAATTGATATGTATTAAATTGAAATTATAGTTTCTAATAGAAATTGTTTGCCTAAATCCAATTTGAAATTTAAATCTTATATTATTTTTCAGGAATTTTCTTAATTTTTTTCTTAATTATTTTTTAAATATTTTTTAAACTTAATTTTCTTTTTTCTATGGACCGAAGACTACAGTTGTAAGTGCAGTCTTCCTTTAATTATTTTAATGAATTTTTAATTTATTTTTGCCTTTTATTATTGGTTATAATCTTGATTTTCATATAAAATTGTAAGTTAAGAGTAGTTTTCGAAACACGGGTTCATCTCTAATCAACATGTAAAGCATAAAACGCTGGCTCGGCTAGCTGCTGCTATATCACTGCATAACAAATGGCCGACACACTCACACACACGCACACATATGTGTCTCTTGGTGTATAGAGCAAAGCGTCATGGCGGCAGTCCATAAAAATGGAACGGAACTGCAAGTAAATTAACAGGCTGGGCACATGAAGGCGGCACAAAGCTATAGCTACAGCTAGAGCTGGAACTAGCGAGCTCTACGAGGCAAGAGGCAGATGGTTGGATGGTTGGGTGAATGTCTGTTACTCTATGTGCCTTGTTTTACATAATCAACCCTGCATATGTGCGTGTGTGTGTGTGTGTTTGTGTGTGTGTGTGATGTTGGCTACTTAAGTTACACAATGACATTTTTCAATGTGTCAGAATTTTATTGTTGGAACTTGGGGCATTGTTGTTGACAACTGACATCTTTCTTTCTGCAGCTGACAGAGCGTCATGGCTGGTTTTCCTCTACTGCTGTTGCTGTTGCTGCAACTTTGCCTCAGTCTCTGCCTCTGCCTTTGGCTCTGCTTCTTGTTCTTCTTCTTACATTTCTATTACATTTTTACTGCTGCTGCTGCTGTGTCCGGAACTGTTGCTGCTGTTTTTGCTGTTTTGTCTTGAAATGTTGACAACTGTTTTGCCACTTTTGCCGTAATTGAAAAAAAAAACCATATTCAAATATTGCTGTGCTACTCAAATGCAAGTCATTTTCGAGAAATGTAACTGGAAATTTGAAAGAAATATATATGTATAATCCTTGAGCTGCCCATGAACCGACTTTAAAGAGCTTGACTGAAAGGCACTACAAATAATTGCTTTGAGCTCTAATTCAATCTAAAGAACAACAATTATAAAACAATAAGTCATAAAGATTTCGTAAGTTGACAAATATCTAGGTCTTGGTAACCATACAAGGGAAACAACACCTCTGATAACTATGATTTCCATTCTCAGTTAAGCCACATTAAATGTCAAGACATTATATACTTGTAAGGAAAATATAAAATGTATTAGAAATATTGAGCTTAAGACTCTTTGCGAACTTCTTTAGTCGCATAATTTAGAACGAACTTGGGCAGTTCCAGCAAGTCTCAAGTAAAATATCTTTAATTGGCTCACATTTATTTTCCCTCGGAGGAACAATAGAAATAATCAACACACACACGTAGAGCACGAGATGCAGCTGCACAGTAGAAAGGAGAATCTGAAAGAGAGCTGTGAAATTTTGCCAACTGCAAGCTGCAATTGCAATTGCATAGATAAGAAGAGCGGCAGTGAGTGCCTGCACTATAAGCAGTGCATTACTGGCAGTGCATTCATAAATATATACAAACCTACACACTGACAGAAATTCCACCGAATTCCCGCTTATTGTTGCCTGACTGCTGAAACTGTGCGCCAACTAAAGCAATTTACAGTTCCTAAAAAACAGGCAGCCTCGGCATGCAAGTGACCTGGCAAGGAGCTGGCTGGCTGGCTGGCTGGTTGGCTAGCTGGCGGGTGGCGCAGCCAAACCAAACAAATGGAAAAAATTCAAATTATCTGCAAGGCAAAAATAAAGGGAAAAGGCAGCAACAACAGCAACAGCAACAGCAACATCAAGACTCTGGCGAAGTGTGTGCCAAACTTGAGTTCTTTGCACACATTCTGGCACTTGAACATTTTTCTTATTGTGGCCCCGGCCAAGAGCAGCGCAGTGGGGGTAGGTGGGAGCAGGCGGGGGCAGTGGCTAAGGGGTAGTTGGAATTTCGGTGGAACCAAATTGCGCGCGCTGTTCTCTAACGTGTTGAGCTTAAGTTGGCTTGGTTTCTGGTCTCGGTTTGGGCTCTTGTGCGAGCGGCAGAGGTGTGTGGTTGGTGTCTGCCTTTTGGCCATTTTATTTGCATGCCAAAAGGCAACACACACACACACACATACACACGCGCGCACACAGACACCAGCTAAGTGAAAAAGTGATTCTGCGTTATGTTTTTCTTTTATATATACTTTTTTATATTATTTTTGTGAAGTCAGGCAACTTACTTTGGGCTGCTTAATGCATGAGGGCAAATGAAAAATGAACTTAATACAGTTGCAAACTACATGAGCAACATGAGCTACGGGTAATTGCACGCTGATTTGCAAAATGTTCAAACTCCCGCACACACACACACACATATACAATACTTGGCCATTAGCTGGCTTAAAGTTGTTTGGTCAACTTAAAGCCAGCCACTAACGGCCGTAAAATGTGTTGCTGTTCTGCGGCTTTTTGGGCCAACAACTTTTTCGACACAAGCTGCACAGCAATGCCCAAGAAGAAGAGCTGACAGTTGGCATTTGCCAACAGTTTAACAGTTAAACAAAATGTCAAGAGCACAAATATATTGAAATGTAAGCTGACCAAGCCCATGCCCAAGCCCCTGCCCATGCCCATTCATCTCTGCATTCTCAAATCCTATCCTATACCCAACTGGTTTTTAGCTGTTGGTCAACGAGCTCTTGTCCGTTCTGGTTAACCCATTTGCAACTGTGTAAGTGTGTGTGTGTGTGTCTGTGTGTGGTAAACGCAATCTGACAATTTATTCATTGTGCGCCACGTTTTTCAGCTTAATCCATTAATGGCATCAACTACAAAGCATTGACAAATGGAGCTGACATTTTTACTCTCTTTTTTGTGGCTTCCGACTTGAAGTTTTGGCAAAAGTAATCTTCGGATGGACGCGCTCTTTTGCTGCCCCACACTTCAAAGACTTTGTGAAACTTTTGCAGAAACTACAGATTTTACATTTAAATTACAAAATTTTTTTAATATTCATTTTACAAACTTCCAAAGTCAATATCTTATATATTATGTATAAATAAATATAGCAGGATTCATGAATTGCATCAACAAGTTTGACAAATTAATATTTAAAATAATATTTTAATTTAAATTGAAAAATATATAATAAAATACTAAAAATAATAATGAATATATATTAGTTAATGTTAGGTATAGACATGTGAACTGCATTAATAAACGAAATAACAAATAGTGAATAACTTTGAAACAAACGAAACTGATAAAGTGATTAATTCTTTATTAAGTTTTTATTTATTTTTAAATTTAAAGTTACTTTTTATAAAGTTTTTATATCTATTTTCAATTGGTATGTTAACTTGGCTTCCTAGTTCAGTATGTTGCTCTGCTAATACTTTTCAACTGGTGCTTGACTCCTACAAACCACATTCGAAAACTTTTGATCCACTTGTTAACCGCAAGAACTTTGAAGCTCTATTCCAATATGACCTTAAATAACTTCTAACCCTTCTTTGCACTGCCGTCCCATATTGTGTAACTGCTGTAAAAATGTATGTAAAGATCGATCACACAGAGACATTGTCAAAGGAGAGTCTTGGACTTCCGGCTCTGCCGTACCCTGAAAACCAGGCATGAAAAGTGTTGCCTACTTTTTGGGGCAACGGCATTTAAATGACTTGCCTGGCGCTGCAATTTGCCATGCTCTGCGCTTAGCCTGGCTGACAGCTAATGCACTTAAAACTTCACAAATGTCTTGTCAATGCTTAAATGTTTCGACTGTGGCAGCGGCCACGCCCAGCACACAACACCCGTCGCCCACCGCTCAAACGACAGCGACAACGACTTGAGTGCAAAATTCAATTAACTTGCTTAAGCACATCTACACACATACTCGCACACAATGCACTCACACTTGTGCTGCATGCATATGCAACACGCGTCTGTGTGGGTGAGTGGGAGTGTGGTTGTGTGAGTGTGTGGGTGTGTGCGTGAGTATGTGAGCTATCAATTTCATGTCCAATCAAGCAGGCAACCAGGCAACTGCAGCAGCTGCAAATGAAACTGCAGCACTGGCTCGTAAAAGCCATGAGGATTGCCCAAAACCCCAGCCACTTAAGCAGATGTCAACTTCATTTTGCATATGCCACATGCCACATATCGCTGTCCCTGCTGCTGCTGTGGCACTTAAAGGTGCGGCCTCTCGCAAAAAACCTTTGCCTCATCAATCGAGACAGCTGCGGCCTGACTTGCGGCAGTATCTGTAAATGTGGCTAATTGTTTTTGCGGTGCATTGTTTAATTATTATATAAGTCCAAATAGTATGTAACACACACACGAACACTCAGGCACACACACACGTGCAGCCACAATAGTAGCAGTCTAATTAAAGCGATTTGCATATTAAATGAGAGGCAGTTGCTGTGGTTGCAGCTGCTCCATGGCCCGGCGCATGTCAGTGCCAAATGGGCTGTCAAATAAGAAAGCGTTTTGTCCAAATGTTACCGTTACGACACAGCACAACAAAGTTTGACATTTTATGATGGGACCACAGTAACAAACAGCCAAACCAAACCAGCAAAACCAACCAAACCATCCCGACCACACAGCCCTTTTGCCTGTCAATTACATCAAAATTGTGAATTGTTGCCGTTATGCATTTGACATTTTCGAGTCAATATAAAACGAAAATAACTCACAGCTTGTGTGTGTGTGTGTGTGTGTGCGATACAATCAAATCTGGCAAACAATAGTCGTACACCTTGTTTTTCACTCTTTGGGGCCCCCTTTTTGCGTGCCATAAATAAATAATCAATGAATTTATACCTTTGCCATGTCGACTCGACGTATACGTAATATGCTGTGCAATTTATTTGGCCCGGCACAGATGAAAGCGTAATTTGATTGTCCTGTGATTTATATGTGACTTTGACAGCTGGACAGCTGTTAACCTGCGCATAACCAAGTGCCAATTGCATCCCCCATTAGACAACGTGACCCGGGGGTCTGAAGAAAAATCAACACACATTTACCTCTAGAAGGTACCTGACAAAATGATGATCGGGCGAGAGATGTGGAAGAGTATATTTTAAAGACGGATCGATAAAGAATGATTAGATGAATGGAAGTGTTTAACTATTGTAGTCTCTAATAACTGTGTGCTAAATACCCCTATTAAGGTACTCTCGACTATTCATGGCGTTAAGGTTTAAATTTGTGTTCAACCTAAACTTGGGATATCCTTGTAAAAGAAAAAGTCATCGAAAATTCCATTTGATTCGTTGCCTTTTGCACCTGAGCAATTTATGTCAATTGGGCATTGATTTATTTGCGCTAAATTATTTATTCATTTATTTATTTATTTATTGCCTTTACCTGGCTGCCTAATGTCGTGACTGGAAAGTAAATTAGTTTTGATTTTGTATTTTGTACTTTCGGCAGAAGCTCTCGTGACCAGACGACACTACAGCTCGATAAAACATTTGGGGAACTTAGATAAATAGTGAGCAGAGCAGGTGCAAAAGGTGAAAACAAAATAAAAAATGAAATGAAATGAATACAAAACAAGGAACTAAAGTCAAAATGCACTGGAAACGAAAATCCCCGAGCGCATAAATTGCCTCAACGTACAGAAATACACATATCTGAAAGGGCGGGCAAGCAAATGGGCTGGGCGAGCAGGAGGCGGGGAGGCAAGGCAAGAACAGAACGTGGCCAATGCAGAAACTCGTGCTAACTACACATTTGGGTATTTGTGTATTAACACTTTGGCAGTTAGTGGAGCAGCTGAAGCTGAACCTACAGCTGAAGCAGGTCCTTCCAGGAGGACACCCAAGCAGAGGCCAATGGCTGAGCTGTTGTTTTGCGTCCAGGCTAAAGTTTAATTGGCTAGTTTAATTGTCAGCAAATGAAAAAAGCATGAATATAATAAAAACAAAGAAATTTAATCAAGCAAGGAACAATTGTCACACACACACAAACCTACACACACATACCCACACACACCCACGCACGCCCACACATGTATAAATAAAAAGTGCAAACGTTTATTGGATTTAACGAGCTCTCAGTGTCGTCGCATGCGGCATGCGGCAAGCGGCATGCGGCAAACGGCTAGCGGCATGTGGCATAGAGCAGCGCGAGGCAACATGAAAGCACTTTTAGCGCGCTGCACAACGATGCCAGCTTAATTTAAATGTCACCTGCACTAAACAAATACCAGGACAAGGGATCGTACCAAGACAGACAAACAGCCAAACAGAGAGGCAGACAGACAGAGAGACAGGCGGACGATGATATTGTTAGTGACACTCTTTCAGCATTAAGTGTGTACATGGCAAACACACATGAGCATGGCTGTGCATGTGTGTATATCTGGCTGCACTTCAAAAGCCACTCAGCACATCAACAGACAGGAGCCGGGACCGAGCGACCGGGCGACCGAAAAAAAATATATGCCCAAAGCAGGGCAGATTGGCTAGCCATGTGGGCCGACAGCTGCTTAAATATTTTGATTAAATTGTTGCCGCCGCAACAACCAAATTAAAATACAGTCAAGCATCGCTAAAAAAAAACCCGCACCTGCAAAAAAAAAACATAATAAAACCTTGTTACTTTAAATCACAAGAAAATATATTTAAACAATAAAAATAGGCAAAAATAATTTAAAATACAATCAAGCTTCCCTTTAATAAATAAATGATATTATGAAATGAAACAACAATTGAAAACTCCTCGAAAAAATAGAATAAAAGAAAATATATTTACTGTCATTCACAAAGTGTTGAAAATATTTTCAATATTTTCAAAGAACTCTCTTCTATTCTAGCTGAACAATATTTGTATTCAATTCATCATGGCGATGCTTATCCGTAATTAAAAATGAGCTCACTGACGTTGACATTCCCCAGTTCCATTAGAACATGGCCAAAGAAATCATTATAATGCCAATAAAAATAAATAATTTCAATGTCTGCACAAACTGTGCAGCGTCCATTTAGCTGAGCAAACGCAGCAGTTGCCATTTACGCAATCCCCGCTCCTGTTTAATACTGTGTATGTATGTGTGTGTGTGTGTGCGGTTTTTGTGGGTAATGGGCCGCATCTTGTGGCTCATATCATTATGCATCATTAAGTTGATGGGCCAAGAGCAACGGGGCAACGCACTTCGATTTTATGGCCATGGCCGAGTCCAGGCCAAGGCATATGTCCTTCTTTCTTCATCTTGCGTTCTTTTGCTTTTTTTTTTTTTTTTTTTTTTTTTTTTGTTTGCCTGTTCTCAGCTCAGCGCCTTCTGTGTGCGCTATTAAGCGCATATTACTCATCGAACAATATTTTTGTCGCCTTGGGTTCGATTGCAAATGATATAGTATAAGAGACATAGTTTTACGAGTGTGTCGCAGCCAATGATGGGCTAGTTCATTGGAGTATGGGGTGTCTGTGTCTTCATTGATACGAATGTGGTGGGTTGGGCTAATACTTTTATGGACCAACAAATTATTGGTAATTAAATAGCTGTGCTCTACGTAAGTCTGACGTGAGCGAGTGCATATTGTTACTTAGCCCACAAAAACTTAACTACAGTAATTGATATTCTCATTCAAATCCTAATAACGAGACGTTGTATGACAATTACATATAACGTAATAACTTACGTTGCACTAATGAGCATAAATAATACTAATTGAAACCAAATTTTAGGTAGTAGGTGTGAACAAACTTTGCCTTATTATGTAATTGGTCGCTTACGTAACGTAAGCCTAGTTCACTTTTTGTCACGAAGTGTTAATAGAGTGAATATTTAGTTACTCATTAACTAAGATTAGTAATTAACAATTTATACTATGCAGAAACTGTATTACCAATCATTATTCGCGTGACGTAAGCACTGACGTAACCTACTTGACGTAGCAAAATTAAATTAAAACATATTTATACGTAATTAATTACATAGCTGACATTTTGGAAAATCAGATCGAACCGTGCCACATTAAACACCATTAACGTAAAACTCTTACGAAACGTGGGCAAAAACTTGTGCACTCGTAATCATAACGTTGAGCCAGAGAAAAAGCTTGTAAGCAAGACAAATTACATATGAAAGTGCAACTTTATTTGACACAACTCCCAAATGGTTGACAACTTAACGTAAGTGCTTACGTCATAGTGTGCACAACTGTACTTTTTGCTGTAAGCTGTTCAGTGTTCGCTGTGTTGTCTTTCGAGTTAGCGAGCGTATCGCTGGCTTCTACTTCATGCTATAACTTTCCATCTTTGCGTCAACTTTTTGGCACATTTGCTTGACAAATTGTTTTGTTTGCGCCGCTCGACGTCAGCAATCGATATACCCACAATGTACACGGAATACATATAGAATATATATACCCCGATTGATCTGAGTGTGGGCAGTATAAACAGCGGCAACAACAACACGGACGAACGTAACGGGCGGCCACACCCACAAAAACTAACTAAGCAAAGTAGTTGTCACAGCAACCAAACATTTCGCTGTCAGCTAAATAAATATAAACAAATATACATGCGGGCTTTTATATAGATATAAACGTACATATATACATGTATAAGTATATACTATGTAGCGCCATATAACACTTATATAGATTGACTAAAATTTCATTTTCTTTATATTTTTTCTTGTTTCTCTTTCTTTGCAGGTAAGTCGCAAAACGCTGTTTGGCGCTTTAAAGACGCTCGATTTGGTTATAAAATCAAAGTACGTACTTCTTTTTGACACCCACACAGACAAACACAGACACACACATACACACACACTCACACTCTGACACTCTAACACCCACACAGTGCCAACAATGGCGCCATTAGAGACGTCTGAGGCACTGCAAGAGATGAAATCAATAAAGTCGAACGTATCCTGCTGATAGCTGTTTAATGTTTACAATATGTCTTTATTTATTTTTCTTCTCCTACTGCTTATGCTGTCGTTCTTCTTATACGACCCAGTCCCACTCCCACTCGATTCATTTCCTATACACCCCTAGACACATTTGCCTTTGACTTTACCTTCAGCAAAATGCTACTCGGCGCCCGCTTAGCTATGCAAAACGATTTGATAATACCCAGCGTTATGATCCTGGCCAGCAGCTGCACTTGTTATGATAGCAATACCCGACAGTGGACGGGGCGTGGGCCAGCGGGAGCGTGTCGTCTATAATGCCAAACAATTTAGTGCAGTTGCTGCTGCTGCTGCTGTTGCCGCTGCTGCTGGTGTCGCTTGACAAAGGTAACCTCCATTATCCGATTTGCATTTAGGTTTAGGTGAATGCGCTCAAATGTGCAATTCAATTTAAGCAAAACTTGCTGCCAAACAAACAGTAACAGCAGCAGCAGCAGCAGCAGCAAAGAGCGGTTACTGCTGAGTTTTGGTATGCAGTTAACCAGAAAAAAGTAGCGCAGAAAGCAGCTTAGCCCCCGGAGCCAAACTGCAGAGGGCAGTTTACCAGCAGCAGCAATAGCAGCAGCAGGAGTATAAAATAAAATAGAATGTAAAAAAATAAAAGGTCGACATGGCGCATAAAAAATTCAAAGTCAGTGAAACGCAACTTAAGCTTTTTTTACACCGGTTGCCAAGTGGCTTTGGGGCAAAGACTAACACAAAATCGGGATAAACACACATGTACAACACACAGAAAGCGAGGGGAAAGCAGAGCGTGGTGCAGATAGCAAGAGTGAAAGAGAAGGAGAGAGAGGAAGAGAGATAGACAGCTGAGCAGGCGGAACAGCGCTGCAGGAAGTTAGCACATAAGCGGAGTAGATTAAACACCGAAAAACAGGCGCTCAATGAGTAACATGCAAAATTCCCCTCCACACACACACAGCCACACACACATACACACACATACGAAACAAAGTTGAGATTTTTATTTTGTTGAGGTTGTACTCCATACCCTATATAATAGATAACGGCGGAAATGCACTACTAACTATTAGCTAAACAAAACTGTCTGTATTACGGCGAATACGTCAAGGTTTATAAAAGCAAATATCAGTAAATCCTTTCTTCATCCTAAAATGTATAATGTTACGCTGTCTTGAAAATTCATATAACAGCTGATGAGAGATCGAGAGAAATGTAGCAGAATAAAACCAAATTAATTTTTGAATACAATAAAACCGAAAAAGTTTTTAATAAAACTCAAATTTAAATGTGAGTTCACTTCAAATATTTTTACAGAGTAACTCTCAGTCTGTAACTTCAAACTGTCGTTCACTTTTTTTTTTTTTTATTTCTATTTTTGTAAGCCATTCAAAGCCGACAAAGTGCGCTTAAAAATGTCAAAACAAAAGGAAGCCAACGGTTTTTCAGTTCGCCTGTCTATCTGCATTTTCACATGGGTCTAACCGCATTCCAAACTCGTTGCCCGAAAACAACCCAACAAATATTTAGCAACAGTTTGAGCTGGAGAAAAAAACGACTTACTTTTTAAACTTTTGTAGCTGAGCTTATGGAAATGTTTAGACCAGAGCTAAATTACAATAAGCTCGACTTTATGCCAACAAATAGCTGCAAGCCCTTTGCATGTTATTTAATTATAATCAACTGCCCCGACCAAAGCTAAATGCATTTAGAAAAGTACAAAGTATGCAAAAGAAAGGGAAATATGCGCGGAATTAGTGTAATTTTCATGAAAAGACTTACAACATTAATCGAAGCTTTTACTTTTTCTCTACATAAATAAAAAATAAAACAAGATATTTAAACCTTAAAATTGACAACAACCAAGACGATTTGGTCTGATTCAGTTTTAGCTTTCAAGGATTCGTGTGCTATTTATGGTCTTTGCAAAAGGATTGTGCTAAAGCCAACAAGCTTAGAATATCGGTTGGGTTTCACTTTATAGTTAGATAATTGTCTAACTAGCTGTATGATTTTTCCAACACTTGTAAGAGAAACTGGAAATTAAAAAAATATATATTTTAATCAGATGCAACACGTTTTGCTCGCTTTTCGCACAAACATAAAAACGATAAGTCGCTTGAGAATTTTCAGTGGCATTTTAATTAGCTTAACAAGTTGGCCGTGCGATTATATTACGAAGACTCTTTATGTGTCCATTTGACTTTTCCCGTTTTTTGTAATTTTTTTGCCATAGTTCATGGCTTTGCTGCTAATCCGATAACTTTACAAATGGTCAGACAAACTGCTGTTTGACCAAATAGAATTTGTTTGTGCTTTATGCCTTTTAATTCATAAATAGAAATTCCTTTTTTATGCACAGTCCTAGATAATTCCTATCATAAGCACCTTCTAATTGGATTTTTTAATGAGCTGTGTTAACAACTTGTTCAGGACTCGTGGAAATGAATCGATAGGCAAATGATATTTGGATTTAATATTCCAATTCCAATTCACAACTGCTGCACTCAATAATAGAGTGAAAAATTCCAAAACATATAAATGTCACACATGTTTAGGGCCAACAAATTATGCATGAAGTGCAAATATTTGTGTAAATGGCATAACAATTATTGTTGACTATATAATCAGCGTATTGTATGCATACTATGCGTATTAAGCATTTGTAGCTGACTTTCGCCCCCCACCGGGCCCGAGCCCCACTTCAATCTAGATACACACATAAATATTAAATATGCATTAGCCCAGGAATCACACACACATACACACACACGCAGTCCCGCGCTCATTTGTATGCTACACTTTTTTACTTTTAATGCTCTCTTGCACAAGCTTCGCCACGTGGCGCCGCAATGTGTTAAATTTTTACAGTTGAATTTGTTATGCGGCCGTCTGTGTGGATCCCTCCCTCCCTCTAGATGGGTGTGTGTGTGTGTTTGCGTAGTAAATTTGAATTTGATTGAAAAGCATGTGACACCGCGCCATCCGCCTGTCCCGCCTCTAGGGCCATCATCTCAAAGAGGTCTGAAGGCTGCTCCTTTTTACCTGGCGCTTCCTTCGGCTGCTTCCTGCCCGCGCCCCCTGCTCGATGTCGCCTGCAGTTTAGATAACGTTGAACGGTGCGCATCATTTGGCGCTCAGCTTTGACTGCTTACTTTGGCACACGCTGCGGCAGGGGGCGCGGCACGAGGGGCGTCTTCTGCTTGTCAAATGGTTTTGTATAGATTTCTGGAGACGCCATCTGCTAGAACTACCCACTAACCGGGCTCGGCCTTTGTGAGTTTTTGTGACAGCTTGTTAGACGTGGCATGTATTCTAGTTGCGAGCTGCATGGGCCAAGGGGCATGCGGCAAGCGGCAAGCGGCAATCGGCATGTAGCCGCATTGTGCATCAAACTGACAGCGATGAATGTAAGCGATTTATTTTATGATTTATTGCGTATACGCATTGTATTCCATTGCCATGGATTTACTATACAGACACACACACACATATATCATTATATAAATATGTGTCAGTCTGTGTGTGTGTTGATGTGTTTTGTATTTGTGCCCATTTCTGTGTCGCATTGTTAACACTTGCAAATCACTTGGCTATTGCGATTTTCCGTGCGGAAATACATTTCAACAAAAGAACTTCTTAAAAACACAAGCAGCAAAATGTTGTCTCCAATCGCACTGAAGCCCCTGACAACCAGATGGATAGATAAAGTGAGCTAAACATCCATATTTTATAAAGATCTGAGCAAACTTTAGTCATAATTTGATTTGCTTTTAAAGAATGTTGTACTTTATCCAATTGGTCCATTTGTATATAGAACATTTATATAATTCTTTTTTTCTGACTTGAACTTTCAGTTTGTATCATTAAATTTCTTAATCGATTATTTTTTATCAAATTGTAATAAGCCAAATGAAAGTTTATTAGAGTTGATTGTCAATTCTGTTAAAAAAACTCCAACATTTTCTTTCTAGCTTGATATCTCTTCAAGATGTAGACTCTTCACACATAGCTGGAATAGTGCTAATAGTTTAATACTTTAAAGAATTAATTATTGAATACGCTTTGCTGAACTTATTGATACAAGCCTTTAAATTGCTTCAAATCGACGAAAAACTACCTCGATCTGAATCCTTTAAAACTTTCAATTCAATCAAGTGTCAAATTAGTGCGGATTTTTAATTTAAGCGTCCCTTTTTTACGACTGTTATCTTTTTTCCTCTTTTCTGCTGCCATTCGACTTATAAATAAAACATGTACCTGTCACTCAATTAAGAGCCCAGCGCCAGCTGGACCAAGTGGGACCTGGGGGCAGGCAGGCTGGGAGGCGTGGCACTGCCAAGTGCCAGGAGTTACAAATCAAAATGTATAAAACATGCAATTTGTTTGCCAAAAAGTCACGCGTAACTTGTGCCCCGCCACATTTTTGCCACTCAACCCGACTCCTTCAGGGACTGAACTAAGAATTCGACGTAGAACTCTACGAGAGTGTGTGGGTGTGTGTGGATGTGCGTATGTGTGTGTGTGTGTGTGTGTGATGTGTCAAACTTTATGCAAATGAAGTGTTAAAGTTACGAAAAAGTGCAAAAGTGACAATAAAAAAAAAAAACTAAACTAAAGAATTTTGTCTTGCTTTGACTCACTCAACCTGGGTGTGATGTTATTTCGATTCGGTATCCATCACAACCTCCTTGAGTGAGCGATAGCAGGATAGAATATCCACAAAGCTAAACTATTGACCATTAAGCTAACTATTGTGGCTACCCGTTGAATAAAAAGCATTCAGAAGAGAAACGAAAAACAAGCACGATATCAAAAAATGTCAAGATTTTATATATATTTATTTATTTTATTTATTTAAAATAAAAACCAGGATAGTTAATCAACCTTCAGTGTATATATATATATAATATAGATATATATGAGAAATAATATTTATAGGAATTTATTTAATACATTATGTATTAATTCGAATAACATCGATTTAAGGCTAAAAAAAATGCATATACATATCTATGAATAATATCTTATGGCAGCTCTAATCTTGCCTCTGACTTTGACACTGAAAGCTAACTTTCTCCTTTGCCTCTTAAGTTTATCTTATATATATTTGTTTTTTTTTTCCTCCTCTTTACCTCTTTTTCTCTCGATCTGTATCTTTCTTTCTCACTCAGACCCTCTATTTTTACCTATCTCCATCTCTCTTTTCTGACCTTTTCTCGCTTTCCTTCCTCACTTGTATGCCTCTTTACTCTGTTTTTTTTTTTTTGAATTTATCCGTTTTTAAAGATTTTAAACTAATACACAGTTAAAATATGAATTCCACATACGTTTCATTATTTTTCATTATTTTTGGCTTCAAAGGAAGCTTAACAGATATTCCTATTTCTATTCCTATTCCAAGCACTTCTTTTACTCAAATGCAATAACTCTTTAGTTGATTATATTTTTTGTTTTTTTTTTTTTTTCATTTTTGATTTAAAACCCATTTAACACAATTTGATATTATCCGAGCCCCTGTTATCTATATACTTATACGCAAGCAATTTGCAATCAAAATAATGTATAATGGAGATGGGCTTCCTTGTGTGTACGCCAAGACGTGGCCCAGAGTCAAGATGCCCCAAATGGCGGACGGAGCCTTAGGACAAAAGTCAAGCTGCGTATGCATAATAAAATTTTGAAATGCCAATTTAATAATGCTTAATGGCAAAAATCATTTTTGGTAATAAATTTATGAGCACATGGCTAGATGCCAGCAGCATAAGTGTGTGTGTGTGTGTGCGTATGAGTGTGTGTGTGTGTATCTGCCCTCAGGGCAAGCACTCAAGTCGAAGACGTAGCATGCTTCTAGGCGCGTTGAGTGAAACGAAAGAGAGAGAGAGAGAGCGAGAAAGTCCTCTGGCAAATATTTACCTTTTGAGAGGTTTTGCTCCCAACGCATTTGAAAATAACATTTGCAATTTTAAACACTTGAGACTTGTCGCCAGCTGCCCCCACCAACACATCTATGAGGGTGTGAATGTATGAGTGTGTGTGTGTGTGTGTGTGTGTGTGTGTGTGTCTGTCAATTTCGTCTCGTACTAATGACAATTTTCATTCTCTTATATTTTTTTTCCTGCTGCTCCTGCTGCTTATTACTCTAGTGGTTACATTGTGATTATTTATTAATTAAATTTGCTATGAGACAGCAGCTAAAGCAAATTTGTTTTATGTTTGTGTTTGGGTTTTTGTGGCTTTCAGGTTTCGGCTTTTGGCTTTTTAGGTCCCACAACACACATACACACACAGACACATACATATTCTGAACTCTGGCCTATTATTTGAAGACTTAGCCCAGCTTTGGTTGCGTGCAAACAATTTTTTACAGCAATTTATTGATGTTATATTCTAACCCTTTTTTGTTCGTCCTGGCCAACACCTCTTTCTAAATATTTAATATGCCGGCTCGGAAGCTCAAGCGTAATTATCTGTATAGTTTGCCAGGCCAGGACAGTTGGGAGCCACGAATTATGTGCTCTGCGCCCAGGTGGTTTCAGCTGCAATAAATTGTTGTTCCAGGACCTTAAGGGGTCAGCGCAAATACGCTGACAATTATAAATGTGTGCACGGAGCATATGCTCAGACTCAGAGTCGAACAACTGTCTATTAACCAAATGGTCCATAAAAGCCGTGGATTAAATTCTCTTTGATTGAAAAAAAAGAGTGTCCTCTTCATCCTACATTTATTCTGCTTACAAATTACAATTAAGTTGAAAGCATCTAATTAATAAAGCAATCAATCAATCATCAAGACTGACACACATGAGTAATTTGAGTTCATGACACAATTATTTATGAAGATTTATTTATCTATGAGTGCAAAGCGAACAAACTGTACTCCACGCTTATTTTAGAAATCTTTAGAATCCACTATATCTATGTAAATGTAATCAATATCATTTATTGTAAATCGTGAACGCCATAAACTGGCGAAAATTCGTCGGCCAAACTTTAACTTTAAAGAACTGTTGGGCGCAGCTGGGCAATTTTTGACCCCGTTGCCTAAAAGGATGAGCCATTGGCTGTCACTCTTCAGTTGACGGGATGTCAGCATTACCCCAATCTGTGACAGCCTATCACAGTCATGTCACAAAGTATTCGCACATATACGCGCGCAATATTTTGATTAAAATTGCAGGTACAAGCTGCGAACTGCTGTAGCTGTATCTGTATGTGTGTGTGTGTGTGTGTGTGTGTGTGAGTGTGCCGACTGCTGCTGCTGCTGCCTGTCTGGCAGCGATTTGTTCGCCCTTCGTTGCCAATTGATTGAATTGAGCACATTGAGCCATGAAATGTTTGCCCGACGGCTAACAACTAAATCACCGTTGGCAGCTTTGCATGATTTCTCCCTCTCTCTCTCACTCTCTATCAGTCTAAGGCAAAAGTCAAGTCAGGGCGTATAGCCCGCAGTTTAGCACAAATAGAATCGATCATGAGATACCACGTAAATAGTCTGAATGCTAACACAGATGTATTCTTTGAATTCTTGTTAAAGAAATAAACCAAGCCATATAGGACATTTTATAATATGCATAGCAAACATAACAACATAACATAAATATATATTCATCGAGCTCCATCCCATTTATTGATGTATTATCTTATACTGGGTATTATTTATTCACAAATTCTATTAATCCAGAATTTAACTCAGCCTTGTTTAAGAAATAAACCAGGCCATATAGGACATTTTATAATATGCATAGCAAACATAACAACATAACATAAATATATATTCATCGAGCTTCATCCCATTTATTGATGTATTATCTATTATTTATTCACAAATTCTATTAATCCAGAATTTAACTCAGCCTTGTTTAAGAAATAAACCAGGCCATATAGGGCATTTTATAGTATTTTATAGTATAGGACATTTACAGAAAAATTTTAATTTATGCCTCAGCATATACCCTATATAATTCAGCGCCAGCTGCAGGGTATCGTAAGATGGCGTAATAGAAAATGCCTCTGGCCGGCGACTGCAAGCGTAGACAACGCTTGGTACTGGCGCTGGCGCTGGCGCTGGCGTTGGCGGTGGCGCATTTTGCAATTTTTCCTGAATCGCATAGATTTTTCTCCGCATAGCGGAGACAATTTTGTGCACATTTTCGCCGGAGAGTTGTCTTCCCTCTTGCCTTTTTTCTATCCTATAAACTTCCGTGAAAAGTTTCGCTGGGTTTTTGGTTTTGTTGTCAGACAGCTATCGAAAAAGTTTTCGGCAATGTTTGCCCAAGAGCGTAGCGAACTAACAAAATGAGTTTATTTTTTGCTTAATTTCGCACAAATTAAAAACGTCGAATCCGGCTCAGTTACGGCTCCAAAAATCCGTAGATAGAAAAAAAAGAAGAAGAAAAAGGAAAAGAAAGACTACAAAAAGCTGAAACTGGGAAACAGCGCAATTTTTCGTCTTGCAAACTTTTTGAAGGCACTGTATGGCCAGCCATAAATATATAAGTCAGGCATGCGTGTGTGTGTGGGTGCGTGTGTGTGGGTGTGCGTGTAAATTATATAATTTTTATTAAGAGTTTTTCGTTTTTGGTAGCTATCGTATGTTGCCTTCTTAAAAGTCGATTCCACGAACTTATCAGACATTCAATGAGTTGGCAAAGTGCTTAATGCGCCTGTTACATACATACATACATATATGAAAGTATATATATATGTATATAGTGTAAGCTGAGCAGATTTTTTCGGGAAGCCAAAAGCGTTTCGCTTAACGCTTTAATAAAAACTGGATTATGGTTCACCACAAGCGCCATTAAATGTTGCCTTCACAAGTCGAAGATATAAAAGGTATTACATGATGTGCTCTTTATGTCGCGGCTTGTTCTTAACTTTTGCAAGTGACAGAATGATGTGCCGAATTACTGCCTGCTTTGAGTATCGATGGCTTATATAGAACAAAATATATTTCGTTTTCGTAATGGAAAATATATTGGAAAATTTCGATTTCTATTGCTAAGAACACTTCTTGACTGAATTTGTTGAGAAGTGAGTTTCATATTAAAATTATTGATGCTATCATGTTCCTTACAATAATGAATTACTATTAATAACAATATTGATTACTGAAATAATTACGAAATAATTACTGAATTACTGTCTACTGCGAGGATCGATGGCTTATGTAGAATTAAATATATTCTTTCCATGCTGTAATATTAAATAGTTTTCAAAGCAACTAATTATATTTTTGTGAATACTTTTTTAGTCAAGCTCTTGAGAAGCTCCTCTTACTTATCGTATTTAATTGCCACTTAATAGCAATTTTAATTACTAAAATAATTGTAAACGCCTCTTTTTGTATTCGCAACTATGCAATCGCACTTCAACCTCTTTATTCCACCGAATTCCACTCAGCGACTCACATTCGCATTCTGCATTTAAAATCGAAACTCAAACCAATACTTCATGAAAGATAAGCTGGCTCAAAAGGTATTTCACATTGAAATGTTGTGTGTATTTTTTAACGAATGGTAAACCACGAATGCCCTCTGGCAGCTTAGTCAATATGCAGTGCACAACGCCCAGCCCCCGCCCTGCAACTCGGCCCACTGAAATGCCAGGACGTCTGCCCCGCCTCGCCTTGCCACAGCCTACGGAGTACATGAAGTGAAGCGAATGAACTCGCGCAGCCATTTGGCTAATTGTTCAGTTTGTTTTACGTGTAAGGCAACAAATTGGCCAAAGCACACGTTTGCCAACAGCAGGAACAGCTGCTGGACTCCAAAGGTAGTCCGCATTGGCATGTCCTCGACTCGCCTGCACGCTCGCCCGCTCGCCCGCCCTTGGGTGGCAGTTAGCGAGGCAGGGCTCATAATAATTTAAATGCTCGGCACACAAAGTGACAAGCAAAGACAAACAAAGGTCAAACCGAGGCTACTGTTGCTGCTGCTTTTCCTGCGACTGCGACTGCTGCGACTCCTCTGGCTGCAGCTGGAAATGGCTACGTGACAGGACGCAGTGCAGTGGCTCGCATTTAAATCCAAGAGCAGCAACGAAATTAGCACGACAAAGGGACAACTCAGAGTAGGCAGGGAGCTGGGAAGGGGTGGCCGGTTAGAAGAGGGGAACTTGAGGCAATTGTACGTAGTGCAGTTAATTTGCCATTGCAAAGCAACAGCAAACGCTGAGCAAATAGCAAACGAGTCGCGTGAACAGCAGCAGCAGGCAGGCAGCAGCAGCAGACAGCAGGTTGCAGGCTCAGCAACGGCTCTTGCTGCCTGCCGTCTGCTAGTTGTCCACTGCCTGGACAACCGGATCAACAACTAAGCAAACAAATGGCGTTGCAATTGGGCACGTTTTGGGCAAAGCGCTCGGAATCACAGGCAGAGTCGTAACCCAATGGAAATGAACTGCGACACGAACTGGACAGGACACAGCAAAAAGGACACCAGACCCAACGCAACTCAACTCAAACCTTTCCTGAGCCTGTTAGCCCATGCCAATCCAGCGTACGTGTGGCTAATGATGTTGCAGTCAGTAAGAGGCCCAGATTCCGAATCAGATTCCACTGCAGATGCAAATGCAAATGCAGATGCGGAACAGATGCAGATGCGAAGCTAAAGGCGATGGCGAAGGCGAAGCCTTCACTTGGCGACGTGTCAGATGGGCAATCGTTACGCACAATTTGATTGGAAAATGTGAGCAGCAGCAACAGCCTGAACCTAAACTGAACCACTTAAATGGCCACAAGCACGCACACTAACGCTGTGCTGAAATAAGAAACTACGACTAGTTCGCAGTCACAAAAGCCAACACTAAAAGCCAACTAAACGCTGCAGGGAAAAAATAAATAGAAAAGAAAGAAGGTAAACAAGTAAGAGTGCTCTAGTCGAGACTGCTCGACTAGGGGATACCCTGAGCCCTGTGAAGAGCCAAATATCATATCATTCTACGATTTTGTATGCATACATACAAACAACAGATACTCACATACATATGCACGCACGCATAAGCGCGCGCTCTGCCAACTGCGCAGTTGACGCAGCGACTGCGCTTGGGCTGCAATGTGGGCATTACTATGGAAACTTAATTGTTTAATAACTTTTCTTAGCGATTGACGAATGTCATCAAACTTTCACAACTTATTAATGACATCCATATGCATGTAATTGCCAAAGCACAAGTCTCTAGTATTTGATTTGCGCTTTTTACAAATAGGTGGCTATTGGGGGCGAATGGGGCGTGGCATCCAAAATCTAAAGATAACGTAATCTCCGTATTCATAAGACGCAACTACACAGCAAATTTGAAGTCTCTAGCTTAAACGATGTACAAACCACGCCTTAAAAACACATTAAAATTATCGATAAATGCTCATAAAATCGAAATGGAATGAGTTATCGGACAAATTTTATAAACTTGTGCAGTGTATGGTATTATCGAGTATTCATGTAAAATTTCAAGTCTCTACGTTGCGTACTTAAAAATATCTCTGCGTTCACACGGACGGACGGACGGACGGACGGACGGACGGACGGACAGACGGACAGGGCTATATCGACTCGTCTTGTCGCGCTGATCAAGAATATATATACTTTATGGGGTGTGGCACGCCTCCTTCTGCCTGTTACATACATTTTCACAAAACCATTATACCCTGATTTCCCATTTTCAATGGGCTCAGGGTATAAAAAGAGATGTGAAATTAAGAAACAGAGGACAACACAGCAGCCTAGGCGAAATTTGTGCCAGCACAGGCCAAGGGGACCTTGTGCAAACCACACACACAGCTAAACAAAAAAAAAATGTGCTGAAGCTACCCTTTAGGTTTTGTCTGTGATCATGGCTATCCAAGCTATATTTAATATAGAATACAAGTAAAATCAGTAATAAAAAACTTTAGGATTTTTCTAAAATATGGAAACCAAAACATTAGCATAGTGAGAGATAGTATTGCTTAGACTATTTAAATTATTTTTACACAATTCGATAAAATATTTAACCTAAAAAACGCAAACATTGCACCGATATTTATCAATTTTAATACAAATCTCGATATTCTCGACTCTCCTATTATCTAGTCAGAAGGCGTTCATGCAAACAGTAACAAAATGAATACAGAATTATCTTATGTTAAATATATCTACAAATTTCATTAAACCCACTTTCCTGCCTATTCTGATTGGAATACAGGGTACTCGGAAAACCGAGAAAAAATAGATGGAATAACAAAAGCGGGTCGAAAACTTTTTGCTTTAGTTAAGAGCAACAGACGGCAACGCCCGGGCTGCAATGGCATAAAAGAAACATAACTAATTTGCATAAAATGTGGAAAACATGGTGCCTATGTAGAGACCACTGTCGGCTAGTAGGGGGCGTGGCCTGGCGTGGACGCAGGCTGTGGGCCAGCTGCAAACTTGCCGCCTCCTTCTACCAGAGCGGGAAAATCGAGTCAAAGTCGTAAGTGAAGAGTTGCTCGCTGCGCACTGGCCTGTGCCAGGTCCAGGTAAATTTGCGGACAACTTTTTGGCACAAAATTTATCCAAAAAATAGTGAACTAAATGAAAGTGCCACGCCCAGCATGCAGCCGCCCAAGCGATTCACTTCAACGAACCTTGTACATGCGACCAAACAAAAGATATTTTTGCATCACAAAGTGAAAGTTATGTGCATGCAAGGGTGTGTGTGGGTGTGGGTGTATCTAGTCGAGTGTGTGTGTGTGTGTGTGTGTATGTGTGTGTGTGTGTTTGTCATGCCCCCATATTAGCGGTTTCTATCTTTTGCAACATGACCACGCTGAGACAAAGTTGTAGGCCAAATTGTCAGCAAACAATGTGCAAAGTCGTTCACTCACAACCTAGTGTGACTGCCCGATGTGTGTGTGTGTGTGGGCGTATGTAGATTGTGTGTTTAACTATGCATAAGAAAAGAATCTGTGTGGGGTGTCCGCTTTGAAGTATGAACTTTAAATGAAATCTGTGAGGCAAGCGAGGCAAAACTAAATTCGTTGAAATATGCGTATGCAACAATTCTTAAGGAATTTTTGTATTTTTATTTTATTTCCTTTTTTTTAATTTTACTATTCTATCGATGGCAGGACATAACTTTGAATGATTCTTTGTGCAGTATAGGTTGCGGTAATTTTCGACCATTTTATGCTCGTATATTTCATGTGCATTTCTAGTGTCACCTCTGCAAATTCCCCAGAATTTCAGATGGTTTGACTTTTGCACTAAAGAAATCATTGTAAAATTGTTGACATTTTGTACAATGTTTATATAAAATGCAGACATATTTCTGTTAAAAATCTGTGCTTGCATCAAAATGTAACGAATTCCTTCTTGTTTTCGCATTTCGCTTTCAGCTTGGTGAATCAATCGATGCCGGACGCGGACAAAATTCGAACGATGGTGTCTCGAGCGCTGCGCGTGTGGGAGTCCAATTCGAAGCTGACATTCCGTGAAGTGTACAGCGATCAGGCGGATATACAGGTTCTCTTTGCACGGTGCGTATAAAGCGGAGAGAGTGGGTGAGATTGTGGCTGGGTGGGGCAGCGACTGGGCTGTGGGTGAATGTTATTTGCTCAGCCACCTCATGTAGACCATAAAAAAAGCATTCTTTAGTGCCATAAAGATGGGCAGCACATAAAACTGCACTTAAAACCAGGCAACGATAAATAAGCCAAGTATTAAACCATGAAACCAATGATGATGATGACGACGACGACGGAGACGATGACGATGACGACAGCAACAGGAGCGAGGTCTCCCTGGTATCCCTGGCTGCATGCTGGATACCAATTTCAAATCAAAGAGTTTATGCTGCAGCTGTTGTGTCCGTCTTCTAGATAAGCTTTATTTTTGCAAGCTCGTAACTTCGATGCCATTGAATTAACTAATCAAGGTTCTGACTGACTAACTCTCCTCCTCTACTCCTTGCAGGCGCGATCATGGCGATGGCTACAAGTTCGATGGACCCGGCCAGGTGCTGGCGCACGCCTTCTATCCGGGCGTCGGTCGCGGCGGCGATGCACATTTCGATTCCGAGGAGACTTGGGAGTTCGATGCCAGCAATGATGACAGTCGCGGTAAGTGGGCGTGGCAGCAGCTGCTGCTGCCCTGCTGCGGTCAGCAGATAATCTAGTCAGCAAATGCAATGCATAAATTAATAACATTAGATAATAACACACAATAATAATCAGCAGCAGCAGCAGCAGCAGGAGCAGTGGCAACAGCAACAGTGGTAGTGGTAGTGGCAGTGGCAGCGGCTGTTGTTGCGGTCGGATTGTGGCTAAAAGCCTGCGGGCGAATTGCAGGCGCCTAAACCGCAGCGGCACCACCTTGCTGCAAGTGGCAAAATCAATAAACGTTGGCGCCGGCTGCCTGCATGCGCTTTGTAATTTAGCGCCATAAATTGCGCCCCTAACGGCAGATCCAAAGAACCGTATAACCCGCAGCCGAATAATGCCCGGGCAAAAACCCGCTCCGAAACCAGAATCCAATGTCGACAATTTTAATGGTTTTTAATGTCAATAAAAAATTGTCAGCATGATGCGTGACGTTGGCCAAACGCAGCAACGACCAATCCTTACATACCCTATAATTCAAAAATGTAGACAAACGGCATATGAGTGTTTTGAAATATTTATTTTTCTGATAATTCCATTGATGTGACGCCCACGAAAATATATATATTTGTTTTTTAATTTTTGAAATTTGTAAAAAAAAAACAGATCTCAGTCTAGCTGGAATTTGGTTAATTGAAGTTCATAGAGATTGGATAGGATAGGATAGGATATTGACTCTAAATTATAAAAAATACAAAAGAATTTATAGCAAAATGCAGAGTATTGGCAAGCATTATCGCGTCTTCAGCTTTCACAATCAATCAATGATATATACATTACATCTACAGAGTATCTCGCAGTCGAGCAAAATGGAACACAACTTGTGCTTTTCATTGTAAATGTTGCAGCGACGCCATTTTTATGCCACTTACAAAGTCGTCAAGGCGACGACGCGTTGTTGTCTCCCTATTTCTTCTTCGTTTTTATATTTTTTGCCCTGGTCGCTGGATGCCATTAACCAATCGCATGTTGTCGCATTTTACAGGCACCAACTTTCTGAATGTGGCACTTCATGAACTGGGCCACTCGCTGGGGCTGGGCCACTCCTCGGACTCGAATGCGGTCATGTTTCCCTGGTATCAGAACAATGAGGTGGATGGCAAATTGCCCGACGATGATCGCATCGGCATACAGGAGCTCTATGGGGCCAAGGAAAAGGTTTGGGGTCCCTATCGGCCGCCGACCACAACGAGCACCACAACGACGACGACGACCACCACAATGCGTCCGCTTACATACTATCCGCAGCAGCGACCCAACTATCCCAGTCGTTATCCTAACTATTATCCCAACTACTATCCACGAGAGCGAGATCGTGAGCGTGAGCGTGAACAAGAACGTGAGCGTGAGCGTGAGCGAGAGCATGAAAGAGAGCGTGAACGAGAGCAGGGGCGAGAGCGAGAGCGCGAACGTAAACGGCAGCGTGAGGAACGAGAAAGGGAACGTGAACGACATCTGGAAAGAGAGCGAGAACGAGAACGCGAGAGGGAACGCGTCCGAAATCGAGAGCCCCTAACAACTACAACGACAAGATCGCCAATGATAACTAGCACGGCAATTGCACCGAGAAGAACAGCACCCACTCATCCCACACACAGGCCCTACAACTACCCCACTGTGCATCGACATAAGCCACACAAGCCACGCAAGCCCAAGCCGGACAACTGCATGACCTCATACGACGCCATCTCCATGATACGCAGAGAGTTGTTCATCTTCAGAGGACAGGTAAGAAGCCAATTTAATAATATTTATAAGAATCTTATATTATTATATTAGTGTTAAGAACTAAGAACATTAACCAAAATTATTGGGGGCATCAAGAAAAAAAGATTTCCATTATTTTAATTTGGAGATAATTTTGACTTTTCCAATGTAAAACTGAAGGAGCTATAGTTTCTCCCAATTGTCCATGCCCTAATGGGCGTAATCTTATTATTGTGGAAAATACAGGGTATTACCAATATTCCAAAGGGGCGTAAATTTTCGTATCCATCATTTGGTTTCAGGCTTTAAGCTCTGAATCTTTAGTTGCTATAAACTATTACTATTATTCCAAACTTTAAGTCTGTCGCACAGTAAAGAAAACATTTCCCTAGTGGCGAGGGTAACCACGAGTATATAATATGAATTTTAACTCTCTAGTACTTTAAATAATAACGGTTATTCATATAACGCAGTTAATATTTCCCAATTTTTGATTAATACGGAGAGAGAGACGGATTGTAGGACACATTAGACTTCGTGAAAGAATGTGAGAAGCGTAGAGAAAGACAAAAAATAAATATTAAAAAAAAAAAACAAATAGATAGATATATCTATATGAAACTAATAATTTAGTTCTATGAACATTCTCAAGCACACTACTATATTATTTAACTGTAATCATTCTTAAATATTTATTTTGGCATATTTATCTTTAATATTTACTCCTATCTTTGCAGTTCCTGTGGCGTATCGGTGCCAAAGGCTTATATAATGGCTATCCGACGGAAACGCGTCGCCATTGGTCCGCACTGCCCGAGGACTTTAACAAGGTGGATGCCGTCTATGAGAATCAACAGCGTCAAATTGTCTTCTTCATAGGTAAACAGCCTCTATCTCTATCTCTATAGCAACGAGCTCTATTAAACTGTTTGCCTTGCCACCCACAGGTCGACAGTATTACGTCTTCGATTCAGTCACCCTGGCGCCGGGCTACCCACAGCCTTTGACCAGCCTGGGTCTGCCGCCCACTCTGACCCATGTGGATGCCGCCTTTGTCTGGGGCTACAATAATAGGACGTATTTAACGAGTGGAACGTTGTACTGGCGCATTGACGAGAGCACGGGCAAGGTGGAGCTGGACTATCCCCGGGACATGTCCTTCTGGGCGGGCGTCGGCTACAATATAGATGCAGCCTTCCAGTATACGGACGGAAAGACCTACTTCTTCAAGAACTTGGGCTACTGGGAGTTTAACGATGATCTCATAAAGGTGGCCCACGCCCGACCCAAGCTCTCTTCCCGCAGATGGATGCAGTGTGCACGTAGCGCCAACGACGTCGACGAGGAGCAGCGCTGGACGGCTCCCCTAGTATCCGGCACCAATGACACCATGGATGGCACTTCCGCCTCGACTAGCATAAGACAACGGGGGCACAGTCTAATTGTCATCCTCCTGGTGGCGTTCACACACTTAGCATATACATATAGATAAAACTTATATAGAAACGTCTATGCCGGCTCTACTGTTAGACAGTAGACCGATCCCAAAAAATAATGCACACAGCGGCCTTACAAATCGACGTGCGAGTGTTTATTTTGGCTATCCAAAATACTTAACTACATACAGCAAAACATAAAAGCAAACTATATATCTAAACTTGCCAGACGCCCATTGCAGGATTGCTTTCTTCGGTCTTACGTCAGCGCATATATTTTATAAAATATACAACTTTTTCATATGATAACTGATAGGTATCTAGTTTTATCTGCAGTGCATCCGATTAAGAATGTCTCGAATTCTCTTATCCAACACTGCCTTGTATAATTAAGTACAGTATTCTCCTATATGAACGAACAGATTGGCCCGACTCTTAGTAGCTATGAGCTGCCTGCATTTGTTGTGTACGTTTATTAAATTGATTATAAAACAAATGAAAATCCCCTTTCTAATTATTTATATTTAAATAATGTGATATTATCATAAAATTTTGTATGTGTGCGATTCTATAATGAACCCGAAAAACAAACACTCAAGATCAGAAACCATTTATACAACAATTCGAGTTAGAAATATACATATATTGCGTTAGTTTTAGTTCTTTACATCTGTATATTTATATCCAAAAATAAAAAAGAAGAGAACAATAAGTTTAAGTTTAAGTTGAATATATTCAATCATACATCCTTTGATAATAAATAAATAAATAAAATACAAACAACCGATCTTTTTGAAAATAATATTAATATATTTTCTACATTTATTCGTTTTGGACCTTTTCAAAGAAATTTCTATTGATATTCTAATATTTCTATATTGCATCTGTAAGAAAATTATTTCAGCAAGTATTATTAGCTAATTACTTTGCGATTCAGAAAAAGCTGATGTCAAACAACTTATTTGAACATATTGAAGACTATGAATAATAGAGCTGAAGCTCTAACCCATATTTAACTGTTTAACCGACCTTGTGTTCATTTCCAATTATGCTTATAAACGATTGAAGACATTTTCATATCATATTTGCTATAAGCATTTGATATCAAAGGTTGATGATAACAACGTGCAGAGATTGCACAGTTGAATCACCTTTATATATCTAACAAATATATATGTATATATACATATATATGTTATATATGTGTTTACATCGGCTCATGGTAACTTTTCAGATATTTAGACATTTACCCGTTCTTTATTTAAGATATGAGCTTTTTATAGGCAAAGCCATTCGTAGTGTAACTCGTAGTTTTGAGTAATTTATGGCAAAGTTCAATTCGAGTTATACATGGCATACAGAGCTTTCTGTACGAGTATCTATATGCGATAACAAATAATATTACTTGCTCTACGTAAAATATAGTAAAAAAGTCCATTTAAGTAAAAAACAGATGTATCATGTTTAACGATAATGCCCTTATCTAGCGGTATAGACAGGTAAATAAAAATGCTTTAAATACATGAATATATATATATATATATATATATATATATATATATATATACAAACTGATAGTTATGCCAGTGACAGTTATATGCCAAAGCAGTGTAAAAACAGATGATTTCGCTCTATATAATGCATAGCTCTCCATTATCTGTATAATTGCCATAAGAGCCATAAAAGATGCCCCTTGCCGGCAGTAGCCGCACCTTCCGATAGACATTATAATGTCCACTTATACATTATCATCGTGAGTGACCTGCCGTTTGGCATACGGTGCTGCTGAATTGCATGCAGTCGGCTGAGCCTCCATATTCAATATTCGCCCAGTTCAAGAGCACTCGGGGCTCTGGTCTGTCAGAGCTTGTGTGCTGCTCCAATTATCATTAGTCTATGCGTCATAGCCCGTGACGACATCGGAGTGAGTCCCGATCCGATTCCGATTCCGAGTTCGCCACGAATGCCCAAAAGCTAGATCCACAACACGCCGGGCTAACAGTCGCGCACAAACCACAGCCGTGGACAGAAGTTGGCGGTTCAATATATATATATGTATATATACTATATATTCAAATAGGGTCGCACAACGTGAAAAATAAAGCCATCTACATATATATGTGCATTCACCGACACAGCAAAGAGTACGTCGTGACAAATATTGTTATATATATGTACATTTATATATATTCTTAAATATGTGTATATATGTTGTATAACTCATATTAAATTAGAGACAATTGTGAGTAGAGGCCGAGTGAGCGAGTGAGCGTGTAAATTGTACAAAGCTAGTTAAAGACGATTCAAGGCCCGCACACCTCTATAGATATCGAACTCTAGCGGCGCTGATAACGCCGCAGCTACACTCGTTTTTCATTCTGACTAAGCTCCAACCCAGCCCAGAGATAGTGACTAAAAGTAACTGTAATTATATACAAGTTCAACTGTTAATCTGTTTGGTGATAGCCCTAGGGCTTGTCAGATCTATGACAAATCATTTGGCCGTTCAAACTGTAGCAGCTGCTGGCATTAGTCCATATCTAATCGCCAGAACATGACAACTGCAAATGGCCCGGAAATACACTTTCGACTATTATCTGGGCCCACCTAAACCGAATTTCAATAAATCAAAGTTCTATACCATCAGATAACTGCGTCCAAAAACAAACATCCCACCGACAAGCCATGACGTCCACTGATGATCTGAATATACGCCCGCTGTGCGCTGAGCTGGCCCTCAAGGCGCAACAGGAGCTGGGCGAGGTGCCCAGCCGAGTGCCAGAGGACATTGAGACGATACGCACATGGATCTCAAAGCAGCCGCACCTGAAAGCACGCGAGGATGCGCAGTTCCTAGTCGCCTTTCTGCGGGGCTGCAAGTACAGCTTAGAGAAGACGAAGCTCAAGCTGGACAACTTCTATGCGATGCGCGGTGCTGTTCCGGAACTGTACAAAGATCGCTTCGTGGGCGAGAAACAGCTGAGCATACTCAAAACAGCGTAGGTGCCTTGAAAGCTAATATATCCCACATATCTATGTATGAACTATATTCTTGTTAGCTGCCTGCTCCGCCTGTCGCAGCCTCTGCAAGTGGACGGTCCACGCATTCACATCTCTCGCTACGCGCAGTACGATTCCAGCAAGTATTCCATTGCGGAGGTCATGCAGGTCAACACCATGCTGGGTGAGATACAAATCAGGGAGGATGACAATGCAATGGTGTCTGGTTTTGTGGAAATAATTGACATGAAGGGCGTCACCGCCGGTCACATGTTCCAATTCGACGCGGTCCTGATCAAGAAGCTGGCCGTGCTCGGAGACAAGGCGCTGCCGTATAGACCCAAAGGATTCCATTTCATCAATGCGCCAGCCATGGCCGAGAAGGCAATGTCCATAGCCAAGAGCTTAATGAGCGAAAAGATACGGAAACGGGTGAGTCTTCAAGAACTTTTAAATACAATCAAAAATAAATAATAGAAATAATAATTAATAAACTATATATTTCATCTTTCTCCTGGCCAGTTCCATATACACTCCAAGTTGGATTCGCTGTATAAATACGTCCCCAAGGAGTATTTGCCCGTTGAGTATGGCGGCACCAATGGCAACATACAGGACGTGGTCGATACCTGGACAAAAAAGCTGCTAGAGTACACGCACTTCTTCCAGGAGGATGCGGTCTATGGTACAAATGAGAAGCTGCGACGCGGACAGCCCATCAATTCGGAAACGCTGTTCGGCATCGAAGGCTCCTTTCGAAAACTGGACATTGATTAGCTCATACGTTTTATTGTAGTACATATTTATAAAAAAAAATGAAAAACATAATTTTTAATGTTGTAAAAACAATCAATTAAAGAACAAATTTCAAATAGAAACGTTAAAGTCGATCTATGTGAATACATTCTATGCAGATGCAGCTAATTAAACTGATCGTAAATTCAATACAGACAGGCAAAATTAAATTAAAAAGGCAGTAAACAAATAACAAATGCAGTCAAGGATTCCTCTGATAGAGACTTGATTAGCTTACAGCTTAGCTGTCTGCTTGGCCTTTTGGTTAACGAATTCGTAGGCGACATCGTTGTAGGGCTTGGATGCGTTGCGCACGCGCTCTAACCACTTGGCCACCTTGGGGAACTGTCGCTCGTTGACATTGAACTGGCAGAGTCCTGAGAAATAGACCTCATTAACAAAGATATACCAAAGGAGACAGTAGCTGGAACACTTACTCAGCTGTTCTATCTCAGAGGCGCACGATAAATCTGCCACTGTGAGCTTGTCCCCAACCAAGTAGTCATCGTTCATCCAAAAGCGCTCCAGAAGATCCAGACTGGTTTCAACGTCTTTCACTAGTTTTGCGACCGCCTCCGGCTTGGGCTTAGGTGCGAGTCCATTGATGGGCAATAGCCAACCCTTTAGGAAGTATGTGCCACAGGGCACATGCACATTTCGGAACTGCCACATCAGATACTCATCCACACGAGCACGCGTCTCCAGTTCTTTTGGATAAATCTGCTCGCTCAATTGATTTTTATCCGAGAGATAACTGGTAATAATAAGAAAACAACTTGTTGAAGTTGACCTTTAGCCCTCCTATTTATACTCACCGGATCATGGCCACGCTCTCAGACAAGTGGAACTTTCCATCCACCAGTGCGGGCAACTTCTGGAAGCGATTGATCTTCTTGTACTCATCGGTCAATTGCTCACCTAGAGAAACGCAAATGGAAATACAAATTCGAAATTGATTTGCCGGTTTGTATCTCTTGGTTCAGGTTAACTTACGTTTGCGCAGTGCTACGGGGCAAGCCTCAAATTGCGTCTTACTCAACTTAAGCGCTAGCCAAACCGCCCGGGATGGCGGCGACAGGAAGTCATAATACAACTTAAGAGCCTGTGCCATCTGAAGAGATTATTCCGAAATAATTCTGTTGGAACGACTAAATCAGCTGTGGGGCAAAGTTCAAATTTCGCTTCTACACAGCACTGCACCCGAGGCCACTTTTCAACACTGCTCTCGCGTACCTATAGAGCTGTCCCGCTCGCACTTAGCTGTGACCGTGAGTTGGCGCGATTTTTGAATGTACAAGAAAACTTCATTAAATCAACTCTTGTTCCACAATGAAAATAATTTGTTGCTCCACAGCAAAACAATCAATCACATAAAATATTTATAATGACAAGTTTGGCATTACATTTAATGCTTAAGTGTATTTTGTTATTCGATTTGTCGTTTTTATCTCGTAGTCGGAACTTGCCGAAACTTTTATCTAAAGCATAGATAATATCGCAACATAAATGCCAAGGCGAGATACGTCATAGGCTTATCAGCGGCGATTACCAAATAACTGATGATAAAAACCAAAGAAAATATCAGCTTTGCGATTGTGTGTTTTGTTTTTGTTATATATTTTTTGACATTTAAACAAATTCGTTTTAATTTATTAACGTACTCAACATGGGTCGCTACAATACACCGTCAATTATATATGTAATATGTATATACTAAATACATATATATACATAAATACATATGTATATATATTTTATTAAATGTATATGTTTATGTGTAAACTAGTATCAAAAATTAGTAGACACGACACTTAACTAACCAAAAATGTTCAAAAATTAAATATATATGTATGCATATGCTTATGCATCGGTATGTTTGTACGAATGCATATTTAAAATAAAAGCCAACAAACTTAGTATAGTATACATATACATATATATACATACAGTAGTACATATATATATACTTATGTATATGTATAAGTAGAAGACGTCCATTGTGAGCGAAATGCGGCGAGGAGAACCAAGAGGGGGAACTGTAGACATGTGGATGGGGGTATGTGCGTTGATAAGACCGACAATAAATTATAATCGACATTCATGAGGTTTTGCCATTTAATGGCGTTTTAGTTGTTGCATTTTTTTTCTTAAATTTTTTAGTGTGCAATTGGTTTTTGTTGTAACATTGTTCAATTTGCTTTTAGTTTCGATGTTGCTTTCTATGAATTGTTATAAAATATCAGGTTCCAGCTATGACCAAATTGCGCTATAGCGTAGTATTTAAATATATATATATACATGTACATATATAGATATATATAAGTATATAGGGACTCATATATAGACAGAGTGAGGTGTGTATAGTATGTGCATTTGAATATACAACTAACTGCTATGACCACGCCCATTGCCATAAGCACAGCCATTAGCCACTAGCCACTAGCCACTTTCGTCGTCCCAGCCGCGGCCTCAATCAAAGTTCAGCTTGCGAAATGTGCCGTCCTCGTTGGTGGCAGCGGCGAGCAGCGGCGTGGGTCGCTGCTCCTTCTCGCTGGCGGCGCGCAGCTTCTCGTCAACGCCGAAGCGCTCGTCGTCCTTAAAATAGGGCGTAAAGTTAGTCAGCTGCGACTCATAGTATGCCGTAGCATCATTTAACGAGCCATTATTGCCACCCAGCTCCACTGGCAGATACTCCTTGCCAATGGCCTTGTAAAGCGACTCCAGATTCGGATGTATGTGCAGCTGAGGAAATAGAAAGGAAAAGTCGATAAAAGATTGTTTACATACATTCCTTACTGGCTACATACTAGTTCCTTCTGTTTCATCACATTGCGAATTATGGTGAGCACAAACTGTGTTTCTCGCGATGCATTCACGATGTGCGTGGCCACCAGATTCGTGGGTATGCCATGCTCGAGGAAGGAATTCATGCGTCGGAACAAGCTTGGATCGAATTGCAGTAACAGCGAATAGGGGATTTTGGTGAAATCAATCACCTCCACAACACCAGCTATGTTCCAGTTGTCGTCGGTGTTAATCTCCATTTCAGAACGGAAGGCGTGGAAGCGAAAGATGTCGGACACACTGTGCTTGGAAGTCTCTATGTGTCCCATGCGTGTGAAGTGTATACGTGGACCGCCCGGACCAATGGGATTAGGGAGCGTTGCAAATATGCTGATAAAACGATAATAAAACTTATTCTCTACTTCTCGCTCTCTCTCTCTCTCTCTCTCTATCGATCTTTCGATTTCGACATCGACTCACCCAGATCTGGCCAGCTCGAGGAGTTTGTCGTCTACAAACCGACTCTTTAATAGGCCGCGCTCCTTCGACTTATAGTTGTAGAAAAAGAGCACACGTTTCTTGGCTTCCTCCAGGTCCCACCGACAGAAGCGCAGAAATGCAACCAAGAACTGATCATCGGTGCGTGCCACCAGATAGCTCTGTTCATCGATCCACGCGCGCAGAGCGGCAATCAGGTCGTCCCGGCTCGCCGCGTCCTCGTGCAGCTCACTGCGCGCCACTTCCGCCAGCTCTGGCACCAGCTCTCTAATCTTGGCCATAGTAGGGTTTGATAACTGCAAATTTGATTTTCGAAACTTAGAGCAAGCTGACAATGCGTATTGGTGGCCGGGAGGGTGTTGGTGGTGTGACTTGTGTGCTCCGTCTGTGCTGAAACACGACTAATATTTGAGTCGATGGCTGCCTTGTTTTGACCTGGGGCGAACAAGTGTACCCTATGCCAGCGGAAGCAATGGGGGCGATATTGCCGTGACCAACGCACAGTGAACGAATACGCGATCAACACTTTCTTATCGATTTTTCGAAACTCGTATATTAATAGCTAAAACCCTTCCAAATTAAAATCAAGCATTATTGTTTCTCCGTAAAAAATTATTACTTTTCAAAAACATTCATACATATTTTTATGTGTATATACATATAGGATCAGTCGATTTTTAAGAACTTATGATTCACAAGAAATAAAAAAAAATAAAAAATAAAAGTATATTAAATTATAAGTCAATATTTCGCGTGATAAATATGTAGTTTAGTGCCACTGTGCAGACACAGTTGTGCGATAAGATAAGCCCATTGTAGATATAACTGTAGCCTGGTTCGATTACCCGCCAGATATCAACAAATGCGAACTTTGCTATGCGACTTTTACAGCTGCATTTGTCCCCATCCAAGTCTCGTCGACTTTCATTCGATTCGCCCCAATCTAACAGCTAATTGGCCTCAAGATTTTGATGATTAACTATTGCAAGCGAGATCTTCTAGCCATTGCTCTAATCTTATCAACAATGGAAAGGGAAGGCAGGGCGACCGTTCGGAGTGCTCAGCCACTCGACTTTAGGGGCGGGCATTATCAGAGAGTGCCGAATGATTAGCCAGAAAATGGCAAGATTAGGGCCAACTGATTAGCGGCCAGAAGCGGAGAATTGGCCAATTTCAGTAGTTGCACAGTTGCCACGACGCACGGTTGAGATTCGTACAGAAGCAGGTGATGGCCGAGATACGTCCACTCAGCGCCGAGTTGCGCCAAGTAGCCGAAACAGAGCTAAACGAGGTGCCAGCACGCCTACCCGACGACCTGCAAGCTCTGCGAGATTGGCTAGCCAAGCAGCCGCATCTGCGGGCACGCCAGGATGATCAATTTCTCGTTGCCTTTCTGCGCGGCTGCAAGTTCAGCATAGAGAAGGCCAAGTCCAAGCTGGACTACTTCTATACGCTGAAGAGCATGATGCCGGAGGTGTTCGCCAACCGCGAAATGGACGAAAGGAACATGGCCATGTGTCGTACAGGGTAATCAATTGCTAATGAACTACAAATTTCGAAGACTCTAATTTCTGTTTTCCTCTCAGCACATATGTGCGTCTGCCCAAACCCTTCGGCCCTGCCGGACCACGCATTCAGCTGACGGACTACTCGAAATTCGACTCGAATGTCTATAAGCTGATCGATCTATTCCGGTATCAGACGACGCTGATGGAGCTACTGATACGGGAAGATGACAATGCCGTAATCAGTGGCACAATCGAGATAGTCGACATGTCCAAGATGAGTCTCAGCTTTATTGCCCAAATGGACTTCTCGCTCATCAAGAAAATGGGTGTGTTCGCCGATAAGGGCACGCCCACCCGCCTAAAGGGGGTCCATTTGGTCAACTGCCCCAAGGAGGCGGTCACTGTGCTCAATCTGGCCAGAAGTCTTATGCCTGCCAAGCTACAGAATCGAGTAAGTACAATGTTGACATTTTTAAGAATGTTTAAATCTTCATATAATGGTTTTGTGAAAATAAGTGAAAGAGCTGAAAGAGGCAGAGGTAAAAGACGTAGCTGGCATAAATGTATTGGAATACCCGCTTCATAGAGTTCGAAATATCGCCTAATTGGCACTGCCGACTAGAGTTTTAATGTTCTCTAAGTTTCTGGTTAAAAAACTTGTTATTTTTTTGCTCAATCTCTCCACGCTTTAATTATAGTTCCAATATGTACTTTAGCTTTGGTTAAGTTTTATTTTGTTGACAGACATTATTCGATAATCCATTGTTATCAAACGCTTATCGCAGTTTGTTCAGCTGTTGGAAACCAAAATTTATTTGATAAGTCAGAAATCGATTTCAAATGATGGGAAAAAGTATTGTTTTCACAGAACTCTTGTACAAGATGTGATAGCGAAATACCCCCAATATAGTTGGAGGGGCTTCACATAATTTCAATACACACGCTTATCAACCTCAAAGTAGTTTTATGAACTGATTTAACAACCGTCATAAAGCAACAAAAGTCGAAAACTCGGAAATAAATTATAGAGTTTTCGAGGGGATTCTATTATTTGAGATAGGACTTTCATATAAAAATTTGTATGCACATTCATATAATGAAATAAGTTTATTCTCTATTGATAACCGAAAAATAACAACATACGCTACATTGGGGCGTAGCATATCAAAAGAACCGTGTAATTTCCACAGTTGGGATCCTGAAGTTCAAAGTTTTACAGTTAACATTGACAGCTTTTAAGAATTGTGAGTCAATTCCATCTGCATGCCTACTGAAGGTGTGGCAATTCAAATCAAAGTCCTTACTTTAACCGCAAAAGATTTTACTGCTTACGGAACTTGAATAAGTATTATGAAGTCGGTAGCGCTCAACCGCAACGTTCTTGTTTGATAAAATTTGAAATATTCATATATAGCTATTTTCCGCTTTCATGGAGTACCACAGTTGTTATCTACAATATTTATTACATATATTATTCTCATATTCAAATATTCTAATGAATTCCTCTCACAGTTCCAAGTGCACAGAAATATGGAGGAACTCTCTGCGGTAATACCACGCGAATATATGCCAGAGGAGTATGGAGGCAGCAATGGGCGTATTGCTGATATCGTGGCGCAGATGGAGCAGGACCTGCTTAGCTATAGCGATTACTTAAAGGAGGAGAACAACTATGGCGTTGACGAACAGCTGCGACCGGGCAAACGACTAACAGCCGATTCGCTATTTGGGATTGAGGGCTCCTTCCGCAAATTGGACATCGACTAAATTAGCTCACATTGAACTGAAATTGAAATTTGTGGGAAAACCCCGAAATTGTCATAACTTTTAATTTAATTAAATGCCAAATGTCAACAGAAAGTAAAAGCAGTGTTCTAAGCGTCAACAGGAGGATAGAGAGAGAAATCGATGTGTCTTGCATCGCATTGTGAGGGAACTTAATTCATGCTAATGCAATCAATGTGTCAGAACATGTTTATATTAGCGAAGGAAGCAAGGAAAAGCCAACCATATTAAGCTAAGGTAAGGTAAGATTAAAACTTTAACTAAGAAATGCTACCTCATCGAACTCATAGTGAAGTCATTGTGAGGTTCATATACTGTAATTTAACCCACCGCGGAAATAGTGATAGAAAATATGAGGCATAAAGTTAGAGTTCATAATATAATTAAGCCCAGTATTCCCGAAGAAAAAGCCGATACATCAAAAAAACAAAAATAATGCATAGCAAATCACGTAATACAGATTAAGTCGATCTATATGATTATTAGGTAGATACATAATTATAAAATGTTTCTTGTCCTTGGGTGAAGTCAAGTTGACCAATTTTTGAAATAGTTTTCTATATTCACGTTAATTAATCAATCAACAAACAAAAATGTATGGGTGAGAAGCGCAAAGAACGGCAGTGTCGCATTGACAGCTGAGTAGAATTTAATAAGAGCTTTACTGACGGTAAACAGCGCCCACACCGTTAGTGAAAGCGTCAAATTCGGATGCTTTTAGTGTGCGGTATCAGTGACAAGTGTTAATAGCCTTATCTATTAGTTAAGTGAATTAGACAGGATCAATGAAAATGTTCATGTTAATTTGCATGTTACGGCTAACTGTACAAATCAGTTGCCCTGGAGGAGTCGACTGGCGAAGAGCAAAAATGGATGCATATAGCCACAGTAGTCTTGAAGTGAGTTTTGTACGAAGGCGTAAGGAATACACTCTTACTGTCTGCCCCATTCACACAGCTCGACTTTAGTAAATGGGATTTTCCAGCGGAGCGTATTTGGCGACACAAGGCAATAGAGGAAATCGCATGGAAAGTCTGCTCGTTTCTGCCACTGATTATATTCGGCTTGTATGCCAACTACATCTTAATCTATCTGATAGCGACGAACCGTGCGCTGAGATCGCCAACAAACTTGATTATTGCCAATATGGCAATGGCGGACTTTCTAACCCTGCTGGTATGTCCCATTATGTTTCTGATCAACGATTTCTATCAGAACTTCCAGCTGGGCTGCGTGGGCTGCAAGATGGAGGGTTTTCTCGTCGTTGTCTTTCTGATCACAGCCGTGCTGAATCTCTCGGTGGTCAGCTATGATCGACTCACAGCCATTGTTCTGCCACAGGAGACACGACTCACGCAGCACGGCGCGAAGATCGTGATAGCCTGCACCTGGCTAACGGGTCTGCTGCTGGCACTACCCCTGGCCATCTATCGAGAGTACAGGGTGCGCATTTGGCGCAACTTCACGGAGCGATACTGCAAGGAGAACACGAATGTCCTGCCCAAGTACTGGTATGTGCTGATCACAGTGCTGGTCTGGCTGCCCCTGAGCATTATGCTCATCTGCTACACGGCGATATTCGTTAAGGTAAGAGTCCAAGGCAACGGAATGAGCATAGAAGAGAATTCAGATACATATACTAGATATAATCCATTCAGTGAGCCTACAGACCTTAGTAGTCATACCATACTGAGAATATATTTTTAAAATTTTCAAACCCAAATTTTTCACTCCAAAAGTAATAAAGATCGACAGACATTATATTATCAATTAAAAAATAGTACAATCAGGGATCCGTATGACCTAAAAAACAAATTATTTCAAATATCGGACGTCCTTTTATCGAAATACAGTTTCTATAATCTCGATTGACGATTACTATCGGAATCGATTCAAATTTATTTAGAATTTAAACAAATTTAACAAACTCTCTATGATCTCAGCACTTTTAGCAAGCTACCTAACTAACTAAAGCCTTACCTCCTCCCCAGCTGGATCGCTATGAGAAACGTGTTTTGAGTCGCGAAAATCCACTGACTGTGAGCTATAAGCGAAGCGTGGCTAAGACGCTCTTCATAGTAGTTATTGTGTTTGTGATGCTGCGCTTGCCCTTCACCATTTTTGTGGTGCAGCGCGAGAAGTACTACAAGACGGAGGCGAACGTGGGCAGCAGCATACAATATTTCTCCTACTTCTCGCAATATCTTATGTTTGTCAATGCCGCTGTGAACCCAATAGTCTATGGCTTCAACAATGAGAACTTCAGGCGAGCCTACGCGCAAATTGGCTGTGTAAAACGACGACGGGCTGCCTCTGCAAATCGCGGTCATCATTGTTGTTATTGCGACTTTGTCAAAAATAGAAAAGGTGCCCCGATAAATGCGGAACGGAACTTCGATCAGGATCAGGACATATCACAATCATTTGCCGAGGAAACCAAAAATCTGGAGGAAACAACCCACAATCTTGCCAACACCAAAGAGTCTCTAATGCCACGCATTAATAGCGAGGGCTATATTTAAAGTAAACTGACTTTGCTTGCTAATATTACTTAAAAACTTTATTATTTTAATAATACCATTTATAACTACTCTTTAATAAATAACCTTAACAGACTACGTATTCTTTCCTTACAAAAGTCTAAATAAACCAAATTCTGTTCACTATATCTTACAAAAAATTGTATTAGTATCTATCTGGGGTTTGGTTTAAAATAATCAAGTCGGGCCCAAATGAGCGCATAATACTCGTTTACGATCCACAAGCAGTGAAACTATATTAATAATCGATACATCCATTCCCGAATGACCAGAGCATATAATTTGCAATGTTATCTAAATCAAACGTAATCCACCTGCAAGTTAAGGCCAATTGCTTCCAATTTGCCAATTTAAGTCAGTAACAGTTGCAACAGTTGCAGAGGATTATGCCAATTTTCCATACTTCCCATATATGTACATATTTTACAAGGATTGCCTATATCAAAATATATAAACAATTAAAACACTAACTTCAATAAGTCAAAAAGATACAGTTGCTTCCGATTTGCTAGAGGCTTGGAATAGTCTTAATACTTTAGAAACTGAACCTACATATGAATGAGCATATTTTCAACTTTTGTTTGGGTTGCGTTCATACGGACAGACGCGCGGACATCCAAATTGTATTCCATAAAAAACAAGTAAGAGTGCTCTAGTCGAGACTGCTCGACTAGGGGATACCCTGAGCCTTGTGAAGAGCCAAATATCAAATCATTCTACGCATCTTTTATCAAGCATAAGCGCGCGCTCTGCTAACTGCGCAGTTGACGCAGCGGCTGCAATGTAGGCATTACTATGGAAACTTAATTGCTTAATAACTTTTCTTAGCGATGGACTAATTGCATCAAACTTTCACAACTTATTGATGGCATCCATATGTATGTATGTGCCAAAGCACAAGTCTTTAGTATTTGATTTGCGCTTTTTACAAATAGGGGGCTATTGGGGGCGAATGGGGCGTGGCATCCAAAATCTAAAGATTACGTAATTTCCGTATTCATTGCACGCAACTACACAGCAAATTTGAAATCTCTAGCTCAAACGATGTACCAACCACGCCTTAAAAACACATTAAAATTATCGATCGAAATGGAATGAGTTATCGGAAAAATTTTATAAACTTGTGCAGCGTATGGTATTATCGAGTATTCATGTAAAATTTCAAGTCTCTACGTTGCGTACTTAAAAATATCTCGGCGTTCACACGGACGGACGGACGGACGGACAGACGGACGGACGGACGGACGGACGGACAGACGGACAGGGCTATATCGACTCGTCTTGTCGCGCTGATCAAGAATATATATACTTTATGGGGTGTGGCACGCCTCCTTCTGCCTGTTACATACATTTTCACAAAACCATTATACCCTGATTTCCCATTTTCAATGGGCTCAGGGTATAAAAAAAAACAGCTAAGAGTGCTCTATTCGAGACTGCTCGACTAGGAGGTACCCTGAACACTGTGAGTAGCCAATATTCCAATCATTCTGCGTTTGGGCATTACTTTGGAAATTTAATCGTCATGGCGAGCTGATAAAAAAAAAATATATATATATATATATATATTTCCTGCTGCCTGTTACGTACATTTTCACAAAACCATTATACCCTGATTTCTCATTTTCAATTTGTTCGGGGTATAAAAAATATACACTTTTTTATTCTTTTCACTTTTTCACAAATATTAAATATATATTCATAAATATATTTACATTTTTTCGAAAGAACTTTTCACGTAATTTTTGATACTCTATTGAATTTTTAAACGCTACAGAACTTACATGACTTAACCCACTCATTCCTCTTAATACCTTGGTCTATTCACCATCTCCTTCATTTCTTCGTTTCTCACTTTTCTATTACTAGGTTTCTCTATATGCTCATCCCTCATCTTCTCTCTTGCTGTTCAATAGTTTCTTCCCCACCTTTTGAACATATGAAACTGAAGAGTACGAGTTAATTAGGAGTCAACCCTGTGCATCGTAGTGCAACTCTAAATTTGACCTTCATCAAGTCTGAATTAGATTCCCACACTATTCCTCTTTCGCCTATTTCGCCTCTTTCTCCTCATTTCTATTTTCGCTCATTTAGAGCTTCTTGCGCTCATTACACATCACCGAAAGCTCGGCTAACGGTTCTAAAAGTTCATGGGCTTCAGTTAAGCTTAAGTCTCGCTTCGAGAAGCACGTGTTAAGTTTTGCGTAGTTAAATGTGCCGTTTGGTTTGTGTATTGATATTCTTGTGGCTCTTATGGAAGCATGGCCACGCTTTCGAGGTGCTCTTCGCGGAGAGCTATCCTGGCTATCGTATCGCCTCAGACTTGGACGCAGAGTCGCAGCGCCTACACAAACGCGACATGCATCAGTTTTTCGACAAAGGTTTTTTTTTAGAAAACATTAACAAAAATTTATTTACAGTATTTGAACTTCAATTTTGATCCACTCGAAAGGATCAGGCTAAACCAAACAACTCAGATTTCATGTAGCCCGTGCCATGATCCTCGAGAAACCTGATGAACTGGCCCATGTTAATGACGCCCTCCTCGCCGTCGGCGGCCGAGGAGTTGAAGAGTTGCTCGGTGAATTGGTCGAAGCGTCGCTTGCGACATGGCTCTGTGCGCACTAGAGTAATCTTCTGCCAGCGCAAGGCCTTGATAGTGCGCCAATAATCCTGAACGTTCTCCGGTTCGCCCTCCACGCAGATGATGCCAGGCTTTCCCGGTCTGCTGAATCCGCTCAGCTGCAACTGCCGTGCCTGGCGAATGAGCTCCTGCCGCTTGGCACTGGACTTGATATGATGCGAATATATCCAGAGCCGTTCGAGCTGCGTGGAAGTTGAATGGTCCGCTGATGGCGGCGACTCCAGCTCGCTCGCCGTGCACCTCACGAGGGCTTCAATCTGATCAAGCAGCCAGCTTAGCAACTGAAATATATATGGTTCCTCTGTCTGGCGCTGCTCTAGCAAATAGTTATCAATCTGCAGCTTCAAGTGCTGCTCCTTGATCTTGTCCAGCAGCGTGGTGTGCAGGCTAATCCTAGCCAGCTCGAGCTCCGGATACAAATGCGGCAACTCAATGCGCACATCCACAAACTGCTTGCTAGCTAAATTCAACCGGATAATGTACTCCAAGTTCGAATGCAACGACGCCTGTGATTCCGGCTGCAGAAACTCGTTGAAGTCAGCAACGACGCCAGCATCGAGCAAATGCAGCTCACCCGCTGCACAGTAAATGGAACTCAGCAGATCTAACTCCTCCAGCTGCTGGCTAATGCAGCGTCGATAAGCCTGAATATCCATGGCCAATGGCTAACGAAAATTGAGAGAGAGTTGTTTGGTTTAGTCTCGGCCTAAGCTTAACTTTTGCTGCAAACTTTATCAAACTTAGCGCAATTCTAAAGCTTCTTATATCTCTGGGAGTTCTTGCCGAAAATCAAATAGATTTACTTATTTAAAGTACAGATGTTTGCTATTAATAATAAGCTCGACTCATAGAAAAGCGTTAGAGAACTATAACATCGAAAGTCAGAAAATGCTTAGAATGCGATTTAATTTATTAATATGATTATTTACTATATATTTTACAAATACAGTTAATGAATATTTATATAATCATAAAAATATAGAAACATATATTTCAAAGCAACTTTAAATAGTTTATACAGCCTAAACCATTAATATAATTTTTAATTACAAGGCTATATAATTCATATTAACAAAATAAAGTGTGATACCGAAGTGCCCAAGGTTTCATCAAATATATTTCAATTATATACAAAAAAGGCAATTACAATTAAATAAAACATGTCCTATTTGCAATGAGGTATAACAAGTAAGAACGGATATGTCTGGCCCTACCGACGCTAGAATAGGCAATCATTCAAAACGCTTCTAGCTCCAAGATATAGATATATATAGATATATGCAATTCTTGGCAAATTAAGAAGAGGCTAACAGTTATTTGAGCTTATAACTGTAAAACTCTGAAGTACAATTTCTTGACATACCGCATCCCAGTTATAGCTATTGTCAATACAAGTATATATTCTAGAGTTTATGTCTCTAGTATCAAGAATTTTTTAGTTTTACCCGATTTTTCCCCCGCACTCTAGACTCTTTGGGCGTGGGTTTTCAAAGTTCAACATTCGAACTCTTCAAATAACAGGACTTCTCTTATAAACGTTTTTTTATCTATCTTGACTACTCCTTATATACAATATCCTTCATGCAGTGCCATTTATCACCTAATTTATTCAAATTACTCAGTATCTATCTATCAATCAACTTTTTTCACGTAACTGTCTTATCTTATATTCAATATCAATGTAATGTTTTCTACTTCTTAACTCTTTGTATTCTGTCTATCAATACTCCTTCATAACCATCTATGATTCTATCTCCTATCTATCCATATATTTCCATTGTACATTTAACTTTCGCTTTATACCTGTCTATTCATGTATCTTTCTTCCATTTATCTATTCGATTTATTTGGCTTCACTTAACTATCTCTCTCTCCCTCTCTCTTTCCCCTCTCACAGCTGCCTATAGTTTCAATGGCCTGGAGCGTGTTGCCTCTGTGCCCGTACCTTTTCCATTGGACATATGCATGTTGCAGCTGCCCGGCGTGAAGTATGCCACAACGCTGCACAAGGATGCGGCAGGTGTGCGCCAGTTCGCAGTCTTCGTGTGGCGGCCAGCGGAGCAGGACTATGAGCTATGGCTGCAGCAGCCGGCGCCCAAGGCCGTGGCGCTGGACTGCCTGGCATATGCGGGTCTGGGCTATGTAGCAGTCAGCTACAATCACAGTGAGCCCGTGCTACAGGCGCGCGATGGCTCGCCCATCTATGAGTTGTCGGCGGAACGAGGCATTCGCACGGTGCAGTATTTCGCCGGACTGCACTTGCGTGGCATGTATCTCAGGATTAGCAGCCAGGAGCTGACGCTGCTGCAGGCCTACGATGGCGGCGGCCAGAAGAAGCAGCAGAGCTGTCCCTACTTCAAGTGGACAAGTGGTACGTTCCAGCGCCTGGGAGCCATCCCCTGCAGCAACGCCCGCCGACTGGAGGCCTTTGGCATTGACTACGCGGACTATGTGGCGGTGGCCAACTATGCCAGTCCAGATGGCCGCACCTCCACGCACTCGGAGATCTACAAATATGAGGCAAAAACGCGACGCTTTCAGCTCTTCCAACGCCTGCGCACCAATGGAGCAGTCGATGTGAAGTACTTCAGTCTGCCGGTCAATGAGGTCAGCCGTCGACATTTTCTCATAATGGGCAATACGGTGGCTGCCGGAGCAGGCGCAGCAGGAGCAACAGGCGAAGCAGATACGGTGATCTATGTGTATGACAAAGGGGAATTTGTGCCCTATCAGCGTCTGAGTTTCTACGGGCTGGAACGCTTTTTGCCCGTGACGGTGAGTAAACTGAACAATGACTCGAACTGTAAAAGGTTTTTAATTTACATAGGCAGAGTGAACTCTATAAAACTAGGGCTGCAAGGCTATAGCTACAAAGTTCTAGTCAATAAAATATAATATTAAATTAACTAAAACATCTCAATCAAAATCAGCACTCAGTTTCGGAGAAGTTCCTGTTATTTGTGGCCTGCAACAAGCAGGATGTGAAAATTTACAATCTCAACGACTGGAAATTCGAGGAATCCACTGTGCAGTTCACCGAAGGCGCCTTTAGCAGGGGCGTGGCACGCATGCGCAGCTACGAGGAGAACGAACAGAGCTACTTGGGTGAGTTTTTGTGAAGTATTTCTAGCACAGTTTTGAACACTTCATTCCACAGTTATTTCCAATGAGAATATGGCTGCCAATGAGACAAACATATTCCAGCCGCTTTACAAACAGGACGAACATGCCAATGTCCTGCGTCAGCAAATTATCGAATGGGCGCGCGAGCAGACAATGCGAATGAATCAAATTGATCTAGACCAATTATTAGTGGATTTACAGGTGAGAGTTTTCGATATTGTATTAATTGGGTTTCTTTAAACAACTCAACTCGCAGCATAAGCTCGGTGAACGGGAAAAGAAGCTGCGGAAAATGCACATTAAACACGTGAACACTAAGTCGGTAAGTAATATATAACAATACATAATCATACATATATAACAACATGCATGTATAAAATCAATATATATTGTATATAAAATCAGTACGTATCTAATTTTCAAGCATAAATTACTTGACCCAGACTAGATGGGTTAAGATTGACCGATTAAGCTAATGTTTTATAATAAAACGTCGCAGTCGAGTGCTGCCGTCAGCATAATACACATTTATGGTCGAACAACTTCAAACTGTAAAATGATAAATGAGTTTTTACCAGTTACCACATCCCAAGTAGGCGCAGATGTATAATTTACAATGTTATTGCCCAAATTTTAGAAGGAGACAAGAGTAAATTAATTTTGTATGGATGAATTTTTTACTTGTTGAATATAAATATATTCGTGATTATAAATGTCCACTACATATGCTGTTTAAGCCCTGAACCCATTGCAAATGTGAAATATATGCAACAGGCAGAATGCGACATGACAGACCCCATAGGGAATATATATTCATATATCGGGACGGCGGTGTCCGTCCGTTCGTGTATATAAACGCTTAGATCTCAGAACCTATAAATACTCAAAACTTTCTTTAAAAAAAAACTAAAACTATTCAAGTTTTAGTCGTTATCGACTTAAAACTATTTAAAGAGGTAGTTATAGAATTATCTTGCACATCTTGGGATGCCAAGGTGAGTATTTTTGCCAAATTCTAGTCTTTGCCACGCGTATCGGGTGAATATTAATTTAATTCAGAAAGCACTTAAAAATAAATATATATTTTAAATTTCAAGTCTATAGTTTCTATACCTGCAAAATAATTTGCGTTATTACGGACAGTCGGAAGGACCTACGGACATTAAAGGACAGTGCTCAAAACCAATATCCACTTCAATTTGACTTCGTTAATGAGTGGAAAAATATTTTACTTTAAATTAAAAGTTTTCTGCGTATTAAATCGTCGTTGAGGCTTTAAAGTCACATTTGTTTGGTAGTTTATTAGTTGATGATGATTATATGTATGATATATATATAATATTATATGTAAAAGTAGATAACAGATGTTCAATTTGTCTTATAAATGCACTAGATAAATCTTGACATTTTGATTGCATTCTTATCAAATATTCAAGAAGTGATTTAATATTTAAATAGGTATCGAACCAAATTACCATGGAATGGAATAAAATTAAACTTTTTATAATTGTTCCTACCTATCCTTATTTGCTTCACAGTTCGTCGATGTGCAACAGAAGCTAACTGCAAACTATTGGGATGCTTTAGGTTATGCGAAGCGTGCTTTGGACATTATCGAATTGGATGCAGCTCGGGCTCAGCACCATCCCGTCAAGCGGGATGGAGTGCAGCAGCCAAAGCAACAGCACGAATTCGATGAGATAACAGTGGGTACGTTGGTGGTGCACGAGGCAATTCAAGCTGTGCGGATCAACGGAGTTGACAGAGAGAAGCCCGTCTACGAGTCGGTCAATGCCGGCAAAGTGTATGTAAGCGAGGAGTACAAGGAGGCGGCCACGGATCTGCCAGTGCCTGAACTGGAACAACTTACTCTGCAGGAGCTGCAGGTGTCAGGCAAACTGAATGGCATCGACTGGACGCAGCTGCTGGAGCAAACGCTTAAGCGGCGCGGCAACGAGGTCCAATTCATCAAAGCAGCTGCTGACATCAGCAACCTGAAGGCCGAGGCAGTCAGAGTCAACAGCAATGAGATCAACGATCGACCACTCGGTCAGCTGGTGACCATCGACGGCGGCGACTACGTCGTTCAGCAGGACGTACAATTCGCACAGCCCATCGAGGTGAACCGGTTGGCCATCAATCAGCGCCTCAATCACATACACGTAGATCGTCAGCACTTCGATGTGCTGCTCCATGAGGCGAATCACACCCAGGTGATCGAGGGGCCCAAACGCTTCGAAAATATTCGTGTGCTGGAGCCGATTACCATTTCGGTGAGTGTCATTGGCCAGCTCTGCAGCTCTTTTAACTTCTCTTTTCACTCACGATAGGGTCAATTGCTGGGCGCTGAGCTGAATGCCATGGCGCCAATGAAGGTATCGGATCAGGCGCTCGAACTGCAGGGCGACTATGTGATCGACGGCGATGTCACAATTGGACGCCTACTGCAGGTGCAGGACTTGCGCGATGCAGCCACACAGAGATCAGCAGTTGAAATACTGCAGCAGGCACTGCGAGTGGATCAGCCGTTAGAGAATGTGAACCTGCGCTTTGAGCTGCCACTGGCCGCAAATGACACGCAGGCGAGCTTCATCAATGCGAAGGATGTGCAAGAGCTGGTGCAGCTGAACGTGGATCAGGTGCAGGTGATCGAGGGCGCCAAATGGCTGCCCCAGAGTCTGACCATACGCAATGGCTTTGGCGAGGTCAATCTGATCAACGGCGTCAATGTGGAGCAGCTGCCCCGGCAGCTGCTACTGAAGAGCAGCAACCAAAGCTTCAAGCATCCCATGCAGCTGGCAGGCCTGGATGCACCCCACTTGAATGCAACCAAGCTGCTGCTGAATGGATTGGAGCTGCACTCATATCTGCAACACGGCGGCGAGCAGCATTCCAACAGCAGTTTGTACATAGATCAGCTGCAGGCTGAGGATCTCAGCGTCGAGCAGCTGCACATGCATGGCCACATCTTTGGCCACTCCCTCGAGGAGCTCTACAAGCAGGGCTCACAGCGGCCGCACAGCTGGCAGCTGCCGGAGCACTTTAGCGGCACGATCGAGGCACGCAACGTGTGGCTGAAGGGGCGCATTAACAATGCTACAGTGGCCGAGGTGGAGCAGCAACTGCAGCAGCTAGCGGGCAACATCAAATATGTGGGCGACTTCACCTTTCGCCATGCGGTCAATGTGAGTGGGCTCACCTTCGGAGGCACCGTAAACGGCATCGCGGCTCAAAGATTCGGACGCTGCTGGCTAGAGAGCAGCGGCCAGCAGCTGTTTACAGCGCCACAAACCCTTGCGTCCGTGGCCAGCGATAAGGATGTGGAGCTGCAGGGGCGCCTCAACAACTACACGCTGGAGCAACTGGTCAGTGGGAGCTACAGGTTGAATGGAACGGAACACTTGCCTGCGGTCAATTTTGGTAAGTATTATTTAGATATTCGATAATGCTTGGGTTGGACTGAAATAAAGCTTTGCTATAGTCTGACTTAAAGCATGGAATAATCAAATACACATGAAATAGACATTTTTGTTTAGGGAAATTAAAAAGTAAAAAATTGTAGTCCTAATTACTATTTTGATTATTTCCCAAATAGAACTTGAGTAATATTTAAGTTGGTCTTTTATTAAGTCTGCGATTATTTTTTAGTATAACCGAAAGCTGACTCCCTAGTACACTAAAGCTCTTCCAGAAATTATGTTCTATAGTCCATGGGCCTGAACAGTAATGAACAATTATGAAAGTAAATACATTAGTCGCAGGTAGAGAGAGCAAAGCATAATTGTCTTATACTAAACTCATATATATAATCATTTTCAAATGAAAACTAGACAGACTACTCACACTTACTTTGAACAAGCATTTAAGATAATGTAAAAGCTGTCGGCGTACTAAACTTGACTAATAACAAGTCACCTCATTTGCCTTAAATGCCGATTTAAGTCACCTAAACAAAAGGTATTTTCGTTGTACTAAGCTAAAGTTATAAACTTGACGTCGAACACTTTTAGAGCACGGTTAACAGCTAAAGTGTCGATAAGCTGAAGCCATAAACTTAATTAGTAACAAAAATTAAATTACGAAAATGGACTGCTCAATAAGTTCGCCATCAGCGGATACCATTGCCCCTTAGTACAGCCAAGCTAAATATAGAATGTTCTATCCGTATTCCGATAAACTCCGTGCATTCACACCTTTTCAATGATTACATTTAACTAATAACATTGAGTATATATAAACTCCTATGTATATTTCTCATGACTAAAGCTTAAAGCTTTCCCTTGCTTTTTCTGCAATTAATACTATTATTTGTATGTACTACAAGGCCGCTGATATCACAATCTGCAATCCCCATTAGTCTAATAAAGAAACTGTACAAAGCTCTTCTTACTTTTTTTGTCCGAAGCTTAAAGCTCTAGGAGCTACCCAGCATGCAATGCAGTTCAAGTCTGCAGTAGTTATTAGTCTAATTGGAAATCAAATAGCTGTATTGATCAGAAATCCAATAAGGAAATGCAATTTCAAAGTAATGCAATTTTGCAGCGAATCCGATTGTGCTGCAGCAGTCGCTGAGTGTGGGGCGCGTGAATGGATTGCGCGTGCCGGAGGATATGTTGTATGCGCAGGGAAGCGGCATGTTGCAAGCACCGCTGAAGGTCAAAGGTCATGTGGTGATGGTGTCCCCGCAGCAGCCGTGCAATGTGAACAGCCTGAATGGCTACCAGCTCGACGCACTCAACCACTATCTGGGAGGCGGGGCAAATGCCGAGCTGGACACGCTGCACGTTGAGCAGGCAGAGTTCGAAGCACCTCCAAACTATGTGACGCTAAACGGGCGGCAGTTGCAACAACTGCTCGATGAGCTGTGGCTGGACAACGAGTTTGTGGAACTGCACGCCGTGCAACTGGCCAATGCCAGCTTCAATGGACTACTGCAGCTAGAGGTGAGTTTCGAGTTTACGAATTTGCATGCATAAATTCTTGTGAAACACTAATTGTATTGTAATAGGGCATGCTAAACGGTTTGGATGTGGAGCATATCGAACGCAACTACTTTAGCCGTACGCGCAGTCAGCGTCTTGATGTGCCGTTTAATTTCGAGCATGACGTCACTTTTGCACAGACGCTGGACGCCAAGCAAGTACAGCTACGTGTCAAAGATGGCGCACTTGTTGAGGGCATTGGGTAAGTGATTGTTAAAACCTTTAACTGTAATTGGCATCAAGTTTCACTTGCATTTGTTTACGCGCTTAAAGCAGTTTGACATGCACTCTTCACACATACACACGCACAGATATTCTCTCCCCCTCAACGGTCACACACATACAAGGTAAAATCAGCTGTGCGCGCTACTGTTTGCAGGTGAAATTTCTGTACACGTTGCAATTGCTCACATAGTACAAGCACGACGCATACCTTAGGTACACTCTAGATTTTACCTTGTGTTTTATTGGGGTTAATGTTAAATTAAATGCACTTTCTACGGGCAGGCAGCAGTTTTCAATCTTTCAACACTTCACACCAAGAAAAACAATAAACTGATACTTCCAGGGATGCCACACAAATGATGGCACTTACCGAAAACATCGACCTATCGAACTATCGATAGCAATAGTTTGCACATGAACAGTGTGGCTGCATGCGTGAAAACGCTTTGCCTTTCGTACGGTTATATTTAAAATTTTAATCAAAAATGTGTAATTATTCGAATTTATGATTTAATTTAGTTATTACTTAAAACTATTATTTGTTATAGCAACGTCTCACTAAATTTTGAGGATTTCGTGGAAAATTCATTAAAAACCGCTGGTCCACACACCATAGCAGGACATTGGGTTCTGCCTGCAGCTTTAGTTGAGGGAGATTTAAATAATGTGCGTGTTAATCAATTAAATTTAGTTGACGACGTTCTGCGCAAGGATAACCAGGGCGTTACCTCTATAGATGCGCCTAAAACCGCAAAGACTGCGACAATTACACGCCTCTTTGCCACGCCCAGCAGCACAGTAGCAGAAGTTCCGATTGCTCAATGGATCAACAATTCGGCTTACACCTATGGCAATCACACCATTGCTGGCACCACAATCGTGGAGACCCTAAATCTGTACAACGACCTGCGAGTCGAGGGCCCCGTGAATGGCGTCCGCTGGCAAGCGGACCAGTTACTCCTCTGTGATCGGGAGCAACATATACCCGGCTCGCTGCTGGTGAAGAATGCACTGCCCGAACAAGGGCGCATACTGAGCAGCAACATTGAGGAGCTGTGGGTGGATAGCATCAATGGACTCGGAGTGAACGAGCTGTTGGTCAACAAGGCGCACAATCGTCCCAACCTGCACGTGGCCAGCCAGCTTATATTCACGCAGCCATTGAGCGTCGCCAACTACGAGCTGGGGGATGGGCCACCTGGAAGCAACAAATGGAAACGGAGAGTAGATGTTCTGGACGATTGGCAGCAGCTAAATGCACAAGTAGCTGCAGTGCAGCAGCGCCTTACAGGTAAAGCTACAATATATACATATGCACTTACATGGAATCTTTAATTTATGCATTCCCCTTGATAGATGCTGCCTTTGTGCTGCGAAGCTTTGCTTTACTGCAACAGCTGCCGCTAAATGCAAGTCGACTGGAGCTGCTGCAGGATCCGCTCACCAAGACGGATGTGCTGGCCATTTGGCAGGAGCACCAGGACCAGGAGCAAGTGACTGCCTATGCCTGGCAGGCGCAGGAGCAGCAATTCAAACGCAATGCAAGTAAGTGGGCTATAGAATGCGTATTTATTTATCATAGTTAATTTATGAAATGGTTTACGAACTTATTAACTAAGGTGTATGAATTTAATTTGGGCTGGAGGGGGATGTTTCATGGGGGGAGGGGGAGGGGGATGGCTGACAATATCTAGGTCTATGCAAAACAAAATACATAAAATCACTAAAATATATAGTATATATATATATATATATACCATATATAGTTTATATTTAAATGTGTATAAATACTATATTTATATATTGATATAAATTTGAAATACTTTGCATAGACGTAGCGCAATTTACACGAGTTCATATGATGCATCAGATTGCATGCAATAGGCTGATATTTCCGAGATTCCAGAGATCTCTACAGCAAGTAGTTACGTTTACACGGATCGAAGCACACTGGCCTAATATATAATAAAATACAATAAAAATAAATCATTTAAATTTATAAATAAACTAAGTATCTAAGTATTCGACACCATAAAAATCACGAATCATTTCTGTGCGAAATAAAAATAATAATTGTCATAAAATATTAAGAGCTGCCAATTGTTCGAAGTCACAGAAATCATGAAATCGATTCCTGTTTCTACTTTTTGTCCAGTTATAGAGTTTGAGCAGCTGCCAAATCTGAATACAATTTATAAATTAAATATATACAGCTGCGGTCATAGGAATAGAGTGCGACTAAAAGTTGAGCAAAAACTTAGTATAAAACCATTCGAAACTAGTTTTAGCATATATTGTTATTAATTTGACTGTTGATTTTGAGTTCATCAGAAAGTTTTTTGCTCAACATTTAGTGCTGAGACGCGCTACTATTTAGATGAACGCAGCGGTACGTCTAGTTGCTGGGACACGTGTAAACGAGAGCTCTTGTAAACGCTTCTAAATAAAATCGTAAATGGAATCCGCTGCTGCACTAACAGTCTACTTCTAAGGGGGAAGGGGACGTGCTGCTTCTGCGAATCTCTGCTGTAACTGGTTACTGCTCCAGCTCGTCGCTCTGCACGTCCACGATGGCCCGGAGTATGCCCAGCTCCAGTTTGGCGGCGCCACGCTGTGAGATTCGATTCATCACGTTTGCCACGTAGAGACCGAGTGCCTCGTGGCGCGTCGAGTTGCACAGATTCTTGAAGAATGTCGGCGGCAGCGAGTTGTCGAAATTTCCTAAATTAATAATCTCAGCAGTATTGTGGGAGCTGGGGTTCACTTTGCCCGAGTCAAAGATGATCTCATTGAGCTCCTCGAGATGCGGCGAATAACCATTGGTGCTGGCCACCGAGGTGGATGCCATGGTAGCCGCAGTCGAGGAGTTGGCTGCGCCGCCACCGATAAGATTCCCGTTTATCTGCTGCGCCGCAGGTATGGTTATGATGTTAATGCCTGGGGGCGGAGACTGATTGCTTTCGCGCTCCTTCTTCACCTGCAGCAGTTGAGCAGTGGTCGTGTGCACCACGTTCGCTGTGCCACTCGTCGGAGTTGTGGGCTCGGCAGAAGCTGTAGCCGTAGGTGCTGCTGCCCCTACTCCTGCGCCTCCTGCTGACTGGCTGCTCTTGGGGCTGGTCTGATTCCTTTGTGGCTTCTTGTGCACCGGCGCACTGGAGCATTCATCCGAGAGTTTCCGTTTCATCGAGTCGGGCATTTGAATTGTGGCGCGTACGGACGACATGGCTTTATTGCTGCTCAGCTGCGTCTGCTGTGTGGGTGTTCCGGACGCCGATTTGTGTCCAGCTGCGGCGGCATTGCTGGGCGTCTTTTTTAAAGTTATGCCCTTCTTTTGCAGAGCGGCTGCTGCGACGGAAACTGCATTGGATTGCGAGCTGGAACGCTGCGGATTGTTGGCCATGGTGTTGAGCAGTTTCTTCTCCTCGAATGCTGGACGTGGCGTATCCACGTTTGGTTTAGCGTACGGCTTAACCTCCTTTTCTGGAGTGCCGCCGCCAGTACTGCTCGACTTTGTTGGGCTGTCGCCGTCCGAGCTGGCTGAGCCTGTGGAATTGGTGGCTTGGCCGAATTGGCGTGGAGTCGCACTGGCGGAGCCCTCGTCATCTTCCTCCTGCTCCTGAACCTCCAACATTTCATATTCCTCCACGTCCTCCATGGGCAATTGTTCACTTCGCAATGTTAAACAAATAGTTAGTGCATTATTATTTAGGAAATTATTTGTCTACTCACTCTTCCGTTTTGACCGCCATCTTCGGCTCCTGGTGGATTTTCTGCATCAGTCCATATAATTTCCACCCAGAGTTCCCTTTTAGCTTCTCCTGCTCGTATTTCTTTTGCAGCACTATGAAAATGGAGCGCGACTCGTGCACAGTGAGCTTGTTGAGGCGCCCAATGCGCGCCCAAGCATCGTCCTGCTCCTGTTTGGTGGCACTCGTATTATTTGGATGCAGCGCCTTTTCCTTGGCAATGTCGGCCAGAATCTTGTCCAGCTGTATAGCCATTTTAGTCAGCGACTTGCGGCCTACGTTTTGCTCTTTTTTAATAATTTTGACGGCGTTTTTCGACCACTTTTTCACTTATTCACTTAATGTTTGGCCCTGCCGCTCTTTTCTAGAGTTTGCGCTCTTTTGCTTCGTTCTGCAACTTCGCTTTTTCACGTATGCGGCGCGGCGTCTGCTGTGACGCTGATTTGGCGGAAAAATAATCGAAGGTGTCTAGCCACGATCAGACAACGACAACAAGATGGCTAACCAGACGTTACATCTGCCCAGCCAAAATTTGCACATTGTTAACAATAACTTGTCCATATTTCATTTTCATTTGAAATGTTGTATTATACTAAATTTCATTTTATCTTTGCCAATCAACATATTTGAAAATACTGTTGATAGTCAAACATCATACCATCTGAACGTGTATGTACACTGTAGAACAAAACATGTCCAAAAGCGAATGCTAAAAATTCTGAAACGTTTTGCAACACATGCAAACTCACAAAACAATTCAAATGATGCAAAAATTAATTGCTTATAATAAATAAAACATTAGCCTAGTTAGTTAAATACTTAGTTAAATATTGACACCAAGCGATATTCTGAGATTTTATATTAGATTTGACAGTTAATACGCTGCTAATTAACTGTCTGCATTCGTTTTGCAGCACTCCAAAGCAAACAAAGAAGTTTGAAAATAGAATGTTTATGTTTTTATTTTGTATATTTTTTATTTGATAAATAGAAAATCAGCTTTACAATGTCTTGTTCAGCGCTACAATATCGATATCCGCAACAGCCGGCACGCACTTGACTGCTTTCACAATCGTTGCCTCAGCCGGACTGCTGACGACGAAGGGAAACTCGGGCATGCCGTAGCAGGCGGCTGCATATTGTCCCAGTCGATTTACCGCAATGACTGCGCCCGCAAAGTCCTTGTAGTGCTTTACAATTCGCTTGACTGCCTCGGTGGCTGCCTCGCTGGGCGTCTTGCCAGCCCGCATCGCCTCCACGGCGACAAATGTGGGCAGGAAACGCATCATAATGTCGCCGTCGCCCGTCGCCACAGCTGCACCGACTTCATTGTCCGCATAGCTGCCGGCGCCGGCAATGGGTGAATCGCCCACCCGACCGGGAATCTTGTTGCGGGCCCCGTTGGTAGAGGTGCCTGTGTGTATTTGGTTATTCGCATCTATGGCCACCATGCCGATGGTGTCGTGGTGCTGTTGGCCAATCTTGTACTCGGTGCGAGCACGATCCTCTTTCCAGCGAGTCAGGGGCGTAGCCTTGGGCGCGTAAGGACCACACGAGATCGTCGGATCCGGATTGACCCTCTGCCAGAAATTCGGTTGACAGTTTTCGGCCTTCCACTGCTGCCACATGGCGCGCGACTCGGGCGTTACCAGCGAATCGGTACGGAATCCCATGGACACGGCGAAGTTCGTCGCTCCTTGTCCCACCAGCATGGTGTGGGTTGTGCGCTCCAGCACGTATCGGGCAACACGTATGGCATCCTTGATACCTATCAAACCGGCCACAGCTCCCACATCCATAGTCGCCCCGTCCATGACCATGGCGTCCAGTGTTGTTTCGCCCAGCTCATCTGGTGACCCGCCGTACCCGACTGTTCCGTCGCACTGGATCTGCTCGCACTTGGTGCAACCCTCCACGACAGCGTTCCGTGTTTGTCGCAGCCCTCCCTCCGACTGCCTGAGGATGCGCCACGCCAACGCATTCGCCTCTGGAAATTTCCAAGTATTGATTACCATGGGCAGCGTCAGATTCGATCCACTCGCAACCTTGTCTACGGATTGCTCAGCAGCCGAAGTCGCTGCGACAGTCGGACGAGTCGCCTCTGTGCTAGCCTCTTGAATTGAACTCGACTTGGGCATGGGACTACTCTCTTTGGCCGTGCTGCTGCTCGTGGTTGTCGTTAGCTCCGCCGTGGAGCACAGGCCTCGCATAGCCAGCGCTGTGCAGCAAAGCAGCCAGAAACACATTCTCAGCATTCTCTCACTGCGAGTTTACTTATTTCGTACTTTATTATAATGCTCCGCTGGTTGCTCACTGAATGCGAATCCAGTGCAGCTCCGCCGCTTTTAAAGAGCTCCAGCAAAAATCTAAACCATTTTTTTGCGCCTTATCAGTTTTTTTTTCTGCGCTTCTGCTTTTCAGTTAAACTCTGAATGGAGTATATTCGACTAGGAGACAGTTTGAAATGCTGAACTGATTTGATGATGTTGAAATACATATATTTCTGGTTTTAATCGGGTTACACATATATTGAACTATCTTCAAGTTTACTATAGTCTTGCCTTTCAGCTCTTAAACAAAAAATTAATTTCAATCGAGACACACTAAATGTATTTTAATTTGCATTAATTTGGATCTACATTTTTTTTATTATTTACTTTTTTTTAATTTTTATTCAACTCAATATTTAATTATTTATATTTCAATATAATTTTTTTATATTCTTTACTTTTTTAATGTTCGTTAATTTCATTCTTAGACTTCATTATTTTTGTTTATTTTATTCAGTTTTTTAGTTTTAGTGTTTATCTTGCAGGGTATTCTTTAGTCGCACACATAGCTCGCCCACTCATATGTTGTCGCGTCTGTTTTGCTTTCTGTTTTTACAGGCCTAACGGAACTCTTGCTACCCGATGAGAAATTCGACAAGCCTCACGGCAATCGCTTTGCAGCTGTCAGCAGCGACGCCTTATTCCTGAGCCCCTTGCGCCTGGGGTTCCAGGAGTGTTTAGCAGTACAAAAGCAGCTCTTGGCACTCGACATCTTTTGTGCGCCCAATGATGGCAACGATAGCACTGTCAGTCGGCAAGCCACAATTCCAACTGGGCAGGTGAAGCAGCTGATAGCTCCAACTGCAGGTAGGGATGCCCATGTTCTGGCCCTGCTTGTTGCCAACGCTGTGGAATTTTGGAAACGACCCCTGGATGGCGACTACGTGCTCCTGCAGCGACTGCCACTGATGCAGGCCGAGCAAATGGCGCTGGCGGAGCATGAGAACCGCAGCTACCTGGCCGTGTTGACTGCAGCCCCAGCAGCCGCCATATACATATACAGGCGAGTAGCTCCCAGACTTATATGATGGAATTAATACTAATGTGCGTCCATTCATATGCGTCTATAGTAAGGAGAGCAATTCTGTGGAATACCAGCTCTCGCAAATCTTTGACTTGGAGCAGTCTCTGTCACCGCGCCATCTACTTCTCGTGCATCTGTACAAATCTAAGGATCTGCTGTTGTGCCTAAGCAACGCCTCGCCCACGCAAGCGCTGCGAATCTATCAACATCACGGCGTGGCTGGCTTCCAGCAGCTACTAGGCGATAGCACGCTGCCTGCAGCACAGTCTTTGCAAGCTCTGGATCTATCTGAAACGCAGCTTTTGGCTTTATTCAGCAGCGAGGGCATCAATTTAGTTGGTCCACAATTCACAAGGCTGTAGCCCTAATCCAAATTATGTTTTGAATTTTTTGTTATTATATATAAATATATATATATATGTTTACTGTTTATTATATGTATACGATGTTGAATTGTTAATGTTTTACTAAATAAAATATTTGCTTGCACATCTGTAGATCTCTCTCGCCCATATCCATCATGCAGTTTGATCGTGCCTGCAGCACAAACCGTATCACAATTCAAACCCATGCGGAGAATCGTCTGATTACATTTTAAATTACATTCGCCAATGAAATCTTCAGGGTGGCGGAATAATTGTTGATATTCGATCAGCGAATGTATGCAAAAGGCTATGCATAAATTATTGTTTTTTTTTTTTATATGTAATGCAAATGTTTCATCTTATGGTATTACTATTGCTGAACAATTAATAACTTTACTCCATGGCTCAGATTTTAGCCAAACAATCTAGCTCTTTCACATATCAGAAAGAACGTTCGAAATTTCGTTTACAGCACAATCAACATTTACAATTCCCTGTTAGCCACACAAAGACGCAAGTGCAACATCCGAGACTAATAAAAATGTTGTCCTTACAGAAAATATGAGGTTCCCACTTGCCTTAATTCTAGCAGATCCTGCCATCACCTTGCTCGCTTCACTGCACGTGACCTTAAGACACAAATGTTAAGCTTCAGTTATTTCTAAATAAAAATTACTTTTTATTAACGTATTTTTGATAGCGGCGCAAACTGTATTCTGTGTGTGTTGTTGTGGTTTAGCTTAATCGTCGCTGGACTCAACGTTCTCCGTTTGCAAGTTCTTGAATGTGGGCACAGGAACAAATGTGACCAGTGTGTACAATTTGTGGGGAGAATCCTCATCGTCGTTGCGGCGACGCGCCAGACGCACACGCACGCGGAATGGCGTAGATCTATAGAGCAACGAAATAATATTAGTTTCAGGCATTGATGACTGTATGAGTGGGGGACTTGCCTGATACCCTTGGACCAGATGTGCTTGTTGAGGCGGGTGTCGATGCGAACATCGCTGGTGCCCATTTCGCGCGTGGCAAACTTGCGGATCTCCTTAATGGCGCGCGGCGCACGCTTCTTGAAGCCGATGTTGTGCACACGCTTGGCCAAGTGAATGGTGCACTCACGGGTGACAACTTCGTTGATCGCCGACTTCTTGCGTTTCTCGCCCTTGGTCTTTGCCATTGCTATTGCTGTTCAGTATCCTGTCTAAACACAAGCACGGTTAGTTTATTTTGATATTAAAACCAAAATGGTTTGCATCCCAATCAAAACAAGAGCAATTTACAAGCGGTCTTAAAACGCACTCGGCACTTCGAACACCACAACATTTTGGTAGTCACGTAAAGCACTTTATGTGCAGTTTGCGTTTTCATACATTTCATTGCATTATTATTGCTGTAAATTGCGATGTTTTTTGATTATATTTCGGGTAATATGCAAAAACCCACCTATAGGAAATGAAAGCTTGACGTAAAAGAATTTGACAGCTGCCCAGTGCTGACAACGACTCACCGCAAATAGTGTTGGTAAATATAACAAGCAACCCTGGGAACATGGCAGCCGGCAGCACAGCTGATATAAACACATAATGCTGTCAACTGCGTGTAAATATTTTTATTTTTAGTTTTGTTGTTGCTTGTAAAGTAATTATAATTTCAGTACAACTACTGGCTGTTGGCCTGTTGTGGGGTGTGACGAACCCATTTATACGCTTGGGCAGCCGAGGCATTGAGACTGTTAAGGACACGGGCTCTAGGTGTAGTAATTTTCTTGCTGAGTTTCGAATGATCGGCTCACGTCTGCAATATTGGATACCATTTGGACTTAATCAGTGCGGAAGTCTTCTCTATGTGTGGACACTGCGTAGTGCTAATATTACTATAGCCGTGCCGTTAGCGAATTCACTAAGTTTCGCTTTCACAGCCATAACTGGATATTTGCTTGGTGAACAGCTGCCTGGCAAAAGTAGTTACTTCAAGTTAATAAAAATATTTCATTTAATTATAATGTTTTCCCTTTGTAGGAATCATCTTAGGAACATTGCTTATATGTTGGGGCAGTATACTGATGATTTATGACAAGTTGCTGCAAGAACGGCAGATGCAAGATATAGAATTCAATTAATAATTGGATTCGATTGTACTTCAACAAAAATTTAAAACTAAATTTGTAATCCAAACACATTACTAAAGATTTTTGTATGAATTAAAAATTCTTTGCGCTGTTAGTGGTATGCCAACTTACGATTGCTAAACAGCTATCGATAACAACCAATAGCAATTATTTGTACGATAATGCAGGGTAAAAATAATTCAAATCAATGCCTCTTTTTTTTAGCTAACATTTATTTCCCTACCCCAAGGCTAAATTGTCTTTTTTATCTAAAGAAAATATTACGAATATTGCAATCCAATTGTAATTCTAACCTACAATGCTTTATGTACCGCATCGACGAGTACTTCCATACTAGCGATGGGTGTTTGCGGCGTTATGCCATGACCCAAATTTGCAATGTAGCGTGATTTGCCAAATTTGTGAACCATATCGGTGGCAAGCGAATGCAGTTCTTTAGGATCGCGGTACATGTCCTGCGGATCAAGATTGCCCTGTAGTGTTATATTAGGTCCAACTGCTGCACGCGCCTCAACCGGATCCACAGTCCAGTCCAGGCCAATGACATCGTAGCCGAGTTCACTCTGTTCTTTAAGCGAGTGACCAGCGCCCTTTGCGAAAATTGTCTAGAAATACATTTAATCACGTTAGCAGAGAGGACGTTAGTAAAAGATAGCTACTTACTAATGGCACGGTTGGCACCGCCTTTTTGGTCAAGCGATCTACCAGATCGTCACGTATGCGGCGCAGGAAGGGCGCCGACCAGACCAAAAATTCGTCTTTTGTTAAATGCTCAGCAGATGACTCAAAGATCTGCAGCATTTGAGCGCCCGCTGCCACCTGCATTTCCAGATAATCCACTATGACATCTGTGAGCAGATTTAAAAACAGTTTTGTATCCTCCGGGAAGTCGTAGAGCCACGACTTTGCCTTAGACATGGTCTTGCTGCCGCCACCTTCGATCATATAACCCATAAGAGTCCATGGCGCACCGGTAAAGCCTATCAGAGGCACACGACCCTCTAGTTTGTGGCGCATCATTGTTATGGCATCGCCAACATAGGTCAGTCGGGATAAAGCACCGTCTGGAGTCAATCGCTTAAGATCCTCAGGTGTGACGATAGGCTGGGGCAGCACAGGACCTACGCCGGCGTGCATTTCCACCGTCAAGCCTAATGCTTGGGGTATAACCAAGATGTCCGAGAAGATTATGGAGGCGTCCAGATCGAACCGCCGCAATGGTTGCATCGTCACCTCGCAGGCAAGCTCTGGAGTGCGGCAAACCGTGAAAAAGTCATGCAGCTTTCGTAGCTCTTGAAATTCGGGCAAGTAACGCCCCGCTTGGCGCATCACCCAAACTGGAACACGATCCACAACTTCGCCGCGTGCGGCACGCAGCAAATTATCATTTTTCAGTGGAGGAAAGGGCTGTAATTGTATTGATGTGTTATTGTAATTATTTCCAATTGTCATTGATGGCAGAAGCAGAAAAAACATGAAACGATGTTCAATTGCCTTCATGGTTCATAAAGGTCAAACTGCTTATTCTGGTGATGTAACTGTAAAATCAATATTTATCAGTACCTACCCTAGTATCTTTCATTTTAAATTCGTAAGGTTATTGTTTTTCAAGTTATATGAGAACTGAGTCTATTCTTACTTAATACGGCAAATTTTGATGGAATCTTTTACGAATTCGGCAAACACCTGCATGCGATAAATGTTTTTCATCGATATTTTTTGTTGTTCTGGCAGCACCAATGTTTTGTTTATGTTTTGTGTCGTTGCCAGATCGTGTGTAAATGCCGCCGTGATTTGCTCCTCGCTAATTAAACTGCATTCGTGTCACAAACTAAAACGCAAAAGCTGCCAATCACTTATTTTCCTTATTAGAGGTTATTATTATAATAAGTTTTGTTTGTTTAACTAGTTATTATTTTACTCTATTTTGTTTTAGATTCTAATTTCTGTAAAACATGGCTGACGAACAACCAAATTTAGTAGCTGGACACCCACCTGCATGTAAGTGCATTTACTGCTCCCCATTCCCTTGTGTGTATGGGTATGCGTGCTGTGTGTGTGTGTTTTGCTAAAGCATTTGAAGCAATTTTGTCTGATTTTGGTCAATTTGTGGTCAATTTTATAGATTATTTTATTAGAGTTTTCATTGCTGGAGTCATTAAATTGATCAATTCCTATTATATTGACCTGAATATCACTGTTCTTATCAAATCTCACCTCTTGAAAAGACGATTGCTGATAAAGCACCCACACACACACGCACACATATCCATGCATGTGTGTGTTGGCTCGTCTTGCGGGCGTTGATCGAAATCCTAAACTTCTGATGACGTCGTAATCTATATGTATTTGTAGTGAAGGCTGGTGGAATGCGCATTGTGCAGCATAAGGCCCCAGCTTCTGAGCGACCAGCCAAGGATGCAGAGGATTGCACAGGTCTAACGGTAAATATCAGTAATCTTTTATTTGTTATTATTTAACAATTATTTTTGTTTTAGCAACCAGTTAATGTGAATTCGGCTTCAGTAAGCGGCGCACCTGTTAAGGGTAACACAGATTTTACGCCTGCTGGAGCACAGGTGGCTCACTCGCACAAACCGCCAGTGGCGGTGCAACAGAAGCCCCAGATACACATTCAACAGCCGCGAAAATGAATAAATCGTACTGATTTTAAGCTGTATTCGATTGCTTTGAGAGCGAGTCTAATTTAAATATGCCTTGTATTTTTGCACTACTAATATGTTTGATAACTTTGCTTTAATTTTAATCATTCCAAATGGAGTTTTGCACCAAGTTTTAAATTTAAATAAAAGATTTGATGGGTTCTTTTTGTAGATAAAAAATCTGATATTCTGTGGTGATAAGAAATGTTATACAGTTTAGAATTCCCAAGTGCTTTTTGTGATAATTGTACGTATAAATACAATTAATTGTGATCGTAATCCGCCCTACTGAGCTTCGGTGGTCCGGGGTGCGGACTTCAAATCCGTAGTCGATTAACGTCGAAGTGGTTCGATTCCACCTGGAGGGCGAAGTTTTTATTTTTTTTGTTATTATTTATTTATTATGTATGTATATCCCTGCCCCACTGTTAAAAGACACCAGGTTATGCAAAGAATTGTTCCGTTACTTTTAATGTTAACTAACAGCTCTCTGTGACGTCACAGATAACTCATGTTAAAATTTAGTATGCGCGTGTGTGGAATTTTGATGATATTACCAACTATAAATTATCAATTAATCAACCGAAAAGTTAAATATATCTTTTAATACTGTTTTGCTTAGTACATTTAAACTTTGGAAAATAAAATTTAAGTTACTTAACAAGAATGTCACGGCAGTCAACGAACATCACTCAATCGCCATGGAGTCTGTGAGCAATAACAGCTTAAAAACGGTATTCATGAATGAAAAGTAGTAGTAAAAGTAGTAACCCTTATATTGTCCGATTCTTGAATCTATATAGAACTTGTAATTAGAAGCGTTGCAGTTTTATTTTGGCTTCTGGCTGCAAGACAGATAACAGTGTCAAAATTTAAACGCGCGCCAACTTTTGACATGTCTGTGACGTTTCACTGTTAAAATAACAGGGGTATTTGCGTAACCTGGTAGTCCCTCAATCGTGTCCCTGCCCTTTGTAGAAAATGCAAACTAATTTTCACTGACGGTACATTTCGTAATAAATGTGCTAAAAAATGCCAAATTCATACCAGCGCAAAGATAAATAATTTGCGGCGAATTCGTTGAATTGCCCGAATGCGTTTGAAATTTGAATACGTTCAAACGACAGTTTTTTTATGCATTAGTCTCATTAATTTCAAGCTAAGACTATAATATATTTTTTTTACAACAACAACAGTCTTTTTATTTATAAATTTCACATATCATTTGCTGTCTTAACTATCCAGTGCCTCAGTACGGATACATCAACATAAACACCCGGATAATTCGCCTGCGCACAACCGTAGCCCCAGCTTACGATCCCCGCCAGCAAACCTTGGGAAACCATGGGTCCACCTGAGTCACCAGTGCAAGCATCCTTACCAGCATTTGCTGCACAAATGGTTTCATCGCCTACAAAGTCCCAGCCATAGCCGTATTTAGCAGATGCGCAATCGCCTCGATCAATAACTTGCAGCTGCACTAGCTGTAGGTTACTGGCAAAGCTAATGGATCCACTCGGTTCGGTGTAACCCCAACCAGTGACGGAGACGCTACTGCCCGCTGCAGGACTCGTGCTGATTAAAGCAATCGCCTTGACGGAAAGACCATAGCTGAGCTGCGTGGTCAGCCGTAACAGCGCAATGTCGTAGTGCAGCAGTTGGTCATCGTAGGACTCGTGGACCGTATAGCCGGTGATTGGGTAGAGCGAACCGCCTGAGTTGTGCTGGTTGGCGCCTACGCGCACCTGCAGCAGAGTTGCAGATATGTGGTGCACACAGTGGGCCGCTGTAATGATGATGTCCTTGCTGTAGATGACGCCGCCGCAAATATGTCGAGCGCTGAGCTGTATGGATGCCTGCCAAGGTGCATTGTGTATCGTCAGGTTATTGCCGCCAACGATGCGACCGAGGCTCAGGACCTGGCTGGCCGGCTTTGCGAGTCCGCTGAAGAAGAAGCCGAACAGGATCAAAGCTGCGATGGCGGAGCTAGAGACCATGTCGGGGAACACACACGGAAGTCAAGTAGTAACTAAATGCACCTTGGTCTACCGCATTATCGCAAGCTGTAAACGTTAATCGCCTGCCAATGGCTTATCGCAAGCGAACTCTTCGAATTTGTTACCCGGGCAACTGTTGTCAAAACAAACTCGTTTCGATTAGCTATCGCATTTTGTATTTGAAAATATATTGATATTTGTGAGTATTTCGACAAGATGTCTGACTCCTTAGACATAACACCCGAGGAGCTGCTTCGGCTGGCGGACAACTGTCTGGAGCTATTGCGTCGGGAAGAGCTTCACAATCTGCGAAACGATGCTAAGCTGAGGGCGGTGACAAACACAGATAGCTATGAAGAGTTCAAGTGAGTATTCCTCGAAATCGAATCATGCTTTCAAGGAACCCAACACAAACTCCACTCCCACAGAGATATTGTTGATGCCGCTCATCTGCGCCCCATCAGTAAACAAGATAAGGGCAATGTCAAGACCAAGAGTCGCCTCTGGAACTCCGCGGCTCGTGAGAAGTAGTCCTAAGCTATTGCTAATAAAGTGTTAAGGCGTTAATAATTAGAGAATTATTAAGTTTTAGTTACATTGACTGTGAGATCCTCAGGCCTCGTCAACTGATTGATTGATTGCTGAAATGTTTTAGATTCAGATTTTTGTTTCATCTTAAAACAAGTAAGAGTGCTCTAGTCGAGACTGCTCGACTAGGGGATACCCTGAGCCCTGTGAAGAGCCAAATATCAAATCATTTTTCGATTTTGTATGCATACATACAAACAACGCATACACACATACATATGCACGCACGCATAAGCGTGTGCAGTTGACGCAGCGACTGCGCTTGGGCTGCAATGTGGGCATTCCTATGGAAACTTAATTGTTTAATAACTTTTCTTAGCGATGGACCAAGTGCATCAAACTTTCACAACTTATTAATGGCATCCATATGCGTGTATGTGCCAAAGCACAAAGTATTTGATTTGATCTAGTATTTGATTTGCGCTTTTTACAAATAGGGGGCTATTGGGGGCGAATGGGGCGTGGCGTCCAAAATCTAAAGATAACGTTATCTCCGTATTCATTACACGCAACAACACAGCAAATTTGAAGTCTCTAGCTCAAAAGATGTACAAACCAAGACTTAAAAACAAACTAAAATTATCGATAAATGCTCATAAAATCGAAATGGAATGAGTTATCGGAAAAATTTTATAAACTTGTGCAGTGTATGGTATTATCGAGTATTCATGTAAAATTTCAAGTCTCTACGTTGCGTACTTAAAAATATCTCAGCGTTCACACGGACGCACGGACGGACGGACGACAGACGGACGGACGGACAGACGGACAGGGCTATATCGACTCGTCTTGTCGCGCTGATCAAGAATATATATACGTTATGGGGTGTGTCACGCCTCCTTCTGCCTGTTACATACATTTTCACAAAACCATTATACCCTGATTTCCCATTTTCAATGGGCTCAGGGTATAATAATTTGAACAAAAGATTTTGGTTTATTAGAATGTCTAAAGTAAAGATAAAGATAACAGAATCATCTCTAGGTTCACGTTGGTATTGTTGTAGTATTCTATTGCCCTCTATATTCAATAAAGTCGTGTTAGTTATTTACATTGTAACTTAAGAACGGCTGGATCGATTTTTGTGATTTTGGTGTTATGGGATTTGTATTCGTCGAAAATAGGATAACGAGTATTACAATATGACATTAGCGAATACTAAGAATATATTATTTGTTTTAATATGATGCATCGACATAAATGTCAAAATCGAACCGAAGTAATTAGTTTTAATTATTTTTTTACATACAATGCCGACACCTGGAAGATCTAATCTAAGTAAATAGAGGGTAGAAGGATGCGTGCCGCACCCCATAAAGTATATATATTCTTGATCAGCGCGACAAGACGAATCGATGTAGCCCTGTCCGTTCGTCCGTCCGTGTGAACGCTGAGATATTTTAAAGTACGCAACCTAGAGACTTGAAGTTTTACATGAATACTCGTGTATATCATACGCTGCACAGCTATATGCACATTTTTCGATAACTCATCCCATTTCATTTTTGTCGGCATTTATCGATAATTTTAATTCGTTTAATGAAGATAGTCCATAGAAAAGATATTTAACAATTTAAAATTAAGGAAGTCGCTGCGAAGTCGCTGCGTCAACTGCGCAGTTAGCAGAGTGCGAGCTTATGCGTGCGTGCTTATGTGTGTTTGCGTGTATGTGTTGTGTGTATGTGTTGTGTGTATGTGTTGTGTGTATGTATGCATAAAAGAAGTGTAGAATGATTTGAAATTTGGCTCTTCACAGGGCTCAGTGCTTGCAAATTTATAATAAACTCGTAGTACGCATGGTATAAAGAGTAAACATGTAAAATTTGAAGTCTCTAGCTTTTGTACTTTCGGATACCTCTGCGTCCCACCGACGGACGGAAGGACAGACGGACAGGGATATATCTATGTATGGGCTATGTCACGACTTCTTTTGCCTTACATACATACACTTTCACCAAACCATTATACCCTAATTTCCCATTTTCAATGGGTTCAGGGTATAAAAGTAACACATCATCTTTTTGTAAGGATACTCGGCACATGGGACATACGGGAGGAAGCATTGAAACTTCGTTTATAATATTACGAAATAAATTTAAAAAGGAATAAATCCATTAAGAACTTTGATATTCATGTTCATCAGGGAACTATTCAAAACAAACAAAATTCTATGCGTATAATCGGTGTTTATTGAGCAATGTTCTTAGACTGAGTTGGCAGCGCTGACCACCCAGGAGCGGAGTACAGCGACATCGGCGTAGACACCGGGATAGTTGTTTAAGGCACAGCCCTTGCCCCAAGAGACAACACCGACGAGGACACCACCAGAAGCCAATGGGCCACCAGAGTCACCCTGGCAAGAATCCTTTCCGACGGTATAGCCACAGATCATGGTGTGCTTGATCTGGCTTCCATAGCCGTAGCTTGAGGAGGCACACTGCGACTGGCTGACAATTTTCACGTTCACATACTGCAGCTGAGCGGGGATGGTGCTGGATCCAGAAGACTGGGTACCCCAGCCAGAGACGGAAGCGGCAGCACCGTTAGCGGGAGCAGAGCTGGCTAGACCGATAGCCTTGATAGTGGAGCTGTAGGTAAGGGGAGAGGAAAGACGTATGACAGCAATATCGTTGACCATGGTGTTGGAGTTGTAACCCTCGTGGTTCCTGAAGGCTGCGACTTTGCTAACTACGCCACCAGAGTTCCAGTAGGTGGAACCGGCGCGCACCTGCAAACTGGACGCAGAGACGGATTGCAGGCAATGAGCAGCAGTCACAATGATCTTGTTATTGTAGATCGAGCCTCCGCAAGAGTGGCCGCCATTGCGCTGGAGCGAGATCTGATAGGGGAAGCTGCTGATGGAGGTGGCAGTGCCACCAACGATGCGTCCATCCAACTGGGGCAGCAGACCCTCAGGGATCGCAGCACCGAAGGCGCAGGCAGCAACGGACAACAAAATCACGAACTTGAACATATTGCTCAAACTATGTCTTAATGGAAATATGCTGGCGCTTTTATAGGCAACCGAGTTGCTTGTTATCGCTAGTAGTTGCAACTTATCTAAAATAATTGATTAATTTTACGCGAATACAACAAAGAAAATAAAAAGAAACAATCTCGATTCTAGCTATTAAGTGGGAAACGTCAAGATTTTGCTGATCAGGCCATCTGCGTATGGTACTTACCCTGGATTGGCATATTACATGTACTCAGTCATGTGGAATATTTGCTATATAAATCTTAAGTCTGTGCTGGGTTAAAGTATATTGTATCGAGATGTTAAAACTTGTAGTACTTCTCTGCTGGGCCGTTTGCGCCCTAGCTGGTACCGTGCCGGAGGGTCTGCTGCCTCAGCTGGATGGCCGAATTGTTGGTGGCTACGAGACCAGCATCGAGGATCATCCCTATCAGGTGTCGCTGCAGCGCAATGGCGCTCACTTCTGCGGTGGCTCCATCTATTCGCAGGAGATCGTGATCACTGCCGCTCACTGCCTGCAGTCGATCTCAGCCGAGCAACTGAAGGTCCGTATGGGCAGCACCTACTGGCGGTCCGGTGGCACTGTGTACTCGGTGCGTGCTTTCAGAAACCACGAAGGCTACAACGCCAGGACCATGATCAATGATGTGGCTGTCATTCGCATGTCTTCGTCAATCAGCTACCGCTCGGGCGTTCGTGCTATTCGCATGGCCACCAGCAATCCTCATAATGGCGCCGAGGCTATTGTCACTGGTTGGGGTACTATCAAGTCCGGTGGCTCTATTCCCGACCATCTGTTGGCCGTGAAGTTACGGATTGTCGATCGCGAAGAGTGTGCCTCCAGGCAGTTCGGCTATGGCAGTAAGATTAAGGATACTATGATCTGTGCTTATGCCGAGCACAAGGATGCCTGCCAAGGCGATTCCGGTGGCCCATTGGTCGCTGACGATCACCTGGTTGGTGTTGTTTCTTGGGGCCATGGCTGTGCCGATGACAGGTACCCCGGTGTCTATGCTGATGTCGCTCACTTCCACAGCTGGATCGATAGCACCGCTGGCGAGCTGTAAGCTCAACTAAGCTTCAACCCTTGAGTACTTTAAAATAAATAACGCAATTCTAGCATTCTAAGAACATGCCTTTCAATTGTCACTCCAAAATGTTTGTAATCCCCCACTTACAACTGATAACGCCCCACCTGCGACCGTATAAAAATGCACAGGAAATCGCTGTAACCAAAGCATTTTCGAACTGCATTCGACATGTTCAAGTTTGTGATTCTGTTGTCGGTTGCTGCCTGCGGCTTCGGTGCAGCGATCCCTGAGGGTCTGCTGCCCCAGTTGGATGGACGCATCGTTGGTGGCTCTGCCACCTCCATCAGCAGCTTCCCCTGGCAGATCTCGCTCCAGCGCAATGGCGGCCACTCTTGCGGTGGCTCGGTCTACTCTAACAAGATCATTGTGACTGCAGCTCATTGCCTGCAATCCGTCTCTGCGTCCAGTTTGAAAGTGCGCGCCGGTTCCTCCTACTGGAACTCTGGCGGCTCTTTGGTGCAGGTCGCCGCTTTTCGGAATCACGAGGGCTACAACTCCAACACCATGGTCAACGATATCGCTGTCATCCGCCTTAGCTCTGCCCTATCCTTCAGCTCTAATATCAGGGCTATCGGTCTGGCTACTTATAATCCTGCAAATGGTGCTGCTGCTGCCGTCTCTGGCTGGGGTACCCAGTCTTCTGGATCCAGCTCAATCCCCAGTCAGCTGCAGTATGTGAACGTGAACATTGTCAGCCAGTCGAGGTGTGCCTCCTCAAGCTACGGCTATGGAAGCCAGATCAAGAGCACCATGATCTGTGCCAATGCCTCCGGAAAGGATTCTTGCCAGGGTGACTCTGGTGGCCCATTGGTTTCTGGTGGTGTCCTCGTCGGCGTTGTCTCTTGGGGCTATGGCTGTGCCTACAGTAACTATCCAGGTGTCTACGCTGATGTCGCTGTACTCCGCTCCTGGGTGGTCAGCGCTGCCAACTCGGTCTAAATAGATCGTTCATTCATATGATTTATATAATGTAAATTATACTATCTGCAATTAAATTCTGAGTGAAACCAGAATGGGACTTTTATTTTTCTTCCAGTGACGTACACGCCTTATCGCAAAGAACCATCAGTTAAAATATAATATTTATTAATGATATTTTTTTATCTGGAGTGGGCTCTTTGCATTATTATACCCTGAGCACATGGAAAATGAGAAATCAGGGTATAACGGTTTTGTGAAAATGTATGTAGCAAGCAGAAGGAGGCGTGACACACCCCATAAAGTATATATATTCTTGATCAGCGCGACAAGACGAATCGATATAGCCCTGTCCGTCTGTCCGTCCGCCCGTCTGTCCGTCCGTCCGTGTGAACGCTGAGATATTGAAAAGTACACAACGTAGACACTTAAAATGTTACATGAATACTCGTGTATATCATACGCTGCACAAGTTTATCCATTTCGATAACTCATTCCATTTCGATAACTCATTCCATTTCGATTTTATGAGCATTTATCGATAATTTTAATGTGTTTTTAAGGCGTGGTTTGTACATTGTTTGAGCTAGAGACTTCAAATTTGCTGTGTAGTTGCGTGTAATTAATATGGAGATTATGTAATCTTTAGATTTTGAATGCCACGTCCCAATAGCCCCCTATTTGAAAAATGCGCAAATCAAATACTAGAGACTTGTGCTTTGGCAAATACACATATAAATGCCAACAACAAGTTGTAAAACTTTGACAAATTTAGTCCATTGCTAAAAAAATTACTCAACAATTAAGTTTCCATTCTAGTGCCCACATTGCAGCCCAAGCGCAGTCGCTGCGTCAACTGCACACGCCTATGCGTGCTTGCGTATGTGTGCGTGTATGTGTTGCATATAAAAAGCGTAGAGTACTTTGAAATTTGTCTCTTCAAAGGGCTCAGGGTATCTCCTAGTCGAACAGTCTCGACTAGAGCACTCTTACTTGTTTTTTCTTGCTTTGAGAACTGTTAACTAGAAGACGAGATAGAGAAACGGACTGCAAAGTGTGTAGCCGAAAGCTCTTCAGCTGATGTCCATCATTACGTCCGCCATTATCTAATCTGCTTGAAGAGCGACACACGCCTGGAATTCTGGCTAGTTGCTATCATTCAACTAATTTTTAGTCGCGCGTGACCATTCTCGTTATACTCGATCACAGTAGCTTATATAAAATGTAATAATTTGAAACTCATCCTTACACGAATATTCATAAATTATTTGGTAAAGCAATGGGTAACACAGTTCTTATTCAAATTCATGATATATAATAGAACTGTAGATCATACAGTCTTTCAAGCTTTACCACTACCGTATGTTACAATATAATTTTATTCGAAAATTTCTCGCGTTTTTCAATTTCAACTAAATAATAGCGTTTATATTTTTCAATCTGTCACTACGATAAAAGATATTGCCATGTCTAATAACGATGTCTAATATATCTGGACGTTTTCGGCAGGCTGGTGAATATATAATTTTCGGTCAATCTTGAAAGGCTCTTCAAAAACTGAATGATAAAATGCATTGATTTTACATTGTACAACTATATATCGTAGTTTGCTTGCTCTATATTTTGTTATATTTACTTGATATGTATACGTATATATATATATATATATATATAAACCTGGATTTGCTAAGATTTAATAATAATAATTTAATATTATACAAATTTTTTAAATACTACAGCTCATTCTAGTTTAAGGTTTCTATCCTTAATATAGTCGAGATACTTTATGTTCAAATAGGCAGGTGAGCCTTGCACAGAACCGATATAAATTTCCCATTTCGTAATAGGGTATAAAAAGCATTAAGCGAAGCTATCTGAGATAGTTGGCTATGAGGTTGAATGCTGAGATGGACATGCAGTGTTAATGCCTTCAAGATTAATTTAGCGTAGCTCAAGTGTTTGATACGATTAGCAAGGTGTAAAGGTTGAATCTTCTACACAACATAGCTGAGGTGCAGATCACTTTTTTTATATTTTGATTTCGTACTACTAGACTTCCTTCCTCCTGAGTGCTGTTAAGGTGCACATCATACATTTATTTTGAATTTGTTTCCCCTAGCAAAAAATACTAGAAATGTTGGTTCTATTTTACAATAACTGTCAAAGTCAAAGGACTAGGTCTGTTTACTATTTGTACAGAGTAACCCTCTGTTATCGACTGATAAACTAAATATTGTTTTATTTTGATAAGTGTGATTTTTATTAATATATTTTTTAATTTCCTCAAAGTACGATGCCGCAATAGATAATGAGGCATAAAATAATGCGCATTAAATTTTAAAATATATAAATTTATGAAAAATATTTAGAATAAGTTCATTATAATAGTCAAGACTGCTAAACTAGGAGGTACACTTAACCCTGGGAGGAGCCAATATTCCAATCATTATGCGCTTCTTTATGCATACATACAAATAACACATACATACGTAGGTATGTATGTACGCACGCATAAGCACGCGCTCTGCGACTCTCTCTGCGTTCACACTGACGGACGGAGAGAAGCACAGAGCTATACTGACTCGCCTTGTCGCGGTGATCAAGAATAAATATACTTTATGGGGTGTGGCATGCCTTCTTGTGCCATTTTCAGGAAACCATTATTTCCTGATTTCCCACTGTTAATTGGTTCAGGGTATAAATAGATATATCAGATATTCAAATATGTATGTATTTATGAAAAAATACTGCAGAGACGCATTATGCAATTGATTGGTAAACGAAAATAGACGGTGACAGTCAGCTTAAATGGGTGTGTAGCCGCGATGTTTAAAAAATTGGAGCTCGATAGGCTATAGTAGATAATGGTAAATATGACAATAAAGCCATAAAAAACTTAGTGAGGCTTATGACTTATCATTGCAGAGATTTGACAAATAACAAATAACAATAATAAATAAATATTGGCCGACTAAGAAATACCTTGCATCTTGTACAGAAAATTGAACATCTATCATTTAAAATGATTTTCTCCAATTTTGCAAAAAACGAGTGAGGTACAGCGTGGGAAACGCTTCAAGCGCATTTGTATATTAAAACTCCTAATAAAACCTACGAAATATGCTAAAATAACTGACTTTATTCATATCTTTCTAGGTTTGGTAAAAAGCATTTTTATGCTAAACTAACTTGATGCCATAATAGTTTTCGATTGACGAAATCATGTAGATCGAGTCTGCTGTTGATCCTCGTTCTTCCTGTTACATACATATTCACAAAACGTATTAACCTGAAATACCTTTTTCAAAGCGCTTACAATAAAAAGTCACGAATGTTATTCATTTTAAACGGTGTCTTTGACAGATAAGGAGTCGAACCAATGAAGAGATAACCATAGTCAGTATTGGGTAACATTCGTAAAACCCATTGATATTTAGACTGACTTCTAAATGAAATATTAGCAATATAAGGCATGTTAATAATTTAAAAGGCAGTTATTGACGCAATTATTGACTAAGATATACCTGGAATTCACAATTAAAATTTTCTGTCATTAGGCCCTAACCCATTAATCAGGACGACGAGCCGACTGTTTGTCCGTCTGTTCGCTAGAAACTTGAAATTTGTTGTAGGTCCCTTTTAGCACGCGCATGTCAGTTTCTTAAAAAAAATTAATAAATGGGAAATCAGGGTATAACGGATTTGTGAAAATATATGTAACAGGCAGAAGGAGGCGTGGCAGACCCCACAAAGTATATAAATTCTTGATCAGGGTGATGAGCTGAGTCGATTTAGCCCAACCAGTCTGTCCGTATGTTTGAACGCGTCGATTTCAGAAACTAGACGAGCTAAAGACTTAAAATTAATAAATTCGATAACTACCTTTGCTGTAATGTTATCGATTTTAAATCTTATCGGAAATATGTTTTAAAATTATATCTCCTTCATCTTTATAGGTTGAGTGTGTATAGATTCATGTGAGTTTTATATAATTTTGATTTTTGTTATACAATATTTTTGATACCGTCTCCAAATTTTACCAAGCCCCCTGAAGGCTAGTTGCAAATATATCCTTGTGAATGAGTTAGCATTTTTATAAAATGTAAAAAATTCTCTATATTTACATATATGATGAATGTTTCATCAGATTCCGTTAAGTCAGTTCAAATTTATAAAACAAAAAATCGGCTAATTATCAAAGGCACGTCGAGCAGCGTGCACACATGTGCACACATACACATACAAACATTAACAGGTGTGCATTTCAACATAGTCATAGAACCACTTCCAAAAAAGGTAATTTGCGAGCAAGAAAAGTTAAAAAAAAGCTGTTATGTTTCACAAACTTAAACTTATAACATTGAAAAAAAAAATATATATATTTTATTTAAAAAAAGTATGTAAAATATAAAGAAAACAATAATTATAATATTGTTATTATATCGTCATAACATTCCTCTTTGTGATAACATTCCTGTTCTTTTATAACATTCAAATTGTTTTTCGTCATTATATAATTGAATTAACACTTATTATGTCGACACCATCCGTATCTAGAGTTTTGTATTACTATCCTGAACCTTAAAATCGAGCTCAGAGTATTCTTATTTCTTTTTATAAAAATTATGTTGCGTATTCTTCAGTTTACGAAATGAGAAAGGTGCTATTGTTTCTTGATCTCTTTCTTTTCCACCATCTCTATTTTGTATCGTTACCTATATTTGCTCAGATTTCAACATGCCCCCTTACATTTTCTAATGGAGTATTCTGACAAAGACTTATATCTGTAGGTGACAATTGGATATTCAAATGCACAGATTTCATGATAATGTGCCAATGCTAAGCACTTGCTCTACGAAACATAGCCAAAGGCTGTCAATCAATCAAAAAGGTCTGAGTATGCTCTTATATAAACTATGTCCTTCGGTATATCAATTCTTAGTCTTTGGGCACCATGCAGCGTAGTGCCGGGCTATTGCTCTGCTTGGCGGCTGGGTTCACTGTGGCAAGTACCTCCAACCTCACCGCCAATCGTTTGGAACGTGGGCGTTCCATTGTGGGCGAAGAGGATACAACGATGGAATCGCATCCTTATCAGGTTTCACTGCAAAAGAAAAGCGGATCCCATAATAAGCCCCAACTTGGTGGGGCTTCGGCTGCACGGTGCACAATGAAGGCGGGGTACTCGAAGCTATCGAGAGTCCGATATACAATGAGCTGTATAACAGCCAGACCCTGGAAAATGACGTAGGTCTGCTTAAGCTCTGATGCGTACAGATATGGTGGTATTATTTCGGACACCATACTTGCCTGGCCGATTCCGGCAACTCATTGTGCCGTCTAACAATCATCTTGTGGGTATTGTATCATGGGGAGACTGCGTCTCCAATCTTGCGCAATTGGATCTTGATCTTGGAGAAAGCCAAAACTCTATAGGCTCAACTCTTCATAATACCATTAATTGTATTAGAAGAGTTGAATTGAAGACAACAACCTTTATAGCAAGTGCTTTTATTTGCTATAAAATATGTTGTCTCGAATGAAGCTTTTCGTTGATAAAAAATGAGCTTTTAAAGCTTTCGGCGTTAACTTTTCGACAACATAGTCGGCTGGCATATAATCTCTCGCTGTATTCCATGTTTTTATTTTAAGATCTGTATCTGTCGGCCTTCTAAGAAGAGAAAATTAAATTTGTTTTGAAATTATATTTTCGAATTTGAATTCACGCAATCGACACAATAATAATATTTAATTTCTATCTATTTAGATCTATCTTTAGATTGTAGGCTTAAAATCATTGTTAACTGTAAGTTATGTAAGTAAAGTATGTCTCCGATTAGAAGAGGGAGATAATAAATATAATGTACTGATTTGAACATAAAATTAGCATAAATTTACAATATTTCGCAACATTTTCTAGTATTAAATGTGTACTAGACCTGGGTTTCGAATAGTTCTTCTAGTTCTTCGTACTAGTTCTATGGTTGTTGCTAGGAGTGATTGCGTCAGAAATTTGTGAACAATCATTCAAAATGAAAAAGAAAAGGATTGAAACCTTTATAATGGGAATAAGCGCCCAGGAGCTTAAATAGCTTATCTTTTTAGGGGAAAAAAGTATTTATTATGAGTCTATTAGCGTGCAATACACAAAAGTTTTTGCCACCTTCAGCGGAAAGAAGGCAATCATAAGCACAGAACTTACGTGAATTTTTGATTATCTCGAAAGTCTTGCAGCTACACAGACATAGACCACAGCGGATCTACTCTAAACAACCAGCCCTACGATTGGCAAATACAAACCTAGCTATGACTAAGGTTAATCTATTGCCCGCTACTGTGAACTTTCCCTGTGTATTATCGGTCGTCTTATCACGCTCTATATTGGACAATTTATTGGCCGACTGAAGAGCCCCGTTCACTGACGCTCGCTGACTAACCAGGCCCGACTAAATGGCGCTGTTAGTCTTCGTCCAAGCATTGAAATGAACAAGGCATTGATCGTAGTCGCTGTGCTGTGGGTAGTCTGTGGGATTTGCCATTGCATCGAGCATCCACAGGGGCGCATTGTCGGTGGCGAAGCGGTCTCCGTTCAGGTTGTGCCTTACCAGGTGTCGCTGCGCAGACGGAATAGCGCGAGGAGCGCCTATGCGCACAGCTGTGGAGGAGCCATCTTGGATGAACGGACCATAATCACAGCAGCTCATTGTGTGTACAATCGGCTGGAGCAGAACTTTATCGTCGTAGCTGGCTCGGATGTGCGCACTGGCATGGATGGTGGCGTTGTGTCACGCGTGGAGAAGCTAGTGCCCCATGAGCTATACAATGCTTCCATCACAGACAACGATATCGCCCTGATCTTTGTGTCGCCGCCTCTGCCTGTGGGCCATCGGAAGATAACCGCCATTGATCTGGCCGAGGAGACGCCCGCCGTGGGCACAGTGAGTAGCGTTTCCGGCTGGGGTCTGACCAAAGAGAATGGCTTTGGCTCCACCCAGCTGCAGCAGGTGCAGGTCCGCCTAGTGGACAGCAGCGTTTGCCAAGCTGCCTACAACTGGAGACCCATAACCGAGGGCATGCTCTGTGCTGGCTCGCCCGGCGGCGGTAAGGACGCCTGCGAAGGCGACGCCGGCGGACCGCTAGTCGTGGATAACAGGGTCGTCGGCATTGTGTCGTGGGGCCAGGGCTGTGCCCGTCCCGAGTATCCGAGCGTTTACGCCTCGGTCCCACACTTCCAAGCATGGATTGCCGAGCAGCGGGCGCAACACGTCTGATTGCCCACTGATTAGTCGGAGCCATAAAAGAAGCCTTTAGCCTTATCGCCTAGTGTATGACTAGTTTTAAATGCATCCAGTAAACTTTTATTATTGCCATTTAATCTTTGATGACCACCGATTGATAAGTGGCTTTACAATCCGCCGTTTTTGGGTCTGTGGGGTTTTTAGCGTTTCAGTCTTTTAGTCAATGTTCAACATGGCACACGTGGTACCTCTGCTGGTCGGGCTTGGCCTGGCCCTCTTCGCCTTGGCTGGAGCCCATCCTCTGCAGGACTCCGATTCTGACTTAAGCTCGCCCAATGGACGCATCGTGGGTGGCTACGAGACGCACATCGCAGTCTATCCGCACCAGGTCTCACTGCGTCGCAAGGGAATTACGACTCCCAAGAATGCCTTTACGCACAACTGCGGCGGCTCCATTCTTAACAAGGACACCGTCATAACGGCGGCGCACTGCGTCATCGCAACGGTGGCCTCGCAGTACAAGGTTGTGGCAGGCACCAATTGCCGCAACTGCGCCGATGGCATCATTGTCTCCGTTGACGAGATCGTCATGCACGAGAAGTACAATCCCGACAACTACGACAATGACATCGCACTGCTCAGACTGAGCTCGCCGCTGCCCCTGAACAACTTTACCATTAGAGCCATTGAGCTGCCCAGCGAGCCTGCAGCAGCTGGAGCCATTAGCACTGTCACCGGCTGGGGCACAACTTCAGCAGGTGGCTTTGCGTCCGTTCAGCTGCGCGCTGTCGATGTGCCCATTGTGAGCAACAAGGTGTGCGACGATGACTACGGCGGCGGTCGCATCACGGACGGCATGCTGTGCGCAGGTGCGCGCGGCGAGGGTGGCAAGGACGCCTGCCAGGGCGACTCTGGTGGCCCGCTCATCATTAAGAACAAGCTGCACGGCATCGTCTCCTGGGGCAGATCGTGTGCCCTGCCCACACACCCGGGTGTCTACTGCGATGTCTTCTACTACCTCGACTGGATCAAGTCCAAGTTGCAGTTGGCCTGAAAATATTCCAGCGAAATACTGAAGCCCCCACGAACACTTCATTTGCGTCACATGTCCGAATAAATTTGTAATTGGCGACCAATTGATTTGATTTATTTGATTTCTGTGTAATCAGTTTAGATTGGGGCATTATTAATCCAATCTCTGTTATTTCGGGTGTAAGACTTCAATAGCCGTGTTATCTAGATTATGTGTGCGACCTTACGTAGTTACTGAACCTTGGAAAACCCAAACTGCCCAAGCACTAAGTATGCTAGCATTTTCATGGCACATCGTCATCTTCAGCCTTTGAGTATGCAATTAGAAACCGATAAACTCAGTATGGGTGGGGGATATAGACAAATTAATCGAAGACGGAAAACTATAGTACACTCATTTATATATGTATATATATATGAAATAATATGCGAAATAATTCAAAATAAATTGTATTAAACTGACAGAAGTCGGAGCGCGCTAAATTAAATAATTCAGTTGAAGTGCGCGTTGGGATCTCAGAATAAATAAAGTTCAAAAGAAACAAACTGTTGAATTACTTGAGATATATTCAGTATTTGGCTAAGCGATATATGTAGCTTTTTTGAATTTCGAATAATGAGATTCGGAACGAAACGAATATGCTTCGAAATTGACCAGTATAATGAAACATAGTTCAAGGTTTTCGGATTAATTCAGCAAATGTTGGCGTAATTTAAAAAATGTTTTAAATGATATAAAATATTTAAGAATGGTACTGGATCAGTCAGAAAGTGCTAGATGCTTACTTACGGACAAATTTAAAATTATGTAACTATTTGGGGTTGGAATAAAATACAAAACAATTTAAAAATACGATTGACCATATAAAAATATATATAATATATATAAAATGTTTAGATATGTAATTTAAAAAGAGAGGTATAGGTGGAAAGTACTTAAATTCTTAAAGGTCTGAACGATACAATTAATTAATTAATTAACTGGTAATCGGTTAACCAGTTTCTGATACTTATTGTTGAACATATGCAGGCATAAAGCATACCATATCATGGAGCTTTGTTATCAGGTCGGACCCTGTACACGAGCCTATCAGAAGTAGCTCAAATAAAGCTAATCTGCCCGAAAATTCCAAAGCACATATAATTGGTAATCAGTTCGATATTTGCCAATCGCGCGACAAGATGCCAACAATTAGAGAGAACTCAAATATTTTACGGTTTGCTTTGGCGCTGCTCTTCACCTGGGCAGGAATTGCCTCCGGCTCCAAGTTGCAGCCCCAGGGACGCATCATTAATGGCTCCAAGGTGGACATAGCACGGCATCCGTATTGCGTTTCGATACGTTATCGACGCAGTAATGAGTCCGCTTACCTCCACGAATGTGCTGGTGTCATCTACACGGATCGAGCAATCCTGACGGCGGCCCAATGCTTGGAGAATGTGGGAAAGGGCACACGGATGTGGGTAGTTGCTGGTGCCAATACGAGGAACGGGACCGATGGATTGGTGTATCCCGTTGCCAAATGGGTGTACCATCCGGAGTTTAGCACTATTACAGCAGACTACGACATTGGACTGATAGTGTTGGATACGCCGCTCGATTTCAACAGCTATCGTATCAGGAAGATTGAGCTGCGTGCTGAGCGCCCCGCAACTGGACGAACTGGCATTGTCGCTGGCTGGGGCTATCGTGAGGAATGGGGTCCTTCCAGCTATAATCTGGAGCAGGTCCACGTGCCTATCGTCGGCTCGGTGCAATGCAATGAGATCTATGGAAAGGGTGAGGTGACGGAACGCATGATCTGCGCTGGCGACGTGGCTCAGGGTGGGCGCGACGCTTGCCAAGGCGACACTGGCGGCCCACTCATTGTAGACGAGCAGCTAGTGGGCCTCGTCTCTTGGGGTCGTGGCTGTGGGCGTCCTGGCTATCCCACAGTTTACACCTATGTAACTAGCCTGAAGACGTGGATCGATGAAATGATCGAGCTCGCCGGAGTGTTATAAACTGATTTACTGATATGCGCTATAAAAAATTGTTAAATACGATACACATATGACTTTCCATTACCAGTTTACTTCCTAGTCAATAATAAAACACTCAGTTTAGTACACATTAAACTCAGTATAAGATAGCAACATTTTCTATCGAGAACCTTGCTTACGAGGGGAGTATTCCGTAAAATCAAAGCTTTGATATCGCAAAAACTTAATATTCCGATGCTGACCGAATACGTCAGGTTAATCATTAATTAAGATACTGATTAGTTGCCAATTGTCAAAGTCTAAACATATGATCATGTATTTATATTTATATACATATGTATGTATAGTAAAAATAATTTGTTGATTCTAAATGCTAATACCTACCAATTATTAATTTATCAATCGCATGGTACTTTGGGCCTATTTTTATTTTATGTATTTATTAGCTTATTTATAAGGAAAGGCTTCAATAAAATATTTACTGCATTTGCTGATTTATGTGCCTTTGTATGCGAAGCTTTGGCTTCAAGTTGACATAGTGCAAGTTGTTCCCGTTTCAAAAAGCTAACTGCTACAAAGGGCCGATTAATCGAACTAATTTTTATTTGCAGACAATCGATAGTTGCAACGTATTTTTTTTTAAATATACCAGTTGCTTAAATCGAATACTTTTTTTAATTATTGTTATTATTTTTTTTTTTTTTTGAGTAGTTATTATCAGTTGATTTATAAGAAAATCCACAATAAAAGATTAAGCTGGTGAATTGTGTTTATTATCTTTTAGATTATAATAGAATTCACAGTTCATAGAAATTCAATGCGGCCCACGTTGGCATTGGACGCACGAGTGTCGATTATCCACTGCCGCAAGTCGGGCACGGCGGCATAAACACCTGGGAATCTTTTACGGGCGCAGCCCGTTCCCCACGAGACAATGCCCACCTGCGTATTGTTGTAGATCAGCGGCCCGCCAGAGTCGCCTTGGCAGGAATCTTTGCCGCCGCCATCGACGCCGGCGCAGAGCATGCGGTTGGTCAGAGCGATGGAATAGGAGCTCCTACACTTGGCATTCTCCACCACATTCACTTCCACTTGCTGGAGTATGTTGGAGATGACACCTCCTTCGCTAGTTGTACCCCAGCCAGTTACGGTGACAGGTGCTCCGTGCTCTGGACGCTCACTGGCCAATTCGATTGGCTGCACTGCCTCATTGTACTCGAATTCACCATTCAGAACCAGAATGGCCACATCGTAGTCCTGAATTGAGGACCTGTACTTCTCGTGAACGATGATATCTCTCACCGACAACTCCTGACCAGTTGGCCAAATGGTCTCCGTCGTGCCAGCGATGATCGTCAAGTTGGCCTTAACCGCCGTGTACACGCAGTGAGCGGCGGTGAGAATAATATTGGGTCCAATAATGGAGCCGCCGCATCGGTGCATTTTGTTGTAGCGCATGGAGATCTGATGTGGAAATTTGGTTATGTCCGCATCGAGACCGCCCACAATACGACCATCGGGCAAGGGCACACCGCTCTGGAAAACGGTGCCCGCCAGCGATAATCCCACAATACAGAAGCCGATCAAGATGCGAAACATCTTTGCAATGAACTAGGGCGAAACTTGTAAAGTTGTGCACTTTTATAGGGCACTTATCTTTGGTATATTTACTTAATCAGCCAAATTCAAAGCCAATAATTCACAAGCGTTATAAATATTGTTCGTATAGCGTTAAGGTTATTTTGTAGCTTATCTTATCCCATCGGTGGCTAATGATGGTGATACGATCATTAATATTTGTAAAGCTAAATGCTATGACACTTACCGGTCACGCTTAACGTTTTGAGACTTTAATCGATAGCATGTAATCGAGTAAGTAACTGTCTATACTTTTGAATGCAATACAATTTTAAATAACAATTGTAATTATTACTATAATTAATTTTTAAAAAGAAAAAAAAAACAAAATAATAATAATAATAAAAATAATTAAAAAAAAATAATAATAAAAACAATAACAGTAACAGTTATAATATTAATAATAATAATAAAAAAAAACAAATAATAATAATAATAATAATAATTCTAATAATAATAATAATAATAATAATAATAATAAAGAAATAGTAACAATACTATTAATAGCTATTATTTATTATCCATTTGATCTAAAACTCATGTTTCCCATGATAGCATCATAGAACGGTAAGAAAATAATAGAGATTGATCATGCAATATATCGATTATTTTCTTACCTTTCTATTATGCTATCATGGGAAACATGAGTTTTAGATACAATGGATAATAAATAAAAGCTATTAATATTATTTTTATTATTTCTCTATTATTATTATTATTATTATTATTATTATTATTATTATTATTAATATTCTTCTTCTTCTTATTATTATTATTATAGTTGTTACTGTTATTATGACTATTTTTTTAAAATTATTTTTATTATTATTATTATTATTTTTTTTATTATTATTAATTATAGTCAATTTAAGTCTATTATTTTTTTGTCGCCATAAAGTTTGTACCATATGTTTTGAGCAGTGTTCTGAGATAATTGAAGTTCATTCCACGAAGGTTGTCAATTAAGTACTTAGCGTGTACCTGGATCATCTAGGGGAGACTGCCAAAGTCTACTAATGGCAGTGATTCATCGATCACACTTATAAAATTAAGTAAGACCGCGTTATCTGAAGCAAACCTTTTCACAAATGGCACCCGTATCAAATATCTAGTAGTATAATACAGGAATATATAACAGCACATATAGTACATAGTAGTGCAATATTAATTTATATCGAAATATAAAAATTATATGGGAAACATAAAAATCATTCTTAAATGTTGTTATCAAGCGCGTTTTTCTTTGCTTTGGTGCTTCGGCACTTGATGATTATAAATCTCAAGACTGACAGTGGCGAGACGATTATTTTAATCTTTATATTAGGATTTTTTGGAATCAGATTGCATATAATGCTGGCATGTCATCAAACAAAGTTCATTAAGTAAAAAATTAGTCAATATAAACTTTTCATAATTATTGCGACCTAGGTGAAATAGAGTAGCTTATGTGAACTCTCATTCTAAATTTGTAAATCGTAAAAGACTTATCGTAAAAGACTTATCGAAGAGCTTATAGGGTCTATAGCTTAATTATTGTTTGGCATTTCTCTTTAAAAAACCGCCGTGTTTATAATGGATATAAAACAGTTGGTAAACTTTAGCTTTATGATATTATTGAATTCGTTTATTGAAATCCGTGGCGTTTCGTGGATTTCGAGCGATTTCGGTTTTAACGGCGATAAGCAAACCCCGTTCGTATATAAGAGCCGAGTGCCTCACATTAATTAACATTAGAGTTTTGGATTTTGCGTAATGTCATCGTCGTCGTCGCCGTCGCCGTCCTGGTTGGGATTACTTTTCTTGGGGCTGCTTGCTCTGGCAGCACAGACCAAAAGCGCCTTCATTAGCACCCACATCGTGGGCGGCACTGAAGCCGATATTGGCAACTTCCCGTACCAGGTATCGGTCCGATTGGAGACATACATGCTGCTGCATATTTGCGGTGGCAGTATTTATGCCCCACGGGTTGTGGTGACTGCAGCCCACTGCGTTAAGGGACGCTTCGCCTCCTACATACGGATTGTGGCCGGGCAGAACTCGATAGCGGATCTGGAGGAGCAGGGCGTGAAGGTCAGCAAGCTGATCTATCACAGTGGCTTCAATAAGAAGACGCACGTGAATGATGTGGGCATGATTATAACCACTACACCATTGGCCTACTCCACTCTGGTCCAACCTATTCCCTTGGCTGTGGACACACCCAAGCCGGGCACTCGTGCCGTTGTCAGCGGCTGGGGCAAGCGCACCGAAGAGGATGAAGCGTTGCCGGCTATGCTACGTGCGGTGGAGGTCGAGATCATGGACACAAACACCTGTGGCTCTCAGTACTCAACCAAGGATTACAAAATCACGGATGAAATGTTGTGTGCAGGCGTTGAGCAGGGTGGCAAAGATTCTTGCAACGGTGATTCCGGAGGGCCATTGGTTGTGGATGGAGTTTTGGTGGGCATTGTGTCCTGGGGCGTGGGCTGTGCTCGCGAAGGATTCCCCGGTGTTTATGCTAGTGTAAAACACCACACCGATTGGATTGAGGAACAGGCTGCTCCATACCTGTAAATAGTGAACTGTTTTCCTATTAACAAAACTGCAAAATGAACAAATTAAGCGAACAAATTAACATTTTATAAACATATACATAGTTACCTTTATATTTAAATAAATTGAGCATTACAAACGTATTTTTATTTGCACTGAAAAGATTCAAATATGCCCTTTCGGAAATTGAACTAAGTTGGCAGTCTTTACAATGTGACGGTATTTTCCACTGCATGACTATGTGGTCACACAGTTTTGATATTCCACGATTACTGCCACGCGGTCACATTGTCTTCGAGAAAACTCGTGAAGTTATAACAAGTTTAAGAAGCTGACAAAATTTGTGATTAATTACTGTTGCACTATAAACAAGAATTAAAACATACAAAATATGTCTCTATTTGGTGCATTAATGGGTGATTTCGATGATGATCTCGGATTCATGAAGTAAGTTTCCAAACAACATCATCTGATGCTGATGTTCAGCTGTGTAGTTGTCGATATTGGGGCGTGGAAAATTCGCATGAAAACTGCAAAAAAAAAAGAAGAAAAATAGAGTCTGTATGTGAAATGTTTGGGCTAATTTTTGGTAGCTTATGTGCTTTTTAATTGAAGCATATCCGCTGATTAGGTGCTCCGCTAGGCAACGTGTGTGTTTCTGTGTGTGTTTGTCATTTTTACACAATACACACAGCGCAGTTTTTCGTATTGTGTTGTGTATGTGTAAATGTGTGAATGCGTATCTATGTGTGTGTGAGTGCGCAGCATGCCAGCGTAAAAGCAGTCGCAGCAGAAGGAAGCAGGGAAGACAAGACTGAAGACCCGCAATTAATCGATATTTTCGATTGCATGCTTGCCGCTGTCAATATAAATAAGATTAGTTTAGTCCGACTGCGGCAACAACTGCAATAGGTTTTGTTTTCTATTGTGTCAAGTTTCGGGATAGGGCATAACGTCATTTTCCTTTATTTAGTGATTGTTGTGTCATTGTAAGTGCATTTGATTTTTCGGTCATAAAAGTGTTGAAATTAGACACTAAATGTTCTAGAACAATTTATAATAATAACTTTGCTATGAACTAAATGTTAAGATCTAAATTATTAACAATATACGTTAATCTTAATAATCGTTTGAAATTGTTTTTAAAATATTGAGTTTATCTTAAAATTTACTATTTAATATATATATATAATTAGGTTGAACTATGTGCTTTTTAAAGGCAGAGCAAACAATTCTGTCAGCATATATGTATATATGTGATATCTGCAGGGTAAAGGTTAGCCCTGACCTAAATTTTGAAGATTCTGTTTCTGTTTTATAAGCTAGTAAATTATCTTATATATTGGACAACATTCTCCAAATGCGTTACAGTCTACGTAAAGATAATTTCAACAAGAAATTGACGGCTTCTAATCAAACGGAGCTAAAAAGTAGATTCATATGATTATAAATTTGTCGATATGTATTATATATCTTCATAAACTCACTGATTAAATGTCAGCAGAAGAAGTGAACATAATAGCCATAGAGTTTTTGAGCACAACTGAATTTCCCGTAAATTGAAAATCGGCTTAGCAGGCGCTTGTTTTTTATTTTTATTTTTCTTTTTTTCTTTTTACCAAATGTCAAGACACTTAGTTCCAGTCGATTGCTGGAAGTTGTGTTTTCATTTCCTTAAGTTTCAGTTCCAAAATCATTGAGAGGCAGAATTCAATATAGTTATTCATATTTTCGGCATTCTTTATTTGAGTTATGAGACGCAAACGAAATTCAAGCCGCAAAAAAAAACCTGAGACTTCCGAAATGGATTCAAAGTTTGTGACTTGGTTTTCTCCTTTTTTTTTTTTTTATTATTTTTTTTATATTTGAATGGAATTAAAATAAATGCTTATCTTTGCAGCAACCATATGAACCATCACATGAATGCTATGAATATGCAGATGCGCTCGATGAACCGTTTGATGAACTCGTTTATGCCGGATCCCTTCAATATGCTGGGTCCGTCGCCGTTCGATCCGGGATTCCAACAGGGCGCATTGATGGAGCGCAGTCAACAGGCAATGGCGCCTATGGGCGGGGGCCTATTTGGCTTCCCAGCCATGCCCAATTTCAATCGTTTATTAAATGCCGGTGCGTATTTATAATATCACCATTCTGGTATTTTTCTTATAATTGTTTTTCCTTTTGTTACTCTAGATATTGGCGCCAATAACGGTTCCTCGTTTTGCCAAAGCACAGTGATGACCATGTCCTCGGGTCCAGATGGACGCCCACAGATCTATCAGGCTAGCACCAGCACCAAAACTGGACCTGGTGGCGTGCGCGAAACACGCAAGACCGTTCAGGACTCGCGTTCTGGCTTGAAGAAAATGGCCATAGGTCATCACATTGGCGAACGTGCACACATCATCGAAAAGGAGCAGGACCTACGCTCTGGCCAGCTGGAGGAGCGCCAGGAGTTCATCAATTTGGACGAGGAAGAGGCCGAACAGTTCGACCGCGAGTTCACATCACGCGCCACACGCGGCATCATGCCACATGGCAGTGGTCACAGCGGCTTGCACGCCATACGCGGCGCTCGCCCAGCTGCTGGAGGCTCAACAGTTACCATTGAACCTCTCGACGATGACGACGATGATGATTGTGTGATCCAGGAGCCGACGCGCTCCGGCCGTCAATTGCCCGCTCTGCCCGCGCCCCCCACGGCACCGCACAGCAGGTGAGTCGAAGGCAACTAACTTTAGTCTCTCCTGCCGGTAGTTAGCAGGTTAAACACGCGCATTTAGTGAGTTGCATTAGATTCGAATTTTCAAAACTTTCGTTCTACTTGATACACTCGAGCTTTGGCCTTTAACACGCAATAACTAACACTGGATATATCGTGTGTGGATGTCTATATATATGAACTGATTTCTATGGTATACAGCTGTTAGTTAAACCTAATCGTCGTTAATCGTGTTAATATTTTCATAGTTATATAGTTTCTACATTGCAAGAGGATAAAATCCAATGATCTTAGCGTGTTTCCCACTAAAACCAGCTTATCATTAATCAAATTATATGAATAACAAAATTAAATATTTAAAAATGTAATTTAAGATTTGAAGTTAAATATTTTATAAGTTTCATTTAAGTTATAGCTAGTCTACATATCTATGGTTAACAGCTTCGTAACATAGCACACAGTTTCTTTTTCTGCTTGGGACTAGCTACACAAGGTATATCCAAGACACAGGGACCATAACACTATTCAGATCGAGACTGTCCCCTGATTTGTAGCCTTTTTTCTTTACAATGCCCGCTAAACTAAAACGTTTGTGTTTACTTGCAGATATAATAATTACTAATTCAAGCAAAGTACATATAGTATATTTTACTAATTATACATATATATGTATATATATTACTTCAATATATATGTATATATGTATATCAGAGTCAGAGAAACCCAAAGCAATTGTCTATAATAAAAAGAAAACAAAAATAATTCTGCTTTTACATTTCTACTACGTTCAAATACTAAAACGATAAAATGAGAGTAATTTGAGGTAGGCGGCAAAGCAATTTGTAATTTGTAATATATTAATTTACATAATTTTTCGAAAATGCCAAAAATAACTTTACGTATCTTTGATTCACTTGTTTTTTATTCAATTCATAAGCCATACTTTACATAAATACTTGCATTCACGTTACTTAAAATACCCACAACGCGTTACGTAATGGATTGCTACGTTATAAAATGCTACTACTACCAAACCGTAGCACAGTTTTAGTGCCTGAACGACATACGCCAAAATGTGTTTTGTTGTAATCTCTTTTACGTTTTCTTCGAATTGATTCCATACTACGACGACAACAACAACTACAACAGCAGCAGCGATACAGCAACAACAACTTCGCCACGTCGCGACGCTCCAGCATCAGCAACGTCAGCATCTTCGCCCCCAACCTATGACGTAACTAACAACAATTATTTGGGCGCCGGAAACACGTCAGCATCGCGTCGCGCCTATATGCGCAACGGTCAGCACTTGGCCACGCCCCGTCGACCCCTACGTACGCCTTCGTCGTCGCCACTGGCCACCGTATCGAGCGCTAGTCACAGCATTGCCGGCACGCCAAGGTTTGTTCGCATAAGCAAAACAAGACTACAACAACAGCAAACCAAATCAACCAAATGAGAGATATATACATATGCCCAGATCCCCCTACAGACCAATAATTTATTAAAATCTGTTACATTTTTATTTTAAAGTAAAAAATCATAATTGTTATCAGTGGTACATAACGTAACGTTACGTGAGCATTACATTTGGCTGTACAGCCAATATGATTCAATTGAAATTCAAAATTTCTCCGTAAACTTCGATCACCTTAAGTTAAGATCACATTTAAGTAATTCACTGTTCTATTTCTATTTAAATTTTAGAAATTTGAAATTATCTACATTTGTTCATAGATCTTGTTTCTCAAGACATTTTTTCGTTCCGTAACGTTACGTTCCATAAAGTGTGCTTTACGTTAACTTTGCGACGCGCTACATGTCTTTGTTCTTCTGCGCTTTCTTCCGACTTTCCGACTGAAGATATATACAATTAAATAGAACCCTAATTGAAAATCTAATAAATTTTTTCAATTGTTCTCAACTCCTACCCTATCCTAACTATATGTAATGTCGAAATTACCTTGCGTTAATTTTACGTTCGCATTTGGCTGTTTACCAATTTGAGCTTATTTCCCTCATACGTTACCTACGAATCGTTACCAATTATATAATCAATTTTAATATTTTAAATAACAACTTCTCGCTCTATTTCTCTCTCCACTCCACGAATATATTAAAATATATAAATATATATTTATGCAGAGATTGGCGTTTATATAATTCACGTTTCTATCGCAAATAGAAATATCTATACGCATAATATATGATTCATAAACTATAATCAACTTATACACATAAATATTTAACATATACACCAAAACGTAATTGAATGAGACGCGTTACGTGCAACATTGCGACGTAATCACACAACCACCTACTAACCAGTAACGGCGTTTGGCGACGGACCTCCAACTCGCTATTTATCTATATCGCTCGCTGTGCTCCGTCATGAAATATCATCGCTGCGACGCTACGCATCATCAACGTTACGCATCTCAGCAACGTCACACACACGTCGTTACGTGCCACCACATGTTACGTGTAAGGCCGCCCAAAACAAACCAAAACATAAAACTGTTTACAGCTATGTACATTACATTTTACTACTACTACTACTACACACATCTATATAGTTAATGTAAAACAAATAAGGCGACGTACACGTAATCAGCATGTTGTGTCACAATTGTCCTATTTGCGTATACGTAAGCCAACTACTTAAAAATCCCCAAAAAAAAAAAAAAAACAAAAACATGTTTCCAGTTGAAAAGACGCGTGTTGGACACATTATTGTTTCGTTGCCTGTTGACAAATTCCATTAAGTTTTTCGTTTAAGTCTTACGCATAAAGAATTCATCGTTACGTTACGCCACGCTACACCACGCTTAATTGGTCTACGTTAAAACATATATTCTCTACGTACTACGTGACACAACTACGACGCTTATCCAAATTATAACGCTGTTGCTGTTGTTGCTGCGCTGCTGCTGCTGTTGCTACGTTCTGTTGTCTTACGTGGGGGAGACTGCAACAACACACAAGAACACATTGACTGCGTACCTCTTACATTACGTAACGGTGCGACTAGTATTGCCCGTCACCTCATCCAGCTTAAGCTCTCTCTCTCTCTCTATCTCTCCCCATCTCTCATATGAATAATGCACTTACGCCTCGCCTCGCTCTCACCATTTTAAGATTTACGTTCGAATTGGCCTTTGTACGGAATGATTTTCTATATAAAACTCTTATGTTGTTATATATTTTATTTACGTATTTGCGTCGTTCTGCTACTCCTCGATTAATGCATCTATTAATGTGCTCTTTCTCTCTGTACAGCATCCATCCACATCCCTATGCTGCCAATCCTGCAGCCGCCCGTCGCCAGCAGCGTCTGAAGCATCATCATCAACAGTCAAGCGCCTCACGCGGATTGGAGGACGCAGCGGAGCCACGCGTGAAATCGGCAAAGCGGAACAAACCTCAATAATAGAATATAGGGGCAAAACCACTCACACACATACACACTTTCAGCACTCACACTCACTCACACCACACACACACACATACAGACATCATTACAGAACCAAATTTAGCCTCCAATTGCAAAGCGCCAACCCATAGTACATGTTATCGATAAACACTAATCTAGGTACAGGAACACTCACACACCTGCCACTCGCAACACACAATTTGAATAATTATACGTTATAATATAGATATATATGTATATATATATATATCAGCAGATTCGCGTCCCTTTTGTACGCTCTTTTTATTTTGTTTAGACAGGATTGTTGGCCTGGCCAGCCCGATATCCAATAGCACTTTCGAAAGCTTTGTAGCGATACGCGTGTCCTAGTATAAAAAAATCCCTTTGTACTCAGGCACAGAACTGCGCGAATCTGCGATAACTATTTAATATCGATAGCTCGTGCATGCCGCAGGGCAACTGTTCACTCCTCCCACACTTCCAAGACCATCCACATCCATACACATCCACCAATACACACTTATAATGTTAATAAATTTTTAGTTTAAAAGGTAAAAAAGCACCAAGTTGAAGCGTTTTTGAATATTCTCAATTTTAGTTTTTCTTAATAGCGTCTAAGCTTAACAATTAATTTTCGCAGCGACGGGAATCAAGAAGTCGCCTCCTAAACTATATAAAAAGCAAAAACCATATTATTAAGACATAAGTAAATGTTTGTGAATTTAATTAAACGAAAATACATACATAGTAAATTTAAAGCGTAAACAATAATATATACAATTATTAAATCTGAAGGCTGCTAGCCCAGCCTAGTCGATCATCTCCATTTGCGTTTCCTCCGACTCGCGCCAATTGCGCTGAGCCATTTCTACGAGCTGCTTCCAGTAGGGCGTGCGTCTTACATAGTTGCCCAGGCACAGCAGTATGAAGGCCCAGGCCAGGACTAGATAGAAGTCTGTCTTCTTTGTCGGCACCGATGAGAGTGCTCCCAGCTTGCTCATGGTGTGGATGAAGGGATGCAAGGTCTTCGGGTCGACGGTTCTTATGTTTGTGTGTCGCTGTATGAAGGCGCGCACGCTCAACTTGTCGTTTTTGGGCGAATCGTATTTGATGAGAGGTCTTCCCTGATGGAACAGCATCAGCGTTGGCAGCGCCACGATGCCGAACTCCGCATTGAAGCGCGTAAACTCATACGCATCGATATAGGCCACAGGAATCGTGGGTAACTGATGTGGCAGCAGATTCACGAAATTCGCCACGCGGGCGCACTCGAGGCTTGTGCTCGTGCAGAAATGCACCAGGACGCAGCTGCCCGCTTCGTGACGCTTGGTCGCATTACCAATTGGCTTGAGTAGATTGACAATCTCCTTGGCACTCTGCATGATTAGCAGCTTCGGTATACCTATGCTCCCATTGCCTGTTTCTGGGTCCGGCTGCAGGCATTTGATCAACATAGGCGGTTTGCGTGGTGGCGGCTGCTCTTTCAGATGCATTATATGTTCATCGTCCGGCACACAAATGTGGCGATCCTGCATTAATGCGTACGACACAAAGCTGTAAGGACACCGCCCATTGGAAACATTGCCCAGCGGCACGGATCCTGAGCCATTCCCGTTGATATTGAGACCCAGATATCGCAGGGCACCCAACAGACTAGACAGCCCTCCTTGAGCTTGTGTAGTGCAGAGACCTGTTTATACAACAATTAATGGCAGGGGCAATTTATTTAATTCCAATATACTCACCCAAAATAAATAATATTGGTAATATTACATTTGTATGCATTTTTGTTTTTACTGTGTTACAGTGTGGCTGCACTACTGTAGCAATAAATTACCAAAAATATGAATTTATAAAAGGCAAAAACCTACTGAGTGTTAAAGCGATGAGCAATGAGAATACCAAAAATATACTAATTGATGCTGTCAAAGCTCACTGCTATGTCTCCTTTTAAACTAAAAATCTCAATATACTGAAATAATACTGCAGGCGGGTCGAATTAGAATTCCAACTAAATATTGTAAGCTGTCTGCGGTGCTATCCAATACCAAATCTAACTGCTATGAAACTTGCGCGCTTTAATTTAAACAATCGTTTTTGGTCAATTTCATGACTTGAGCGTAAAATTTATGTGACCACAAGTTGACGCTCTGTTATTGTATATCCCTTGAGTTTGCAGTGTGTCAATTATGCATGGCCATAAACACGCACAGACGACCCGTGTCTGCCTCGTCCACACAACAGACAAACACTTTTTCCACGCAGCATTTCTGTGTGAGCTTTGCATACCCTAACCAGTTTTAAAGTTGCGTATTCGCAGGGGCTGAATTAGGTATCATTATATTTTTTGATAGAATGTGGCTTTAAGCATATATTGGCAGTGAAACATGGCCTGTTGTTAATTTTGCTCTATAATATACTCTGCATATGAAATACGAAAGGGTATAAAACAGTCAAGTACTGCATTTAAAGCGTCTTTCCTTACCTTTTATTTTCTTTTGCGTTTTTAAGCCCGGCAACATCAATTTATCATGCTAAAGTGGTGTCCATATAAGCGGAAGTTGCTGTACAAGCTGCCTGCTCAGGCCATGCCAGGCGTATGCACAACGACAACACCAACAACAGCAACATCAGCAACAACAACAGAGATGAGCGACCCTTTGTGGCTGCTTTTTTCTGAGGGGCGTCAGAGCTGAGAGGTGTCACAACTATTTTCAACATTGTGCACACATTTCATTCATTGAGTGCATGTTGAGCATATTTACAACTAGTTACAGAACGATGATGATGACGCCGACAAGCCAACTGTGCTGTTAAAAGGCACTCTATGCGCATTTACGGGGTCCATCTTAAAAAGTCAGTAGGTTCACTGTGCCCTGCAGCGATTAAGCAAGCAGGGGTAGTGATGGCGATAATGATCGATTATCGGTAACAATGAATTATTATTATATTTCCCTCTCTCCAACTAACTATTTTCAAGTATTTTCACCTTTAATTATATATATTATTTATACTTATAAATTTTAGTACTCTCAAAATAAATGCATATATTTTTTCATAAATTTTATAAACATTTAAGCTATAAAAGTATTAACTTGGCGTTTCATAGCAACTAGTTGTTGTCCGCAGATCGATAATTATACGTTATCTGTAATCTGAATTATTATTATATTTCCCTCTCTCCAATTAACCATTTTCATGTATTTTTACCTTTCATTCTGATATCTTTTAGTACTCTCAAAAAAATGTATATATTTCTTTATACATTTTATAAACATTCAAGCTGTCAAAGTATTAACTTGGCGTGTCATAGCAACCAGTTGTTGTCTGCAGATCAATAATTATACATTATCTATAAAAATGAATTATTATTATATTTCCTTCTCTCCAATCAACCATTTTAATGTATTCTTACCTTTAATTCTAAATACCCTCAAAAGAAATGTATATATTTCTTAATAAAATTATTTATTTGGCGTGTCATAGCAACCAGTTGTTGTCTGCAGAGCATCGATCAGTCGCGGCTGCTGCATTCATCTTCATTGGATGCGCTGTGCGTTGATAATTATCTCTCCATAGCAGCGATGGCAGCGGCATTTGCAATCAAACGAATTCAATTGAAAATATTTCGATTCACTCCAATGCCTAGTTATTTACAAGTTCGCATCGAACAGCGTCTGTATGCGGTCTGCTGGCGCGGTCGGAAGTATTCGTGGTGGTTGCCCGGGGCGAGTCGCCAAGTCCAAGAGCAAGTCGTCGAACTTTTTGCCCGGCCCCGGGCACTCGATATGTGACGACGACAACAACAGCAATAGCAACGACAAGGAGAACGAGAACAGCGATGGTTGCTGCGCTTTTCCCCAACTGATAAAGATAAGGCCAAGGAGTTGAGTAAGAGCGCTCGCTGTAAGACTCTCGAAGCAAACTTTTGCCTGCCCTTGCGGTTGTCGCTGCTCAAGTTGGCCGGCATTTTGTGACAATTTATTTTCTATGCTTTGGCGTTTGCTTTCAACAAATCGAAAAACTATTAAATTGGGCTCTGAGCCAAAAAGACAACAAAACTAAAAAGAATCCAGCGTGAAGAGTCGAACCTTTTATACTCTAACCATTTAGTGATATACTTGCACATGTTCGATAAATTAGGTGACAATCGATAATTTTAGAAGAGCTGATAAAAAATCTTTTCAGAACTCGAAGTTGATCGTTTTTAAAAGAAGTCTTTTGGATATTTCTTAACATATAAAGTAAAATATTAATGACAAATTTATAAATACATATATCGATGAATATATATCGATAATAGTGCTGTCGCTATTTCAAAAAATGATTGAACTAAACATATTTACTTTAAACAACTTACAGCTTCTTCTTAAAGTCCAAGTTCTCTAAGGAAAATTTATCCACTTGCTAGAGTATGTAGACAAAAGTTTTGGACGGCGTTCACAAGTCGAAAATTTCACTGGTTGACGGTCACGCGATTTCGCCATGGTTTGGCACATTTGATATCAAGTGCAACTTTTCACCTTTGCACGCCGTTGACAGGCTTCGACGACATCTGCTTAATTGGATAGGAAATGGCGAGAGCTTGGCCAAGGCACTGGCTCAGTCAGCGATAAGGTCTCCAAACGAATCAGCTGGATACGTTGAATATTTGCTTTTAGCTGTAACCAAAATTGATTCAGTTTTTGTCATCGATTATTATCGATTTTAAAAAGTAATGAGTTAATGAAACTACTTTACTGCTTCAATAGTTCTATTCAGTCTTTACATGTATGTATTCAGTGATATAGCGCCGGTGCAAAAGTTAATCTTCAGACTTAAACACTTAACATAAACACTTAATCTACAATCTTTCGATTTTCACATATCTATGTCAAATTGACATTAACGGTTTACATAAGAATCAGTATTAATATATATCATTGTCAACTCAAACCAGCTTTAGCACATTTTCTAGTCTAACACTCTCAACATAACCTCACTCTCCAGCCATACCCTGATTGTCGCCCTTTGTATGCTATGCGTATCTCTATAAATATGGGCATGATTAAAATAGACTCGATAAAAGATAAACTACAGTTCATAGTCCGGGGAGTTTGGTTGTCAACGACAACGGTGCGAGCGCCAACGGGAGTCGCAGCACTAAACTAATTAAAACTTTTTGGGTTTTTTCTCCTGGCTGCTGGGTTCGGGCTTAGCCATATGGCATCGGGCGGAGAGTTGCTGTACCCGGAAACCTGGCATAAATTACGCATTGAAATCACGTAAATGCTGGCAAATTTAATCAGCCTGGCATCAGAGTGCGTCTGCGGCTGGTTGCTAAGCAAAAATTAAATTTAACAACATAACCAAATAAGGACACACAATAACGAACAAAAATCCGCAAGAAAAAAGTGCCCAAATCCAATAAAGAAAAAAATCGTTAGTGTCAAACGTACAAAAAATTTGCACACAGCTACGTGACTTCAATTTCTCACTTAGCCGCAGAACAGCTCCTGCCGGTTTTGGACTGCCCACAAGGATATGTCTGTGTGTGTGTGAGTCTGTTAGTGTGTGTTTGGGTAGGTGTATTAGTGTGTTGTGTTTTTTGGCTGGGCTCTGCCTGCAGAACTTTTAATCCTTTGCACTTTTGTCAATGTCAAGCCGGGCCGGGCTGGCCAATGACAAACACAAAAAGAAAAAAAAAAAAAACAAGCTGATAGCAAGCAACACGAAAGATGCCATCGAAAGGAAGCCAATATTTATATGCCCTTACCCACGGGAGAACTAGGCTATAAGCAGATGATTTTCCTAGCTGATTTTCTCGTTCGATTCAAATTACGTCAGAGAGTATTTAGAAAAAGGTTTTTCTGCATAAAGAATTTCATTCGAATTTCGGACTGAACGTTGTTTTATAAATAAACCTATTTCTAATGAATAATTTATATTCGTAAACTATTCAATATAGAAACTCAAGGCAAAAAGTATTTTTATAAATTTGTAAATAATTTTATATGATTCAAAATATGAACATCAGAAACGAATAACTGATGGAGCAAGAATTACGTAAACTTTCCTATGTATTTCAAAATATAAATTAATAAAATTGAATATTTGAATTTGTATATATGTAATATTTTTGAATTGTATATTATAACTAATTTTAAATAAATAAAAAAACTGTAATATGGTTTAATACCATATTGGTTTATATTTGCAACTTCATTTCCATTTTTTTTTTATAATATATTTTAGGATATGATTTTCTCATAAAAACTCTCTTAAAATGTTTTACGTTGCAAACTTAATAAGAATTTGGTAGATAGTGGCCCTTAGGGTGTATAGCACACATGCCCATGAGTAGCACGGCCCGAATAGTTTTCCACCACAACGATATTTCGGAAAAAAGAAAGCATGAAATAAATACAAATAAAAGTAAAAGGACCGGCCAATAAAATTAATTGCTTTTGAGGTTTTCCATTTGTTGTGTGCCAAGCGATTTTGATTTTTAGCCGACAGTTAACCGCATTTGACAGATACAGGTTCGGTCAGAGCTTAAATGTGAATTGCTTTTTTAAATAGTCTTAAAGCAATTTAAATAGTAGTCGAACATAGCTTTGGCAACAAAATATTTAGAGGTCGATGTATAGGTAGAGGTAGAGGTCGAGGTAGATGTAGATGTAGGGGTTGATGTAGATGTAGAGGTAGAGGTAGAGGTAGAGGTAAAGGTAGAGGTAGAGTTCGATTTAGAGGTAGAGGTGATGGTAAAGGGAGAGGTGAAAGTAGAGTGAGAGAGAGAGAGAGAAAGAGAGAGAGAGAGAGAGAGAGAGGCAAAGAGAGAGAGAGGAAGGCAATGAGAGAATGTGTGATCAGATTTGACTTATATACCAATATGTAGTAACTGACTATCACTATTGAAAATAAATTGTTTATAAAACTCCTGAATTGAACAGACCAGGTAATGTCATAAAATATGGTACCGCATACTCACAATATTGAGGTTTCTCGTATTATTGTATTACTCTTTATACATACAAATATGAACACATTGGACAAACTTGTAGAATGCCCCTTTCCAGATTCAATGTTGCTTTGACAGCCATTTGGAGTGGATTAGTGACAAAAGGTGTCAATTGAAAGCAGAGTTTGTCCACACACCTGCCTCGCCCACATGCCCCTGCCTTTATCGACCTTCTCTTGCCACGAAATGCTGCCTGCCACGCTGCTCGCATTATCAATTATGCGTTCGCATTGCGTTCCGTGTCCGAGTCCCGAGTCCTGTAAACTTGGCAATTTATTTGCACCGGAAACTCAACATAAATCAAACTAATTTCTCCAGGGATTTTTGAAACAACTTTCGACGTGTCGCTCGACTGCTGCGCTTGTCTGTGTTGAAATGTATTTGTGTGTCGGTGTGTGTGTAGGTATAGGTGTAGCTGACTCTGTGCCTGTTGTTGTCGTTGGGCACGTGTTTGGGGCATAGCAAATTGAATTTGTCGCGCCATGTTGCATAATTTGGGGCCCATTGTGCGTCTAATTGGCCAAAGTGCTGGAGACCAACAAGGAGCCGGAGAGCTCCTTGAATTGTTGACATATAGCCGTACCAATTATTTATGCCATATACGTATTCCCCTTATGAACAAGTCTAGACCTTGGCTATTGATTTTGGTGTGGCGGGTCTTAGAGCACTGCTCAGGCGCTTAATCCCCAGGGAGTTACACATAAGCTCTTCATTCAACTAGGTTGGCCCCAAGGGAATGATTGGCTATGATACGATACGCAAGTCAAACATCAAATCGATATTTACTGATTCTAGATATACGTCTTAAGTGCACTTGTTATAAACCAAATCTGTGTTTTAAATAATTATAAAGATACTACATATTTTCAATTCGTTATTCTTTGAATTTTTTCTCTCTATTTCGGTAAAATAATAATATTACAAAATCGATAATTATCGATTTTATAGGCGGGTTAACATTAAAAAAAAATAATTAACAACAAATTTGATTTGGAAGAATATAAAGATGACATATAGTAAAATGAGAGATGATATTATATTGATTGCCTTAATTGCAATATTAATATTTTAGAGACTTGAAATTTTACATGTATATTCGTATATACCATGCGGAGTAGAAGTTTATCCCATTTTTTCGTTAATTTGAATTTGTTTTGTGGTTTGTACATCGAATGAGCTATACAGCAAATTTTTTGAATAGTTGCGTGTAATGATTATGTATATTATAAGATCTTTAGATTTTAGATACCACACCCCCTTCACACCAAATATATAAAAAACGAATTTCAAATACTAGCGACTAATGTTTTGGCACACATAAATACACTTATATAAATGTTCTAATCATCTCTAAGAAAACTTATTCAACACTTAAGTTCACACTGCATCCCAAGCGCAGTCGCTGCGTCAACTGCGCAGTTAGCATATAGAATGATTGGAATACTGGCTCTTCATGGGGTTCAGGGTATCTCCAAATCGAGCAGTCTCGACTAGGGCATCCTTAATTGTTTTACTTAATCGCTATATGTACATGTATGTATTCTTCGATAATCTATCTTGTATATCTGTTATAATATACAATATAATATTACTTAATATAAGTATAATATTTCTATGTCGATGTATCATACAGTTTCACACTGAAATGAAACCTTAATAAAAATGTTATTTAGTCTTAAAAAAAGTATAATACATAATAATATAATATAATAAATAATAATAAATAATTATCGATTTTGCGACAGCTGAAACTGTTTGTTCAGGTAAGCTGGATAAAATCATTCATCTCATGCCAGTCAAATTGGCTTTTTACAGTTCCTTCAATTTATTTTCTAAAATTTTTTATAGTTTGAACAGTTACTTGATTATGATTGTAGCTCATGTTATAATCAGCCACACTCATTCTCAGTAGCTTGCCTTAATATAACGAATATATATTCCCAAAATTTTCAGTTTCCAAGCAAAATGTCTGAGTTAGCGCAAAGCGTGGATGAGCTGCCCCTGGAGCCGACCCTGCCGAGACTGCCGCTGAATGAGTTTCGTGGCGGCAATCAGCTGCCCATCTGGGACATTCCCGAAAAGGACTTTCTCATGGAGAAAAAGTACTCGTTGGTGCCGCTGGTGCTGCAGAAATGGGAAAAGCAGGATGCCGAAGATCTGGTGCTGAAGCTCGGTGCTAAAAACATCAATGTCAATCGGTTGCGTTTCCTGTGCTACTCGAAGTACGCCATGGAGAATATAAAGGGTGGACAGAGCGAATTGGTGTTGCCCGAGGATCGGGTGCCTTTGGAGGGCCTGGTGCGCACCTGTCATTGGTTGAACTGGCCAGCAGCACAACTGGAGCGCGCCTTCATTATGGAAGTGCTGGCAACCGCTTTGTACCTGGAGATCGATTCTCTGATCAAGCAGGTGTGGTTCTGTTTGGATTTGGTCGACGAGTTTAGCGAGGATCAGGCCTTTGTCGTGTCCCACGAGTCGCTGCGGCTGCGCCACCTGCTGCCCATGCTGGGCCTGGACATTACTATGCTGCATCGCATTCAACGCTTCTTTCTAACGCTGGTTGCCAGCGTGGAGTTCGTCGAGCTGCCATTGGAGCACGTGCGCTACCTGATCAGCTCCGAGAATGTAGCTGTCAATAATGAGAAGGAGTTGTTCTACGCAGCCGTGCGCTGGCTCACGCACGACTGGAACGCACGGGCCGAACATGCGATGGCCCTCGTGAAGCTGATGAATCTGATGTTGCTGCCGCGCGAATACATCGTGGAGCTGCAGACGGACATGGCTGAGTCGTCGGTCGCTTGCATCGCCCAGCTGGCCGAGTTTCAAGAGCTCATCTTTGAGGTCTAGTAAGTGGACAGCCTCATTTGGGGTTCTTCAGCATTTAGTCATCCCTGCTTATCCAACAGCACTTCACACATCCTAATTATGTTCAACGATGGCTCCAAGGCCATTGAGCAGCTTCATGACATATTTAAAATCGAGCTGCCCGAGCCTCGGCCTTTCATCTGCGATGATCTGTGCAGCTATCACAGAGCTAAGCCCGACGATCCCGTCAAGGACTTCACGTACCATGATTTTTTGGATTATCTGCGTGTGCTCCAAAAAAACGGCTTAAACAACTGGAAGACACTGAACGTTCAGCGCAGCCCTAGCCGCTTCAAAATGGCCATGTCGGCCGACTCAGTGAATTTGAAGGATTAGCTTAAAGCTATGTGTGTTTTTTTTCTAATAGTGGATATCTACATTATATAAATGCTAATAATTGTTTTTTGTTTTTATATTTTTTTGTATCAGGAAAAAATAAAATATTGCAAATTTACAAAAGGCCTTCGAATGATATGAACGTAAACCATTACGTTGCTAGAGCACTGCAATTACTGACCTTTATTGATACAGTAAAAAATTTTTTTTGGACATGCGTGACATACTGAAAATACCCTGTACTTTTACGGTTTTTTACATTATACAGTTACGGTGGTATAGACTGTTTCTAAGGAGTGCTAAAAATTATTCATGTCCTTAGGCGCAAATTGGAAAATTCGATATATCTGACAGTTATATACAATAGTTATTATGAAAATTTAACAACTAAATTACTGATTGATTTATTGATATCACAAAAATGTAATATTAATGTACATCAAATTTAGGCGTGATACACTGAAAAAATATAGATAGAAGGCTTTCGAGTTGGTAACATTCCAGACCGTGAATGAGTGTTCTGCATCCGGTAGCACCCGTTTGCGATATCCTTGTCCTGCTGCTTTGATTTGGAAATGACCGACTAGCAGATACCCGTGCTTCCCCTTCTGTGTGTATTCATTCACAATAAATATACAGTTTATAATAGAAAAAATGTAAATTTATAAAACTACTTCACTCAACAAATGTGCACTTTAAAAGAATAAAATTTGATTATATATTTGTAATCGAAATGCTATGAACTATTTCAAAATAAAGTCGAACTCTATGGGAGGGCGAACGTACATAATTTGGAACTCTATTAAGCTATTTTGCATCAACAAAATTTAGAACTACAAAATATTTATAGACACATGGTAAAGCGAACTGCTTGAATTTTCTGCATAACATTTGGCACTTTTGGCAACTTTGTCTCTATAGATACTATATGCATGTATATATATATTGGTACTTTGTAGGTATGCTAGTAGGAGCTGGTTGCTGTACAGCTTTTTGTAATTTTCAAAACAATTTCCTCATCAGCGACAGCAGCAACAAGAACAACAACAAGTTGGGCGAAACATGGGGAATAAGTGCAACCACATCGTCAACATCGTCAACATCGTCAGCTCGTAGCCTGTTTTGGTTTCAATGCTCGCGGCGTTGCTTGTGCGCCAACCGCGTCCACCCAACCACCCCACCCCACCCCAAACACTGCTCCACCTAGTTGCTGCGCCTGCAGCGCACTGCACGTACATGCTGCTGCTGTGACCGTAACCACCTGGTGCCAAACCACCTGACTCGCCCCACTCCACCCTCCCCTCGCTCTGCTCCACCTGCTTGTTGGCAAATTGAAAATGTTGTGCGGCCAAGGAAAAGATGTCTGCAAAGTTGCGCAAGCGAGATTGCTGGCAAATGTTGTTCTTGTTGTTGTAGGTGTTTGTTGTTGCTGTTGTTGTTGTTGCAGTTGTCGCAGTTGCTGCTGCTGCTGTTTTGGCCTAATGATGCTCAGCTAATAAATGCAATGGCAGCCATGCTGCTCAGGCAATGCAAGCCCAAAATCGGATTATAGCAAAAATATTTGCATAATTATGGCAGCCAAGAATCGCAACTTGCAAATAGTTTAAGATGTGCGCATAACAAGACTCTTGAAGCTTTTAATCCCTTTAAATATTATGTCCGAGCTTTAAGATAGTCATTTCGTACTTTGAATTGGAGAATTTTATATCTACATATGTATGTGTGTCAGCTTTGGATCCTCTGCCTGCCCAGCACTGTGCTCTCCCTTCTCACTTCTCCTTGACAGGAAGATAGCTGAGTACAATGACAACGGGGCAATACTGAAATTCTGTTTGCTAATCTAATTTAGATTTACAGTTAAGTTAAGTGACAGGCAAACAAGGCTTGTAATGTACCAAATAAAAGTATTAAATTAATTATTTAGCAGTGGCTCAGCTACCGAGACTTAATACTGTATGCATATAATGTCGTCAATGTATAGACCTATAAGAACTACGAGCGTCAACTCTGCATGTGAAGAATAGAGAGAAGACGGAACCAATGACAGTATTATCGTTGCAATGTGTGCACATATTAGATAATTGAGCCGATTGCCACACGTAGGAAGACTCTTGGGAGTGTCCAACTGAAGCCCGGTTAAGCAGCGATCCCAATCAAACTGGATTGTATTTATGCACATATGTGAAAAACCACACATTTAACCATATACAATGTAATACTTTAACTTACTTATACATAAAAACAAACATAAAGAAAATATTCAACTATACTAGCTTTGTGAAGTGGGGAGCTGCAACATAAAACATAATACAAATAAAAACTGATTTAACATTTGACTGAAATAGAAATTAATCAAGTCAAGTGTTAAATGTTTATTTAATTGATTTAGTGTAAATGGAGAAATGTATCGATTACGTACAGACGGTTAAAATACTGAAATCCGTATGTAATTGATTTTGTGCATACATGATTTTGGATGGAAACATGTGTAAACATGATCGACGCGTGATATAGGTGGACGTAGGTCATTATCACTTAAAGGATTCGAGATTGAAGCATTCACACATATGGGCAGATAGATAACTCAGAAATAGTCTAGATCAAAACTATATCGACCACTCCTCCTGATTGTTCCTGTTGGTTCTTCCTCTGGCTTCTACATACACGTTAACAAAATATTTATAGTGGGATTTCGCGTATAAGAACGTATTTATAATTATTTATTAGTGTATATATTTAAGTAATAACAATATTTTTATTAATAATATTTATATTTAATATAAAAAGAATTTTGATCATTTTAAAGTTGAGAGAGTATTATAACTACCATACGAAAGGGTCTGTGAGATAAACTTATCATCCACAAAAATGTTAGAGCTGCACAATATTTTTGCTTTCAACTGATATTTAATATAGCTGATACATTTTTTCACGTTTGTTTTTAAATTTATTTTACCTCCTCTGACATTATTCAACTTCCAAATAGAATAATTCTGATGAACTTGTAAGACTTAGCTCAAATATGAAAGCCATCCTATGTAATGTCTATGCCTTGAAGAATTCGAATTGCATTTCTCAGTTGTTTTGTAATCTGTGCATTGCATTGTTCACACAGTCCGCAGAGAATTGGCATTTTGCTGGCGCATATCTAATTAATTACTTTTGATTACTTTTGCATTAATTAAATGCCTTGCTGTCCGGCCACGCCTTCCAATCGTACGCGAGATGGAGGCTCTGCGGACACTTCTGCTCATAATAAATACTAGAATGAAATTGCGCGTGAAACAATGCATTTCCGGTTGCTTGAAGCACCATTCACACTCCACAGTCCACACTCCACATTCATTTAACCCATTCCCACTCGTCCTCCTCTCATTCACATTCACATTCACATTCACATCTACATTCACATTCACATTCGCATGCCTTCCGTTCACATGGCATTGGCGCTGTTTCCGCTTCAATTTTTATTTCGCGCGCCCGCCTCGATAACGATTCACAGCTGCCATAGCCATAGAGTGAGCCCTGTGGAGGGAGCAGCCAGTGGAGGAGAGTGGGGAGTGAGGAGCGGGAGCAGGAGTGGGTCGGGGTTGGCTCGGCTGGAGTTCCTAACGCCTCAGCATTGAAAACTGTTGAAATTGTTGCCTGCTTTATGTTGTCATTCCATTAATTATCGCTCGTTATTTTAACTTTTAGCATAGCGCCGAGCGCTGCATTTTCTCTCCTCGCTCTTCTTCCTCGCATTTTTTGCCATTGTCTGCACTTTACAAATACTTCATAACATTTGACAAGCTCTTCTTTCTGTTTTGGCTTTTATTTCTCTGTGTTTTATTTCCCTTTTATTCTTTTTTGTAGTATTTTGTGGTGCCAACGCCTTTTGTTTGCACATTAAATGGCGTCGGCGGCCATGTGAATTGTCGTATGTGTGTGTGTTGGTGTCGGGGTAATGAATTACTAGCCACATGGTTTTTGTGCGCTGCCGCCGCCCGCTGACTCGCAACAATGACATTGCAATTTTTAGCCAACACCAACAATGTCGGGGACAGCCCGTACCGCGGGGGTGGCTGAGTGGCTGGCGGCTGGCCGGAGTTGTCCTGGCCAGGGTTGGGCTGGGCCAGTGGACACAAAAAATGCAGACACGTCTACGGCCCAACCAGGCGCAAAGGCGGCCTGAAATTATGCGGCTTTAATTGGTCGCAAATCGTTAAATGCTCAAAACTGCCGTTGCAGCATTTTCTTATGTGGCGAGGGAACTGAATTTAATGGCATTTTAAAGATAAATCTCTATATATACAAAATACATATTTACATATATAATTCTTTGCATTTTTGCCTTTAACAGCTAAAGACATCGATGCGATTTTCGTATATATATATATATTATTATATTAAAACTTATATTCATTTGTATATTAACTGTAATATTAATATTATAACAATATGTTTCTATTAGATAGTTTATAAAGAAATATGTGAACAGTTTTCAAGAGTGGACTCTAAAATGGTATATAGGCAAATTTGCAAGTGTTCTATCTATCTTGCATTACGATACTTCACAAATACGCAGAAGGATTTTCGGCAGTCGATGATTTGCTTTCACCAAAAAATAAATTGTCACTGTACAGTAAACGCACAATATACATGTCTATCTTGAGTCCTGTGTGTAAATTCGAACTTGAAATGTACGGCACTGCGGCGAAAACCTGGTTTAAATAAAAATTAAATTCACCATCGAAGATTTTCAGGCGAGTTTGTAATGCTCTATGGTACATGTGAGACAGGGATATGGAAAAAGATTTAATGGTTTCTAAGGTGGACGACGTTCTGTTATGTAATTCAAGGCCATTCTAATGTACTAGCAAGATGTCCAACTACTAAGCAAAGTAAGAGCAGACTCAACGACTAAAAGATTCCTTCCTTACCTTATTCAACTTTTACAAAAATTGTAAATAATAATCTTTCTCCATATATGTTGAGCTAAATCTTTGTATATAAAATATCTGCTCTTTAAATTATTTCACCAAATGTAAAATGTTATGTATAAATAAAAATGTTAATTAAAAAGTAAATATTGTATTTATTTATCTATAATATGGTATTATAGAATAAAAAAAAAAAAAAAAAAAAAACAATAGTATACAATATTTCCCTTATACAAGATATGTATTAATGTTTAATAAAATACATTAACTAATACTGATCATATTACTTTATACATTAAATATTTTATATTAATATTGAGCTTTTTAAAGATTAAAACATATTTTTTTTATGCATTATTGAAAATTTATTATTAAGCGAAAATGCAATTTGATTATATGAAAACAATAATGTTTTAGCTCATAATTGAATTTCATTTGGCACTGAGAGTCCTCAATCCAATGGCTGGCTTTCCGAATATTTTCCAATTAGCTTGTAAATCCACTTTTGTGTGTACGATATTTGGAGCGTGACTGGTCTATTTGGTGGGGGCAACGCACATTTTTCACTGATTTGTTTTATGAGTTGTTAACAATCGATTGCATGTTTTTTGCGGCCATTAGTCTGCTGTTGCCTGAGGGCGGTGCCACGCCCACCAATAGTAACAGGCATATAATAAATCATGGTGTACCTATTGTAGGCAGGCAACACACACGCGCAGCAGCAGCCACTTTGATTCATTGCAGCGAGGAGCAGAGCAGGGCGGGACCTGAACCGTGGCAGGAGGCATGGGAACTCGGAGTTAAACGGATGATAAATAATAAGCAACAAAAGCCGACAGCAACAATCACAGATGGCTGTCGGATGTCTACATTTAGTAGCTGTTTAACAAAGTGAAAGTGCCTTTGTTCAGTGAACCTGACAGAGGACCTGACCTGACTATACCCTGCACGTACACTTGAAAAACGGAGCTGTCCTAATATATTCTACTTGATTTAAATAAAAGTATCTAACAATATATGTATCTATATACAACAAATATTTTAATTTTACTGAAACCTTTCTAAATTATTAACTTCAAATCAGTTTTCTACGATACTTTGAACATACTCTGTAAAAACGACTTATAGACATTTTAGGATAAAAATTACTTTAAATCATAAATGTATTGATAAATACATACAAAAAAGAAAAATATATTAATCAAGTGATTGTATAAACTATAATCTTTGGTTTTTTTAGTTTTCGCTATAGTTGTGTTTCATTTAGAGGGCAAACAGTCAAAAGAAAGAGGGGGAAAGAGAGACAGAGACAGCGTCAAATAAACTCTCATTCAGCGAAAAAACAAATACATTTGTTATGTTTAATAGAATAGATACGGGCTTATCTGTCAATCAGAAAAAAGAGAGAGCACAAAAACAGAAAACAAAACAAATTAACCATGGTCAGGGGACACTGTTTGTTTGACCTATGACCTAACCTTTTCATTTATCAATGCGTTTAGCAAACAGAGAATTCCATACATTAAGTTTATTTGCCAATTTCAAGTGTCCGACATCATTCAACAGCATCATCAAACAACGAACAACAGACAATGGACAACGCACAATGGCCGATCCCTTCACGCTCGTCCTCTGACTTCAACTCTGGAATTCATGATATCCAGTTGGCATTTATCTTGATCGACCTGAGTGACACTTTTTGTACCGCACCAAATTCAATTTGCTTTATTGATAACACACAATGAAAGGCAATACGAAACAGTAATAAGAACAAATATTCTACATTGAAGAGCACAACAACGCTTTGATACTCTGCCCAAACATTGCTTAACAGCATTTAAATCTGAATATTTATTCAGTAAATCAGTGAATCTCTGACTCGGTAAATAAGTCTGGTATTTAATAGGTTAATAGGTTTAAGTACTCAACTGAATCCATTAAGCACCTCAACAGATAACAAGTTTAAAAGTTGGTCAAGTGTTCAATCATTGAATCACTCACTTAGGTTTTTACTAAGTCAGTCAGTCAAATCCTTCTGCAGTGTATCAGTCAATCAGTAAATCTTTCAGTCGATCACTCCGTCAACTAGTTAATCAGTCGCATGATCGGAAATGTAATCAATATGTCGATCATTAAGAAATTCAATGATCAAAAACATTTAGGCAGATATTTTTTATTACCAAATTCAATCAAACATCAGTCGCGCAAAGAATCATTTATGTCAACTACTCAATCCCTTAATGGGTCAATCACTTGGAACTTTAGCTACTCAATCAGACAAACATCCAAGAGTACATCATTTAACCTGATATGAGGTCAATCATTCATAGGTCAATCAGCTAGCAATTCGATATGTCAATCTGACAAACTACTCAAAAGCTAATTAGTTAATAAGTCTTTTAGTACAAAGCTCAATCTATTATTAGTCTGACAAAGAATTAATTAATCAGTCAAGTAGTCAATCATTCAATCGCTCTTTTGATCAATCAGTTAGACATTTATTAAGTAAGTTAGTCAATCATTCCAACAGACAATCAGTAGGTAATCTGACCATCAGTCAATCAGTCTGGCAATCAGTTAGATAAACTATGAATAAAAAATCTCATATTTCGATTCCATACATCCATTTATTTATTCCATATCAATAATCTGGAATTTACGACGCCAAACAGTGCTTGCAGCGTATATATCCTATATTTGAGCAGTGTATTACAATGTGTTGAAATTGGTCAGATATTTTTAGAAAGAAGCAGCTCAGATTCGTGTTTCCTTTGTCGGATTGCGGCCAGAACCATATAACAGAGCAGCTAAGAAAATTTATGGACATTTGCGGAATTTTTTCATTTGTCGGCCAGGCGCTCTACGCACACGTAATACCTATGTACGTAGTTGTTATATAGGTATGTGCGAATAGTGTTATTCGGATACTGAGCTTGAGTGTGGGCGCACGCTAATTGTTTGCCAACTCATGCAATTTGGCTTAATTTGTTTGCATTGCTCTGCAAAGGACTGAAGCATAATTTTTTCTCATTTCGCTGCAATATTAAACAGTTAAAGGATATCAGACAGGCAATGTGGCTGGATTCCCGGCTGCTAGGGGAAGTCATTGCATTTCGAGCTAGAAGTAGCTGCTGCCCACGGCCAGTCACGTCCTGCAGCCTTCGCCCTGAATCTTCGTCCTGCAGCCTTCGTCCTGCGTCCTGCGTTCTGTCAGCTCCCATTCTCAGATTTTTAGCTGCCTGTCAGCGTTTTGTCTGATCTCCCTCCTAAAGTGTAGCCGCAGACATTTGAAGCGGTGGCTGCGGTGGTGCTGCTGCTCCTAGCTGGGTAAATTGTTGGCCCAACACAAAGTTTATTTAATTTTTGTACACTGCGCTCCACTACGTGCCCCTTTTTGACTTTGTTGATTAAAACAAATTGCGCGCTGCTTCAAGTGCGGCAGACGTCCAACAAAGCAAAGCTGCCCAGATAGTGGCTCAGATCAGTCGGTGGTGCAGCGGCGGCAGAGCGCATGCCAGACAGCATGCAGCCAAGGCAGCCTTGCCAGAGATTCCTAGACGTTTGGTCTGGGTGTCAAGATTAAATTGGTTTTATTAGGGACAACTCGTCATGCTGAGGTGCTGTTGCTCGGCAAACTCTGGCTTAAGTCGACACAAACTAAAACATTTTTCAGAAATAATATTGAATATAGCTCGAGTTAGCTGTGAATTCGGACTGCCATTTGTCGCTCAAAATTGAGTCTTACTTAATAGGGACTCAGTGTCTCTGAGCAAGTAAGACTGCTCTAGTCGGGGCTTCCTGGCTAGGAGATATGCTAAGCCCAAAGCCATCAGTTGTGATTGGGAATTAAATTCTAGAATAATAAAATTTTTAAAATATTGTACAATAATGAATTTCACATGTGTTTTTTTTTATTTTAAATACATTTTTGCACATTTTCGATGACGGGAGAAGTAACTAAAATTCAAAATATAATAAACAAGTAAGAGTGCTCTAGTCGAGACTGCTCGACTAGGGGATACCCTGAGCCCTGTGAGGATCCAAATATCAAATCATTCTACGCATCTTTTATGCATGCATATAAACAACACATACACACACACATATGCACGCAAGCATAAACGCGCGCTCTGCCAACTGCGCAGTTGACGCAGCGACTGCGCTTGGGCTGCAATGTGGGCATTGCTATGGGAACTTAATTGTTTAATAACTTTTCTTAGCGTTGGACTAAGTGCATCAAACTTTCACAACTTATTAATGGCATTCATATGTATGTATTTGCCAAAGCACAAGTCTCTAGTATTTGGTTTGCGCTTTTTAGAAATAGGGGGCTATTGGGGGCGAATGGGGCGTGGCATCCAAAATCTAAAGATTACGTAATCTCTGTATTCATTGCACGCAACTATACAGCAAATTTGAAATCTCTAGCCCAAACGATGTACCAACCACGCCTTAAAAACACTTTAAAATTATCGATAAATGCTCATAAAATCGAAATGGAATGAGTTATCGGAAAAATTTTATAAACTTGTGCAGCGTATGGTATTATCGAGTATTCATGTAAAATTTCAAGTCTCTACGTTGCGTACTTACAAATATCTCGGCGTTCACACGGACGGACGGACGGACGGACGGACGGACGGACAGACGGACGGACGGACGGACGGACAGACGGACGGACGGACGGACGGACAGACGGACAGGGCTATATCGACTCGTCTTGTCGCGCTGATCAAGAATATATATACTTTATGGGGTGTGGCACGCCTCCTTCTGCCTGTTACATACATTTAACAAAACCATTATACCCTGATTTCCCATTTTCAATGGGCTCAGGGTATAAAAAGAGTGGCCTAGTCGAGATTGCTCGCCTAAGTGACACTCTGAATCCAGCGAATGGTCCTTATTTTGAGCTGGAAATTTTTTTGTTGAGTATCTTTTTCTGGAAATTACAAAATCTCCGTATTCTATACACGGTCCTACGTGGCAAATTTAAGATTTCGAATTTGTACGGCTTACAAATTTTAGTTAAAATTCTTTCATACTTATTATGCCTTGAATCCTTTGAAAATGGAAAATCAGGGTACGATGGGTTTGTTTAATGTATGTACCAGGCAGAGGGAGACGTGGAAGACCCCACAAAGTATATATATTCTTGACGAGCTGAGTCGATTTATCCGTGTCCTTCTGCCCGTATGTTGGAACGCGTCCATCTTAGAAACTAGGAAAGCTAGAGACTTGAAATCTTTTTTGTAGGTTCATGTATGGCACGCGCAGGTCAAGTTTGTTGAAATAATTCGATAACTATTGTAATGATATAATTATTGTAATATTATCGATTTTAAGCCCTATCGGAAATAAGTTTTAAAATTACATAGCTAGAGCCTTCAAATTTTGCGTACAGGTTCATATGAATTTTATACAAATTTGATTTTTTGTATATATTTTGGATACCTGCCCCAAATTTTAGCAAGACCCCCATTTAAGGATCATTTGTATATATAACCATTATAATGAGTCGGCATTATTATCAAATATAAAAAATGCATTATATCATATGCAGAAAGTGTCATCAAATTCCGTTAAATCAGTTCAAATTTATAAAACTAATTGTTTGGACAAGGATCAGCGACGAGCAGTGTGAACACATACACATAAATATGTATATGCGCGTATTTCAGCATATTCTAAGAATCACAATTGCGGCTGATTTGTGTTTATATGGTGTTTGCATTTTCAGCTGCTTCTTTATTTTTGTAATTCATAGATGCCGGCTTTATAGTAAATTAACAATGAAGATCGGACAGGGTTCAGGGGTTCTCCTTGTAGGGCACACTCGACTACAGTTTTCTTACTTGTTCACAATATAATCAAACCTCGAATTCCCTTTTTAATGTATATAGAGTAAAAAAAATGCATTAATTTGTTTAGTAATTTGTTTCGTTCAAGCTTGCGCCCTTCCTCGTGCTTCACACATCTAAATATGAAATGAATAAAGCGCTCATCTTAAGCTAATTAGTTTCTCTGGTGCACAATATACTCCGGGTTGGTTTGGCTTGATTTTGTCTACTTCTTTCGGGCACGAGTCACGAGCATCAAATTTGTTGGCAATTGTCATAACTTTAATGCAATTAACCCTTGCCAAGTGACCCTAGCGCTTATCTGGAACCCGGCATCAGCAGCACCATCGGCACCATCAGCAACAGCCTCATCTGCAAAGGAACGGAAAGTGAGTTGGCGAAAAGGAAGAGAAGAAAAAATACATATATAGATAGCCAGGAAGAGGAACGAAGCAAAAGTAAATACAGCCATAGAGTAAACCTAAATATTTAATTAGGATTATAACGAAGCGAGCTTATCGCTGCACACTCTCAAAATGAAGCAGCCGAAGGGGTAAAGGGTGCAAAGGGGGTGCACGGAGCCTGGCTGCGATGTGGCATCAAAGTGATGAGGGAGCCGGCAAACGACGAATGTCAAAGACTTCGCGTCCTGACAACAGGCCTGCGGGCAAAACTTCCCGGTTGTCCTAGCCAGGCTACGAACCGAGTCGCTCTCTACCCGCCACATGCCGCATGCCGCATGCCGCATGCTTCATGCCATCCTGTGTGTGCTCTAGTGCGTGTGTGTGTGTCTCGTATTTCGTTTTCGCTTATGCCGTTTCACTTTTCGTTGACTTAATTTAATTAATTTCCCTGCCCCCAAGGGTCCGATCCGTTTGCTTACCTCTTGTCGAATCCTGTGCCTCGCATGAATCGCATCCTTCGTTTGTTGTGTTGCGTATACGCCGCACTGCAAGCGAGCCAATTTTGGCTCTCGACTCGCCAACATATATTTATCCGCACATATATTCTACCTCTATCGATGCGCAATATAAATCGTCTGCTGCGCCAGTGTGTAATATGCTGTAAATAATGTAAATCCAATTTGTTGCCGCTCTTCCTGCCCAATACACTATTCATCTAGTTACTACATTCGCTTTTCCGTTCACTCTATATGCACAGCGAGATAACAGAGCACAAATTTTTAATGGAAAGTATAGAACTGTTACAGATGCAATCCATTTGGCGTAAAGTAAAAACCAATTTCTACTTCACTTTTATTTATAATTTTCAACTAGTTAAGATAGTTAAATTGAATTATTTCGAATTATTGCTCTCTCTTTTCACCAACATCATAGGTCTGTGAACATCAATTTAAGAGCATTTTACTTTCAGTGTATGAAGATGTTGATGGTTTCTTTTTTATTTTCATCTGCATGCCGCATGCCATTGCAGTTTTCCTTTAGGGCCATTTTCTTTGCGGTAATTCTTTATATACATTCTTATATTAAAAATAAGAAAGAATTACACAACGAAGACATATCTAAAGAATCTTGGTAATATATGCTTACAGGTTAATTTTTATACCCTGAGCCCATTGAAAATGGGAAATCAGGGTATAATGGTTTTGTTAAATGTATGTAACAGGCAGAAGGAGGCGTGTCAGACCCCACAAAGTATATATATTCTTGATCAGGGCGACGAGCTGAGTCGATTTAGCCCTGTCCGTCTGTCTGTCTGTCCGTCTGTCCGTCCGTCCGTCCGTCCGTATGTTTGAACGCGTCGATTGAAGCATCTAGACAAGCTAGAGACTTGAATTTTTTTTTGTTGGGTCCGTGGATAGCACGCGCAGGTCAAGTTTGTTACCAAAAAACGATATCTATTTTTGTTTTTTTGTTATCGATTTTAAACCTTATCGAAAACAGGTTATAAAATTCTATCTGCCACACCTTTAGAGCTAGACCCCTCAAATTTTGCATATAGATTCACGTGAATTTTATGCAATTTCTATTTTTTTATTTTTTGCGTACCGGCTCTTTTTACTAATTACCCCCCCCCCCCCCTTCAGCCATCAACACCCATTGAGAGTCTGTTGCAAATATAACCATGTGAATAAATTAGCATTTTTATAAAATGTAAAAAATTCAATAGAATCATATGCTGAAAGTTTCATCAAAATCCGTTAAGTCAGTCCCGATTTATTAAACAAAACGTTTAGCTAATCACACGCACGTGGCAAGCAGCGACGCGCAGCAAAAAACATTTACACATACACATACATTGAAACGTGCCAGCGCGTCTACTATGCATGCAGAAATACATTCAAGGCCATTCGTTCTAGCATATTCTTCAACCAAATTCTGTTTGCATTTTCAGCCGCTTCTTTGGTTTTGTATTTGTTATATATCAGCCCTTTACACGCATACATTGAAACAGACCACCGTTTTTGTATGTACACATACTCATACGTTTATATGCGCGCATTTCAGCATATTCTAAGAATTACAACTGCGATTGATCTGCTTCTTTAGTTTTGTATTTGTAACATATCGCATTGTAGTACTACTTTGCGTTTTGCCAACAAGCAACGGAATACTGGTGTGGCGTAGTGGATAGACACAAAGCGCGTAAACGAAAGGTCCCGGGTTCGAAATTCAGTGACGACAACAACAGCGTAACTTTTATTTTATTTTTTAAATCTATAAACATAAGGTGGTCGTGCTAGTTGAGATGACGCACTTTAACGTTACACATGTAGTAAATATATGCAGGTTCGAGCCCAGGTGCGGTGATGTTTGCTTTCTTTTCATTTTTTTGTTTATTTATTTAATTATTAATTTATTTTTGATTTACATACATTCTAGTTGAATAAAATTTCAAAATTATAATTTAATTTTGCAAAATTTAATGTTATATGCAAGCTATATAGCGTATTAAACAATGCAAATGGGACGGGGCTCAGGGTATCTCCTAGTCGGGCACCTCCGACTAGAGTTTTCTTACTTGTTTTTATATTTATTATTTAAAATTTTAATTATTACTTTTAATAATGTTCTTATTTTTGTTCACTAAGAAAAATATATATTTTATAAATTGTTTTAAATTTCATTACGCCTATTGTCGATGGCTTCATAAAATATGTATAAGTATACCTTAACTAATAAAGTATTGCTACTGAGGCGAATTAATTTAATAAACTATAAAGCGTTAAGAGAGGAGAATATTAGATCATATCATAAATTATACAATATATCAAATCTTTTAAGCTTAATCTGTAATAGTTCCATCATATGTCTCATTATTTCCTTAATATGTGTTTAGAAGTAGCAAAACACTAATCTAATATTTCAATATATAAAGACACAGCTCAATTGAGGGAATAAACATAAATCTGGTATTCAAAAAATGTTGCCTCCTTTTACGAAAACCCATGAATTTGTTATGATGTCATACAAGAAAATATTTCAGATTTAAATTCTGTTACTTAATGGCTAGAGCTGGGTTTACCATCCCTTATGAATGTAGTTGGATGGCTAAGGCTCAAGTCTGCAGGAAAACCCCTTCCATTGGGTTTATAGAAAACATCGGAAGTTGCAATACATTTGGAACTCTTAACAGATTCCGTTTTAACTTTGATTTATGCAAAGCTAACGAGTTTTCATCAATATTAATGACAGAGACAAATGTGATTAAAGTTGAGCTAGGAATTCAGGTTGGCGAGCTGCTTACGGCCCACTCTCGGCTACGGCTTCGGTTCGCACAGCAGCAATCAAATTAAACTTGAAGTGATTTTCAATTGGAAATTCTTGTGACGGCCCTGGCAGACCGCAGTACACTTAAGTGTATTCAAATTAAACTGACGCAGGACCCACAACAATCAGGCAGCAGTCAGACAACACACAGCCAGCCACCACAGCACACACACACACACACACACACACACACACACACACACACACACACACACACACACACACACACACACATTCAGCCAGTCCGTGGCCTCAGAATTGAAACGGAGACAATGGCAGAGCCAGCAAAGCATTCTCCTAGTGGGCCATCAAAATGAAAGGCATGGCTTGCGCAACGGCTGTAGCTTTGCTGGTTCCAATGCCCCAGCTCCAGTTACGGCTTCTGCTCCTGCTCCAGCTCCTGCTCCTGCTCCTGCTCCTGCCTTGGATACAAGCAGTGACTCCTTTAGCTTCCACGCCGGTCTTCGGCTTTGGTTTTGTTCAAGTGGCAGTCGTTTTAGTGGACATTTCGCTTGTAATGCGTTGTTGTTGCTGCTGTAATTATCTGATTGTGTATCTGTATTCTGTAAATGGTGCGCTGTCAACGCAACAAACACCCGTTCCTATTCTAACTCTAGCCGCTGCTTCGACTCCTGCCATTGCTGGCTTTGCGGTCCTCTGGCAACGTTTAGCGCGTGTGCGACTTGCGCGGTTTTTGAGCTGCCGGTGATTAGATTGTCTGATACTTTAATAGGATTGTAAAAGCCCTCTCAGACGCAGACAGACACACACCCACACACACACGCACTCACTGCTCCATTGTTGGGGTGTGTTTGTCCTGCGATCTTTAAACACGAATTTTATCCGAAAAAAAATACAAGCGCAGCAGCTTATACGTTTTTGCCTACCGGCAATATATGGCTCGTTCAAATACGGCCTTAAACTCGTGGCTGAGGCAATATCGTAGAAATTGCCTTATGAAATAATATCGATAAGCCTAAGTGTAAGCTGATCTATGTGTTAAGTATATATCAATTGATTCTGAAAATTCAGTTTTGCAGTAAATCTTGTCTGGAAGTCTATTGCATATTTGGTTAGGCCAATTGAATTTGGAAAATAAATAATAAGAAGAAGTAATAATAGCCTATTGCAGAAGTACTGCCCCTTTAATACTTATCATAGTTTTTAACAATATAATATATCGATCCACTAATAACATATGTCTGTTGGGAGACATATTTATATTCTTGAAATTGTTTAGCTGTAAAACAGATAGTCCACAGGATATGAGTATCTACTGTTTGAAAAATTTGTGAGCTATAATTCGATTTCTAATGCGACATTTCTATGCGATTCTCAACAATACTAATTATGATTATATCGAAAAAGACGAATTTTGGATATTTGCTACAAATACAAAATTGCAATTTGTCTAAGAGCTAAGCGGCTTAAGTGCTTAAACTTTGGTACAAATAGTTCACAAGGTATCTACTTAGTATCAAGTGGATATATGGATGCTGAGAGGGCGAGTGAGTGAGGGAGAGGGAGAGGACGATTGAGGTACATGCTAGTTGTTAGCTACTAAATACATACTTATTACTGTGTCCCTTCGCCTGATGAACGGACAACGAAGTGCTGTGTGGACCAGCAAATAAACAGTTAAAGGCTTATGAATTACACATAAGTATAGCACAACATGACGGAGACGAACTTGGCCAGAGTTGGTCCCGGGAAATCAGTATTAAAATCGCATTATGTGCGCCTCACTTGACAATGGGGGCAATGCAAAATTTGCAGCCAGAGGGAAAACTTGAGAGCTGTACAAAAAAAGGAGCAAAACGAAAAAAATAATAAAAAATTGAAAACGGAAAAGAGCAGAAGCATTTTACCAAATATACTGACAGCCAGAATGTTGAGCAAGTTTGTAAAACCTGCAAGCCCTGCAATCCCGGGTACCCCACTGCGGGCCTGTCCGGGTGGCTGCTTAGAGTTGCCAGCTCTGCGCTTTGGCCTGGGGCATTAACCTTAAAATGCATTTGTAGTTTGCTGTTACTGCTGCTGCTGCTGCCGCTGCTGCTGCTGTGTGGGCGAAGGGCCAATGGCAAGTGCAGCGAACGGCTGCCTCGACTGTCAGCCAGTGCAGCAACTAAAAATGAAAAGTTGCACGTTGCCGGGGCAGCAATTGTGGTTTCTAATTATTTGGGGTATTTTACACTAACAATTGGCCACAACGATGTGCAGTAATTTGAACTTTTCCCTGTGAATCACCAGCAAATGCCACAACAATATCAAACACGAGCAAATCAATTCGTTCTGACATTGCCAAGTTTTATTTCGTTGTGTAAACAATATTTATTTTAATTTATTTACTTTAAATGAAAAAATAAAATAATTCGGTAAACTCTAGTCGGGATCACCGACTAGAAATAGCCTGAACCTAGAATGATCTGCATATATAAATATATGTATTTATTATATATTTTTTATACACATTTTCAGCCAAAAACATTCTATTTCCGCATGATTTAAAAATTGCATTACAATCAAAGCATATATTTAAAAAAAAAAAGTTAAAATACTCTGTTGGAAAATTGTTTTCAACGATTGAATCAATAACATGAGTATTCTATTTATGGTTACTTTGATGATTGTCTTTTATTATAAAGATTATTTTTTAAGCAACACCAATACCTACGAAAAGCGAGGGAGGGAGAGAGAGATTTCAATTTTCAATGTGATCAGACATACAAAACATTTAAGAAATACTTCAATAGTGTTAGATAATGTTATTATTTGAATAAGGTGTTTCAACACACTCAGCATCTGCGCGCTCGGCCCCACCAATTGTAAGACGACGTGTATCGCTATTGGCTGTCAATCCAAAACTACTTATTAGACCTAAACTAATGTAGCGGCTGAAAATCGAAACGCAATTCAATCGTAATTATGATTCTTAAACGTCTTATCCTCAGCTAACCTAACGGATTTAAATTAAATTGTCTGTATATAATCTACATATTCTATTGAATATTTGTCTTTTTAGAAAAAGTGCAAACTCATTAACTCACCATTATTGTGAAGAATTTTTACAAATTTCGAGCCGGCATAAAAAATGTGCTAAAAATTAAAGCTGGATCGCTAAAGATGTATGAGATTTATTTTTTATATATACATTTTTCATGCTTCTATTTGATCAAATTAAATATGAAATAGCTATCGATTTTTATACAATCTATATCGACTCTGCTTGTCGTTGTCAAGAATATATATACCCTATAGCACGCCTTCGTCTGTCCGTTACAGACATTTTCAAAAAACCTTTATACCCCAATTTCCCATTTTCAATATGTTCAGGGTATAATCATTAGCACCATGTGTAAGCTGAATGTGAATGTTCTTTTATTTTCAAGTTTAGTTTTGAAAAAATCAATAGTTAAAAAGAATATATAACTTTTTTTTACTGCTGTAACTTTAATTGTAACTCCAAATAGAAGACATTCTTATTTTACTTTATATTAAGTAACGTTAAGATAAGCGGAGTTTATTTAATGAAAGTACTAAATATTTTAGCAAATGTTATTGCAGAAATAACACTAATAAATTGCACATGCTTGCTTTGAAGCAAGATATGATACATGATTTATTTTTAGCAGCTTAATTGATTCAAAATCGTGGTTGTCCCGGATTGAAAGGTGATGGTCGGAAGTCGAAGGGATTCCATTGATTGCCTGGAGGAGGTGGCGGCATTGGATGTCGATATAGTGTTGTTTGACCCAGGTCCAGGCAGCAGGCGAAGATTGCAAAAAGTAAAACAAAGAATATGTTGCTCATCTTGAGGTAAGCTACAAACTGATGAGAGCAAGAGCTGAGCTTACCTTTATATGGTAGCTTAAACTAATGTGAATCCCTCAATGTATATTACCATCCAGCTTATCTCGGGGAAGATTATTTTGCTGATCCACGAACTCTCGTGTCTATACAGATGCGCCCATATATGGGGAGGCAGATTATTATATGGATTAAATTGCTTCTTGTGGGAATCACTCTATGTAGTTTACCCTCTAGCTTATCTCGAGTAAAAAGCCCTAGTGCGTATGTTTTGATGACTAAATAAATTTAAAAATATTTTATACATATATTTAGATTATAGTTTTAAGATACATTTGAATATAGTTGAAGAAGAAATGAAAATTCTTTTGTAAAAGTAAACTTTAAATAAATAACAATATATTTGTTTTGTTAGAAATGTTACCTAAACGCTTTGTAAGTAATTCCCTACTTCAACTATTGTACAACAGCAACTTGATCTACTTAATTCCCCAGCTTTTTATATTGTTTTACTGCCAGACTGCGCAGCTTAAGAGCTCATTTATAAGGCTTCGCCATGCTGGGAGGCAGGCAAATGTGACAATGAGCTATATTAAAGTGGTTTTTAATCAATTTTTATTTTATTCGCCTTTTTCCTTTGCGGCGAAAGCGAAATAAATTACAGTGCGCCATGAATAGAGCCAGCTAGCATACAGTGAGTCTGGGTGTGTGTGAGAGTGTGTGGTACATGGTAAATGGGATGTACGAGCATGTGCTTAGAGCAGGCTGAGAGTTTATTAAAAAGAAACGCGCACACACAAAAAAATTGCGTCTAAAAATGAAAAATGCTTTTTCCAGCAACGAGCAGCGAACAGCGAGTTAAATGTAAAGCGGTTTGTTAGGCTATGCCACACACACAGTCACACACACACAAACGTACGCAGATACATACACTGTCAGAGAAATAAGCTTACACATATACATGTAACTACAGACAAGCGCACTTAATGCAGATTTATGAATTTAATAAAAGCACAAACACACACACACACACACACACACACGCACATACATGTCTGCTTAAGCTGCAAAGTGTTAAGACGCATTAACAAATTCATTTCTTTTTCTGGTCTCATAATAAACTTAACGGCCATAACACACCATTTTTTGTTAAGTATACGAAAAAGGCAACAAAAGGCATTATTAACAAAAAATGTTAATAAGGAAACTGAGTTTTTAGCTTAGTTTTGCTTAAAAATAAACATGAAGTTCTTTTTAATCTGACTGGGCAACATTCGTTCTTCTGTTATATACAGTATATAGTAATCTCAATACTGAGTTTAATATATATATGTATATATTTGGTGGTTTAATGTAATTAACAGAATATCAATGAAATTTAACTGAATATTGCGAATATTATGATTGAATTCAACTTGTATAATCTTAGCCAAGTTAAATCAATTGAGACTATTTAAACGTCTTTTAATCCTCAGCGTAAATGACTTTTCTCTATCACTGATCAAAATCTTATTTTCGTATGGGTGTTGCCACCCTGGTAAGATGTGTAACCAGGATGCCACACCGCTAGACAAAGCTGCTCATTCAACTTTATATATGTACAACATATTCATTATTTTTCAGCTTAATTCGCAAAACTTTTAATTAAAACTCAGCTATGAGCGATTCGCAATGCTTCGTTGTTTTTATTAACTTTTGGTCCTCTGCCGGAATTCGCCGCGTGTCAAGTGAAAAGTGAATTAAGGCTGATTGCATTCAAGCAGGTCAAGTGTCGAAGCCGGAATCGAAATGGAAAAGCAGTCCAAAGCCAAAACGGAAATGTGACACGTTGTACTTGGAAATGGCTGCCAAGGAAAAAAAAAAAACAAACAACAAAAAAATGGGAAAGAAAAGAAAAGGAAAAACAAATAAATTGGACAAAAAAATAAAAATTAATTTCATTAATGCACACGGCTAGCTGAAATCGAATTGAAAGCGAGCTCGGCAATTGTGCCAGGTCGTGAGGGTCGTGAGGGGTCGACTCAACCTCCGTTTAATCAGCACAAATGGAAATACAGAGTGTTGCAATCAATTTGATGGGAACTGCCGCTTGAGCTCGGCTAGGCGTGTTAGAAACTCATCCCGTGCAGCTCGCCTCGCCTGCAGTGCCTCGAGCGGCACCAGCTCCTCGCACTGGTGAGCTATCTCCGTCAGCGATTCAGCCTCGGCGGCCATGTCGGGCGTTGGTCCATAGGTGGCGCTCACAGCGGCTATTTCGCCGCCAAAACGCTGGAAATAGTCAGCGACGCCGCCGGGCGCATTCAGATGCGCTGTCTCCAGAGAGCCCATCAGCGCATACCGCATGCCTAATCCATCGCTGAGCACGCGATCCGCATCAGCCACGCTGATGATGCCCGCTGAGACCAGACGCCAGACCTCGTTCAGTATGGCGTATTGTATGCGATTCGTGGCAAAACCCTGAATCTCCCGCTTCAGCACCACCGGACGCTGACCCAGCGCCAGCATCAGCAAGCGAGTGCGCTCCACAGCCTCCTCGGTAGTCCAGGGCGCGGGTACTACCTCGACGAGAGGTATGAAATAGGGTGGATTAAGTGGGTGGGCCACAAGCATCTGGAGAAAATGAAAAGAGTTTATAATATAACTATTTTTAGGGACGAAGGAAAGAGAAAGAGGGATGGTGAAAGATAAGGATAGTAACAAAGTTAAAGATAAGGATAAAGAGAAAGAGACTAAGCAAGAGAAAGAGAAACCCAAGGAGGAGTGCGAAAAAGCAAGAAAGAGAGAGATAGAGATAGAGAAAAGTAAAAGTGACAGAGGCAGAGCTAGAGTCAGAGTGAGAGCGAGAGAAAGGGTAAGAGAAAGAGAGACAGAAACGGCAAGTGAGAGAGAGAGAGAGAGAGAGTGAGAGAGAGTGAGAGAGTGATACAGAAAGGAAAATAGGGAGAGAAAGAATTAGAGAGAAAGAGAGCGAGAGAGAGACAAAGAGAGAGGGAGAGAGAGACTACGTAAATTATGATTACAGATGCACTGAATTAATCAAAATACAATTAAAAGAAAAATGTTTTGGCCTTCGGATGAGATTATTCCACTCTAAGGTTTTCATTAAAAAAGGGCATTTGGGACAAAAGTTTTTCTATTAGTAATCTAGCTGGTGTAGTTGGTAATGGGTGCATTTGCAGGTATAGAATGATTCTAATAGCACAATGGCTTTGCGCAGGGAGTAGTGTATGCTTTTATGCCGCACTCCCGACTAGAGCACGCTTTCTCGTTTATTGTTTAGAAATCTATTTAATTCCATTCCCTTAAGACTTATTCCCGCACTCACTTGAGATCGTCGCTTTAACGACTCGCTGTATAGCGACGGCATGAATGTACTTGTAGAGCTGGCCAGCACGGTTTGCGGTTCCAGCAGCTCGTCGAATTGGGCGTACAGTGAACGCTTCAGCTGCAGCTGCTCCGGCACGCATTCCTGTATGTGCAGAGCATCCCGCACTAGCTCCTTCAGCTGAGTGCATCCGCTGATGAGCTCGAATTGCGCCGCAGCCGTTAACTTGCCACGCAGTGCACCCTTCGCCTCCAGTTGCCGCAGCTCCTCGCGGAGCTCATCGAGTGCCGTGGATATCTGCGACTCCAGAATGTCGTAGAGCTGAACCCGATAGCCGGCGGAGGCGAAAAGCAATGCCCACGCACGCCCAATCAGGCCGCTGCCCACGATGCCGATCTTCTGACCGCCCATTTCGTACTATCGCCAAACGCGACTCGCAGTCGTCGTCGAGCTGGGCTCGAGATTTATCGCTGTGGGTTCGAGTTCATGCCGCATACACATAATTAAAATGCCATTAATGATAATGACTTGTTGATTTTTCTGCTGTGCACTCGGGTTTGGGGCATGTGGATTCTGTTTATCGCGCTGAAATGCCAAGTAGAGGAAAAGTTTGAAGTCGCATAAGTGCGACTGACAACGAGTGAAGTGAAGTGCAGGGAAAACTTTTGCATTAAAAAGCCTGACTTATTCATTATTATGTCTCGTCGACGTTTCTTGGAGTTTCGCGCATATTATAATAGCTGCGAGTATTTAAATAATGCCTTTTTACATGCCTTGCAAAATGGAACTGAAATTAACATGAACTCGGATGTGGGAGTTATGGCGAGCGAAAATAATCGCACAGTAAAGATTCCGACCTTTAATTCTGTGGGTAGTATATGGATATTGAGGCAAGTTGGGCGAAGAGTATTCATTTAAAAAAAAAGTATTGCTTATCGATGGGAGCATGAATAAAAATAATAAAAAAGTATCGATATAATGAAAATGATAATATTATTGTTGATGTTTTTTTCGGACTTGGTTACAGTTGAGCACAGCTATCCGTGTTCACGTCCCACTCTCCATTCAGAATCCTTTACGGATGAAACCAGAATAAAAATAATAAGCAAATAAATAAATAAAATAAAATAAATAAATAAATAAAATAAACTAAATAAATTAGAAATTAAAATATATTATTTCATATTAGAAATTCGAACAACTCTTGAGCTACAGAGTATTTTAAATTATATACTAAATTTCTTATCAGCTTCATTTGTTCTGTTTTTGCACGGATCAACTCTTTGTGGCCTATCAGCCTAAGTTTCAGTACTCGCATTAAATAATCACTTGTGCTCTGTTTTATAGAGTATATAATTAATTATTATTGCTTGACAGCCAATTGACAGCTTCGAGCAGACGATTAACGAACCCTATCGCAGCTGCCGTTTGCTCGGACATTAATTGGCTAGTTAGTATTAAAGTATTTTACATTGAGTGTCCATTCGATTGGGCACACATGAGAGCGGTCGTCGTAATGCCCATGTTTCGGATTGTTAGTTCAGTGTTTGGCTCCGAGATTCTTTTTTCTTTGTGCTCCCTTTTTTTGTGGGGCGCAATAACAGAGGAGTCTGCATGTAATACTTTTATGCATATTTCGCGCATATTTTTCTGACATTGTAAGTGGCTGTGGCTGGCAGCTATAAATTATTGAATAAGCACTGCCGCCAGCAGCAGCAACAACAAGAACAACAACAACAACAACAACAACAACAACAACAACAACAGTAACGGCAATAAGAGACAGCACAAACACAGACAGAGACATACGTTGGCTGAATTTGGTTCATGGGTTTGCCAGGCGTTTTCATATGTAAACCACATTAATCATACGCCCCGTTTGCGTTTTCATTTACGCCAACTGACATATGAAAAATGAACAGCAACAGCAACAACAACATTGACAGCAACCATAACGTGTCGTTGTTAGGCGTTACAGACCAGGTTAAATCAGCCATGAAATGCCAACTACAGCCAGCACAATGAATGAAACCAAGAAAAAAGAAAACAGCAAAATAATAAAAGAATTTTTATATGTATATATTTCTGCGTACATATATCAATATTACTTTGTTCGAGCATTGTATTTCAGTTCGCTGCATTTAAATGCTTGTTAATAAAATGGAAATTAATACGAATCACTTACAGTTTGCTTATGGCCCGGGGCAGGATGTGAAACGGAGCTCAATGCACCCGACGCTCACAACAATTTGCGTGTATTAACTTATCAAAGGTTTCTCTCCCTCTCTATCACTCTCTCTCTCTCTCTCTCTCTCTTTCCCCTCCCTTTCCCTGTCTGACAACTTGAAGCTCCTCTAAAGCACACAGAAATCAAAACGCATGTGAAGTGGATGCAGGATAATAAGAGCTCAAAGTGCGTATAGCTCAGGCTAATTGACTGGTCAAAGGTGCAGTTCTCATTGCTCTTCGCTGAATGCCTTTTATTGCATATATATATTTATATGAATTGTGTTGTCCGGAAAGACATTATGTCTCTGTTGCATGTAAAGATTAAGAGCGAAGATTGTAAAGGGCACTAGAAACATACTCATAAATACACAATTTGTATGATAAATAGTAGTATTATTACTACTACTATTACTTCTACTACTACTACTACTACTACTACAATACTTCTTAACCACTATTACTTTTACTTCTACTACTACAATACTACTTAACTACAACTCCTTCTTATACAACTACAATACTGCTTAACCACTACTACTTCTACTACAATACTACGAAACCACTACTTCTCTAACTACTACTACTACTACTATTACTACAATTACTACAACTATTACTACAATTACTACAACTATTACTACTACTACATACATATACTTCTACGTCTATTATTATTACTACAACTTTTACTACTATTACTACTACTAATACTACTACTCCTACTACTACTACTTTTACTACTATTACTTCTACTAATACTACTACTCCTACTACTACTACTTTTACTACTATTATTACTACTACTTCTACTTCTACTACTACTAGTACTATTACTATTATTACTACTACTTCTACTTCTACTACTACTAGTACTATTACTATTATTACTACTACTTTTACTACTATTACTACTACTAATACTACTACTCCTACTACTACTACTTTTACTACTATTATTACTACTAATACTACTACTACTATAATACTACTAAAATTACTACTACGAATACTATTACTACTACTAACACTATCACTATTACTATTACTACTACTACTACTAGTTTATTGTTACTAATTCTACTATTACTACTACTATTACTAATATAGATAATTTCAATTTCTATATGTATTAAACCACCATAAAATATTACACGACTAAAATTAGGCTGTTTATATTAATATGATATTAAGGCTCTACTAAAGTATATTCAACTACTACTAAAATAATAATAACTTAATATATTCTTCTTCACATGAGATTTAAAAACATTTATTCATAGATTAACAGATTGGGATAAAATTGGTTTTATTGCTTATTTTCTGTATTAAAGAATTTTTGAAGTTTTTATTGTTTTATTAATTTTATTAGTTTGACAAATATTCAATTTCTACATATCCACTTTTTTATACTCGTTTCCCAAAGGGAAAAAGAGTATATTGGTTTTGTGAAATGTCCGTCTGTCTGTCTGTCCGTCTGTCCGTCTGTCCGTATGAATGCAATATTTTTCTACGCTATTGAAGCTAGAGACTTGAAATTTGGAAAATATACTCGTGTATACCCTCGAATTATAAAGTGTCAAGATTTTCCGGATACGCCCACTAGGGGCGTGGCAAATCGGAAAATGGTTGCGCCCATAGTTAATAGAAATCATAGAAATCATATTAGTTGAAGAGCTAGAGAGTTGAAATTTGGAATGTATACTTGCGTTGACCACCCAAGTTCAAAAAGATATGGCGGATATATCTACGCCCATTGGGGGCGTGGCAAATCGGGAAAACTGTAACTTCTACAGTTTTAAAGCTAGAATGCTGAAATTTGGCACGTATCTTAACGCTTCGATTCTATAAAGATTGATAAAAAAATTTTATGTCCACGCCCACTGGGGGCGTGGCAAATCGGATCTGAATATAGAGTGATTTTACAAATTCAGCTATATTTTGAGCACTATTGATGCTAGAGACTTGAAATTTGATATATATACTCGGATAAGCAACCCAAGATCAAAAAGATATGGCGGACATACCTACGCCTTCAGGGGGCGTGGCAAATCGCAAAAAGCTTATAGCTCCTATAGTTTTAGAGCTAGACGCTTCAAAATTGGATGTTTGTGTTACTGAAGGCCTCCTCTATTGATTCCCCAAAAATAAATCTTACGCCCTTTTGGGGGCGTGGTATATCGAAAAAATACCCTGTAACTTTCACATTTTTTGAGTGTAAGCATCCAAACTTTACAGTTACGTTACCCTAGACTCCTTCTAGGAACTTGCCAAATATGATATGTCTACGCCTACTAGGGGCGTGGCAAATTGGCAACAAAATTTGTAACGCCCAGCTGCAAAATTCATATGCCTGTGCCACCTATATAAATAAGCTTAATAAGAATTGCTAAGACGACAAGCGGCATTTCTGAGAAATATATGTAATTCGATTTAATGTTGAAGTTCTGCAAATAATTTATCTGCTAAAATTATCATTTTTCGTATAGCCTAGGTCAGTTATGTTATTTTCTTTTTGTGTGTGTGACCCTAACAAAAAATGTAAATATCAAATACCGATATTTGTGTAATCGACTTAGTCCGAACAAAATTATTTACACACAAAAAAAATGACGATAGGTCCCATCAGGTATGTATGTATGTAGGCACAAACAGCTGCGCAACTATTATCATGCCGTCGCCGCCGCGTCACGAACGCGGACCCTTTTGCTTACACGCTTTTCATCTACCTGCTGCGCCACATAAGTTTTGCATTGTCTGTTGGCAAATCCGAAACTACTTCACTACAAGGGCGACTTTTGACAAATACAAAACTATAGAAGCTGCTGTTAATGCAAACATAATATAAACATAAATCAATTGCAATTGTGATTCTTAGAAAATGCTAAAATGCGCGCATATGAACGTATGTATTTATATGTGTACATACAAAAACGGTGGTAGGTTGAATGTATGCGTATAAAGGGCGATATTTGACAAATACAAAACTAAAGAAGCGGCTGAAAATGCAAGCACAACTCAATAACAATTTTGGTTGAAGAATATGCTAGAATGAATGGCGATGAATTTATTTGTGACCATGCATAAACAAACGCGCTTGCACGTTTCAATGTATATGTAAATGTAAATGTATTTTGCTGTCGCTGCTTAACGCGTGCGTGTCATAATTGGCCAAACGTTTTGTTTAATAGATTGCGACTGACTTAACGGAACTTGATGAAACTTTCAGCATATGATTCTATTGAATTTTTTACATTTTATAAAAATGCTAATTCATTCACATAGTTATATTTGCAAAAATTGAAATTGCATAAAATTCACATGAATCTACATAAATGCAAAATTTGAGATAAATTATTGAATTTAAAATACCAGATGCCCCTGTGGGAAACGAGTATCACACCTTAGGTCTCGCCCTAAGGCAACGTTCTTACTTGTTTTTCTGTTCAAGCCCTGAATTCTTATACTATGTCCACAGCCTAACCCTAGTTTTGCCTTTCTTTGTCTAATTCCACATCCTACAGATACATTTTACGTAGTTTGCTTCTGCCCTAAAGTCTGTGTGAGTCCATAGTTATGCTCTTACTCCAGTCCTGCCACTTGTTAGCCAGGGCCAATGTCAGAGCTGTTGCAACAAGAACAAAAACATTGAAATAAGTGAAAACAAAAACAAAATGGGGAAAACTTCCGAAAAAATGAGAAATTTTTCATTCCGCACGCACACAAAATAAAATCAAACAGAAAAGCAGAAAAAGTGAACGGCAGCGGGTCCTGGCATATGGCTACAGGACATATGGTCGCTGATATTTTTGGCCATGTTTGGGTATTTTTTTCTTGTGATTTTTTTCAGCTATTTTGTTTTGATAGGGCTGCATTTGTTTTTTTGTTTTTTTTTTTTTTTTTTGAGCTGCCGTTTGATCTGAATCTGGCTGAGTGGGGAACTTTTGTCCCTTTGCTGCCAGATTTTACCTGTTTGTTTAACAAAACTTTTCCCCTCTTCCTTTTAGTACATCAGCTTTTCCAGCTGTATTCGTTGCGCAACTTAAGTACTTAAGCAATTTTTATCGCAGGACTTTGTCAGTTCAAATTGTTTGCTGTTTGCTTCAAACTTGTCGCAAGTCGAATTCACTCCCAGACGAAAATTACAGAAAAAGCAGAAATGAGCAACTTTCGTACTGCAAATTGCAGTTTACTTTGCTGCTGACGACCAGAAACCTGCAACATCATAAATGCCACAGCGTTTGGCTTTACATAGTGGGTGTGGCATGCTAAGACACCATCCCCGTCCCTCTCTCAGTAGTTCGGGTTATTGTACTTGCCTAAAGAGAAGCTCTGGGCCGCCAGCTTTGGTCTGTGCAAGTTTTGCTTTGACACTTTGACATTGACAATGATGTATGTGCTCAGTGCTCGAAGTGTGTATATGTGTGAGGGTGTGTGTGTGATGTTCATGGGCGTGGCATTGCTTTGTCATTAAATATCGATTACTTAAGTGCAGAAAACTGAGTTAATAGCTTGTATTTGTGAGAATTAGTCAATTTGTATGTAATTTAAGTTTTTGTTATGCTAAAATTCAATTTATTGGTATCTCAAATGTTTACACGAAAAATATACGAAAATAGTAAACATTTTAATGCAATTATGAATCAGTAAATTCAGCCTCAAAAAACATGAAGAAGATTAAGAGTTTATAGTTTACTATACTTTTAGACGTTGGGTCAATTAAGGACTGTCCATCTCGCAACTTATAAAATCTCGAGACGAAATTTGATATTTGATGATTCGATTATTTTATTGTTAAGTTCCGAGATCAGATATATGTATATATTTCTAATCGATTAGTATTTGCAGCTTTAGTTGTATACTTACTTATGTGCAAGACTATATACATATGTGTGTGTTTTTCTTGTGTTTATAAAAATTGATACATGCTAATTTTTTTAAATGCAGGTTTGCAGGTATCTCTTAGTCGGGCACTTCCGACTTTGCTAGTTTTATTTTTTATGCCACATGCCTATATGATATTTGTATACTTTTTTGTCTACTTTGTATATGGTAGAGCTTTTATTAGAATCTGTATATATCTATAGATGAAATCAAATTTGAAATAATATTTGTTTATTGAACAACTGGACTAGACCACGATAATTGTTTTTTTGAGAAATTTAAGTACATTAATTTATTTACCCTTAATAATTATTATTAATTACCCCTATTAAATTATTATTATTATTGTAAAAAGGAGTTACTTTTATTCTAAACTCTATAAATATATAATATTTTATATTTAGTATTTAAGACAATAGAAAATATTTAAATCTTCAGATTATTTATTGTGAATATTTTTTTTAAAGAAATATATTAAATCATGAATAAGATAAACATTGTATAATTTCCTGTTTCTATTGAAAGTATTCACATCTTGTATATTCAAATATATTTTTATAATAGAGCTTCGATCTCTTGCCCTTACGGCATTCTCCCGAGGCAAACTTGAATTGCGTGCAGAATAATATTCCACTTGACCTTTACCTGCTACAACCATAAACAATTGTGTAAACGTGAACGTATACACGTATTTACGTGTGCTAAACGGAGTAATTTAATAAAGTTTCTTGATTGCAGCGAGTAATTTGTCATGCAAAAATTGACTGCAACCTCTAAACCTTTGATTCATTAACTATTTATTTATAAATCAATTTACGGCCGGCTGCACAATTCAATATCAAGTACACTCTTTATTGCTTTACAATATTTTATTTCACAACATATTTTCTCATATTTTTGTGCTTTTTTGTGAAGTTTTATTAGGAGCAATTTATGTTGACATGGCCAACGAATGGCTGCAAATTTGCTTTTGTTTTATTGTTGCCAAGTGGCATGCAGCCGAACAACTATAAAATATAATAATAAAAGTACAAAAAATGAAAAATATGTATATAAACGATTTGATATATGTTTTATGGTTTTGCTCCAACAATAACATTTCGCATTTATAGGCGAATAAATTTTGCCATTGATTGAATGATTTCTTTTTTATTTGTTTTGGCTTTTGTGTTTTGCGTTTGGAGATTTGCATCTGGAATTGTCATTTGCAAATAATTAATGACGAAAATGCTGTTGTTGTCGGTTCTGTTGCTGTTGATGCCGTTGTATTGGTGTGCGAAACTAATTAAATATGCATACTGCACAAATTGACTGAGCGTGTGTGTTGTGGGTGGGTGGTTGGGTGGTTGGGTGGTTGGATGTGTGTAACCACACGTTAAATCTATGGGAACAGCGCGTATTTGTGGTCAACGCCTATTTTGTTGTACTAGCGACTAGCGGAATGTATTTACATAGCAGCTCCTGCGCTATCTCTATAATATCAGCTCCTCCTTTATCCAGTTATCCCACCCCCTCTCGCGCTCTAATGAACCCACTCTTTGTCGTAACTGTCGGTTTATTGATGCATTTGATGCATCATGTAACAATGCGAGCAAATGAGTGGCTGAACCATTGTGTATGCGTTTTGTCTACAGCTGGTTATCCAGGGCCTGGGCGATTGGAGTAATATTGATATTTCGTGCTCACAAAAGCACTCAACAAGCAGAGTATGTATGCTTCCTAGGCTGCTTTCTTAATTGTATGCATTATTGAACATTTGAAATGCTTTTCATGTTGAGGCTAGTATGAACTGCAGTGTTGAGCTGCTATTTCAATTATTCTACATCTATTGTGTAGTTAGAAGATTAGGATAGAGCTTATCGAGTAAATTCCGTCTACAGAGCCATTGCATGCACACATTTGTAGAATTCCCTCATACTTATTACAGCTCAAACACAAGAAATTATATTTTTATAATTTACGTAGGCAACAACATAATCGATTTAATCGACAGCTTCAAAATAAAATAAATATGCATTGTTAGCGAGAGTAGGGATTATTTACAGAATAAAGGTATATGCAGAAATCTCATTTGAATTGGTTAGGTCGACTAAGCTCGTTATACAGATCAAAAATATTCATAGCTGATGTGATCTGCCTTCTGTTCGTAACATACATTTTCAGATATGTGCGTTAAGTGTGCTGAGGGATATAAGGCCTATTTTCTAATTTTCAATTTTGTATACAAATCAACAACCGTCGTAGCTAAGTTGACAGTTAACATGCGCTGCTAAAGGCTTAAATTACTACAGTCTTGGGAGTTAAGGGCTAAAAGGAGTGGAACTCAAGCGCTTCTATAGGCTATCACTTAATCCCCAAGAGCCAACCTCCCACTACTTTTTTGACTTATTTTATTTATAAATAAGAAAATAATTAAAAATTTAACGGAATTGGCATCAATTATGAATAATTGTGCAAATTTCGTAATGTACTCACATTAAAAAAGGAGTCGCATTTAGCTCAGTATTGAAAGTTTTTCAGTCTGCTGTGTTTTGTTTGATTACGCCCCTAATACATTATGGAAATCAGTATTTGTGCCGAACATAATTTAATTAGGCGCGTTCGCCATGATATGCAAACATAATTTTGTTGGTTTTCTATGGCTGCCATCGCAACGGATTGCTGTGTGCGCATGCACGTATTTTAATTGTTTTATTTAACATTTAAAACCAATTTATATTTATGAAATTGTAAATTGCCGGCAGAGGAGGTGGCTGCACAAGCAGCGCCACAAACAAGCAAACACACGCAAACGCACGAAGTGACGTGGTATGGGTCGTATACGCAACATTTCCATTTGCCATTAAAGTGTGCGAAACATGTCGCGAAATGTGCCCCGTGCCAATTTGTGTTACCTGTTTGGCTGTTATGCAGGTAATTAAAATGAATATGCGACGTTTCGTAGCTGCTTGTCAATTTTTGTGCTGCCAGCGGCCAACGTTGCGTATGCGTAATGCGTAATGCGCACTGTGTATATAAATAATATAATATAATGTTACATCGGCGCACAGAAGGGGCGAGACAGAGAGAAAGAGAGAGACAGAGAGAGAGAGAGAGAGAGAGAGACTAAGAGGAAGGGCGGTGGGCGCAGATGAGTAACTGTTAATTAATTAGCATACTCCACTGTGGTGGGGTAAAATTTAAGCCGCTTCAATGGAGCGCTTCAAGTGTTTGGCTACAAATCGCATTAGCAGATTGCAAAGGACAGCCGAAGGCACAGCCAGGACAACGGCACTCGCAGGCCGAAACCTTAACTCCAAATCCAACTACAGCTCCAAGCTCCAATTCCAAATCCAACTCCAACTCCAACTCAAGCTCCAACTTTGGCTATAAGTGCACTTAGTGCCACAGGCTGAGCTGAGAGCTGAGTTCATTTGCCATTGCGGTTTTGTCGAAGCAACCCAGGCCATCCAGGCCAGAGCGAGGACAACGTTGCCAACGAAGCGTATGATTAATTCCAACGGCAGTCTATTCATAATAGAGGCAATAAAAATACGTTCGCTGTTAACGTTTAATTGCCTGACAAATATTTGCAGCGTCAATGAGTTAGGCTCGAGCTTTGGAGTGGAAATCAAATAATAAACACTGAATGAAAATGCAGGTACTGTATATGATATTTCGAAAGTATAATAGACTTGTAAATACTCTACCATACAGAGTGTATATACTTTTAGCTTTGACTGAAATGATTCACTAAGTATCTTTGAGTCAACTCTCACGCATCTATCACTTATTTAATATTTTCCTCTCTGTTTTTAAAAAATGTATATACATATTATATACATATATTATTTTATATATTTTTATTGTTTTTAATAAAGTAAATACATTAAAGATGTTGTAAAAATTATTAAATTCAGTAAGTATCTTTGAGTCAGCTCTCAGGCAACATCATCACTTTTATAACTATGTTCCTCTCTATTTTTATTATTATATATTATATATTATTACATATTATTTTTTATTTTTTTATTGTGTATAATATAGTAATTACATAAAAGATAGTTTAAAAATTATTGTTTAAGTATCCATTAACAATTTCTATTTTATAATGGCTCAATAATGTTATGGACTATAGTTGACTGGGGTAGAACTGACAAATCTGACAAATCAAATCATCCACTACATTGACACATTTTTCAGTTTTTATTTTGGTTAAATTGTTAACGTCCTTTTTTAAATAAATAAATCAAAATAAAAATATAATAAATATCTAACTAAAATATTGAATTTTAATATTTTGATACTTAAAATCAATAATTTTGAGTCTTTCTTCACGATCTCTATTCTTGGCTGACTCCTCCTATGCAAATAATATTTTGAAATCCTTTGTCTGTATTTTTTCGTAAAATTCTATAATCTCCTAAAAAAAAAAAATTTAAAATTCAACAAGTTTATTAAATAATAGTTTTATGATTGCCATCAATCTAAGTTACACTTGGTATATTATAAGTAATCACTTTCCTCTTCATTAACTTCAGCTACATTGTTTTTATATTCTTTATTAATTTCTGCCATTAGCCAGGACTCTAGCTATACACTTTCAGTTGGATCAAGTGTTTTCATTATTGCTTTTACTCTAATTATGCTTGCATATTACTGAGTTCTTATCCACTTTTCTGATTACGATGCATAATTTGTGGGCAACAAGCGCCAACCGGCGGCAATCGCCTCTTTTGCCTTGATGAACAATAAGTTTAATAGCAAAACTTGGGCCCTCACCTCCTCCGGATAGATGTTGCCTTGTTGCATGCATTATCGGCATACGCTGCTGTTTCATATAACTTTGACTGGAAAACTTTGCCGCTTTGCTGCTTGACAAAATGTGCGCGTTTCTGCGCGGGGTCGGCGGTAGATGGATATCTGGGTATCTGGGTAGGAGGGGTGTGGTGAGTGTAACACTGTGCGGTACTCGTATTTATATGCAAAAATCTTAAGTGAAGTATCGATTTTGCCGCCAGCCAGAAAATTATTTACAAACGAATGAACTTTCAAAGTAAAAATATAAAAACCCAGTGTGCTGCGAATGTATTTGTATGTGTTTGTGGCCTGAAGTTTTGTTTATCTATTTGGATGGTCCTTTGTGCGCCTGGCTCCAGCACTTCAAAAGAAAACTCACTGGCTATGAAGTTGCGACTGAGTTCAGTGGAATATGCCTGTCATGCTATCGGACAAACCTCAAAAGTGCCTCAGCCTTTCATTCAGCTATCCAGAGCATTTAGTTCTTTAATATCGTTTAATGAATGCTTCACTTATTAACTCAAAGTGAATTTTGATGAGTAACCAGAAATGAAGCAAAAAGCGAATATTTACTCAAGCATTGGCTAAAATGGGACACAATAGTTATATTGATAGAAACTTAAGCTAGGTTTGTGAAAGATAATTTACATTCCAAGATTATCGAAAACGCCTTATAGTATTATAGTATGCTTTGTTTATTAATATATTTCAATATTTAAAAAATGCATTGGTATTATTATTAACATATTTATTAGGGGTTATAGGAAAATATGTAAAAGAAAACTTTAATGATTTTTAATATTAATTTAAATCAAGTTCAATTGAATAAAAACAAATTTTGAATTTTTAGTTTCCATAATATCACATATTAAAGCTTGCACTTAAATGAACTATTTCAAGGCCGTTGTTTCCATGACCATGATATAGTGGCATGCTCATTGACAGGAAATGTAATTCAGCTCGTGATAATTGCATTATACTGCACGGTCTATAAGTCACTGTCTGCTTATCTGTTTACAATGGAGATCTCAGCTGAGAGAGCTGGAGCAAATGAATTTGTGAATTTATGTGAGGACTTCATTCGAAATGTATTAGCCGTTTAGTACTTTAGCATTTTACCCTTTCGCGTTTGCTTTGGCGCTTTTCGCATTAATCTTTCGGCTCGAAGTTTTACTTGGCTGCAGCCCAAAAAACTGCAAAAGTAATTTAAACTTTTGCTTTTACTTTTGTCTAAGCGGCTTCCTTTTTTTCGTTTTTTGTTCTGTGTGTGTATTCTCGTTCCACTCAATAAACGCCAGACAAATTTTGCTTAACACTTTTGCCTATTGGCATTGGCGGCATTCGAATTGAAAGTTAAACAAAATAAATGCAAGAAAGAAATCGCATAAGAATTTTGGACTGTTACATTTTGCATAAGCCTCTTAGGCGCTTACTTTGATTCCGTTTAACGCGCTCGCAATTTGCCATCTCCAGTTTATGGCCAAAGACGTAAATTCCCTTTTTATTTAATGTAAGTCAGCATCAACTGGGTGGGGCGCCTTAGCCAAGGGGGTGCATAGGGTGTTCCGCTTCTGCTCCTGCCAGACACCTGCCCACGTAACTTCATGGGTTTTCTGTCATGTGTTGTACGTGTTACACATCCACAAAATGTTTTGATTCACTCGTATTCGACATTCACTTACCTCGAGGCCATATCAGCTACGCCGGCAGGTGTATATATAATTTTATAGAAGAACTGGAGTTCTTGACTAAATGTTATTAGATTGAGTGACATTAATAATAGAAGAATACCTTAGTGTATTTCTTCACTAAGATACAATTTTATTAAAAAAGTTAATGAAGAGAAGTGTGAAATGATACAAACTTTGCGGGAATGAGAGTTACGAAAGACCATAAAATACATATATTATTTATAATACCTACATGTGTGGCTAGACTCAGAAAAAAACACGTTTATTGATTTACTGATTTACTTATCTAACTTCTTTTGATGAATCCGAATATTAAGGATAATAATGTTAGAGTTTGGCGTATCGGAACAAAGGGATGGACAGACGGAGAGACGGACAGCAAAACGGACATTGTACAATACAAGTATACTCTTTCACTTCGGGAGCGATTATAAAGTAATGTTATGTTTTAATCAAGATCTAGATAATATTAATTGATGGAGAAAACCTAAAAGCTGAAAATCAGAGAAAATCACTTCATTATAAAATTTTATGACCAAAGGACCAAATTTTATATTCAATGATCTAAAGCGATCTATGCCTAACTCAAATATGTAAGTTCAGCCAACATAGCTGTAATTTACGTATCTGAGTTCAGCTGCTTATTCAACTGGTCGTTCGATTTGCATGTTGGATGACCAGCAGTGGTCTAAGCTGAACTGACTGTTGTTCCGATGAGCGATGCTATTAATTCGAAACTCTTATCTAATTACCTATGTCTACTACCAAGGTCGTAAGTGTTTTTCTTATGCTTTATTGTACATCGTTGTGACTTCGTGGATTCAATTTTCATGCTTAAACATATTCCTCGCTTTGCTTCTGTCTGAGCTGTCCACATTTTCATAATTGAATAATAATATATTATATATTATTCGCATTAGTGTTTATTATATAGAAATACGAAAGTGTATAGAAAAGTCGAACAATTACTAATGAAGCTGTTACTTTTGTGACTTTTTTACTTTTATAGCTAGACAAATTTTGGCTGCCATTGGCTTTTGATGTCCGACTGTGCGTGTGTTGGCGTGTGCATGTCTGTGTGTGTGTGTTTGTGTGGGGATTTTAATCAAATGGCATTCAATAATTAAAGAGCCATGCTACAGGGTGATAGATGCAGAAAGCCATGGGGACATAAATCTAGCTGCCATAACTTCCTGCTGCAAATATTGAAAGTCCATTAACAGTAAAACATGGCTGGGCTTGTCTATTGCGTCCGCCCTGTTGGTCGTCCGTTGTTTTTCATTGTCTGGCTCCAGCTTGGAGTCTCGTTACAATTGCAGCTGCGCTACTTTTTTTTTGTGTTTTTGAATTTGAGCTAGGTGCAGGTGCATAGTGTCGGCGCTTGTGGCATGTGTCCTGTCTGCATCTGATAAATGCGTCGAAACAACTTTAATTAAAACATTTGCTGGGCCCCACGCCCCACGTCCATGCCCCACTGTCTATAGACGCAGCCACGCCCACATGTACGTCAATAGAACATCAACTAAGGTTCTTGTGCTTGTTGCTGTTGTTGTTGTTTATTTTTCAGCACAATCGAGGCGTAAACATAACAAATAGCAACAAACGGAAATACTGATACATACACACAAACAAGCACACACGCACAGGTAGGCACACCCTCTAAACTGACACCCTCGCACACACACACACACCTGCTCACACCTACTTATTTGTTAGCTTTGTTGTTGCTGCTGCTGACATTTGACGTTTGTTTGTTTGCCTCGACATGTTGCCCAAATTGCATTTGTGCGTTTCTCTGCTTGTTGTTGTATTTGCTGCGTTGTATTTGTATTGTTTGTGGACATTATTAACGCGCTTCGTCTGTCCTTCTGGCTAAGTCATGGCTGAAATGTGGATGGGTGAAGCAATTAATTGAAGCGCTTTAAAAACGCGACTAATTGATTGATTGACTTAATTTAAGTGAGAGAAAATAATAAATAAAACATTTTGCGAAAAAATCGAGTCCTTTTTTATCAAGTGGCAACAAGTCAAAAATTGTGTTGTATATGAAAACAATATAAATAATATATTTAAAATTATTCAAAATATAAAAATTTTATGAAAATTGGTATTTAAGACAAATTAAAACAGTTACCAATGCTTCATGACTGGATTTTCAATTAAATTGTTGTAAAATTCCGAATACTTTGAAAATAAGAAATTATTGTTAATTTCCATTATACAATTTGTATTATCTACATATTTTTTCTTTTTCTTCATTTTCAATTTTCCCTAGAAATCAAACAATTCTGACCTGAAGAATCGGTATTTTTCATTGTCTACTAATCTTAACGAAAGCGGGTTCTTTTTTACGCAATACTTTCGTTTTAATTTAATTTATTTTCGAATTTTCTACATGTAATCGAAATATTGATTGATTGTTTAATATATAAAGAAATTAGTTATATATATTTTGTTTTATTTTCATTTCTCCCAGCTTACATTTAACTTTTTCTCAACTCAGTTTCTAATTTGTTGAGTGCCGCTGAAAGCGAATTCAGTTCAGATTAGTTTCAACATATTTCGATCCGCCTGTCAAACTAAAAACTCATTCTCATTGGGCTTCTTAAGCACAACTAGCACATTCGAGTCCGGACTCGACCTCAATGTGGCGCAGATTTGTGTGTGTTTGACTCTGTTGTGGCAGTTGGCTCAGTTCTCATTTGCAGCTTGAGGACGACTGGTCGAACCATTGCCGAAAAATGGGAGATTGATGCGTTCCTGATTTTGACATTCTCCGTGGGTGTGTCTGTGTCTGCGTCTGTGTCTGTGTCTGTCTCTGAGTCTGAGCCGTCCGCTCAACAGTTCGGTAACTGGTGCTGGGTAACCGGGGCAATCAGGCCCGAAGCTAACCAGTGAAGCAAACATGTCGTAAGCTGAGCAAAGGCTCATCGCCAACTTGTTCGTCACCCAAAGAGAAAGAGAGCCGGGCTAATCGGATGGCGAAAATGGGGCATGAATGGCACCCCGTAAGCGGCTTGGCTCTCAGATTAACAGATTATGATCTGACATGAACTGAAAATGTAGTTAGAGAACTTCATTAGCAACATGTGTACGATTCGAGAGCGTATTTCGTTGCCCTCGACGCGCACCACTGGGCAGTTAAAGCAATAAAAGCGCAGACGAGTGCACATTGAAACGCCGAATCCATATAGGAGCACACTCCCAGCAACATGTCCAGCACTCAGAGTCATCCCACGTGCAGCCCCTACCATTGGCCATTCGCCGTTCGTCGCTCTCCGCTCTCTGCTCTATTTTGTCCTCAGTGCGGAAGCCCTACTTAAAAAAGTTGTCGAATGAACGGCAAAAAATAATTGAAAAGCGCACTTTAGCTTTGGTTCTGTTTGCCTTTTTAAAGAAAACATTTTCAAGAGGGTATAAAGACTCAGCCACAGCAATTGTAACGAATGTGAATCGATTTAAAGCTTATAATATTGCACATGTATAGATTTATTACTATGAAAGCTAAGAAGTAATAAAATATATATTAATTGGCAAGAGATTCTTGGACTTATGTTATTTTATCCAGTTAATAGACTCAGCTATTGTTAGAATTAATATTTTAGTTTAGATTATTGCTGTTACTTTAACGGACTAAGCTAATGTTAAGATTGATATCACAGATATGTTATGTTACATTATGTTATCAATTAAAGCATCTGTTATCTTTATCAACAACATTATGTAAAGATTACGTTTAGCAGAGCATGTCGATAGACAACTCTGGTTATCGATAAAAATAAGTCTTCTGAAAATAAAATATGGTTAGGACAGATATTCAGGGTAAAGCCTCCTTTTAAAGCAATTATTTAACAGAGTATACACTTTTCGGATTTGGCATTGTCAATTCAGTTGAATTTTTTATTTGATCCACTTTATGTGGCAGCTGTGATTGGGTCATGTTCTCGCTAATCCCCACTTGGCGATACGAAGCCCGGCCAGAGCCTATACTCAACTTTATTTAATGCAATTTTCATTTTAAAATCAACTGGGAGCGAGTGTGTGAGCGTGTTTATTTAATAGACATCGCATTAAATGGACAAAAGCGAAATTAGAAATTAATTTTTGGCCGTGTGGCTAAACGCGAACATTTAGTAATTTGAATAGAGAAACAGCAACAGCAACAACAACAGAAATATAAACACAAACAACAACAGTGATTAAAATCTATGCTATGCATTTGGTACGAGTATAAATGGGAAATCATGCATCAGTCTTTGCCACTTCAAATCCTAGAATGCACTCTATTAAATGCTGAATAAAATCACAGATTCTCACACACAGACATAGAGCACACACACACACATACACACGCACACAGTTAGATTGGGAGCGAGCTGTAGATTGCGGTTACACTGTAAATTAAATATAAAATGTCCTGCGGACTGTCGCTCTTTATGCATGCGGCTGCCCCCAACAGCGACAGCAACAGCAAACACAACAACAACAACAACATTGACAACAACATCAACAACGTTGCCCGTCGACATTGCAACCAAAAGTTTTGCACATTTTTGAAATGCTTTTTGCAAACGAATGCAGACTGAAAGTGAGGAGTTTAATGGTCGTTGGGATTGGGCGGTTCGGAGCTGTGCAACAATACAAAACAAAAGGAAACTTCACAGCAAGTTTAAACATATACATATACAAGAGCACACGCACACACACACACACATAGAGCCGCAGAGGCACGTATAGGGCACGGCTTAGTTGTCCCATCAACAATTTCAAGTGCACTTTTGCTTTTGTCCGTTGTTTGCGCACGAAAAACTCGAACAGGCGACAAATTAAACAGTTTTGAATTGTAGTAAATTTATATATATGTTTATTTGATAACATAGATAATAATGTAGAAGACTAGAGCAATAGCAGGTAACAGAATACAAGTGATGATGATGAAGGAGAAAGACGAGAGAAGGCATACGAGAATAATAATTTAACAGTGACTACTAAGTCATGGCTGAAGGACAGATTCTTTTCTTATCTCTAATAAAAATATATACATTGCATATGCAATGCACCAATAGGCGGGATATATAGATTAAAGTCTTATCTATAGTCGAGGTCAAAAGTGATACAACAAATACAAAGTTGGGCGAGGTTAGTTCCAGAACTGACAAAGATATAGGTTTTTCCAATTTGCCATGCCTAGTTATGCGTTTTTATTTATCATTTTTGGTCTTTCATAAATTCAGTTTAACTTTAATATCCAACAAAATTAAGTTTTTTATTTACCTTATACATAAATTGACAAAGGAACTTAAGAGTAGTTGTCATACACATGAATGGATAGATGGTCGGATGGAATGAAATTGTACAAAACATCTATTCTCCTTTCATTGTACAAAAAAATATAAAAAGAATAATATAAGAGATGGATGTGTAATTGTTTATGAAAAATTATTGTTAAAAATTTGTATTGAAGACAATTTTAATCATGTTTTATTAGCCTAAACTCAGTCTGGTCTAGTAATGGTAAATTGTGTCCTATCTATAATTAAAATATTTATAAGCTATGGTATATTGGGTTGTATCTTTAATTTAAATGATTGGAAATTATTTTAAGATGAATATGACTCGAAAATTTGTTTCTTCTTCACTTTTAATAGCTCAACTTAACCATACCACCACATATTCGAATTCAATTTATGATATAAAAGTTGTAATACAACTTCATTATTTTATACATTGTTGTTATTCATTTCCGACATTTTTGTGGGGTGCACGTAGACTTCAATAAAAGTGTATTTGGATGTATGTATAAATTGTTTGTGTCGCCTGATGAAAATAATTGTAGCATACTTTGGAGCAACAATTTAAAAGGCCATGGTCACATAAACCGAAGGGAAAGCAACAACAGCAGCAACAACAATATCGACAATTGCTGCTGCCCAATAGGGCCTCAGACGTCGACTTTAACGTCATTGCAGCTACTCTTGAGACGCAGCCAGTCGACTGAGCACTGCGGAATATGAAATATAATTTGCTTTATATAATATGCAAAACGCACTCACTTGTCACAAATTGGCCGGCATAACAGAAGCAGTAGCAGCAGCAGCAGCACTAACAACATCAACAGTTGCAATTGTTGAATATCATTTGGCAAGGGCCAAGCACTGGCTGACATATTGCCAATAGTTGTGCCTGTCAGATTCGGCTGGGATTTGCCTTGAAATTGCGTGCACTGAATAAATGAAAGTAAAGAGTCGAAGCGAATGGGTCGAGTGGTTGGTCCATATTATTATGCAGACACTGTTACGTTGGTCGTAAATCACCTGCGCATCAAAACCGCAGCAACAGCAAATACAGCAGCGGAAACAGAGGCACTTCTCGGGCAGCTTAGGAAGTGGCAGAATCGAACAGCAACTTCTATATATGCTTCAATAGCAGCAGAAATAGTAATAGTAGAAGCAGCAGGAGTAAGGAGTAAAAGACGAGGATAGCAGCAGGAGCAACAACAATAACTGCGGAAGCAATAGTAATGAGAGGCACAGCACCAACATGTAACATGTAATAGTAACAACAGCAGCCTTAAGAGCACTGCGTCCTTTGAAGCAACAGTAACAACAGCAACTGTTCCATTAAAAATAGTGAGAGCAACAACATTACCAATATGAATAGCTCTGCAGCAACAGCCATTACAGCAGCAACTATTGCGCGGCAACAATAATTTCAGCAATAACAATAACAGCAAATACAGCAAAACATTCAATATTATTAGCAACCACATTTGGAATTGCGGCTACATTAGCAGCATTAACAGCAGCACGAACAGTTGCTTAAGGAAATGTAGCAGAGGCATCCAGATGCAGGAACAGACTGAGCAAAAGGGAACGAAAGAAATTGCAGTCAAATTAACAACAAAAGTATAAATAGTAAAATAATAAGAGTTACAGCACTAGCAGAAGAAAGACTTGTAGCTGACAACATAATAGAAAAGCGTTGCAGCTCCTGGCAAGCAAAACGAATTCTGACTCAGGTAACAGCGTTACAGAAGCAATAATAAGCAGAGTAATAATAATCACCTGCAATGGAGAATGCAGCAGAAGTATACAGCTGCAATACATAAAGGTACGCAAAAAGATCAGCAACAGCAACAGTTGCAACAGCAGCCAAGGAAAACTGAGCAGAAATCACAGTACCAATACAGTCAACAACAGTCGAAATGTTAACAGTAATATAAAAGTAATATTAGCAGACATAGCAAGTGAGACAGAAATAATAATGACAGTTTATAATACTAAAGCAGCAACAGCAAATAGCAGCTGCCCAATCAACAACGGTAAAAGCAACAGCGATAGCAACAGAAGCGCCAGCATCAACATGTATAAATACAGCAAAAGCCGCTGCATAAGCTACAAGAATAACAGCAGCAATATTAATAATATTAATAACAATTAGCAATATTAATAACAACAGCAACAGTAACTGCAGTAACTGCAACAATATGTATAATAACAGCAACACATACAACTACAGTTACAGAAAAAGTAACATAGGCAACATAAGCAACATCAACATGAATAACAGCAGCAACCGTTATAATAACTTTACAGCAACAGTAACAGTAGCAACAACAGGAACAGTCACATGACCAACAACATTAACTGCATATGCAACAGCAGCATGAGAAACAATTGTGGCACCAGCAAGAAGAGATGCATAAAATGTGTGCTACAAATAATATATAGAAGCAGCAACAATAATATATAATAACATCAACAGCAGTTACATAAGTAACAAGTATAACAACAGCAACATGAATAACAACAGCAACAGTAATATTAACTAACGTTAACATCAACAGTACTAGTAACAGTAACAACAACAGAAACAGTCAGGAACATTAACAGAAACAGCAACTGCGTAAACAACAGCAGCATGCGCCACAGAGCTGCAATAGCAAAACCAGATGAATAAAATGTATACTACAAACAATATTTAGTAATAACAGCAACATCAGCTGCACAAGTAACAAGAATAACAACAGCAACAGTAATATTAAAGTTAACAGCAACAGTTCTAGTAACAGTAACAACAACAGGAACAGTCACATTAACAGCAACTGCATAAGCAACAGCATACGCATTAGCAGCATTGGCAAAAGTATCTGCATAACCTAGAGGAGATACATCAAATGTATGCTACCAAGAATATAAAGTACCACCAACAACAGTAACAGCAACTGCAATATCAACAGCAACTACAACATCAAGAGCAATAGCAACAGTAACATTGGCAGCAACATCAATTGTAGCAGAAATACAAAAAGTAGTAGACATAACAGCAACAGTATATCATTCAACAGATGCAGCAACAGCAACAATTGCACCAGTCAAAGGAAGTAACAAACGCAATATATATGTATATATAGCCCTGCAGAGCAACAGCAACAACAACAATAACTAGAGTCGTAGCAGCTGTTAATTTGGTGTCTGCTCGAAAGTTAACTCTTCGCTGGGGCCACAGAGCTTGCGGCGAAAAGTTGAAGCAAAATGAAGATTTATACGTCTGGCAAGCGGAACTCATAGACAGCAGCGCCATGCATAGTGATAGTCCGTCTATCCGTCTATCTGTCCGCCGGTCTGTCTGTCTCTCAGACTTGGCTTCGCTGTTCCATGATCACGTGTCTCGTTGCAATTTCCGCACCGGATATTTGCTTGGCCTTATGTGAGTAGATGAGGCAAACTAAGTGCCAACTTGGCACTAATTTGTTGCACAAACTTCCAACAATGCCACACACTCACGCACACACACACACACACACACTACTCAGAGGCTCGCCTCATTATTGAAAGCGATTTTAAAAGCATTCGAAATGCAGCTCGAACCCTGGAAATACGATCTCTCTCACTGTTTCAGGCTGATGTACGCCGTAGCATTTATGATGGACTTAGACACAGTCTCCAGCCATAACTTACCCAGCTGCTTGGCCTGGTCTGGACTCTATTTGTGTTAATGAACAGCACGGCAGCAACTGAAGCTGTTGTCTAGCATGTGTCTGAGTTCTCTGCCCATTACGTAGTGAATTATTGTGTGCGAGAGTGTGTGTGTCTGGCTGGCCATGTCTATGGCCTATGCCCATGCCCAGCTGTCAATTTGCGGGCAGTCAGACACTTGGACAGCCGGACAGTCAAATGGACAATGGACAACGTCAACTGTTCCCTCAGCTACTGACTTTTGACAGTCGCTTGCTTGTTTGGCCCATTTTAATTACATTTCGGAAAGGCCATCTCTATGTAAATTGAGTATTTGCTGCTCATCCTTTTCTTTTTGTTTTTGGGTTTGTTTCGCATTTTAAAGCTGCAACATAGTCTGCAGCTGGTATTAAAAGAATACCAAAAATGTTTCCTTTTATGCGCACATAAATTTTCTTATCTCTTTTGCTGAGTTGAGCTGCGTGCTCTTTTCATTTTTTTTTTTTTCTTAGCCATATCTCACATTTTACCGTCTAAAAATTTCCACGTCAGTTAACTAACGAGCCTTTTATAACACACACACACACAGATATGAGCATGTCTGGCGTAGAGCTTACACACACATACGCACACACACTCGCACATTCGTAGTTATGAATGGTCCGAAGCTGGCAACTATGTCAGCTTTTGAGCAAATGCACATCTGATAAGCAGTTGAATACTTCAAATGTGCTAGACAAACATTTTTCATAATTATAAGCAGATTGCAATCAAGTGTATTGAATTCATTCAAAAAGCTGTTAAGTTTATTTGAAAACCATGAACTGGTCTGTAAGTCCAACAGTTTCCAGATAACATTTTAATTTGAGTTGATTCACTGTCAATTTACAGTCACTATTATTAAACGGTGTCTGAATCAGTTCCATTAATCCACCATGTGCCTTACCTAACTTACTGTGCTATTCGATTGTGCATAGTCCAAATGAAATTTTCCATTACTACATTTGAAATAGAAATGTTAACTAATCTCTTTTAACTATCTGATCATTTTCTATAAAAGATAAAATGCAGAATTAGGTATTCGGCAATAAGAGAAAGTGTTGTTTATCTATAAATGAATTAGTTCCCTTAATAGATGTGTTCTCATCTGATTCCATACTGTTTTGAATTCACTTTGCTAATCGGATTTTGACTTTTAGTTGTATATTCCACTATCTATAGAAAGAAATTACGCTTTGAGCTTCCGAGTTAAGAGTTCACTTAACCCCAACCAGTGTTGCTTAACCACCTAAAGGCGACAGTCCATATTCAGTGTTGGTTAACTGAATAAGAAATGCCTCTGTTCTTATTTCATTCAACAATGCCTTTATTCTTGTCTTTAACTATACAATCTTGAATACTTATATTTTTATTTTATTTAACACTGTCTTTAAATCCTAATCAGCTCTAAGTAACTTTTATATGATATTAGTTTCGATAATACATTTGATCTTATTTCATTCAACAATGCCTTTTAAGTGTGCATTCTATTTTTTATTAAGAGTGGTTGCACAGGCAGTGTTGATTAATTGCACATGAATCTTGAATGTATATGTTTTTATTTTATTAAACACTGCCATTAAGTCCATTTATCTCATCAGATTTAAGCTTGCAATTGTTTTATGAAGTGTCTAGTGTTGTTTAACTGCAAATAAATCACTATCGTTAAAATATCTGATCTTATTTCATTCTACAATGCTTTAAATCCATTAACTAATCGTCTTTCTAATTTCCGTAATTTATTAAATTTTCAATAAGGAGTAAAGTGAAGCTTTTCTCATCCAGTGTTGGTTAACTGAGTGTTAATCCGAATTGCCAATATACTAATATCTGAGGGCATCCACAGTTTTGTTTATTTTGTTTGCCCCTGCTTAAAATCCACTTAGCTAATCGACATCTTCTTTCAAAATTACATTACGTCCATGCTATCAGGTCGAGCATCTACTTACAATTACGAGCACACATCGATATAATGAGCCGAGCCAACGGAATGGTTTGATTTTACGGCTCATACAGTGTATGTGTGTGTGCATACATACTCGTCTGTATTTGTTTTTGGGCACAATCTAATAAAAGCTTTTGCGACTTTTGATGATACCCAAAAAAGGATTTGAAATTTAATGAATTTCTTGTTTTTCGTTTTTCCCTTTTTGTTGTTTTGCTTTTTTACGCTCGCCTGCGTGGCGCATAAAAGACGAAGACATTCGGCTCATTTGTTGCGGGCGGCTGGGTGGCACTTTGGCTTGTGCTTATTTTGATGTGCGGCGGCAAAAGGCGTGAAATACGCCCACGTACACAGACACGCACACACTCACACATACACGCACACAGCACTTTGCATAAAATGTCATGCGAGCAAAAGCCCAAAAAGGTTTTATGTCAAATTGAAAGACGGCAGAGCAACTAAAACTTGCCAAGTTTGTATAGATGTGTGTGTGTGTGCGGGTGTGGGCTGAACTCAAAATGCATGACTCGTCATGGCAGCAGGAATCAGGCTCTAAATAATTTAGCAACCGGGCGAGCAATAAAATTCGAACCGAAATGTCATACGCATGCATTTGCATATGATTTAGCCGGAAGATGGGAATGCAATGCCATGTCCTTATGTCAGTTGTTGTTATACTCGTCGTCGTCGTTGTTGTTGTTGTTGCATGGCTGTAAACGCGCAGTGGAAAATGCCCGTGAAATTGCTGGCAGCGGCAAATCAGCAGCTGCAACAGTGGCTGTTGCCTCTCACTCGCACAACACAGCATACGCACCGTCTCGCTTTGGCAATAAATTCACAATATAATTGTGTATATCGCATACAGAATGTGTGTGGGTGTGAGAGTGGACATAAGCACATATATCTTCTCGTATTTTGCGCAATTCGCCTGACCAAATTACGACTTATTTGCGCAAATTGCATTTCGCCAACTTTTGTCAACATTAATTTGTTTAGAAATTAAATTTGATGATTCAACAACAAATTTGGCCGCATTGTGAATCGTCCGCATTGTTAAGCACTTTAAGCATATGGCATAAATTTCCATTAGCCGATCCCAGAACGGATGCAGACAATGCAGCCGCATCCGCAGGCAAAGGGCAAATTCTATGCGAAGCTGTAAACATAATTTCATTAATGTTGAAGCCACACAAACTGCAATCGCTCACAAGTGTTTAGCTGTGTGTGTGGGTGTGTGTGTGAGTGTGTGTGTGTAAAGGTAACTAATGAACTGCATATCGAAGAGCATGCATAATGAAGCTATAGAAAATGGGAAATAATTTGATGAAAATTGGGAGAAAATTTGTTATATTTACATTTAATTTTGGAGCAGGCAACTAAATTGTTCAATAATTTAGTAGGTTACAAATCGTTAGAAATTCGTTTCTTTTAATTAAATTATGCATTTATTATATTTTAATTAAATTATAAAATGACTCTACAGTAACAAGTGTGTGTGTGTATGAGCTGAATATTTTCATGTTTTCATAAAAATAAAAGTTGAAAAAGTTTCATAACAGAAGTTCACATCATTTATTAAATCTGTAATTGCTTGTATTACTACCATGAATAACGGCAAGTTCTCAGCTTGCAATATTCAATTGTTTGAAACACGTACAACACAGAGTTTAAGCTGTCGATTGTGTACTATAAAGTTTTTCATATTCACAAGCAGCAGTTGGGATTCTCTTTGAGTCGCTTGATTTTCGCTCCCAACTCCAATTGTTGTTTATGCGTTCAAAAGCGTTTCTGTAATTGACACCCACTCAGGCACAGACGCACACACACACACAGAGAGTGAGCAGAATATCGTATTATGGCCAATATGTGGAGTTAACTAGACAACATTTACGTCCCAATAGCTGCTGCATCAAGAATAGCAACAACAGCAACAACTGCAGCTGCAGCAGCAGCCGAAACTCTGTGTATATTTGCAACAACAAAATTCCAGCGTGTCTGCATATTTGAGACTGATCATTTGAAACGCTGTATGGCAGACAGCAGAGAAATGCATAAGCCAACAACATGGGCAGCCGCCCGCCTGCCCACACATCGTATGCTAATGCCGAACGAGGCGCCCACAGTTTCCGCATAACCGTTATAATATGTCCACTTGAGCCAACCCCGTATTAAGCTTCAACTTTTGCCTGCAGCTCCAGCAATCTAATCATCATCAGCATCGATTGTCCACGTTCGCCACGTCCATGCCCTGTGCCACATATTGACCAAAGCCTTCACTCAGCTCTTTCTCTCGCAATCCGTCTCTCTCACTCTTTCTCCGTCTCTGTCGCTGTTTCCCTCTCTCTTCGACTCCTTTTCTGTCAGTTTTGATAAATTTATGCACTTTATTTGTCCTGCCGCATGTCGCGTTGATTTTTGCGCAATCCTTTTGCACATTTTTGATATGTCATTTGCATGCAAAACTAACTGAGCGCCCAGCTCCAAGCACCCATCTCATATCATCAACTATACATGTGGAACTACAGTTTTTGGTTATTATATCCAGTAACCAATGAAACTTTAAAAGTGGGTATACTAAAGGTATCTACAAGATACAAATATACTGCAACTATATATCTTATGATGGTAGATAGAATTCGTGAGAAACTGAGAACTGGGAATATAAATAATGTTAAAAGATATATGTATGTATTAGTCTGATCTGAATTCAATTTCTTCTAAGGTAGGTATAAAGTGATGTCATATTCGTGAAAAAAATACTTTTCGATTTGAAAGTTAAACAGAAATATTTTTCTGCAATTAACATTGATATCTTGACAGAACGTAGATTAGCAAAAGCAAAAATATCGATCATTAACAAAAGCATTAAGAAATATCTTTGATTACCAAAAGTATCTATCAGATACATACGCTTTTCCTCTAATCTTTCTTTGTTTATCAAAAATATCTATCAGATAAAACCCCATTTTCGCTAATCAAAAACTATCTTTGTTTACTAAAGTATTTATCAGATACATACGCATTTTCGTTAATCAAAAGCTATAATTTTTTACCGAAAGTATCTATCAGATACATTCGCATTTTTTGGAAAATAATACCATATTTTTGCCATACCAAATACATCTAAGCAAACAGATATCACGTTATTTATCTTGCCAAATTATCTGTACAGTTCACAATTATTTGAAGGAACGAAACAGTTTCCAAAGTAGATGGCAGTTCCGCATGACCACATGACCATTTGTGGTTACAAAAGTATCTCTGGGCCATGGAAGTATTTGTTGCAAACTTATAGAGCATAATAGGTTCGATTTAACTTTTTGGATGCCTTCAGCTTCTGCAGTGTTGTGCGGGACACTTGGGTCTGGTTTTTGGTTTTGTTGTGCACTTTGCGGCTTGTACATGTCCCTTGACTGCATTTGACTCTGGGCTCTGCTGGTCATTGTTTACAGCTGCCTTAGAGCTCAGTGTAAGCTGAGCAACTGTAGCCGTCCAGAAGAGGGGCTCGAGTCCAGCTGGTCTTTGCAAGAACATGTCTGAAAAGTATTGTGTGTGGGTGTCCCATGCAGCTGCAGCTTGTGCCAGTAATAAACAATTCTAATAACAATTTTTTGGTGTGAAAGTCATGTGTTTGTGTGAGTGTGTGGATGGGAGTGTGTGTGAGTGTGGGAATATTGGGGGTGTCGGCCGTTACGCATACGGGCAAAAAATTTGCATATTTGATTATTTTATATGGCATTTGAAAAGCAATTTATATTCATGAATTTGCAAATTAGCAAACGTGCGCCGGCCTCATCAAACTTTAATCATTAAATTTACATTTTGAAAGAATCTTTAAAGCTGTTTTGGGAAGCATTTTTCTCAGCTCAGTGGCTGTCAAACTGTGAGCTATTTAAGTCACAGTCTCTCTCCCTCTCTCTCTCTCTCTCTCTCTCTCTCTCTCCCTCTATGTCTTATTCACTGTTCTCATTGTCATGGCTTTGCTATCTTTTACTTTTCTCATCGATAATTGCTGCACATTTTTGGCAGTTTATGTGGCAAGTCTGCAGCGAAAGTTTGCCACGCGTGTGTCAATTATGCAACAGCTGCGGGCCAAGTTAAACAAATAATAAAGTTTCTAATTATAAGCATTGCCAAGGCAAAGTTGAGCTCAGTTCCTTTTGGCTACACTCACAGTTGATAGCAATCAACTTGAGAGATGACTTCTTCTCCGTGCTGCAGCTGCTCAACTTTGAGCATTGCGTGCGTCTGCCCTCTGGCGTGTGCGTGCAACTCGCTCGAGTCTATGTGTGTGTTTGTGTGTGTGTATGTGTGTCAATGAAATTAGTGGTAGCAAGCACAAGCCAGACTAAGAACAGTCCAACGGAAGTACTAGTACTCTGCCGCCTTGTCTGTTTGACATTTACATTTGACACCAAGTTCAAACCCCAGACCTGGCATAAAAATTTGTCTGCTGCTGGTAATCAGTAAGCAGCTCGTAAAAGTTCTCCGCCAATTCAACTGTCTATTTCCTGTGGCCGAAGAAGTTTCACAACTATGCCGAAGCACGCAGCCGGCAAAGATCGAACTGCTTGCAGGATATCATAAAAGTTCTGCAACTGAAATAATAATATTTATTTTTATGGGATGAGTTCTTAATTTTATTAATTTTTTATGTCCATGATAGGTTGTTTCCTTACTATTTCCGCCCCACACTGTATACATTATCGAAAAACGAGGAATTTTTAAAATGATTAAGAGTTTTATAATATTTCAAACAGAACAAATTTATCCACTCTTAGCTGCTTCAACTACAGTTAAACGATGTGCGCTGAAAGCAGCTAAGGAGTAACTTTATATAAGAAATGTATTTGTAAGTACCGCTATAGTACGATCAGATCAGAATTATTTCAAACAGTCGATAACTCTTCCAGTTATATTATCGATTCACCCTTCATTTTCATTTAGTTTATTTAAACTAATTTTCATTCTTCCAAATTCCTTACTTTCATATATATTGTATATAGTTTTAATTTGTCATATTTTGAATATTGAAAATATCGCAACATTCTTTCAAATGAAGTTCAGTTGCAAATATAACAAATATTTGAAACAGTTTAAACAAATTGTTTTTTGAATTTCGCATTTCTCTTACACTTCTCCACACATAGATTCAAATGCATGCATTCTATTATATTCTAAGCATCACAATTATGATTAAATTGCGTTTGAATTGTCTGCTGCTGCTTTAGGCTCGAAAAGAGGTATGACGATGCATCTAGGCAAGCTGGAGACTTGAATATTTTTTTTTTTGGGTCCGTGTATAGCAGGTCAAGTTTACTTCGTATGATCAATAACTATTTTTGTTGTAATGTTATCGATTTTAAACTTATCGAAAAATGGTTTAAAAATTATATCTCCTACACATTTAGACCTATCAAATTTTACATATAGAATTATGTGAATTTTATGCAGTTTCAATTTTTGTTACATTTTGGATACCGGTTGGTTTTACTAATTACCTTCGTTTTTAAGGCCTGGTTTGTACATCGTTTGAGATAGAGGTTTCAAATTTAATCAATAGACCAGAAAGAAGAAGAGCTGAAAAAGAGTTAAGGATCTGAGGAGGAGATGTTAATTTGCATATGTATGCAGAAGAAGCTAACTGATGCTCCATTAGTTTAGCTTACGCTAACTCAGAGAGAGGCTTAACAGTTGAGCACGACTTCGAGTGGTAGCCTCGCTGCCGCATATAAAGGCAGCTGAAAATCAGGAGAGCTGCTTCTTGCAGCAGCAGCAGCAGTAGCAGCAGAAAGTGCGCTGATTGGTCGCCTAATGATCGAGTGTGAAGACTGACTCAGAAAGAGGCTAAAGAGTTGAGTCTGACTTGAGTGGAGCTGTCGCTGTCCTATATAAAGGCAAGCCTGCTGCAGCGCAGCTTCAGTCGCATTCTTCATTTCTTGGTGGTCAGTCGTCCAGTGCAGCGCGGTGCTTATCTTCTTCTTCTGTCTGTTGGTAAGTATTACAATTGTTAAGTATGTTAAGTGAAAATGTATATGTTATACTTTTAATGTTTATTTAATGTAAATATAATGTATTTTAAATTCAAATATTATTAATTATATAACGATCATTAAGAATAACTATCATTTAGCGAAAGCAAAGGAAGTCTTGATATGTACAAAATCAAGGACTTTAGCAGTCCGTATCTGCGTTAAGGCTATTTTTTAGTCAGGCAGGCCCGAGTAGCACTTCGACTTCCCCTCTAACTCAGAGTTTTTTTTTTAAATATAACTGTGTTTTTAGAAATTTATAGTTAGGTATATAATTTGTATATATTAATTACAAAACATAATTAATTCGTGTAATGCATAGAGACTACGTAATCTTTTGATTTTGGATGCCACACCCCATTTACTTCACAGGGCACAGGGTATTTCCTAGTCGACCTGTCTTGACTAGAGCACTCTTGTTATAATATAAAATTAATCGAAAAATCGAAAAATGTATAGGCTTACACTAGTTTGTGCTTAAGAAAAAAAATTTTTTTTTGGATAGACTATTTAAAATTTGATTAAGGGTTAAGAAGTGAAACTTTAAAACATTAAAAAGTGAAACTTTAAAACTGTTGTATATTAAATTGACATAGATCTTTTTTTTTTTAAGTGTGTGTGTGAGCAATGTTATAAAGATATGAGAGTAAACTGATGTGAGCTAGATGAATGAATGATTATGATTATGTATACCTCCGTGATTTATATATATCTATTCGTAGATACAAGGTACGCTTATTCTTAACAACAACAAGTGGGGTTCAGGGTATCAGTCGGTTACCCGCTCGTAGAACTTTCTTACTTGTTTTTGATCAATATTACGCCCAATCTTGTCTGATGAAAACTTTGTTACATTGAACATCATTCTATTAGCAATTACTTCGTATATCGTATAGAATTACATTGAAACTCAGCTTCATGGAGTTTGCTGTAGACTTTCACTAGAAACTGGGCTTTTGAAATTAACTGCCATTAAGCCGTGAAAGTCATGGCTTGATTTTCAAACACGGCACCCCACCGAAGGAAAACCACTTAAGTGTATATAGACAACACTTTACTTACAGTTGTCACGTACTTGAACTTTGCTTGTTTTCAGGGCAAGCCCTAGTCAAGGTGATCTCCAACCAACACACACACACGCAGTCACTTACTCCCACAAAAACTCATGCTGCTTACGCCGGAGGCCACACACTTGCACACATTCTGAGTTATTTTCTGCTTACAAGATTTTGCTTAAGTGTTTTTTAGCAGCATTACGTTACTTACTCCTTATTTCCTGTTCTTGATGCACCGCCCGCCTTACTTTGCTGGCTTTGCCGTATTCCAAGTAGAGCACATTACAATTGCCCAGGGCCATGAAACTTTTCAAGTGTTAACGAGTTTTGTTGCACACATGTGTCGATTGCATACGTAGTGCACTTCACTAGAAAACTTGCACGACATTTCACCAACAGCAACAGCAACAGCAACAACAAGAACAACAGCTACGTTGACGATATATGGTAACGTGAAGCGAAGCTCTCCTGTTTTGCAAGAGCATAGAATTTGATTTCGAGCAAAAACAATTTGCATCTTAATTGCATGGCAAGCAGAAGAAAATATAGGAAAGATGTAAACAGGTCGGTCAGAAGAGCTACTTCTACAATTTTGATAACGAAATGGGAGAAAGTGAATGAGAGTGAAGAAAAACGATAAGAGAGAGAAAGAGAATATAACTTTTAGCAATAAAGGAGCTATGCTGAAGCATGAAGTCCTAACTTGTATTTTTGAGAATCACATAGTAATGCGATATTTGTTTTTCACAATGGAGATGGAAATGTTTTTGTTTTGAGCTTGGTATAACGTGGTATACATACAACTCAAATACATACATAAATATAAATATGCAATATGAACACATGGTAATATATACATATCCAAACAATCCAATCTAGCACAATTGAAAATTGGGCAGTAATTATAATACGGGAACAAACATAAATGCAAAAATTCAGCAAAACACGAGGGCATGTGTGCATATACTCATATACATCCACATATATATTCTATTCACACAGACATTTATTATTTGCAAAGCAGTTTTATATTGAAATAAAAAGTAAATTTTTTAATTGTAATATACATTTTTGCAGCTTCTAGTTATTTTCTAATATTGTTTGTAGAGTGAATGTGGGAAAACCTACCTCAAATATTTTGCAATTATTCTAGTTCAGCTTTATTAAAATTGATTTTCATGTGCATGTTCTCTGTGCTGGGATATCGAAATTCCTTGTTGCTTTCACTCTCAGCTGGCTTGTCTGTTCCGCTCATGTTGCTGCGCATAGGCACACAGCATATCCTTACATATCATGTCGTATCATATATCTTTTTTTCCTCATACTTTTTTGTCTCTTACAAATTATGCTCGTATAAATTTTTATAAAACATTTCTGGCGCTGCCATTTTATTTTATGTTTCTTTTTGTTACAACTGCGTCTCATACACTCACTTACACCCGCACATTCAACGCACACTCACACACACTCACACACACCCACACACACTCGCGCCCATTTACCCAACTGCCTTACATTTTGCTGCGCACAAAAGTAGGCAACAAAATGGGCGCGAGGCGAAACGAGTTTTGTGTCTGCAGCAAAAACTGGAGAGCAATTCACACTTGAAAAGTTTCTACATGCGTTTTTAAGTCCGACACAAAGAAGACCCAACTATTTTATACATGAATATACATATATAATTTTTCCATTTTAGTAATTTTAGACAGTCTGTTCAGTTTAACCCTTTGGAAAATAAAAAACTGGAGGGAAAATGTTTTAGAATGGAATGTTTTCACAGAGACTTAGGGATTTTTATAGTCACCGCAATATCTAATCCATTCGCTGAAAGAATACAATTTGGGATGAAAGGAATATTAAATATTTAATAAATTAAAAATGTTCTCAGGTCATCAATACCCGAAATAAATCGGTTAAATTTATTATAAATGTGAAAAATATGTTAAATATGTTAGTTGTATTTTATTTTTTTTATAAAAATACCCAACCTTGGTTCATTAATGCGCATTTCGGCGTGTTAATGTGTGTGAATATGAAGCTGATGTCTGCCTCCGAAACAGCTGCAAACCCAGCGCCCATTGCCATTTGTGCGTGCATAATGTTAGGTCGGAGACGCTGCCCCATAAAAAAGGGTTCGCACTTAGGAATTTGTATGAGAGTGATTATGTGAGTGTGAGTGCGAGTGGGAGTGGGTGACCGTATGTGTGTGCCTGTGGGTGTTTGTTTGGCTGTGTGCGAGCTTGTGTATGTTTATGTTTATGCCAGTTTAATGTGGCACTTTGGATGCCTTTTGCCAGTTTATTTTTCGTGCCGGGGCAATCTAACTAATTTAATATGCATAAATGCTAGCACATGTTTCATAAATGGCATTTTAAAGCCGCACGAAATGGGTTTATTATGTAGGCAGCTCACTCACCACATTTCGCATACAATATGAATTTCTATTAATGCTTTTTGCGCTGACTTTGTCAGGCTCAACAGCTCTCAGCGTGACTGTCTGTGTGTCTGTCAGACTGTTGTAATACAACATATAATTTCCGCACATGCACAGCTGTATACGTGCAGCAGCAGGCATTCAAACACACACGCACACACACACACAGGCTAAAATATTTGCATGCAATAGCAAAGGGGAAGTCAGCAAAAAACTGTTGCATTCTTTTGCGGGCAGTCGAAAATCTCACACAGCTACACACAATGAACTCGCATTTAATGTCATAATTAAACAGAACACCACGCCATGGCAATTGTCAAAGTGCTGTAGATAAGCCAAAGCAGTGACTCCGTACCCCACCACACCCCACCTTGTACTCCTTCCGTTTTGGCCACTTTCGGAATGTTTGTTGGACAAAATGAACGACACTTAGACGCGCCGCAACCAACAGCCAACAGCTGTTTAAACCCTTTAGCGCATAATGTGCTCACTACCCACAGCCAATGCCACGGCGAACTGAGACCCCACACACCCCGCCCCGTTGGGCTTATGATGCCAGCTTAACTGGAAACAATGACTGGCCCCATCCGCCTCCGTGCCTCAATGTCTACTTGTTAAGCTTGCGGCTGGCATTTTTATCTGTCTGTTGTCTTTGTCTTTGTCGTCATTGTCATTGTCACAATAGCCAGAAATTTGTGCTCACATATACACACACTCACACTCACATACACACAGAAAGAGACACACGCACACTCACACTGTTTGATTACAAATTTTTGCGTTTTGTCAAATTGATTTGTCTACAGGCAGCACGTAGATGGCTTTCCCCTGCTGCGCTCTTCTATTTCCCTCGGCCGACTCTGTGCTACCAATTTACATTTTGACGCGCTTGACGCTTTGAATTGCGCGGCACGTTTGCTGCCTATTTGAATTACGAGTTTGTCAATAGAATCGCACGCGCTGTGCCCGCTTCTTGCTTTCGGCCATCTCAAATAAATGTCAATAAACATCACAGCCACTTGTGACAGCAGCAAATGCTGAAAAGCACCCAACAGCTCGAGTGTTGAGAGCTATTTTGAGCTGCTTCAAGATATGTCGATATATTGCTTTGAGGGGGCTTGAAAAATATTTTCATTTTAAACATTAAAGAATAATATATGTTTATAATATATTTATATATATTCAGATATGTGTATCTTTAAATATCTATTAGTCGTTATTTAAAGAACCTTCAAATATTTAAAAAGAAATATTAGATTAGTAATATATTATGATTTGTATGTTATAAATGTGTAATAATAATATTTAATCTGTAAAACATTTTTAACTAATGTATATTTATTAAACTATGTAATATTATTAGGGATAATTTTTGTTAAATTTTTATCAGCAAGCTAAATGTATACAATTTGATATAATTTTAAATTAAGGTTTTGCTTTTATCTACAACATTTATTTGCTATTAATATCAGATTATTTTATTTATTTTATTGTATATAATGTATTTTATATTATGTATAAATAAATACTTTTTATCTTCATTTAATTTCCAGGTAAACTTTTTAATTACTTTTGCTTTTCAAAATATTATTTTATTTTGAGTAATACTTTTAGAATTTAGACTCACTGTATCATACTTACAACCATTTCAAACAAAAATTATTATTTTTTTAAATATATAAAATAGTGAATTTTAACAAAGGCCGATTAAACACGATATCGAACAGTAGTTATCAAATCATATGTCTTACGTCTCTGGAGCTAGACTGTAAATGTGTTTGATTGTATGAAGAGATTAAAGTGCGTATATTTTTGGGAGCGAGGATCAGATGTGGTTCAGGGTCTCTCAGAGTTAGCCACTCTCGACTGTAACCGTATCACTTGTTCCAGTTTCTATTTCCATTCAAGCTTTAAAACATTTTGCTAGCACACTTTCATTTCCTAAAGTGTCCTTCACGCACAGTTACGTCTATCACAGCTGCATAAATGAACTTAACATGGCCAAATCGCCCCTTAGCCCGCACTAACAATTTATGGCAATGGCTGCATTTGCTGAACAGTTGGCAACACACTTACAGCACTTGGGCCGGGGATGTGTTTCGCAATATGGCTGCCATTCCAGGGGCCGAGCAGCGGCAATAAAAAAAATTATAAAATAATATTAACAATCTAGAAACAACTATGGCCGAGCTGGCAGGCATTTTGCACCGCGCCACGAACCAGACTCAACAAAGTGTATAAAGTGTAGCCATCTAAAAAATTAACAAATAAAAGAAAAACCAAAATATAAAAGAAAAAGAAAGTGGCATTTTACGTTAATGGTTATGTGGGAGCAGTCGCTGCGACCTGCGAGTTGCGACCTGCGAGCAGCGACCTGCTGCGGTATGTGGGAACTGTAGAGCAGCTTAAAGGCTAAAGCTGCAAACTGCAAACTGCAAATAGCAACAAATGGCCGGCAGGTAATAAAGGCAAAGACCAGGACTGCATTTAAGCAGCAGCAGCAATTAAGGCCCTCAACTAATTGTATGGCAACAGCGTTGACTCCCTCTCTCTTCCTCTTGGTCATAACTTAATTTTGTTTTTCAGTGTTTCCTCGTTGCGAGCCTAAACTTGACTGTGCGCAACTATAGGACAAGCTGAACAAATTTCTAGTCCAGCTATTTTTAAAGATGCCAAAATGTATGCAATTAACGGAAGGAGGCGTGGCTCATGATAAGATAGTTTATACGTTGATTCGATCACAGAGCACTGATTACGTACATATACTTATATAGCTGATATCCCTCAATGGATCCAAGAGCTCAAGCTTGAGTCAGCAACAATGCCGTGGACAATGCTTCGCGATATAACGATCAGCACAGGGTATAAGACTGGCTTAAACTTAAAATTTTGAAATAAACTATATTCATTTAGTTATCACAGTAATTGCATAATTTAAAATTTTAGCTTAAAAAAAATTATATTATTATTTTTATTTGAGTGTTAAATCCCTGTTACTCAAATTTTAATCTTAACAACACAATTGATTAAGTGTAATATTTCGATAGATTGATATTGCAATTAATTAAAAATCAAAGTTAAAATCTTTATATAATAAGTAGATAATCTACTTTAAGGGCACGTATTTAATATTTAGTTTGAGCATTGTAACGGATTCTCAACACTTTTATTAATTCTTAAAACAATGGATCCTTAATAGAACAAGAATTTAATTCCTTATTGTATTAAGTCAAAAGAAAATTTTCATAAATATTTCATTTAAAAATATGAAAAACTAAATAGAGCGTGTTTCTGCATTTAATTCGTTCTCGCATAGAAGAAAACACAAATTGGGGAGCTAATACATTTGTGGTTAGCTCTTAGCACACGTCGTGCAACTAGACAGGCGGGTGGGAGAGGACGTATGCGATTTCGTAGAGCTTTCTGCGTCGCTGCCCCATTGCTGTCGTAAAGCCTCATTTTGTTTAGGTGGTGAGTCATGTGACACGGAGCACACAGCTCAGTTAGCTGGGGCAGCCGAAGAGATGAATGGACGGGGATGGAGACAAAAGAGCCAGGCAAACATACATAAAAAACTTTTATAATAAAATTATTTGTTTGGGCCCAAATAGACAAGTTTTCAGCCATACATTTCATTTGTGCGAAATGTCACTCTGGGGCATACTTTTGCCCAACAACCGAACAACTGAGCAACGACAGCAACGACAATAGCAACAGCATCAGCAGCAGCAGCAAGGACACATGTTTTGGCAAATCTGCAAGTGAGCTTCAGGCTCGCAGGATTGCCAGCCGTAGAGGCAGTCGTCTACCCGTCAATGCCAGATCTCTGGCAATTAAACATGGGCTGGCTAAACATTTGCATTTAAGTGAAAAAATGCAAAGTAAAAAATTAAATGGATATAAAAATGCATTGCATTTCTGTTGGCGCTTTTCATTAGCCAGGCCCCCAAGGAGCAACAGCAGCAGCTGCTCCTTCGGCTCCTGCTGTTGTCTGGCACCCAAAGTGACTTTCAATGTAAACGTCAGCGCTTTGTGTTGTTGACATTTGTGCGCCCAGACGACAACGACGTCGGTGAGGACGACGGCAACGGCAACGGCAACAACATAGACAACGACAACAACAACGACGTCGACGTCGACGTTGAGGGCAACAATTTGCGATAAACATCTCAGCGGCATGCAAATCCCTTTTAGGAATGCCACCAGGCGCAGAAGTACACTTCACCATTCGAGAGGCGCGGCACAAAGCAAAAGTAGCTGCAGCTGCATGCTCGATGCGGCATCCTTTTCGAGTCGGCATTAACCAACACTGGCAGCATTAACATCAACTTCAGATTTCACTTGAATTGAGTAGACAGTCGAGGCATAAGCTCCGCCCAGGAAAGCATAGCTAAATGCATCAGCTATCAAATTAAATATATATACAAATATAAGCATATATATGGAATCACTGCAAGAGATCACAAATGATTGAAGATACTTCAGAGTATCTGCCTTAAGCCTCACTTAAAGATACTTCTATGTAACTACAATGTTAGTGAGGGTATATTAACAGCAGGAGTCAACTGTCTCGTATTGGGATTATGAGGTTAATTTCGGGAGCACCCCAGCTTATACTGAGGAAATATCTAAGTCCAGAAGATCGTATATATTTTAATCTGCCCTTCAACCATCAAATGCATCTACAAAGCATCTGGCACCTGACAAGAATATCTCAAATGACTCGAAAATTTGAACATTACTGTCAATGCAAGCAAATGCCAATCATATACACTTTATGAGGAGACGCATGCCTGGGGTTTTTCTCATCTCGGAATTACACTCGACTGACAACGAACCTGTCAAAAACACTAAAACTCAAATACAATTAAGAACAGGACGCAGATAATGTTTTGGTAGCAGGACTCAATACTAGAAGCGGAGGAGTCCATTACATATTTGTTTTTATTTACTTATCATTTTTTTTATTTATATTTATTATTTTAATTGACTTTAATTTATTTCAAAGTAGTCAATTTGTGAATATTTTGAATAATTCAGAGTAGATCCACCTTAGCGCGATTTAATTACATGCCCATAATAAACTTCAAAATACCTTGGCCTCACCACCTCAACAAGAACTCATCAATATATTTCTACAAGCTGTACCCTAACAAACCTTTTAAAACACTGCTCCACAGAAAAAAACGTAACGGACTCTAGGATATTTACCTGTCAACATTTACTGTTTAAATTCACCTTATTTTATTTAAATTTATTACTCACCTTTTCATTAAACATATCCCTCTCTCTGTCGGGCAATCGTCGCGTCTTTCAAATTCCTTCCTTTGGGTCTGTGACTGCTGTGATCGCATTGAGCGGTGTTATTCGCTTTACTTTCACCATCTCAATGGATCTTACGATCTTGGAAGACGCAGCAGATCACTGAATAAGGGATCAGATCACAAGCAGAGACTTTGCTAAGTTAGGCCTGGTTATTTCAGAAATTTGTTTTAATGAGAAATGCCGAAAATAAAAAATTGGATCAATAACTGCAGCTACATGCAGTTGCTATATAAAATAGCAAAAGTTAATATTTTATCATTATATTATGAACATCTATTAGTAAGTGAAAAAAAAGTATTCATATATAACATATGTACAATTCATACATATAGATTCTGTATACTTCATATACATACAACCATTTGAACATAATATTTATATTTTTTTCTGTACATTGCATGGTTGACACTTTTGAATTAAATATAATAATCGAAATGATTTTTTTTCAATCGACAAATTCTGTAATAAATTTCATATTCTGAGTAATACGGGTCAAGATTGCTTGACCTCCGCAACGAATCACCGGTATAAATTTTGGAAATAGCGCCACATATCGCAAACGGATCTCGGGTGGAGACAATCTGAAAATGTAGCCGGTTTCCAAGCCGCAGTCTTAAATTCTGAGAAACTCGGATAGCGTGTCCGCGGTCGCTTGCTGGCCGACTGCTTTTTGTCTTTGTCTCCGAAATCGCTCTTCGGGCGCTCGGAGCACTCGGAATTCGTGGGTTGCTGGCTGGGAGTATTGGGTGGACAGTATGGCTTGGGCGCCTTGAGACGACGTTTGACCTGCGGTGATATCATCTCAATTTGGTTGGTAGGCTTCTTTTTTGGCACACAGTCCACCCAGTTGGCTTGGTAGGGTCGATCTAAACTCTTGCTAGGCTTGTATAAGCGCGTATCTAGGCGCGAATCACCGGAATTTTGGACCGTACCATCTGGTCTGTTGGGCACACTAGAACTCGAAAACGCTACGCGAGGCTTTGCCCTAAGCCCTATATCTGATTTGCAAGGCCGGACCTGCTTTCTATCCATGGTCTTCTCTATCCAGTAAGGATTTTTCTTAATAATTGGTACGTGAACTTTCGAGCTAACCATTCGACGAGTCGGTATCCTTTTCAAACATATTTTGGGCAGTCCCCTCAAAAAAGCCGTCGAGCTACTAAAATTTGTTAAACTCATGATGAAAAACGAAAATAATTTTCAAGTGCACACTAAAAGGCTCTATGAAACCCAACAGAATAATGATTTATTTCCTTCAAAAAAAACTCGACGTGGCTTTCCAGAGTGACAACAATAGCAGCGCAACCTGAAGTTTTCAGACAAATTTCAATTCTGTCATACATAATATATAATTTTTGAAATGGTATATTATGTATATCTAGTTTTGTAACATAAAAACCTTAAAATGTATTATTCTTTTTACATAAATATAAATAAGGTTAATAATTCTATTTTAGGCTAATTTCAGAAACTCTTAAATTTGAAAATAAAAATTTAATAAAGAATATTTTTAATGTTAAATTGCTATTGATTTATCTTACAAATGAATTTGTAAATAGAGATAATATATATTTCTAGTATGAAAATTTGAAACGTAAAGAAATAAAATGTGTTAAAAGGAATGTTTTTCTCTTTTCGTAAAAATATGAATAATGACAATAATATAGTTTAGTTATTGCATGCTAATTTTTACATTTAGTAACAAAAATTGAATAAGTAATATTTTTAATTTTTATTTTCTATGTTCCGACTTTTTATATAATATATAATTTATTTAAAAATCGAAGAAATTCAAGCTATCATAAACATATTTTAAATAAAATATGTATAATTAAATGAAAATAATAATAATGTTAATAATAAAATAAATTAGGTTTTTTTTTATCATAACAGATATATAAATAATGTTTATTAATATTGTTGTTTTATTAATACTTATTGATAAACTCATTAAAAGTAAAAAATACTTAAAATGCTAATGATAGAATCTAAGGCTTTTATTACATGTATTTAAGCGTTTGGTTTATTTATAACATTTAAATTTAATACAAAAAATTAAAAAAATTGATTTATTATGAAATCTTATAGTTCTTAAGGTTTTCATTATTTTTTGTGCATTTTTAACAGCTTTACAAATAATGGCGGGCACTAAAATAAATAGCAAAAAAAAATACAATACTTGAGTATACAACTGAGCTTTGTATTTGAAATGCATTCAGAAAGTTGATTCACAATTTGGGACCAGGACCTGCAAAACTGAAGTGCAAGGCAGCAAAGGGCACAGCTGAGGCTATTCTGGCAAAAGTTTCAACAGCAAACAATAAACAAAACGCACTAATTAATTAGTGAGTGGGCATTTTGTGCCCTCCGGGCCAATAGATGCTTGCCCGTTCACCAGCACGGCCAGCATGGCTTGGGTGCGAATTTTCTTTTTCGCCCATTTCCGTTTTCGCAAACAACAACTCTATGAGAAATTGTTTTTTCAAAAGGCGTGGATGGAGCTACTTTTTTCTGAACTGGTAGCTGCAATTTTTCGCTGGCCAAATTGGGCCCGGGGCAGCTGCCTTGAAATCGAAACGGCCAAAAGATTGCGCCACCAAATTGTTAACAGCAATTGACCCAATTTTATGGCCCTGCACTCATGCATATCTCGCACGAGCCGGAGTAGGGGCATGGCAGGGGAATACGGCGTAAAGGCGAAAACGGGCAGAGCCCGCTGAATGTCCAGCCAGCGCGTACAACATGGCGTATGCTTATTGGATTTTTTGTATTTTTTTACGGCCTTCCTCAGAATTGGTTTCGCTTTCATTTTTTGTTGACGTGCGCAGCAAACCAAAAAATGCATGAGCCTGAACGAGAGCACTGTTATGTCTACATTTTACCTGATTTTTATTTTTTATTGGCATTTATTGCAGTGTCGAGCCTTGGAGTAGCTTAGCAGCTGCCACAGATATGAGCACTCAGTACATTTGCTTGCAGAGGTCATTTATCTACTAAAGTTAACAGTTAGCAAATTAAACAGCGAAAAACCATTTGCGAAAGCCACAGTCAAACAGGTACGATAGGAGGTAAGGGCTGGAAGAAATGTTGATTTGAAGTTCTCTCAATTGATTTAAATTGCAGTTACGCTTACATAACCTTTACATAGTTCGTAAATCTATTTGCAGCATTGGCGGTTAATTGTTCATGAAGATCCATAAGGGATGACTTTTGACAAAATGAATGAGGAAAGGATGAACTAGTATTTGATTAAACCTCATCTAATCTATGTATCGAAGTTGATGAATTGCTTTTAAAAATGCGTTAGAGATGGACACAATGGAAGTTTAACACCTATTTAATATATAGATACTTAATCGACTGAAAGAAAATGGATAAAGTTATCGAATACTTGAAAAGTATTTGATCTGTCTGTGCATGAATGCTCCTTTAATCCATGTAAGAATATAACGAATGGGATCTGTGTAGATAATTTATTAAGAAGGGACTAACAAGCAAGTTTTTATTAAAAGATTAGCACTGATCAAGAATGAAGGCAGGAGAGAGAAAGAAAAAGAGAGACATAGAGAGAGAGAGAGAGAGAGATAGAGAGAGAGAGAGAGACTTCTATTAAAGATTAAGTAATGTGTATGTGATTTAAGGGAATAATATAGCATAGTCTGCATTTGACTGGCAATGCGAGTTCCTTTAGAGTTTCCCATTAAATTGCTCTTCTGCCGTTTGAATAAATAATGCTGTAAATTAAGTAACTAGAGCTCAGTACTCAAAACTCACATAAAGCACAAATGCACTGGGCCCTCTCCTAGGCGAACATGCGATACAGAGCCAGGGAACCAGAGCGAAAGAGTGGCAGACGTGGGAGCCGTAGAAGAAGTCGTGTGCGGGACATTGGAATGATTTCATTTACTTGCAATCAATGAAATTGCACTGATGCAATTTCGCTGGGCCAAAATAAACAACAACTGGAAAGGGGAATGGCAAAAGTAACAGTCGCAGTAAAAGCAGCTTGCAACTTGCTGCTTGCAACTGTTGCAGGAATGCGGATGCGGGTGGATGCGTCTGCCTGTCTGTCTGCCTGTCTGTCTATCTGTATGTCTGCCTGTCTATCTGTATGTCTGTCTGTCTATCTGTCTGTCTGTCTGCTTGGCTGCCCCAACAGCTGCCGGGTCGACGTCAATGTTTGGGTCTCGCGGTCTGCAGCAGGGAATTTCTCATATTGCAGCCAGGACATTTCTGGCTAGAAGCACGTAACACCCTGGGAAAGGTCAGAACCGGGATGGGGCCATACGCAGCGACTGCTGCCTTACGGCTGTCTTATGCTGATAGTTCACGCGCTGCCATTGAAGTTAAGACTGGGGGACTGGCTGTGACAGCCAGCACAGGGATTTGAGAAAAATGTCAGCTTGCTTCGAGTCGAAAAATGAGCAGAAAACGTAGCCAGGGTAGGTGAGTGCGCCCTAGCGGTGCGTAGAAGCGCCCCACTAACCGCCAGCTTAACCCATCCACAGCCGAACGCCTTCGACACATCATGCCCTGCCCGAGGAGGAAGCTGATAGCACGGCACGGGGAACGACCGCCGCTGAGGCGGCGCACTCCGAAAAGGCGAAGCCAAGCAGCCAACAAGAGTTGCCAATGATTCCGCCAACGCCCGTTATCCTGGTGGCGGCAAAAGCACCGCCGGAAATGAACAATGTGGAGGCCAACAACGATCCTGAGCGCCCGCGTAGATCCGACACAGGCGGCTCCGAAGGCGCTCGAAGATGGACATCTCACAACCAGGGCGTGCAAACGAGGAGATCCTCCACGAAGTCCGATGACTATGATAGGGAAGAGCCGTTGCTCACCAAGAGGACTAAGGTATACAAAAAAAGTACGTTTGATATGACCTCATTTGTGGAGACTATAAATGGGGAAAGATATGAAAGGGTCTTAGTAATGGTAGTACCTTGGTTAGACTACTCCACCCGAGTGAGGTACTTTCCCTGCTTTCCTTGTTAACGCTTCTTACATTTCTATTCACCCTAGGAGGGATGATACCAAATCCCGCTGCTGATGAGTCGGACGACTCAATCCTGGGCCAAATCGTTACCCCTCACGCTAAACAGAATGCACAATTAATGTCCGCAAACGAAATTACGGATTTGCCCCAGTCTGACTCATCGGAGAGGGTCAGGGAAACCGAGAGCAGCAGCAGCCTGATATACAGCAGCAGCGGCACGATCATCGTCACCGAAGGGGAGCTAATGGACCTCGACCCGGTTGGCTTTCAGCAAGGTAATCTGCCGCCGCACATGAGGCTGGAGTCCGGCCTGGCCTTCGTAAGTGGGTGAGTGGAGCGCGTTGGCCAGTCGCCACTGATGTTCGCTTGCAATTGCTTCCTAGATCTACATGGCGATACCGCCGGACGGCGGGTTTGGCTGGGTGGTGCTCATTCTCAGCTTCTTTGCCCAGCTCATTGTGGATGGCATCATCTTCTCCATTGGCATACTGCTGCCCGCGATGGCGAAGGACTTCCAGGTGCGCACCTCCGAGGTGGCCCTGGTGGCCAGCATACAGATCGGGTGCTATTTTATGGGCGGCGCCTTCTCCAGTGCGCTGATCAACAGCTACGGCTTCCGGCCTGTGGCTATGCTGGGTGTGGTCGTCTCAGCTCTGGCCCTCATGCTGGCCAGCTTCAGTCCGAATTTGACCGTTATGATCATACTCTACAGCGTCATTGGTAGGTATCGAGTGGAGTTCGAGGGACTAACATCCAACTACAAAGGCCGTAGTCGCCGCAGGTGGACCCGGATTGAGCATGATCTGGGTGAGCTCGCAGCTCATCATTGGATTCTATTTCGAGCGGTATCGGGCGCTTGTCAGCGGCTTCTCCTGCTCCGGCGCAGGTGCCGGCATTTTGATTTTTTCGATTACTAACAGCCTGATGGAGCAGCAAATCGGCTGGCGGAATACGGTTCGGTGCCAGTCCCTCTTCATATGCCTTCTCTTTTTCGTGTCGTTGGCCTACCTGGAGGTGAAGCCATCGCCGGTGGGCGTGGTGCGTCGATTTCCGGACGTGTCTTCAAGCTCCTCTGAGTACTATGGCAACTTCTATGTCCACAATTTTCTTAGCGAAGACACCTCCATAAAGAGATCCCATCCCGTGATAGACACGTTTGAACCAAACAAGAAAAAGCAGACCAAGCGGAAACGGTTTAGGAACTTCATGTGTCCCTGTTGTGCCAAGCTTGACCATGGCGACGGCCATTCCGACCGCTCTGAGATCAACTATGTGGTCCGGCCGGATCCCATGCAGCGCGATGATCTCTTCTACACGGGCCGCATTGACTACGATGAGCCGCATCACAGGGAGCAGTTTGACGGCAAGGAACTAGAACTGGTGGGAACCGAAACCCATGTAAGTGCGCGGACATCAACGACTAGCGAAGGATCTCAACAGGGTTTCTTTTTAGCTGCAAAGTGCCGCCTACGGTCTACACAATATCCACAATTACGACAGCACCAGCGAAATGTCAGAGTGGGTTTCCGCCTCCGACGGCTATTCAGAGCAACGTCCGGTCATTCACAAGCGCCCCGCGAACCCCGTGTCCCCGCAACAGAAGCGCCACGTGTCGCGCAAGAATCGTTGCTGGCTCCATCAAAAGATCTTAAAGGCCATGAATCGGCTGTTCGACAAGCATTTGCTGAAGAGCTTTGAGTTCCGTGTGCTACTGGCGTCCGCTTTCCTCTACCCCATGGGATTCAATATACCCTTTCTGTATTCCAAGATGCGCACCACGGTTCCCACAAAATATGCCCAAATGATTAGCCCAGCCATCGGCACCTCCAATTTCATAATGCGCATTCTCTGCGGCTTTGTGGCCTACAAGCTGAGAAACTGGACGAACTACATCTGTGGCGGGGGCATGGTCCTGGGTGGCTTCGCGGTCTTAACCAGTGCCTTTTACGGCAGCGATTTGGTCTGGTTTCAAATTCTCTACGGGCTGTGCTACGGCATTGCACCAGGTAACTATACTCGACTGAAACAGCATAAATCATACGCTTTTACTCTGTTCACAAGATAGAAGACTTAGCTAATTTTTGTATGACTGAGCGGCATTACTAACTGGACTAATAGACTTTAAGTCACCTAAATTAAAAGATCTTCGACTCTACTTCTTCGTCTATCATATTATAGTCGAAATATTCCTTTATTGATACTGCCTAGGTCTTACTTATTCCAACTGGCTTCTCATGAAATTAATATACCCTTTCGGGAACTTGTGAACAGAGTATTCCCAGACAGTCGGCATTCTCGCAGCCCACATTTTCGCCTTCTTCCTTTCTCTTTGCAGCTGTCTATGCCACGCTGCGCGCCATCATCTATGTGCGGTATTTGGGCCTGTCGAAGCTGACGACCGCCTTTGGCATTACCGCCTTGGTCATGGGGGCGGGCGTGTTCATAGGCACCACCTTGGGCAGTATTATGGTGGAAACAACTGGCGGTTTCATGGCTGCGTTTGCCTTTGCCGGCTTATGCATAATATTGTCGGGAATGCTGAAGCTGCTTTTGCCGCTTTTGATAAGGTCTAGAAATAAACGCTTAAAGAAAAAGGCTGCTTCGGTTTAAAGTACAGTTACGATGCATTGGTTTTATTAATTATTGTTGTTGCTTTTGCTCTTATAGCTTGTTGTATTTTACAAAATATTTTATGTACTTGCACAATTCGCATGTTTTTCCTGTCCTTGCAATTTTTCGTTTTTGTTTTTACATTTTTACGTGTGTTTAATGTCTAAATGGATTTATTTTACATTTTACTGGCTATTCAAACTGTGGCGCGATCTGTGGCTGTCCAACTGTATAGACTTTTCTGAGGCTTTTCATAACTATACTCAATCGGAATATTATTATTTTTTGTTTACTTTACATATTTTGACTGACTCTAGCTATGCTTCTCAAACTGTTCAGCTATCAGCTATTGGAAATTGGCCTATGCAGTTCGAACGGTTGTGTTTCAATGCCTACTGCGTGACTCTCGAATTGTAACTTTAAAAATCAACTCAAATATGCTTTAAATTTATTTAGCTGTCATATTACGTTGTGTGTGTGCTGTCCTAATGGCTTTCAAACTATTTGTCTCTGAATTTGAGCTTTAAATATTTCATATTGCCTACGCTGTGATTCCCAAAACATCAGTCAATCGATGTGACTCTCAAACTTTATTTATATTTTGGTCTATAAACTCCAGATAAACTTTCTTGCTGTTCGATCTCATCACTTCACATCTAATCGTGGCGCTCAAACTGTTTTTGGCTTACTCTCTTGACTATATTCTCTTGAATAGACTGCAGTTGTTTTCCTTTTACGTTTATTGCATTCTGTTAAAGTTTAATTAGCTTAGTTTACATCTAATGTTAGCTTAATTGCTGTCGCATACGCGCACACCTCCATAGTGTTAGAGTGTGTTCGTGTGCCGTTTGTTTGTTTTTGTTTTTTCTTTTTTTCATTACCTTGTTTGGTTACGCAAATGTTCACGCTTTGTTTTTTTGTTTGGTTTTTGTTTTGGTTTGATTTTTAGTAAATATACTTTGATATGCGAGGGCGGTTCAATAAAAAGCCAAAGATAGGAGTTACAAAATGTCTTAGAATTTGGGATAAATAAAAAAACTAAGTTTATATTTAATTGATTTCATTACAAATATTCTGTTAATATTTACTTAGCCGCTCTCGCACCTTCACTTTGAATCTTAAATTTGTACGTCTACTATAAAGATTTTCTTTTTATACCCTGAGCCCATTGAAAATGGGAAATCAGGGTATAATGGTTTTGTTAAATGTATGTAACAGGCAGAAGGAGGCGTGTCAGACCCCACAAAGTATATATATTCTTGATCAGGGCGACGAGCTGAGTCGATTTAGCCCTGTCCGTCTGTCTGTCCGTCCGTCTGTCCGTCCGTCCGTCTGTCCGTCTGTCCGTCTGTCCGTCTGTCCGTCTGTCCGTATGTTTGAACGCGTCGATCTCAGAACGTAGTTGACCTAGAGACTTGAATTTTTTTTTGTTGGGTCCGTGGATAGCACGCGCAGGTCAAGTTTGTTACCAAAAAACGATATCTATTTTTGTTGTTTTGTTATCGATTTTAAACCTTATCGAAAATAGGTTATAAAATTCTATCTGCCACACCTTTTGAGCTAGACTCCTCAAATTTTGCATATAGATTCACGTGAATTTTATGCAATTTCTATTTTTTTATTTTTTGCGTACCGGCTCTTTTTACTAATTACCCCCCCCCCCCCACTCTTCTACTCGACCCATTGAGAGTCTGTTGCAAATATAACCATGTGAATAAATTAGCATTTTTATAAAATGTAAAAAATTCAATAGAATCATATGCCGAAAGTTTCATCAAATTCCGTTAAGTCAGTCCCGATTTATTAAACAAAACGTTTAGCCAATCACACGCACGTGGCAAGCAGCGACGCGCAGCAAAAAACATTTACACATACACATACATTGAAGCGTGCAAGCGCGTCTGCTTATGCATGTGCACAGCCGCTTCTGAGCATTTTCAGCCGCTTCTGTAGTTTTGTATTTGTCATATATCGCCCTTTACACGCATACATTGAAACAGACCACCGTTTTTGTATGTACACATACACATACATTCATATACGCGCATTTCAGCATATTCTAAGAATCACAATTGCGATTGATCTGCTTCTTTAGTTTCTTTAATTTTGTATTTGTCACATATCGCCTTGTAGTACTATTTTACGTTTTGCCAACAAGCAACGCAATACTGGTGTGGCGTAGTGGGTAGACGCGAAGCGCGTGAACGAGAGGCCCCGAGTTCGAAACTCGGTGACGACAGCGTAACTTTTTTAATTTTTTTTTAAAATCTATAAACATGAGGTGGTCGTGCTAGTTGAGATGACGCGCTTTAACGTTACATATGTAGTAAATATATGCAGGTTCGAGTCCAGGTGCGGTGATGTTTGTTTTTCGTTTCTTTTTTTGTTAATTTGTTTATTTATTTAATTATTTATTTATTTTTGATTTACATACATTCTAGTTGAATAAAATTTCAAAATTATAATTTAATTTTGGAAAATTTAATGTTATATGCAAGCTATATAGCGTATTAAGCAATGCAAATCGGACGGGGCTCAGGGTATCTCCTAGTCGGGCACCTCCGACTAGAGTTTTCTTACTTGTTCATTATTACTTTTTTAATTTGTATATATATATATTTTTTTTTTGGTTTTCGTGTTTTCTATATGTATATATATATATATATTTATATATGACACATAATTTGAAAGATTTGCTTCATTTTTTATACATTAAAATTAGCTTAAGCAACTCAATTAAAGAACTTAACGACAATTTATTGGGACTTTTGGTTTTCTTATTCATCTCATTTTCGTGTGAGCCAAATGTGTGAGAGTTCTCTTGATTCACGTGTTTTCTTTAAATCCTTTTTGTGTTTAATATTGTCAGTAGTCTTCGGTTTCATATGCAATTTTCATGATTTCATTTCGTTATTTTTCCATTTATATATATTGTATGTATATATGTCGAAAATGTTACTGTCAGCATTTGCGTGCACTTTTAAAATCAATTTTCAATTTCGTATCGTAATCTAAATTTAAATTAAAATAGCTCAGCAGTTGTTGGGGTTTGTCTCTGCCTCTCTCTGGTTTCTCTGGTCTCTCCGGTCTCCTTTTCCGCTCTCCCTCTCCTCTGTTGTCCACAAAAAGCAATTCTTACGCCTTAAATTAAAATTATATATATGGCCTGTGCTGGGGCAGAGCGCGTTCATGTGTCCGAGTCGGACCTGCAGTCATTATGGAAGAAATTAAATGCATATCTGAGTACAATTGGGTACATAGGGCATCGAGGGAGGAGTGAGTAGGGTGTTAGAGATCGGGTGTTTGGGCAGGAGGAGGGATTGTCCGACACTTACCAATTAAAATAGCTCTGCGGCCCGTGACAGTTGCGCTCGGTGCCACACCATTTGGACTGCTGGAGCGCCGGGCAGGGTCGGCCCCCGCGCTTGCCATGCTTGATGACTTTGCGATATCGATGCATCTCGCCTATGCCGCAGCTCTTGCTGCAGGGCGTCCACTCGGACCAGTGGCTCACGCGGCAGTCGCGACGCCGCTTCGACGCCGCCAATGAAGCGCGACGTCGCGTCGAGCCTGTGCCGGAGCCTGCTGCAGCGCCAGAGCCCATGCGTGCCGATGTACCCAAGGCTCCAGAGGCAGAGGCAGAGGCAGAGGCGGCCGAGGCTGCAACCTTTGCCGAGTAGCTGGTTATGTTGTTGTTGCTGTTATTGTTGACCGCATCGTTGCGTCTGTAACTGCTCGCAATGCTCTGCAGCAGCGCATGCTTATCATTTTTGGGCACCACATTGACCACGCCCGGCTGCTGACTGTTGTTGAAGCTGCGAGTGGGTGAAGAACAAGCGAAAGCAGATATCAAATTAATTAAAACGAAGATACATAACATTGATAAGGTACTTAAGTAACATATACATATACATATAAATATATATATTTGGTACATATATGTATGTATATATAACCATATACATATATATTTATTCCATTTCATATATATTTAATTTCGTTACTGAAGCTTATACAAGATAATGCATATTGCACATCAATATATACATCGTATGAAACTGCTGAGATATTTTAATCTTAAATTGAATTATCTATTGTATAATAATTTTAAATATGGAATTATTGGTTTATTTTTGGGGGATAATAAACAGGTGTTATTTGAGTATAAAGATGAATGAGATAAGTGTCGTTGATAAAAAACTATTGTAATCATTAGTGATAGAATGAGATGAATGAGGTAGATGAATTCTACGAATTCAAATTCATGAAATAGATCAAACTAGTGCTGTCATAAACGTGGATTATTGATGGGCGATTTTGTTATCAGTCTAGAATACTTGTATGTGATCACTGAGATATTTTAATCGGACATTCCAAAAATATTTAAGATATTTATAATACAGCTTTCATTGATCGATGTAAAAGTAATCATCTCTTCAGTATTACCCTTCAAAAAATACATTTATTTTCAGCTTTGGTTCTCTAAAGACTCTTTAGCAGTGGGAATAGTCTGTTTATTATTTACATATACTAAATGCTATAGGCTGCTATCAGACGAATTCTGTACGCTATCTGGAGTAGAGTCGAGCAGTCCTTAGCGTCATTAGAGCGTTGTCTGCATGTAAGTGATATTTTTAGTCGCTTCTCTCAGACGCAGTGAACGAGCGCAAATTGCGCATAAAATAACATTCACTTGCTACAGTTTGATGCGCTCGTCTAACGGTAATTGCCATAAATATGATCAGCGCAAATTGCTGCTAATAACACACTCGCAGACACATGCACAGACAGGGGCACACATGCACACACACACGCTGTGCTGGGGTAAATTTTTGACTCTGGAGGAAAAAAGTAATGTTTGTAATTTCAATTTGGGGAATTTTCTTCATTACTTTTGCCAGGCAGTCGACAGTCGCAAGGCAGCTGCGGCCTTTGGCGACAGTGCTTTCGACGCTTTTCCGCAGTTTTCTTCGCGCAGAGTTTCGCAGTTTCGTCGCTTTTGAGGCTTTTGAGTCTGTCGACTCGGTTGGACTCTTTAGTCTGGCGCTACACGTTTTCAATATTTTCGCCAATTTACTTGGCATTTTTGCGGGCCCGAGCAGAGGGTCCCGTCCTGCTCTTTTGATTTCTTTTTCTTTCCTTTTTTTCATTATTATTTGCGCGATTTTGCACGGCATATACGCGGCATGTGTATGCAAATAAACGAAAAGTGCAGGAAACAAAACACGGAAGCCGACCAGGAAGGAAGGAAGGAAGGAACCTGACGGCGGCACAGCAAATGTTGCTTCCATGCTCTGCCCTGGCCTGCCCCTGCCTGCTCTGACCTGTCCCGTTCCGCCCCATTCCGTTCCGCCTGCCTCGCACAGCACAGCGGGCGAACTGCAAAAGGCAAATTTAAATTGAAATTGTCTACAGCTGACGTGCTGAAATAAGGAACGCGCACAGCGCAAAGCACCTTGCAACAACATGGCGTATACGTAATCTCTCTGTGATGTGTAATTCTCACTGTGGGCGTGTGTGCATTAACGCATAAGCCAACACAGCTTTATATATTGTGAGCTACTTAACGCAATCATAAAAGCAATCCTATCGATTCGCAAGCAAATTCTTAATCTAAGTCAGAATTCGTTCTACATGTTGCTTCTGCCTATGCCAAAGTCAAATTAAATAGTGTCCTAGTTTTAGCGAGGAGTTGAATGAAAATAAATCAATATTAATATATGTTGTTGACAGTGGCAAATATGTGTAAACAAATAATAATAATAATATATAATGAATAATGAGGAAAACTTTTCTTGCTGTATTCATTATATGCTTAAAACTTCTTAGAAGTGAGGAAATATAATTTTGTGTTAATTTGCTAAGCTCTCAGATTTAGTCTTGGACTTTGATTTTACAAGCCTCCTTATTCATGTATTGTAAAAATATTAAAATTCATTAATGTATTTCTGTATCAATATTTTATTATGAATTTGACTGATTTAATTTAGCTGATTTAAAAGGAATGTCTTGATTCTTTTAAATATTTTTCAACACAATTTTAAAGTTTTTTTTAATGATTTTGATTTTTGATTGATGAAGTTCGAAAAGTAATTGTTTCTCTAATTTATGAAGTCTGAAATTTCGGCTTTGTAATATTCCCAGACGGAGGATTGTTTATTTTAATTTCAATATCGTTCTATTAAAACTGATAATGATAAGATTTGCCTGTTAAAATTTCCCAGTTGGAGTTTTATCTTTGTGAGCTAAGTTTCTCATATATCACTTAGGTATTCTTTTTATCGACACAGCCCTCTGACACCGCCTCACTGTCAAAGACAGCACATTGAGGGAATATTTTTCAAGTTTAGGTAAATATGTAGATAACACTGTTAATCTACGCTACTTCCTCCATAATAACAACAAAATTGTGCTCCAAACCTTAATAATTTATTCACAGTCCAAACATATCGGATATAGATATAGAACACACATAACGGGATATGGATAAAGAGATACATATATATTCACACACGCTGAACGTAACTAAGTCTACATTATGGTACAACAACAGACTTCCGGCTGGGTGTAGACCGTGGCTGTGGCTACGCCGGGTCCGGGGGCTCCGTAGGTCTCAACAACGACTGGAGGTGGCCGTGGTGCAGCGCCGACAACAATTGGCGGTGCGCCAATAATGACCGGTGGCGGAGCGAAGCCAATGCCCACGCCTATGGGCGGTGGCCGAGCCCCAATGTTGACATCCACATTAACATTTGTGCGTCCGGGTGGCGGTGGTCCGGGCCGAAAGCCTGGTGGCGGTGGTCCAGGCCGAAAGCCTGGCGGTGGCCGTTGCGGTCCTGGCCCGTAGCCGCGTCCTGGTGGCGGCATCGTTCAGATCGGCGAATGTAGTTCCGCGGCCGTTGACTGACCGTTGACTGAATGCCGTCAAGTGTTTTTATCGCCCTGGTCATTCACTGTGGAGTTGCCTCGAGTGGGCTGCCTAATTAATTAACAATTACGCTTCGGCAGCGACGGTGATTTTGTTTGCCGCTTCGATTAGATAAGGCTGCGTTGGCGGTGGCGCTGGCTTAAGTTCACATGCTGCTGATAAACCAGCTTTGTCATCGATAAGCGATGACTAGGCACAGCGGACACTGCGGAAGGAATGTGCCCAAGCACAAGCACCTGAAACACCTTTGGGAATAACACTTCGCTAATCGAGTAAAACAGTAAACAGTTTGACAGAGCAAAGATGCTCACTAACAGAACAGTAACAACAGTGCAGGAGAGATTACAATTGTCGACTGCTAGAGCTTATGACTTAACAGAGTACACCTAACAGGCCTCTGACTTGGTTTATGTATTACAGCCGGAGCTAGTAGTAACATTCTGCGGAGCTTGAAAGTTAACAGCTAAATGTAAGATTATCACTGGATAGATCTGTTAACTTAAAGTAACAGTATGATATTTTAACAGTTGTTTACTGTGCAGGCAGTTACGGAAATATAAAAAAATAATATATAATATAAACAATTGGTTTGGAATATATGTATATAGAACTATGTTAAAAATTATTTATTATACAATATTTTGATTATTCTGCTCAAGTCTGATAAATTATTTGTTAGCAATTGCACATAGTTTTATAGACTCCAAGGAATTTGTTTCTCAGCAAATATGCAATTGTTATTATCTATATTCAGAATTACGTAAGAAATGGGCCTATGTAATTCGATTTCGTTGTTATATAAAGTCTTATTAACCATTTCTAGACAATTCCAAATAGTTTTACAGACTTAAGATCGCAAAACTCACTTTCAGTACAGGCTAAGCAAGCTTTTATTTACACTAATTTGCGGATAACTTAAACTTGAAGCTTTAAGCTTAGTCCAAAGCACATTTGTTGCCTAGCAAATAGCGCAGCAGCAGCGCTTCTTTATGCCGTGCGACGCCGCTGCACTGGAGTCCGTGCTCACTCTGTAGTTTTTGCTGCGTGTGTCGTTGTGGTCCACAGATACCTTGCCGGCGAGCAGCATGGGTGGTGCTGGTGGTGCAGCCGCTGGCACTGGCGTCACTGTAATAATCTCCATTTGAGTAACAGCAGCTCTTGACGGACTCGTTGCTGGTGGAGTCAGTGGTGTTGGTGATGGACTAGCTGCTGCTGCCGTTGGCTGTGTGGTGACTACTGCCAGGCGCTGCACCACCCAGCCCGAGCTGTTGGGTATGGATGGTGTGTGCTGTGGCAGCTGCTGAACTGCTTTTGGGGCTGGTTGCTGTGCCGGCGTATCCCGATCCGCTGGCCTCACTGTCTGCGTAGTGGTTGCAGCTGGTGGTTGAAGCGCAGACAGTTGCAGTTGGGACTCAATTATGCGCGCTGTTTGCCTCACGGTGCCCGTCGGCGATGGAGTGTCGGGTGGTTGACTGCACGTGGAGCTGGCGGGTGAGGGTGGTACCTGAATTACAGGTGGATTCGGCAGCAGAGTCGATGCCATTGACTGTTGCGGCGATGCATCCAAATCTGTTAGCCACACAATTTGTTCCCCTTCCTCGGTGGGCGTTAGATATGGAGGTGAGCTATCCGGAAGTGGTGGTGGCAAGCTTAACTGTGGTGCAGCTTGCTTATGCTTATGATGATGATGATGATGTTTGTGTTGCTCTCCTTCTTCTAGTTGCTTAGTCTCCATGACTTCCAACTCGTCGCTGACATCAGTTATCGTTAGAGTCGATACCTCCTCCTCTGTCTGATGATGATGATGATGATGCTTGTGGTGATGATGACGATGATGTTGTTCGCGTATCACTGGCGTTTCTATTATGGTTGTATCTATCGTATCTATAATCGCTGCACCACTTATTGTCTCTGTGCTAATTTCTTCGATTCGCATTGCTGTTGTTGTTGTTTCATTTTCCATTGTTTTGTTTGCACTCGCGATCCGCTGTCCGTTGGGTATTCGTTGCGTTGCCTGACTAAAATTTTACAGTCCCGACCCCGTCAATTTATAGTCTAATGTTTATGTCATAGCATGGCATTTTCATGCCACAAATCCATACAAATGGTCGCTAGTTAACTGATAAGATAGTTGCCAAAACTAACTTTTTTTTTTCGTTTAAACGGTTTTTGGCGGGGCTATTAGAGTTTTGTGAGAAAGGAGAGAAAAGCTTTACCATTTGTATACATATATAAAAGGCAATAAAGGTCATTTCCATGTAAATTTTTAAGTTAAATTTGAAGATATCATTAGAAAATGTCATAAAATGCTCTAAAGATGTAAATGAAATCATTAAATGGACCGTTGAAATTTGGGAATTACGTTTCTGACGGAATCACTGCATCATGTACCGCCAATAGCTACAGTCGAGGGCAAAACTCTATTGATTTTCAATGGTATATTTATTTCGAGTTTTCTTAAATTAAATCGAATCTTAAGATAATGTAAATGGGTTGACAAAACAATTTTAATTAGAAATATTCATCTATATTATATATATTCATCACATCTACTCTATATATGGCAAATGGAACGATTCATAATTGATGGGGTTTATTTGCTTTTCTGATAAAAACACAATATCTAGTCAAATTACTTTATATTTAAATTAAACTATTTTATATATAAATCAAACTATATTTAATTTCTGAAAGTAATGCATTTTAATTAGTTTTTTATTTTCTTATGAAGCGCATTCATAGCCCCATCGTTATAAGAGTATTTAGTCATCGACTTTCTGTTTTATTTATTGTATTTGTGACAAGTTTTTAGCTTATTTGGCAACTGTTTGAATTGGCATTTGTCTCCGGTTCCTGTTGGGGCATCGTCGCTCCAACTTTACCTTCCGGCTTGTTGACTTGCTGCTGCTGCTGCTGCTGCTGCGGTTGCTGCTTTACACTTAGCTCTGCAAATTACATTAATTTCGTATACGTTCTAGATCAGTTATCTGTCTTACTGCTGCTCTTCTGTTGTTGTTGTTTTTGGCGTTGCTTCTGTGCATTGTTTGCACTCGCTCCAATAATCACAAGTGTCGTTGGTGGTATAGACATCTCTCGTATTTGCCCTGCTGATGTGTTGGTCTGGGCGCTGCTGACGCTACTGTTTTCACTCGCAAGTATTTTACTCACTTTTATTAGTCGCATAAGCAGAAGCTCCACAGTCTGATAAGATATTAATAGATACTTCATACCTGTCCAAATACCTGGGCTCATTTATTGTGCTCCGCTTGCCAAAGTTCTGTAATTGATAACTCAATGACGTCATGTGCTCGGGGAACTTGCGGTGAAAGTAATATAGGTTCTTGAAAGTATTCACTCCATTGACTCGATTATAGACCGATACAAAATGGTTTATTATTTAATAACTTTGAATTTTTACGTTTGTTATTTATTTTTCCAGTTTTTTCTATATTCATTCATATATCAAATGTTGCTCAACTAATATTTACAAGTATCTACAGCATTTTATTTTTATTTAAATATACATTTTGAAAATAGAGATTATGATGGTTGACTACGAGGTTTCTTTTGTAGTTGGAAACTTCTGTATTATTAAATATTATATATTATTATATTTCTATTGTAAAATAAATATTTCAGCTTCAATTTAGTTAATTTCATATTTTCTCTGTCTTTTTGTTTAATTTAAATATTTTACAGTTTCTCATTAGATTTTATACTTAAACATTCTTAGCTACTAAGCTACTAAAGCTTGAGCTCGTGAGTTTGACTTGCTCAATATTAGCTGCTAGGTCTCTGCATTATTTTCGCTAATCAGATGGTCTTCCATGCCTCAAATATCATTATTATTCTTAAGATAAATTTAGCTCATCTGCCTCAAAGCAGGTCAACAATTAGATTCGATAGTTGATTTCACTCCAGACTTTCTTAGCATCTGTTCCGATATTTATTCTTTTTAGTCTATTTTTCATCAATGATCAAAAATTTTTCTTCATATTGAATTGGCATTTTCTTGTCTTTCGTATTTTCCACCTTTAGTTTCTTTTTCTCGTGACATTTACATAGTTTCTTGTACCACTTTCTATGTGATTTCATTGCTGCTTTGTCCGCACTTTTATTGGTGTTTTCTTTTAGCTGGTGCTTTGTTTGTTGCCGTTGCCTTAGCTCAGCTGCGAATTTGATATGACTTTAATAATTTAATATTGTTTTTCTGGCAAATTTTGAGCTCACTTTTCGCCTGCTGCATCTGCAGCTGCTGTTGCATGTGTGGCAGCTGCTGCTGCTGCTGCTGCTGCTGCTGCTGTTGGTACCTCTGCATGTTGCACGCACTGTTCATAACAATGAGTGTGGTAGTCGCTGCCAATGCGAACATTTTGTTGCCGATGGGTGCTGGGTCGAGTGTGTGCTGTGGGTGGCTTTCGAGTGCCCCGGCTTTTATGGACAGACACAGAGTGGAGGCGCGCACGATGGCATTGATAAGATTGCGAGTAATTACACTGTCCGAGCAGGTTTTGGCGCTTGGCATTGCTTTGGCTGCTTTGGTTGCTCCGGCGCTGTTGGCGCTTTTGTCAGCTTGCCAATTGCTGTTGAAGTCGAAGCCAGCCAGCCACGCCCACGCATGGCCATCGGCACTTTAGCCAGCTGGCACTCAAACACGTACGCAGCCCCCTCCGCCGTGCAACGCCTCCTGCTTAGCTCCCGCTTCGGCTTGTCATTAAATATGCAGGTTAGCAGTGCCAATGGTGCCAAAAATCCACTCGAGTTTCACGAGCTGCACGGTGGGCGTGGCACTGGATTAGTTGTCGTTTGCGTTTCGCATCCTGCACGTCGAGGACACTGTTGTCTATGTCGAGCTGAAACTCAGTCCTGAGCTCTGCTGGCACATTTGTATACCCTGTAGCCGTGAGGTTGAAAAGCTGTTTAATGTGCTTGGTTTCACATAAATGATGTGAATGTATCCAGCAATTTGCAATTTCACGCAGAAGTTGAATTGTAATTGTTGCTGTCAGCTATCAATTTACTTATTTTGGAACCATACTTGATATTTGTATAATGATTTTATTATACTCAAACATGACAGTGATTGAAGTATTGGTTTTTGTCAGTCAGTATGAGGCTAGAGACTAGAAATTAGGAATGTAAACATATATGTGGTCTCTGGTAACGTGTTGAGATTTCCCAAATCGGGAAATACAACGTGTTCTATTCTTTTATAGCTCGAGCCGCAGAACTAAAAGTAATGTAAATAACTTCTATTAATTTGGATCTGGCAGCATTTCGACTGTGAATGATGACTTTGCGAGGTTTTTAATTGTTTTTTATATATCAATGTTCCAACACTTCGTGTTTTTCAAATGAAGATATAAAAGAATATCAACTCTTTGTTGATTTAAAAGCTATCTGCTCAACTTATGGATGATGCTGATTAAACATAAAAATCGATCAATAATGCGAGAATTATATAAATGAATTTATCGGTTACGCTTTCATCTTTGACTACGCGTACCATTTAATAAACTGGGAATAGAACTATTTGTGTGTATTATTCCTTCCATCGGCCGTCACAGTCAGAACCCCTTTGTTATAACTTATAAGTGATCTGGATAAGCCCGTAGGCAGGTTCGAATGTGAATTGCATATCAATTCACTTTATTTACACACTTATTTTCACACATGAATTCATTCATTCTTCAACATATTTATTAAAACAATATTTTTTGTTGTTAAATTAATAAATTCATTATAATAAGTAATTCAGTTCAGAACGATTATAGGGTATCTTTTAGTCACTTTCTCTCGGTCTACTCTCGCGTTTTCTCTGTCTTCTTTTACTGTGCTTCGGTATTGGGGCAAGTTCTTTTTAAAGTTGCAACATTAGCCCGGCTACGTGCCACGCTCTCAGTCAGTGTCTTGAGCCGCACACAAATGCGCCTCAGTGCTCCACTTGCAACCTTCCTGCCAAGCAGCAGTGTAATGTGCCGTGGAGTGTGTTGGAGAGCAGCTTTTGTTTGCTGTTGCTGTTGTCGCTGGAGGCAGCTGCTTTAAATGTGTTGCAAGCAGTTTCCCACGTCGCAGACAAACACCTGACGCATATGTTAAGTATGGCAAATTGATGTTTGGCTCGCATTGGCGAGGATATGCAGATGCATCTCGGCTTTCAGGCTGCATTCCGTCATTCGCATTGCGCATACGTCACGCAGCCTTAAGCAGCTTACGGCTCTTAGCATATGTACAGACATATTCATAGATGTCTCCCTGCAGACATAGACAGAGCTTACAATTTAAGCGCCGTCCATTGACGCAGCGTGGAACTACTCAATTACGCATACGCCCAGTTGGTTTCTTTTTTGCATTGCCATTGGCTCTTATCGCGTGTGCTTATAAATCATTTAGCTGATTTTAGTGTCCATGGTCAGCTGAGATCCAAATATACACTCTAACGGAAATTATAATTAGCTCTGGCATTGAACTCAATTGTCATTGATTGCTGCTCAAGAGAGTTCATTAAAGCCAATTACATATATTAGCCGATATACTATATTCATATTGATTGGCTTAATGGGAAAATATTTTGGGCAGTTGTGAACAAAGAAATAAGGAATAGACATCTCATTCCACTTATATTAAATTGAAATATATATATTTATAATATATAATATGTACGTAAATACAATATAAATTCCTTTGGTCTACTCACTTGGGATTCATTTTGGCCAGCAGCTGTGAGCGAATGCGCTGCCTCTCATCAGTGAACGGTGTCTGCAGCTCCCAGTCCCTGTCCCTCTGACGCTCACGCTCGATGCTGGCTGAGAGCTCGTTGTTCATCTCCACGTGATTGTGCTCGGCGTCGAGGTGGGTTTGTGTCTGAACTGTTTCATATTTGCGATCGTCCTCGGCGATGTTGAACACTTCGCTCAGTTCGTACTCCTTTAGCTGCAAGAGTGGAAAATAGCAGAATTTCAGACTGGGCACAGCAAATGTTCAACACTCACACACACAGACACATGTGTGCATGTGTGTGTAGCATATTAATTTACGCGGATTATGTGCCTGGCATGAGCAAAGCAAATGCTTCCAGCTAAATACAAAACAGGTGCATGAGCTCCCAGTCTGTGTGTGTGAGTGTGTGTGTGTGTAAGTACAGGTGCAGCTAACGCGCTGCTAATTTCAATTTGTGGCAAATATTGACACAGACACAGCACAGAATAGGACTGTGTGGCAGGTGTGCCAGGACCAGGGCAGGGAGGCGACTCTGGCTGGCTGCAGGGTCTGTCTGACAGCGACTAGCACAGGGGAGGCGAAAAAAGTTTTGCTGGCGCGCTGTCGCGCATTTTAATTTATTTGTTTGGGCTGCTGTCATTTTCTATATAGCAGCGCCTCGCATTGTTATTGCCACATTGTTGTTGCCGGGCTGCCTGTTTTTGCCACGGTTTTTGGGCCAGCAGCAGCTTATCAGGGGCTACCTTTTCGCAAATGCGTCGACAGCGCACGGCTCAGAGCCGCGTGTTGCTTTTGTGGCATTAAAATACACACACATATACTCATATATACATACATATATATAGACATAATCCGCACACTGCCAAATTCCTTGTGGATTACAAAAACAGACCCAGATCCAAATCCAGCTCTCAGCTCTCGCAGTCTCAGTCTCAGGCTCAGTCTCGCCTCGCTCACACTCTCACACACATTCCATTCCAATCCGAGATTTCATGCCCTTTTCGGCATGCGGCAAATAGCGTACAGAGCATTTCTGGCATTTTAGCATTTCACAAAATTTAAGAATTTAATACCCAACCAAATCAACACATAATTATACCGAATGTCAGTGGTTAGAGGGCAGCCGGCAGCGGGTAGCGAGCAGCGGGCAGCGCGCATAACTGGAGCTTTGCCCGGTCCACACATGTCTTGGCCATAAAATGAAGCAGACGCACATTTCGCCTAAGTAAATAACTTTCCATTTCGTTGGCCATAAACAAAAGTAGACTAAAATAAGCTGAATAAATGCAAGAAACCTCCTAACAACGCCCATTGTATACCCTATCGCATTTAGGAATTTAATTGAATAATCAAATAATATAATATACAAATGGAACAATAAAATAAACAATGTCAGATATAATAATAATAATAAAATGAATGATTCTGAATTATAATATATATTTAAATTAATTGTAAACAAAATTATATTAAATTGCATAATAAAATATTATCGGTTAAAGTAAATAATATTTATAAAGTAATATAAAATTTCTTTAAAAAAAATATATTTATATAATAAAATAAAATAAATAAATAAAAGAAAAAAAAATAATATATGAATTGTATTTAGTGCTGATAATAATTTGATTATTATTTTACAATATTATTTATTTATTACTAAAATTGTATCATTTCTTATGTTTTATTATATTGGTAACTATGAATTTACCGGTCAGAGTCTCAAAACTGGACAACATTAAAATAGTTATATTAACATTAAGCAATAATCTCAATGCGATAATTTAAATATATTTTATGCCTATATGCCCCTATTGTTCACTAGTAACAAAACTCTTTCACACGCTATGCCATAGTCCATATCTCTTGCGTTAGTGCAAACAAAGGAGTAGACACTTTTACTGCCTTCACTTCTCCTCACAAGTGCCACGCCTCCAACCATGGAAAATAAAACTAGAATTAGTAGTGTCAAAAAGGCGTTACAATAGCAACAGCAGCAGCAGCACCAACAACAACAACAACAACGACAACAACCCCACACAGGAACAAGGCTTTGGCCAACTGACGCTGAGGCTGGCCAGCAAATAAAGAATAATGACCGCACGTACAGCGTAAGTGCCACGCCCACACCTAAAGCTCAAACTATGCAAACGTAGTCGAAACATCTGCTAGCCGAGGGCTGGGCGTAAATTTTATGTGCGGCCGAGAGACGCACATAAAAGCAATTTTGATGAGCGCCAACGACTGTGGGATTCCATCCGGAGGGTGTACTTTATGCATTGTGGAAGTGTAAGTGCCGCACTTTCTGAACAACCTACGTCCAGCAATATAATTACAATGCCTGAATAGCCACCCTCTCCCTCTCTCTCTCTCTCTCTCTTTGTAGACGTTTTACTGCCTCTTTCGGATGGTCCATCCACCCATAAGAAATTTAGCATTCGGATTGTGCTGAAATGTTTCACGTTCAGGCCTCACGGTTTGTGGCAACTAATGGATTGACGCTTATTAAGGCCAATGGCAGTGGAGCCCATGGAAATGCAGCCCCCATTTGGGGCGCCAGCCGAAATCGTGGCCACGAGTAACTAGGTAATGCTATGGCGATTTATATATAATTTATTGAATACAAGTATTGCCTTAATTGACGCGCACTACGGGGACTGCATTTATATTCGATCTGTGACAGAGAAGCATTCGCTTGGCTATATGGTACGGAATTGATTGGGGACTATGGGAACTATTTAATAGTTGTATGGAGTGCTTAGAGGGAAAAAATAGTTTTTTGAATAAATTTGTGTCATGATTGCAGAATGTAAGCCATAAAATTACCATTGAATCAATCAATATGTACTATTTAATCAAATCAATACATGGATAGTATTTGATTCTCAGCTTGAATATATCATTTGATATAGCAAACTTTCACTTTAACCTGTTTTATTGAGTTTTGTAGATCTATTATTTCATTGCTCTTTATATACAAAATATGTGCAATATACCAAACCTAGAGGTATACCTATACTATTAAGCTAACTTGACCATAATTAAATTGTTAACAGTATTATACCTAGCTTTAACACTCTAAAGTGGAAAATTATGCTAAGTAGTTGTCCTACCCTAACATATGAAAACATAGGTAGTGATAGCCCAATATACAAGACAGCTGGATGATAAGATTCGTTCGATATAATGAAAGGAAATAGAGCACACGCTTCAAGAACTGTGTATTTTTCAATAAATTCATGTATTCAAACCTCTCACATTATATGCATATATCTACGTACAAATAAACACATTTTATTTTATTGCAATCGCAACTACTACTACACTAAACAATAAATACTCTTTCAAATATTCAATGTGATTGAGACTGCCAACTTGGAGAATTAATATTCCAACAATTATTACATATTGACTCAACCAATGTATTCTAATAATAATAATAACTTCTCTCTAAGCCCCAGCAATAAATGCATTTATAGTAACATGATTCCATAGTGTGCAAATCAACCGTTTCAAAAAAATCGGCGCATGAGCTTCTTTCGCTGAACCCTTTCGAAAAAACTCAGCGAGTGATCTTCTTTCGCGATCACTCAGCGATTTCGCTCACGCTCAGACTTAAATCATTTTGTTTGAGTTTTTTCGTCTCCGTCGCGTCGGGATTTTTATGATGCAGTCGCGGAAAAAAAATCTTTTGTGTATGTATGCATGGACATACATGCGGGGGTTGTTTTCGCTAGCAAATCTATTGCGCTCTTGCTCAAGTGCGTGTTGAAACTTGTCAAGATCTATGCTTATGCGTTAAAGTTCAACTTAATACAAAATTATACTCAATGTTTGCCATTAAATGTAAATATATTAGACTTTTTTAATAATTTGACGCTAAAATTGGCTACACTGACAACTAAAGTGACAGTCATACCTGCATTTTCGGCCGTACATTTAATTTTAAATGAAAGAATCATTTCTTTAAACGATATAAATACTTACTACTTATTATTGGTATAATATATAATAGACATATTACAACATATGCCTTTATAATTAAAAACATAAAAAATTAGAAATCATTTCCTTTTCCCTTTGCTCGCGCAAAGAGCGAAACGCGAAAGACTCAACGCAAAACGATCATCCGAAGATCAAAACGTCTCAAAAATAAAAATCTTGCTCAGAGTGGGATCGAGGGTGAGTGCATTTTTTCGATCTCTCTCGTGAACGGACCGCGTGAGTTGATGCGGTTGATGCTCATTTGCACACTATGCATGATTCAAATACTCTAAAAAAAAAACAATGTCAATACAATTAACATCTTATACAAAGATTTAATTGATTTAAAAAATACGCTTTCCAAATTCAAACTGTTTGTATCCAAACGAATGTGTACAAAAATTCTTTCTAATAATTTCCCATTTTACATCCTTTTCCCCTACTCAATTACTCCATCAAAATTTTTTGAAAATTGTTAGTTTATAACAGTTTGTTTGTGGAATGAAATCTAAGTTAATATAGTAGTGCCATATCATCAAATGAAATATTTCTGAGTCTACCTTTAATTAAAAAACGTGCAATCAATTTGAATATTTGGTCTTTAAAATATTACTACTCCTGACCCTGATCGCATAAAGCAACTGTCTGGCTAACACTTACGAGTGAAGGCAAATAAAAGTCAGGCATTAAAAATTCATTGTTTTTGGGCCACAGCTTTTCAGCTCTTCAACATTTCATTTAAATGAAATTAACACAATTTTTTCTTTTTTTCTTCTTTTTTTTTTTCATTTGCCTAACAAATTCTTTTTCTCGCGTTTTTTGTTACACCCGCTTAGCGCCAGCTGCGTGGCGCAGGCAGCTGATTTATAAAGCGCATTAGCAAGCAGCCACAGGAATACGCTTTGGTCCCTCGGAGCACACCTCCTCCCACACCCACACATGCACACACACACATACTAACTCTCACACACGCAACGCCATTACACATGTTTGACGCCATTGTAATGCTAATGGCTCATTAGCACTTTGATTTTTTTGTGCATGGGGCTGGGGTTGGGGCTGGGGCCGGGGTCTTTGGAGGACGCACATGAAAAGTCATTATGGCTGTAAACGGGGCCAACATTTTGACTGCTAATTTGCAGTTAATTAAGTTGTTTAAGCTTTTTTCAAGAGCGCTAACCGGTCCGCCTCTTACCTTGATAAACTGGAAGGTGGCGATGGGCGGCAAGCGCTTGCTCTTCGGATAGTAAAAGCTGCCCGCCGGGTGGGCCGGATACCGGGAGGTGATGCGATAGATGACGCCCTGCGGCGCCGTTGGCCAGTTGGGTGCGGTGAAGGTGAAGCCGTTGTCGGTGCCCGCATCCAGCGGATCCAGCTCCACGGTTACCGTATCAATCCAAGAGCCGCCCACACAGAGCTGCCGGAGAAAAATTGATAATGCTGGGTCAAGTGCAATGGAATTGATTCGTGCAACCTCACCTCAAACGAGTCGACGCCGATGAACCAGTCCGGCGAGGGCACAATGCGCGTCATTAGCGATACCAAACTGTGATTGCTGTCCACAAACACCTTCGCCTCGCTGCGGCCCGCTCCCAGCTGGATGGCCGGCAGGCTAAACTCATCAAACACGCTGCGCTCGGCCATGGTGGGAGCAGCGCCTGCCCCGGCTCCCGCTGAGGTTGTCTGTGCCTGCATCTGTTGCTGCTGCTGCTCGCCGGCATTGCTGTCGAGCAGCTCCGTTTTGCCCGTCTCGGCGAACTGTTTGACGCCGCCCGTCGCCGGCTGTCCGATGTGGTATAGCGCATAGTTGGCATTATGTGTGCGACCTATGTGCGAGAGAGAGAGGGAGAGAGATGATGAGTGTAAGGGTGTTGAAAGGTGCTGAGTCATTTACATTTAATGAGCTTTTCAAAAAAAAAAAAAAGAAAAAAGAAACAATTGCACCAAATTGCGCAAACATTTGCATTGCAACCGGCACGCGACACTCGACACTCGCCACTCGACACTGGGAACTCGACTCACTATCGTCAGCTGCTTTCATTTGCCGTCCGCTTAAATATCAGATTAAGCATACGCAGTGTGGCACGAGTCGTCCCGTAGCTACGTCAGAGCAATGCTGCGCTCATGTGTGCGCGCTAAAGTAAGTCATTAGCAGACGGCTTAAGCTGCTCATATCTGCAACGTTCATAAAGGCAGGTGTTGAAAAGAGCTCCATGGAATAAGCGTCATGCGTATGGAAACTAAACTTTCAGCAGTTAAAGTGATTAAATCAACTTGTGAAAATTATTTTGATCAAAACTCAAAATATGGCTAGAAGATTAGTTTTATTGTCAGCAAATCTTTAAAAATATAAGCAAATTGTAATAAATAGTTAACACTCTATTAGTCCATTAGTTACTTAAAGCGTATTTTTTAAACTAATATTATATTGTTTAAATTAATAACAATAATAATATTTTGTATTTTCTACATTATTCAAGCTAAAGTCTCATAATTTAGTTTTATTTTAATATTAACATTAAATAAAATAGACCTATGTCTCATTTTAGCAAATATTTAATTTATTTTTATTTTTATTTTCAAAAAAGATTACAAAAAAGATTGCTAAAATATGAACATCAGTATTAAATAAATTGCAAATTCAATTTACTCAATTTAACAACCAGAGATACTAGATTTTTTTTTATGCAGCAAAATTTGAACCAGGTATGTAGTAATACATTTGCAGAAAAATCAAATATTAAAGCTGACTTTGATTAACCAATATCTCGACCATAACTGAGTATAAAAACTGATAGAAAAACTATTTTATATTTTTTAGGAAATTCTGGTGAAAAAACCTTTATTAGAAGTAAAAAGATAGATAAAGAGAAATCCACACAGAGTAAACCATATAAAGCTCTCTACTTAACTTTCCGCAAAGTATACCGTGAAAAGACTATCAAGAGTATCTATAAACATTGATTAGCTATTCTCAGAGAGAAAGATATATCAACATTCTTAGAATGTCGACTTTGAGAACAGTTCAATACTATTCTTATAATATACAAGAACCTATGCAATAGAAAACCTATAAGAAGGCTCTATGCGGGAGTGTCCAAACACACATGATGATGCCATCGATGATTTTAACTACTCTATCATATATACAGACGCACACACATATATACATATTAGGAATCAAAGCAGTCAATATGGCAAATTAACAGGTGATGCATTCATTCGTCCAATTCAATGAACAATTGCCAAGTTACATAATTCATCAATGAAGTAATCGAGAAACTCACTCGAAGCAGTTCTGCTGGTAGAATTGAAGAGAAAGCAGGCAAAGTTACGCATTGAAAGATATTATTGGCCATTTTTTGCCATCCGAGATGAATATCAAAGTTATATAATGCACAAATGCTTCTACACAATTGCTTGGCCAGTTCTTGGCAGCTCTGGCACTGGCAAACAAAAACTTTAGCCGTGCTCTACTTAATTAGGGCCATAAAAAAGTCTTATACTTATAAGCCGTCAACATCTTTCAATCTCAATTGCTTTCATGGCAACAGGAACAGGAATCCATGGGCAAAGTTTCCGAACAGCAGAGTCAAAGCCAATTCCGAAGTCCGCGCAAAGCGCCATCTGCAATTATTGGCAAGCGACCCAAAAGTATGCAACAAACTTGTCAATTACACAAAGTGCAGGGCGAATAAATAAAAATAAGCGAAAGAGCGAAGGAAGGCGAGCAAGGGAAAATAAAAAGCCGAAGAATAAATAATAATATTGCATTTGACACAGTTTCCAAACAGGTTGAACACCGCCCACGTCCCGCCCTCGGCCGCGCCCACAACCCTCTCTATTAGCTGGCGGCATTGCATAAAAGCGCAAAAGTTGAAAAGGCAAAAATATGCTTTGTAGTTGGCGCTTTCATTAGCCAAGAGCGTTGTCCAACAGAAAAAAACTTGTAAATTAAAAATAAGTAAGAAAGAGGGAAGCAGAAAGACAGATACAGAGAGGGAGAGGGAAAACAAAACTAATAAATAAGCTGACACACTGTGAGAGCCATTGAAAAGGCAAATGGCAAAAAAAAGAAAGCAGAGAAAATATCTGAAATACACAAGGAAACAAGACGAGTCAGCGAGATAAAAAAGAGACACGAAATGTGGCACAAGTGGCATGTTGCAATGTTAATTGAAGACAAATAAAAGCCTAGCGACAGCAGCTGACTGAGACAACTGCGAGCAACAGCAAGAGAATGAGTAAGAGAAAGATAGGTAAAGGGAATGAAGAAGGTGGGCCGAGAAGATGTAGATGAAAGCAGACGGAAAACCGCAGCCAAGAACAGCCGCTGCGCTGTGGTTATAACTTCAAAGGCGCTGCAGCGCATGTGACAAAGTGGGCGTGGCAGTGGGCAGCAGCCAACGGTAGCGGGCGTCTGCAGTGGCAGCAGCAGCCACTGCGGCAGCGTGTGACAATTTCGTTGAGCCACTAAAAAAGCAAACAAAAATAAAACACAAACAGAAAAAGACAGCGCTCTGCCCGAAGGCGAATTGGAGCGAAGCATTTTAAATTACTTGTGGCAATGGAAATGATTTTCTTTTCTCTCAAATTTGTAAAGAGTGTGAGAGAGATAGAGACAGAGAGAGAGAGAGAGAGAGAGAACAATACAGACAGAGATGAAATGTAGAGCATGAATATGAAAATAACAAGATTAAGTATCAAGTGTTATAAGAGCAACACTGCAGTCTGAATGAAAACGACTTTGAGAACAACACAATATTGTTAAAATAGTTATGAAAGAAGTGATAGAAAACCTAAAACGAGACTCCATGCGGGAGTTTCCAACTAAGAGATACCCTGAACCTTGGACGATCTCTACACACATATTCAAAATACACACAGTCACATACATGTATGTACGTGCATAAATAAGGGTGGACTTAAAGCTTAAGCATATACAAAAGCATATGAATTAAAATTTAAAAAAAAAGAGAAGATATTTCAAAAGAACTACTCCGATTCTAAGTCATATCTCCATAGTCACTGAGACTGTTTGTAGTGATTGCAATTAGACCTTAAATTTCTATGCTATTAGAAATTGTTCGATGTAATTTTCAGGTAATGATCGATATTAAGTCTGTGACAAATTTCTTTACTACATTTGCAACTATAATTTAAAGTCGAATAGTTAAATTAAAACTATGTGAACTCTACATAACACCAAATGAAACATTGGATGGCTCTAGCTAATACTAATAAATGCTCAATAAAGTTTACTATTGAATTCATGGAAACATGAATACTATCGAGTTTTTGAATAACATAATGAATAACAAAATATTTTATCAATGTACTGTAATACATTCCAATTTATCAGGTCTTATAGGTTCTGAGATCGAGGCACTCACACATACGCATAGACCGACTAATTCGACTCAATTCATAATTTTAACCAAGCGTTTTAACTTATACTTATGGGGGTCGCTGATTCCTCCTTTTGCCTGTTCCATACATTTACCAATTTGAAAATACCCTGAATATCCAGTTTCAATGCGTTCAATGATATAATGATTGATTTTTTGTCAATAAAAGTGTAGGCACATTTTTATTTAGCCGTTCCGAGTTTTAATTTATTTTGTGAAATCTTTATTGGCTTCACTTTTACTAAAAACAAGAGTGATAACTGAATCAGATACGGAGAACACAATTATAGATATCTAAAAATCAAATGTCGGAAAGTAAAAATATGTTATGTTGGAATACTGTGTTTTCAATTTGTATTAAATATACAGTAATGTGAAAATGCTTTTGAAAGGGTATTATTCAGGAAGAATGACACCCGCATAGCAGTTAAACATGAACTGATTCTTGAAACCATTCTTTCTTTCTAGGAATTGACAACAAAAGAGACGCTGGCTGGGCAGTATTGAGGTATAATATCGTCTTCTTTTGCTTTTGAGCTGGACAGGAACAGGATGCAGGTGGATTCTTTAAGCAACTGTACAGATTACACATATAGTATTTTACCCAGCCTCTTTGCCGCAGCCTTGTAAAAAAAAAAACAATCGACATCCGTTTGCCTTGCCCTCGGATACGTTTGCCGGACAGCCATTGTTTGAATATCTGCAAAAAGGGTAACATTGTCCACAGTAAAATAAGATATGTCAGCTAGAAGTACAGAAGAGCCGCATATTAAATGCGAAAGCGAGAGAGAGAGAGAGAGAGAAGGTTTCTTCAATTGAGTATTTAAGTAGACAATGAGGATTTATACTGCAATGAGTTAAATCTTCAATTTAAGTATATGGAGGCAAGTGTGAGGATTTCTAGTAGATTCTTACAAACTATTAAATAATAATAATTAACTGTATAAATCAAATTGATATTTCAAATATTTAAGCCACATTTCTAAACAAAGCTACTTCAATGGCATATGATATTGCTGTATATATGTATATATATTATTACCATACTGATTTAATTTATCATATCGTATCAGCATCGTGCTGTGCTAGCAGATAATATAATCAATAATATTTTATCTTTTTAATGCTCAATAATATTTCAAACGTATAAAGGTCATTAGGCCATGACAAATGCACATCTGTCACATGCATCGGTGCTGGGGTCTGTGTTCGGTTGCAGCTTATGGCCACTTTCGCTTTCTGGCCAATATGGGTAGCAGCTCAATCAATTACGGAATGGTCATTGTGTTGCCCACAAAATAAGCATAATAAATTTGCAATTAAATGCTTAAACTGTGCAAATGGTTTGCCAATGCGGTAATGCTGATTGTGGTGCAGTCAGCGCTGCTCAAATGGTCATCGGTTAAATGACCATAGTGAAGGCAAGCATCAGAGAGAGGGAGGGAGAGAGAGAGAGACAGAGAGAGAGAGAGGGCGAGAATAAAGGTCCAGCGGATAGATCTGTGCCGTCTGGGAAAGAGATAAATGCGCGCTGTAAAAGCAAACAATGAAAAAGCCAATGAGTGCGAGCGAAATAGGCCGAGAAAGAGAGAGTGAGAGAGGAAAGGGCCGAAAGGACGTGAGTGTAATTAATGCTTAATTATGCACATTAAAAGCCAAAACCTGACAGGGCGGCTGCTCCGTACACCGCTGGCCACGTAATAAATGCGCGCCACGTATGGCCCATAAATTACGCTTTGCTCTTCCCCCAATAAACTATGTCGAGCAGACGCCGCAAGGGGGTGGGCGTGGGTCGAACTGCTATGGCAACAGCGAAGCTATTTACAAATATCGAATCCAACTATTGCCCATATCATAATTGAAAATCGCAAACTGCAACATATTAATACGAACTCACCAAATGACAAAAAAACAAACAAACAGAGAAACCAAAAAAAACTAAATAAATAAGTAAATTGTAGTAAAATGTAAAGTGGCGCAGCGCCAACAGTTCTACTATGGGCAGTTTCATAAATAATTAGATGATAAGTTGCAGCCATACGATAATAGTTTACATAGTATCTGATGCTCAAAAAGTAAGAGTATTGTGGAAGATATGGATAATGTAACATGATTTCTAGATTCAATTCCAACACATTTAATGCACAGTAGTTAAGTGTTAACAGCCTCTGTTATGGTAACAGCAAAGATTTAACATATAGTAAAAGTTGCCTGCAGCTTTAGGCTGTTAAGGATTTTGTAGCAACGAAATAGTTGCATAACAGCGCAAATGTTAAAGTTATGTTAGTACTTAGGCAGCATCAGTAACATCTAAATTTATATTTACATATTTATATTTGATATTTACAAGAGTTAGGAAATAGCAACATAATTTGCTAATGCATAGAGAGCCACTATTGCGGAATAAATTCCAGTAAAGACAAATAATAAACCGGAAATATGCAAACACTAACACGAACATTCATACTATGAACTGACCACAGCTGACTACGGCAGAGTCCACTGTCCACGCAGGCTACATTTACGTATCAATATCAAACTAGTTTTCATTGCTGAATGGGGATCTATGCTACTCGTTGCATTTATTTAGATAAATGAAAATAGAGCAATATCAATATTGCGATAAAAGGAAAAACACGTCAATTAAGTCCTCGCATCAGTTCGCAAACAAATAAATTCGCGCATAAAAAAGTATAGGAAATAAATTTTCATTTCGTGTGAACAATTTAAAAGTAATTTTCTACAGAACTGCCCTAGGCATGACTCATCTGCGCCGTCGCCAGCCGGCTGTGGGGCCACTTGATTGGCAGCGAATTTTGTTGGGGGCCGCGACTTTTTAGCACGCCTGAAAGTCAGGTATTAATAAACGCGCCGCTATATGACACACATTTGTTCAGTTCGCTGAAGCGCTGATGCACAGCTGACACACTTTGGCCATCATCGGTTCGAACGTGATCATGATCGTCATCATCATCATTTTTATGCAATTTCGCTTAAACTGTGCAAAAATGAATTACGCACACTTTTTGCCCGGCTGTCACGCTCGATTTCCAACAATTTCCGCAAAAATTGCTATGAAATATTTTCACTTTGCTCTTTTTTCAGTGACATTTTTTCTTGTCTTTTCATGCCTGGCACGAATTTTAATTATAGGCAATAAATTTGTTTTTAATAGCCTGGCATTAAGCACAAAGCTCGACCAGGCTGCGCAAAAATGACTAAATAAAAGTAAAGGAATCAACGTGCCATATGCAGCGCGTGATGGACCTGAAAGCAGCTCGAAGACGCATTCAGGCTGCAAAGCTGAATGGAGTACGTGTGCTCCATCAGCCGGCGACAGCAGCAGATCTGCGAACTGTCACACCAGATAGACATAAATACACATATACACATATATCTCCTGAGATACATACTCGTATTTGTACATGCCTGGCTGACTGTTGAATTTATGGTATTTGCCAGTTGCCATTTGCCTGGGTGAGAAATTACTTTCGTGTATTTTGCCAGTGCTTAAATGATTTGTTTTCTATTTGAGCTGCTGGCCATGAAACACGATATTCATTTTTCAGACACAAAATATTATTTATAGAAGCATGAAAACGCAGGTGTTTTGGCAGACAGGTTTAAATAATATAAATGAATACATAATGTGCTTAGGTTATTTATTCTTATGCGGCTCTTCCAATGGCAAATATAATTTCATTGCATTTCAAGCGAGCAATTTGAAATATATAAAAACAGAAAATAAATTATTTGTATTGCAAAAGTTTTATTTTTTTAGGTATGTTTGTGTATTTAAAACAAACAAATAAATATTTTCATAAGAGAAAAGAAAATATTTCTTCAGATAATAAATAATAGAGTTAAAGATTTAAATTGTTTTGGTTAACTCAAAATAATAATCTCACTATTATGTGATTTAGTACCAATAAATGTTCTATAAATGAAGCTAGTCCAAATTTCAATAAATATTGGAATGCAGCGAAATTTTTAAAAATCTTAGTTAAATTGCAATTACATAAAGCTTGAGATATGAAAGCGAGTTGACTTTCGTATATCATATATTTTATTTTCTATACATTTCTATACATATATGTATATAAATATTTCTCGCCGAAGCTCTTTTACAACAAGCATTATATATTTAAATTACTACAGTAGACAATCAATAAATGGCACTACAGACAGCTGCCACAACAGTTCGATGCAATAAATTTAATTCCGTGCTAATTAAAAATTCAATACACCTGCCCACTTAATATTTGAGTTCCTTTTGCGCGCTCCCGCATTTGCACTTAATTATGTATGTCAAATTTAATTGGCTTGTCAGTTCGCATGCAAACAGAGCGCCACACACACACACACACAAAGCGAGATCTGAGCGGCACGCTATAAATATGTACACACAGATGTGTGTGTGCACCTGGCGTATGCGTGATATATTGACATATATGCATATTTTTATGGCATACACCTTACTCAAACAGCACAGACAGTTGTTAGATAGATACAGGCACACACTACATTCGACACATACCCACACCCACACCCACACACTGGACACACTCGAGTGTAAATATCATTTTTGGGGCTGTATAAATATTTGCATTTTGCTAATTTTATTGCCCAACGATGCGTATGCGCAATATATGCCAGCTACATAATGCAGCGGCCGAGGCACAGAGCAGCCAATTTGAGCAGCAAATTAAATTTTAAAGCGCACGGCAAGGAGATATTTGTGGTTGGCGGCAGGTGGAGTGGGCAGCTAAGTCAGCATCAGAATCTCACAATCAGAAATCCTTGCAGCAGCCATTTGAAATGCAAAACTCGTGCGCTGCATTTGGAAATCTGCGACATTGTCACATATACGAGAATTCAGATGTTCTCGCTCGCATCCTATTTACCACTCCGAACAGCTGAGCAACTACCTACTAAATGTCAAGAGCTCCTGCTCTGTGAGTATGTGTGTGAGTGAGCTGGGGAGCGAGTGCATGCGAATGTCGCCCCAGAGCCGAGCTTAAGAGGACCTGTGTGCGCATTACGTATACGCCGCATATGCAAAATGTCTCACAGAAAAATAATATTAGCAAAATGCAATCGACTTTATGAGTGGATTGACTTGATAATACCCTGTAATACGAGAATTTGTATTTATATTTTATTTATAATTTATTATTTAATTTAATTCTTACTCTACAGATCGACTCCAACTACAGTATAGTAAAACTGTTCGAGATGAAAATCGAATAAAAATCTATAACACAAGAACACATTAATATTCCTAGAGAACCATAAAAAATCGAGTATAAATTTTTGCGTCTCCACTTCACCGATTTGTCTTATACTATCATCTTATACTATTATCACTCCCACCACTCAGCGCTTCTTAGCTACAGGGTATTTAAGTAGAGATGTTGAAATTTTGATGCGCCCCACAAAGCAGCCAAAATGTTGGCATTGCGGCTAGCGTAGGCGGGAGCCTGAGACACAGCCTGTTAATAGTTATTCCGAGTCATATTTGCTGCAGCATTTCGCAGTGCGGCATTGGCACTGATAAATTGTCAACTTGATGACGTTTGTGATAGAGTGGGAGGGAATCTGAATCAGAATCTGCAGCTCAGATAGTGCACGTTTTCGACCGACATTTTCTTTGGGTTTCTTTTGCCCTCTTTAGCTGGGGAAATTGACGGGCAAGTTGAGCGTGGGGTAAGGCGCAGCCAGGACCCGTTAGCAGCCAAATAAAATTTAGCCATTACTTTAATAGCTCCTAGCTCTGGCTGGAGACTTATGCAGCCTTTTTCCGGCCAGGCCAAATGCAGTTTTGTGGCTTGGCTCGAGAAATGTCTTTTATAATTAATGTGTGTATGTGTGTGTGTGTGAGAGAGAGAGAGAGAGAGAGCTCTCTCTAACAACCTAGACATCGAAGCATATACCAGGCTTAGGCGAGCTCTAAGGCTTAGGCCAACATTGCGGCATTTAGGCAAATGAGAGACTCAAACTACAGTAAGTCCTGCACCCGCACGAACACCCCAAAAAGCCATCAACTGGGGCAATTATGTAGACAAACAAACAAGCTGGCATTAGAGTTGTCACTTCACTCCGCCTATTGATGTGTGTGTGTGGGTATGGGTGGGTCTGTGAGCAGGCTCAAAGGGATTACAAACGAAATTGACCAGCAACATAACAAGAAAACAACAACAGCAGCAACAACAACAAGAAGAGCAATAGGCAACGGCCTTCTGTCTTAGATTTGCAGTTTATAAAATCACGTGACAAATGAGGGTTGGCTAAGCCCCTTTTGTCCATCCAGCCATCCAGCTATCCAACTATCCATCTAACTGTCCAACTAACCGCCTAGTTTTGTCCTTGCTGCCAGCTGTCATTTGTCTTACGGCCCACATGTGATTTGGCCCAACGTAGGTGCACGTCCCAGCCAATTATCTGAGCTCCGAGTGCCCAACAGCCATGCGTCTTCAACCAAGTTGTAAATAATAATGGACAAAGTCATGATGAGCCTGGTTCTCCTGGAGCTGCATGTGTGTGTTTGTTTTTAATGACAGTTATCGCAAGGCATGTAAATGATGTCATATACAAAAGTTGAGAGATAAACTTTAAGGCAATGCAAATAAATTTAGCTCTCAGAAGATATCTGGCATATAATTTACTTTCAATTATTTGTTTTATTATATTTTTATATTGTGTTTTATTTAGCTCAACTTTGACTTTGAAATCTATGAATCTGCCGAGACTTAAAATCAACTTTTGTTTTTTATTCTATATAAATGGTTTCTGATAATGGCTATTTGATACTCTTATACAAAACTAATCGCAATTAGATTTTTAAAATCGTATAATTAATAAATTTTTTTATTTATGAAAATTTAACAGAGATGATTTTTAAGAATTTAGTTAGCTTGGTTAATATAAAAATGTTGTCTGTATGTATCTATGTCAATGTTGAACAGTTCAATTCTTATGAGTTAACGTGAAAATAGAATTTCAATAAATAATTAATAGTAATATTTCTCAAAATTTTATATTTATTTCTTATTCTTTGTTTAATATTGTTTCTCAGAATTAATTAATTATTCGATAGCTTAATAACAACACAAAATTGGTTTTAAGGCTCGATTTAATTTTAATAAACTTTGACAATTTATAAGGTACAATAAATTCGACCCAGATCTGAAATAGTTTTTATTAGTTCGAGCCAACTGCAGTCAATATCTACTCAACCGCATAAGAAAGAACTTAGAATTTTAAGCTTTAAAACTCAACAAAAAACTGAACGAAATGTGTGGTTTCATGGCTGAAAATTACAGCGGAATAAAAGCATTTAGATATCAGAGCATTACGAAATCATGAAGGGAGAGTGAATGTGTGTGCATTGGTGTGTTTGCCTTTGTTGTTTTTTTCATGCAACTCGCTGTTGCCTATTGCCTGAAAAACAAAAATGCTGTCTGTGATTGAGTATAGGTATGCGTGTACATGTGAGTGTGTGTGTGCGTGTGTGTTTGTGTCTGTTGGTATTTTGGCTTACACTCTGGTTACATTCATTATAATGGCTTATTGTAGCATGAAAAGTGTGTCAGTCGTGTTAGCTGCAAAGGCAATGCTGGCAGCAAAAACAACAAGCTTAGTAGCAGCAGCAGGAGAAGAAGGAGGGAGTAGGCTAAGGGCCGTGGCAATGTGTGGGGGCTGCAATGACAGTTGACTGCAGCTCACAGTTACAAGGCACGTCACGGCATTGTCCTTTGTTTGCATTGCACTAAGCAAACACAAAAGCCAGACAGAGAGACACACACATACACACACGCATACAAATACAGAGTCGTATATGAAGAGGGCTTAGCAAGGACATGTTTCAACTGCACACAAATTGATGAGCATCGCGTGAGCTTTTGTTACTATTTTCTTTTTCGTTTTTTTTTTTTTTTTATTATATTTCCCTTATACTCAGTGTTTTTATGCTTTTTCTTTTTTGTGTTGCGGCAATTTTGATTGATTTCTTGTGGCAAGTCAGCGACGTCTCCCACAGATTGCAAACTGCCAGCGCCCACTCGCCACATGCTCAATCTTGCGCCCGGCCCCCAGCACAGTGACACACTTCTGTCTCCGTGTGTGTGCGTCAGTGTGTGAGAGTGTGTGTGTGTGTGTGTGTGTGTGTGTGTGTGTCGTAAATTGGCAAAAGTAAAAGTCATAAAATGTTACTGGCAAATTCCTCAGAGCCAAGTTTGTTGTACGTGCCGTAACAGTCAACACATTTGTTGCATTAAAATAATTGAACAAAATTGTAAAACAAATAAAACACAAGACATATAAAGATATATATATACATATATATCTACATATGTTATATATATATATATATATATATATATATATATATATATATATATATATATGAAACATTCGCATCGATTGATGTATTGCCTTGCGAGCCTCTGAAGAGCCCCCATCCAGCACTTGACTGACTCGCAATGGTTACTTACAGCGGCAGAGGGGGCGTCGATGGTCGAGGGGGCGTGCCAAATGCTTTTCTTACTTGCTCATGTCAGTTGCTGCAGCATCGCAACATGAAAATGTTGGCAAATTGCAGACAGCAATTCGAATAGTGAGTACAATTCAAGTATCAAGTGTGAGTATGTGCCAGACATTCATAATATAATAAATATACGTGAGTGTGTGTGTGTGTGTGCGTGTGTGTGCACACTCTGCTCAAAGTGCCTGTGTGTGTGTTTGGCACTTGAGTGATGCTAAATGTCTCGCAAGAAAGCAAAATGACATTAAAGCACAATTTACAAGTGACTGCGCTTCAACTCGAACAGTCAGCGCACATATGCTCGAAATCGAAAAGTTAAAAATATTCAGAGTTCGGTTGATTGCCAAGCAGATTCTAAGTAGAAGCGTCAATAAAAATGTGTTTTTGGTACTCTTCTAAAGAGATACTTCAAGTGAAGGGTGAAGAAGCGCTGTAGAAATACATAAGTTAAATGAGAAATAAAAAAATTCTATAAATTAGAAAATATATACAAAAACTAACAACAATTTTGTATTAGTATATACTAATATTTTATAATTTCGGAGAATATATTTATTTGTGGGATTATTTTGTATTACTTTTATTTATTATCTATTTTGCTTTATTGTTGTAATTCGTTAATATGCAATGAAGCATTAAAATACTGCCAAACAAATTTGCTCTGCGGGAAGCCAATTATCGCATTGACTGCAGCTCAAATACAAATGCAACTAAGTAACCTTTGCTTAAATAAAATGCAAACCGTTGAGGTAGATTGCTGCATGCTTGGCTTATTTCACACAGTTAATCACAAACTGGAATTGACTTAGAAGCAACAGCAGTTACCACAGCAGTTGTCTCAGCAAATGAAAGTAAATGCAGTGAAGCGAACGAGTTGAAGATTCAGATGGAAAACACATGTCAGTTAAATACAAATAGAAATGCACATACACTTATATATATACACATATATATTTATATCTATATATATTCTCAATCAATGCTATGGCCTCTTGTTATTGCCTGCTGCTCGTCCATTCATATGCGAACAATGCAAATGCAATCAACCAGCATCGATGCAGTCCACACATCAATTACATAGAAACCATTTTTGCAGCTGCTCTTAGGAAACTCATTTTGATTCCAATTTGGATTTGCATTTGAATCGTAGAGATCGAAGTCAAATTAATTAGCATATGAAACTTGAAAGCCACAAATGTGACTTAAATAAGAGGAAAACTAATGTTCTCGTAGACAATAAGCGGAAATGCTGAGCTAATAGATACCACTTAGGACATAAAAATCTCCACATTGGGAATTTAAATTACTAATTATAATTATATAAAATGAAATATTCATATTCAAAAATATTAAACAACTATTTTAATAAATTATTTATTATTGGTAGAAATATATTGAAACTAAGAATCTGTACCGTAATATATTGATAGAATATCGAATACTTTATGTTTTGAAATTTTGAAAATCACTAAATCGATAGTATTTTTATAGAGCAACAGTGAACCAATTAATAAATCTATAAATTCTTCTTATTCCATTTTTCAGTCTATAATAATATGTTGGGAAACTTGATGGACACTACTCAATATATCTTTAACTATGATAACTTAACTTATTAACGTAAAATGAACCCGTACTTAGTCTGTTACTATTCATCTCTATTCCAATTAGTTAATTGTGTTTCCACTCACATTTACAGGGTATAACTGCAGCCAGTGCATCCACATTGCACACAAAATTCAAAATCAATCAATAAGTCAAGCGTCGGGCACAAATGCATTTAAATTACAATTGCAGAGCGCTGTGGCTGCAACTAGCACTAGTTAGTGGGCGTGCGCCCCGCCCAGTCTAATTAGCATTTATTTAATTAATAAATTGGTTGTATTATTGAACTCGGCATTGCGACTGCAGGCGACTTAAAATCGAATTGCAACTAAAGTGCAAAGTTCAACAGAAGCTCGTTCATTATGCGCAATCACACACGCATACATATTCAGTATGTGTGTGTGTTTAATTGTGTGTGTGTGTGGTGTGTGTATTGCGCTCTCGCGCATAAATAAACAACGCAAATTTCCAAATATTATACATATAAAATGTACAAAATGGCAGCAAACAGCAGCGCCGCAAACAGCAGCGCCGCAAACTTTCACCAACAACCTGCGCCCCCTACGCTGCAAGCCCCCCCCTCTCTGCCCATGCTCCCTTCTTCAACGGGAAACAAGTTTACACAACAAAATGGCGCTACACACGCAGACTGCGAGTGCAGTGTGCACAGCGAAACTCCAAGAAAAAAGAGTCAACTTTATATAAGTGAGTCGTGAGTCCGCCGTTGAAAATAGTCCAAATTTGAATATAGTGTGAATATATATTGCTTCAATAATATAAAAATTGGAAAATATTTTGAATGGATACGAATGGATCAATAAAGTGCGATGATAACCTAATGCAATGTTGTTTATCTTTGGTTGGATCATAATTAAATTTTTGGAATATTATAGTAATTTATAAAGAGAGACCGACGCGAAAACCAATGAATCATGCAACTTTTCTTATTAATAATACTATGCCATCTCAGAGTTATTATTAGAAAAGTCAAATCCTTAGACTGATAAAAAGTTTCAAAATGTATATAACAAAATCTTTTCATTGCATTATAAATATATACAATTAATTCACACAATTAATATTCGGTCAATAGAGTAATTTCTTAAGAAAACATCTGTATATTTATAGTATGCTAATAGGATTCCGGCACTAACCATATAAGACATAGGCGCGTCTGTATAGTTAGTGATTTTGGGGAAGAGTATTTGAGTTAACTATCGATAGGTAACTATGAAATCAATATTTAACTATCGACATGTAACTAAAATGTCATCAATAGAATATTAGGAAGATAAAATTCTATAATACGAAGCGGGGAGGTGCACCATCTTATTTATGTAGATAATTTTTAGTAATATTAAGTAGGTTGAAGCCTTCCACTAGTTTAGTCTCCAGTTCCTGTTGGAACAGTTATCGCAGTCGGCAGATGTCTTGCTTAAGTAATTAAATAAGAATTTACTCAGATTATTCGAAATATTTGGCAACTTGAGAATTATAGTAAGTCGTGCATATATATTTGAACTATTTGCCAACATTCACAGCACGCAATCATCTCGTCACATACACACATACACGGACACACATGTGTGTTTGCACATTGTCAGCGCTAGGTGGCGCCACCGGCAGATGAGCCGAGCCAAAGAAAATGCCATTTCACTGTTTATTCGTTTGTTTGCGTGTTGTTTGTTTATTAGTGGAATTTTTAATCAAAGTTGCAGAAGTTGACATACCTGAGCAGTAGCAGCAGCAGCAGCAAGAGAACAGGTCAAAGTTTATTTCTTATTTTTTTGTTATTTTTTTTTTATTTTTATTTTATTTTTCTGTAATCAAGCGACCGCGCGGCGCTTTTTGGCTTTTTCCCTACTGTGTGCACTGTGTGTAATTCCTTTTGGCTGTTTTGTTGGCTAAACTCTTGAAACTTTGCTGCCATGTAAACTGTCAGCGACTGCGTGCACAGCACACACATACACACAAACACACACACATACAGTCTACTCACTTGAGCGCTTATCTTACTAAGGTCTAAAAAACTTTTGTTTACACGTTGCGCCCTCGAGACACATACGCATACAAAGCAAAAACACTAGTTAGTCTAGTTAGACGTCCACATAGAGAATTGCTTATGTTTATCTACAACTTTTTGCAGTAGGTAAATATATATATATATATATGTATATGTATATGTATATCTACATCAAATAAATATACTAGGAAATAGCTCATGCCAAGATATGAATTGTAATGCTAATAATATACAAATCTATAAATAGAATAATTGTTATTATTATTATTATTAATATATTTCTTTTTTTTTTCAATTCATTCACATTCAATTATATATTTTTAAGATTCTAGGAAAAAGCTCATGCGTAATTCAGAATTGCTATAGAAACAATATAAATATCTATAAATAAAATTATTGTTATCTTTTCATTTTCAATAATAAATATAAATACTCTAAACACTATAACACTGAGTAATTAAGTTATAAGATCAGGCATCTGAGCGCACTCTCATCATGCACTCCTTGTATATTGTAATAAAATCAGTCGGTCGATATATTTCTTGTTGCCAGATCATAGAGCAGACTCCGTGAGTTGACTTCCCATCAGAGTAAAGTTGCTTGAACGCATATGGTAAACAGTTCTTTACGAGAATCATGTATTTTGTTCGGCTGACTGCCAGTAAAGAGGATTGTCCGTGTGTAATTTCTGTTCATTTCTCACTCCAGTGTCTCAGTTCGTAATGCTAAATGTTTTAATCTAATTAATTGTCATTTGCGTCGTCTTATTTAAATAGCAGCAATAATATTTAGTTATGTAATGATTAAATATCTTAAAATGTGTCAAGTTAGTTGATAGTTTTTAGTTAAGGAGACGTGAATGCAGTCTTAGTTCTTTAAACATTTTCAGAATATTCAAAAAATATTCAACCAATTAAATCCCCTTTTCTCTTAATCAAACTTCCGTCGGGCATCAATTGGCCACAGTCGTGTGCAGAATTGTTGAAAAATACCATAGCTCACCTTCTGCCTTGATCAGCAATCGCTGGACAAGTCGGCCGTGATTCCTATTCATATGATGCTCACATTGGCTTGACCACATTTATTGAATATTTACGCCATATTTCTGTGTGGCTATGAGCCACATTTTTGCCAGACTTACTGCCGAGATCGCTTTTTAATTAAAACGCCGTTTGGTCACGCCAAATTGCATTAAAATTGCTCTCAATTTGCATATGGCAAGGAGGGCAACATCCATATGCGATTCTCTTATATATAAATATATGCAAATAAATATATTGATATATGTGAAAATATTACACATACGTCGGGTGGCCAATTGAAATGAAAATAAAATACGCTAGCAAATTTCAAGTGCATGTAGTGCATGTGCGTGTATGCTCTCTGCTTGTGCAATATTTTTTACAGTATTTACATTTTTAGCATATTTATGCAGTCGTACCAGCAGCCGGACAGCAGCAGCAACAACAATGTAAGCACGTCAACAACTGCAGATTTTTCGAGCAGTTGTTGCTGTTGTTGCCGCGGCTGTTGTTGCTGGCGTTCGGCATGGCATGTTGTTGCCCAGCAGACCGTAAGGGAATTGCAATGCAAACAGAATGTTAGACATGCTAGACGACGCTTTGAATTTCGAACTGCAGGTGCACAGAACTCGAACTCAAACTCAAACTCGAACTGAAACTAAAACCCAACCGAACCCTTTGACCTCACTCGCTGGCCACACAGCTCGCCAGCTGCATCTAAAGCTTAAATGAGTTTTCGCAACAATTTTTCCAGTTGTTTAAATGGTTGGCTCGCAAATAGAAATAGTTGCATTGCTTTACTCTACGCTCAATCGAAATATGGCAACTATTTGGCAATTTAAGCGTCCAGAAGCCTCGAGCTAGGGTCCAAAGTTTTAACCCCAACAACACCAACACCAGCAGCAGCAACACCAACAACAGCAACATCAGCAGCAGCGGCCACACAAAAGTTGCGCAAAAACTAAATATAAACAAGCATATAAAAAGGGGCAACTAGCTGGCAGGAGCAAAATCACATAAAAGAAAACTTGGGAGCATAATATAGCCGAGAGTGCACGACTCGAAGTTGACCTGCAGCTGGGGCTAAGTAACTCGGATTAAGCAAACAAACGTTGCATAAGGGATAAGGCCGAAGGTAAACCTGCATGCCAAATGTGCTTGCTGAAGCTCTCAGTAGTAACTGAATTTATAGAATTAGGCAGAGTTTGGACGGCTTCTGCAACTAAGCCTAGGCACAACTTGAGGATAATGTTGAATGAGGAGTTGTATACGAATTTTCAGAATCTAGTTCACAGCTTGTGCCAAGTTTATAAACACTCATATAAATGCTATAGAATGATTGTCGGGTATACAGATTTACTGATCAGTTCTTAAACTAACTAAAACATGTGCATTAGCTCCCTGCAAACCACCTGTTTCAAGGCTGCAAACGAGTTTAGCATGCAACTGCTGCTCGTTCTTCGTCTATTACAGGGTATATAAAATATGCGAGGCAGCCGCAAGTTCTACAAGCCCAACAAAAGCGTAGCAAAAATTCATTTCCCAATAACGAAATGGAAAAAAAAAATATTTTATACAAACACAAATACTGGCGCAGGCAGCTGCGGTAAGCAAAAACCGCAACTGGTCAAAGGAAACGAAGCGATTTTTTTCTTTATATTAAAACTGGCTAACAAATTGTTAACGGGTTCGCCTCAAAGATATTCAATATATATATGGTATATATATTAATTTTAATAAAGATGAAGAGCGAAATCCCTCGTGTTAATCGAACGACATCAAAAATAATATTCAGTAAGAAAAATAATATTAAATTGCAAAGTATTGAAAATTTTATTATACGAATATATTTGTATGCGAAACCGAACTCTGTATTGATTGTGTCTTTAGCCAAGCGAGCATTCAATATTTTGTGAAATATTTGTATAGACACGAATCTTCAACAGTGCGCAGTGAAGTGCGCAAAAATGCTTTTAAATATTTCATTACATTTAAATATTTTAATTATTGTCTATTCCCTAATTACATTTCTTAGAAAATACACGCCTTTCTAGTGTAGAGGACGAACAGTAACAAGAGGAGCCCTTGAGCAAACCAAACCAACAAATCTCAACAGCCCTCAACCACAGGCAACCACTTGCTCCACAGCCCCAGCCCCAGACAGCCACATGTGGATACCTAAAAGTGGGTCAAACACAATGCCGCAATACCAGTGCAGCTCTTGCCCGATATTTCTGTTGCGAAAGCATGTATCAATTCGAGTCCTACTGCTCAATATTTTTCCTGGTTTCTCTTCTATTTACTTTCCTTTATTATTTTTGCTATGTTGTGTTTTGTGATGCCTGCACAAATATTTTTATAACAAGCGGCGCACACGGCCACAGCCACACACGCGCTTGCAGAAATGTAATCACAAAGATTGGGAAATTCCTCACTCGGAGCATAGGCAAAAGAAAAGTCTGCTGAAAAACCAAGCCAAATATGCTGCGGCAATTAATTTTAATTAATTTTATGTGCTTTTTATTTAAATTTTGTTCTTTCTCATTGAGGAAAAGGGAGCCACGAGTTTAATAGATTTTTCAAGGAATTTATTGGCGGCTTTGTTCTTAATTTCAAATCGGGGAGCAACCGCAACGAGCGCTGCCCGGCAAAGTGAAATGGAAAGCGCAAACACAAAAAGGCTCCGGCACTTAACAAAGGCAAGGACCTTTGCTGAAAAGGATATCAATGTCGTTACGTCGACTAATGTGCCCCGGGAGCGTGGCAAGGCGGCCACTCCCCGCATAAGGGGGCGGCATTTGAAGCGCCTCACTTAGGCGTCGTTTAGCGATAAAAGCGACATTTGGCATGTCAAACAGTTTGTCTCCAACTTTAAACTGTAGAGTGTAAACTGTAAACTGGCACTGGGCACAAAAACAAAAGATAGTCCACACTTTATGTACTTCAGCAGATACCCTGTAGACTGGAAAAGGCCTGTAGGGCAGACTGGGTTGGAGAATGAATGACAGTGTGTCACTGAAAGGCTGATACATATTTTCTAACAGCAATGATAACTGAGTTGATAAAGTCTAGATTAAGATTCCGGCAGACTTTATCTGCTACAAGTTCATTAAACTTCAAATTTATTTCTAACAGAAGCCACTTTAAATAAGCGATATTATTGGAAATCTGCAATTGAGGGAAAATGTGAACAGGACAAATAAATTTGAGCCATAAACTAAATTTTGAAATATAGAAAACCTTAAAAAAATAATAAAAAATTATTAGAAATATAAATATGTTTGAAAGAATATCAATGTCTATTCTGAGATATTGAATGGTAGTTTCATAAAACATCTCTTGTGGAATATATATCATTAATAATTGGTAGGAAAAAGTCTTTAAAATAATTTAAAAGAATTCCATATTTTTCCAATTCAAATGAAGTAGTGAAAAATAATAAAATATTATAAATAAATTTGCTAGCAAATTTGCAGTTGACTTGGTCCATACTTTTAGCTGCTCTACAGGATATTCGATAGCTGAGTTTGTGTCTTCTCGCGCAGTTAGCTTACTTAGCTTACATCTTGCATGTTGTTTTTGTTGTTGGGAAAACATATTCAGCAGATTCTGTAGATGGTTTTTAGAACGTTTGCAGCAGTCGCACCAGCAGCGGCAGCAGGAGCAGCGACGGCGTCAGCGACAGCATTTGAGAGTGAAATATCGTTAACCTAATTTCAGCTCCAACGGCTCCATCGGAGTTGTTTTTGTGGCGAAGGCTCCGCACAATACTTAGCCATAAATTTGCTTTATCTTTATGACTTGTTTTGCGTTTTGTTCTTGTTTTCTTTCGGCTGCTTTTCTAAATTTCACTTTATTTTTTGTCATTGCCGCCCTTTTTTCCCGAGCTCGTGTTAAATAAAGCTGCACGAATTAGCTTAAAACATTTTTTTTTGTTTTGTTTTTTTTTGGATTTCCTTTTCAACATTTCTCTTTTCTCACATTTTCCGTGGCACTTAAAATTTATGTTTTTGTTTTAATTTTTATTGGCAGCCATTTTGGCAGCATGCGAAGCCAAAGTCTCGCTAAGATTTCTCACTAGGCAACGAGGTGTTTGCGTGTGGGTGTGAATTTGTTTATGTGTGCGCTTATCACACCCGCGGGTCTAGTTACAAAGGCGCCCGACGCTTAAGAAAACATATAAAAATCGATAAAAAATAATAATATGGGAAAGGATGTGTGATAGCGGCACTTGTTGTCGCTGAAGCTCTCGACTAAAAACATATAATATATATATTTATATATATATTTATTTTGCTCAAATGTCAATCAGATAAGCTGATAGTGGCACTTAAACTAAAACATTAGTGTAAATGTTATGTGGGATCTCTTCGGGGTTACTCAAACTTCGTGATAAATTAATGGGTACCAAAGAAAATTGTAAGAGCCGGATATAGCTTCAAAGGCAATTTATTTTTATCATAAATAAATATTAGTATATCGCCAGTAAAGATGTAGTATAGTAAGGCAGTATAGTATAGGTAGTATGACCATTAATCTGAAATTTGAGGGGCTTAAGAATATTAAATTATATTGGAAGCGACAAATCTAATATTCTTATTATATTACAAATTCAAAACTCATTTTTAATTTTCTAAAAACATTATAATATAATTAAATATTTTAATACTAAGAATATTGGTAACAAGGTACGAAAATCGAAACGCCTTCAATCTGATAACTATTTAGGATTTATTAATTTCTTAATATTAATCTCAACTGCCTTACTGAACATTCTTACGGATTTGACGGAGTTTTGTAGCACCTACATATATTATTTTACACAATGAGCGCGACAGTTCAATTCATTTTTATATTTATTTTTAACAGTAAAACATACGAGTTTACCATGAAAAAGATTTTGTAAATTTGCCTTTCACTACAATAGTGAACTTATTAAACTATCTGTTAACCAACCATATCTATTTAAGTCAAACCACTAACCACTATGGTTAGTGGTTGTATGGTAAGTGGTCAAACAGACATTAGGTCTATCAATATAATCGATACTATCGAAGAGGCCATTGAGCATTTAGCTTTAGCAAGAAGTTCTCCTAAGATTTTCACATAAGATAAGTTGACTAGAAAATTAAGTATAAGACAAAATTTTAAATTTTGAATTCCCCAGTTTTAGAACTCTCGAAAAAGCTTTCACTTATCATCTACTCATATAGCACACTTTTTAATTGAAATCTGATGCCAATAATTGGGATATTTAAAGAGAACCCTGACCTAAATGATGGAAATTAGCTGCCACTTGCACAGCTATCCTTATCGTAATCATAATCGTAATCGTATTATGGCACCTGCTGCATGTGTAATGAAGTTCATGTGAATTTGGGTTAATTGCTTAGCCGGCTAACTAGAAATTGACTAAAGGCAATTGAAAATCTCAGCTTATAGGCAAAAATCTATAGCACATATGTGAGGCTGTGTGTGTATGTGTGAGTGTGCATGTTAATTGCAAAATTGATGGCTATCGCAGGCATTTAACTTAATGGCATGTGCACATTTTTGCTGCAAGTGCAACAACAAATGCAATTAAATCGGTTAAAAATTGAATTAAATTATGGCATATTAAATGACACACAAATGTTGTGGATAAAATGCGATTAAAATGATATATGAAGGCCCCAACGCCCTCGGCCTCGCCCTCTAAATAACAAATGCATGCAAGCAGCTGCATTAGAAATTAATGCACAGCAAATGGCAAATGCAGGCGCATTTGCTATGAAAATTATAATTAAATATTTGATTGATATCCCAGGCCACCGGCGCGGCGTAACGGGGCGTATGAGCAATGTGAGTGTGGGCAGTCTTCGCATGAATATTAAAGGCTAATTAAGTTTGCGGTCGTGAACAGGGGCGTTTCTTGGCCAACTGGCAAGTGCATGCGTAATTGAATTGGCCAAGCAAACTCAATTGCAGCAGCTGCATTAAACTTTAATATCCAGGGACCGCGCGCACAGCTAATTGACAGCAATGGGCCGTTGTGTAAGCCGCTCCGAAAGCCGAAATGTAATCAAATTTATGCGAGACAATTGAAAGTGCGGCTATAAAGCAGGGAACGTAATACGCATTCATAAACAAAGCAATAACAAAGCAAAGTGCGAAAGCAATATGCAAATGAATGAAAAGCGACTGTCAAATGCCCAAACAGCTGCTGGCAACCAGACGAGCAGACGACCAGACGAACGGACGACTGGCTGGCCATAAACGCAGATAACAACAAGGAGGTAAAAGCCAACTGTGGGTTGCCGAAGACCGACTACTCTTTGTGGACAGATTGTATTGACAGCCAATATAGGTTCAATCAAAATGAATTGAATAAGCTTTTCAATATTCGACAAGTAGATAGAGAATTTAAATTAATGATATATGAATATAAAATATTTATAATATAAATAAATAAACATTATTATCAAAAATATATAAAATATACAAAGATAACCATTTATATATACACCTAAGCATACATTCAAATTGTAGGTAATATATAGATTAAATTTTATTTTAAAATAATTTTTATAGTTAAAGTTGATATATACATTAAGACTATATAGAAAGCCTATTAGAAAGGTGTTACACAGTTCGTCACAGACTCAAAATATCCTCAGCCTCACAGTATTCCACTGCGAAGTGGCCATGAAATCTTCGGACTTTGGTCGTAACATCTTTGAAGAAAATTTTCAATTAAAGATGCGCAGCGAAAAAGGAGTCAAAGCGAATGTTGTTTGGAGCGAAATTAGGAATTAATTAAGGCAGCAACAACAGACAATAACAACAACAACAACAACAACAACAACAACAGACAACAACAGCAACAAATGCCGTATAATTTCAAGCGGAAACCAGCCAAACAAACAAAACTACGCAAAAGCGCCCTGGGTTAGGTTATACAAAACACTGCACTGGAGTAGGGTCTGTCTGGAGTGAGAGAGAGATGAAGAGAGAGGGAGAGAGCAAGAGCTGGGGTGGATGTTAGGGATAGCTAGACCGAAAATTTATTTGTGCGTTGATTGCGCGCAAATGATGATCATTTAATTAAGCACGCAACGACGCACAGGCCAGCAACGGGACACAGACGGAAGCAGCGGGTGGGCCGCCATCTTGGCCGGAAGTGGCGGCACCTTCATTTTGTGCGGCCGCCGTGGCCGCAAAAAGAACACAATCTGTTTGTGTTTTGCATTTGGCCGCGACCGCAGTTTGATGGGACTGTTATGAAACTCGGATTTTTCTTCAATTTTTATTTATTTTTATTTTTTATTTTTTTATTTTGATTTTTTTTTGCGTTGTGCGCGGGCCAAGTTTGGACTTTGATTGGTTTATTTAATGGCCTCTTGTCAGCGCTTGGGATTGCAATTTTTGTTATTTTGATTTGCATTGTAAATTGGGCAGATGCCTACACAAATTTCGAGAACTGGCATTGATTAAAATTGTATTTATTTTTAATTAAAAGCCATTTGTGTGCAAATTATATGGCCTCACAAAATTAACGTACAGAAACGAATTCCGAGGGAAGAAGCCTGGATGAAACCAAAGAGAATTGAATTAAAAATCCAATTATGTGTTACGAAATTGACCCGAAAGGAACATTGAAGTAATACGAAAACCGGAAAGTTCAGAATTTGTTCTTGATGCCTTTTGACAGGTTCTTAAGCCTACAAATTTTTTGGCTAATTTATTTTATAATTTTTTTTTCTTAATCAAAAATTTCAAATGGGCAAAGACTGTATTATGTAATGTGTAAAATAAATAAATAAAATACATATATAAATTTTGGATGAACATTGGAAACAGAATCGAAGCAATGACCAACAAGTATCTCGACAGACTAGATTATCAAAAAAAAAAAAAAACTGTCTGGGTCTAGAATTTCGTCTAGCTACTATAGCTCAAAGATCTGGAAAAGAATTTGACGCCAATATCCTCAGGACTTACTGGAGCAGCTCTTGACTCCAAAGCTATCAAATATTGTCCTCTACTTTAGCTGTGATAGTTAAACCATATAAAACTTGTTCTACCCTAGCCCGTGTTTGTCTTCTCAAATTTAAAAATATATTAAACTAATTTATATTAACATGAAGGTGCTACAAAGACTATTATTGTGAAATATAAAGAATTAATAATAAATAAAGTCAATTTATTTTGACTCTTAAACTAGGTCTGGATAGTGAGCCCTTACCCAACAAACAGTGTTGTTTGTTAAATTTGTAATATATAATAATATATTGTCATATTTAGTATTTATCAAAGCGCATGTTCCACATTATTGTATCGCAGAGTGTAGACAATTTCATTATATTTTCTATTCAAAAGCAATTTATTTAATCAAAACACAATAAATATCTCAATAACCAAAAATTGTTATTTCGCAACTGCACAGAACTTGCCCCGTTCGTTTCAATAAATTTGCATATCCACTGTCACAGATCACGCACACATGCACAGACGATGCCACTCGCATGTGTGTGTGTGTGTATAGCAGTTGGTGCCCTTAGCTGTGGATACTTATAACTAGCATTGTCCTGCCATTTGCTGCTATCAGCTAAAGCGGACTCCTGGGGTTTTGCCAATGCCGCATTTTGCAGTCATATATAACATGGGACCACGCTCCACACACAAACACACACACACACCAACATTGCGGCAATTTGTGGACACACACACTCGTACTCACACTCGCACAGATATTAATACCAAATGAAAATTGAAATTATGTCTACGCTCGAGAGTCGAGTGTGGCGCAAATGCGCAGGACAGACTTTTATGCCCCTCGCGAACTGGCTGCGAACTTAGTGCCGGCTGTAGCCCGGTTCCGTTCGACAGTTATTATGGTGCCACACCCCCACACACACACTCACACATGCACACGCACACACGCACGCACAATCATATCCATAATCAATGATAATCCGCTGGCGTATTATAACCGCATTAACAGTTAGGCACGTTCGATACAATTCGTTACGTTTCGATAGATTTCATGCTCATTTCGGCTATCGCTGTCGTACGGGTGTGCGGGTGTCCGGGCGTGTATTTGTGTGTGTGCGTGTGTGTGTGGCATAACAAATATAATTGTGTACAATTTGCGTAACATGCTTTTGGGCAAGTGCGGGTGGGTGGGTTTTAGTGCGCAAATTGAATTGCAACCAACTTGGCTTGATTTACGTAAGCCCACAAAAAGGCCCAGCCCCGCACAACCACCAACCACAACGCACCACCCGTCCAAAAATCTTCATTATTTCTGCTGCTCGGCGTCGGTCGGTGAAATGCGTGCGGTATATCATAAAGCGTAAACTGTGACTGCAATCACTGTGAATGTTGATTGCTTATGGGGGTGTGTGGTGCAGGTGCGGGTGCGGGCGGTGCGGGAGGACTGTTAAAGGGCATTGCTGTCGGGTATCGTGTTTCGGCTCGTTGCCAGCAGACATAACCACAAAATCAATCAAAAGAGTATGGCTGCCGTAGCATTATATGGCAAATGAATCGAAAAACGCAGCTGCAACCGCAGCCACAAGACAAATGACAGTTTAAAAGTCTGACAATAAATGATGCAGAGTCCCCAGCACACCAACTCATCGCCCCGCCGACTCTCAAAAGTTTGCCAAAATAATTGTTTCCCATCTCGCTTTTCAATGCAATCAAATCAAAGTGAGCCGCAACAATGTGGCTCATTAAATTCCGATCTTGTGCAGCATCATAAATTGTCTTTAAATTGGTTCATCGTCGGCTCGGATTGCGTGTTATTTATTTTTAAATTATTGATAAGACTTCTTGTGTAATGAGCTTAGCTTCTCTTGGCAATCTCTTGTTATACCCTGAAAATGGCAAGTGGATATAATGGTTTTATATATCGGTACGTAACAAGGAGGAAGCGAGACATATAGCATATAGTAAATATATTTTTGAGTAGGATGTCGAACTGAGTCGAAATTTACCATTCTGCAACCTAAGAGCGCTAATGCGAATGTGAGTATAATTTCATTATTATATTTGTAGTACAAGAATGTTAATTATAGCTATGCGTGGAGTACAAGGTATCAAGTTCGACATTTCCGAATATAACATTCATTAGAATATAAAATTGTCTTTTTCTTCTTCTTCTATCTCTAGCTATCATTTATCATTTAACCCAAAAATAAAATTATATATATATACATATAAATTGTATAGTAAAGAGTATGTAAAAGTCGTGCATTTTAAAAAAGAACATTCATTAGAATATAAAATTATTATTTTCTCTTGCTATTTTTTTTTTTTTTTATTTATCCCAAAAATAAAATCATATATATTTATATAAATTGTATATTAATGGCTCTTATCTCTTGTGAAATAAAATTTAATTTATTATTTTGCACAGATTTTTGGAGAAAGCTGCCAAAGCTTTCTAAAATATTTTTAGGTTCTCAGTCCCTGTTGCTTTCCGTAATTCTACTAGCTCTAGCGCTAACAAAAGCACAAAGTCCGTAATGAATTTTTTAAGAAGTTTTATTTATACATTATGTTGTGTAATATAGAATTTTATATAAATTCTAAAAATATTTGTGCAGTATTCAAAGTGATTGTGATCTGACTTAGTCTCATGAATTAAATTGATTGTATGTCATTTTATGTACATCTTTACTTTACAAATAATAATAATATATAGATTATTGATATGCATTCTCTGCTACATTGTCATATAATTGCAGCTAGACTTATAGTTCATCTGAATTGAAATGTTATTGCTGTAACTAAAACAAATATCATTGATTATTTCCGTTGTCCAGCAATCAATATAGACCATCCATTATTATCCTCAATCTCTTGATGAATTGCTGTTGAATACCATTTGAAGCAAATACATTTATCCCTTGGCTCTTTCGGACTTCATCCGTTATATTTTCTTTCAGGGTTTTATCTCCTCATTAAACTGTCTTCTTTTCATCTCTGTCGATTTGCAATTGCTCATTAAAAAGTTATCTAAACAGAGTTCAATGTAGCCATAAGCAAATGCAATAATTATGCCATTCAACATTGAATTTCGAGTATTTATGGCAACTTTAAGTGCGATGCAAAAGTCAACTAGAAAGTCTGTTGAGCTTCGTACTTTATAGTAGCCTCGAATATGCTTGCGACCCATTGAAATGCACTTGCAAGCATCAATTTACAATTTGACTGAACAGCTTTTCTGCTGCTGGTGCAGCGCACATCAACTTTGAAACAATTTCGGGGAGGGCGTTGGGCAGCGCAGTGTTGGCCGGGTTAAACGAGAAATTTGATTACAACATAGGCGAAACTGCATTAGTGCATAAATCCATGTCAAGTCGCTGAGAGAAAATTCAATTAGCTGACATAATTCTATTTATGCGCTGACAGCTGGCAAGCGCTACACAATATACGCCAAAGGGGTTTCCAACTTGACAACTATGTGTGGGTGGCTGTCTGTGCGTCTGTGTGTGTATGCTGTTATGGTCTGATGCTAGAACCAAGCCCATGACAACAACGTCGCTGGCAAAGTCATAAATTTGGCAATGGCAGCATTGCCGGCACGTGGAAATTAAGTGATGAATACCATAGGGCGCATAAACTTGCCAAAAGAGCTCCCCACACACACACACACACTCACACACTCGCATTTAGGTCGCTATGCCTGGCCATATAAATTGTGAAATTGTTGAAGCGCAACTTTGCGTCCTGCTCCACGTTTCCCTCTAGCATAAACATGCACGCAAAAATATTGAAAAATATGGCGAACGCTGAACATTTTGTGAAATATTTTTACAAACTCACACACGCACACATATAGACACACACACACGGACACGGACACACACTGTGTGTCTGCTTCGCTGCGCAGGCAACGTGCCGTAAGCCCTTTGGGCACTATTAACCCAACTCCGCGAGCTGCGCAGCTGTCCAAAACTCCCTGACAGCTCCACAGCAAATGATGCGCTAATCCAATTATTATCAATTCAGTGACAGGACGAAGGGCTCGCCCGTCCGGCAACAGCGGCGTCTGCCCCAGCGGCCGATTGTTAAAAATAAACACGACGCCAAGTTGATTGAATATAATAATCCAGATTTGCTTACCTGCAAATAGACAGAAAGAAACAGAGAGTGAGAGATGGGCAAGAGTAGGTATACTTTGAGCTATACATAAGCCCTATATGTATTTGTATATGTATATATTTATATTTGCATTAGATTGGCTGGCACTTAGCTACCAAATTGGCAATTGCCGTGCCTTGTCCTTGGCAACTCTTTCGCTTTGGCCCACATCAAAGCCAAAATGCAAACTTCCCAGTTTGCCATTTAAGCTCATTAAAAATGCATAAGCCTCGAACAAATGCTGATCACAATTTGAGATAGCAGACGAAATTTCTAAAAGTTGCGCATAAACTCTCAGTTGCCCCAACCCTAATTGATATAATGCCAGAATAATAAATATGGGATTACGGCTTACACTTTGTTATTATTTTGAAAGACTTTCCTTAAAAATACATCAAATCTTATCTGCCATGAAAATATATCATTTAATAATATGATACAATTTATATTAATCATAATAACTTTTGATATTAATTATATTTTAAGTACATTTGAAATAATTATTATGTTGTCATGTCATATTCATTTCTGATCAACCCTTCTATATATGAGATATAATCAGATAAATTCATGTAGAGTTTCCAAGGTCGGTTTTACTTTCATCATAGTTTATCTAAAAGGAGTAACACTCCTTGAGCTAACATCACATAAACATTCAAAACTTCTGTTCAGCAGATAAATCAATATCAAGTGAATCTATTCTAAATCAATTCTGTTTTCATCTATCAATCTATTCAAATAATCAAATATATTAATAATCAAATTGTCTCAAGTTTTAATAATTCACAATTTACAAATAGAATTATAAAGCAGTAGAAAGCCATGGCAATGGCTATGCACTGAATTCTTGGGTAAAGGGCATTGGCCTACCCCAAGGCGGACCTGGAGACACTTATCAAAGTCAACTCACTTGTCAGCTGGCTTAAATTTTAAACAAATAATAATATTTGCCACGCTGCCGCAGGCGAATACCAAACACAAGCCCACCGAGCTCGCCCAAAATCCAGGCAAAACGGTAAAATGCCAAGGCAAACAAACAAATACCCACTCATACACACACACCCACACACTCACGAACACCCACGCTCACACTCACACACAAACAACATGACTGCAAATTATCTGGGGAACAGCAGCGTCAAACGGCGGCAAAAAGGGCTTCAACAGGAAGGCAGTGAGGCTGTAGGGTTAGAGGTTGGGGTTGGGGGCTGGAGATTGGGGTTGTGCCATGGGGGTTGGGGTGGTAGGTGTTGATACCGAAGCAGAAGTGTTTGGCTCTCTGGCTGATTGTGAAATCGATAAAGTAAATCGGTGAAGCGATAACATAATAAATTCTACGTTTCATGCTCAACTACACGTTGCGCCACCGCCCGCCCACAGGTGGCGCTGATATTTATACCCTGCATAGCTTCGCCAATCACTTCAGCTCACACACAGAAGCTTTTGTGTCTGTGTGTGTGTCTTTGTGTATGTTAAGGGCACATCAATTTTTATGATCTCAAATTGCAGACGTATTGTAAGAGCAACGCATTTACCCTCCCATACATACATATAACATAGCATTACATATATGTGGAAGAAAAAACCGAGCTGAGCAATGCAACAATCAATTTCCTTTTTTTAAGCCTGTTTGTTTGTTTACTCTGTCGAACATAACTCAATGGAGCTCAAACACACACACGTGTATATACACAACAATAATAATAACAACAATCAGGACAACCCTTTTGAGCCCTTTGTATAACCCTTGAGAAAGTTGCGCACTGAAAGTTGGCCACAAAAGCCAAATGGCATATGGCAATTCAGTTTGTATGGCCTCGTGTGTGTGTGGGTAGTTCTTCAGCTTCATAGAGATGATAACAGGCTGAAAGCTGCACTGAAAGTTCTGAATGACTGTGAGTGGGGAGTGTGACTGCGACTGTGACTGGAACAGTGACTGTATAGAGGGTGGAATGTAAGAATTAAATGCATTAGGTTGCATTTAATTAAATTACTAAATTTTGCTTTAATTGAAAATAAGACAAACTTAAATTCCAAATAATACTTTTTATTCAGGCTTTCAAATTCTTTCTATGTGTATTTCGACTCAACTGCTCGAGCGGTTCTTGACTTAAAATACATAAAATATTTCCTTAAACTGTAATCTATATGAAAACTATATAAAAATATATTTCATTATTATTTTCTTCCTAGATTCAATTGCCTAAAAGATAGCGGAACTTTAATCTGTAAGTAAATGCAAAAACATTGCTTGTATTAGTTTAAATATGTCATACAGCTATAGTTAAATCATCATATTATTTAAGTTTTCATATTTAATCATCATTATGTTTACTAGAAGCAACAGTTTCAAATTATTTCCTTTACATATGCAATTCTACGTGAATTATTTACTCAGGCCATGAGATAATAATACATATTTTTTCTTTCTTATTTCAAGTTGGATTCTAAAAGTACTCACTGTATAAATCACAGCTTGAATGACGTGTTCCCAGTCACAGTCACGCAAGGCAGTGGCGCATCACAAACCCCTTCATTTTTTTCGATTAGAAACTCTGCCATAATTGAGCCGCAGCAATTCGGAAAAACTTTTCATATCTTCGGGCATTTTTTGTGACATTAATGTCCCCCACACACACACACACACACACACATACGCACACACATACATTTTTGAGTATTTGCTGATTTCGCATTTATTTCGTTGGCATTTTTAACCTTTGCGCATTGTGGGCATGAAAATATTATGAGTAGCATTAAAATTTGATGTTGATTCTGCCTTCAGTTTTTCTCTCCCCACGGGAACTGAACTCCTTTTTTTTGGACGTAACTGGCAGACCGACTATCCGATGCTGAATGCTTTCACCAAAAGGCCTTCAATTGTCGGCTACAAATCATGTAGGGGCCATCAACGCCAGCGAAGCCTCTCACTGCCCTCGAGTACAGTTGAGCTCGACAGTTGGCGCAGCTCCACTGAGCGCTCCCAAAGTACAGTTGTCAAGCGAAATTTATATCAACAACTACTGTTCAGCCTCGGCTTGCACATTATAGATACTCTCTCCATTGTTGACGCACCACGTGATAAAACATAGTTCAAATAGTTCAAATGTTTTACTAACAGAAGGCAGAGAATATTTAAATAAATAATATATAACAAGTTTCGCAGCTAATTTATTAGTTAAAAACTTTGCTCTTAATATACAAATTAAAAAGTTTTAGATATCGAAATATTAATATCAGAATAATATTTTATGAGCAGTGCTGGTCATAGGAAATACGTATTTACTATTAGGCATATTGAAGTTGACCAAAATATGTTTTTATCAAAGGTCGAGTTTTGCTCGAAAAACATTTGCGGAAAGAAAACTGTGCATTTAACTGTAGAGCTTCAGTCATATGGATGTTAGATTGATCGTTCAATTAGAAACTACAAAAATTCAAAATTAAGGAATCAACTATTTCCTAGTAAGATTTGAAAACAAATGGGTAAAATATACTGTATTGAACTTATTGGAACATCAAAAAGTAAAATTTACAATACTGAAGATCTCTCCAGCTCCTCACTTAAGAGAGTCTACAAGGAGATATAATTCAGTACATATAATTTCAACTGCAACTATATAAATATATATAATTAAATAAATTTTATTAAAAATTATGTCATATTATATATACAAAATAAATTAAATTCCAGTTTAACTCATTATTGATTTTATAAAAATTAAAATTTTGAATATTATTCAATTTTCTGTTTTTTCCTTTTGTATTTGTTTATTTATTTTCAGTAAATTCATTGATTGCGTTAAAAATTGTATCATATTATAATATATTTAGAAATTTATTTTATTAAAAATGATATATCGTACAATATGTATATTAATAAATTAATTCCAATTCAGTTTAGTGTGTTTATATAAATTAAAATTTAAAAAATTATACATTACAGTATTTAAGAAAAAAAAAACTTTTACTTTTACTTTTTTTGAATTTAAGCAATTCGGCAGCGTGTTCGGTCTTCGACTCCACGTAGTAACAGCTGCTTCAGCTGGTGTTTTAGTGGCTTTGCCTTTGGCAGTGTCATTTAATTGCCGGCCCCGGCTGACCAACATAAAATGCGCCAACATATTTCAAATGTCAAGCGAGGGCAAACGGAAGCGCAGGGCGGGGGCTGAGATACGGACTGGACGTGGAGTCCGGCAGAGCTTAAGGCGCAAGCGAAAGTGCTCTTTTTCGGGTGGTGCACATAAATTTTTATTTAAAGAAGAAGAGCGCCACAAGAACACAACAAGAACACAAACCACGCAGTTTATTAGACCGCCACTTGATGGGGCTGGGCAGCAGCGCCTGCCTGGGGGTTGCTAAAGTCGCGCCGGCCAGTTGACCTTTCGGGTCGGAGCTAAACGCGGACGGCGTCGCTAATTGTGAGTTAATGTGGCATTTTTATGAGCGAGCTAATTAAGTGAAATGTGCTCGAAAATTATGCAGCCGCTGGCCAGCGCGGGCTGCAGTTAAAGCCATCGACTTGTAGCCCAGTTAACGAATCTAAGCAAAACTAGTCTCGGCCAAAAAGGAGCGAGAAGCGATGAAGAAAACTTTCTGACCTTAACAATAATTTACACTTACGCAGCTGGCAAAGTTAGCGCCCTTGCCACGCCCCTCGCCGCGCCAGGCTGCAAGTCGTTGCGGTCGGTTAACGCGACAATAAAAAACACTTTAAAAAATGTTCCCCTCCCGTTGTTGCCATTGTTGCTGTTGTTGCTGCTGTTGTTGTTGGGCGTAGGAAAACTTTTAATAAAAAGTAGCAGCAGCAGCAGCAGGAGAGGCAGCAGCACGGGCGTCGGCAGCAACAGCCAGGGCTTGCTGCCTGCCCATAAAGTGAAAGTGCCCGAAACTTGGGCGTGGAAATTGCAATTTCTTCTGCTGGCACTCTTTAGGGGCGGTTGGTGCGGCTTTGGGGCGTGACGCATTGAGGCATAAATAACAGCAACATTATTCACACCAACAACAACACCAACACCAACTGCTGTTACCTCTGCCTCGCTCTCTCTCCCTCTCTCTCTCTCTGTGTTCCTCTCTTCCCGCAAAACACGCCCCGTTGTATGCTATGGTTTTTGTTTGGCTGCTAAGCAAACTCTAAACTGTCTCAAAACCAAACTTGAGCGCAACTTTCTTTGGCCAAAACAGCAACAACAACTAGAACAACAACAGCAACTACAACAACAAGAGCAGCAAGCAGCTTAGTCAACTTGACTTTTTGGGGGTTCGCGTTGCTTGCGTTAAGTTTATTTGCTTTATTTACGCTTAGCCAAGTTTTTACTTTTCTAACCGACCCCCAGCATACACAAAGCCCCCGTCGTCGTGCCCCCACTCCTCTATTACCCCCAGTTAAAGTATATTTTTTAACGCTTTAGCGCATTTTCTTGCACATTCAAGTTGTTCATGTTGCGCTCTTTTATTTTATTTTTATTGGCCCAAACTTTGAACGCACTGAAAATGTGCCTCGAATTGATCCCGTGCTAATAGACCTCAATTAGTTGCTCACATGCTGCCAATCAACTTTAGCAACGACTTTTTATCTCATTTTCAACTACTTTTTCGAGTTGTATTCCTAAAGAAAAGTTAAGGCGACAACAGATAGAAGACTTATCTATATATACGTATTAATGTAAATTTATTTATTGTTAAAAAAAAAAAGTTAAACTGAGTGAATAAGGATTCTCAACGATGTATCGATTCGGATGAAGCAGTTTTTCACTGGAACATCTGACTATACTGTTTTATGAGAAAAGTAGAATCTAAATTTTAATAAATTAAGGTTAAAGATATAGTTCTTAAAATATTATTTTAGTTCACTTAATTTATTCTAACATACAAATTTTGTTGATTATTGTTTTTAACTCCAGACAAATATAGAAATTCATAAATGAATAATAAATATATAATATATATAATAAATATATATTAAAATAGACTTAACCAATGTCTTGATAACTAAATATCTAACATCAAAGATACACGTAATATAAACAATCTCGTTCTTTTAAGACTTGAAGCTTGATAACTGAGCAATATAATATGCTATGGTATATAATTTAGGCTTTAGGGCAATTTTAGATTTTTATATTATTTTTCAACCACAAATTTCGTTCACCAACAGGCCGAACTGTAATTGGTATTGCGAACCCCTGATAAATTTTTTGATTTGATTGCTTCGAAGGGTTTGTCGTCGTGAAAATGTACTTAATACTGTGGGCAATATTTAATCTGAAGAGTTTTTACATTTAATTTGCTGTCTTCGCTTTGAAGTTGTCCACAGCTTTGCTGTTGTTTTCCTGCGGGTTGACAAACACCCAAATGGGAGCTACCCTGGGCCGATTCACTCCCCACATTTTTTGTGCTGATCCGAGTAGGCTTCTCGATTGAAATGCATTGCAATTACTTGAGGGGTAACGGTTAATTTGGCATCTGAACAGTCCATCATATTATCTATCCCATCTCCAGCTGTCCTGCTGTCCAGCTGTCTATCTAGCCATCCGTCTGGCCATCAAGCGATGCGATGCCAATGACTATCTTATTATACGCCTGATTGACCAGCAAAATTGAGCCGCCGCACGGCCATAAAAATGAAAAGTTGTATAATTTTCACACAGCACTCTTTGATGTTATTCCAGCTTCTTTTCAGTGCTTTTCTTGCCATTCGCCGCCCGCTTCCGCTATTAACTGGGGCACGAAATATTGCCACTCTCGGGGGTCGAATGCGCAGCAATTGCTCACTATCAAAACTTTTCCATTTTGGCCCACTCTGCGCTCTCTCTGGCTTGGCAGCTAGTTAAATTTTATTTTATGTCTATGTCTTTGAGTCTTGCCACATCAAATTGCTTAATTAAATGAATTTATGTTTTATTGCTTCATTGCAAGCACTCAAATTTGATGCGAGGCGCCGCCGGCGACCCCCAACAACAATTTATTCAGACGTGTCACGTAGCTCTCCGCGGAACTTCCTTCCGATACAGAAATATAAATATATATATGTATAGATATATATGTATAAATATCGCATTTAATACTCGGCAACGTCTGTTTTGGGTTCTGCTCCTTCGGCGTTTCCTTAATTATTGCGTTAAACTGTGGCAGACAGTCGCAAGCGCTTCGATAACACGGAGAGTGGGACACGCGTGCCTCGGCATAAGCGAAAGAAATATGTGTATAAGATATACATATATAGAAGCCCAGACAAAAAATGTCACAAATACCATTCAGAGTGGGTTTAGGTAGGGCACAGAAAAATGGCGAGAATGTGAAAGGAAAAATATAAAAAGAAGAAATAAATACATAAAAGAAAATAAAGACTTGCTTGCGTATTGTTAATATACTAAAGTCTAGAAAAAAATATAATAATAATATTATAACTTCACAGAAAATAGTTTAAGATTAAATGTTCCCAATATTAAAAATAACAATATAACATATTAACAAAAAATGAAATAGATTATGAATTCACTTATATTAAGTTTTTTTTTATATGGATTAAACCTGACTGGTATAGTTCTATAAAAACTTAACAATCGAAGATCTTACAGATTATAGAAGTCAATCATCAGATTTATACTAACTTGTGGAAAATTTTAATAAACAGAAATTAAAGAAATATTTAATAGATTTCAAGTCAAGATGTTTGGGCAGCAGTACCTAGACGCCTAGTCAAACCGATTGGGTGAGAATCTAGTCTCTAGAAGTTTTTTATAATAGTTATCTCCTTGAACAAATGAATCATAAAGTAATGAATACATTGATATATCCATTTAAAAATAGCAAAATATAATTTATATTGAATACATCAAACATCTTTTAATAGATGCAGCCTTCAGTTTGTCAATCTAAACATATGCACAAATATATCAATCTTTCAATAATAAAACATCATTTCATATATAAACAGTTTCGATTAAACCCCGAATTATGGGTTCCTTCTCTGTTCTTTTCTGCATGATATGCATTCAACATATTATATTCCATATCCAAATGATATCTTTCCGTAATACGCATATATGATTTCATACTTTCATTAATACTTGATCAACTTCTACATAAATTCGTAATTCGTTTCCCAGCTATAACAATATTTGTACAGTTGAGTTTATACTGTTGTCTAAGCCGCCATAAATACTTAAATAATTGAAAAGCCGTCGGCAAGCCTCTAAATTACTTTGCAACTATGAGAGTGAAGTTTTGGTCGTTTTTGGAAATGTTAGCTAAGAGCGAGCTCGCAACTGTTTGCCACAGCTGTAACAGAGCCCAAAACTCAGACTGAGTAAGCTGTTCCGATGAATAAGAGATTCACAGCTCGCATTAACTTGAGCCGAAACTTGTAATACCCACTTGGTCGGGGTTTAGTCTGCTCATCTCTAACTTCTTCTTCGGCTTCGGTAAAGGTCTAAATAAGCAGCAACTGTGCTATAATTTGTAGACATTTCTCATAGAGCAGCCGTAGGGCGCGTACGTTCCACAGACACAAACAGACAGACAGTCGAGTGTCGCACCCACCCACACACACTCACACACACACACACGCACACCCAGACAATCAGAGCGCATTAAGCAAAGACAGACAAAGTTTTGTGCGTCGCGTTGGCTTTGCCACACGCATGTTGTCTGCGCCTTGTCTGCCACGTAAGACGGGACAGGGGCAGGGGCACGGAGGGGGAGTGAAGTTCACGCCCACACACAAAACGCACCCACCTGGCCAAGATTTATGTAGTCCAAAAGGTGCGCGCGTCTTAAAGCTGCCCGGAAAAAGCAATGAGCATAAATTTATGCGCCAGACAAAGGCAAAGACACCAGAAAGGAATGGTCGAGTCGAAGGGGTTACAAAGGGCGTGAGTGTGTGTGCGCGCGTGTGTGTGTGTGTGTGTGTGGTCGCATTCGTTGTGGTCAGCATAATTAGGCTGCCATTAGCAGCGACTGTAACTTGCGGTCCCGGCATAACTGAAAAGCCAACTCCAAGATATCTTGGCCAGATTTTTTCCTGTTGCGAGCATTTTGTGTGGTCAGAAGTTTTTGGGATCTCAGCCGATGCGCTGGTTGGAGGAGCTTGCCCTCATAAATAACCCCGGCTCACACAAAAAAATAAAAAGGAGGAGAAAGCAAAGGGTTTCTTCGACTCGGGCTTCATTTGTCTGCCGCATGCAAATGCATTATTAATGAGGCGCTTTGTAGAATTCATGATTTATGGGCGACACTTAATTAGGATCTTCCACAATTCAGATAGAATTCCATTCGCACTGCATATTTGTTGTCTGCCTGTAGCCTACTTTTAAGCGTCGGGCATTAAATACAAATAAAATTACAAAAAATAAACATGCACACAGTCAAACAAACACACACACACACACACAGACAGTCAATAGCATAAATAACAAAAACAAGAACTGTGTAAATATAACATTTAAATCAGAATCAGGTTTTGCCGCTTAAGCACCAGCTGCCACAGCTTTTCTGTTGTTGTTGTTGTTGCTGTTGTTGCTGTTTTTGCGTGAATTCATGTCATAAATATTGCAATTAAAATGTCATGATTTTTATGCCTTGCAATAAAATAAGAGTGAAAATGTGCGTCAGATCAATATACGGGGTAATATGGACAATGAGAGTCCGTGGAAGTCCTGTGCCTAGATGAGAATCTATTTATGAATAAGGTTTTCATTTACGAAAGTTCATTAATAATACTGGAAGTATAACAAATATAATATTCTAATAGGTTAACGATATTTTAATCAAATATTTAACATTCATAAAATAACGTCAATCAATATCAATTATTATAATAATAAATGATTCGAATGCATATTCATAAAATGATTTTTTACATATTCACTTTCTACTTTCCGTATATACATATGAATGTAACTATCTACTTATGTACATATATAAAAATATGTATATTTCAACAAATTTATATATTTTGTAACTCTTTATTTATTTTTTGTTAATATAAAATAAATGAAAATATATTCTGAAATTGTTTTTGGTACAATTGAATCATAAGTCGTTTATTCTGTGTATTTTTTACAGGGCATTTCGTAGTCAATGTCTTTTAATAAAAACATATTTTATTTAAATATACTTTTTCTATATCCTGTGAACTGCATTTAAAATTTTTAATTTATTGCCGGAAACGTAAACAAACAATTCTTTTTGTGTGAAATTTCTTTTGCAAAAATTAAGGACGCAAAAAAAAAATAATAAAGAAAACAATCAGATTTAATTATTAATTAAAATATTTAAAAATCCAAGTACTTCAAGCAGTCAGAAAAATGACACTGAAGAATTCGAGAGTCATTAAATAAATAATAATATTAATAATAATCAAACTTAAAATTACAAGTATATAAGTTAATTATACAAAAACTAAATAATATTTATAATAATAATACTCAACGTTACAACTATATAAGTCAATTATATAAAAACATTAAATAAATTAAATTTGAAGATATTCAAATATTCTTTACATATAAATATTTGTTTATAACAAATATGAAACTCCTCGAGCGATGGAATTTTGTGTCAGCCACGACCGAAATTTAAAATATTTCTTAAAGGTTTTTGGCTGAGACGACGAGATTCCTACTGTCCCTATCTACTATCTAGAGAAACTATAGCCAATCCGTTACTTTGGCTTGGAAATTCTAAAAATCTGAATATTATTATTATTGTGGACCTATTTTTGTGAAAATAAAGTCATAGCATAAGTTTGGTCATCTTAAAATTATTGTATTGTAGTTAGTTGAAATAGGAGTTAATTTTTAATAAAATATTAAGTGGCAATATCTTGGTAATTTGTTCAAATTTTAATATAATTAATAAACTGCAGCTATCTCATGCAATGAGATCAAACTGAATTTTAGATGGAGTTAAATTTACCGAAGTTTTTTTTAAACTTAGTCTAAAATATAATATACAATATTGAAAATAAAATAAACCCAAATTGAAATTAAATATTAACCTTAATATGAAATTATTAATTTATACATTTATTACCAAAAATCTAATGTATACAGAAAAATATAAAACATTATTGCATGCACTTTGTGAATTTAAATAGTCGAGAGCGTGTGAAGCTTCAGTTCAGCACATCTGACTTATAATTAAATTGTAATCATGTAGATAATGTAATCACATTACAATAATAATTGCCGCCGTTGTTGTTGTTGTTGTTGCTGTTGCTTGTGTTACAAAAACAAATTGCGCAATTTATTTGTAATTAGCGCGGCTAATTTATGCCAATTTACGTAACGGAAGAGCGAAAAAAAAAGAGTTAAGTGTGTAAGCGTGTTTTATTTATAAATTTAAATATATATATATTTATATATATATTGTGTATATGTTTTTTTTCAGCCTTCAGCATACGTTGTTAAATTAGCAAGCAAATATAATTAATTGAATATCTACACATACATATCTATATGTCCTATGTATGTGTATATAAAAAGAATAATTTCAAATTGATGGCAAATTAAAATTGGTTTAAAGCGCTGAAATGCCGCATTAAAATAAGCCGAGCCTTCCGTTGTATGCGTAGCACGTGCGCATAAATTAAATTATATGCTGATGCGGCTGGTAACCCTGGCAGCGACAGCGGCAGCGGCAGTGGCAGCGTCGCCAGCCAGTGTTGGATAACTGACAGTATATCAAATTTCATTCATTAATTTCCATTTGGCAATGCCGCCACGCCTGTCGTCTGCGAGCAGACAACAACATTGCCGCCGACTATCCATCAGGGCTTTTCGGCGGGAGTGAAAGAGAGAGAAAGAGAGAGAGAGAGAGAGAGAGAGCGAGAGAGAGGGCAGCGGTTGTTGGTCGGGTTGGGGTTGGGGCTGGATGCGCTGGCAACACCCCAGAGTCCAACGCTCCTTGGCAGCGTGTAATTCAAAACCTGTGCGCTGTTTGCTGCTGTCTGCTGTCTGTTGTCTGTTTTGTGTTTTGTATTTTGTGCTCTGTTCTGTTGCCTAATCATGTATGAATGAATAATGACACGAATTTGACAAAGCACAAAATGTGTAGACATAAAAGACAAGCAACAACAACAGCAGCAACCAAATTTATTCATGCACGTAAATGCGAAGCATATAAAAGAAGTAGAACTTGAAGAAAAATGAAAAAATGTAAGTATGAAAAGTTAGGAAAGTTGGGTCGAAGTCGAAATATCCTTGCAGTCAAAGGAAAGAAGATGCGTTTATATATTATTATGATCATTTTGATTCATAATGATGTTAATGATATGCAATGATATGCTGATACTCTAAAACCTTTTCAGATTTCCTGTGCGATATGATATTGATATGCCTAGTTCCAGAACTAACTCAGTTAGATATTCTCTTAGATAAGAATAATTTCTTCCCGTGCATATTGCATGACAGAACCGATATACCCTCTGTCAAGCGGCTCGCTATATCCGAGCCCACTAAGGAAAAAATGTGATACAACAAATTTGTTTTGGCCGATCCCTGTGTGCGCTGTGATTTACCAGGGACGACAAGTAAAAATTGCGAACTGCGGCTCAGCTTACGGAAGCGGAAACAGGAGCTGGGCAAGCAAATAGGGGAGGGAGTGGGTGCAGGAGGCGTAATTTATAACAAGGCGTGGCTATTTGAAAACCAACGCCTAGCTAAGCATATCAAAGGCGCGACGAAAAGTTAAGCAGCGGTTGCTTTTAATTATAACACTTCGGAGCAGAACACAGTCGGCTAAGTAGCTGCAAGTGGCAAGACACAGGGCCTAACACACCCCCTCCCCTACTCCCACATAAAGCCAGCAAAAAGATAAAGAATGAAGCAGCAAATTTGCATTTATTATTAATGTACTTATGCTGCAGCGCACAAAGACGAGAGCTTGCCCCAAGTTGTGTGCTATGATTTTAGCTGTGCGTCTTGGCTAACACGCACATAAACTCACACACACAAACATATATTACAGGTATGCTACTGCGAGCATTATGAATTTGTAATGACGCTTGTTACGCACACAAAATCCCCCGAGATGCAGACCATCTGCAGAGAATCAACGTAATCAGCGCATTGAAATAAATTCACATTTCTTATTGTCTGCGCGAGAAATATTTTGTTTATTTGCATGTTTTTTTTTTTTCGTTTTCTGTTATTGTTTCTGGGCCTTGAAATATTAATTTAGTAAATAAAATATTTGTCTAGTAAATTTCAAGTAAAATAATATATAGTTTTCAGTAGGATAAATCTGAATTTAAGGTAATTCAATTTATATTTGAATGCATAAAATGTGTTTTGAATATTATATTACTATTGCATATTATATATTATTATTATATATATATTATATATTATTATTATTTTTTTTGTTTATTGCATATTTTAATATCGTTTTTTTCTTCTTCTTTACCATTTGCATAAATTTTTTATTTTACAATATAAAGTATATTTTATTATAACTGGTTTTCATTGTCTATTTATTTGATAAATGTTGTTAACAATTTTATTCCAATATAAAATTTTCATAAGTAATTAACAGAACATAAACATTTGTTTATGTTTTAATAATTCTCTATGCCTATTATAATAAAGCATGTTTCAGTAAACATTTAGCTACAATTTACTAAAAATAAATATGCAACCATTATATTACTATATATTATAATTAAAATAAAGAAATACAATTCTTAATAAAATATTTAAGCAATTTTGTATAATATATACATTATCTATTTATTTAGAATTAGACTAAATATTAAGGAATATATTACAATACAAATAATTAGGTTGCTGACCTTATTCGAACTAGAAGCCAATGGTGTTGGATAGGCCAAATAATAATTGATTTTATTTCTACAATTAATTTCACTTTCCCTTGAACCTCATCTAAAACAAAAGAAGTTGCCCGGAAAGTAAACGAATCCAAGTTCACAAAAAAACAAATTATTTTTCTTCCCTTTTCTTTCGCCCTGATAAGAACAAGTTCAGGACTTGCTTGAACTAGCATTTCGCTGACTTATTTAGAGAGAAGTATACCCTACTCATGAACGCACAAGACATATGAATCTAAAAGTTAATTCTAGCAAGGAAACAGCATTACAGAAGATCTTTGCTCACACACACAAACACACACACTCACGCACATGCATAAATTGATTGCTATTGTAGTTTTCCACAGGGTTTGATTGGGCGCAGCAGACGAGACGCCTTATGATTTCCCCTCACTCGTCCCTTTTAAGAGTGCGTGTAAAAAATTGCAAACATTTAAAGTTTGTTACGAGACGAAACGCAAAACGCAAAACTTTGCCAGGAACAAGAGCGAAAAGGCAGAAAGCAAAAGGTGCAATGACATGACACAGACCAGACAGAAGAGCAGCAGCCCGACTGCTGCTGAATATGTGTCTTTGGGGGTGCATAAAATATAAAACACACACACACACAGACACACACGCACACGGCCAGACTGTGGGTGGGAATTAGGCGCATGTTATATTTATGAAGCACACATACAAAGCTGCGGGACTGGCAAAAGCTTTTTATAATTCATTTGCAAGCAAGAGCAAGAAACATTTTTGGCATTTCATTTGCGTAACTAGGTGGCTTCTAAGCCTGGTGGGGATTCGGTGGGGAAGGGGGAAGGAGGCTGCTTGGAACAATAAAAAACAAGGCGTGAAAAAGCCGCAGGCTCAACATTTAACACCAACTAACTACAGGAGCACGCACATCCCAGAGGCCAGGGCCCAACAGGATAATGGTCAGGACACGCAGGCAATTAACGCAGCGCCCACGCAGAAATCTTGGGTGTGCGTGAAGCAGCTGCAATAAAATGTCAAGAGGAATTCAGGCCTACTTCAAGGTCGCTTGTACTTGTCCATGCCCACACAAGGGCAATGCTTGTTATCTGCCATCCATTTTTATTGAAATACTCATTAGCATTGGCTCAAGCATAGGTCGGATAGCCTCGTCGTAGGCTCCGCCATTTACATTTAGCAAAGGACATAAAGCGCTGTTTTCCCCTCCCGAAGGCAAAGTTTTTGTTCGAGTGGCTCGATTTGAAATGCACTTGCGAACGGGCAGCATTTCATTTCGAGCAGCACAATCAAGGCTGCGAGCATGGCAAGGCGCATCGAGCATATCCTGGCGAAGGCACTTGAGAATTGAGAAACAAAAAGCTTTGGCAATGCAATAAAAATGGCAAAAGTGGAAAAAAATTTTATTTATTTTCACAGAACTTGTGCTAAACAAAAAGTGTTGAATGCCCCATTCGGGCCAAAAAGTATCCAGCGCAAAAAGCAAATAGCTTCAAAGCGAAAAAAAAAACAGAAAAATATGAGATACTTTGCAGCAGCTCGAAAGCTGCACAACTAGCAGATACCCTAGAGTGATGATGAAGCACCGAGTATATTAGATGTATATCTATATCGACTATATATTGATCTTGTTTATTATCTATCTATTATCTATTCCACTAAATTCATATTTTAGAAATTATATATATAAGCAACAGCAGCACCTCTAAATTCCAAGTATTTTAGATGTATATCTATATCGACAGTATATTGCTCTTGTATATTTATCTTATTAAGATATTTCACTGATTTAATATTATAGAAATTATTTAATAAGCAGCAGTCTCTCTTTCTCTCTCTCTCTCTCTCTCTCTCTCTCTCTCTCTCTCTCTCTCTCTCTCTCTCTCTCTCTCTCTCTCTCTCTTTCAAGATCTCTCAAGATCATTTAATGGAATAATTATTATATGATCTTGAGAGAGAGAAAGAGATTATTTAGAATTTTGAGGCGGTGCTACTAATTATTATATAATTCTAAAATATTAATTCAGTGGAATATCTTCATTAGATAATTAAATTCAATTAATTCAACTTCACTTTCAAATCTTCTCTTGTATTGACTTTCCTAACTTATGGCGAGAGCCTTTGAGTTCTTAAGTTCTAGATTATCGTCATTCTTAAGCATTTACTTAATATCTATATTGTAATTGCAAAAATTGTATATCTTAAAATGCTAAACAAAATATATATTTAATTTGACAGTTCGGCAAGGAAAAGATAGTCTTTCGCTGAATGGTCACAACTTCTCATTTGCTCAACTCTCAAGATCTAAAATGCTTCCTAAATTCTCGCCAACGGATATACCCCTTCACGCATTTTCATGTTTTACCGGGTACTCGAAAAATATGTCGTTGGCATTGCAACTGGCGCAATGTGTCCGAATTGCGTTCGGGTTCGGCGGCTAGTTGGGTTTGGTGGAGGCAAAAAACTTTATTTTGGTTTCAATTTGCGATAAAAACAAGCTGCAAGTTGGCCAAAACAGCGGCGCCCGGGCAGCGGGCAATGTCACCAAATGAAATTTAACAACTCGCTGGGAATATGAGCGCGGGTGCAAAGGACAAGCCGGTCGGCGACTTCGTCGTCTTGGGTGCCATGACTTGGCACAAAAGGCGCAAGAAATGCATTTGCTGTTGTCGCCGCTTGTTTTTCAACATTCATAATAAATTTGCAGAGCACACGCCCACACCCACTCCCACGCCCACGTCCTGGTCGAGCCCAGGGCAAGAAAAGTAAAACAAGAGCAGCTGCAGCTGCAGCTCACAGGACACTTCTGTTTTTTTTAGTCCTGCTAGCTCATTGCGCGCCAGTTGAAATGTAACGGATGCTGAAATTTATATATATACATCTATTTATATATATTTATAAACAGGATATGACGGGCAGGAAGCTGTCTGCCAGCTATCCCAACTGCAGCTTCTACTAATTCAACCAGTTCTTGCCTTTGGCTCTCCCTAAATGTCGCCTCGGAGCCTGCGAAGCAACAAAAAGCAATTCCGCTAAATATTTGATGCACTGCATCAAGTACCACGTATGTCTATTGACAAATACGCGCTCTTAAAGTAAACGAGAATCGAGTGCGACTGCTGTCACATCCCATGCAGCGTAACTATTCTTATTTATTTTGTTTGAAGTTTTCCCTCTTGCTTCTTGTCTCTTTAAGCATGCTTTGCTGGCTTCTGCAGCTCACACTGCACTTTACATGTTCTCCGTGCTGAGTTCATATAATAATAATGTCGAAATAACTTTCTTTATCTGCTTGAAAGATTTTTGATTTGCTTATCCACATGTGGACAATACCAGAGCTATGTATCCTCTCCACACCTGCCACTCTTTAATCTTTACTTCAACTAGAAACTGAATAATTATAGTAATTTTATTTTTTTACTTTTGATCAGATAAATGATAAGATATAGGAATGATAAGCTGTAGGAACTTGGAAGTTTGTTTTAATATATATTTTAACTAATCTCAAATTTTGTGCCTTTAACATGTCTCCAATATTCAAATGTTATACATAACGCACTTTTACAGATGTTTTATAAAGAAGAAAAGACATTTTCTAAGTTGTTCCAATAGTCTCACTAAAGGTATGGCAAATAAGGCATGTTTATTATTATGTAAAGGAAAAATCGGATATTCGTAGCAAGAGAAGTGCACGACAAAGAAATTAAAAATAATAATAATAACATACATAATTTGGAATAGACGTACAACAGTTAGTATATAAATTACGTTTTACTTATTGAAATTGATTAGAGGTGCAATTTTTCTTTAGTTCTAGTGGATGTCGTGGTGTAGAAATGAGAAGATTTATTGTTAAACTAAAATATTAAGAGCAAATAATAAGGAAAGAATTCAAAGTATTAAACTAATTAATCAAAATAATTAATTAATCAATTAAAATACATAATGCTCAGTCTCACAGGTGCACATAGTACCTAGATATATTGACGCTAATTGAGGTCATCGCAAAATGTGTTCTTAATATGACAATACAGTTTCTGTTGAGGCTTTTCTTCATTGATTGATGAGTCAGTCAATTATATATGTGACTAGAGGTGTATTAAACCGCGTAAATGACTATATTGTATTATCTTATGCTATATTGTATAAATTCTTGTATCTTTTGACTACTATAGCTGCTAGAGAGAGACTTAAGTCGTCTGCAAATTATCTTCTGCTGGATATGTGAACAGCCAATTGGTGTTTGGAAATTAGAAAAAGTGTATATCATAAACCCAGTATTACATTTTGCTGGCTTTGACTTAAGCTTACTTAAAGCTATATACTCATATCTATGACCTGCGTGGGCAGGCGAAAATCTATTCAACAGTTCTTAGCTCAGATCATCAAATTTCGCAGGTTGATCAATCAGTCGGACTTCACGCAATTTCACTCTAATATCGAACGCTTTTTATCGGTTTTTATATATATAAGTTTTTATTGCGTTTCCGCTTAAATTTTTATATCATCCACGCTAACTTTATTAACGATTTTTTTAAGGCCAAATAAATTTGAAATGAATAAAGCCAACATAACAGCTATATATAGCTAGGCACAAATAAAAGATTGAGTGGGTGTAAAAATTTTTATTTATCAGCAATTCACTTGAAAAAAAGGAATAGAACTGGGAAAACTTTTCGACAAAAGGCAGCAAAAATTTATCGCTCGCAATACTCGAAATTGTCAAGTCAATATTTTAAACATAAGAAGCGCATTATACGCATTATATCGGTTAGTTACAGCCAGTGGAGAGTGCGGACTGTAAATCTGTGGACACACAACTAGCACGAGTTGCATATAAATCAAGTATACGCAATGTTTTCCAATTGCTGAATACTATAAATTACAGAGTCGACACAATAAACAACACAGACAAGATGGGAGAGGAGGTGGTGAATGGGAGAGAGAGAGAACGTTCCAAACCTGAAAATAAACCACAAATGGTTAAGCGAGAGAAGAAGTGGGAGAGAGAGAGAGAGAGAGATCGGAGCACTTAATGCTGCATTTAATTAGAAGCGACTTTAAAGTAGTTCTAAGAATAATTTTACTCAAATAAACTTGACTGCGTTTCGAGGCAAAGTTTTCGCATATTTTACATATAGTTTAGTTCAGTTCGTGTTGCCTTGTTTACCGTTTGTAATGCTCGGATTATAATCTGGCAAACAAAGTCATAAATAAGCAAGAAGCTGCGGCGACGGCTGTGCAAGATTCTAAAAAAAAAACTCAACTTAAGTGCAACAGCACAAAAATCAAAACATCAAAACCTAACAGAGCCTCAACGAGATGAGCAAGAGCAAGAAAAAGAATGAGAAGAAGGAGAATAGAAACAACAACAACAATAATTGAAAAGAAGCTGCACAAGAGTCGCTGTTGGGCAACAACTTTATCCAATTTTTCGCTGTGCCGTTGCGTTTTCTCTATGGTATCTTCACTTTGTGAGGGAGGATGTAACGGTTGCAGACATTTTTGACTGGTTGAAATATACATATTATATATATGCTAATCATATATTAAAAGAATTAGAGTTATGTTGAGATATCGAGTGTTCATAAATATTTAATATATGTTCAATTACATTAATTTATTTATTCATTTATTTAAAGACAATGTTGAAAACCCAAGTGCCAATAAAAATGTAAAACTTGAGCATAGGTATAATATAATAAAACCGAAAAAAAAAACAGGAAAATGTGTCAATAATATATAAGACAAAATGTTTTTATGTACAATATATTTATAAGACAAACTGATTTTATATATTTTTCTTCACCAAATTATACATTACTTTTTGTAGTAATGTGTAATTTTATGTATTTTTTTTTTTGTAATTTTATAACTTACAACAAATGTTGATTCTAGGCTACGCCCCTTAGAGACCAGATATCAAGACACCCAGATTTGTTTTCCAAATGCTTTCTTTAAAAGACACGTCTTTAAAAGTTGTTGATTCGCCCTAAGCAGTCAATATGGAAAATGTCTACTGAAGCGTTGTCTTTATCAGAAAATAGAATAATCAAAGTTTATTTTTATTATTTAAGAACAAATGCCAGATCTTGAGCTTGCAAAAATGCACAAAGATAAATACATAACCCAATTTTTAAGCTGATAGATAAACCCCAACATGCTAAAATCACAAAACTAACCTACATTCCTATAAATTAAGTTATTATACAACATAATGTATTTCTTTACTTAAACTAAGAGTATTTGCAGTTTGTTCTGTTTTTCCATTTTATTTCCTGCTCCACTTTCCTTCGTTTTTGTTGTTCAACGCTGAGGCGAGGCGTATAGCGCCTAAGCACGTACAAATCGCATTTCTTAGGCGCTAGTCTTATCCTTTTTTATGGCTGTGCGGGTGTATGCGTGTGTGTGTGTGTGGATGTGTGTGTATGTGTGTGTGCGGCTGAAAGTATGCTACGGCAAAAGGCAACGCTTGTTTGGCTGTCAGATTTACTTGTCTGCTCTCGCACTGCCTTTCCCTCGCACTCGCTCCCTTCAGTTATGCAGCTCTCTTACCCACCCACTCTCTCTCTCTCTCTCTCTCTCTCTCTCTCTCTCTCGCACTGTGTGTGCTATAAATTGACAGCTAAATCTGCAAAAACATGATAAGACAAGCGACATGCCAATGCGGCCAAGGACTCCCTCCGCAGCCCTGCCCCAATGTGTGCGCTATCTGTGTTTATATCTGTATCTCATCTATTTGGGCCAGGCCTCTATATCTATCTACTTAACCCAACAACAATATCAACAGCAACAGCAACAAATACAACCAAATGTTTTGGGCTGCGAAATTGCTTTTCGATTTATTTTTATATGTCTGCCAAGTTGCGAGCATTGTGACAAATTAGTCTTAACTTTTTTTTCTCTTCCTGCTTTGTTATTGTTTATTGTTGTTGCTTTTAGTGCTGTTGCTGTTGCTGTTGTTGTTGTTGTTGGTATGTTTTTGCCAAGTTGGCAAATTTTTATAAGATTTTTATCAGCCTCCCACGCTATAGAGCAAGCCATTAGACTTTTAGTTAAGCGCAGCCAATAAATTCTTCTGATTAAACTCTTGATTATTGGCCTAAAGAAGCGAAACAATTTGGAATAACATTTAAATTTATTTATTGCTTTGTTATTCTGAAAAGGTAACAAATTTGTCATGATAAAATCAAACGTAATCGCTTTCGTCTAAATGGGTCAAATATATTTGAACAAATTCATATAAAATGCAAATTTGATTACAAAACAAATTCCTACTTGAATTTGTCATTTAGAAAACGAGTAGAAATATATAAATATAAAATAATTAATAAAAAATAATAATTATTCCAATTATACCTCTGAGTAAATATAAGAATATTGTCACCAAAATTTATAATTAAATTAAAAAGTAATAAAATTTGAGAATTTGAAAAAAATGAATAAAAAAATAGAAAATATGTTTGTAGTAAAATTATGAAATAATTATTTTATTGTAAATTAATATAAATAAAATTTTAGAAAAATATGTCTGCAGTAAACTAATAAAATATATTAGTTAAGTTAGTTCATTCTAAGTATTAAGTGAAAATAATAATCCTAGACACTTTGCAAATTTGTTTTCGTTGCTTTGTATATACTTATAAGTAAATATATCCTTCATACATCTACTTAGAGTAAACTGTTAGTTAGTTAGTTCATGTGGAACATTCCTTGTAGCCATATATACTGAGCTGAAATTTTATCCAATAGGCTTGCACTTTGAGGTAATTTTCAACAGTCTATCATAGGATTTTTCTCACTTAATCTTAATTTTTCAATTTAATATCACAATAATTGGCTTTGGGCGTTGATATGATAACATTGGAGTTAATGCGAAGATAAAGAAAATTGAATATTTTACTTTGGCCGTACTCAAATAAATTTCATTAACAAATTTTAATTTTTGAGATTGTACTAGAGTAATTTGTGGTATTCCACGTTTCAATATAGTTATAAAAAATCTATTCCATCCCACTATTTAAATTGTCAAAGATTCTGCTACGAAAATCTGATAGCTTGTTTTAGTAAGCCAATAGGAATTAGAGGTCCAGCACTATCGTTAGACATCTAGAGTTAAATTAACCAATAGACTCTTTTTTCCTTTAGGAACACAGTATTATGAATATAAAACTTTAGAACATTTTAAAATAATTGATTAAGCTTTCCACCGATCTCCGTAAATCACAATATACCTCAATATACCCTACCTGCACACTTTTTGATGAATCAAGCTAAATATAAACCGACATAAACTATTCCAGCTGCAGAACCAAACCGAACTTAATAATCATTGGATTTCTGTGTGTTGTTTCAGGTGTGTCTATGTTATGTCTTCTATCACGAGGACGAGGAAAACTTTTAGCACAGCAAAAACTCTGCATAATGTGGAGAAATGAAAACATAAACTCTGGGCGCGCTTACCTAGGGTCTTGGTCCATTGGGCAGTGGGCCGCCAGTCGGGGTAGTGCTTGGGGAAGAGCTCGCGGGTCCAATAGGTGTGCAGCACGACCTTATAGACGGCCAGCCGGTCCAGAGTGCAGCCCGTCAGTGGGGCGGGTTGTGTGGCTGCGGCCGGGGCAGAGGCGGCACCGGCTGCGCTGGCTGCGGGCGTATTCAGCGTGGGCGTGGCATCGGCATCCGTATAGTAGTAATTGCGGTAATTGCCATTCACATTTGCATTCGAGTTGCCAGCGTCGAAATTTATGAAGTTTTGATTGTCGAGATTCTGTCTTTGTTGTTGTTGTTGTTGTTGCAGTTGTTGCTGCTGCTGATTGGCCACGGTGTAGGCATAGATAGCCGGATTTGATATGAAGGAGGCGCCGTAGCCGTTGCCGGGCTGTGCGTCGGGCGCAGCAGCGGACAGCGCTAGCAGCGAGCAGAGCGTCGCTGCCAGCAGCTGCTCGAATTTGAATTTCGCCTTCATTTCGCTCGCCTTCGAATCTCTTCTATTTCTGCTGTTTTTGTCACTGCAGCCGCCTGTTTTATTTATAGATTTTGGATATCTTTCTCTACTTTGGTGCACACTTTTGCATTGGCCGCTGCTTATAAATAAATGCACGCACACACGCACCGACACAGTCACTCACGCACACACACTCACACACATGCACACAGGCGCACATGTGTAACGCGCGCGTGCTTATTTTTGGGTTCCTTTTTCCCTACTGAAATTCACGTGGCGGCGGCGACGCGTGCTATTGGCTGCGGCGAGAGCATCGACAACCGTTTGCTTGCAAAGTTCGTTGCGTACTGAATGCTGAGCGCATGTTGCGGCAGTCGCGGCACCAGCCAAATATCACACAGCGGCAGCATAACGGCAGCTATGCAGCGAGTGGGCCCGAGAGCCAGAGAGAGCGAGCGAGTGAGAGAGCAGCGGCCGGTTGGTACTTTTACGCTCTGTGTTGGGGAAATTTCTTTTTCGGCTGTGTGCGGGCAGAAAAACGAAAAAGCAGCCTGTTGAGCTTTGGTTACAGTAATATGTGCGTAGCACTCGCTGTTGTTGTTGTTGCTGCTGCTGCTGCTGTTGACCTCAAGGCTTTGGGCACATTATTGCACATTTCCTTTTCGGCATTTGAATGGGCAGCGTTAATGAAGCGGTGCTTGTCATGCAATTAACGGTAACTGCCAAAGCGCCGACTGGTATGCAATGCCAACTGTACTTAGCAGCGCAGGCAGAGTGAGAGCGAAAGCAGCAGCAGCAACAGCAGCAGCAACAACAACAGTTGTCAACAATGAGCGCAATTTTCGATTAAAATCAATTGAAGCACTTTAATTGCTACAATTCAATTAAACAACGCGCTAATGGACAATGCACAACTAAGCAGCAGCAACAACAGCAACAGCACCAACAACAACATAAACAATGACATCGATTTGAAGCGTGGGCCTTCACACACACACGCACACAAACGAAGGGAAATTCTCGTTAGTTGTGCGTCGAAATTACTTTTCAATTCTTTGCGCATTGTTTGTGGCAGCTTAAGTGGAGCCTGTCAAGCCGAAACTTTTAGTCCAGGTGCCAACAAAAAAGACACACTTACCTGGATCTAACACCCTAAAACTAACAACACTGAACGAAATTATGGTCAGTGAAGCGAGTTTTCGGCTATGATGTAAAAAAATCTCCACACGTTAACTACACTGAGAGAAAAGAGTGTGGGGCAGCAGAAAGACCGTTTATATGAGGATTTGAAAACATATTATAGAAATCTCAAGAGTTTTTCAATTTCCCGTCTAAATGGTAGAAATTAAAACACATTCAACTAAATAAAATGAAAGATATTTACATTTAAATCCAAAATTAAAATGAAATAGGATTGGCGACCAGAACTACTTACCAATATATAAAACAGCTCTAAAGCGAATAAAATAGGGGAAATATAAATTTCAATTCAAATGAAATCTGCTGTATAAGTCATAGTAATCTACCGAAAGTTCTATGATTTCGAATTATATATTTTTCATTGCCACTGAAAATAGGCATTTTATGAAATTTTGATTTTTGTTATTTATTAATTATTTTTATTATTAATTAAATATATTTTGAAAAAAAAAAAAAAAAAAAAAAAATATTTGTACGAATATCTGTTTTATTTTGCTGATAAAGCTAGCGTGTTACTTAAAATGAAATTAGTATTTTCAGATTTGCATGTATATGTATAACCGTTTCTATTATAATTATTTCGAATTTAAAAGTTAGAAGAAATAGTTTTTATATTTAGTAAATACCTTTATATATTTATTAATATATACTTTATATATATTTATTATTTATAACTAATATAAAACTATAATAAGTAATATATTTGCATATAATTAGGTATACATATTTATTTGTATTGTTTGTTTTTCATACAAAATCACCTCTATTTGTTGTTTCAGTGTATTTTTCACCCAATCTCTATCTACGATGCACACATAATTGCTATTGACACACACCTACACTTAAACACACTTACACACCTATACAAACCTATACACACCTATACACACACAAACACACACACACACACACTTACGCTCAACACAATTATATACTATCCGAAAATGGCTGTTTTGGGGTCCTCGAACAATTATGTGTTGCACTTAAACGATTTGTACGTGATGTAGATTGTGTCGTCAACTCCCACATGGATACAACAACAACAACAGTTGCCCTCCCCCCGCTCCATCAGTGCCCACCCCCCGCCCGCCCACTCTCTGTACGCCGTAATCCTCTGCACGCTCGCGTGCCTCTCTATGTAAATTGTGCGTGCGTGAAATTTATTGCAGTTAATAATAATTGTCCATTTACAATTCGTATTGTCCGGGCAGCCCTGGCCACGCCCCGGCGACCACAGCGCCCACAGCGCCCACTTGTGGTCAATTATAAAGGACAATTTGCTTTTTGTCTTAGACAGGTTGGCAGCGGACATGCGAGAGTGGGCGGCGGGGGCGTGGCGGTTGCCCCTTTGGGAGCTTTTATTGCGCCTTAAATGCCGTCCATTAGTTGCAAGCTCCACTGTTTTATGAGCCACAGTTAAATTTATGCTTATGATGTGCTAATGTTTCTAATGTTCGTTGTGTGCTTTGGTTGTTTAATGGTCAAATAAAAACATGGCTAAGCCAAAAGAGAGGCCCAGAATGTGATTAATTTGGTAATAAATGAGGCAAGTGAGTAGGAAAATGTAAATGAACTCTTGCTAATAATTGAAAAATATATCAGGAATGACATCAATAATAACCTTAAATCTATCAAAAACGATCAAAACAATTTCAAAAACTAACAAGTTTTCTCAATATTCGATCATTAGACCTACATTTCGACTGTTAACACTAACGCGTGCCAGCACTGTACTCTGCCAATATAAAGGGAAATTGTGCTCAGCAATTACGCTCTGCACAGCCAGAGCACAGGCGCACTATGCCTGCGCTCTCGTTTACTCTCTTCCTCCATTCGTCTCTCCCACACCTGTGCACACACGCACGCACACAGTGGCGCGCGGCATTGCGTTTCATTGAACAAAACTGAAATCGGAAACAAAAAAAATTCATTCGTGCATATTACACGCAAATGTGCTGTACGGATAAGTTGAGTCAAAAAACACACACACACGCAGACGACACACACGCATATGCATGCAAGCAGCGCCAATGAGCTTTGGCTCTGGCTTTGATTTCCGCTTTCATCTATTTGACTTGCATGCACACACACACACGCACACACACACACACTCGCAAACAGCTGCAAAATTCCTAATAAAGTTGGCATTTGCCAAACAGAGACACAGACGTGCAGACAAACAACAACAGAGCAACAGCATAACCCAGGGGCCGCCCCCACCCCACGCGCAGCGCGCACCTGTACCGTTATTGTTGTTGCCTTTATTGAATGTTGAGCAAAAAGCAGCCAAATGCAGCAGCAGCGACGCCAGCAGAGTCGTAGCATACGTGTGCATTCCCCACCTGGGACACCTCACATTTGCATAAAATAAAAACTTGTGCGGGTGTTTTTTGTGTTCCTCGTTCTTATTCTCGCTCGTTTTATTGCGGCGCGCTTTTTAGTTGATTTGCGTTGTTTTATTGCGCTTTATGCAATTCGTGCTGCTGTTGTTGCTGTTGCTCGTGGCAAGGCAAATAAATAAATCCACTCAAAATAAATGCAACCACAGCAACAGCAACAGCAACAACAACAACAACAACGGCAACAGCAATGCAACTGTTGTTTTGTGTGACGTCACATTACTTCTTGTTGTTTTCATAGACTTCGACTTTGGCTCTGTTACATTTTACAGTTATTTATGCGAGGCAGTCAAAAGCTTTACAGCAGCAGCAGCAGCAACAACAAAACACAAACTACTCAATGCTTAGCGTGTGTGTGTGTGTGTGCGAGCGAGACGCACTGCTATTGGTACTTTGTGGTGGGCAATTTCTCACTCTGCCTCTTGCGTCTGCTGTGGATTTTTGACAGCGCTTGAAGACGAGGATATTCGCCTCAATTTATTTGAGACTAGGATTTTTCATTCGTCTAATATAATACAATATTGATGAGGATAAAGCATTTTAAGCACTTTGCTTTATTGTTTTCGCTTGCGCCGCTGCTTGTTTAATTTAAATGTGTTTATTTAATATATAAAACCAAATTGGTTTATTTAATAAAAAAACACACGCTCACAAATATTATCGCAGCATATTTAATAATTCAATATTTGCGCAAAAATATGTTAATTGAAATTGAAAATGGTTTGCTTTAATTGCGACTTTAACAGAAAAAAAACCTCTCAGCAAAATGAATTTGTTGAAAAACAATATAAAATATATATCTAATATATTTATATCTATTAATTCACTCTGATTGATTATGCGCTGTTTTTTCCTCACATAACGGAAAATAGTTTTGTGGCTTTGTCGAACTAATTAAACAGCGGCATTTACTTAATTCACGAGATGCATCAAAGCCTGTGCAAAGCTGTTTCATAACGGTAAATTTAAGCTCGAACAGGAGAAAAAACGAGCGTTAAAACTAAAGGTAAAAAGCGTAGCCAAAGTGGGTTGAAGAGAGAGAGAGAGAGGGAGATGGAGAGGGAGAGCGAGAGAGAGAGGGAGTGGGGCAGAGGCCAGATGCCTGTGTGCATTTTAATGAAATGGCAACTGATTTAAAGCGCTGCCCCAAAAACCAGTCAACTGTGAGTGTGTGCGTGAGCCTGTGCCTGCGCCTGAACCTGTATGTGTGTGTGTGGCAACAGGTCTGAGTTGCATTTTCATAGCATACTTTTTAGCGGAGCCGAAATGCGTTATGCATGAGCACTTGCAACTGCAGCCGACCAGCGCCTGACACAGTTAGGCATCAAATTATGACAGAAGGCGGACTCCACCTCTACCCAGCCACCTTGCCACGCCCCCGCCCACTCGCAGCGCCAACTATAAAGGTGCTGCAGCCACATTTAATGACTTTTGCCTCTCGCTCGCTCTTTAATTTGCGCCGCATTCAGTTCAAAGCGACGTCGAAATTTATGCAATTAATGTGCCGCAATGCATTTCCCATGCACTTTGACACTTGCAACATTTTCCTCACTTTTCCCTCCATTTCGGCTTTTTTCCCCATTTGCGTCTTTTTCGACTTCTGCCAAATAAAAGTGGCCAAATTAGCTTTGGCTCAAAGTGGAAGCCAAGCGGCGGCTCTCGACCAAAAGCTGACAGTGACAGCATTTTGGTTGGATTCGGGTCTACGTGAGCCCCGTTTTAATTAAGCGTGCCAAATGCCCCACCCGAAAAGTTTGTAAGCCGCCCTTTCCCCCCAGCCCACCCCCTCGATTTCCCATACTCGTCCTGAAGTGCTGCACTTATAGAGGTTCTCCCTCTCTCTCGCTCCCTATAGATAGCCATCTCCATCTCTCTCCCTCTCTCTCTCTCTCTGTCCATTATATGGCTGCTGTCACTTGTTCGCCCTCAAAACGCATTTGTGGCTTTGTTTATTACTCTCACAACTCGATGTTGTTATTGTTGTTGCCGTTTTTGCTGTTTGGGCCACAACGAACATGGCCAACAAGTTTTGTCATGTGCGGTTAGCCAGAAATGTTGCTGTTGGCAGTGTATTATAATATAGAATACCTGCGTGCCACCTACATAATTAAAGCAAATAAAAGTAGAGTTATAGAGTTATCTATCGTTTTATATGCTTACAGAGTTCCTATTTAAAATAACAATGAAATGGCTTAATTTAGTTTTAAATATTTTCATATATTCGAATTTGGTAATTGGTTATAAATATTTATACGATAGAAGTTTGAGTGTCCGAGATCTAGAATATGAATTAATATGAATACTTCACTTTTCAAAGAGTTAATCTATGAGTGATGAAATAATAAAAATAATAAGAAAGAAGGACGCGGTAAAAGGACATGAGAGAAACAAACATAAAAATAAGAATTAAAAGCAGAAACTTGAGTTATATGGAAAGAGAATGATCGATGGAGTGACAAAGACATCAGCCAGAGCAGACTTAGGCTATATACAATTATTATGTACATATGTAGGTAGAAACTATGAAAACAGACCGAAATGAAGAGAGTGCAAGAGAAAGAATGTAAGAGAGAGAGAGAGAGGGAAAGAGATAGAGAGAGAGAGAGAGAGAGAGAGAGAGATAAAGAGAGAGCGATAGATCGAGATAGAGAGTGAGGAGATATATACATAGATATATAGACAGTAAGAAAGAGAAGTAATAAGGAAGAAAAGTAAGATAAAAGTAAGTAAGATTGAGAGAAAGAAACAGAAGGTCAGAGAGAGAGAGAGAGAGAGAGAGAGAGAGAGAGACAAACAGAAATACAGAGTGTACTATACTAATAAAAACGAGTAAGATGAGACACAGAGAGACGAAAAATAAGAAAAGAACAAAATAGAGGAAATGGAAAAGAATCCAGAAATTGAATGCTAAACTGCAATAATAAAAGAAAGAGGAAACGACAAAGATGAAAGAATGAGAATGAGACTAAAAATAGGTTACATATTCAATTACTTAGCAAAGGATAGCAGAGTAAAAAGAGAAAAAAAAGTATGTAAGAATAAGTGAAGGTAATATAAAGCGGAATAAATCTTCAGCTCATTTAATGCCCGACTCATTCGATATAAAAATTGGCTAAAAATAAACAAAAAAAATTGTTTTTAATTATCAATTAACGAACAGACAGAATGACAGACGAACAGACAGAATGACAGCCAGAAGAATAATAAGATTAGGTTCCACAAAATGAGCATAAAATGCATTATGAATATTATTAGTATGAATAAAATGATTAGTAACTGAAATACCGTTACCTGAAAAATACATTAAATATTTCAAGTAAAAATTGTAAATGTTTGCTATATTTTTCATATTTTTGCTCACCCAAAATTACCATCGATTCGGCAGGCACCTGTGGGGTCTGTTGACCCCACGGCTCGAACGGCTTGGGGCTGATATTGTCGCATCATAATTAATTAAATTAAAATGATGACACAGCAAATCGCATTTGTCGATTGTTGAAATTTCGCCCGCCGCGTAATTATCGAGCATAATAGAAAATGAGTTTTACCCATTTCCTCAGTTGTCGCCCTGTAACAACATTTTCCGCCAGCTCTCGGATCTAATTGAAATTATGCAATTTGCGGTCAACCAATTGAGCAGCCAATGGACAATGCAACAACAGCAGCAACAATTGAGGCAACAACAACATCAACAACAACAACTGGGAATCCTTTATGCGTGCATAAATAATTTTTAATTGATTTCCGATGATTTTGACAGCAGTTAATGAAATCAAAGAGAGAAAGAGAAAAAATAAGAGCCAAAGCATGGGAAATGAGTGTGCAAATATACGAGTGTATACATAAATATATATATTTTTTTATTATTTTAAATCAAATTATTATAAAATACTTTCACAACGGCCGCCTGTTACGTCATCAGCATGGACAGACCGAGAAAACAAATAAATTCAAAATTTATTTGGGAAAAGCATAAAAGTGAAATACACATAATCGTGCAGGCAAACATACGAATATACATACATATATATGAATGTGTATATATAGATATGAGCATGCATGTATTTATCTTTATTTGCTTGGAAGCAAGCAGTATGAAACGAAACGAAACGGAACGGAACGGAACACACACAACGCCGCACGACCCATAAAGATCCGCAAAGAATAACATTTCTGACAGCCAACAACACAAACAGCATAAAACAACAAGCGAGATGAGCGGAACAGAATGATGGACGGCCGACATACCCTGTGAAAGTAATGAAATGACGGAACTGTGGCTTTTGAGGCCTGATTGAATTTATAAAATACTTTAAAATAAGTAGAGGTATTAATAGTACAAATGAAAAGAAAAAGAAAATATAATATTAATAATTTTAGAAATTAAATTATTTTTTCATTCAGAAATTGATAACATTTGCATTTTATGAACAAACTCCTGATATTATTAATGGTATATAATATTTCATTAGAAGAACGATGATTAACTCTATATGAAATAATATATTATAATAATTAAAATAAAGATTATAACTATTTCAATTGAAAATACTTCATTAGAATATACCGACATAAAATACTGTGTCTAGTCTTACATTTGAAAACTTTCCCACATTCTATGCTTTAAATAAAAATATAATGTATAATCTATAAACAGATATCCATTCCTGTATGACCATCTATTATTTATCCAATTATTAATCATAACTAATGAGGATTCTATCTCGACTTCCTCTTCAACTTACAATCTGTCGCATATTTAACCTTAAGCACTATATTCCCCAACAACATCAACATCAACAGCTCCACTACAGAGCATAGGAACCGCAGCATATTTAGAAAGTTTATGGCCATAGACACACACACACACACACACATATATATATATATAAATACATGTGTTCGTAGGTTTGGCGTATATTTACTTAAAACTTTAAATAACATTAATTATGCGCTAAGCCTTTCAAAACTGACAAATTTTGACGTTGCACTGGATTAAGTCACATTTAACGAGACATTCGACAAGTAGCAAACGAATTTTTAATGAACTCTGTCCACACACACACAAATACGCTCTATGTGAGTGTGTGTGTGGGTGTGTGTGCTAGCAGGTATCATGAAAATGTAGGACACACATGCCAGAAATTTATTGGACTCGTAAATTAATCTAAATATTTAGATTAGTTGATGAAGGTTACGATATTAATTAGTAAATAAATAAGGGCTTCACACACACACATTTCTTTACGTTAATATAGGCATAGAGGGATTTGTTTAATTTCAAAATATAATTTAATTAATTTATGGGAGTGTGAGAATGTAATATATGCATTTATTAAATATTTTGTGCTGTAATTAAAGTAAATATATAAAAATAATACAATTTTGGGGTTTTTATGCAATAAAATTATTATCTAGCTGACTATTTACATGTCATATCTGCATTCATTTAATATTTTGAACTGCAATTAAAGTAAATTTATAAAAATAATACAATTTAGGGGTTTTATGCAATAAAATAATTGTCTATTACATATTTCATCAAAACTCCAGTACATATAGTAAAAACTAGTTTATCATGGTCAACTCGAAAATTGTAAAATTATTATTAAAGCACTCAAATTACATATTTTAATGTGAATAAATAAAAATCAAAAATATACAAATGAGCTGAAATTTTAATTAAAGTAAAATTAAAAGTTTAACTTGTGGCCAGTAATCGTTTATTGAGTATAAGTATGAAGAGATCTAGAAGCAGAGGAATAGGATAGAGACAGAAACGTCTGGTTTAATATCACTCATTCAGATAGCAATAAAATGATCAATCATATATCCAGATCTCTAACTATTTATGTTTCTGACATTTTCCTTAACGTCTGCTCTCCTATACCTATGTATAACTCTATATTATTTAGTACTCCCCAAACTATTATAATTTCTTTTTCATGTTACTCGACATTTTCTAGTGTACTATCCAATTCATTTGCTCTACCTGCACGTTCTATCCCTATCCAAATTTGTTATTGAATTCCACTGCTTCTAGAACTATATATACTTCTACTCTTTCCTGCCAACATTTCTATTCATATAATATCATTAAATTGTAATGAACTTTACAATCAAGTATTAAATCAAAAGATATGTGTAAGACATAATATGGGAAATGAGACCAATATTAAATAGGTTCTTTTCCATATTTAGTAGTCACTGCTATTTTCATGAACTATTAAACTTTGGTAAGCTTATTGGAAAGATTCAAAATTAATAATAAGTTTGTCAATCTTGATATTCATTTGAAGTTGTTTTTAAAGTAGTGTGCTTATCAGTAGACTTAGTTAGACAACATTTAGTTCTCAGTTGTACTAGCTGAATCCCTCTACTCTTGCCCGTACAATACGAACTCATCTACTTTTCATGTTAATGTTAAAAGAATATAATTTTAATAAGCAGGTAATTATATTTTCCATTCTCTTCTTCTCCTATTCCAACATTAGTATTTATATTCCACTTAGTTTGCGTTAACTACTCTTTCCTTATCTTTATCTATACAAAAACATTTACTTATATCTATTATTTTTCCATTGCCATTACATTTCTCATTCTACTGAAGTTTATTTCCAATTAATTTCCCTATTGAATCCAACTCCCGTCCTATTCCAACTCTTGCTTCATTTCTCATTTCCACTAATATTCCCATTCATTTTCGCTCTTCTCTTTCCAATATACCCATTGAATTGCCCCGACCATATAGTGCACCACGACCTTAATACTAATTGAATTAGCAAACTAAATGTAAACCTCAATCGCATGACAAGCCACAATTCCTTGAAGGTGCATTAAGACTTTTGCTTATGACTTGAGTTCGTGTTCATCGCGTCCATTGCTCATCTTTCGCTCACTAATGGACCTTCACAGCTTCAGGCGCGCCTTGACATTGCCGGGTCGGCACTTTTCGTGTAAGTAAACACACTTCATACGCTGTGCTCAGCCTCATTAAGTCAGTCAAAAGTAGGAGCACTCATCACATGACACGAAGGAAAACTAAACTACAACTGCCCCCAGTCCCTAGCCCCGCCCTCTCAGCTCGCACAGCCAGCTCTTTGTATTGGTCTGTCAAATGTGTTTTTTCCTTCTCATTTGCCAGCGGCGCATAAAACTTACGAAAAGTTTTACTATGCCTTGGCGGGGACTGGTGATGGGTGTGTGACATATCGAATACACCCGGAATTATTTGTTTGCGATGATTAACTTCAAATGTAGTTTGAATATAAATATCATTCTATGTCTTCAAATGGTAGCAGAACCAGTTAAGCTGTAGACCTTCCAACAGGATTCGCAGCTGAGCTCTTGACGAATAATTTTTTATAATAATTAGTTAATAATTACTATCAAATGTCTCCGTCCGAAAACAATATTAGTACAGTTTTGTTAAAAGATGGCTGCAAATACTGCGTAAATTGTGTAAAAAAGTCACATAGTTTAAATAATATTTAACCATGAATGTCATTATGTTCTTCTTAATGAAAACTTCTTAATTCATATTAAAATTGAATTTCAGTTTTTTATTTCGATAAGATAGAGTGATAGGCAATTCTCAATTTAACTGGTAAAAAGAAGTACTTAAAGATGGTATAGCATAATATCGTATTGTATGGCATAGTTTAATATGGTATATTTCATAATAATCCTTGCTCTTATCTTTACATAATGTACACTCTTTTCTCACTCTGCCTTTTATTTATTTATTTATTATTAAGATATACACAGAACTGGAGTCAACTCAAAAGTAACCAATATAATATAACATAAAAATAAACAAAATTGATCAATAATACCACCAACTACTTTATTCGCCAGTCCAGCCAGCTATGCCCCAATTCACAGCTATATGTGATACTATAGTAGATAGAAAGTATTACGGGAAACTTAAAAAATAATGATTTTTAGATTCTTAAGTATAAGTAAAAATTAAAGGATTAGGAAATCACTGCACAGTGTATGAGATCTGCCGGCTCACTTATGGGCACTATGAGTGATACCCCTAAGATGATCTGTAAGCAAGGATTTTATTAAGGAGAGAGTGTTTTCAGGGGAGAACACATGATAACATTTATTGTAATTGTTTGTTTATATTTATATTTACATTTTCATTGGCTTCTTATTTTTTTAAATTTTTTTTTATTTTATTGTTTAATTAAAATTACACTTAGACACTTTGGCTTAGTAATTATAATTGTGGCAATCAAAATACTTCCATGGGGCTAGTGATATTATTAATACATTTACCGTTTCTATTTATTGTATACAATATGCTTGGTTAGGATTATCTTTACACTAATACTGGTTTTGTTAATTTATCATTTGTTTTTTTTTTCTTTTTTTTTTTAAATAAGAAAATTATATATTTAAATTCGACTTTCCATTATCATACCTGGTAAATAATACTTTTCAACTTTAAACGTATTAGCAGAATCATGTAAATATTCAGTTACAATATGAGTTTTTAATATATAAAAGATATTTTTGAAAATATTCAAAACACAATGTAACACTTATAATACATTACACAACACTACAAGTATTTTCATTACACTCATATACCAGTTATTTTCGCGATATATCGTGTCACGAGTTTGTTCTATCGTCACATCACGCAGCCATACCTAGGGCAGAGACAAAATATTTCTCGCATATTCGGCGTGCGTATTGTGCGTATACGAAAACAGAGATACAGAGAAACAGAGAAAGCGTATCTAATGAGCAATTCTAAAGTTTGCATTCGCCCCTTGTTTGAGTTTTCATTTTTACGCGCATTTTCCACAATTCGTGTTGTTCTAGTTGTTGTTGTTGTCGTCTTGAGCAGACCCTCGTTCGTCTGCCAGACGCCCAAGTGACAGCTTGAGAGCTAAATTTTCCAACGCTGCGCTACTTGGGATCATCTCGGTCAGAGCTAATAGGCCGCCGCGAGTTAGACGCGAAAATAGTTTTCCATCCATGCCACTGAGGCGCCTCCTCAGCGCCCTCGCCGGCGTCTTGAGTGCCTGAGTGAGTGATTCACGTCAACCAAGGCATGATTCTATGAAGCTAAATGAGTTGTCGTTTTTATTTCTGTGAGTGGGTGTCTGCCCCTCACAGGGCTGCGCAGGCGGCGGGAGCTCTAGCACGCTCTTGGCAATGCTTGAAATGTGCTTGTGGCACAGTAAAAACTCGACAAGTTGAATGAAAAGCTTAAGCAATTAAAGAGCTGCACGCAATGCTCAGCTGAAACTTGAGTTTAGGGGTTGTAAATTTCACATTTATTGCCAGAATTGAGTATGAAATAAGTAAAAGAAATATATAATGCAAAGTCTTTGATAAGTTTCAGCAGAAGAAACTAAACGTTAAGATAATCAATGTCTAGACACACCAAATTACATATAATTAAATAAAGATAATGTTTAGGAAGCGAATAGTAAACAGTTATAACACAAGTTACTCAAGTTAGAGAGAATGCGAAGGCCACAGCGAAATGAATAAAAATATACATTGTACAATATACAACATCTGACAAAGAATCAAAATATTTAACAGATAGTTTATTGAATAAAAATATACATATAAATATAAACCCTTTGACGAAAGTAGGAAATGCTGACTGGAAACATAAAAAAGGATTTCTATAGAAACGATTTTTTCATACAAATATAACATACGTTATACACATATATATGTTCATAAATATATAGACTAGAGTTTTCACTACACATTTACTCATATTTTCTAATTTTCAACAAGCCACTATTATTACAATAATATATTGTAAGCATTTTCAAATGCTTTAAATGAATTTAAGTTTTCCTAAATATTTGCGAGTTGCTTCCCCTCTTCTGCCCCACTTGATCTCACCAAAATATTTGTGCTTAATCTGATGCTGCAGCTGCAGCTGCTTATTTACTTATTAAATATTTGTAATTTTTCCAACAACTAAATTTGTTTGCCAGAGTCGAACAAGAGGAAGAGGTTGTAGTCGAGAAGCAGCAGCAACTGCAAACAACTTTAATGACACATTTTTCGATGAAATATGCAATGTGGAATCTGAGCAAGGCGCTTGGTTAGGAATTAATTGACATACCCTGGAATAAAACGGGTAGTGCTAAAGAGGGGCTTGAGTAAGGTAAATTATGCATAGAAGAGCTTATGAATGACAACATAGTTGAGCTCAGAATTGTACTGGGTATCGGTTTGTTAACCAATAAACGTTTTTGTAGTTATGAAAATAGAGAGAAAGATAGAGTAGAGATAGACAAACGTCTAACAAAAATGTTACTATATTTTATTATTATATATAGTATTAATATAAATTTGAGTAAATGAATAAATTATAAACTACCTTAAAATAATTTGTTTCTGAAAAAAGGCAAAAGGGCCAAAGAGGCAAGAAACTCAACTTATAAATACCCTGTATACATGGATAATTATAAGAAACTAGACTTATAAGTACTCAGTATATTTATTAGTTGAGCTCTTGGCCTCTTTTTGTCATTTTTTCCTATACAAATTATTCTTAAAACAGTTTATCAGTTGCACATTTACTAAAGTTCATGTCTACGTTCATGTCTTCAGAAAATAGCTAAGTTTTGAGCTAGAGACTTCTTAAACTGGAGACTTCTTAATTTACTGGGAGTTTTCTAGCTCAAAAAATAACTATTTCCTTAAATTTGTCAATAACAATTCATATTCTTATCCGAAACTCGCCATTCAAATGACATGTCCTGAATATCTGGTAGTCGATCTTCCTTAATGTTGCTTAATTACTATTGTTTCTAAGTATAGCTAAAATGTAATTAAAATATCTTAACCTCACTTTCCCAGTTAACTCATCTCAAATATTTATTAATGGGTATATTGAGTCGACTATATTTGCTATAAATATTCAATATTAAATAACCAATAAATAATTATAGTCGGATGTTTACATATATCGTAATATTAAATAATTAATAAATGATATATTATTTTTTATTCATTTTGTATTTTCTCTGTTATTTTTACCCCTTTTTCTTTCTTTCTAAAATAAATTTATATGATATGCTGCTTTTTGGGCATCTTAGCTCAATTATGTCTATTCTTCATATATACTCCCTTAAGTGCAGATCGATCTATAATATCGACACCCTAGGTATCTTTGGGCCTGTCATGTCGCCCATCGCATTCTTCACTTTGTGTTTTATGCATATTATTTTTAGAGCTCGACGCGGGCTGCAAGAGTTTGCTTTGGCGGCAGCGCAAGGCCGAGTTGGCTTGCATTGGATTACGGCTAATTTCCCGGAATTATGTGGGGCGGCTAAATGGAGCGAAATACTTCGGAGGAGTCGGCGGCGCTGCAACATGGGGCAGCTACCTTTGGCGCCTGTTTCGTGACGCAGTTGCCTTCGCCTGTCAGCGGCAATTCCTTTTCTTTTAGCATTTTAATTGCCCTGACAGGCTAATTGCCCGACTTGCCGGCAGCCCGTCTGCCCGGCTGCCCGGCTGTACCCTTTCCAGCCAGCTGTATCGATATGCCCACCCGAAAAAAAGAACTGTCTTTCGGAACGGGGATGGCTAATAATAAAACGCTCGCAACTGCTAGTGACAAGTGGGGCAGCAATCCGAGTTGCCACAGTTTCAGTTTGCACAATGGCGGCTGTCATTTCGTTTATTGTTGTTGACTTTGTGCAGCCACTGAAAAGCGAAAACCCCGAGAATATAAAGGCAAAAACGGAAAATAAAACAACGCAAATATGATATTTTAAGCGTCTCGTGTGCGCCCCGAGTCACGTTTGGGACATCAGGCACAGGCGGCGCCACGTTCTGTGCCCGGCTCCACAAAGTTCAGAGCACGCAGCAAATGATTTGGCCAAAACTATTTATTGAAAATTATCGTGTAATGTGCAGTCAGCTAGCTTACTCTCCCCCGCCACGCCCTCACAGCCTCCTCTCGCACCCTCTCTGAATCGCTTTTGATATGGGTTCTCGCTTATCGCCTAAGCCAGTCTCAGTTCCGGCGAAAACAGTTGCGGCAAATGTCAACTGAATTCATAAAAGGAAAATGCTTTCAATTGGCTGTTGCAGCTATTGAAAAGTGCGTGAAAATTGTTCGCTCTCCGCTCCTCTCTTCCCCTCTGCAGCACACTATCGATTGTTGGCCAGGTTCGAACAGTTTTGTGTTTCTGTGCCACGTGTTTTGGTCATTCGAAATGAAATTGCCAAATTTGAAATTCATTTCACATTGAATTTTCCTGCTGTGCTCATTTCGGAATATAAATTTGGCTAAGTTTCAAATTAATGTTTAAGACAAAGGTGAGCAAATTCATTCAATTCATTTTCAAATCGTTCTTTAATATAGGAGGAAATCAATTCCTATGAGAAAAATATATCGAATGCAGTTAGCAACAAAATTAACAAAATTCTAGCTGGAGAAGTCGCCACTATAGATGAAGATACAAAATTGATTCAGATTTGATGAAACTATTAAAATTTTAAATATTAATTAATTTGGATATATGTATATATATTTATATATATATATATATATATATATATATATATATATATATATATATATATATATATATATATATATATATATAATTAACAAAAATCTAGCTGGAGAAGTCGCCACTATAGATGAAGATACAAAATTGATTCAGATTTGATGAAACTATTAAAATAAATATATATATATATATAACTTAATCATAGTGATTACGTCCACAATATCCAAACGCTGTTCCCATAGCCGAATAATTAATGTAAACATTCCCAAACTTGGCAATTATAAACAAAGAGCAGCCAAGCCGACGCTTCTCCCCCATCGATCGCATCGATGGAAATATACTAATGTAAACATTCCCAAGCTTGGTAATTGTAAACAGAGAGCGGCCAAACCGGCGCTTCTCCTCACGATCGGAAACGATCGAAATAAAAGCACAATCAGAATAAATTCGTTCTCAGCAACATGTATCACCCACATATAAACATTTCTCTCCAGCAACATGCATCATTAAAAAAGTTGCAAACATTCTGTTAGAGTTCACTTTATTATTCAATAGACACACAATTGTTAGTCTTAAGCTATTGTTCAATAAAGCAAGTTGTCATAATCTAACTTTGACTTCGTCTTTTAATTTACATTAGCGTTGCTCTTAGCATATGTCGCGGCATTTATTCGACTTATAACATATATCTAATTGGCGCAGCCGGTAGGATGACAATAAATTGTGGACCATCTGATGCAATAATTCTTTTTGTCCCGTTTACTGCCATCCGCTAAACAACTAACGCAAAGGCAACCAACGCGACGGTCAATATCGCGTCAAGTTTTAAAAAAATAAAACCTCGACAGTGACGTGTAAACCGAAATTCGCAAATTGCCAAAGCCGCAGATTGTGATTGTAAAATAACAACTTGAAAATAATTCAAGAAGACGCGATAGAATTCGAAGAGAACATAATTCCAGAAGATTCTGGTTATCTCAAAAACATTCGAAAGTGCTATCTGCGTAACCAACTGAACAATCAATAAGTTAAGTGAATACAAATTAAGTGAATATAATTAAACAAAAAGAAATTTACAATAAAAAGAAAACTGAAATAAAAAATATAAAATAAAAAATATATACTTTAAATTGTAACAAATTAAATAATCAAAATGGAAGGAGACGCAACAGCACCCCTTTCCGACGCCAACATGACACAAGTGATCAACCAGCTTAAAAATATTGAGAAGTTCACTGGAGATAAAAACAGTCTGTACACGTTCGTTAGCCGGATCGACTACATATTGGCACTCTACACCACCAATGATGCGAGGCAGAGGTCAATACTTTTTGGACTTGTGGAAAGCTGCATCAGCAGTGAAGTTATGCTATCTCTTGGCATAAACAATTTGACAACATGGACGGATCTTCGGAAACAACTAATTTTGAACTACAAGACGCAAACCCAGAACCACGTCTTATTGGAGGAATTCAGAAACACCCCATTCAAAGGCAATGTGAAAGCTTTTCTGGAAGAAGCAGAACACCGTAGGCAGACATTGACGAGTAAGTTAGAACTAGAAAATAATTTAGACGAAAAAGCATTGTATGCACGGTTAATTAAAACTACTATTGAAAACTTAATCCAAAAACTACCCACACACATTTGCATTCGGATAATAAATTGCGAAATTTCCGATTTAAGATCTTTAATAAACATATTACAAGAAAAAAACCTTTATGATGAACCCTGTCTAATTCCAAATCAAAACAACGTAAAACAAGATAAAAACTTCAAGCCATCAAATCCCAATCCCAATATTCAAAAGTTTCCCACATTTCTTCAATCAAATCTTGAATCTAATCAACACTTCAAAAATCCAATCAGAGATAATTCAAAAAATGAAGAATTTATGAACTCAAGCCTTTACCGACTAGAACACTTAAATGAAGAAGAAAAATTTAATTTAATGAGCTTGTTGAAACAATATCAACACATTCAGTTCAGAGAAGGCGACAAACTTAGCTTCAGTAATCAAGAAAAGCATGTTATTAACACTACTCACAATTCACCTTTGTACACAAAACCATACAGTTATCCACAAGCATACGAACACGAAGTTGAACAACAAATTCAGAACATGTTAGATCAAGGCATTGTACGCCCCAGCAATTCCCCTTATTGTAGTCCTATATGGATTGTACCAAAAAAACAAGACGCGTCAGGCAAACAAAAATTTAGAATCGTAATTGACTATAGAAAATTAAATGACATAACTATAAATGACAGACACCCAATACCAAATATGGATGAGATTTTAGGAAAACTAGGTAGATGCAACTATTTCACAACAATCGGCCTTGCAAAAGGATTCCATCAACTTGAAATGCATCCAGATTCCATTCGAAAAACAGCTTTTTCCACCAAACATGGCCACTATGAATATCTTCGTATGCCATTTGGATTAAAGAATGCACCTGCAACCTTTCAACGTTGTATGAACAATATTCTGCGACCATTACTAAATAAACACTGTTTAGTATATCTAGACGATATAATTGTATATTCAACATCTTTAAAAGAACACCTACACTCATTGCAATTAGTTTTCGAGAAGCTTGCTGAAGCAAATCTCAAATTACAACTTGACAAATGTGAGTTTCTAAAACAAGAAACTACCTTCCTAGGACATGTCATAACTAAGGATGGAATAAAACCCAATCCTGATAAAATCAAAGCAATTCTGAAATATCCTATTCCCACAAAAACTAAAGAAATAAAAGGTTTTCTTGGATTAACCGGTTATTATAGAAAGTTTATTCCAAATTTTGCAGACATAGCCAAACCTATGACAACAGTACTAAGAAAAGACTCAAAAATAGATATTAAAAATCCAGAATATATTAGAGCTTTCGAAAAATTAAAACAACTTATTTCCAATGACCCGATTTTAAAAATTCCAGACTTCAAAAATAAATTCATTCTAACAACTGACGCAAGTAATGTAGCTCTTGGAGCTGTACTTTCTCAAGACGGACATCCCATTAGTTTTATCAGCAGAACACTCAATGACCACGAAACTAACTACAGCGCCATAGAAAAAGAACTTTTAGCTATTGTATGGGCAACAAAAACCTTTCGACACTACCTTCTAGGTCGACATTTCGAAATCAATAGTGACCATCAACCATTATGTTGGTTATACAAAATGAAAGAGCCAAATTCAAAATTAACCCGATGGAGAGTAAAATTATCAGAATACGACTTTGACATAAAATACGTAAAAGGAAAAGAAAACCACATAGCTGACGCCCTATCGCGAGTAAAAATAGAAAAGACTTATTTCGGAGAAGAAACACAACATAGCGCTGACGAAGACAATAGTAATTTAATTGGGCTCACAGAAAAACCAATAAACACATTTAAAAGACAAATTATATTTTCTAAAGGCATTCCAAATATCAAAAAACAGAATTACTTCAAAAAATTAATAATTTACATTACATACGATAACATGACTAAAGACAAAGCTGAAAAATATTTGATTGACCATTTTTGCACAAGGACTAGCGTAATGTTTATAGACAGCGATGCAGATTTTGAAATCATTCAACACGCACACAAAGAAATTATCAACACTAGCCACACCAAAATTCTACGAAGCCTCATTCAATTAAAAAATATAGACTCATATGCCGAATTTAAAGAACTTATTTTGAAAACACATGAAAAACTCTTACACCCCGGTATCCAAAAAACAAATAAACTCTTCTGTGAAACTTACTATTTTCCTAACAGCCAATTACTAACACAAAACATAATAAACGAATGCAACATTTGCAACTTAGCAAAAACCGAACACAGAAACACAAATATGCCAATGAAAATTACTCCTATGCCCGAACATTGTCGCGATAAGTTTGTAATAGACATTTATTCCTCAGAAGGCAAGCACTATCTTAGTTGCATAGATACTTATTCAAAATTCGCTACTCTTGAAAATATTAAAACAAAAGATTGGATAGAATGCAAAAATGCATTAATGCGTATATTTAATCAGTTAGGAAAGCCAATATTATTAAAAGCTGACCGAGACGGCGCATTTTCCAGTTTAGCACTAAAAAAATGGCTTGAAAATGAAGGAGTAGAAATACAATTAAATACTACAAAAACAGAAATAGCAGACATCGAACGATTTCATAAAACAATAAACGAAAAAAATAGAATAATTAACACTTTGAATGACGAAGAAAATAAACTCAGTAAAATAGAAACCATTCTTTACATTTACAATCACAAAACAAAACATGACACTACTGGACAAACTCCTGCACACATATTCTTATATGCTGGACAACCAAAGTTAGACACTCAAGAAAAAAAAGAAAAAATAATAAATAAAATCAACAGTGACCGAAAAGAATACCAAGTCGATACTATATATCGAAAAGGACCGTTACAAAAAGGAAAATTAGAAAATCCCTTTAAAGCTAATAAAAATGTTGAAAAAATAGATCCAGATCATTACCAAATTACTAACAAAAATAGAATTACACGTTACTATAAAACGCAATTTTAAAAATTAATGAAAATTAACCAAATTCAATTCCCGCAGGTTTCTACTTCATAATCATACTATCATTTACATTCTGTACAATATGCAACGCTCAACAAATACAGATAAATAACTTGGATACAGATCACAGATACTTACTGTTCTCAGAGAAACCTCTAGAATTACCAACAAGATTCGAACATCACTCTTTAAAAATTAACATAACTGAAATAATAATAGCAAACGAATATTTCCGCAAATCCATTTCTTTATTTAAAAATTCAACACAAATAAATCATTTATACAACAAATTGCAACAAGAATTAAACGGTATAATGATTCATCATGAGAATAAACGTAGTAAACGCGGATTATTCAGTATAGTAGGCTCATTATACAAATTCCTTTTTGGTACACTTGACGACAATGACAGAATAGAATTTGAAAAAAATATTAAAAACCTAATGAAATAAACGATATAATAAACATAATTAACAACGATATGATAAAAATTCAAGATCATCAAAATGAAAAAAACATACAAGATACTTTCACTTACCAGTTATTACAATTTATAGAATATGTAGAAGACATCGAAATGGGCATGCAATTGTCAAGACTAGGACTTTTTAATCCAGAATTACTTACATATGACAGACTTGACAGCGTCAATAATCGAAACATACTTTTAATCAAAACATCCACTTGGATTAATTACCAAGATAATATCATATTAATTATATCCCATATCCCAATTGACTTTCAATCCACTAACACAATTAAAATTATCCCATATCCTGATCAAAATGGCTATCAACTTGATTACATTAGCATTACTTCTTACTATGAAAAAGATAATAAAATCTTTAATCGAGATAATAAACCAGTAATTGATGAATGCATAATAAATATTCTATTACACACAAAACCAATCTGTAATTATAACCATATAAATTCCAAAGAAATAATAAAGTATATCGAGCCAAATATCATTATAACCTGGAACATAACTACCACAATTATAAAACAGAATTGCCAGAAAAATAATGTTAATCTAAATATTGAGGGTAATAAAATTATAAGTATCAATCAGTGCAAATTGCAAATAAATGACATAATTATAAGCGAAAACTCTTTTCAACCAGAAGTTGACCTTACACCTTGTATTCCCCAATAGAAATAATTAAAATCAAACCCGTTAAGCACGACGACATTGTAAAACTTGTATCACAAAATAATATCTTAACATATACAGTCATTATAATCACAATAATCATATTCATAACTGTAATCCTATATTTTAAATATGTATCTTGTAATCCCATAATACTAATCCATAAAAAATTTAAGAAACAAATTCACGAGTCCAACAACCAAACAACGCCATCAATTCAGCTAGAAGAACAACAACGAGAAAACACAACAATAGAGATGACACAATCAATTTTACCAACACTTTACCCTTCTGTGTCACCTTGACTCGCAGGCTCGCCTCTTAAGGAGAGGGAAGTGACATAATCATAGTGATTACGTCCACAATATCCAAACGCTGTTCCCATAGCCGAATAATTAATGTAAACATTCCCAAACTTGGCAATTATAAACAAAGAGCAGCCAAGCCGACGCTTCTCCCCCATCGATCGCATCGATGGAAATATACTAATGTAAACATTCCCAAGCTTGGTAATTGTAAACAGAGAGCGGCCAAACCGGCGCTTCTCCTCACGATCGGAAACGATCGAAATAAAAGCACAATCAGAATAAATTCGTTCTCAGCAACATGTATCACCCACATATAAACATTTCTCTCCAGCAACATGCATCATTAAAAAAGTTGCAAACATTCTGTTAGAGTTCACTTTATTATTCAGTAGACACACAATTGTTAGTCTTAAGCTATTGTTCAATAAAGCAAGTTGTCATAATCTAACTTTGACTTCGTCTTTTAATTTACATTAGCGTTGCTGTTAGCATATGTCGCGGCATTTATTCGACTTATAACATATATCTAATTATATATATATATATATATATATATATATATATATATATATATATATATATATATATATATATATATATATATATATATATATATATATATAATTGATAATCGCTACTTTTTACTATTCCAGTTAGACTTATGAATAAATTTAATAAACGATTCAGCAGAATCAGTTTCACCTGAATATAAAAACATTTTGAAAATGAATTAAGGTTGACAGATATAAGATTTTTAAATTGTTAATAGCAGAAAAGAGAGATATAATTCTAGGATTCTTCCAGTATTATTACAGTATTATAAGTACTTACTTAGTTTAATAATCCACTTCCATTATTCTATTGTAACATTTAAATCTTTGAGGATCGCTAGACAGCTATATAACTTTTACATTATATTTTTTTGATAGGACTATATAACATTTTAATAAGGGTTTCATTTCGGTATGAAACTTTAAAACCGCTTTATGATAGATTGACATAGATATTTTTTTTTTAAAAGTGTGTGTGTGAGCAATGTTATAAAGATATGAGAGTAAACTGATAATAATTAAGAGTTTTTAATATTGTTAATATTGTTCACGCATAAAATTGTAAACAAATCTACAGCAAAAAAAGAAAGGATTTTATTTAACGAAATATGATTACGTTTTCATCCCCTCGTAATAATAATATTAGCGAGCTACAGCGATCTTTGCCGAACTAATCCGTTCCGAACTGCGATGTCTTTGATTTCAAATTCTTACATACTAGAAACATTTGTCTTTAAAATAACTTATATCCATTCTATGATTGACGCATAGGACACGAGTCTTATACTAAATCACTTTGACCGTTGATGATAGATTCCATGTTCATGCTTGAATAGGTTTGGTTCTATAATGCTTAAAGCAAATGCCGCACATCTATTTAGCTTTTGTTAAGTTAAATTTATTTATAAGTTAAGCCAAATCGGATTCATAAACTCCAGTACATCAAAAGTCTTTAGTTTAGTTTTCAATATGATATAAGCCCCGTCAACATCTAATTATAGCCAACAATCGGAAATTATGGCTCTAGCTAAGAGACGCCCACACATCTAAATTAAATCGCCCCATAAAGGGTTTCACATGAATCGGAATCCTTCTTCACAACCACCTGGAACTGCCCACAAATTAAGTTCTCGATGTCAACGTGCAATTGCTCAGTGCGTGTCGCATGCCGCATGCCGCATGCCGCACGGCCATGACTCAGCGTGGCATGCGGCATGCGGCATTGAGTGGAATTGTTTGTTTTAATTGCTTCCTTTTGGCTTGCATGTCGTTGACAAATGTGTATTTAATTTATGCAGCTGGTTTTGCTTTGGCTAAGAATGCCTCAGTGTTGGCAAACGTTGAAAGCGACACGGCCATGGCCACTCCCACGCCCACTCCCACGCGTTCACCCCTCTGTGACAGTCCCCAGCCAAAGCGAAGCCGCATCGCCTTGAAACTCAATATTTTGACAGCTTGTGAAATTTGAAGCTAAAATTTTTGCTTTATTACAAATTTTTTCGCTGGCTCCGAAACTTTGTTGGTCTGGCGCGAGGGGCGGGGCTGGGTTGTCACACACACAGTGGGTCAAGTTGTCAACGCCACAGTTGCCACGTTCCCTTTGAGCCACCCAGCGGCAACCACCCCACCCACCGGCAACCACCCAGCCGGCAACTTGTCGCCACTTTATTAACTGTCAATCTGCGCTTGTTTTTAACTTCCACTTTCTTGGGGCTCGTTCATTGCTCTTTTCAAAGGTCCGACATGGAGCATATGGGGCTATGGGGTGGCATGTGGCACGAAAGGAAAGAGCGGATGGTAGATCAAAGTAAAAACTTGTTTTTTTAATCTATTGATTAAATGGCTCTACATTAGAATATTTAAACAACTTTTTAGTAATTTTAGAGTTAAATAAAAAATTAAAAACAAATTTTATATATGACTATGTATTGTTTTGATCTTTGGTATTTACCTAAAAATAAAATATATAAAAACTTTATTTAAACATGTATATAAAAAATATATATTTTAACATTAATATACAATAAATGATTAAAATCTAATTATATTATATTTTGCGTAAGAAAAACAAATGTTGTACGTGTTATTCTCTTTTTTTTCTTAATCACTGTGTTTCGTTCGTATTTATTTATAATATTAAGTTCTCTAAAAATTAACAAATAATATTTTATTATACTTTTAAGAATGTCTTAAAATAATCATTTCTTTTCTAATAAATACTCTGCTGATATTTTGTTTTTTTGTAACAATCTCTCAAATTTTGCTTTTAAGATACTAGATTTAAAGGAGTTAAATAATTTAACTGTTAGTCAGATGCGCAACAGCATATAAAAGTGAAATATTTATCTTCAAGTTAGACAATAGATTTTGTGACTTTTTGACACAAGCTTTTAGGCATTTACCTGCCAGTTAACACCAATTTAACATCTAGTTGGATGTAAGCAATTCAAGACTTTGCAGATCTTCTGCGCATCTCTCACGAGTTAGAGTATTCAACGGGCGACTTGCTGCTGTCGTCGGACGGCCCTCGAGGCTTCCTTCAGTATTTGGCAGCCACTTAAATTGTTTTGCCTGGCGCTGTTTAATTTTATATGACAAGGCACGCACCTAGCACCTGTCTCCTCCGGCTATATGCCGGAGCCTGTAGCTGTCTGTTGCGCCTCGCAAAACACGTAATTTAATATAAAATGTCGTGTGTTTTCAGAAGAAAAGCAGCAGCCGAACCCGAGCGCATGTTCGATATTTTGGGCATATGGAGCATCGCAAATACCCAGTGTTAAATTTTGATTGTTTTTGCTGATGTGGCGCCATGCGGGCGTGGCATTGAAGGCGTGGCATTCGCGTGCGGCATTCGTGCCATTAACCCAGATGGGGCACAAGAGCTGGCTGTTGCAGCAACATCAAAGCGACAATTCTGATGATGCTCGAATTCGTCGAGTGCGAATGCGAGTGCGGCGCACAGTGGGGAATTCCCAGCGCACCCAAGTGGAGGCAGCACGGCAATGGCCCTGCGCAAACAATGGACGTGCATATTGAAGTACATGACACAATTGCGGACAGCAAAATAAAAGCTAACGAAATATAGAAAAAACTAAATAAATACAAGCACACACACACACTCATACACACATATATGTATATGAAATGAAAAAGTGTACAACTTGCGCTTCATACATGTTATATATTTTCGTTTTGCCCACGAACAAATTGCATACAAATACATTTTATCTGTTGTCATTTCTGTTTTGTTTTTGTGAACTGTTTTGTCAGCATTTCATGGCACAGCCTTGACATGCCACGCAGAGCGCTTGCAACTACTGCTGCTGCTGCTGCTGCTCCATGTTGCCACATACTCATAGCCCACTCGAACAGCGCATAAAGACAGCTCAGTTGGCAATCCTGTCAAAAAGAAATTCTTGATTTATTTTCGCCGTCTTGCAAGCGAAGTGGCCTTAAAGCAAACGAGGATCGACAAGTTGAAGATATTTAAGATGAAATTGAGAAAACTTGAGTAAAGGAGTTATGATAAGGCATCTGAAGATGGGAAGAGCATTCGAAATGCTATGCAAGTGCATGAATGCGGTTATAAATAAATATGTGTAATAAATATTAAAAACCTTATTTTAACTTAGTTTACGATTGAATGTTATTATTCAGGGTATAATGATAGGTTAGATATATGTAACAGCCGGAAAGAGTCTGATCCCGTAATTAATAAATAGTCGTCTCGATTTAGTTATGTCTGTCTCTCCATCTGGCAATGTGAGAGCAGCGATCTCGTAAGCCACAGAAGCTAGAAGCTTGAAATTTCATGCGTACAAATATATTTTATACGTATATCCCATACGTAATTCGAGTTTCCCTATAAAAATCTAGAGTACTTGAATACCACTAAAGATTGAAGCATCCAGCTTACTTACTGTACTGAATACAATATTATTTTTATATATTTTCGTATTGGCATACCTTCCACACTGCTAGAAAAGACTCTAAAATTTATTTCATGTGATTTGAAAAGTACATATATCAGCATGTTTAGAATTAAATGTAAAAAATCTATTTAAAACAAAATTTATTTAAGCATAAATTCCCCATATTTCAGTTGAAGCGCAGTTGCTGAGTTAACAACAATGATTGGAGTTTGTGTCGATCAGTCCCGAACAGAGCAGATGTAATACGTTGGCTACTACGTCCGGATATTCTCATGCTCATGCACGGCGACTCTGCTCAGGTCACCTGAAGTCTGAAGCTTGAAGTCGCTGAAGTCTTTTGATGACATCCGCTAATGCGTTCCACAATGCTACCAATTGTATTATCATATCGAGGAATGATGAGCTAAACAGAACCTTCATTCAGTTCAGCTGAGGAGCAATCAGTGATTGACCATTCCCAACTAAATGCAATGAAATCAAGCAATTCGATTTGAATTTCGCTTGAATTTATATCTTTTTGCTGGCTTCACTGTTGGATGAATGCTTTTGCATCAGATTAGAGGGAGGAAACCGCAAGCTGCAGTGCATTCAGTAGATATTTCTTCTTAAAGAATATATGACCTTTTCTATTTCTTATAGGACATAATTTATCTCCATACAAATTTCAACATTAATCAGGAAAGTGCAATTATACCAGGGGATTGAAATTAATCACTTGAAAAATCATTATTATCAAATGCATATAAATATGTTCAAATTTCCAATAACACTCATTTATAATAAGGAACACACACTTTAAGATAATTAAGGATGCTCTGAACTGATGAATAGAAAGAATTTTTGAGTCAAAAACCCTAATTTTCATCAGAAACTTTACGAAAATTTTCCAGCCATTTGGGAACCTGTGTCGAGTTTCAATCATGTCAATCTTAGTTATAATAAGAAATGAACAAATTATGTTTTCAAATTACATTAGAAAATTGTATACATTTTCTTTACATTTTAATGTTATTATTTAAGCACTAACTACGCTAGTTTCACTGAAATTTCCCAGAGCTCCAGATGATTTTCTTATCCTTGAGCTCATGGTTTTCTTGATCAGCTGCCACTCGAATAACAAGTTGTATCCGCTGATGGTTCGGATTTTGGCAAACAAACCGAAGTCATTATGGACTGCTCCAATTGCCACAGATTATACTCAGCATAAGCTGGCAGCCTGCCCCACAGCAGCTTAGCATCGAAAGCAAGAAGAAGAAGAAGATGAAGAGCCAAATCTGTTGGCCACGATGACAATGGGGCAATTGTACTGGCACATGTTGGCACTTAGAGGGCCGCCAGGCAGGCATTCAGTCAGTGGCCTCGGCGCATAATTGGCGCAATTCAATGGACGAGCTGTGGAGCTGTGAAAAATGAGGCCAGGTTACGGCTGCTGATGGCCGGGCGTGTGTATAAATAAATAAATGTGTCAGAGGGCAAGCGATTCGACAAACGAGGCAGTCAATAAATAACAAATTTGATTTTGATGTGCGCATTTGTTGTGGCTGAATGGGGCTGCTCGCTGCTCGCTGCTCGCGTACCTTCGCCTGCCCACAACGTTCGAGGCCAATTAAAAATCTAATAAGCAGCAGAAGTTATGACAAGGACACGAGTTGCAATTGCCAAATGTTTGGCTTAATTAGCCCGGTGAGGACCAGCGCCAGATGAACCAAAGCGTAACCAAATGCCAACGTTTGTAATTTAAAACTGTCAGCGACAGGCAAGGACTAGAGTGCTGTCCCAGCCCTATTCCCTCTCTGTCCAACTCATTCACTCTCTCTCCCTCTCTCTTTCTCTAGAGAGAGTAAGCTCTGTCTTGGTCGCACTCTGTGTGTGCGGCACATGTCCAGGCCCGGCTGAGTACTATAATTTATTAGCAACAGTCACCGCATAGAGTAGCTCAACGCCACGCCCACTGCCAGTGGCACATCCGCCCACCCACGCACCACGCACCACCCAGCTCAGCCATGATAAATGGCATTTATATTGGGTTACAGAGCGTTTTGTGCTAACCAACGGCACACTTCTTCTGCCAGCCATAATTATCAGCGTGTAGCATTCGCTTGCCAACTCATTGTCGTCGTCATCATCGTCGCTATGATTATGATCATAATTATCGTCAGCTGTAAGCTGACATTTGTAATTATTTGCCGTAATATGACATTACTTATGCACACTTAATGCTAATTCCGTTAAATGTCGCCGCAAAAAAGAGTTGACAACTTCTGGTTGGAATTTAAGCTCGAATCGGAAATGTCGGAAGATTGAATTTTGCCTGGAATAAATTAAGATTTGTCTACTACAATTAAGTGCATAATTATGGGAAAAATAAGTTACATCAAATACAAAGTGAATATTGGAATATTTTACTCTTGAACAATTATATTATATAATTATATAATTTGGGAATTGTATAAAGGTTACTTATCTAATATATTTAATTGAGAAAGACATTGAAAACATAGCTAATGTCATAAAGATAGATAAAGGCAGCTATTAAATATACATAATATTTATAAAATATCATATAGATAAATTTATTTATTATTTAGTTTATTTTCTTATTGCTCTGTAGGTTGAATATTATGAAAGTTTCCCATGTATAGACATATTAATCATTCTGATGAATCGATGTGAAGACTTAGAAGAAACTATGGCGCCTGTTACAGTGTTATAAATCCTGTAAACCCTAATATTTTCAATTGCAAACAGATCAGAGAATCCCAATAACTAAAATGAAGCACAATTAATTTTACAATTAACTCAATTCAATTATGTTTTATGTTAAGAGCCTAAGGAAGAGTTTTAAGTACATATAAAGAAAAACAAATGAATAACATATCATGTATGAATCAGGAAATGTCGACTTTCCATGACATTATAGATCAGCTCAGCTTCATTTATTTAAATCAACCAACTACATAATGTAACTAAAATAAACTTATTTTTATTACAAAGAGGCTTATTTATCAAGAATATTATTTTTGATATTATAACAATAGGAATCAATAACAATGTTCTGGGATTATAAGCTTACGTACAAAAAAACAAAACTTTGTTTTTTTTTATGTTTATCTACACAAAGAAACTTTTGTTCTGATGTTAATATCTCTTCTCATTTTATTTAGATTCTTAACTATTTTAAAAGGTGTTTCCCATTATGATATTAACATTTTCTCAGATGTCTAAGATTGGCTTAGCTGTTTGCGTTCATACTTTATCAAATCTTTCTTCTCTGAATTTGAGCCTTTTTTACTTAAGCAAAGTCTATATAGTTTTGAACCGTTTTGAGCTAATTTGTACTCAACATAAAGTTATATTCTTAGGCAGGGCTTTTCCTGCTGTTTACATTTGTTGGCAAGTGCCTCGGCTTGCAACAGTTTGCGACATGATTTCTTAATGCAATTCCTTGCCACAAGTTGCGCTGCAAGGCAAGCACTAAGGCCGAAGTAAAAAGAATTGTGACACACTTCATTTTTGTCTCATTCTTCCATTTCCATCTAAATTACACAGAAGAAGAAGCAGAAACATTATAAAATATATGAATTAATGTTTGCTCAGCGCGTTTGGCAGTGGGTTTAACTGTTGACTTAGCAGGCGGCATTGTTATGAACACACACACACACCCACACACAGACACTCTTAACTGCTGTGCATGATGACTCTAACACACACACACTCGCACACACATATGACTGTTAGGCTGGCGTGGAAAATCACAAAAACAAATTAGTTGCGTGTAATTTAATTTGAAATGTTCGCGCGTTTATCAAACAAAATGGAAAACTGTGCAATGGAGCAGCGGCGCCAGCTGCCTCTTGCCTCATGCCTCATGCCACTTGCCTCTTGCCACTTTGCACTTGCCGCAGTTAAAGGGGAAGCAAATGCTAATTGGATTTTGCCTTAACATGCAAAGCAGAGCATCCTGTCGTTCCTTTTCGGCCTGCCTGGCTGTGTGTGTGTGTGTGTGTGTGCGTGCGTGCCTTTGATGACCAAGTTAATAAACATTAAACGCAATTATGTTGTTGATTTTTTGCTGCCTCAAGACTTTCGCCTCGGCTGACGTTGATGCTGATGTTGACGTTGACGTGGCAAAGACAAGTGAGAGCAAATAATCTGTCTTGGATGGCCTGGCCCGATTCTCCGCTGAATCAATAAGCAGCAAAGGCTGCTCTTGAAGATGAAATTAGAGTTCTTAAGCCATGGGAATAGATTAAGCCTAACTGACTTGACAATGGCTCCTTTTCTGTTCAAATGGTATTGATACATAGGCAATTTATTACAGTTAGTTGCAGATCTCTTCTGTGCTATCATATATATTTAATCTGTTGAAGAGTTTATTTTTTTATGTTCTTTTGGGGACTTTGTCGACTCAGTCTAACAATATATTCTTTATATTGTACAGTCCACCTCTTAGATAAATATATATATTCGCACATAGCCGTAATAAAAATAAGGGCAGGTATCATCTGTAAGTACAGGTGTATTGTATTCTTAACTCCAGCTGATCTGATATGCCAATTGATCAATAATTAAATACCTATATAGATACGCACATTTCGGGTCGATAGATGTGCCCAAAAGACTGCAAATATGCTTATTCATTTTTTGTTACAGAAAGATATATCTTTCTCTAAGTCTATCTCCGTTATCTATAGATCTTGATAAATTTTATTATAAGCCTTACAACATCTTATTCTTAAACTTTCTGTGTCTGTGTCACTTCCTATCGTTTTGTCTGTATCTTTTGGACTCGCTGGATTTGTGGTCCTCCCTTAGTATGTCTGTTTCTGTCTATATCTCTCATTACACTACTATATTTGTCTATCTCTCTTTCTCAATCTGTTTTGGTCTATCTGAATGTCCCATTCTCTACCTTACTCTTTACTGCTCTCTCACTATGTATCTCTCACTCACTATCTTTTGTTTATCCCATGTCTTGCGTCGCTCTCCTTTCATCATTATTATTATCATTATAACCTCTTTCTTTCTCTTACAATTATTAATTCTCTTCCTCCTTACCTTTGATTTTCTCTTCCTCTTTCTTCTTGTCATTCTCGTTGTTTTTCTTTCTCTTTGTCTTTCTCTTTCTCTTTGTCTGTCTTATTGTCTTTAATTTTATTTTAAGTTCTCCTACTCTCTCTCCCGCAATCTCCTATATCTATTTCTCTTTATCTTTCTCTTTCCTTTTGTCCTCTATCTATCTCTCTTTCTCCCTTTTTCTCTCTATATGTGTGTGCTTCTTGTGTGTATGTGCCTGTCTCCCCCTCCATCGCTTTCTGTATGTCTTTCTCATTGCCTATCTCTATATTTTTTGCTCCTCCATTCTCTTTCTCACCCCTTTCTGTTCCTAACTCACTCTCCTTCCCTTCCTCTCTTATTCTCTCACTCCATTCGTAAACAGAATTTTTTTTTAAAAATGTTTACTTTTAAGGCTGAGCTAACAGTGCTCACACCTTAACTTCAATCGAAAATTTTTGTTTTAATTTTCGTTGCTGTCGAAAAGTTGTTTAACAACTTTTCCAAGGGTCCGTTAATCAATGTGATGGCTGGAACTGAAAAACCGATGAGAAATCCTGTGTTGATTTCTGTCTTGCGGCTTCTCTCTTTTTGCATTGCACGCAAGTATTTTGTTGGCTGCCACGCAGTTGGCTAATTAATACGATTAACTACCAAAAAGCAAACACAATTGGCTGCTGGGCAAACAATAACACAAAGCACTCAACTTTTTTGGTGGGTGGTCGCCTGGTGAGAAGGATCTCAGCTTTGTCAGCCCACTCAGCAAGGGTGGCAGGTCCTTGAGCAAACATCATTACACACACTGGAAGGGGTTGGTGGGGGGTTCGTTTCAGATGTCGGCACCTAACGCGCTTTAATGCAGGTGATTAATTGCTTTTGAGGTTCGTCGGCTGCGTGTTGGAAAATTTTCAAAATTTCATTAGCTCCGTGTGTATGTATGAGTATGAGTATGTGTGAGTGTGAGGGTGTGTGCGTGTGTTTGTTGAACTTTTTGGCAAGCTTGCGAAGAGCGAGGGAAGGCCATTGGCGTGACTTTTGCAGACAATGCCAGCCCCATTTCTAGTTGGCTTAGACGAGCTAATTAAGTTAAAGCTGCCGCCCGGTTCAGCTGCTGACATTCCCTGGTTCTGCTAATGACACTGGCGCTCGCTGCCGCAGTCGCGTCGCTGCTCCCCTTTAAATTGTTTTTGATTTACTTATTTCCGGCCTGATAAATTACATTTGCCGCCAACGACAAAGTTCAGGCCGCCATTTTTGGCTAATGCGCAAAGTTTCGCCAACTTTTGCTTGTAGTTTCCTATTTTATTTTATTTTTCGTGCATTCCACTGCCATTCCTTCTCCTTCTCCTTCTTATGCTTTCTGTGCTTTTCTCCTTTTGGCGGCTTGTCAGAAATGTTGAATAATTTATTCATATGTTACGTGGCTGACAAATCGCACGTGGCGACATTTTCTGGCATTTTATTGTCTGATCCCCGCTGCGCAGCGCAAATGCAAATTTAATTAGCCCTCGCAGTCTATTAAACTCCCATTTACCATAAATGCGTATAAATCAAATCCGTATCTGTGACAAGCGAGCCGGAACGTGATTTAAAGCCAAACAAATTCAAGCTGAAAAACATCTTTTTCAATTTGTGCTTGGAAAAAGTGTGTTTCTTAAGAGAGTTGGCAGCAAAGTGGACATTGATGATACCCTGTACTAGTTAACCGATGTATGAAACAGATACATCTCGATATCTGCCTATGTGTGTAAACAGATATCATATATTTCCCTGTATAAAGCTGTAATTAACAGTAAATATAACAAAACAAACAAAAAAAAAAAAACAAAAATAATAGTTCTATATAATATTGATACATATACCATTCCACATAAAATTTCCAAAAAGGTGAATAAATGTGTATATTTACGAGAGAATAAAAGACTATGAATTGACTATATAAATAATACCTAATATTATAAATAAAATGATACTGGCAAATCATATAAGCTGACATATTTTTAATTAATTTTTTAAAATTAAATAAATAAAAATACAATAGGATAATAAGAGCTCATGTGTATGATTAAATCGTAAAATAGAGAAGGAGATTTATTATTTACAGCTTTGTACAATAAATAAAAGTTATAAATTATAATTGATATTCATAATATAATACAAAATATTTGAATAATAAACATATATAAGTATTATATAAATATATGTATATTAATAAATTATAATGTATTAATACAATATAATTATAAATCTATACGTTTATCTTATTTAAGTAATCATATATAAATATGCATAATATACATTAATAAAAATAATATATTAATACAATATAATAAATCTATATGTCTTATATATTTAACTCTATCAATGTTCGTAATATACAGGGCATTTCGTAGTCAACCCCTTTAGCAATTCGCTTTCTTTCCTGTTACAACTTGTTTTTGCTGCACTTGCGCAAATAATTTTGAAGCAGAGATTTTTTTATTTTATTTGCTAACCGGGAAATTGTTATTTTAAAAATGCAAAATGTTGACAAGTGAGCAACATTTTATATTCGAGTGTAAGTCCAGGCGTACTTACACATTTATGAGCAAGTGGAAAAGAAGTTAGTTCTAAGTGGTAAATCAGTTTAAGGTATAGAAAATAAACTGCAATAAATGATAATATTGTCAATAATTAATCTAATATAACAAAACAAATATATAGATATAACGTATTATGAATTAAGTTAAGTTCTTCAATATCTAAAATTGTCTAAATAAAGTATAAAAATAATAGTTTGTATGACTGGTAAATGAAACTGTAGGAAAACTATGTTCGATTTAATTGGTAAGATTGGTTACCTTGACATTTTTATTTCACTGCCTGTAAGACAACACAAAATCATATGTTTCAAATAATAATCAAAGCGTGCGCAGAAATGTTTGATGAGATGTCACATTGTCAGATTATCATGCCTTTTTGCATAACCTAGCATTGCTCAATTGTGATATTTATGCATACATACATATTATAAATATTATTGTGATCATAAGAGAGACGTTAACAATGAGCGGCAAAGAGAACAGAACGTTAAAAATTGTATTGCGATTGGAAGCAAACCGTCGTTTGAAGTGCTGAGAGAGCGATAACAAGCAGCTGTCACGTTTATTATGACTCTCTTGCTCAATATACATATATATTTGGGAGCAGTGCTGCCAACTCTTCCGGGCAAGAAAATGCTAAATTAACCTTTCAAACCTGCTAGAAACGGCTAGATCAAATTTAAGAATTGCCAGAAAAATAGCCATTTTAGTTTTTATGAATTATAAATTATAAACATGGTTCCAAAACATTTTTAATTACATTTGTACACCTCGTTCTATGAACTTTCACATTTCCTCCATCGAATTTTGTGGCGTATATAGCTAAATGGTCTATTGGTGAAATCGCAGAATTGGTGGCAATGTACAAACACAAGGCTGCTTACAAGAAGTTTTGTTTTACGAAGCATAGTTGATGAAAACGTGATTTTATTTTTTTGTGTGAAACAGCTTGTTTGCTGCTCATGTACCTGCAAATCGTATATTTTAGAAACTATGCTAGATTTGCAATATCTGCAATAGCACTTATTTTCGTCATTTCGATCTATAGTTAGCCAATCCTTAAACAATGGATCTTGCAGGTTTCCCGCGGTTTCTGTTTATAATAAATTTTTGGCATTTTAGTTTGCTGAGTCTGTCGCATCTTTAGCTTAATGAACGATTTTAATAATTGTGAAATTCTTGTTAGAGATGGAAGAGTATACAATAAGATGGCAGGATATATTGTAGTGCAACAGCTATCAATTAACGTGATACCACCTTTCGTAATTTGAAGGAGTACTACCAGAATTTTAAATAATGCTAAAAAGTGCCAGTTTGATTTTAAAAAATGCCACATTTCCCGCCACCAGCTAGTTTACAATTTTTCCTGCATTTCGCAGTTGAAAAAGGCCAGATCTGGCCAGTAAATGGCTAAGTTGGCAGCCCTGTTTGGGAGGTCAGTGCCAAAGCGAATTCAGTATGCGGCGAGCAGCTGACGCGGCGAGTATCCCAAAATAAACTTAACTGCCAGTGCTCAAGAAAGCAATTGTAAACAAAGCTGAGAGAAGAGAACTGAACGAGCCAAGCGAGCAGGTACGTGTGAGCGAGACAGCGAAAACAAAAGCCAACTCACAATGACGCAGCTAGAATTATTCGATAGGAATGCCGTTATAATAAATATACAAGCAACAACAAAGCTTAGTGCTATATAAATGTATGTATGTATGTAAGCGTAATTATGGCGTTGTGTTATTATCGACTATCCCCTGTCAATATTCGCCTCACTGCCGATGGAGCTTATGGCCAAGCAAATGTTTCCTGAAAAGCAAATGAGGATCAAACTGGATGTCCGATGATCCCTTTGTACGCAGCTGCAAATGGAACTGAAAATTGTAACTCTTTTGGTTAGAAGCTTCCAAGTGGGGTTACATCATCCAGCGGAAAAACCCTTCATTGCCTATCAGTTGGCAACACAGCAAACAAATGAGTGCGAAAGAGAGGTAAGTGATAGGTGTTTCCTTGTATTATAACAGCAATAAGTTGTTGCGAATTGTCGTACTTTGCCGTGCGGTCAAATTTCAAAAAGAGAACAGACAAACAAACATATGCCGGCGAGCAGTTAAGAGAGCGAGCGAAAGCAATGCTGTCGAACGTTACAGTTAAATTGCCTCTTCTTGCGTCAGCCGATACTCAATGCTCAATATACGCATATTTGGAGGGTCAGTGCCGAAGCGAATTCAGTATGCGGCGAGCAGCTAACGCGTCGACTTGCCTAAAATCTCTCAGCTGTTGAGGCGACGCAACGCCCGCTAAAAAAGAAACAACTACAAGCAAGAGGGTGCGAGAAAGAGCGCGCGAATAAGACACGACGGAGCAAGCGAAATGACGCAGCTTAAAGTGCATGCTAGTAATGCTGTTATAAAATGTTTGCGAGCAACAACAAAACATGAAAGCGCCGTAACAGTCACGCAGCAATGGCAGAAGGTATGTTCACAGCAGTGCGCATGTGAATAGAAACAATTTGTGATTTATATGCATAAATGTTATTTGTGCTTTTATTTTATAGCGTAACTATGGCGCAGTGGCGGCGGCGAAGTCTTTTGAAGAGATGCCCACCACCAGCATTCTGAAAACGCTATGGAATTTTATTCCAGGGGGGAAGTTCAGTGGAGCCGATCTAAATGATATAACTAAGGATTTGCTAAAGCAGAGTGGCGGCAATATTATAAAGATCAAAGGCTTCTTGGGTAAGCCGCCGATAGTTATAACAGAAAACCCAGATGACTTCGAAACAGTATTCCGACACGATGGTGTTTGGCCCAATCGCAGGGGTTTCGAACTCTTGAATTACTACCGCAATGTCCACCGTCGCGACTATTTTGGCCCGGAGTCGGGACTACTTACGACCCAAGACGAGGCCTGGGGCAATTTGCGTTCGGCAGTAAATCCCATTATAATACATCCCAAGAATGTCAAAAAGTACTTGAGCTCATTGGATCGGATTAATCAGCAGTTTATAGAACGGTAAGATTAAAGATATATAGTATATAATTTAAGTCCGTTGATTCGCCGACAGTTTCATAAGATCATCATTATTTGATAAATCAAAAATGATTTTAATATGCATATTCTCTATTTTAGAATTAAAACAATTCGGGATCCTAAAACTTTGGAAGTTCCCGAGAACTTTAAGGATGAAATTAGCGCCTGGACTCTGGAATCTGTGGGCCAAATAGCGCTGGACTGCAAGTTGGGGGTCATAGACAACACCAATCCTCAAGGCAGGCACTTTTTCCAGCAGCTGCAGCGCTTCTTCGAGTTGTCTGTGGAGCTGGAAGTAAAGCCCTCGCTATGGCGCCAGTTCAAGTCCAGTTCGCCTAAACTGCAGGAAGCCCTCAGCGTCCTAGATGAGTCCCTTGCCCTGACCGATAAGCTAGTGCAGGACGCCATGGAGCGCATCGAGAAGTCAACTACGGCCAAGAGTCAAGAGGAGAAAAGTGTTTTGGAGAAACTCCTAGCCATAAACCGAAAATATGCTGTTATCATTGCGCTGGATATGCTGTTCGCTGGCGTAGATACGGTAAATGGGCGACTCTATCCATCGATTCAGCAACTAAACCTAAGTCTTTAATTCCAGACTACCAGCACTTTTGCAGCCATACTGCTAGCCCTCGCCCAACATCCCGATAAGCAGGCCAAGCTGCGAGCTGAAATTCTTGGCATTTTGCCGGAGAAGGACACGCCCCTCACAGTCGATTCGATGAGGAACCTGCCCTATTTGCGGGCCTGCATCAAGGAGGCGCTGCGCTTCTATCCACTCATCTCGGGCAACATACGCAAAACCAGTCAGGAGCTGGTGCTCAGCGGTTACCAGGTGCCGGCGGGCTGCGAAGTGGGCATGGTCCATTTGAACCTTTGGCGCGACGGAAAGCATTTCTCGCAGCCAGACGAGTTCATGCCCGAGCGTTGGTTGCGTACAACGCAACAGGGACCCAGCTCTGACCCCAGCTGTCCGGCGGCCACCAAGCCGAGTCATCCCTTTGCCTATTTGCCTTTCGGCTTTGGCGTGCGGAGCTGTATCGGTCGTCGCATAGCCGAAATGGAGCTGGAAATTGGCGTCGCTCGCTTGCTTAGGAACTTCCAAGTGGAGTTCCATCATCCGGCGGACAAGCCCTTCATTGCCTATCAGCTGGCTACGCCGCGCATTCCGCTGCAGTTCAAGCTTATCGATTTGAAGGCTTGAATGTGGCCCAAGCCTGACTCCCTGTATATCCTATGCCATGTTCAATAAATCATCCACAGTATTCGACAACTGAGCTGATTGTAACTCTTATGCAACTGATTTGCTATAGAATATTGTTTACATGTGTGGAATGTTGAGCTGAGATGTTAATTTACAACACGCTCTCTTATGCAACTCTAAACATTATCATATTTACCAGAAACATGTTGCTTTGCCCTTTAATCAGTATCAAAATATGCACAATGCACTTTTCACTCGCTGTTCAAAATCTGAATTTGAAATTTTCTGCACTTTTCAGTTTCTAATTAATAAGCGAAAATCTGCTGCCGCCCTGTGCCCTGCGCCCTTTGACCTGCTCAATTCATGCGTTTGGCCTTTGTCTGAGCCCCGCCTAGGGCCAGCTTAATTATAACTTTATGAGTTGCAAAGTTAGTTGCATGCCCCAAAGGTGTTGCGAAATGCGCTAAAAAATATGCAACACTTTCTTTCTATGCATATTCATTCCTGTGTGTGTGGGTGTGTGTGTGTGTGAGTATATTTATATAAATATATTATATAAATATATATATTGTATGTGTGTGTGTGGTAGCTGACTCTTTGTTGCGGTCAGATGGCCACAACGGGCGGCAGCATCTGCTGCCTGCTGTATATATATTTATATATAGCATATGTAGCAAATGGAGGAGGCGTGGCAGGAGCTATGCGTGTGTGTGTGTTGTGTGGCAACGTTCAAACGACAACATAAATCCAGCGCTGCTGTTGTCTTCCTGGTTATTGTTTATTATACACATACCAAAGCACACACACACACAAAGTACACAGACACACACATACAAACACTGTGAACAACATACGTGGGCGCAAATAGCGCATACGCCATGTGGTTTGCACTATATAAATATAAATATTTTAAGCGAGACTTGCAGCATCAGCAGCACCAGATGCAGCAGCAGCAGCAACGGCAGCATCTGCTTCAGCTTCAGCATTTGCATTAGCAATTAGCTCAGCTCCGCTGTTGGCTTTAAATCCAATTAGATTTCAATTGAGAATCACTTCAACTTGATCGATTTGTTAGTTTTTGCATTCAATTTCTTGTTGATAAATCAGTGCAAATTGTTAAATAATTAAGAAAGCACATGAGCCACGTACACAGCGAGTAAATACCCTATAAAGCAACATTAACAATTAATGCAAAACAATAAATAATACAATCTTGTGTAACGCTATACAAATATATATATACGAATGTATGTACATATACAAATACATACAAATATAACTGTATATATGTAGGTGTATATGTGTATTACTTGATGATTGAATAAAGACTCATGCATAACTTCCTCTTAAATCTAATGTATCTATTGCTGAGCTTGTAAAGCTCAGCATTGAACTATTGCATTGTAATCTTATCGCTGAGGTTGTAAAGTTCAGCTTTCATCTAAATATTCTAATTCTATTGCTGAGTCGTAAAGCCTAATCTCGCCTGATCTCTAAACTATTTTGAGTACATCGCGTCAAGGTCAATTATCATAGTTCATATGTTCATTTTTAGAGCCCACCCATGTGGCTCTTATCGCACTGCATGCTAGCCGTTGAGTGCGTAAAAGGCATGTTCACATATTTAATGTTATTTCTATGTTCATGCCTTGATGTGTACTTAGCTCCATCACTGCCGTGAAGTAAGTTCTGTAGCTATGCAATGGTGCTGCAATCGCTTGAAACTCTTCTTAACCCACTTTCACTTTAATGCAGGGTATTAAGCGCAAACATAAAATCAAATCTTCTCTATATGTATGTCATGTTGGCTAAAAATGAAAACGTCACGTTTGGCACATTTAAAGTCGGCAAATGGCAGTCAAAAATTCAATTTGGCACAAAATAAACTCAAACAGCAGAAAGTGAAAGCATGCTTAGGGTCCTTCCTTCCCTAACACTCCCCCTCCCTCTCCCACTCTCTCTCTCTCTCTCTGTCTCCCACTCTTTGGCTGTTCGCACACATGTCGTATGCGTAATTTCAATTTAATTGATTTCTAGAGCAATTGCTTTTTGCGCTGCTGCTTAACAAACTTTTTGCCAAAGCTTTTAATGCACCAAGGACGCGTTTATTTATTTATTTTTCCACTTCTTTTTTTTTTTTTGTTTGGAGTATAAATACTTTGGATAGTGGGTATAATTAATCAGTGGAGAATTTGGGAACAGCTGAAACCAGAGCATTCCATATACATATATACTTGATCATATAAATTTTCCTTTAATATGTATGCTCAATAGTTGAGTTTCATATTGAGCTCAAAAAATATTAAAGATTTCAATAAAATATAATGAACCATTTTTAATTACCTCTTTCTTTAGAGAGAATAATATTATTTAAAACTATATTTTACTTTTTTGTTACTCTGAAAAGACTTTAAATATATTCTTTGTATTATAATATAAAAGACTTTCTGAAAGTAGTAATATTTTATACATATTTTATAGGTTATATTTTATAATATTTTTACTAAGTAACAGATGACGATAACAATTCTAATCAGTATCAGTATACTTTAGCTAAGCTAAATTTTAGAATGTCTCATGTTTCATATTTATCTCTTAGTCAAGATAACCTTAAACACAAAGCTTGAGTTTTAGAACTGGGCAAGAGCATTACCCTATCGACTAGCCGAAAATAGTTGCTGCTGTTTACATTTTTTTTCCACGATTTTGCTCCCAGCTTAACTTTGACTGCGATTTGCTAAAGTGGTTTTGAAAATCCACGTTTACGTTTGCCATTTTTTCCCTACTTTTTTGCGTTTCCTCATTTGCCTTTTTGCAAATAAATGAGCAGCGTTCAGAGCTGTGCTGATTAATGCAACTTGAGTGCCAGTTCGACTACGTATGTATATATGTGTGTGTGTGTGTGTGTGCGAGTGCTGAGTTTCGTGTACAGCACAATTAATCAAACCGCAATTGAGTTTTGCCCTCACGGCGGAAGCTTTGAAATTAATTTGCAGCTGCTTTTCAATGTAAATTAAAAGTTTGAAACCAGAGAAAGGGACATAGCTAAGGCAAGAGAGAGATAGACAGAGGAGAAACAGAGAAAATGTGAGAGAGAGACAGAGCGAGAGAGGGAGAGAGTGGGGTTAAGTGAAACTCAACGAATTCTTGCGCTGACAACTTAATCTCAATCTTGATTTTTTGGCATTTAACAAACTTAAAACAGATTGCCAACTCCGTTCCTTTGGCTAAATTTAATAAACTAAAACCATTTGCAGTTCACTGAACTGACAGTAAATAAATTTAACCTAATTCGTACATGTCAATAACAACAGGAACCAAGACAAGACAAGCAGCCGTTGCCGCTGCCGTTGCCGTTGCCGTTGCCTTCGCTGCTGCCCTCTTTCAACTACTTCTTTTTGCTCCGATTCTAGCAAGAAAAGCTGACTGAAAAGCACTAATACTAACACAAACACAAGCACACACACAAACACATCATACATATAGATATGATGCTGAACAAACAAGCACAGCATTTGCTATGCTGGGTACAATGGGCATCGAAACTCTTTTAATATTATTTGGAAAATTTCTTTCTTGTTGAAGTTTTATTCTAGAACATATTGACTTTCTAAACTATACATATATACACACATACATTGTTGACCCAACGACCATATATTTGTTAGCTTATACAAATGTACATATGTATATGATATTTGGCATATATGCAATACCTTATCAACAGTTGAAAACAACAAAATCACTTTCAAGGTATAATAAACGCTAATTTCATATAACTATTGTTATTTCATTGTGTATATATTCATGTCGCTTTATAGTTTATAGTTTCAGAATTTCAGTATTTTTAAAAGAAATCTTTCATTTAATGTTTATTTTGAAGATAATTATTATTCATATATTTGTTTTTTAAAATCAATATAGATCTTTTACAGATTAAAAACAAAAACTGTTCTACTTATATTTCTGTTATAAATTAACTAGATTAAAATAACTGTTCTACTTATAAGTAGTTCTGTTATTATTTACTCAATTTTAAAATATATTAAATGACAAATATTCGGCTTAAAGTTAATTTTGCATTTTAACTAACTAACAAGATTTAAAAAAAGCTGTTCTACTTATAATACTATTATAAATTAGCGAGATTAAAACTTATCTACTTATATTTCTATTATTATCTAGTAAAATTTAATAAATATTAAGTGACAAATATTCGTCTTCAAATTAATTTTGTATCTTAATTTGATATATAATATATCGTAAATTATTATATATTAACTTAAAATATTGTATTATTATATAAATATTAACTTAACATTTTAAAGTTCTTTACATGTACTTCGGGGTTTTCTATTTCTTTGATTTTTCCCCCAAATAATTAAGTCATATTATATACCATGTCATATTTCTAAGTAAATATCTAAGCAGAAAAGGCCTAGTTCTTAGTCTAAACTCTTTAATTATTGTAAGATACCATTCACAAAACAATTGTAATTATAACAAAGAGTGAAATAAATTAAAATTGAAATTGAAATTTACATGTACTACAATATATTATTTCATCATTTAAAAGTGAAAATTTCCACAGTGCTTTCCGCTGTCTGTTATGAAGTGCAAAGTGTAAAGCAAAAGCCAAAGATGACGGCCATTTCTTAGTGTACGTATTTGTGTGCGTGTGTGTATCCGTGTGTGTGTGTGTGAGTCTGCCTGTGTGAGTCTGCTCCGCTCGTTGCCTACGTCCGTATTCGGCATTTTGCGTTTTGTGCTGTGGCACCACATGCTTCTGATGGGCTGCAGTTAATCCACTTAATGACCTCGATGATTTTATTGATGAGCACCTAACGCCAACGCCAACGCCAACGCCAACTCCGAGCCCAATGCCAACATATGCCGCCTGATGATGAAGATGCTGGGCGCCCATATCGTTCCGGTTTACTTTCCACTCCATTCCATTCAATGCCATCTTTTTTTCGTAAATACTCTACTGAACTGGGTATATTCGCCCGTTCAATTCGAAACACGAGATTGAGAACGAATCGTTTCATGTCTTGATTAACAAATTGAAACTTGTAATAAATAACTGTAGTTAACTCCAAGCTATTTTAATCAAAATCTTTTCCACATTCTAATTTGAATTAAAAGGAAAAGTAAAAATCAAGCTAAAATTTAATAATGGTTTAATAAGATATGAAAAACAGATTAGACCTAAGAGATTGGTTTTGATTACCTAAGTATTCGACTCCTGCTTAAAAATTGCAACTTCCATTAATTATCTGTTGCCTACTTTACGACCTAATTTTAATTGTCAATATTATGAATTTTTGGCCCTCCAATTTTTTCCTATCGATAATTATCGATAACTATGTACTTTTACTAATATTCTTTAGTAAATATGAATGAAAGGGCAAATCGAATACTTCATGTCGAACTCGGCGAATCGTTCATTATTTTTTTTCGTCTCATGTTGTCAACGCCGCCTGTGCAGCGAGGCGTGGCACTGCCACTAAACGGTGTTGCCATCACCATCAGCAGCATCAACATCAACATCATCATCATCATCATCATCATCATCAGCAGCAGCATCAGCATCGTCGTTGCTATGTTTGTTTCCTGTTGATTTTTCGGCACTGCCACGGAAACCCACTAAATTAGTGACAGCGACTTTGGCTTCAGCTTGGATTCAGCTTTTGATAAAATGGCAGAGCGTGGCTCCCAATGTGTGTGTGTGTGTGTGGTGTGTGTCCTGTTTGTGTTATTTATGCGCGCGCATTAAAATACAATTTTTATGCTCAGCATTGCCAGACTTATCCTTTGACTCCCGCATCGCCCATCTGTCCCCACTGAAGGCAGCATCTTTATTGAGTGTAAATGCGCGTGGCGAAAGCATATTTATTTTCGTTGAGCTGCTTATTTATTTGGCAAATGGTTTTGCATTTGTCAACAACAACAGCAACAACAGCAGCAATGACAGCCAATCCAGCCAGAGCCAGCCCCGGCCACGCCGATCCCTCAAGCGTCGGCGACAACTTGCATTTCAATTTGGAGCATTGGACTCCCCATTGGTCAGACCCGAGGGCATCCTCAGCCAACGCGCCACGAAGTGAAGCAGCTGAGCTGCTGAGCTGTTGACAAATGCGTGAGTTTCCCCGTTTGGATATTTCATTTAGTTGACTAGTTTGGTTTAACATTCGCTCGGCAATGATTTCAATCTTTAAATTTCTAATTTATCCCGTATTAGAAAAGCTCTAAACAATTCGACTCAATATACATAACTATTAGTAAAACAAGCATATTAGTAACTATAAGTAAAAAAAAACAATTGTGTTGATAAAATGTTGATATAAAATCAAGCTAGGAATTAAATACAAAATAATACATCAGTCGAGCTAAGTATGCTTATCACGTAAGAATAGTGAAAATATCACATATAACAGTATTATATAATATACATTATGAGTTTTATATAACAGCTTATGTTATACGTAATTTTGCTTATAAATATAAAATGTGTAGAAACGATTATGCCATTGTATTGTACTATGGGCGTTAATTTAAAAATGTTGAACTTTTGCTTTGAGTGTGACCACGAGCTCATCACCTTCGCTAGCCCACTACACCGAAAGGTCCTTGCTTTCTGGCATTGAAATCAAAATTGAGATGAAGAGTTAAAAACAATCTTATTTGTCATTTAAATTGAATATTGATATGTATTTATATTGTATATAAGGCAATTTTTTTTTGACACTCAAAACTCATAATCAACTATATTTATGTTTCAAGGAATAAAAATCGCCAATGTAAGCACACAGAAACATTCCCCTTCACCAGATTGATTCTCTTGCCTCTCTCTGAGCAAACTTTAATCGTATAATTGTCAAATGGTAACAGCCTTGAAATAACTAAGACGAACTATCGACCTGTGTTGCTGATTAAGATGCAGAATTTTCAAAGCTCAAAGTACATTTATTTTTTTAATTTTTGCCTCGTTTATGTGTGAATATTTCAGAAATAATAAACAATTCAAAGATATATTTTATATAGCTCGAATCCTATGCTCTTAACATGCTTCCCTCACTCCTATCACATGGCGTTAAATACTTATTTCCATAGCAAACGGAGATTCTTGATCTGGCAAAATTGTTTTTGTTTTTGTTTTTGTTTTTTTTTTGTTTCCTTTTTGGTTGTCTTTTGACGGTTTGAGTGTTGACCGAACCAAGCAAACGTTGGCGCCGCTTAATGATGCATTAAAGCGTTAACATTAATATAGGCAGCACACACACTTACACACTCACACACACGCACACATACACAAGCGACACACACACTTTGTGCCTGCAACACTTGGCGCTTTAATTAAATTTTCGATAATTGCTTGCAGCAAGTGCTGCGAGCAGCGCATCGGCTGTCGGCTGTCGGTGACTGGCGACGACTGCGACACAGTGCAACATGAAAATATTTAAGTGGTATTTTTAATTGATTAAAAATGGCGTCTGCATGGGCGCAGCCGGGCAAGGGCCCAATGGAATCGCAAGCCGAATTCTGTTGGACATTTCACATTATGGCTAGTCGTTGCGGCGTTTAATTAACAGGCCGTGCAAGCAGTTTGGTTCTTTTTCATTTTTGATTTGCCTCCTCCCATTTCCTCAGCGACATTTTTAATTTCCTTGAACGCATCGGAAGTGGCGTCAGGCAAACCGGAAGTGGCACCGCACGCAGCAAAGCGCACGGCGCATAATTAACTTGTAGGCGGCTACAACTGACAACCTGTCCCCGCCTCGCCCCACCCCGCTTACAGCAGCCACTTGTAAAAGTTGCGAGCAAAAAAAGTACACGACACACAGCGCAATAACAGTAAAAAAAATACAAGTTGTGGTCAAGTTGACGGTGATGCACTACAAACTACCCTATATCTAAAAATGTTCATGTTAAAATTGACAGCAAGTTTAGCAGTCAGTAAAAACAGCAAAATGCCGATGAGCTATTCAAAGATACTTTTGATGTACACCCAGAAGCATATATCAAAGTTAACAAGCACTCAGTTCGTACTACGAAAGTTTTGGATTGTGAGAACTGATCTTGCTATTGCATGAAAACTTTAATATTGCAAGCACTTTTATAGCAACTACGTACTATTTAATTAATGCCTGTGCATAGAAGTTTCGGAGATTCTCCCCAAAGACAAGTTCAGGTTAAAGATTACAAGTACAAATACAAGCCAATTCATAACATTAAATAGAGCTGTAAATTGGTTTAGGTATATCCCATACTTATATTAAGTATTAGTTAAAATCTGCGAATATGTCCATGATTTCAACTCGAATCCAATTTAAGTCTCTTCCAATCTTAAAATATAACTCAATCTTTTCATTGAAATGAAATTAAATCAAAATCAAGTCAAGATCAAAGTATATTATGTATATATCTTAAACCTTTACCAAAATCGTAATTCAAGCACATGGAATTACAGTCACAATAACTTCTAACCTCAAATTTGGAAAAGGTTTCAGTTGATATTGAAAGCAACTTTCCTTCCTAACTACCCGTTTTACAGCACTGTCTATTTACAGGATATAAATGAAAAATAGAAAGAAAAAAAGGAAATAGGAAGCCAACTTTCACTGCGTCTAAACTTGGCCAAGAGAATTGAGAAATGAGCAGACGCCGGCATCACTTGAAACTTTTGCCATAGCTCGAACATAATTATAAAAGTTTCGACAAGCATTTGCCAGGTGGGCAAGCGTTGCCACAAATCTCAACTTGCAACGCACAGCGGACGGAATAGAAACTTGCGACTTGGACAAGAGCCCAAAATGCCAAAAGCCAAGTTCCAGTTCCATTTGCTGTTGCTGTTGCTCTTCCTCTTGCTGTTGTGTTTGTTGTTGTTGCTCCTCCGTCTACTGACGCTGGAGCTGCTGCTGTGTTAATTAGCCTGCCATTGGCATTTATGCTTAAACACTTAATGAGCTCGTTGAAATCGAGGCTACTCGCCCAATTTAGCCCCGCTCCCGCGCTAATTGCTTTTAGCTAGCCTACATACCGAGCGTGCTTGACAGAATCCTACACATGTGCGGCGTGGTACGACTCCGTATGGGTATTTGTGATTTCTGGCGTGTCATTCAACCAGCCGGAAAATGGCTTATAGCGCTCCTAGTCTGGTTAATAACAAAGCCCTGGCTGTCTCTGTCGTTGACAACAACTAACAAACAACGGCCAAGAAATGTACGAAATTTCCCAAACCGAATTCTGTGTGCTCTTCAAAAAACTAAATCTAAATTTTTTACTTTCCTAATTATAAAGATATTCTTATATTTTGGTTTGATTAGTTTTAATTTGAATTAAAAAAGAATTATTTATATGAATGAATGTATTTATATGCATTTATTTAAATATATAATAAACTTATGTTTTATCTATACCATAATATCGTAAAATCGTTATATCGTAATATCGTAATATAGTAATATTGTAATATCGTAATACCGTAATATCGTAATATCTTAATATCGTAATATTAGTAATATTGTAATATCGTAATATTATAATATCATTATCTCTGTCTAATTGCACAACTGTGGTGTATCAGTATCTTCATCTGTATATGCAATTTTAAATTCAGATCTATAATTCCCAAGTTATATTCAGCAACACTCACATTTCCACACACAATCTATTAATATATTATGTATGCTTAACCGCCTTACGAACTATCGCTCCAAGTCGCCTTAGAAAGCTAATATACTCATACACTCAGTGCTACGGCTGAACAACAAAAGAGTTTTCGTATGAGACAACAAAAAAAGAGAAAAACAAAGAGGAGCCACTTAGGCGGTGAGTGTCGCTGGGAATGGAAGCTGTGGAACCTATGCTCCAGCGCCAACTGCGAGTACTTTACCTGTGGCCCAGCACTTGGAATGGCTTGGACTTTATGTGGGTTGGGTGCTGCTTTCTTATCTCTCACATAGGCATTGTGCTCGGCTCGGCTCGACTCGGCGCCGGTGTGTTTGTGGGTATGTTTTCCTTTGATTTTTCGCATGCACGCATGAAAATTGTTTTCCTTTTGTTTGGCACCAACAGCAACAGCAACAGCAACATCAACAACAACATCTATTACTAAAGCAAAAGGTTGTTGGCAGCGCAGCAGCCAGGAAACTATGAAGGATTATGGATCCCTTTCTCTCTTACCACAATTGCTCCATCCCCAGCTCCTTCCGCTGCTCTAAGTGTATGCTCGGTGGGCGTGGCAGGCTCCAAAAGGCCGCATAATGACAATGGACAAAGTACAGGCACAAGAGACAGATAGAGAGGGAGAGTAAGAGAGACAGAGACAGAGGAAGCCCATTCAAATGGGTCACGAAACCGAGCAATGAGCATTAAAGGCGATGAAGGCATCCAGAGTGGGAGCTGCAGCAGGTGAGACGTGATTGAAAACTGAATGGAGCCAAGGCGGTTGTAGCCGGAGCAAGGCACGAACAGAGCAGAAGGCAGAGTAGGGTACGACACTTTCCCGGAAGGATAGAAAGTGCTGTTATCGTTGCATCAGTTTTCCCCACTTCACATATGAAAAGCCAGCTTAAAATATCGAAGCGAAAGTGCTTGACATAAGATGAATTCAGGCACTGCGAGCCAGCTATCCTAAGCCTAATGAAATTTGCATTGTATCTGAGTAAGCTACATACATCTGAAGTATAAAAGAAAACTATGCTGGCTGAGGAGGGAACATAGTCTGTCAGATTTATTCAATATTTAATGGACAAGAGCAACAAGTTTTAGTTCTCCCCCTCGACTTAACCCAAATGTTTACTATCTGTCATGATTGTATTTACTGTTTAAATTCATAAATCATATAGTTTTGTATATCTATCCTTATGAATACAAACCATTTCGGTGCTATTGAAGCTAGTAACTTGAAATTTGGAATATATACTCGAGAGAGAAAAAGAGTCAGATCTCGACTCGCCGGATAGCTAAAATTCCAAATTGGATCAGTTTAATTACTGTAGACTCCTTCCTGACTAGATATTAAAAAAGATTCATCTGTTTTTGACTGTCAATGAGTGTCATATTTAGTCCGACCGCAAAATTCATAGATTAACCTGAAACTATCAATTTTGTCTAAGTACTTATCCAGTTTTGTGATTGAGAATTCGACATAAGCGAGAGACGAACTTCTGAGCTGTAAGTAGAAAATTTTAGTATCTCTTTTTAAGTCATTGAATAGGGAAAGGAATAATCGTTTTATAATATAATTTTCTATTTATTTTAATTAATATATTTGGATTTAATTACGTTGACATTGAATAACACAGTTGTATACGTCGAAGAGCAGTCTTGGTCTAGACGAGGACCGATTAAGAAATATCATTCACCAAATGCTCATATTCATACATGTACAAAAATTGACTCATCTCGTCATCCAGATCAGGAATATATGTACTTTAAGTGGTCTGCCAGACCTCCGCCTTCGTTTCAGAAAACCATCGTACCTTGATTTCTCATTTTCAATGGCTTCTAAAACACTCTAACTTATCAATCAAAGGCCATTAACATTCTCTGGTATACATTGAAGCATTGAAGCTCAAATGGCAATCCTTCAACCACAAATGCCCACAAATCAAACTAAGTCCTGCTGCTATGCCCAGCTTGATAGTTCAGCTTTCAAAGCGGAGAGAGGAATGAAGCTAATTCCAAGAAATGTAAGCGAGGTATTTATTATTATTGTTGGACAATTTATAAGCGCCAAATAACAAGCATTAAATTCTGATGCAAATCTCAGGAGCTGAAATCCATACAAAACTTTGTATTTATATGGACGTGTGCTAGATATGTGTGGCTGTGGGTAAGGCTCTGAGTCGGTGTGGGTGTGGGTGGGGCTATACGCAGCGAATTCAACGAGGGAGACAAACGGCAGCCACTTAAAACTGTCACAAGTTAAAAACCGCAACAGTGCAGCAGCAGTTCCATATAAGAAGGATAAGAGGGTATAGAGAAAGGAAGAGAGAGAGGGAGAGAGAGAGAAGCTAGAGAGGAGTTCGTAGTACGGTCTGAAGGACGTGGCAGAAGAAAGACATTATGCGCCGGCATACCGCACAACAATTTCACAGACAATGAATACATTGGCAAAATGAGGCAAGACATGGACCCACACTCACACACACACACACACACACGCAGTCAGACAACAAGAATTTAAATAAATGCATGTGCACGAGCTGCCCGCAAAAATAAAAAAAAAAAATATACAAGCAGCAAGAAAGAAATCACAACAATTGCTCGGGCGGAGCTGCTACTGCTGCTGCTGCTGCTGCTGTGGCGGGTTAGCTAGGGGCCAGGCAGGAGTCAGCTGCCACACCACGCCCCCATTTAGCCTAGGCGGGGGCGTTGGCAGCGATGACTTTGCATTTTGCATTACTTTTGCTGGCGACTTTGCTTTGAAAGCAGTTTCGAAATTATTGTCTCTCAGCCAACATTGCCAGCGGTCCTGCTGCTGCTGCTGCTGCTGTTGATCCTGCGTGGCCTGCTGGAAATCCAGCTTCCACCCTTACTCCAAATGCAACTGCTTGTTGCCAACTTCACCACATTTCAATGTTGCGTGTAGAGTTATTTCAAGTCATTGTTATTGTTAGAGACAGTACCCATTGCAAAGAGTTGACAGCAAGTGGGGACTCCTGACTGCTTGCAGAGGAGAGGTAACAACAGTTCATATGACTCGTGCAATTTTAATACAAAACATTGTGAACTTGAAATTTTGAATTAAGTAGATCATTATGAGAATGATATTTTAGTAACTCTATCGGATATCGAAATTATTCTTTAAAGACTAAGAAACTGAGATGATTAAACACAGAGGCCAAGGACTTAGTTAATATCGAGTCTGCTTTTGTGATATGAAATTCAGTCGATCAATTTCTATTAAGTTTCGGCAAAGGCAAATACGTTAACATAGGACATTTTAAAAGTAGATATCTATTTTATAGGTATAGAAATGCTTGCATTACTAATGCAACGTACACTATTTAGTCCTAAATATAGGAAGGTAAATTTTCATGAATAAAATTATTTCCTATTATATACTTTATCAAATCTCATAATACATATCATAAAAAAATTGATCATAGTCGGGTGTAACCGACTACGTGATACTCTGTTTCCACTGAGGAAATAGTGATGCAAGTATCAAGTATAGTAAGGTAAAATTTCATGAATAAATTATATATATTCTTTTTCAAATCTTCGGTGATATCATAAAAATAAATTCATCATAGCAGGCCGCCACCGATTACAGGATACTCTGTTCCCTCTGTGGGACTACTGATTCTACTATCAAATTTTTGAGATTAAAACTTTTACGGCTTACCACGCCCCCTATGGGCGTAGATATATGCACCATATATTTTTGATCGTCTGTTGTCAACCCTGTATTAACATATATACTAAATTTTAGTATAAATAGTGCTCAAAACATAGCAGTATTGGACTTTAACCAAATAGGATGTCTTCAAGGCTTTCTATTCTATGTGTGGATAATGCTGAGTATTCTTGACTCGAACAACGTCAATTCTTTTCTTGTTGTTGCTGTTATTCGTGTTGTTGTGGTGTGTGCTTACACTCGCAAATGTCTTATTTATGCTCAGCACTTTTCGCTATCCCAGCGACAACTGCGTTTTTGCTTCATCCTGTGGCTGCAGCAGCACAGATCACAGCAGGTGGGCGGGGCGGCGTCGGAGGCGAGGGGTGGAGCTGGGGAGCTGGTGAAGTGTGGGCGTTGGTTGGGTGCCTAACTCCTTGGCATTATGTACACTGTTGTGGCTGTAGCGCGTCTCAGTGCCGTCTGCTGTTCTTGTGGCTTCACTTGCAAATGCTGCCTCCACAATGCACTCTGTGTATCCAGCTGTGTGTATGTGTGTGCGTGTGTGCGTGGGTGTGTGTCTAGTGCTCTACGCCATTTGCATTGACTTGGGTCACGGAGGTAACTTCAGTTTCAGCAGTTAGTTAGCAACTGCGGTCGTGTTGCATAAAGCTTCATACGCAGAACCAAAGAAATTAACGCATTTTTGCTAGGGCCGTCAAAAATGAGGCAGAATAGAGCATTAAGCTATATCAGAATTATGTTTATCCAACCACTGACTGTTAGAGAAGAGAGCGGAGTTATACGATATTCGTATAGCTATTCAAGTGATTTATCAGTCTGTATACGTGAATACATGTCGATGTCGCTATTAAAAGGAAAAACAAACAAATAATTAATTTTAGCTTAGCTTTTTTATTAACCGTTAATATTATTTTTTAAAATGCAACAATTTGAAGCAATTGATTTTAAATCAGGAAGTATATTTTAAACAACATATCTTATGCTCGTATTTAAATAAAATAATGTTTAAATTAGAAAAAAATTAAAATATAAATACATTTTTAAAATAAATCTTAAAAAGAATAATAAATAAATATCAATGTTAATTAATTATAAAATAAAACTAACAAGAGTAAAATATTAAGAAAGTAAAATGTTATATGATGATAGATTATTGATACTTAGGCATATTGTTTACTAAAAATATTCAAAATAAAATATTATTAAAATATTATTGACATATTTATTTATTTATATTTATACTATCTGAATATCGAACATATATTTTATATAATATAGATATACTACTCATAGAGAATTGATAAAAAAAGAATTACTAAAATTGAAAATAAAATTAATAAAATCAATTAAAAAATATTATTCTATTATTATATTATATTTTATTTTTCCTTCAAGTTAATTTCATTATTTTCTACATATATTATATCTACTATAATATTAAATTCTGATTTAAGATCCAATATATTTTCGTGCTGTAGACTTAATAATATAGTTAAATCGTTTTATAGTTTCACATTGTATATACTTATAATCTTGCCTGAATGCCTTTGTCGAATTAATTCATGGTAACAATAAAATAAATAAATAATAATACTTATAATCGAATTTAAATTCTGTAACATTTTGTTCGTAGCGCATAGCAAAGATCGCTGTGAATGCGCAACTTTTTGTTGCGGGCAGTTTTTAGGAGAGGGAGGAAAAGGTTTGCTGGTATAGGTCGAGCTGGTTGCAACTCTCTTTTTAGCTGATTTGGCTGCTGCTTTGGCCATACTTCAACTTTACTCGGTGCTTTTCTTATGCAGAAATCCATTCAAGTTGTTATTGTTGCTCTTGTTGTTCTCGCTTGTTATTTTTGCATAATAGAAAATTGTTTATATGCAATACACACAACTATATATATTTATATATGTGTTTGTATTTATATACACAGAGTGCAGCTCTGCAGCTATGTCCCTGTCCGAAACAAAAACGAAGCCTTTTATGCTGCTTATTATGGCTGAAGCATAGCCTGACCTGACCCGAACGCCAAGCCAGGCCAAGCCCAGTTCCGCATGTTTATTGTGCATATTTTAGAGACTCTGTAGCTGGCCAGCTGATAAACGAGAACTGAAACGAAAACGAAAATATTAAATTGCATTTAAAACGAACGCATAATCACATTAACTGAAAACTGTCGCCCCTAACTTAATAAGCAGCCAAGTTTGCAAGTTGGCCGATGCTCTGGCTGGGCGGGAGGCGTGAGGCGTGGTGCGAGGCAGCAGAGCCTAGGCTTGAGCCGTGCAACATGGCACGTTATAGAATTTAACAAAATTATTTAAAATTCCGCAACTTTGGCTGTTGCAAAAAGTGGGCCAGCAGTAAAAAACTTTGCAGCACAGCAGCGAGGGACAACAAGTGCAACAGCAACAGCAACAACTTCAGCTCGCAGTCCAAGGGTCAGTTTTGCGAGCAACTTTTAAATTAACCCTAATTCCGACAGCAACAACAACAAATTTATATATATATATTTATTTATTTATATGTACGTATATTTAGTGTATAAAAGTTCACAATATTCTTGAGCATTTTTCAACTTTAACAATTTATTAAATGGGTCAAAAGCCACTAAAACTTCATTTATCATTGCATGAGCAGGCAACACGCCCACTATGCAACATTCAGCGCCTCCCCCGGCCGGGTCTCCCTGGTACCTATATATTTAGCTGACGCGCAGCACTCGGTACAATTATTGCTGGCTATGTCGTTATACCCTGTACTCAGTGTCTGATAGGGTATATGGGGTCAAAAATATTGTTGCTAATAAAAATAGCTTAAACATTAATCTAAAATGATATATTCATAATTCTTTTTATTGCTTATAAAATTACTTAGAGTGAAACATTTAATAATTCATATATGTTCGTTATACAACACTGATGAAGCTATAGATTCGGTTAGTCTTTTAATAAAGAAGCGGCACATGCTCAGTTGCAAAGTATTTGCTTTATTTGTAAAATTTTACTATCAATTTGTATATATATTTATAGATCTCGTTATATGTTTCATTTAAATGTATATTTGTATAGCTATTTATGTAGGTTTCATAGTTGGATCATTCTATTCAATTGCATTTGAGATATTTTACATGACACGACATTTTGTATAATATGTCTATAATTCAAAATATTCTATAATATTTTAATGATTCTTCTAATCTATTCTAAATATATACGCTTTTAAGCTTTCTCAAACCTATCATCAAACTGGTTTCTTTGTGCTATTCATAGTAGAAAGCATCTGATAATTCTCAATATGCATTTTCACACCGAACTCTGATTATATTTACAGGGTATGCACGTAGTCGGTCACACCCGATGGGCAGTCCAACTTGTTGGTCGCGTTAAAATGCCAACAAATCGCAGAGACGAATGAGCTCAGCAACTTGAAGTGTTTCCGGTATGCCGCAGCAATTTTTTCGCCTGCATTCCGGCTAGTGGAAACCTGCCCACTCGAGTCCACCCACTTGTCCGGCGCGCCAGCAACCAACACACACCACCACCACCACCACCACCTGCTGCCGCCGAGGAATGCACAAAGAAAATACACGGCGCAAGTTTGTCGAGCCAAAACAAGCGCGGAGTTGGTGAAAAAAAAAAAAAAAAAAATAAATAAAAAAAAAATGCCAAGAATTATACAATTTATTAGCACACTGAGAACCGAGTGCAGGACGAGTATCAAAACCGGGGACTGATGGGGATAATAGAATTTTAAATATGCATGCACGCCCAGTTCTGTTCTGTTCTGTTCTTTTTTTTTAATTTCAAAGTTCAACTCGGCTGCCGCTGAGAAGTCTATTAAAAATTAAACATCACGTGGGGCATTTTTATTTTACGAAATGTATGGAGTAGTTGGACGTAAGTTGAAAGTTGAGTGTCCGCATTCACAACAGGGGTTACCTCTAGGTAGTACGAAAGGAGGGAACAGGTCAAAGTCTTGATAATTGTTGTACACGTTTTAAATTACATAATTGCTAATAATAGAGAGCTGCTGCTGCTGCACATAAAAAATGAGAGTTTTAATTGTAATATATATACATATATATATAAATATATATATTCCTTACAGCGCAGTGTTTTTAACACTAACGGACAACAGAAATATTTGAATTCAAATTTAACAGTAGCTAACGCGCGCTGTAAACAGATCAGAGCTTTTGTAGCTTTTTCGATACACTTTAACGAAACTGTGGCGGTCGAATGATAACAACGAACCACTTGTATGTGTGTATGGTTAGTGAACGAACCTAACGAAACTCTAGCAATATAAATCAAACGATCTGGCAGCACACTCACACAGCCGGCATTACTAGCCATATAATGTATGGTTAGTGTCGGTATTCAAGCTTCATGAAATAAATAAGGTTATCAGTACAATTAACGGTAATTAAGTGATCCACTTTTTAACTCTGCTAAAATATTTAACTTCAGAATAGATTCGTTTAGCAAATATGAAAATTCCGCAACACCACAAAAAAACAGATAAAAGCAAAGTAAACAAAGTTTGCAGTATTAAATTTGTGGCGGCAAGTCGATAACTTGAAGTTGGTTGCGTTGAGCCATTCAAAGGCGCTAAAATTTAAACGCTGACAATTATTGGTAACATTTTATTTTAATCGCTAATCATATAATCATACAAATAAAGCAGTTATACTCTATATCGAGACTTTAAAATTCTAATGCATAATTGCAAAAATCACATTTGTTACATTAACAGAAGTTGAGTTTTAAGATATTTGTTTTTGGTGATATAGGAGTCACTAAGGAACACTGGAAAGACACTAAGATTACTGCTACGAGGTACTCCAGCGCTCTTAGAAGCTTTGCATAATACTAGCTAACAATCTATGGAATCTTAGAGCCCTGTATAAAACTAAATAAAAAGAAATCTATGCCTAGGCTTGCTCTGCGTTGCGCTGCAGCGGGCGATTCTCCACCAGCGGCTCCAGGGTCAAAAGCTTGACCGTCTTGTAGCCACGATCACGCTTCAGCCAGAGCCAATTGTCGCCGTTGAAGTAGTCCTCGATGTGCTCCAGACTACGGCCCTTTGTCTCCGGCTGGAACAGGCACATGAATACTGTCAGCAGGAAGCTGGAGGCGGCAAAGACGAGGAACACGCCGCGCATCTTCAGAAACGCTTGGAGAGCAGGAAACGCCTTGGCAAAGATGAAGAGGGCCACATTCATGGAGGCAAATACACCGCCCGCTGTGCGTCCACGAATGCGAGCCGGGAACAGCTCCCCGATCATGATGCCCGGCATTACCATCAGAGCAGTATTGAAGACTATGTAGCCGAGGAGGCAGCCTCCGGCCACGATCACGTCGTACGGCATCTTGGGCTGGCCCATGCGGATGTACATGAACACACTCAGAGCCAGGCAGAAGACGCCCGAGCCAATGCCTGAGAGGATCATGATGAGGCGGCGGCGCACAAAGATCAGGATGCCACAGAAGATCATGCAGCAGACCACGCGCACAGCCGCCGTCCAAATGGCCGCCTGCTTCGTGTCGAAGTCAGCTCCGAACTCGGAGACGATGTCAATGGCATAGAAGATCACGATGAAGGTGCCGGAGAACATCTGCAGCAGCGAGAAGACGACCACAATGAAGAGCGGCTTAATGGCCACGCGCTGGCAGCAGAGTCTGAAGATGTTCTCGTTCGTCTTGGTGGTGGCGCGCTCCTTCTCCAGCCGAACCTTCATGTCGTTCAGCTCCTTCTGGGCAGTGATCTCGCTCCCCCGGAGGAAAGTGAGCGCCTGCAGCGCGCGCTTCTCCAGCCGATTGCGCAGCAGCCAAGCAGGCGTCTCCGGTATGAAGTAAATGGAGATCACAGCCAGTGCGGGCAGGATGTTGGCGCACCAGGCCACCTCGCGCCAGTACAGGACGGTGCCCAGCGAGTAGACGAGCAGAATCCCACACGAATAGGCCACGTACGGGGCGCCAATGAGCAGACTGCGCAGATTGGGCTCAGCTGTTTCGGCTATGTACACCTGATTGGGAAGAAAGGGAAAGATTAGAGAGATCAAATAATTGTAATAATTGCCATAGTAATAGTATTTATAATGAGCGTAGGATACACTTCAAAACATTACAGGTACTATTAACACGAGACACAACAAATTAGATTGGTTATTCAACTACAAGTCAAAACTATCACTACATTCCAAAGTCACACTTCACAAAGCATTAATACGGACTATATCCATTTGAGGAACAGCTGCTCCTTATCTCATAAAAAAAAATTCCAATTCATAGAACACCACATTATAAGACGTTTCATCGGTTTTCTTTTGCCAGGAATGACGAGATCATGAAAGACTTCAAACCTAAATATGTTATCAACATTATTCAAGCCTCATCAATCAAACAGAACTCTTAGCACTCTTCACATCGAAATCCACTAGCACAGTCACTTTGATACTCTACTCAAAAGAGCACAGCTTGAACAGCTACCAAATCGCACACTTCCATTGAGAATTCCACGTACTCATCCATAATTCACGTTCTCATTTCATATTCATTCATTCATCTAGCTCACATCAGTTTACTCACACATCTTTATAACATTGATCACACATACACTTTTTTTTTACAAACATTTTCAGTCAATGTATCATACAGTGGTTTTAAAGTTTCACACTGAAATGAAACCTTAATAAAAATGTTATTTAGTCATATAAAAAAAAAAAAGAAGGATATTCATTGGGAATATTAGAGCGGAGTGGGGAACAGTTTATGAAATGTGTCCTATTTTAGATGGCTTTGTCAGTTCATGTTGTCTTATGCCATCTAATTCCAACAGAGAAGTTGATCGATCTATTGAATGATATGTGCTTAAGCGAAACTAGTAATAATTAAGTATGATGAAATCAATTCAATTAAATATCATATATCACTTTACAGAATTAATTTTAGCGACTCAATAATCAAAAAAAAAAAAAAAAAAAAAAATAAGTTCAATGCGAATGTAAATGTTAAAGATAAACAACACAAATATAAATGAAGAGAGTAATGCCTTCTGTAAAGATTATTGATATTTCAGAAACTTAATTCTGCCCGAAAATTACTTATTTTTTAATATTTGCAAAGACTAACGCGCGACGACAATATGGCTATACGTTAGTTCGATTTTTTTTACTTACTCATGTCTACCTGTGTAACAAACAAAAAAACAAACACGAATCTCTAACCAACCCACTAGCAGACGCATTAACATTTGACATTTCACACATCCCTCCTAAAGAGAGCACAGCTAATTCACTTAACACATCTCATTCTTCATAACTAACATTATTAACATTTCCCCATTGCAATAACGAACTCCAGTTTACACTTCTCACATATTGTAATAAATCTAACAATTGTATTTTAAGTTCGATAAGAAGGAAATACACTATTCATAAAAATGTAACTCATTCTAGCTTATGCATCTATAAATGGATCTATCATTTCCATTAACTTTATGTAGTAATCAGAATATTCAATTCCAAAGAGTACAAGGCACTTACCTCTTTGAATATATATTGCAAAGGAAATCAAGAGAATCAAGTCACATAATATAAAAGATACTTTATCTAAGTCTAAAAAAAATCATTCCATGAATTTTAGTTTTTTAATTTCTCTCTCCCCATCTCACGCGGTAATCGTCATTGAACTTATTTTGTAACTTACATTATATTTATACTCGGTAATCATCATTCAACTAATTATAATAATTCATCTTAATGTCTTGACTAACCTTCTCAATAATCGCTCTACTTTAATAGCACTTGTTTCTTCTCTATCTGTTTCTACTGCATCAGTAGCTAAATTAAAATTCGTCACATAAAAAAGTAAAATGAAATAAAATAACTTAACTCTACCTGATCATTATGAGTCCTTTATTTCGAAAATAGTTAATTTATTCAACTTCTTCACTAACTCTTTTAACATTCCTAGTAATTCTCTAATATCACTGGTCAGTTGATCGCATCAGGTCCAAATCAGTCAATAGCTCAGAGCCGAATAGCTCAATAGAACTAATCTATTATAGAGCTAGTTCAGATGAGCAGCCCAATTGTATGAGCAAATCGTTAAGGATGCATTCAAGCATATCATATCAATATGAACAAATAAAACTATACTGATAACTGTTCAAACGTATGTTAGAAACCGATTTTAATTAATGAAACCCCATCAAAAATTGACACCTGCTGCACTCAAAGCCAAATCTCTATGGGAATCTACAACTGGACTCGAGTGCTATTTAATATCATAGCTCAGCTAACATACGTCGCATATGCAGCTGGAGCACTCCCCATTGAATCATTTAGATGCCAGAATTAGGCTAGATGAATTCGTGACAAATTCCTGGAAGCAGAGAACACGTAACCCACCTTGACCTCGCACAAGTTCTCGAGAAGTCCACAAGCGACAACAACTTTCCCTTAATCTTGGAACACACACACTCACTCACACACTCACCCACACACACACAGACATTGTCTATAAACAAACAATTTGATCAAACTGAATGCCAAACAGGGTCACAGAAACGTCAGGCAGCTGTATCAACTATATCAGCATAATCAGCAGCTTAATCATAAAATCATAAATCTTCGGCCACTGCCGCAGACGACAATTAATGAAATACTTTTTCGAGGCACACGCGCAACAAGTTTCTGTTGGGGATGGGGCGCAGCCACCCCCGCCTCGACTGCTGCGGGATGCGCCCAGCTGGCAACAACAAACTTATTATAGACTAAGGTCAAGAATCCGGAACTTGACGCTGTGTGTGCGGAAAGCGATTTGCTAATGCAAATGGACTGCGTCGCATTTGGAAGACGCTTTCGTTATCATTTTGGCCGCTGGATAAGTCATGGGCATATCCATAAGATAAATAAACAAATGCCTGTGCGAAAATTGAGCTGCTCACTTAGGCGCGCAGGGAGGGAGAGTCCGTAGTATGGATTAACATACGACACAATGGAGCACTCGATTATAGACGGAACAATGGAATTAAGTGAGCAGTTGACAGGCATCTGACAACCGACAAAAGACGAGAGACAAGCGACAAACGACAGCTGACAGCTTTGTTGTGCCTTTTTGTCACATACTTGTCTGCGGCATTTGCAGTGCAGCAATTCCTACTGGGGATCGGGGCCGTGGATTATGTCACACACTCTATATATTAATCTGGTTAATGTGTCAGTCGGGCAACTGGCGATGTGAACGAACTTTGGGATGTTGGCATTGGCCCGTCTCTATTACCTGCCCGGGTCCACCCAGAATTCCAGTGGCGAAGCCGCAGAGGAAGCGCGCAAATATCAAGGCCTTCACGGAGTTCGACATGGCCATGGTGCTCCAGCCCAGGAACAGGGGTATTACCGACACCAGCAGAGTCTTGCGCCGACCCAGGTAGTCGGCCAGTGGTCCAGAGATCAGCGAGCCGAACGGCGTGGCCAAGCTATGTACGCTGGCTGCGAAGGGTACGGGAAGAGGAAGCAGAGATGACGAGTTAAAAGATTGTTTACTTATTTCAAAGATAGTTAAATAACTGTCATATAACTAGATGAATTAGAGTGTGATCAAAGCTATTTTCAAACCCGTTTTATTCATAAATATGCATATAAATAACTCTTCGACATATTAAAATAAAAAAGCCAAAAAACTGTATTTATATTCCTTATCAAATTCATTTTTAAAATTTATATTATTAATTTTAATTTTAAATTTCTACATTGAGTGGCGCCGAAAAATATCTGAAATACTAAAAGAATAAATTATGTGCAAAGAAATTTAACAAGTTTTAATTTATTATTATTTACACTATTATAAGATTTATTTAGATTAAATATACATATATTTTATAAATATACATATATGTATGTTCAAGCTAAATTAAAGCTACTTAAATATAATATTATAATAATAATATTATATGTAAATTATATTAAATTATATATAATATTATATATATTTATACCTATAGATTGATATATATATATATATATATATATATATATATATATATATATATATATATATATATATATATATATATATATATATATATATATATATATATATAATAATATAGTACCTATACCTATAGAACTATCTATCAATTGAACAGATCTCAAGCTTATATCAAGGATATATAATTAAATGAAAGATAAAAGAAACGGGAACAGATCCGAATCGTTATCGATTTGTTGTCTTTGACTTTAATATAAGCTTGAGATCTGTGCAGTTAATAGATAGATATTTTTAATCATATTATTTATCTCTTTATATATTTTAACCTTATTTATAAGAAATGTTATCTTACCTATCCAAGACCCGGTACTAACATCTATGGGCACCTCCGTCGAATTCGAGCTGAGCTGTGGTAACAAAACCGCCGAGTAGCCAATGGGCATTCCACATCCAGCGGACAACAATAGAACAGCGCAAGTGGATAGAATCTGATTGGAAATGCAAATGGAATATTAATAATATTTATATTAATTAATATTACTTAAAAAGGAGCAAAAGAAGTTAAAAAAATCAATTTTAAAAGGAAAAAGGAATATATAAAGAGAGTGCTTCAGATAAACAAACATACTATAGAATGCAATACATACATTATATATATACATATATACATACATATGTATTACTATGTATGAAACTGTAAATTATATTCAGAGTGCCTGCAATCTGATTTGAACTTGAAGCAAATTAAAATGTTCTATTAAGACATTGGAAAAACAATTAAGAATTGCTGAGATAATAAACCCCAAAAACTCATCAACTATTTGTGTGTAGTTGTGTGGGATTCGTGGGATTCTTAAACCTAAAATTGGTGTATTTATATGATAGGTTACGAGACAGACAGGCAGACGTCTGACTACTGGTCCTGATCAAGAATCAATATATATTTATTGGGATTGAACAGCATTCCTTCAGCATTGCATGATTTTGCTATCAGTTTTAGAGTATAGAAAAGAAAACCAAAGGTAAAATCCAATTAAACGTAAAAGATTCTGAGTTGAATGAAGAAACATTTGAATTATAGATAAAATAGCTACCATGCACTGAATATGGATGATTTGCCAATAGTATATATGTATTATATAAGGGAATAATAATAATATTAAAATGTCTATTGAGAACCAGCACAGTTAAAGGAAGAACCAACTCTATTTGTGTTTTGAGATATCTATCACAATTCAATATTAAAGATGTAGCGCCAATAGCCGCAATTGATACTCAATTGAATGGGGAAGCGACACTGTTGCAGGTTGATTTCGTTTTGATTGAGAGACGAGCAATTGGCGGCAATTGAACGTGTTGCAAACGCGCTGCAATTAAAGCAACTGCGCCTCGCATGTGGCTGACCCGCTTTCCACTTGAGGTGTCAATGGTGATAAACGATCCATGTCGGAGAAATGAAACCTCCTTGTGCTGCGTGTCTGTCATTCAACTCTGCCATGGAGCAATCGAAGGTGCAGTCCACATGGGCATTCGGAATCTATTTGTGACGTCGGATTCGCGTCGCATGCCAATCACTTGGTATTTTTTCTAATCATGCGAAGAAATTCCATTTTATATCTAATCATTGTGTCCTTCATGATCGTTAGCTACAGCCCAGACAAGAAGCAACGTCAGAAAGTGAGAGAGGGGAAAAGCTAGAAGTATTTTGGGTTTCACTTCTCCACTTTGCCACGAAGTTGGTTGTTTACGAAGATTAGCTAACAATGAAGAGGTGGAGTCAATGAGCTAAACAGTCGAAGCTAAAGAATATCGCTGGGTAAGTGGTGTATATGTGGTGATTATGTTGTGAAATACAGAAAAATTCTCCCAAAATTCATTTTCCTTGCTAAGTCGGGTAGCTCTGGGACCGCCCTGGCATGGTTAAGTAGACTAATTTATTTTATATGTGTATATTTTGAGACTTTAGGAAACAATATGTGTAATACTTCTTAAACTGACTACCATTGTAGGCAGAATTGATAGCTTCATTCGAAGTTTGAAATATTACTCTGCGATAAAGCAGAAATAGGGGGAAAGACAGGAGAAAAGACGATTCAATTAGAAAGTATTGAATTGTGCATGATCGGCAGAGAGATCATCAAAAATGGTTCAAATGTAGAGTGAGAGAGAGAGAAAGAGAGACAGAGAGAGAGAGAGAGAGAGAGAGAGAGAAATAATAAGCGAAAGAGAGAGAGAGAAAAAAAACTAACAAGAAGAAGTTAACAAATGATGATTGAAGTACTGCTTACTTCTCAAATAACAAAGGGAAGAAAGAGAAGATAGAAACAGAGAAGAGAAGAGAACATGAGAATAAAAAGTCGTAGAAAAATACGCACATGGAGAAAGATAAAAACACAGAAGGAAGAGGGAGAATTGAAATATTACTTACTGCTTAGACCACAAAAGGAATGAGAGAAAGAGAGAGTGTGAGAGAGAAAGAAACATTTTTAATTTGTTTTTGGGAATAACTAACCATAGGAATAACTAACCATAGATGGACAGAGAGAAAACAGTAAGAGAGAGGCGAGAATAAAATAAAGAGAACAGGAAGAGCGCCTTAACGCTCATTCATAGATGATATATAAGTTCAACTGAAGGAGCAACAGACAAAGCCAGAGACTGCTGAGCGAAAATGATGAAATTATTGCCTGCCTCACATGTCAGCTCCAAGTCGACTTCATAGAAATAAAATGATATAACGAAATGATATCTACAATATGATTGATTTACCATACCCTGCGCAGCCGTTTGATTTTATAGTTTGATTGATTTATATTACTTCTGAATGGAAAAAACTGCCCATCGCCATGACTGTTTGCTGTCAGCCATAGGAGACACTTGAACACATATGTATATTACCGAGGTCAGCTGGAATCTGCTTTGGTCTGCCTGCAGTTGCTTTGTCATTCATTCACAGCTGTTAAGCGACACCTGTCGGCACAGAACAGAACAGAACAGAACAGACACAGTTTGTTTCAGTGCTGTTTGACTGGAGTGTGGCGGTGCCCAAGCCCACGCCCACGCGAACTCTTTGAGTTGCTTAAGTTGCTGTACCTCGAACCCGAGTCGGACCAACAGTTGCAGTAGCTGCTGTCACTGCAACACCTACTCCCGATGCTGCCAACGACAGCGAAGCCATCAGGCGGTTCAAGCGAATTCCATTTTCAAGGACAGCTAGCGAAAGTTGCTATAAAAGAGAGCAGCAAGAGAGCGCAGCGCTCTCTTAAAGTTGGCAGCTCTGAGGGAGCTTAAAGCTTAAAGCTAAGTTGCTGGAAGAGTAGGCGAATCTGATGCGAACCTGTTTTTGATGCGGACAAGCATTACTTTTTTAAGGGTTCATCCTACCTGATTAATCATGCCTCGTCGATTGGCCGCGTCGTGGTCCTGCTCATCGATGGTCGACAGCTTGCGCACCTTTTGCTTCGCCATGGGCATCGACATGGACATCGACATGGACATCGGCACTTTGCACTGGAACTCCGAGCCGGGCACCATATGATATGCCATCTTCTGCGGCACGATTTTGCTGTACTCCTCATCCCTGCGTCGAGGCAGACAAATGGAAATAAATGGAAATAATGGCAATTAAATAGTTGACAAATCAATTGAGACTGCAACTCGTTGTCGCTGTGATGTCATCTGAATTCGCGCTTTATTGGCATGCTGTGCCTCTAATAGGATCATAAAAGCGTTCGGGCTGCCGTCTATGAGTGCGGCAAAGGACATTGTTGAGGGAAGCGAAAGTAGCTAATAAACCTCAATTGGATGTTGATCATTGTCAATGTCATGGAATTTATTGATCATAGTTTATTTTCATTTGCTCTACGCTTCACATTAAAACTGAATATTTTGTTCATTTTTATTATCATTCTTAATCATCGAACATCTTCTGATCAGCTGATTCAGCTCAAATCTTTTTAGCAGAAAATCAAAGTTCATATCGCACTCTCCACAATCCACAGCCGGTTCGTTAAGCACTTTGAGTTCAACTGGTTTAAATGCCATTCAACTTCAGTTCGCGCAGCTCGAACACTCATTAAGCATTTAAACAGGGAGGCCTACAATTACAAAGCTCCACACGAAGGAACGAGGCGAAGCTCTACGAGATGCCGATAAACATTTTGTTGTTCTATAGGTAAAGCCAATGGCATTTGTAATTGAAGTATTTAAATTGATGCAGCGCGGTTTCAACATTTTGCACAGATTTATAGACTACAGAATATATATTAACGATCAGTTCAACATAGATCGCTGTAGCTTACTCAGAGATCATATGTGTTGGTAGCCTTCAACTTAAGATTGGCAGATCACTTAATGTTCAGGCAAAAAGTTCGCTAACCTCTGCGTTATTTCATGTTTATCTTTAAGCAATAATGATATCATCGCCTTGTCAACGCCGATGAGAATGACAAATTTGGAATAATTTAAAGTATAAAATAGAGTCCGATTAAAATTATCGTGTTAGATCTATAATATTAGAATTTTTTGTGTGGAATTAGAAACTACAAACGATCTCAACAGATACCAACAAGCTGTCCCTCATCTAAGTACTAACCATGCCAAATTTCGGTGATCGGACGAGAAGTGTTGTATTCACTGTGGTATGGTCGTTGGCTTCTTTTAAAGTAACAAAGTTTGAATCTGGGATTCATCCAATAGAAAATCTGTCTTTTAGAACTCTCAATAATGAAACTTTCTGCTTTACATCTCTCTATTCTCTCCGTTCTCTCAATTTATGATAGCTAGTCTTTCTTTTCGAACTCTAAGCAACTAAATTTTCTTCTTTGCATCCCTCCCATCTCTATCCTTCAATCTCGATGTCTATCGCTATCTGCCTTTCTTTCGAGCCCTTCAAGAGATAAACACACGATGCATTCAGATCCATTCTAATTATATTTACCGATAAATAGAAATTTGATGAGTTGAAATAATTTAATTTATTGATAGAAAATTTAAGTACTCTCAAATTTCGGATAATTTTATTTATCTTTATGCTACAAGAGGGTAAGTCCTAGTTGGATATGGTTTGCAAGTACTTGCTCAGCTGGCAACAGCTGATGGAGACAGTGAGCCAAGCCGGCGTACGCTGCGTATACGTCATAAGCTCAACAGCCATGTGACGGAATTAATTTGTTCGGCTTTGTTTTGTTTTTAGTTATTTAATTTGTTGTATTTACTTCATTTTTATTTATATTTTTTCGGTTGATAAGCAAAAAATAACAAATGCCAAGCAGCGCCGCTGCGAAAAGACAACAACAAAACGAAACAACAATTTTAGCGGCATTTCGCAGCGCGTTTTGTTTTCAGTTTTCAGTTTTCGGTTTTGTTTTTTGTTTTTTTTTTTTGCGCACGTTTTTTATTCGATTTACCTAATTGACTGTCACATTTTTTTTGCAGCTTATCGTTGTTTGTTTTTGTTTGCGTTTTGTAATTATTTTGCTTGACGAAAATAATTATTATCATTTTTTTTCGTTCAATTTTGGTTTGTGTTTTGCTTCGTTTTGTTGCATTGTTTTGGTTGAACAGCTGCGTGTGATGCGAATAACTTTTGGTGTTTGGTTGTCAAGGCGAGGCTAAGACTCACCTTGATTCACCTGTTTTCTTTGATACATATACTATATGGACTGCCGCTCATGCACGATAAGGAAGCGCGTGTGACACACTTTGCGAAGAGTCTCGCAATGTTTGTCTGAGATTCTTATGAATTATTTCGTTCAACCAGGAATTGTGTTATGTTAATCGGAGTGATAAGTGTATATGTATATGCTATGAATTACACATTTTTCTACATAAAATATACTCAATAAAAACAAAAAGTAATTCTTAAGAAAAATCTGATTATTAGCAATAAAGTGAAAAAATATGCAATTTAAAAAACAAACAGTTTTATTATTGTTATTCAGAGGATTTCCGTTCAATAACAAAATAAGTTGCTAGGGAGGCCAATAGGCCCAAATCTCGAACCTTGAACGTTAAACTTTATAGCACAGTTATAGCATTGACCGAACCAAAATAGAACGACTAAGCGTGAATTGCATATAAAAGATTATAGAATGCGCAAAGCCTTGACAAAGTCCCTAATTCGTATTATCAATAGAGCTGCAGAGTTATGCTCTATTCAGAAATCGAGGAAGTACTGATAAAGAAGTTCGCTGGTTCAATGTGCCACTGTAGCTCAATGGCAATTGCCGAAGTTGATACAATGGATTAGAGAGGATCTACATGCTTGAAGCAATCGAGTGACACGAGTTGCAAATTCAGGAATCACACGATGTTAATCAATCAACAGCGTGATTGATGTCAATGGGAGAGCTGAGCGCGTTTCGCTTATCGAGCGAACTGTAGCAAGTGTGAATCGAACAAGTTTCCATGTTGACCACACAAATTAGACAATTGATAAGAGGTTTATATACATACATATATACGGAATGTGTGAGTGTATATATTGATATATATTGATATATGTACAGTAGTCGAACTTCAACTGTTTTGTGGCTGGGCAAACTAATTGAACCAATTAAGAAGCCTATAAAAAAGCATGAGATATGGTAAATGTATATACATACAGTTATGCCTTTATAATTACAATACATATACAATACACAATAGAAACGCATTGATTTCGTAATCATTAGCGCTCTGCTTGCCTCTGTTGTCGTTGTCATGACTGCCGTACGCGGCGTATGCGTAATTAAATTGCACAGCACTGGAAAGGAATACGCATTGATAAGATAGCCGCTGTTCACCGTGGGAATTTGTGAAGTATAACTTATAGGCGTATATACGTAGGTATAGCAACAGTTCGATAGTAGCTACTCGAACCCGCCTTATCGCGCTAATTAACAACGTCTTCAAATAAATTTGTTAATTACTTCAGCAAACGAGGCGAACCAAATTCCAATTAGAAGTTTTTATTTTGTGAATATTATTTTACAATCTTTGGGAACTGATTACACATTATAAGTTCGATCGATGCGAGTAGCGCACTAATTGGGCAGAAGCCCTCGCAATTAGGAATATAATTTCACAATATTTTGCAATTCATTTCACTTGTAATCGCTCACAAATATTTTCCAATTACAACAGACTTGGGCTGGAATTTCTTGCAATTTTATCAGTTTGTGCCATCAACAATTATTCAGTAAATTTCTATCAATTCGAACTGATTTATACGCTTGTTAGATCACCAAGCAGTCTATCAGCTGTCTGCCTGTCGACGCTGATCTTTGCTCGATCATGAGCAACAGCAATCGCTGCCATCGAATCTAAGCGATAAGCCTTCTTCTCTCTACCCTGATTAGCAATTTGCATGAAATTATTTTCAAATAACAAAACAATCAAGAATTTTTCAATTATATGATTATCTAAGTTGTAAATATTAGCACTTAGCTCGCTAGTATGTGCTATAAATAAAATAACTAAACAGATTAAAAAGAAATTTACTAATGAATTAATATATGTATATAGTGCGTCATATAAGTAAGCATATAATCAACATCAATATAAACTAGCAAATTTTGGTTGGCGAAGATGTTCGAGAAACAGTGACTCTACTCCTTATGTAAACTTCAATCCATTAAATACTTAAAAATCTAATTTCTAATTTGCATTGTTTTACATTTTCGTTCGATAGCACATTACATACCTTGAAGTTTTCGCGAATGATTCCTACATAAATGAAAAATATTTCTCAATATAACATCTATCTAATCTGGTAGTTTTAAGACTTGCTCTTCTTCTTTCTTTCGTTCTTTCGCAAAAATAACATTTTTACATATCTGTTTTTTAAAAACCAGCACATTTCTGTTATAGAGCTTTATCAATATTTTATATATTATTTTATTTCAACAGATTACGAAAAGATTTATGTTGAAACACAGACTCTACTTCTACTCTAAAAAGCTATAATGCAGATATTGGCGTGTTAATAAATTATTAAAAATAACATATTTCTTTTTAGATGTGCTAAATACCAACATTATAAAACAACTACAACATGCGCCTTAAAAAAGAAAGAAAATGTTATTTATATATAAAAAGATTTTAAGTCGCAACTCTGCTAATAACTAAATTTGCAAAAGATTATTAACACATTAACACGTAAATAAATAAATATAAATTTTAAGTGGGCGAATCTTAGTAACAGCCATTTGGATGATATAAACATACATATGTACTATCATCAAATAATCAAACTTATAATATCCAAAGTCATAGTTATTCACAATTTTATATGTCGGAACTTTTCATGATATTTACTTTTGTTCGCATAATTGACTTTCGAAACTGATGGATTGATTGGTATATTGACATAATACTTATCACAATTGATAATATTGATAAATACCTTTGTATACGTTAAACTTTGTTAATGCGTTCTGAATAATATATCAACTGGATATTGTGAATTATTTGCATTTCTACTGCAAAAGCAAAACTTGATATTTTCTATAAATTGAGCAATACTTTTCTATCTATCAATCAATATTTCAGTCAGTTATATGGTGAATATTAATATATTATTAATATATTTTATTAATCAGTAAGAGAAATGTAACTTTAAATATAAAAGATACTGTTTAAATAGTTATTGAATTTATATTCCTTTGCATCATAAGTGTAATACAATTATGAAATACTTTTATACAAAAATGATTGTTTATATACTTTCACTCAGATATCATAATATCAATAATCAATTAAGCGCTCTGTCTGGAGTTCACAGAAAGCAGATCTTAAGTAAACAATATTCTATACGGATCCATCAGTTAACTGTCTCGATATCTGCATAAGTGATTCAAAGTTCAGCTCAGGGAACTCTTGCGATCCCCACTCACGAGCTGTTACGTTTAGCAATTTCTATTTATAGCCATATTTCTCATATGAATTCGATTGCCTTGTTTCCATAGAACAGATATATCTTATCTGGTCGTTCAATAACAATTTACACTCAACTACCTGTGTCTAGTCGCAAAAGCAATCAGTGCAGATTGGCAATGAAACATCAGGATTTGCGACGATTGTCATCGAGTGGCAAACTCAAGATTAGGCATTAATTATAAAGCAATCAATTCACCGAAAACCGCTGTGCATATATTGGCCCACGTCCAGACGGAATATTATGCAAATGTATTTGATGTGTATACAAATCTTAATTTGGCATTATTTATTTATGTATTCTTTGTGTTATCAACAGCCAAAGGCATTCACAGTAGTCGCTGACTAAGCGAAACTGGTCGAGTCTTGAGCAGAAGCCCCGACAACTATGAAATACTATTTATTGTACGAGTCAGGGCTTAAAGTCTACTTAGGGGATATGCAAAACGAGTCGGGCAGACTAAACTAAAGTCAGACAGTTGTGTTTCATGAAATAATCTCCTTCTCTTGTTGTTGCTTTATTTTGCCTTTCACATTTACCTTTCGTTGTTCATTTTGTAATTAATTTAGTCAGAACACGCAACGAACAAGCGCAATTGCAATTTTTATATAACTCGGCGATTTTCCAGAGCCGGAGCCAGAGCCAGAGTCAGAGTCAGAGACTTAATTTAATGCGCTACTTAGAGACACATTCGATGTTAACATTAAATATAAACGCAGACACTTAACACACACGCGGATACACACACACGGACACACACAGCAATGCAAACAACACGCGCTGATAATGCAAACACGCCGCGATCTCACGTCGATTTCTTTTGCTGCCAAACTGCGAACTGACTTCAAAATTCGCAAAGGCGGCTTTATATTTGTGAGCGTCGCGTCGATCGTCCAATTGGGCGACCCACACGCACACAAGCAAATGAATGCGAGGGCAGGCCGACAAGTTTCTAGTGCAAGCAATTGTATACAAGCAGCAGCAGCAATCAGAAGCTGAAATCGTACAACTATTTAAACAATACTAACGGGAATTAAATGAATATATAACAAAACTATATATATTATATTCCTATGTATGTATTATATTGCGTGTATAAGCTCTACCGATTCCGGATAGTATGTTTAGTCTAATTTAATTTTTTTTATTTATAAAATTACATACGCAACACCATAGATATAATCTACTTTGGAAATGAATATTTAACAGAAGAGATTTGAATTATAATTGTTACTATGCTATTTATTGTATCATTAACAATATTATTGGTATTTGAATCATTAAAAATATGTGTTATCATTAATATATATATAATATATATAATCTAAAAGACTGTTGTGACATCCCTCGTATACAGCGTAACGCGTTCCGGTTACCATTTATGATATGGTGGCATCAAGCTCTCTCTCTCTTTCTCTCTCGCTTGCTCTCCTCTCTCTCTCTCTCTCTCTCTCTGACTTGTCAGTCGGCTGCCCTTGTGTTTATAAAATGTTTGGCCGGCAAACACTTGATCAGCTGTTCAAAGCGGAACCACTGCTGCATGTATGCCCTAAGAGAAATAGAACTTCTCTGAGCATACAAAACTCTCTTGATTGAACGACACTTAAGCTACTTAAGCTCTCTTCAAATATCGTTTGCTGCTGTTGTGGTTTGCGTACAAGCTAAAAGCTTTAAGTACAGTTTGGAGATCACTGCCAGATTACCTCTATTGCTAATTAAAATACGTATTATTATATTTGTATTTTATTGGTTTCACTCCTTTTAGTTATACAATTAGCTGTAAATTAAAATTACAGAACTTAAAGTATAGCGTAATTAATAATATTACAGAAACAAATACAATGAAAATAGTCAAGGAGCAGTTTTTCATTACAAAATCCATCGAAAAGCTTTCACACACTTGAAGTGCCTGCGAATTGAGCAGCTCGTATAGCCTTACGTATGGCATTCATGCATCAGCTACAAAGTCTGCCCACAATTGCTGACAATTATCCCTCAATCGTCAGCCCTAGTTATGCCTGCCAAGCAGCTGCTGCTCTGATGCTCTGCTTCTCCCCTGCTCCGCTGTTCCCCCTTCTTCGTAGAGCTTTTTAATGCCTTGTTAACGACCTGTCAAGGTTTCTTTGCTTGCGAAGCTCTTTTAGCTGCGACACAATCGGAAATGTTGCCGAAGGGCCAACAGATGCTGAATTGAAAAAGCTTTTCATTCATAACCTTGCACAACAACAACAACAGCAACAACAACAGCTGAAAGTACAAATATAACAGTAATGCAGGCAGCAAATGCTTTACACTGATTCCCTTTTGATTCTTTCTGTGAAATTATTGCCGTTTTGCTTATTATTATAATATTTTAATTTTTGTTTCTGTTGGCGCTGCTTTGAAACTTTTATTACGCCCGTGGGCGCTTCGTTTATAATCGCCTTATAGTTTTACCCTAATGAACGGCTGTTCCTGCCAGTTGCTTCGCCTGCGCCTACGCAGCACACGAAGAGGACAACGCAGTCGGACGCCAACTGTTTCCCGTTAGACTCTATCGCGCTAAGCTTCTACACAGCACAGCGCAGCCGAGCAACCGAGCAGCCAAGCAGCGCAGCAGCAGAACAGCAGAGCGGCAGAGCAGCACAGTGAAATGAGGCAGCATCTCACTCACTGTAGCTAGCCGTTGCTGCTGCCAGCGTCGGCGTCAACATCGCTTTCAGTGTCTAGGTCGAGGTAGCAGCGAAGGCAGTAGAGACAACGACAGCGACAGCTTTTTTACTTTAGTTGAAGGTGTCAATGTGTGTTGGGGCGTGCATATCTGAGTGTGGGTGTGTGTGGGAGTGTGTGTATGAAGGTCACCCACACTGCCAAAAACACAGTTACATGCGTTTTTCATATGGACTAATTGAATGACGGCGCATACCGAGGGTTAAACCAAAGCACGAGATGGCGATGGTAAAAGGCGGAAGCTGCAGAGCATTAAAAGGGTGCGAAGCGATTACTTAGTCTTCATAATATGCTTATGTGTTTATATAAATACCCTTTTGAACCCTTCAAGAAACTGCATTAATTATCCTTGTTTATGACTGTCAAATAAACTCGAGCTATGTTGGCGCATCCTCTGCTGTTTATTTAGACAGGCAAACTTTACGCCTAAGCGCTCTCATCGCCCACAAAACTATGCAACATATCCTGCACACACATATACACAATTAAGCGAATAAATATTCAAGGGTCCAATTTACAATAGGGCACACACTCGCACACACACACATTCTCACTGATACCTACGCAGCATAGGCGAAAGCTTCGAGTACTGCCTCTGCCGAAAATTGTGGCGCAAGTTAATCAAATTGTAAATCAAACGCAGCTGTAACGCTGACTGCGCTACCAGCAGCGCTGCTATAAAATATACGCTTTATGGCAAAGGCCGCGCGCGCGCTTGCCGAAAGCTTTGTCGCGCTCACGCAAAAGCTTCGCTCTGTGTGGGTGGGCAGTGATGCCGACGTCGACGTCGCTTTCGCTGCTGCTGTTGGCGATTTGCTTTCAGTTGCTTTCGAATTGTGAGCCAAGGCGGTTGCCCCATGTTAACCAACAATCAATTAACACCTAAACCAACAACAACAACAACAACAACACCCACAACAACACGAACTACTACAACTGAAACCGACAACAACAACAACAACAACAACAACTCAATAAAACGATTGCGCTGCAACTGAAATTGTGTAAGTCGCGTTCTAAAAGCGATTTGTAAATTTTATCAAATCTCAATAAAAAGTTTTTAGTCCTGCGTGCGTTTTATTCACACATCGTTTTTTCTGTGCGTGTCCTCACTGTAGTGCGCGTGTCCTTCGCCTCGTCTGTTGTGTCGTCGAAAGTGTTGAAAACAATTCCAGATTCAATTCGTGTGACAGCACGCGCCTTCTAACAAAAACACAAAATTTAAAATTTAAATCAAAATATCAATAAATACGTATACTATCTGTATATATAGATATATCATCTATATATATGTGTGTGTGTATATATTCATATGCCAGCTCAGCGTCAAGGACCTTTCGCTGGGCAATTAGTCAGCTGCAGTCATAACATCGCCTGCTGCATAAGGCGCTGCAACATATGTCCCGTTGTCTGCTGTGTGCCGTCTGCCTTGGATCCTGGCCAACTGTGCCATTATCCGGCCGTAGTCGGTTTTACGCTGATTTCATTACCAGCTAATTGACTGTACTACACACTCGCCGTACTGACCAGCCACAACATCCTTTTCGCTGACCTTCGTTCCATGCCACGCGTTGCCTTTGCGTGTTTTCCTGTTTGCTTCAATGGAAATTCGGATCCAGAATGAGATTCTATAGTCTAAAGATTGTGTTTGTTAACTTCATAACAGAGCTTTTTAGCTAGGACTGCAATTAAGATGTTTTACTTTTCAATATTCTCTTCAGTGTTGACTAATTTCAACAATAATAAATAATAATCTGTTCTAATTAATATTCTCTTCAGTGTTGACTAATTTCAATAATAATAATTTTCTACGTCCTGTTTGAAGCAATTTTATATAATTCCATATATATTATAAATTTTTTTTGTATTTTATAATTATAATTCTTCGATTTTGTGGCGTTTTCATCTATATAGACCTAAGTCCTTCAAAGCATATGGCATATCGTATATGTATATATTGCAAACAGTGCTGTAAAATATTATTGGACATCAGATGTCGTTTCAATTATAAGTTGACTATATTTTTATTCCATATTAATTTATACAACTAGTTTCCATACCTGACATCAAACCTATTTCTTGAAAACTTTTCTAATATTCCTTCGAACATAAGCTCATCTATTTGTGGCGCTCTTTTATTAGATCCAAGTCTTTTGTTTTTTGAAAAGTAATTCTATTTCGTGGAACTGTCTGAAACTTTACTGCTTGTAAGTATTTGGTAAATGTGCAAACGTCAGATTTAATCCGATTCAACTGAAACTTGCAGAAACTAAAAATTCCACTTCTTTGAATTCAATTCTTTAAATAAACTTTGCGTCCATTTTGATAGGTCTTTGAAAGCTTTTACTTTCTATGATTAAATAATTATTAAGCATTTTGAGAGTTGGTTCATCACAGATAAGTTCTCTTCACTCTTACTAAGAATATAATTTTAAGTGATTCGAAAAGTTAAGTTTTATTCACTATTTTTAGACAGTTCCCAGAGTAAATTCCTTATCTATCCGTTGAGGGTGTTCGACAGAACAGATCAAAGTAGTTCCTACTCCGAAATTTCAATTTAAGCTTAAAATAGAAATTAAAACAGCTGCATAGCTTGTGACTAGGAGACTTTTGTTTGGTTAACACAAATTTGCTTCACATGTCATATGCACTTCCTTGAAGAGATCCTTTTGTTGTCCTTTGAAGGTTGTTCTATAGAGTATATATTCTATTCATATCCAGTATGTGCTTTGGCCACTGCAGGCAATTGCTGCAATTGAGTCTGTACCAAAATTTAAGAGTTCTTCAGTCGCTTGGAGCCCAAAGGTAGTCGACAAATATTTGGACAAAGTTTTTCGGGCAACCTGACCTCTACAGCCACGACCCGTGGCCCAGAGGCTTTACTGTACTCCAGCCAAGCGTGGCCGAACGCAAAATTAATTCCAGCTTCCGCTGTCCTGGCACAACCGAGCAGCAAAGCAGCAAAGCAGCAAAGCCCGGCAAAACTTTTTCCTGCCTTCTCCTTCGCTATTCTCTGCCAGGCTCATTGTTATTGTTATTGGAATGTCTGTGCTTTCGCTGCCCTCCTTCGGCCCAATGTCCTTGCTATCGGTATTTTAATTTTCCCATCAAATATGTAACGCGCACCGAATGGCATTTCTTTTATTAATAGCTCTTCGCAACTGAGCTCTTATGGACTATACATAATTTATATAGAAATAAGTCTTTCAGTTTTCGATTTTGCTGTTGCTATTGTCTTATGAGTTGATTGGATGGGTCCCAAAAGTTGCCGATTGTAGAATATATATGAGAGTGGGCAGAAAGTGACTGACATTATTTTTATATTTATTTTATTATTATAAACGGAAAGGATTTCGTGTTTATCTCATTTGGGTTAAGTAGAAGAAATCAAGCAAAAGACATCTAAAAAGAAGTCGCACACATCTTACTTTACTTCGAGGCAGTTATTATCATTCAATGTCAATTTCCTCGTTTCCTCGTTTAATATATTCCCTTATGTAATATTTTATTATATATCATATATATATGTATATATATACTATGAGAGTATTCATTAGAATATATATACTATTCGATGTCTTTTAAGTTTCAAGATATATAGAAAGTAAAAAGTAGAAAGTGAAAGAAAGTGAATTACTTCAGGTTGTACTGTAACTGAAGAACGTTTATACCATAAATAAAATAAAATATTATGACCATGATAGTGCTATTTGTGTGCCAAATTCATGGAACAGTTTTCAAGGCATTTATTAATTCTTAACTAAATATTACAATAAATCATTCCAAATTCGTTCATTTTTTCTTGAACACATTTCTCTGGAGAGGACAGTGCATAATCTATCGCACAGTTAGGGTATTCAGTCGCTGTTACTCTCAGCCTGAAATTTTCATTTCGGTTTTTTATTCTTTGGCCCGTTTGCCTTTTGTTATAGTTATTGCTGTTGTTACCTTAGTATTCTTGTCCTTGGCTGGCGCTCGTCAATGCTCGACGTCGCTTTTTGCTTTCCTGTCTGTTTGCCTTGAGCCTGGTTCCTTCCTGGTTCCTGCTCGACGTGAACGTGCGCTGTTTCCTGCTCACACAGACTCGCTTGTCCTGCCGTGTCCTGTGCAGTACGCATATGCGTATGCGTATGCGTATGCGTGTTTGCCTTGGCATCCTCCTCTCGCCTCTATCAGTGCTTCTGCCATTTTTTCTTCCTTTCTGCCTTTGCGTAACCAACAATTAACGACTTAAAGCCGAGGAATTAAACACAATAACAATTAAAAGAGCAACAACAGCAGCAACAAGAACAATAACAAAGATAACAAACAGCTGGCTGGTAAGTTTTTCAATTATATATATATTTTATAATAAATATATACTTATTCATATATATATAAATATGTATTTATATATGTGTGTGTATATATGTATAGGGACAACAGGTATTCCATCTTGCTGCTGTGCACTTTCTTTATGCAAAACTCAAAGCAATTTGATTGATTGCCTCAACATTTGACATATGGCCCCATTTGCCACACATGACGTATGCGTGATATGAGGCAGCTAAGCCAAATTGAATCAACTGCAGTCACTTTCAATTGCTTTCTGTCTGTCATCGTCCTGCTTATATTTTGGCCAATTAAGCAGGCAATATTAGGACTATTAAACATTGAAGAAGAATTTGTATTTATTTACATAATGCAAACATATCTTTTGGAGAGATAAATGTTCCAATTCAGAATGCTAAATAAATAGTGAAAATAATACGTTCTTTGTACTGAGAACTAATTGAGAATTAAATGCAATACTGATATTAATAATATTAAGTTCTTCATTCTAAAAAATAAATACAAATTAAATGTAATATTTATATAGCTTGAATTTCAATCCCTAACCAACTAGCAAATGCTGGTATGATTTTGATAAAAAGGCTCCCAGTATATATAATATATGTTAATAAAATCTTCGATTTTACTGGAGATTTACTTTAGTGCTTAGCTTAGCTTATCTTATCTGACTTGTATTCTAAGAATCGGAATTGCGATTGATTTGTGTTTACAATGTGATTGCATTTTCAGCCACTTCTTTAGTTTTGTATTTGATAGATGGCGTCCTTATAGTATCGGACGGGGCTCAGGGGATCTTCTAGTCGGACGCTCCCGACTAGAGGTTTCTTACTTGTTTAGTTATGTATTTAAAGATGACTACAATTTTCATTTTTTTTATTACTTTTGATTATTTTTTATAAGTATTATTCTCTTATTATTATTTATAGATTGTTTTCAGCTGACCGATTTCGCTTTAAATACCATCATAACTGAGAATTGTATTAATCGTGGCTTCAATCGTAAATCGCTGCTCACGGATGTGTAAAACAAGGTTCGCAAATCAAAGCAACGAGTAGTTCGAGCCGTCTAACAAGCCCACGATTTTCAATACAATTACTTTTATAGGTCACTGAGTTCTAGGAAACTTCCTGCATTTTCCGCACCTTAAGCCATAAACACTTTTAGATTAAGCCTTTGTTGTCTGTAACCGTTAAGTAATAAAGCGAACGACCTTTGGACTTAAATTCTCATGAGTTTACGTAAGTTTAATTTATCAAATAGAAAATAACTAAATAACTGTCTAAAAACTACCAAGATAGTCATTTGCTAGAAAGTCAAATTAATTGAAATTAAATGCTGACAACGTTTTTTTTTTTTTTAGATTTTTAGATTTGATTTGTTATAAATAAATCAACCAACAGGAAAAGCTCCAGTTAAAATATTAAATATTGTATATTCCATCATTTAAACTTGTTACTTCTGAGATGGGGAAAATCTCTTTATTTCACGAATTGAGCTTTTTCATGAAGAACTTTAATATTTATATCATTTAGTTTATATTTAGAGATCAAGATAAATAGAAAAACAAATTAATCAAAAAGAAACGCATTCTGATTTTCAATACTCGTTCACGAAGTCAAAAGAGTATATTCGTATTGTGCAAAATATATCTTACTGTTTTCCCCTCCGTCTCCATGGAGATACAGTACTCCACCGCATCTATGCTGAGCCTATATAATGACAAAACTGATTTAGGCTGCGCACTTGCAGTGGATAGTTCGTATCAAAAAAGATCGAAGAACTTATTACTTGACGATCGTAGTCAACAAGGTATTAAAACTCATGTGGCAGCCCCGACTACAGTAAACATTGCTAGTTATATCTGCATACCTTGAGTCGGGGAAATCTGAATCTTCAGCAAAAATTTGATAATTGAGTTACAGTTGAATTCCACCGTCCTTGAAGCTAGCTGAAACTTCCGCAGTTCTGACTGAAGCCCAAAAATATGTAAATCCAATTACCGTAGACTGCTGCGGGTGGCATGGCATGGCCATTAGTGGAAACGGCTGCTGCTTCAGCTTTATAGCTAAGGAACTTCAAAAATCGTTGCTGGATTAACTTTACGTTAGATAGAACTGTAAATTATATTATCTGAGTCTTAAGGTGGGATATTCTTACCTCATTCTAACTGTTGCTCATGGGAGATGAAGTTGCTCATGGAAGATGTAGAAGATATATTCATATATTCTCCTATCTAGATAACGTGCAACAAATAGTTAAAGCTCTATGTTAGAAATTAAACATGCGGTAAAAAGAAAACATGAATGCAATTGGACTCGTAGCCACACTTGGCAGCTTATGCTGATCAAGATGACTTAACATATATTATAAAGCACCTAAAAGATTGCTTCTTCAAGGCAACTCAAATTAAATATTTCTGCAAGCGCGTATAATATTGTAAAATTCAATACAGCGAGCTCCGTTAGTATTTTCCATTAAACAAAGATTAAAGCTGGGTCATGACTTTCTTAAGCTCTTTTAGCCTCAATGCGAAATGTTTATTTCTACATTATATATATATATATATATACATATATATATATATATATATATATATATATATATATGTATATATTTACGTCTCACGTGCGTGGCTTAGTGCCAAGTATACAGGATGCACGTCCTTTAGCGGGCACTCTTTGCACTGGGTAAAGGTTGTGAACTTTGACCTTAACGCCAGCGACCAGCGACCAGCCGCATTGCCATTGCCACAGCAATAACAATAGCAACAACAACAACAACAACAACACAAATCACAACAACAACAGCAATGCTTAGCTAAGCTGTTAAACAGCTTGTTCATGTCCCCTTGTATCCTGCTGCCTGTATCCTTTCTATCCGACGCTTTGCCTTGTCGACAACTGCAAACAGTTCCTCCTTCACACACACACGCACACACCTCTGCCACGCCCCCTTCAGCATGGCTGCATATTGTTTTTATGGCTTTTATTGCAACAATTTTTACGACAACTGCAACTGTCGCTGTGTGTGTTAGTGTGTGTGTGTGTGGCTCACTGATTGCATTAGTTATTTGTGGCTAACATTGACATTTATGTGCTTTTAAGCGCATTCTTTGCTTAAACCTAACAACATATTTTTCAAACAATTGAAATAAATTGTGCCTATGCAAAACACATGAAAATGCAATTGAAATGAAAAACATCTTAAAGCAACTGAGTAAAATTAAAGGGGATATCGGAGAGCTGTCAAGAACTAAGCCAGCTGATCGACTTCTGATTACGCAGAGTAGTTTATACAGCGATTTAGAAAGCTATGAACATTCATCTATTCTTTTTATATTCTTTATACATATATATATATATTGTAAAATCTGCAGAAGTACTTGTATAATATGTACTATGCTAACCTTATCTCCACAAATTAATTAAAAGCTCAGTAAACTAATTCAACCACAATTATTCCAAGCTAATTTAACATAATTAAAAACTTAAGCTAACCAATCCTAGCTATAGCATTAAAGCCTAAACAGCTTTGATCTTTGAAAAGATACTCTAATTGCTCTACAAATGTCTAACATATTTGTAATATTTAAGCTCAAATTAAATACTCTGCTAGCCATTCAAACATTTGCCTTTTATTAACTGCAATCTAGACCTTTATACTTTAGCAGTCATCAATCATTGGAAAATTATGACATTTATTGCCTCAGGCTATACTTTATACGTAAATTCACATATGTATGCACATACATAAGGAATTGTTTTCCCATGTCTGCCTGTATTTTAAGCTGTCATATGACTTGCAAACACTTTTACCGACTGACAGCTCCATTTCTGTTTTCCATTCACCTGCTTCTCAGCCAAATGCACAAATGCATTAGATAAAGCTGAGCAGCTGACAATGACAGCAGCAACAACAACAACAAAAACAACAGCTACAGCAACTACAACAACAGCTACAACAGCCACAACAACAACAGCAACAACAACAACAACAACAACAACAACAACAACAACAACGGCGACGGCAACTTAAATTAAAATTGATTGAAAAAATGAACGGTTTCAATGTATTGTTCTAGTCTGAATCGGTATGCTATGTATAAGGACAAAGACATCCTTTCTTAAGAAAGGATATTTAATTTCCTGGAACATTCTATATATAAATATAAATTCAGTCAGCCTGAATTGGCGTGGGCAACTAAAAATCCACGTGTGTTTATTTTAAATGCATATTTTTGTTGCAAAGGGTTAACACTTGTATTGTATATGTATGTATATGATATTTTCGCTCAAACTAATTTTTTTTAAATTTATCTGCTTGAGTGAGTTTCGAACCTTAAACCTCTTGATTGTCAATTCCACACTTTGTGCAAGACAAGTAATTAAAAAAAAAATAAATAAAAAACTAATCTTCAATTCGACCGTGACAGGACTCGAACCTGCAATCTTCGGATCCGAAGTCCGACGCCTTATCCATTAGGCCACACGGTCGCTTGTGTGTTGCTTGGCAAATATAGTAGTTCAACCAACGCATATGATAAGCAGAATAATTCTGACATATGACAAGCTTTTTTTTTTGCAAGCTATTTATATACTATTCATATATATATTTTTTAAATAAATATTAATATTTATTAAATCTCAATTGAATAATATATTATGTTATATTAAAATACAATTAGTTTCTATGTTTATTTTAAATAAAATTTAATTTATTTAAAATGTATATAAAAAAAAATTATAAAATAAAATAAAAAATGAAACAAAATTAAAAATTTAAATTTAAAAATAAAAAAAAATAACAAAAAAAATTAAAAATAAAAGAAATTAAAAATAAAAAAAAATTTTAAATTAAAGCAAACAACAAATTTTTGTATGTTAAAAGAATTTTCTTTAAACAACCGATGGATAGATAAGTGATGAAATTAACTTATTTATTTCCAGAATAATATCATATTAAGCGCACTAGAAAACAGTATAATGATAGCCATTGCTCTTTTCTGTTTTATAAATGGCGAAAATGACAATTGCAAAAACCAAATGCGTTAAAGTGTCCACTATAACGGTACCAAAAACAAATAATATATTCTTATTAATATTGTTTTTTATTTTGTGATGCTAACGCCACAAATAAAAAATCAAATTCATATTCGGTTCTATTCTTGGACCATTTTACTAAACGTAAAAATCTAAATCAAGCGTAATTCTTTAAGCTTCTAACAGTAAATCAAATCCGGATCATCTCGAGCATGCTCTACGTGTTCCATGCCTGAAAAGGTCGGATCATCCGGTTGTTCATCGCTGCTCAAACTATCAGAGCTATTCGCACGTTTCACCACTCTGCTCGGGACATAACCATTGCAAGTCAAATAGGATTCGAAATTCTTCAATCGGCCAAGACGTTCCTTTTCCATTTGATCGAGTTTCTCATACTGCGGTTTCATGAATTTGTAGAAACCAAAATCAAGCGGATATGTGACTGCCAGAGCCTTCTGCACGCTCACATATACGGTGCGGCCCTGGATACGATGACTTAGGCGCTCGTAAGGGCAATGCGTGTTCAGGATAAACTGGTAATTGGGCGTGCCTGGTGTCCGCCGTGTCCAAAACGCAATGCAGCACCCGTCGCATAGCACAGCATCATAGGGCAGCATATCTTCCGGGAGAAGAATCTGAAGCTCCAGCGTACAGGGCGTTTGATAATAATTTACCTCAGGTCGAATTACATTTGGGGGTAGCTGGACTTGTACATCGTGGAATTTTTCGATAACTGCGCCAGCAGTTAAGTTATTTGCAGGCCGTGGCGACTCCGATTCCAGCTGCACAATTTCCTTGAGAGGCATACTCTTGGTGCAATCTTGTGCTCGCAGGTCATCCTGTTGATGCTCCTCCTCCAACTGCATCATTGTGAATTTCACGAGGCAATTGTACAATGCTTCTATGCTATCCTCCGATTGTCGCTGCTGCTCCGCCTCTTTTGTAGTTCTTATCTCATCTAGCTGCTGCTGCTGCTGCTCCTGTTGCTTTTTCTGCAAGCGCAATCTGTTCTCCTTGCCCAACTGCAGCGCCATTTTGGCAAAGATGCCAGCTCTCCCTGCGAGAGGTGTTTCTGTCCTTATATTCAACTTTTGTTGCGACGGTGGCTGCGGCTGCGGCAGCACAGACATTTTCGGCAAATCCACAGTTTGGAATGCGTCCTTCTCTAGGAATTTCAATAGCTTCGCCACGGTCTCCTCGCATTTCTTGGCCAATTTCCTACGCAATAGCTGCTGGCACATGGTTAAACGGCGCACATGCAGGTGCAGACTGGACGCATAGCTTGTCACGGCCAGGTCGTGCACAAAGAGCGTGTGCGACAGAGCCGTCAGAATGCGTGCCTGCAAGAAACTGGGTTGCGGCACGGAATTCAGCCAGGTTGCACATTGCTCGCCATCGCTTCCGTGCCAGTTGCGTTCGCCTGTGTAGGGCACCAGGCCCACAATGCGTACATCGATTGCTAGCGGCGGTTCAGCGCGTAAGTGCTCCGGGCATATAAACAGCTTGCCGCTGGTGGTCATGAACTGGCGAGTGTCCACGTCGAGCGCCTGCACCATCACCGCCACATCAGTCCGCGAGAGATTCAACTGACCAATGGGATCCACTCGCAGTATCCGCACACGTTCGTAACCATTCGAGTTTCGAAACACACAGATTTGTTTCACCTGCGGCGGCCAGACACGCACACACTCCTGCGCCTGCAGAAGCTGCAGCTGCAGCTCCAGCGTTCTGTTGCGAGGCAGCACTTGCCAGCTGCCACCAAGTGGCAAATGCTCCAGCAGACGAACACAATAATGCGTGGGCGTATAGACGCGTATCAGCTGCAACTTGACATCCCCGCTAGCAGGCATCGGCGCGGACGACAGCAGACGATCTTGCGGAAGCAGCTGATGGCGCTGTTCGCATTGCGTATCGACACATTCGCCCAAGCTGAGCAACAAATCGCACAGCGCTGACTCGTTGCACTTGGCGCGGTCCAGCTGCATACGTATGCTACGAGCCAGCTGGACCACAAGTTCATCCACTTGTTGATGCATTTGCAGAAAGTCCACCAGACGCGGCAGCTGATTGATATTGCTCTCATCCAGCAGCACCAGGGAGAGTAAATCTGTCGGGAAATAGTCAGTAATTATCTAATTTTTATATTAGTTCGCTTACCCTGCTCACACGGCCGCTCCGTTTGCTCCTCCAGCTCTGTGGACGCCAATTGGTTGTGCAGATTGTCAGCGAGTGCCAGGTGACGCAGCTTGAACAGACTCCAGTTATCGCTTAAGCTGTAGTGTAATAGCGTGCGGGCATGTCGCACATCCAGCTCCGGACAGTGATCGGTGCAGATCAACAGCTCGCCTCGACTCTCCTGCATCCACCGATGCACATGGTCACGAACCTCCATGTTGGCCGTCTGATAGTACGGTAAACAAGTGTAACCATGCGACTCTAGCGTCCCCACCAGCTCACGTATGTCCGAATCCGTTTGACAATTGACGACAGTCCGATGGGAATGCGGCGGACGCTCGCTCAGTACACGTAACAGCTCTTCACACTTGACTTTGTGCTGTTGAAGAGAGATTTGCAGCCGCGTGCCGCCATAGACAGCCGCTTCCAGTATATCACCAAAGAGCACCATGGGCTTGGCATTGAACTCACGCAGCTTAGAAAGCAGCTGCGGTTTGTACGATTGCGAACTGATGACAAGCTGCGGACGTGTTTGCTCGGTCAACGCCAGCAGCTGTTGATGAGTTTGCCTCAATTGCTCAGCCGACATCAAGTCCACATCATCGTAGGCGACAAAGCGCAGATGGGGCAGCTTCAAATTATTCCCACACATCCATAGGAACTGGGCAGGCGTAGCCACCAGGCAGCCCACACCGTTGAGCAGTCGCTGAAAAAACTCTGGCGTATAGGACGAGGGAACCGTCAGCACCAGAGTCAGCCACTCCTCGTTCCTCGACTTATGCAACATCGCATTACAGAGAGCTCTAATTTGCTGCACTCGCACCAAATCGGCGACCAGCACCAACGCAATCGGTCCCTGCAATCGCCAGCGCCTGTGAGAACGGTGCTCCGTCAAGGCGCTGCACACCACCTGACACAGCGGCGGCACATAGCTCAAGGTGCGTCCACTGCGCGGTGCACTCACTATAACAGCGCCATGGTCGCTGCCTCGATTGAGATGTGGCCAGGCGTAGCTTTGCAGTCGCAGCAGTTGCGTCAATCTCAAGCGCCGCATCGCGCTTTGGATGTGCGGTAAGAAGGATACCTCATTTAGCTGGCGCGCAGGCTGCAGGCGTACATTCGCGTGGGCTACGGCGTAGTCTGAGCAGTTCGCAACGAGCAGTGGTCGACTGTGCTGCGCTAATAGACTGTTTTCGTTCTCTTCGTAATGCAAACTTTCACCATCGCAATTAATGTTTCTCTCCGTTAAACACTTCGCTGACCACATTGTCCAACCTTAAAGTCTTTTTAAATGTTTCTATTACAATAATGAAGTTGGCTGCGCTTGCGCCATTAAATACTTATTGGACCAAGTATCGATCGACTTGACTATCGAAATCGATTGGTATTTTTGCGACCTTTTGGTATTTATTATTGCCTAATTATCAGTTATTTTTGCCATTGCTTGCTCTTAGCTTTGCCAACAAATTAGTATTTCACAAAATGGGTGCCTTTACATTAATACACTTACGCACTACAAGGTGTCTTATAACTAACATACCCTACATGCACTTCAAGCGCTAGTGGTCAGAACGCTCGTTAATAATTTGTTGTACTATCAGGCCACTTAGTATTTGTCTCGCCACACGACAGCCATGGCAGGGACAGTTCTGTGCATTTGGGATATGCTGCAGCGTGGGGGGACTCTGTAGCCGTCGCTTGAGCGCAGACAGTCGTCTTCTATCCGTGCGTGACTTGCAGCAGGCGACACTATAGATGATAAGACCTGCCAGCGTTGCCAGCTCAGTGGGATTAACGGCTTGCCGATCTTCAAATGAAACTTACCTCCGCCGACGATCAGAATGTGCAGTATTAGGGCCACAAACGCCACTCTCCTTAATGGATCCATCGGAAAGTAAAGAAAATTTTTTACATTTGAGTTTCTGACAACTGCATAGCCATTCGACATAGTTGTTGTATTCTCGACGTCCTCTAACAACTGCGTCCCATTAATCCAGGCATCCTCTAATAGTATGGTAATAATAATAGTTCATTTAAATTAAACACCTCTCCAATTGACAAGCTAATTCCACTTGCCCGTGAAGTTGTTTGCTTCCAAGAATTGAGGATATCCTATGAGCATGAGCGGCAGCAACAACTTTACCAGACCTTCTTTTAACGGCTCCATTATTTACTTCACTGTAGTTTCTCTGCCTTTTGCTCACAAACTGAAGCTTCGATCAGCTACGGGTCTGAAATGAAGTCTTGTCCACTTTTTTAAGTGGGCAAAAACAGCTGCGAGCAATCTGTTTGGCACAGGTACGAACATTTGGATTCGAGCTGTCAAACACCATATATGTTTAACATTAAGTGCAGGTAGACAAGGTAAATTCTGGAAATTTGTCTAATCTTTGGTTAATTCAAACGTTTCTTATAGATCGCTCGTATGTACATGGGAACACTTTATCGTTTTAGTCAATTTAAAAATAATATATATTAATAGATATAATAGGTACATAGACTATAAATTCGTAGGGACTACAACAAAATATTTGTACAACTTGAACCCATTAAAATAAGATATCAGTATATACAAATTTGAATATTTTATCTTCTTAACTAAAAGAATCGATAACTAAAAGAGCTCAAAGAGAATAAAATAATTCCAATCAGAGAGAGATCCTGACCTGAAGTACGAATAAGGAATGTAGGAATCAGAGGATAAGGGACTTTTTAGTATATTTATTTGTCCATTTATCGATTAATTATTTAAATTTTGGTTCTCTTTTTCAGTTTTCCATTTCCATTTCCATTTAAATTATTTTCAATTGTAATCATATTTGGAAGGAAATACTAAGTATTCAATGAATAATAATATACAACAAAACTTAATAAAATAAGTTTAAAGCTGGTCGCATTGAAACTAATTGACTTTCTCATAGCTATAGATGAATCATTTGGGGGAATGATGAATGTGCCCTTCACTTATGTGAACACGCAATCAATCAGCAAAGACAATTCGTTTTAAGAATATGAATACAGAGGATCTAATATATTTTACATTTGACTACATTATAAGACGAGCTAAAAACTCCAGCAATATAATATCTGACATATCGGCATTGGGATCGACCACGCAATCTTTTATACAAAAGACAATAGAGTTAAGATTCTAATTTTAATTACGAATTTATGAGTAAAGTTACTTAAACAAATTTTGTACAATTAAGGGCTACGTTTGTCGTTTCTTAAACCTATTTCAATTCTACATTTCAAACATTTCAAGATATTGACTTAGCACTCGGTTCCATTCAAACAGACGTCCGGGCTGCGCTCCTTCCGCGCCCTGCTGCAGCCGCGGCAGATGCAGTCCACGGCATTGGGATTGTGCAGAAAGGTCAGCTCCAGCACATGGGCCGTCTCTGCGGGCATAGAGGGCCAAACAATGCTCTGCGTGCGTGGGGCGTAGGCGTCCAGGCTGTCAGCTTTCCGCCTTGCCAGGCGACAGAAACTGCAGCAGAGGCAACCTGAGAAAGAGTCAACTTTCAGCACTCCGAATGGTGAAGCAGTCACAGAACTTACCCAGGCAGCCGAGCAGAGTCAAAGTTAGTGTGCCCAGGCCGGTCAGGAAGAGTGTGCGATGGCTGTGGTAGACAGCACTTAGCGTGGTCGCAAAGTTCTGGCTCGGACTCTCGCCCACATAGAGCGACTCGCACATCGTTTGACAGACTATGATTAATAATGCCCATGTAATGGAAATGCATCGTGTGCGCTCACCCAAATCCATTTCGTTAATGACTAAAAGACTCGCCGCAGCTCCACTCCAAATGCACTTCTGCAACTTGGGGCTACCCACCGAAGTCGTACGGAACCCAAAAAAGAAAAAACAAAAGACAAAACAGTTGTGCAAGCCACAGCGACATCGCAGGCATTCGATAAAGCGAACTTAGCGCAACTAGCTTAAAGTGCAGCTCAATAGTATGGAAACTTATAGAAGTTATCTAACGAATGATATAATAATATATGGTGTTATAGAGAATGTAGGCAATATACTCTAATAAAACAAATTTAATTAGAACTAAAACTAAATCTTGTTAAAAATATTTCGAGTTATTTAGAGAATACTCGAATACTTAAGATTTATTGATAAACTTTAAATTAATGACAAATAAGCCTTTAAGAGTCCATTTTAAAGCTATTCCCAACACAAATCAATACAGCTCAATTAAAAGATAAAACAAAAAATTCAAACCATTTAAAGAGCAGAAATTGTTACCGCGTGCCAAGTTGAATTCCATGAAATGCCAGGCAGCGCTGCTGTTCTTTTGTTTGAATTGCCAATTTTTTGCATATACATATATATATATATATATATATATATATATTCACCATATATATATTGATTCACATACATACATTTTTCTGTTATTGTGCCATAAAACGTGCCAATGTTTGCAAAATGTTTTCGCGCAGACAAATGGAAAATTTCTGCTTTGTATCGATGAATTGTGGGCTGCCTTTTAGGCGCCAGGCCGTGTGCCAATGTTGATTTGCATGGAAGTCTTTGGCATAGGGATAATGTTATTATAATAGAACGTGCCAGTGCCTGTGCCAGGGCACAGCTCGGCTTTGACGACCACACGACATGGAGAAGCGCAGAGGTTCGCTCTGTTTGTCAAATCTTTATTACCTTCGAGGTGAAATGGGTGTGGCATAGGGTAACATTTCGCATTTGGAAGCTGTGTGTGGCTGGTCATCATTCATGCTGTCACCTTTAAAAAATAAAAGGGACACGCCACGCCCACTTGCCCTGTCGCTGGCTGTTAAATCAACGCGAGCGCACTCGTCATAATCCAAATAAACAGTTGAGAAATTACATTTAAATTGCAAATTTTAAGCACTGAAAAAACATGCACACACGCACACACACACACACAGACACACACGCACACTCATGCCCAAGAGCTGGGTGAAATTTATGCGTAAGGTACAAAATAATAACACAGAAAAAAATCATAATAAAAACAACGCTCAAAAAGTTTTTGACAAAAACATTAATTCACTTAGGAGATATCGCATAAAGTTAGCACTTCCTTCTCTTTAGTATAATTCTTTTTATTTATTTTTTAAATCGCAGTGGTTTCTCTAGTATTTTTTCATATTTTCCTGCCTTTAGCTTTTGAAATTCAAATGAAATGCATTCATTCTGAGTTCCCAAGGCAAGGCGCTTGCAACTTTTCAGTCGGCGCCATTAAAAACTGGCGACAAATTGAGCGGATTAAATGGAAATGCAATTTTTCAGAGGGGGCCCTGATGAGATAATATGCAAATGCCAGAAGCATTTGCGAGCAGATGCAGCAGATCGATGCAATCCTTTCGCTGTAAATAAAATTTATTTAAGGGTTAGAACAAATTTGGCTTCACACAAGTTTGTGCAATCATCAAAAATGGAAAATTTAATATATTTATTTCCATTTTATATATGGGCATTTCTCCAGAAAGGTCAACCACAGCCAAAAAATTCAAAGTCAATGAATGCATGTTCAGATAACATTTTTTTATAACTAATCGATTAAATTTAACTAAAATAAACTAATTTTACATTTATTCATAACACATTTCGAAATATTGACACACAAAGCCGAACAAGTGCCAAAGTTCTGTTTTGAGCATTTCTGTTGCACATTTTGTTTTTATTACTGTTCTTAAAGAGAGACGCTATGCAATGGAATATGCTATTTCAAATCTTCGTTTATGCTTAATAAGTAAAACAAAAATATAAAAGGTACGATGCAATTGACTATACGGTAAATTTTTTCGTCTGTTTCACCGTATATTTTGATGTCACGTTCGACCTCGAAAAATAGGTTTTGTTATCAGTAAGTCAAATGTATTTGCGCAACTAGCATCAAAATTTAGTAGAAAACAGAGTTTTGCATTGCAAATTTATTAAAAAAAATTTCACGCGAAAACATTAAGCTATTTGGTCATAGTGTGTTATTTAAAGTGCGTAGCTTTCGACACCGTAAAAAGGTAAATACAAAATTTTAATAAACCGAAGTGAATTTTAAATCTAGGTTGGAAAAATTGAAATTTTGAACATATTTTATGATTGTAGATGAGTACAAAAAAACAGATTTTCTTTTTTGTTTTACTTATTTCAGATGAATATATCTATTTATTTCTCTATTGAATATATTTTGTCACGTTTTTTAAAAAAATTAATAAAATGAATATATTGAAATTCATTTCTAATGCTTTTATTTATGTACAATTACTAAAAAATTAAAAAAAAAAAAAAAAAAAAAAAAACGTATGGTGGAAAAAATGTCACATTCGACACGTCACCTTCGACCCTGATTAAAACTAAAAAATAAAAAAAACTACTCAATATTTTTGAATCAAATAAAATGCATTGTAAAGATGTGCCAATTTCTAATCATTTAAAATTATTCGTATTAAATTGTCGCTTAAGGTTTCGCTAAAATCTCAGGTTGAAGTCTTCGTTTAAAAAGCGACTTACGTTTTTTGTAGCCTGCGAACCTCTTGGTTTTTTGTGATTATCTTGAAAACTAACATTTGCCTAAAATCAGATTTAGCACCAATTAAAGAGCTAATCAAGAGCTAAAAGATTCACTATTCGTCAAAATAAAAAAATGTTTTGGCATTCGTTTTTTATAAACTCAAATACGTACGAATGTCACATTCGCCACTAGAGAATTGCCCATATATTTGACAACGATTCTGTAAAGATATAGTGCTGCCCATACACTATTTATAAGTGCTGCCAATCAAGCATTCACGTTTCAATTCTTATGAGCTCATCAAAAATGAACTCAGAGTAAGAGATGATGGAGGGGATAATTCTGCAAGTGAGAAGTGCAGAAAGCGAGTTAAGCTTTAATAAATTTATAAGTAGTATAAGTATAGTATGTATACGTCTGGCATAACGCATCAACTTGAAGTCAAAGAGAAATATGGCTCATGGGTTTATTGTGCCGATTGAAAGATATATAAATAAATATATATAGATGCACATGGCAAATATCTTAAATATTCAGGCACGAAACAATTTCTAAAACATAAAGCTTTTAGCGAGCTCGCAACGCTTAAGGAACTCTGACCGAAATCTTTGTTAACGTGAGCGCTTAAGTAATATCTTCTTTTTTTTAAGCATTCAATCAACAAAAATGACGCATTTCGAATTCATAAAAATCAAGTGAAATGCCACTTTACGCGCATTTTGATTGAGATTTAGCGCTGAATTTGCGATTACCCACAACGACAAGGACTAACCCAGCGGACAAGGACGTCTCTGGCATCTTGCCACAGTCCTATGAATATTTTATGTAGTCAGGCGGAGAGTGAAAGACAAGAGAAGGAGCAAATGACTTTAAATGTGACGAAGCATAAATACACTTGGCTGACCTGAGTGTAATACGGAATTCGGAAACATCTATGAGTAGAAAAAAGGACTTAATGAATTTTTTTTTTATGACTATATCAAATTTTTAATGAAACCCTCAATAAAATTTTATATAAAACTTCTAAAACTAATAAAAAAAAAGTGTGTATAAATTTATGTTATTTTAAAAAATAAGTTAAAAAATGTGAAACGGAATATAAAATATATTACAACTACTATACCATCATTATAATGAGTACCAAAATAAGAAATAACTATCTCATTTTTTCAGATATCTAGCTCAAATGTTGACTTATTCCAAGTCTGCATCCGAAACAAAATAACTTTTATTTGGAAAATGCGAGTATGTCTTTTATATCTTCTATGCTCCACAAAGTAAAGGAGCACAAAAGATATGTTGATATGATGAGTGTTTTCTATTTTCTAAGAACTCTATTAGTTGGGATTTCTAGCATAGCTGCAAGCTTATATCAAATCAGACCTCCATTAGCCAACAAGTCACACTTCCATTTAGAACTGTGTATCCTGAGCATGTCAAGCTTAGGTCTCGTTATCTCCAACAATTTGTGCTCTTTGACGAAATATCTGTCAAAGGAGATAGCTTTCATGGAAGAGTATGAAAAATGGCAAACGCTGCGTATAAAAGGCAACGAAAGTAAAAACGATAAGGTTACGGAGAAGAAAATAAAAGAAAATGCAGCAATTCGTGAAATTTATTTGTCAAGCAACATCTCTACTCCGCCCCTGGCCACGCCCCATTTACAGCAGACAGGTAAATTAGAGAAAATTGGTAACTGGAACTCGAATCGAAACTAATTTGCATTCGTTGTAGATGGTTTCCCCGAGGATTCTCAGCAATCGATACAACCCCACTTCACTTTCAATTTCTGTTCATTTTGTTCTTGCTTGTTGTGTGGGCTGCAACAGGACATCAAATAATAGAAGCAGACGAGCAAAAAAAGTAAATGTCGGCCATTTGCTTGCACAGCAAAGGCCCATGCCAAATGCATGAGCCAAAAGGTCGAGGCTGCTGTCCCCATTTGTTGATTGTATGCAGCCTTCGCAGGATCAAGTTCAAGCGCTTCAAGTGCTCAGGCCTGCCCTCTGCACTGCCCGCAGCGCAATGGTCCGTCTCTCACTCACTCAGATGGCCACTTAAAATTGCCGAGAACTGTGCAACAACGGCAACAGCAACAGCCACAGCGAAATGTGGCATGAATGAAGGCGACAACGATTACAATCATGATGATGTTGATGTTGATGTTGATGTTGATAATATTTTTGATGAAGTTCTCTTGTGGGGCCATTGTGCAAAATAAACACGCAACAATTTTTGACTTGTGCATGAAGACCTCCATCTCCCTCTCTCGCTCTCTTTCTCTCTCTCTCCTTTGCCTCTCTCGCTCGAATGAAGAGGCTAAACTTTTACAAGCAGCTCAAAATGCTACGAAATGCAAATACTTGAACAACATTAAAAAGCATATTAAATAACAATGTTATGTTTCATATTTTGTGAGTGAAATTCTTTGATAGAAGTGCATAATATGCTTGATATTTGATATCAAATTGATTATGAGTTCTCAAATATGCATAAAGTGCAACAGACTGTTAGACTAGAACAAGTAACTATAGATGATTATAGCAGAGCAGACAGGCTGTCAATCGACTTTAGTTAGCTAATCAGTTACTATAGGGATGCATATTATTTATAAGCTCTATGGAGTGGATGACGCTAGATTTTAAAATTGTGAAGGATACAACTATTCTGTAGTGGAGATAGCCGACTGTTAGGATAGCAGACGAACGGATGATGTCCATATATGATCTATAGTATAGAAACAAGTATGAAAGCTAAAGTCAAGAGTGCCCAACTAAAAAATACCCTGGAGCTTGAGGGTAGTTTGTGTGGAGTTTGTGGTGCACTCAATTTCGGTTTGTAAACGTATATAAACAGGATTGCTCACAGACTTCCCAAAACGATCGGCCTTTCATAGGAACTTACAAACCAATTAAAAAAACTTAGTACAACTATTAAATATCAAAAAGCATACTATGCGTTAATTATTTACTAAGCTGAGATAAATTTATGCAAGAAATAATATATTTTGTATATTTAAACATTTTACAAATTTTATAAATAAATAGATCTTTAACAATAATTAGATGTACTTTCGAAAATCAGTTAAAACAGTTGGTCAATAATTTCACCAACTAAACTGAATGGTATTTATCATATAATTTAAAAATATATCGATCTTAAGCAAAACATCTCTAGGACTCTCTCGTCCAAAATAGTTCACCCTATTTGCATGCCAAGGATATGCAAAATTTAGCAAAAGCGGAAATTGCAGCTGGGGGCGCAGCTAGATGATGGCATAATGGCAAAAAAATAAAATAAATAAAATATAAAATCAAAATATAAATAAATAAAAAAAAACTGCCTGCAGTGTAATGCCACGCCCAGCTGAAGGCGACCCTGGAGCTGGGCACTGCGTTTCGTTCCGTGCGCTTGCACATTACAGCCCAAGGTCAATAGCAATGGCTGTGCGCCTGTGTGTAAGCAACAAACACAACAACAACAACAATAATGAAAAGCGCTCGAGAATATTTTCACACTCGAATTGACCAAACAGAACGAAGCGAGCAGCCAAAGAACCTGAAAGAGCGCAGAGAACGAAAGGCGAGTAAAGCCCAGCCTCAGATGCCGCTTCACGCTGCGGGTGCGACTCGGCGTATACGTAGCGCTTAATTGCTACTTTGGGGTGTTTAGCACGCACACACACACACCCATTGATATCCCTGTGTGTATATCCTGCACATTAATTATATGGTATATGCGGCATGATTCAGCACTTAAAGAAGTTTCCAGCAAGTTTTGTGGGCAACTCTTCTTCTCTCCTTCCCTTTCTCATTCTAGCAAACATCTGGCAACGCTGTCTGTTATCAACTTTTATAAATTGTGTGCGCGTGTGTGCTTGTGTGTGTGTCTCTGCTGTGTGTGTTTGGCAACAATACAATCGAAAGCGCTTTAGACTGTAGCTGTTATGAGTGATTGTTGTTTGTGTGTTGGGAATTGTTTAAGCTGACATAGGGGAGTTCCCTCTAAACGTTTATAATTGTGAATGTCAAACGCAGCCAAATAGTATGATTTGAAGGGCTATTTCGAATTTGATGTCAGCGTTTCTCAATTTTAACTCATTTCAAAAAGAGAACTCTAAACTCTCTCTTGTTAAAGCCTCTTTGTAATATACAATATTTTTTATTTATTTATTTTTCGCAAGAATTTCATTTAAGCCCGCGCAGCCATTAGCCAGCTTAACTTTCAGCTTATTTAATTGGGTTACAGCATTACAGCACGTGAAGCGCAATTTGTGAAAAATTAAATTGGAAAAATGGTAATCTTTTAATTAAACCAATTTTAAATAGGCGCATATTGATTATGTGAAGACCTGGGCGCATTAACTGCGCGTGTTTAAGCTCCCTGACTATGCATAAACTTTTAAGCTGTTTATAATGCTCCACTTTAAACTCAAAACATTATTCTTTGGGTGTTTAAAGTCTTATTTTGAGCAGCTTTCATGATTATACCACAAACAATCATCCACAAATCAACATTAAAATATTAAACTTTCAAGTTAATTTGTGAAAAAAGAGTATTATACCTTCGTATTGCCAGCTAAGCTTTTTGCATCTTAGTTTTATCAGATGTCCTTGCAGTTGTACCATACTTTGAAAACAAATCGAAAGACAAGTTCAAAAAACTTTTTATACAGTAGTCGCGAACAGAGAAAATCTTCCATTAAACTAAAAAAATTAGATTAAATAAAACTTTTAGTTAATTTGATCGAGGTTTTTCGTACTCTTTCTCGTCCTGTTTTAGCAAGTAAATCAATAATGCTATTTTAACTGCATGTTAACAACTTAATAGCTACCCCTACCCTAATCCGCCATCACTCCCCGCCAATCCCTGCCAGCCCTCACCCATTCGCCCAGTAGCCATTTAAACTATTTGCAACAAATGCCGACGCCGACGCCGATGCCGATGCCAATGCCGATGCCGAAGCCGACGTTGCTGCCGCACAATTTGCACAAAGCCAAACGATTGTTATTGTTGCTGTTGTTGTTGTTGTTGTTGTTGCTGTTATTACAGAGTGTGAGTGTGAATGTGAGTCCAAGGCTGGGTTATGCGGCTGGGTGTATATTCGTTAACTGGCCACAAGCATTGGAATCATTATAAACTATTTGCTGAGCAAATGCCACAGCACAAAAGCCGCAGCCACAGCCGCTGCCTCAGACTCCGACTCTGAGTCAGACCCACAGCCCGAACGAGAACTTGAATGGGAACCAACACTAGAATCCGGCGCACTCCCAGCAGACCGCGAATAGGGGCAACCAAAATGAAAGAAACTGGAACAAAAACAGACACAGCACCAATGTGGCTAAAAGCAGGCATGAGCTTAAATACCAAATAGTTGTGTTTCACAACTGAAAAACCTAACAGAGCAACATAGAAAACTGAATTTTTGGCATGAGGAATAATAGTAATCCGAGATGTTTTATTGTTATTACAATATATTACACTAGACTGTATATAGATAAATTACTAAAATTAAGGAAAAGAATATCAAAACTGTATTGACTACCCTACAAGTATTCGAAAAGGGAAGGGTCAAACTCAATCAATTTCAAAATACCCTTACCTTCTGTCACATTATAGTACAGTTTTCAATTCCTACATTTAAAACAGATAATATAATTCCAATTTGAAACCAATTAAACCTCGAAAACGAAAATTTCACTAAACTACAGTCTCTTCCTCTGTCACTCTCTCTCTCCCTCTATTTGCTCTCGATCGTTCTCTTTTTCTTTCTTTGCTTACCCTGTTTCTCTCTATTTCTTTCTCTCTCTCTCTCTCTCTCTCTCTCTCTTTCTCTCTCACTTACTCTCTCCCGGTCTTTATCTCTTTCTCTCTCTCTCTCTCTCTCTCTCTCTCTCTCTCTGTCTCTCCATCTCTCTCTCTCTGTGTCTCTTTCACTCACTCTCTCCATCTCTTTCTCTCTCTCTCTCTCTCTCTTACTCTCTCACTTACTCTCTCCCGGTCTTTCTCTCTTTCTGTCTCTCTCTCTCTCGCTCTCTCTCTCTCTCTCTCTCTCTGTCTCTCCATCTCTCTCTCTCTCTCTGTGTCTCTTTCACTCACTCTCTCCATCTCTTTCTCTCTCTCTCTCTCTGTCTCTCTCTCTCTATCTCTGTCTCTCTCTATCTCTGTCTCTCTATCTCTGTCTCTCTATCTCTGTCTCTCTCTCCTTCTCTCTCTCTCTCTCTCTCTCTCTCTCTCTCTCTCTCTCTCTGTCCTTGTTGCCCTTCATTCCAATCTCTCCATCTCTCTCGCTCTAAATTCTCTTTTTCGCTTTCTAACTTTCCCTCTATTTATCTCTCTATATCTCTCTTTTTCTCTCTCGCTCTCTACGAATGGCCAACTACACCAAGTGCACACAATTAAATGCACATTTGGCTGCCTAATTATCAAACTTGTCAACAGATTGCCACACACAGCCATCACAACCACATTCAAGCCAAAGGCAGAAATGGCGCATAAAAACGTGACCAAGAACTAAACGCTGAGGCTTGCATCGTGCACATCGCATCAGTTCAGATAATATTACAGCCAACACTAACGCACAAAGCTGACTGTGTTTGTGTGTGTGTGTGTGTGTCTGTGTCAGCGTCTATAGTATGTGTGAGGCGACAGCGTCAAGTGCCATTGACAACACGTCATTTTCTCAAGCACTCATTAGTCTCAAAACGCTTCATCAAAATTGGCTCAAAGCGAAATGATTAAAGACCTATATGCCAACTAGCTAAGCTAAATCTCTGTTAACTACTTAAAAATAAAACGAACTATTGGATTTGAAAATATTGATTTTAAATTCAAGAAAAATAACTTTGTACGTACGGAAATTTAGCTATGCATCCGGCAAAATCTGTTTCTATTATAAAAGAAAAGCTCTCAATGTTAAAATATTTATTTTAAATTGATTAAATTTATTAAAACTGCTTAAGGTACAATTGATTACCTTCAAAAAAAAAAACCTACAAAATATTACACGAACACAAATTTACAAAATTTCTAGTAAGACAATATTAGAGAAAATTTGTCAATTATATAAGAAAACTTGTAAATATGAGATTTACATACAATGTGAACTTTAAGAAAAATACAAAAAATAGCTATATAAAATCAAAATAAATAAAATACAAATGTTGACGTACAAAGAGCAAAGGGCAAATATATAGATCTTGATAAAACGGATTCACATATCCCACTCTAAAGAAGTTAGCTTTTTCGATCAGTAAGCCAAAGAAGACATTTGATAGAATATATCAAGAATTGATTTTATGCACTCGCAAATAAATGTGACAAGTTGACAAGGCAAACGACATATTGAATTTCAGATTGACTGGGCCCTCTTTCCTTTGCCACTCTAGAAGCCAAAATCTATCAATTCCATTTGCCATGTTTCATTTTGCATATATAATCCGCATCAAGGTTCAACTTGTATTCCTTTCTTTCCGTCCCTCCTTTGTTGTTGCTGTAGATGTAGACGTTGTGTAGATGTTGCTGTTGTTGTATTTCCTTGGGCAAAATCTTTTGTTAACGAACTGCGAGAACAACTGAAAGGTAAAACCTTCGCAAAATGTAAACATATCCATAAAGCTGATGCCCTTGTTGCTGCTGTGCACCTCTGCCACGTCAGCCCGCACACATCAGCGTCAATTGAGTTAATTTTAAACATGCATATATAAATATATATATAAATATATAAATATATATAGTATATATATTTCATTGTCAATGTGAAAGTTTTTGCTCTATTATATTTTGCACACTGTTTTTATTTTTTTTTCAATGTCAGCCAAAGTGCAAAATGGAATGGAATGGAATCGATGCAGGTTTTTTGCCAGCATTTTTCACACCCGAACAGTCGGGAAATGGAAATGGGAAAAACAAAATGCGGTAGCAATAGTCGAAACATTTCGCTATTTATGCGAGTTAATTAACATGCTTTATTTAATTATTGAACGCAAATTGAGTGGCCACCTTTAACGAGCAATCGGAGAACGCTTTGTAGAGTTCTCACATAAATTGCTCTTTAAATGCTCGCTTTAAACCGTACTGATTGAGAGTTTAATATCGCTCACATAATTCACAGTGGGATATAATTCACACTTGCCATTGTTCAGCATCATTAACAAAGTTCTGTCTGTCTTTATTTGCTTTTAGGGCCACAGAACATGTCCTGAAGGCCCTGCCTTAGCCACGCTCCCATCGACAACAAAACCAACCAGGCGATGCAATCCAGTGCCATCTGTTACGAAAACTTGAATTTATGAAGCGAGTGACATAAATCACGAAATACGAAATAGGAAAACCGAAAACCGAAAAGCTGCACAACATCAGCTGTACCGAGAGGCAGACAGTGCCAGAGCCAGAGAATAACATGCAATTAGCAGCAACAACTGAGCCCCAACATGGATAAGAAATCAAAGACGAAATCTAAAACGAAAAGCCTCAAGCCGAACAAGGAATCAAGCACCCAACTGGATGTGGATCTGTGGGAGGTAATAGCATAAAACGGTGGAAGTTAGAGGATGGAAAATGCAAGATTAAATATGGATGGAAGATAAAAATTAAATGATGAAACATAGAAGATAGAAAATAAAATATTGAAGATAGAAGATAAAAGAAAGAAAATAGAAGATGGAAGATTGATGGTGTAAGATAAAGGATAGAAAATAGAAGATGGAAGATGGAGGATGGAGAATGAAAGATGGAAGATAAAGAAAAGACTATATAGGATGGAAGATAGAAGATCGTACATGGATAGATAATTGGAGATGAGAGACAAAGTATAGAATATATAAGATAGAATATAGAATATATATGACAGAAGGTGAATGATGAAAAATTAAATATATAAAATGGCATAAAAAGACCTATAAAAAATTAAATATAGAAGATTAAAGACAGAATTTAGAAGATAGAAAGTAAAATATAGAAGAAAAGAGAAATAAGATAGAATATGAAAGATGGAGAATGAATGAAAGAAGATGAAGGAGGGAAGGTAGAAGATGTAATAAATCATATATTCATCCTCTATCGAATGATGAAAAATATAAAGTACATATATATATATTTATGTTCTTCGTTCGTATATTTAAGAAAAAAATATATAAACTTTATTTTGAATATAAAGTTCTTATTTTAATCGACAACGTATTAGGGGAAATGCTGATTAAGCGTTCCCACGCTTTTCGCGAATTTGGGGAGCTTATACTCAATTGTTTATGCTATGCGTTTGGGGGACAATTGTTTATATTGCGAGTGCAAAGATTGTTTATGAAAGTCTCGAAGGGTCTCGATACTGGACTTTGGTCAAAGTCTAGATAATTCTAGATGCGTGGTTGTATATGAGTGTATGAGGTGCCGGATATGCGACTATATATATGTATTATTTATTTATTTATTAGATTGAAGATAAGAGAAAGGAGATAAAAGATGAAAGATGTAGGATACAAGATGGATGAATAAAAGGATAGAATATATGGATGATGAAAAATGGAAGAATACAACACGATAGAATATGAAGATAGAATAATAAAAAGAAGACAGATGATTGAATATAGAAGATGGAAAATGGAGAAGGATTATATAAGGAGAAGAATATATAAGACGGAAGATGGAAAATAGAAGATTCAAGATAGTAGATAAAAGTTAGAATATGGAAGAAAGAGGAGAAAATTAGTTTATTTTAACTTACCAATTTTAAATCATATATTTATAATTCTTACAGTCAATCAGAAAAGATTAATGAATACTCATTTATTACAAACGATATTAAAATAGAAATTCTTCTGGTTATGGAGAGTAAAAGTATTACTTGGCTCAGTGTTAATGTTAATGTAATGAGCATAGAATGTTATTCATTGGGGTAGCCTGGCAGCTGGCTGGCTGGTCGCCAAGTCGCTGTCATGGAAGGTTAACTAACTAGGTCGGCATTCACTTCTTTGCAGCAAAATGAGGATCGTTTCACCAGCTGTGAATTCAATTTGGAGCGAGGCAAGCCAAACAAATTGCCTCACAGCAGCAAAGCATCAACAGCAACAGCAACAACGACTGCAGCTGGAGTTGGAAGCGGAGCTGGAGCGGGTGCAGCAGCAGCAGGTGGCGGTGGCAGTGTGGTGTGTCCGGGTAATGCGGCGGCACTAACAATGACACCCACGCCATCGGGCAAGCAGGTGGCGGCGCCTCAGTTGACCACCACGCCCACAGCCGTAAGCATCGCCGGCTGCGCCTCCGGCACGGCGCTGGTCACCCTGGACGCGGACATGGTGGCCGTTGAGACAGGCGACCCGGAGCGCGGCAACTGGACGGGCCGCTTCGATTTTCTGTTGTCGCTGCTTGGCTATTCCGTAGGTCTTGGTAACGTCTGGCGCTTTCCCTATCTGTGCTACAACAATGGAGGCGGTGGGTCCCCGACATATACATATATCCTTGCTTGAATATATTGAACTTAATTTTATTTCAGGCGCGTTTTTAATACCCTTTACAATCATGCTCATCATCGCGGGTCTGCCGCTCATGTTCATGGAGCTCTCGTTTGGCCAATACGCTGCACTGGGCCCGGTTGCCATCTACCGACGCTTCTGCCCGCTCTTCCGTGGCCTGGGCACTGGCATGGTCATCGTGTCGGCCATTGTCATGCTGTACTACAACCTAATCATCGCCTGGACCATATTCTATATGTTCGCCTCGTTTCGCACCCAGCTGCCTTGGCAGAACTGCGAGCCGGAGTGGAGCACCCAGCGTGAGTAAACAAACTTAAATTGAGTTGAAGGTGCAGAGCCGAGCCGTGGTCAGAGCAAACAATATTTGTCGGCAGTAAATTAAGCAAACTGCAAGCTGTCAAAAGTGAAACTTTATTCTGGCCGAAACTTTGGCTTGGCCACATTGGGGCAAACGTAGTCGTAATGCCCAAACGACAAGGCCCATTGGAGCTAATGGTCCAGTGGTAAATTGGCCAGGATGTTTGATATGTTGAGTTACGAAGTTATTCATTGTTTTATAATTTGTTGGCCATTAAATGCCATTCACTAGATCAGAAGCAAATTGAGTGCAATATGGACTATTGATAGCTGTTAGACGAAGATATATATTATACTTGCATAAAAAGATTGATATCTCAAATCACTTGCTGAATAAGCTTTGGTGAATCCTTGAAATATCCAGTTTAATAATGGAGAATTCACTTGAACTTTTATTTACTTATACATATGTATATATGATATATAATATATATCATTTATATCATATGGATGTTTAGAGATCGATTAATCATTGGCACAGTAATAAATCTGGTCAAATAAAGTTATTTCTTAACTTTTCATTGAGACGTATATAAAAAGATAATGATAACATTAATTATACCCATCGATAACAAATCGAGCAAATGTGAGAGTATGTGGCTATCAAGAAAAGCACAATCGCTATATTAATCATATATCATATAAGAGTGATATATATATATATCATATATATGTAATTAGTTAATTAAAATGAAAGGATAAGTTTATAGAAAAAAAATAGTAAAAGTATATATTATATAATATAGTTCGCAACATTAAGTTTAATATATTCCAAAGATATTTTCTGATATATTGTAGACTAAAATTATAATGGTAAAATTCAACTAGTTAAGGAACTTTTGCCTGTCTATGCAATATCCGATACACGTGCTGTGCTCTTCATATTTAATGTTATGTACATGTATTAGAATAATTGTTCGTATGTCATTTGATCAGTCATAAATTAGACTCTATCCCATCGATTGAATTACAATATTTATGAGCATCGATAACACATTTCAAACTTTCCTATACAAATCGATAACAATCATTTGGTGCCCCTTCATAAATTTTTACGTTCGACAGCAAAAGTTAGTGCTTCGCTGGTGAATTTGCTAGCTAGGTTTTTTTATACGTTCGCACACGTAAACAATAAAATCCAAGTTTTTTTCCCTCAATTTTCTTCCCAAAAATGATAATAATAAACAGGCAGAAGCAACAACAAAAAATGTTGGCCCACAGCGCGGCAACGCCTTGAAGTAGGCAATTGTTTTTGTGCTGCTTTTCGTTTGACATTGGAAGAGGCGTATCCGCGATGGGCGTGGCCGGGCAGCGCAGACTGTGCGCGCTTAAGCGTGCATTTGATTTCTTTACACAGACACAGACACACACACACATACATGTATATAGATAGAGCTGTAGAGCTGAAATACAAACACACCGACACAATTTAAAATTTTGTCCGCCAAGCGAAGGACATAAATCTTTAACGAGTATTTGAGAGTAGACAGTAGGCAGTCAAGGCTGTACGTTAGAACTAGGTGGCAAAAAGTAGAGTATTAGCTACAACTATAACGTGGCATGGACTATAAAGTCTATAAATTGATCCAAAATTCTGTTAACAGTTTAACGCGATCAGAACCTGGAATTATGAGAGCTTTTAGATATTGCTGAAACTTGACTTCATTGAGCACACTTAATAAGTAGCATAAACTTATCTCAAAAGTGATTAATTTAATAAAGTTAGAAAATTAATAATGGTTTTTTGATAGCAGCCTTAACAGCTTCCAACATTATGTTTTTATACAATGAAGAGATTTAAATACTTAACATAATAATAATAATTTTATGATAATATATATGTTATATATCATATATTATATATTATAATTTATATATCATATATTATATATTATATATTATATATTATATATTATATATTATATATTATATATTATATATTATATATTATATATTATATATTATATATTATATATCATATATTATATATTATATATTATATATTATATATTATATATTATATATTATATATTATATATTATATATTATATATTATATATTATATATTATATATTATATATTATATATTATATATTGTATATTATATATTATATATTATATATTATATATTATATATTATATATCATATATCATATATTATATATTATATATAATGATTTATATATTATATATTAATTATCTAAACTTGGTAGTGTATTTAAAGTAATGTCCTGAATATGTTACGAATTGCTGCTTGTTTTGCTGCTTTTTTATGCGACTCAAGCTGCGAACTTTGCTTATTTTATTGCGGCTGCCTCAGTAGCACTTAAACATGTATACACACATACGCACCCGCCCCGCACACTCACACACACACACACACACACGCACAGACACTCAAGTGGCGCTGTGTACAGGCTACAGCCCGTACAAGTAATAATCATAGCAACAACAGCCAACGCCATTGAAAGTTTTTGCATGAGCTTCAGCGGCAGCTGGCACTACGCGCCACCCACGCCCACTGCCGCTGAGCCAACATGATTTAATATGGCCGCCATTGATGCAAAGACATAGCCTAAAGCAGAGGCACCAGCAGCAACAGCAGCGGCAGCAGCGAAAAAAAATAGTCTGGCATTTCCGTTTTGTCGGTCGGCAATAGAAATCGATATGCGCAATCGGGGCGATTCCATTGTTGGCCTCGCCCACAGCGTGTTCCTCTCGCTTATATACCCTGTACAAAAATAAAGTGCTTAAAATAGTTTTTATCGAGTTGTAAAAATGTTAGCAGCAAGCTGTGGGAAACTTTTCAAGTCATATAATCATAAAGTTTATGCAGATGACAGGCCCATATATACCGGCCATATAAATTTAGTTACTTATAATTTGTCAGGCTTTGCCTGAGTTAGTTCTATTGGCACCCTATGTATCGAAAAAGTATCGATTCTTCACGGAATCCGCTCATGCTCGCTTACAGCATGAATATCGGATCGATCTCCGTGATGTACGCAATGCACCCCTACAAAAAAGATCAGAGATGGGATTCAGCTTGTGATATTAGGTAAATGCTATCCTGCTTATCTGTCCCTTGAGCGCCTGGGAACAGCCCTCGCCAGCTGTTATTGTTAACTATAGTGCTGATATCCTTAAAATCATCTATATATAGCTGGCTGTTATTACATAAGTAATCCCAATCAACGCATTTCAATTCTCGTATAACTTAAGAACAACATCAATATTCATGTTTGAATAAGTTTTATAAAACTTATATTACGTAAAACAATAATTTTCTATTGACCTCAGATCTACTCTCTCTTCTCTCTTTTCATCAAATTTCTTTTTTCATATTGACTTGCTTACTAAGTATCTTCTCGCCAAGACAACTTCACATAGGCACATTTACTTTTCGCCATCTCCTGCTTCTTCCTCTCTCAGAGAGATAGAAAAAAAATACTTAAGATGACAACAATTATGTCTAAACACTTTTTGACATTCAATCGGCGGCGACGGCAGCTGTGGCTGAGGCCGAGGCTGAGGCTGCGGCTGCATGCCGATTCGCAGCCTTGTGCTCGTGCTTTTTATAAGCTCTTTAGCTGCACATACACAGGCACACACACACACGCACACACATACTGTCACACAGCCGCAATCTCAGATGGCAGACAAGCAATTTCTTTAGGATTTCATTTATTGACACTTTCACCTCGTCTCGCCAGTGGCTTTGGCCTCGTCTTCGCCTTCGTCTTCGTCTTCGCCCTCGTCCTTGTGCTCAATTCTCGTTTCTCGTCTCTCGTCTCATCGAATTTTAGATGATAAATGTTTACTTTTAGCCTCATGATTAAAATGTGTTTAACTTGTTTGTTCATTGATTGAATATCTTGCACTCTTAGCGCCAGCCTCAGTTTGTTTGTGACCCTCAAGACAAACACAAACCCAACACATAATAGCAAACAATAACAACTCAAACACTTTCTCAGTCAATATTTTACTGAGCGAAATCTTGTTTTCATTTTTTTTTTTTGTTTATGGACTTCGCTTATGCAGTGATGGAGGTTGTGTATTTTATTTCTTTTTCATTGCTGTCATTGTTTGTCAAGCATTAGTTTATTGGCCACACAATTAATAAATATGAGCAAATATGACAGGAAAGTAATAAAAAGTGATTCCAGAGACTTAAAGTTAGGATTAGCACTTTAGGAGAGAGAAGACTGTAACTGTAAATAAAATAATGATAAAATACAATAAAATAAATAAAATTAACAAAATAATACACCATTTATGATTTATCGAAAAATAGAAGAGAATGATATGAGAGGTATAATTTAACATAAAAGGAAAGTCAGTCATTATTATTGACATCTAAGCAAGGTACCACACCTTGCATCTTGTAGATTAATAAGAAAGAGCAAGAGTTACCATTTTCGGAAGCCTCAAAATGTTCCCTTTTCGAGCCATAAGCACAGTTTCCATTGCTGATCTTAGGATAGAACCTGAATCAGAAAATTGATTAACAGCTCGCAATTCAACAGTTTAAGTTATAAATAAATATATTAATTCATTGAAAAGGAATTTTTTAAATTACTAAATCAATTGCTATAATGAAAGTATAGCTTTCTGTATTTCATTTTATTTTCGAAATATGTTTATTTGATGCTTATGTAATTTATACTTTAAGAACAACTTTTCAACTTCCTGTTCTGAATAATCAAAATCATCACTCGATAATTACTCCAAGTAAAGAAAAACAATTAGAAGAAATTAGTTTATTTTTGATACATATTAAACCAACTTTTTTGAGTATGCTATATAAGCAAGTTTAGTTAATCCTTAGCTCGAGATTGCTGTTCATTTGGTTCTTAATTTTTTATAACTTCTAATTGGAGCAATAAGGCTGTTGAGCTAATCAAAGCGAATGTTATGGACATAACTAACATGTGCCTGACACATGGTCCCACAACAACAACAGTTTGTTAGTAAAAAGTTTCATAGAACAAAAAAAGTTGAAGGCCGACATCAAACTTAAAGGTCACAAAATTTAATGGCAATTTCCTCAGCTAGGCGACTTGGGAGCGGCTTATATAAGAATCTTATAATAGTGTGTGTGTGTGTGTGTATTTGTAATCAAATGTAAGATGCCAACACGAGCACACACGCACACACACACACACACACACACACACGCACAGTTGGCTGGGTAGACACGCTCGAGTTGGCCAAATTGAAAGGCAGACAGTCTTAGCCCGCTGCCGCATCGCATTCGCATAAACTTTTATATGATTTGTATCTGCGAGTCCTATCAGGTTATCCATTCATCTCCCTCGCACTCGCTCGCCTGCCGCTTCCCTGTGTGTGCGTATGTTTGTAATAAAATTAATTGCATAACAAATAAAGGCAGACAGGCAAATTAAACGGCGTGTAAACACTTTGAAGCCACCCACATACAAAAAAAAAAAAAAGGAAAAGGAAAGTAAAATAAAATAAAAACAAAATAAACCCAACTGCTGCGCCCGCAAGAACCGCACGAACCGCATGAACTTCTGTTCAATTTTCTAGCTGCAAAGCGTTTGATTTTCATTTTGATGCTGATTGATTAGATGATGAATGTGCTCTAAAACGCACGCAACCTACAGCTGTATATACGTATATATGTGAAGGGCCCACATGTTTAACCTTGGCTTAAATGCCGTACGCCAGGCGTGTCCTACGGGGCGAATGCGTAACGCGGGGCAATTGAATCAACGCTGATTGAGTTGGTTCCGTGCCGTTGTCAGACTCTTTGATTAATTTGAATGGAGTTGCAGTGAAAAATTTATCATATTTAAGCTAAAATTAGCTGGCAAATTGTGCCAATCGATTCCTGGAACGAACAATTTTAGAGGGCAATTGAAATTTCTAGCATTTTCCTCAATACAAAAGCCATCTGCCTCGGCACATGCATGGACAGTATTTAAGGTAAATACATATGCGAATATAATGAAGAACACAATAGCAAATAATAAACAGAAAGGCACGTACTACACAAAATAAGGGCTGGGAAAGCAATTGAAATTATGGCGTGCTATAAAGCAATTCTAGTCTCAGCTTCAGTATCATTTTAAAGCTTTCGAATAATCGGACAGTGGGCAGCGTTGCCCTCCTCTTGTTTTAAAGTTTTTTGAAAATAACAATTGGAAATTGTTTGAATAAACTATTTGACCTTCAATTAGCCTTTAGGTTTATGGAGTGAATGGAAATTAAAAACAGTTTTAAAAATACTTTTTAAAGTTTTATAGATTTTTTTGAAGAAATAGTTGGCATAGTCCTAGTGGGAATGGGATTTTTGCTGTTACGTATTAGAATTTGCAGCTCTCATTACTTTTATCTAATTTGTTAACGGATAGTGGAAAATAAATACTCCAGTATTTGTTTTGATTCCGGGATCAAGTCAAGTAATACATAACTTGACTTTTAATTATGTATTTAGTTTACGATATTAATTGGAAATTGTTTTAACATCATTTTGTCAGTAACCATAGAATTTTATACATTTTTGAATAGTTGCGACGATACCTTTAGTTTTAAATGATGTTGATTCTGTTATTTATTGTTACTTTCTTATTACCTTGAACTAATTTGTTGACATATAGTAGAAGACGAGTACAAAAATATTTATATGGAACAGACTAAGGGCAACAGACTTATTCACTTGAGAAGACAGAGAGCAAATGATGCCATCGAGCGCTCTCTTTGAGTCGAATTCAATGCGAAAATCTTTCACTGTTACGATATATTTAAGGTAATGTTTTAAACATAGGCCCTAAAAAATTTTATAAAGTTTTTGTAATATTTTTGCTACGCTCTCTGTGAACGAAATCCAACACAAACTCTAATATTTAAGACAAAGTTGTTGATTTCCCCGACTAAAAATACATTCATTGGTGGGTCAGTTGCATCAACTGTATACAGTCTTATGGTAACAAATCCCAAATTACAAACGAGTTACTAAAGAGAGATGCATCAACGAATAATATAGCCATAATATCAACTCTTAATGGCAACCGTGTCAAATCGGAATAAATCGATTTTGTAATATACAGAAGCTACTTTCGAGCAGACTAAGTTACTGCAAACGAAAGAGCCCTTCTCTCGTTTAAAATTTTTCTAATCACATTTGTTTCACTCTAAATGCGATTAAGCTTTGAAAAGGGTTACAATTTGCCAGTAATCAAACGTGAAATGTCGATCGTAATCACATGTTTGAAACACACTACTGCTGATTTGAAACATAATCGAGTTATTCAACTTCTGCAGCTTGCGCCCCGCCCCAGTCAGCAGTCAACAGTCGACAGTCCACAGTCTATCCAGAGCAGGGCGTCCAGAGCGGCAACTGTACCTTTTCCTCGAGTGTACTGTACTGTTAGCTCGACTTATTGGCAGCTACGTGAGCTGCCTGGCAAATGCGCAAATTAATTGCACGTCAGACTGGCAGCAGGTGCATGCAGCGCAGCGCCCCTGAAAGCCATATTAAAATGAAATATTATTAACAAACAGAAGAGCACTGAAACTGGAAAAAGGCAGCCCTAAATGGAAAGCAGGTTGCTTTCGGCATGCCTCTGCAGGGTCTATTAGCCGATGGCCTGCTGCAGTGGGGCAAGTGGCATGCACCTTGACTCAGCACTTGCTGCCACACTCATTTCCGCAGCAAACACACAAACTGTCGAATTGCTCTAGCTCTAAACTTGGCAAACAACGGCCACAGAATCAGCAGTCGGCGGTCGGCAGTCAGTTAGTCATTTCTGCGGTCAACCGCTTGCCTCGTTAGTCAACTGAAAGACCCAAAAAACTTCGGCATTTCGCACACTCATACGCACACAGACTCCTACACACATACATGCATATGCAGGCTGAACCACCCGCTCATAAACATCAGCTTACACGCTTTTTGGCCTCTTCCTTGCCAAAAACTCATACGCCCTGTGTGGCAGGCGTCGAGCGTCACAACTCAAATGTCATAATCAGCTGCTGGCACTGGCGGCGCCTTTTTGGCAGTGGGATTAAGCAGCGTAGCCACAAATTGTCGGCGCGAGGTGTGCCAAAGTCACTTAAACGCGCTCCTCAACCAGCCCCTCAGTCTTGTGCATAATATGCACAAAAACTGCTTCATAAGCCGCTTCAAATTTGTTTTACAACTCGGCGGGGCCTTTGGGTTATTCAGCTGCCGTTTGGTATGTGATCCGCTCATATAATATTTATTTAAAACTCAATGGATTTTCTTATTACGCTGAATAATAAAAGTACAAATGGCCTTGTTCGCAATCAACTTAGTCAGCGCTTCTATTGAACTTGATGCCCTTTCGGCAATATCCAGCATCGATTTGCTTTCGCCTCAACTCCATAAAGCACGCTCTTCAAATTTAATCAGGCCTGGGTCAACAACTGAAACTCGTTGCTCCCGCTGTCATAGGGGCTGGCAAACCCTTTAGAGCATTTAACCCTTCTTGCATACCCTGCGTCAACAAAGGGGGTGAAGCGGGTGTATTCGACTGCTGATATGTGATATTATTATTACTAGAATTACTTAATTTAAAGCAATTAAAATTTTGGCTCGCGTATAGATAACATAAATATGTCTTTAGTTTGTTGTATGTATACTTTAAATAATAGACAGATACAGGGTATATCGAGGTCATAGCTGATATCAGTTTTTCAAAGTTGGGTATACAATACAGCTGAAAACTTGGGGATCTACTTTAAAAATTTAAGGTAGTTTCTTTCCGCAGATCATATATTTAGTCTGTTACAGGCTATACTGTAGTCAAAAGATATGCAAAAATAAAATTGTAAAAGGGTTGAGTCTAATCGGCTATCGTAATCATATGTATAACATATTCTTTCCGCATGTTTTTTATAAAGTAGAATATTCCCCTATACTAAAGAGGGTATTTAAAAGACGTGTATGCTCATAGTTTCGAAACAGAAAAATTACATAAAAGCGCCTCAGCAAAAAGTCCCAAACAAGTTTTTTTTTTCTGTTACAGGGTGTTTGCTTGTGTCATACGTCCACAGCTAAGCACTCTGTGTTTTTTGTTTGCTCGCCGACAACAACAGCAGCAGAAGCAACAACAAGAACAGTCTACCCTTTTCATGTTTTCCACTGATTTGCTACTTTGTCCTTTTAATTATGAAGCCGCACAAAAGTTGCCCGGCTCGTCCTTTTTTGTTGTCCTTTCGCACACAGTAGAGTCCTCTTCCAGCATTGCTATTCGCATTTCCTTGTCTTGTGCGCCCCCTCCTGCTGCTGCTGTTCCGACAAATAGTTCATAAATATTAACAAATTTGCTGCCCTTTATGCATAATTGAGTGACTGACTGTCAGCTTGAGCTGCTCAGCAGAGCAGGACTCGAGTCCTCCATGCCTTTGTTTTTCTTGTCATGATGCTCTCGCTCAATTTGCTGACTAGTTGATGGGCCTTTCAGATTGCTTCTCCTACGTGGCGGCCGATCAGTGCGATGCGATTAACGGCACCTACTATCTCCGCCAGTGCTACAATTCCACCTACGCAGAGGCGAACAACATAACGGGCCTGGCCCTGCACGCCCTGAAGCGTCCTCCGGCCGAGGAGTACTTCAAGTGAGTGAACATCCCCACATCAACAGCAGCTGAGTCCACAGTCTTAAATACAGATTACTCTTCTCTACTGTGCTCTTCTCTTTTCAGCAACTTTGTGCTGGGCCTGTCGGCGGGCATCGAGGAGACGGGCAGCATTAAAGTCTCTCTGGCCGCCTGCCTGCTCATCGCCTGGGCCATCGTCTTTCTGTGCCTGTGCAAGGGTGTCCAGTCCTCCGGCAAGGTCGTCTACTTCACAGCGCTCTTTCCGTATGTGGTTCTGGTCATACTCTTCTTTCGCGGCGTTACCCTGCCGGGCGCCAGTACGGGCATATTGTTTTATCTAACGCCCGATTGGAAGCAGCTGGCCAACGCTCAAGTGAATCATCCTATCCAAACAAAGTCTTTATTATGATACTAAATTGTACTCTTTCTTTGCAGGTCTGGGGCGATGCCGCCGTGCAGATATTCTTTGCCTTGAGCCCTGCATGGGGTGGCCTCATCACCCTCTCCTCATACAACAAATTCTCCAACAACTGCTATAAGTATGTCTCACATAGTCATTTACGATCTATCTTAATAATGCTTCTGCATATAAATATCTTAATAAAATAACCACAATATCTACGCATGGAAATTAATGTTAATAAGTAGCTTACTGAATTTCTAATCATAGGTTTAAACAAGTAGCTGATATGGAAAAGATTAAAAAAAATATATACTTCAAGACTTTTTTCTAATTTGAAAATGGGGAGTCTATCAGCAATGTAGCGGAAAGAGTACATGTGATGCGTGGTTCTTATCAAGGGCTTAAATAAGTAGCTGACATGGTAAAAGTTTCAACAAAATTCAATATACTTTAAGAATTTTTTAAATTTGAAAATGGGAATTCTAACAGCGAAGGAACGGCAAGAGTTTTAAGACAGGTTCTATTCTGTCCGTCTGTCAACTAGTCAAGTATCTAAAAGATTATACTTTATATATTATTATTAGAGTCTAAGCAACATAAATGAGTGAAAAGTTAGGGGAATATGTGTAGGAAAGCTACAAATTTTTGTATATTGAACTGATTATTCACTTTCAAGGAAAGTTTCGAAAAGATTTAAAAATGAATATTGACTTTCAAGGAAAGTTTCGAAAAGATATTTACATGATTATTCACTTTCAAAAACTAAGCTCAATCTGTAAAAAAAATATTTTCGAAATATTCTAATTAGCATAAGGTGAGTGGACGTTAGGTGAACGTAATTGAATTTTTTGTTTGTGTTCACTTTCAAATAATATCAATAACATATCAGTAACATCAAATATCAATAAATTTCCTTATCTTATCTCATTCAGGGATGCTCTCATCGTTGCCTTCTGCAACATAGCAACCTCATTCTTTGCGGGTCTGGTCATATTTTCAATAATTGGATTCCTCGCGCACGAGCTGGACGTGGAGGTGAAGAAGGTTGTGGATCAGGGCGCTGGCTTGGCATTCATCGTATACCCGGAGGTGGTGACACGCCTGCCCATCTCACCTGTTTGGTCCGTGCTGTTCTTTGTCATGCTGCTTACCCTCGGCCTGGACTCGCAGTTCGCGTTGATGGAAACCGTAACTACTGCCATTTTGGACAAGTTTCCAAATCTGCGACAATACAAAACTTGGGTTGTGCTCTTTGTGGCCATCTTTGGTTACACGGGAGGACTCGGCTTTACCACCAATGTGAGCATGGCTTCTATATCGCCAGTGATAACGATAAGCTTTAACGTAACTTTCCTTAGAGCGGGATGTACTGGCTGCAGCTGATGGACAAATACGCCGCCAACTGGTCCGTGCTGCTCATAGCCATATTGGAGTGTCTGCTGATTGCCTGGATCTACGGCTCACAGCGTTTCCTCAATGACATCCAGGGCATGATTGGCAAGCGTTCGCGCCTCTGGAACTTTTTCTGGGGCTTTATGTGGCGCTACATAACGCCAGCAACGCTATTGGTAAGCTAACTTATCCAATGCTGATGTCCTCCATTGATCCTTCAATTACTTCCATTCTGATTGGATTATTGATTACTTTTATTTATTTTCTATCTTTTGATACTTCTGTGATGACTTCAGTTTTCTATATCCTAATTACATAGTTTTTAATGTTTCATATCATTTTAACCTCTCTACTCATTCTCTGCAGTTCATATTATTCTTCAACTGGGTAGAGTACAAGCCCGCTCAATATGGCCATTACATATACCCTCTGTGGGCAGACATTGTGGGCTGGATCGTAGGCCTATTGCCGGTGCTAATCATAATTGCTGTGGGCGTGCAGCAGGTCTGCAAGGCGCCAAGCCACCTTGGCTTCAAGGAGCGACTCAAGCATCTGTTGAAGCCCACCGCCGAATGGGGACCTGCCGGCAGGCCCTGCGTCAATTTGCATGCCGAGCGCTATCAGAGCCAGAACTACGATGGTGTGACCAACACGCAAATACTGATAAGTGGAGCAGCAGCCGATGTGATGCCCTACGAGGATGCTGGCAATGGCAACGACAACGGCAATGAGAACGGCAATGGCCACGGCCATGGCAACGGCAACGGCAACAGCAACGGCTATCGGGATGAGGTATTGCAACTCTGAGAGCGGGTTAACGCATCCTCGTCAGCGATGGCCGCCAGCGATGACGTTGATGTGTTGCCTATGACGGTGGGTAAGCTGCCCGGGCCGAGCATATTGAAGACATCGGCCAGGCACAGCAGCAACAGCAGTCAGCAACAAGCTCAAGCGGAGAATGGACGTAACAAATCCATGCCGACGGCGAATCCCAGCCGGCAGCCACTCATCAATGCGGACAGTGATGTCAAGAAAACACCAGCAACAGCCACAGCAACAGCAACAGTTGCAGCTACCACCAAAGTGTTGTCGACAGGCACCATGAGCAGCGGGCGTGAATGCAACACCATGTCTACGTTTGCTGCGGTTGGAGCAGGATCTTCAGTGGAAACTGTGCCTGAAGACACAGCCAAGCCGAAGACAACAACAACAGCTGCCACCTCTGGCCCCAGCACACAGGCCAAGGCAGCAACCACTAGCAATATTGCGCGATTGCCAGCTGGCACGAAGCCAAATGTAGCTCTGACTACTTTTATGCCAGCCACAAAGCCAGCAGCAACAGCTGTTGCTAACGGCATTTCCAGCAAGGCTGCTGTAACAGATGCAAATGCCAGCACAACAACAACTATTGACCAGGTTGGTGCACCAGCAGCAGTTGCTGCAAATCAAAAGCCCCAAATAATAAACACAATAAGCGTGTCAACAATGCTGAAGCCGAGCGTGACTGTCGTCAATAAAACGTCGAAGACAACACCAACAGTTGCTGCGTTGACGGCTTCTACATCAATTGTAGCCACCGAAAAGTCAACAAAGATTATTACAACAATAGCTAAACCAACTGCAAGTGTTGCTGCCAAACCGGCGACAACTGTTGCTGCGATCACAGCAATAACTGTCAGTGTTACTGCCAAGCCTCAAGCAATGACATCAGCACCTGTCTTAGCAACAAGTGTCGATAGCAAAGCATCAAAGCCAGCAGCAGCAACAACAGCAACTGTTGCAAGTAATGTGCCGAAGTCAGCAGCAACAATAGGAGTGACATCGGCAACTGTTGCTAGTAACGTAACAAAGACATCAGCAACAACAGCAACTGTTGCAAGTAATGTGCCGAAGACCGCAGCAGCAACAACCACAATAACATCGGCAACTGTTGCAAGTAAGATGACTAAAACACAAACACCAATATCAACAAATGTTGCCAGTAACATAAGTCAAACACCAACAGCAACTGTTGCTAGTAATGTGACTAAGACAGCAGCAGCAACAACAGCAGTAACATCGGCGACTATTGTTAGTGACATGACTAAAACATCAGCAACAACAGCAACTGTTGACAGTTTTGTGCCAAAGACAGCAACATCAATAGGAGTGACAATGGCAACTGTTGCTAGTAATATGACTAGAACACAAACACAAACACCAACAGCAACTGTTGCGACCAATATGCCAAAGACAGCAGCAGTAACAACAGTGACATCGGAAAGTATTGTAACTAAAATATTAACACCAGCAGCAACTGCTGCCAGCAATGTGCTAAAGACAGCAGCACCAGAACTTAAAACTGTAACGGTAGCTACCACATCTGTGACCAGCAACACAGCAGCTAAGGCAGCTTTCTCAACAGCAACTGTTGCTAATACAACCCCTGCAACTAAAAACCCAGCAACTGCAGCAGCAACTATCAATACGACAGCAACAGCAACTGAAAAAGTTGCTACTACAAAGCCAGCTGTAATTGTTGCTCAAACAGCAACAGCGGTAATAGCAACAGCTGCATCTGTAGGCACACCAGCAACAGTAAAACCACCAACAACAGCAGCTACATCTAATAGCACAGCAACATCAGACACAAAGAAAGTAACAGCAGCAGCAGCATCAAAGTCCGCAACAACAACATCCGTACCAAAACCGACATCACCTGTCAAAAACTCCAAAACTTTTCCAATAACAGCAAACACCACAGCAAAATCGCCTACTAAAAAGAACACAACATCTCCGTCAACAGTATCGACGGCAACTCCGAAGTCCATAGCAACATCCCCCACTAAAAAGGCAGCAACATTCCCAACGTCAGCAACACCAAAACCTGGAACAGCAACAACAAAGCCCACAGCCACATCGCCAACTAAGAAGGTCACCACATTCTCAGCAACAGCCACATCGCCCACAAAAAAGTCCACAGCATTCGCAGCAACATCAATCGCTGGAAAATCCCAAGCAACCAAACAAGCAACAACACCCATCAGCAGCAGCAGCAGCAGCATGTCCCCAAAACTAAGCAAACCCACGGCAACCACAAGTTCGGCAAAGACAGCATCAAATACTTCAGCAACAGCGAGCAAAACGAAAGCAACTGCAACACCCAAGAAATAAAATGAAGCTCAACTCGAAACCTGATATAAACCGTAGTTCCAATATCGAACACTATTTTTCTAAGTACCTATATAGTCTAATGTAACGGAACTCGAGCTAAGCAAAGCATTGTTTTTAAGCCTACATATTTATATGTGTGTTATATATAGATATTTATATAAATGTTATATATATAGATACATATTTATATAAATGTTATATGCCTGTGTGTTTATATAGACGTAGATTTTATAAATATTTATTTGGATTACATTTACTTTGGCACCGAACAGCGATAGAATTTTTGTGGAAATTGCGACACTTTCAACAGTTTTAAATAGTTTCCAAGACTCTACGAACATTTGCCAAAAAATTGAAATAGTTTGAAATGAACAGACTTCAAATAAATCGAGAATGAATAACAAATTTCGGAGTACCGAAAATTAAACACCCTTGTAGTATGTTATGGATTTATGTATATCTAAATAGCGAGATTTAGAGCTGAAGATAATTACGTAAAAACAGTTGAATTACATTTATAGTACACTTTAAAATTTATTTATATTAGATTAGACTTAATCATCGTTTTATATAGCAATCAATGCGACTTATCTAAATCAAACTTGATCGATAATTATATTGGTATGTGTAGGTGTCGAAACCCAAGTCTCTAATATTGGAGGTACTCAAGTTCCGCTAAAATATCTAAATCCAAATATCGATTATTATCGATAACAAGACGCATTCTCTTCAGGTATGAGACAAAATTATAAACGATAACTATTCAGCTCGTCGTTCTGATCAAAAATATAAACTAAATGGAGTCTGCCACGCCTCCTTCTGCTTACACGCATTTTCACAAAAACAACCTCGAATTCCCATTTAGAATGGATTCAGGGTAATTACTAAAACCAGATTAGGGATGCAGATTAAACTACATGAATTCTTTACGTTCCTGGAAAAAATCAATTTAAGAGAGTATATAAATTATACTTTAGAGAATTCATATGTTTCTATTTAAGTATTTTATTTTTATTTTTCAGTTAAATATGACACTTATGTTTATTAAAAACTTTCTTTGCCATCCACTGCAAGGGTATTTAAAAAACACATATTCTGAATGTATCCTAGCTGTAACACGAACTATATACTATATTCATGACTCGTATACCTGACATGCATACACACCAACTAACTATGTTGCAATAGTTCCTTGACAACAGATTTATGCGCTCTCTGTTCACCCAAGTATTATGTTGAAAGACTCATTGCAATTACCAAAAAGTTAACGTAGTTTTTAGTAAATCACAGAAGGGTTTGTTTGATTGAGGTGCGAAAGAAAAGGTGTCTATATATATATATAACCCGATTATATTTAACTATATTCTGTACCTATTGATTATGTTAGGAGACATTAGAAACATAACCAAATCGAGAGCAATGTGCAAATGCAATGGAAAAAAGATAAATTTATATACATATATACAATATACCCTATATACTTATACATAATTATATTGAAATAACTACGTATACACAAATAATATTTATTTTGACTGCAAATGTTCTTTATAATATATTTTAAAACATTTTTAATGAATTTTATAAAGCTCGGGCAGTGACGAAGACAAGAGTTGGACTTGAAGGATATTTTATTTTTTGTTATTTATTTTTAGTTGGACTTTTATGCATGCTAGTTGATATTTATATGTATGTATATGTAGATTTATTGAAACAGTACACAGTTTAATGTAAAACTCTATTCTGATAGGCCTAAATAAATGAGAGACTCATGTACCTAATGAAATTAAGATACGAGTGGATTTTTCAAGATACATAAACCTATGGATCTTGCGGCAACAGCAACCTAGAAACCAAAACTAGCTCTAAGCACGTATTTAGAAATGTTTTATGTGTGTGTATGAGTGTGCAGTACTTAGACGAACACTCGCCAAGTAACTAAGTAAAAACCTAAAAACAAATAACAATAATTAAATTAATGAAAAATAATAAAACTTATTTATATGGCGATAATTGTGTATTGTTGTTGAAATCTACTATTTATAAAATATATATACATGTTATTAGATGGAGAAAAAAAATCAAAAGCTGTGTGTTGCCTACAAAAAACAAAAAAACAAAAAAAAACGAATAAAAACAAAAACAATAGTAGAGTAAAGATTGTATTAAAATATACCTATAACATTTGTATGTGTTTGTACTTCTAGCTAGTGCAAAAATAAATAAAAAAAGAGTAAAAAAAAAAAATATCCAAAGTATATTATATGATCTATGCAGAATCAAAAAAATATTTTAAATGTTTACACGAACAATTTGTAATTTAATTTTGTTAAATTTGTATGTTAAGTTTCCAAATAGATTCAAAACTGTAATCCCGAAATTTGTGATAATTTTTTAAACTATGTTACATTTTTGAGCATTATGTATTGTCCACATATAGGAATAGAACTTAGTTATATACATATAGTCAATGAGCATGTAAGGATATTAACAAAACAGGAATTTTATTCAATTGTTGTTCTTGAGTTGTTGTTGTTTTTAGCGCAGTAGCTGTGACATAATATTACGAATCAAAGTACCTAGAATAAATATACAGAATATGTGTGTTATATAAATATATATATTTATGATAGCCCCACTGTTAATGGATTAATCCATTGTCGCATGTTGTTTGTTTATGTGAATGTGTCTGTACCTGTAAAAACTATTGGACAAAAATATATAGTAAAGAAATTATCAACAATAATCTAAATATGGAAATGTTAAATGGCTGTTAAACACTTAAAATATGTATATGATCGAACCGCAATTGAAAAACTCATATATATTAGTGTACATACATAAATGAGCTAAATATTTTAAGATAAGCAAATCGAAAGCAATTTGCTCAAATCAAAATTTTTGTTTACTCGTACCTAAATAAAAAATATCTAGCAAAAGCTGTCAATTCCGGCAAAATGAATGTTAAGCGTATGCTCACATAGCAGATAAGAGAGTTTACTTTAAAAATACAAACCATGTAACCAAAACAAAATTATAATAATAAAACTAAATAAAACACATTTCGAAAACACAGGAGCTTCAAATTTTGTACGAAACTTCGAGCTACGAGATGAATAAATAAATCAAAATAGTTGAGGAATAAATACAAAATTCATATCGATACATTAAGCCTATAAAAACCCAAAATAGCTATACGATGGAATCTGTAATCTGTATTCTGTAATCTTGAAAAAATTAACTCCACCCACCTTTTTAATACGCTCGATGTACAATAAAGAAACTCATTGAAATGCAACTCTATAACTAAAGGCAATTTAATGAAGCTCAACAAATGATAATTGTATGCACTAACATAAAGCAGCATATATAGGTATATATATACACATATGTATATGCCAAAAGTAAAATTGATGTATTAACTATTAAATAAGTGAAACTTAAACAGATTGCAATTGATTTAAGTTCTTTTATGCAGCGGTCGGCTTTGATCGACTAAATAATGTCCCATGCCTAAATAGCATCAAAGCGTTGAAGTTACCCAAATATCTTTAATTTCTTTCTACTGCAGGCTTAGTCATGGGGCACACTAAAAAGTAGTCTAAAACAATGTTCACAACTTCAAATGTTGCTAATAACTGTACAATTATTTTGTATGTACTGTTATAAATGTATAATACTTGAGAGCTCTTCTCATTGTCCGCTCAATATGTACATATTTGATAAGTCAAATAACCCACGAAATAATTGTTATATATATAAATAAATATAAATTATATATTTATATATATATACATAAGTTTCAGGCCAGCATTGAGCAAATAATTCTTTTAAAAATACTTTGCTGTTCTTGTAAGGCCGATTAAGCACTTTGAAATGTATTTTATGAATGTAAAATTGAACGAACGATTGAAAATTCCAAGGCGGCCAACAAAACCAAATGTACTAAATATATGTTACTATATTATAAGAAATATTATTGTATTATTAGATAATTTATGAATAAATATTTATGGGTTTTAACAAAACAAAGTCAGCAACTAAAAGGGACTTTAAAAAAATTGTATTTGTGGAGGGAAACAAGGATGATAGTTTTCCCACGGATTTGATAACCGTTATGGGCACCGAAGGCGTAATTCCCACCAAATTTAATCTGCCTACTCTGACATAAACGGCATTAATTATAGTCAAATTAATCCGGCCAAAGAGAGCGGCTCTATTATAAATAATTTCACAGACGGCGAATACTCAGAAAAATGAATTATCTCGAGTGGTGTTTGAACTCGCGATCGTTCAAGCGCGCGTACAAGTGAACGGCACGTTAACGAGCAACGCCACAAACGAATCTCAATTTTTGATGTCTAAATTTAGTTTTGTTCCAGATCAACATTGAACACATTTACACGCATATTTTGCACTGCTTAAAACAATTCTTAAAGTACTGCTTGATATTTACAATATTTGAACTGCTTAGGCGCCGCTTTCTCCAATTTGCACTGCTTTGAGATGCGCTTTAAATTTGATTTCATGGCAACTTACAAAATATTAAATTGCGTAGAATTTCAATTGTATGACGACTTTTAAAAACGATTGTTGCATACAATATGTGGATAATAACTACTCTACCACCAAATGGCCTCGAAGACACTCCAACTCCTACTGTGCGCAGCGTTTCCACTGATTGTGGCTGTGGCCAAGAAAATGCTTTCCAACTACAAATGGTGCACATCCGCCTTGGCTGGGAAGTGCACAAACTGAACACAAATTCAATTATATGTATTTTAGAGTGAAATAAAACGTGTTAAAACATAGTAGCATACGCTTTCGATTTTAAGAGCTAAGGAAGCACTTTAAATATAGTTAGAGTCTCAAAATAACTCAAGCAAAATGCAGGGTTCCGAAGCTCAGGTATTTTGTTTTTTCATTTATATAGATTCGATTTTTCCACTTTATTAGCTAATAATTTGCATCAGCCAAAACGCACTCAAAGCTACGTGAATGAAGCCTATCGCTTGGTGCTGGAGAAACCAGGCGTGGAGGAGGTGCTCATCATGAATCATTCGGGAGTGCCAGTAAAAACCTCAATGTCTCGCCAGGATGCACTGCAGCATGCCTGCCTCTATGACAACCTACGCGAGAAGACCCAAGCCTTTCTCCAAAAGCTGGATCCGCCACAATCTCTGACCATGTTACGTGTGCGCACCAAGTTGCATGAGGTCCTCATCACACCTGATGCCAAGATTACCGTCTTGGTTGTGCAAAATGCAAAGGACGAACACATGAAGACCTTAGACCCCTAAACTAGAGGCGTATCGTTCCCACATCGCTTTCCCTCCTTGCCGTGTGCATGATTAACCCAATAAATTGAGAGTTGTCTCCGCCAGACTATATTACATATGCAGAAACATATTACTCCAGCCACAACTGTTTGATTATCGCTGGGCCCGTCTTGCAACGTGGACACCTGCACTTGCACACAGGCCAGGCATGCACACTTCCACACAATAATGCAACTCTCCCAGTACTTTACTAAAGCTTAAGCTGTCGACTTGGCAACAGTTGTGCGATTGGCAGTGATAATGAATATTCAATCAAGTGTGCGGCTCGCTCTGTCGTTGATCCTTTGCTCAGGCTCGCATCCTGCCCGTTGTGACATTGCAAGTGAGGGCCACTTCTCCCAAACGCTGGTCAAGTCCACGCTGGATTTATATTCAATACCGAACAGCAGCAGCAGGCACAGTGAAACAACCGTAGCTCCTGGTGATAGCAAAGATGATTTCGAGGCAGCGCCCATTGTGCCCACACACATATATCCTTACTTACTGCTGTCGCTGTGGGTAACCTGCATAAGTAGGGCAAAGTGGGCGATCCGACAGCATAGAAACTGACACCATTGATTCGCTTCTCCTTGCAGCCTGCATCGTCTGTTGCTGCCTGTACTGCAAGTGCCAGCACGCGGACAGTATGACAACGTACAACTCGAACAGCTTCGAGCTGCGGGAGGTGCACGTCCGCGATCATCCTCTGCCGCATGTGAAGGGCTGCGTTTGCCTGGGCTGTCTGCAGCGACAGCTGGCCAAGGAGCAGCCGCAGCGCGAACACTAAACACAGTTGGCCAAGTATCAAACATAAAAGTGTATTTTCAGGATTTAGTTTTTTATAAAACAAAAAAACTTACTGCTATTTAAACATAATTAAATTCGTCTTTGTCTTCAGGAATATTGGTCTGACTTCAAGTATTCGCATTCTTTGGATAGTTGCGCTCTGAAAGAGTTCAATAATAGTAATACCTCGTCTAATTGCTAAACAAATGCTGAGCATGTTTTGCGTCTATTTGATCTGCAGCTTGGACAGCGTAAGCTGGTCTACATCCAGCGGAGAGAGACTTAGTTTCATATTGAACTGCACGGCCAACAGACGCAGCGCGTCGAACTCCTTGTCCGTGTACATTTTGCGACTCATATTGAGCGACTGCAAGGGGGAGTTCTTAAACTCCTCCAGCTGCGATTCGAAATCGCGTTTGAGCTGTTGATTTGAAAACCTTTCTTCAGGCTTCTTATCCGGCTGCTCTTTTCCGGCAAGCGCGCGTGACCAAATTTCACGCATGGACTTATTATATTTGCTCACACGCTGCTCCACTTTGATGATCTCGTCGTTAATCTCCCTATTGTTCGGCTGCTTGGCCTGCGCCTGCACAAAGCATCTGCGCGCCTGCTCGTAATCTCCCAGAGCGGCTAGGGCGCGTCCTTCCTGGAACAGAGCCTTACAGGAGGGCTGATTGCGGGTCAGCAGCCGTAGAGCTTTCATGGCAACGCATACGCATGCTGGCTTGTTGAGCTTGTTGTGGCACACCATGAGGTTAGTGTAGAGCGTAACGAGCAGTTCCCGCTGCTTGACCTCATCCTCTTCATCTGCCAAGCGGCAGTAGTTGAGCGAAGCAATGGCCCGCTCAAAAGCCGCCACTGCACTGCGATAGGAGCCACGCTTCACACAATCCTTGCCATGTAAGTGCATATCCTGGGCCTTGGGAAACACCACCGCGAACTTGTTGCGATCCTCGGGTGCAATCTGCGCCAGTGAATGCTCGTCGCCAATCAATGTGAATTCGATTATTTCAATTTTAAACAAACCATCGGCACATGGCTTTATGCGTGGCGGGCATCCCAATTCGTGGAACAGCATTTTGTATGATATGATAAATTCTGATTGCTCGTAGACGCGCATGGTGCGTACTGCAGCCTCGAGGCCCTCTAAGACCATATGCTGGCCCGTTTCGAACTCGAATTTGGTCCCGCGCAGCATAGACGAATCAAATGGAGCGGTCTGGCCCTCCCAGTAGGCGGTGTAACGGAGTGCCACGCGAGCCTTGTCCGGAACGAGGCCCTGTTCCTTGACACCAGCTCGCGTAATCCGCTTGTAAATGTGCTCATTCACAGGCGTCATCAGCTGACGCAGCTCCTCAAAAGAACGCGTCCAGGGCGAGACGAGCGCCTCGTGATCAATTTCTTCCCCATCAACATCTTCATCACCGTTCTCATCCACAACAAAGTCATCATAGGCAGTGTTATTGTAGTTGGCCGTATCGACTTCAAATTGAGTGCCATTATTTATCAAATCACTTAAAAGAAAAACAATTTATGTGCATGTTCTAGTCAGCATCGTTACGCTCCTTTTCTTTCAACTTACGCGAATGACAATGGCTCCTTAAGCAATTGAGGGTTTTTATCATAGGTATCCTCCATTGCAGCAAAAAACTTTAAAATCAAATTATAGCTCCAATTTACAACGCTTTAAGCATATAATGCCGATTTTCTACGCAAGACGGAATTCACGGAAATGTTTCAAGCACTCTTTCGATAAATATTTCCGTGATCTGACATCGAATTAAATCAGTGTTGTAAAAGGACGTGCTTGAAGCTGCGTACGCAGCTCTTGCAAGCGTCAACATACATAGTTGAAAAGGCAGGAATTCGGATGCCCGGACACTGATAATTAAGAATATACACTATAATATTTATTCAAACATTTCTCAGAAAATGAACACTTGTAACGCGCAAATACCAGCTTATACAAATATCTTTTTTGGTGCACTCAATATAATACAAAATAACAAACAAAAATAATAAACAAGGAATGCTTAATGATGGCGACAAAACCGAAGATTAGCTTTAGTGTTTTTCATATGATTAATTTGCACTCTAATTTATGAGCTAATCTAAAATATAATTATATATAAAATCATTTGTGGGGATCAGTTAGACATCGAACTAATATATTCACTTCTTTAGCAGCTTATTCATCTCCTTGTTCTGCTTGGCCACGTTGATGTCCACGCTCTCTATTTTGTAGTTCATAGAGTCCAGCAAACCGTTCTGCGACTCAATTTCCGTGCCCAAATCAGTGGCCAAGAACTTAAGGCGCGACAGATTATCGCACATCTCGTCGAGATTCGATTCCAGCTGCTGCTGAAAGGGATTCGCAGCACGTTGCTGAGCCTGCGCCTGTCGCTGATGAAAGGAACTGCTATCGTCTCGTATACGACTGACTGGATGATTGTCATAGCGCTCCGTTGGCGACATCGGCTGCTTGGGTATTGCCCCACCACCACCACCACCTGTCATCGGGTATACATTGGAGTTGGTCTCCTGTGACATTTGACTGCCAGAAGGTGAGGCAGTGGCCGTTGGAGCATCCCGATTGCCAGACAAATAGTTCTTAAGGCCGCCGAAAACACTTTTCAATCCATTCAAATGGCGCTGACTGAATCGCAGGGTGGAGTTTATTTCATCCAGCTGATTTGAGGTCTTCTCTAGTTGTTCTCGCTGCCTGGCCAGCTCCACAGCTGTGGCTCTACCCACATCCTCCGTTTCGTAGAGTAGACCTGATTACGATAATCTCTAATTTGTACGCCCCATAATAAACATGTGTATTTTCTAGTTGTGAACATACCCAAACTTTTTTGCGTTGAGTCCAGTGTACGCTGCTCTATTTCTCTGCGCTTCTCCGCATAGGCCTGTCTCTGTGCTGCGATTGACGACGATGTTGATATCTCATCATCATCATCGAACGGATTCGTACTGCGCTGTGCCCTGTTTTCTGCACTTGTTCGCGTGTTTCGCAAAAACAAGTCATCGTCTACGTCCGCAAATCTATCTATATCAAAATGATTATTCACTGGCTGTAGATAGTTGTTGGCCATTATTGAAGTGCGTTTGACCAATTTGCACAATTATTAGAACGATTTTTGTATGTTAATTTTGTTGTCGTTGTGTCCAATTAAATATTAATAAGATATTTTTTCTTTGTTGTTATTCGTTTAACTTATCGGATATGCAATCGCTATCTAATGGATATCGATAGTTAGCGTATGATGATCAGAACAGTGCGTTAACAGATTTCTGTTGCTAGCGTAACAGTGGTAACAGTCAATAATGCAAATTATTTGAAGCTTTAATTAACTTGCATGGTCTTAAAGGTAAAAAGATATGTTTTAGTAACTGATGTATGCAATTAAAAATACAATAACCATAATAAGCACTTAACTGTATATATTCAAATTATCGATTGACGATAAATCAACTCTACTGTCAATCTACATATTAACACATCTCTACTGTATCGGACCGGACGTCTCCGCGTCCGCACTTTTTACGTTTGTTTTAAACAAAAAAAAACTTATTCCAAACAAAGGAAATAATTCTGAAAATTTAGAAAAAATATACCGAAATTTATAGCGTTTTATCCAAAATATACACTAAAGACTTTGCTAAAATGCATTGTACCTTAAAGTTTTTGGCCGCGTCATGTGTCATCGTCACGCTGCTCGCTGCACAAAACGCTGCTGGTGACCGTTCTTCGACGGCGACCAAACGAGTGTCGCAGGCAAATGGCAACTTAATCGAGTTGGACGAGGATAATTGGCATTTGATGTTAAATGGCGAATGGATGATTGAATTGTGAGTAAATCGAACAATAGAAATAAGCGACAAAATCAACGCAGACGCAGTTTGTGTGGGGTGTTGCCGGTAAGCAGACACTACAACACCAAGAGCAGAGCAACAACAACAACAACAACAACAACGACAACGGTAAAGCTGGCGTTGGAGCTGGTTCTGGTTCTGTGGAATGTTGCATTCCGCTTAGAGATGTGCGTTGCGCGTTGTGCGTTGCTGATTGGCTACGTCATTTGCAGCCTGCCTGAGTCATGACCCGGCAGTTGCGTATTTACAGCTGTTTTGGCCAAAATAAGAAAAAATAAGTAAATAAAAGTCTTAAGCTAATATTGAAGCAACATAACCAAAAATAGTCAACGTGTGCTAAGGAAATGGAAAGATGTAAAACCAAACGTGTATGTACTGCTTGACGCCTGTATGGCCGGAGAAAGAGTATACTTAAGTCGAAGGCATTCGATTGTACATATATAATCTCTTCTAAAACATTACATTATATTTATCAAACAATATCATCATGCATATCAATATATATTTAGGTATTTATATTAATTGAACTCCTCTTTCCGCAGCTTTGCTCCTTGGTGCCCAGCCTGCAAGAATCTGGCGCCTGTTTGGGAACGCTATGCCAGCACAGCTAAGGATGTTAATGTCCATGTGGCCAAGATCGATGTGACCACATCGCCATCACTTAGCGGACGCTTCTTTGTCACCGCCTTACCCACTATATATCAGTAAGATTACAGTTAATGTAGACACAATATTTAATTTTAATGATATTTTTGCATATAACGCAGCGTGAAGGATGGCGAATTTCGTCAATACCGTGGCGCTCGGGATGCCGATGCTTTGTTGTACTTCTTGAAAAAGAAGTCGTGGCAGAGCATTGAGCCGCTGTCTTCGTGGAAAAAGCCCGACACCATTCACATGTCCCTGCTATCCTACTTCTTTAAGCTGTCGCACACACTGAAGGTACATAACCCATGCAATCGCTTGTTTACGTCTGCTTCGGTTTGATTATGTCGTAGCTAGTTCAATGGACGCATGCGGAAGCTTATCTCGCGAGATTGGGCCAAGAGGTTAAATTGCATATTGTCTATCTCCCATTCACTGGACAGTGGTGCGAAGCTTATTTGCTTGGCTTTAAATTAGATTCGGCTTAATTAGATATACCAAATCGGGCTCAATCAATGCTTTTAAGATTCCGCACATTCACGAACTTTTGCATAACGAATATGTTGTACGTTGTATATACTAATAGCACACCCAAACACTCTTTAAGGATTTCAACGCGCGTCTGCAGGAGGAATACGGATTGCCCACGTGGGGCTCCTATGCACTGTTTGCCATCGCCACAATTTTTGTGGGAGCTGCCCTGGGGCTGATGCTCGTGTGCATTGTGGACTTTGTTTATCCGCCAAAGAAAGCCCAGCGTCAAAGCTTCTCCGAGTCACAGGAGCATCTGGCCGAAGGCGTTGAGGACTTAGCCACCGAGGAAATCGAAGACGATGATGAGGAAGCCGTCGAGGATGAAGACCGCAACAGCGAAGATGAAGATGAGGAGGAAGAAGAGGGTGATGGTGCCGATGTGGAGGCGGAGCAAAAGAAGGACAACAATGGTGACAATGAGAACAACAAGAAGACAGAAAACAAAGCAGAGAAATCAGAAACGACAAACAAATCGGCCGGCGATGAGGCGCCCGAGATCACAGATAAACCTAGTACAGAGCAGGTGCGCAAGCGCAAGCCCCGCAAGGCGGATTAAAGTGTCTTCGAGGTATGCTGAGCGACGCGTAGGGTGGCAACAAAAAAGACTAACATAACATTACAAGAGAAACAATCGAAACATTTAAACATTGTAACAATAAAGCACGTTCTGCGACTTGTTGCTAATTGTAATTACGAACCCGTTTTGAATTGTTCAAATTCGCGCACAATACACGATGCAACTTTGTCTCATTTGAAAATGTATTCCAATTGAAGTTGCGGCAGCAAATATTCGAGTACATACAACCGCATCCTAGCACCAACATGTATTTCATAATTATAAAGGAGTAACAATAATTAATTAATTAGTCATTTTATTTAACGAACGTTTTCATTATTCATTGAGTTCTGGTTCGCTTTTAATCAATGTGTTCACATTTATCTACCAGGAAAGAGCATATTGTCTCAATCTGTTTTAGTTTCCTGAATAAACTGCAAACTGTATTAAATTTGTGTATTACAATTGATATTTATGTCTTTCGTCAATAAGCGAATGCAAATATTGCATTTAAAATCTCTTGATGCATAAAAGCGACCAAATACCATTTGAGCTGAAAATAAATTAAAAATAAAAGAAAATGCAACGAGACAGTTAAAAATATTAAGAATCCAATTCATTGAGAAACAAGTAATAATAAAACCATTCAATGTGTATTTTACTAAAGTGTAATTCTATGTAAAACAATCACCATTAAAACACTTTAAACAAAATGATATATACATACATGTAGTACGTGAATTTTGGTAACTATATATATAGATATATGTACGAAAATGTATCGGATATAAAACACGATCGCAATTTACGATTAAAATATGCTTCTTTTTGATTATAAAAGTAAAGTAACATCTTTATTTGGTTTGTGGAACCTGAGATAACATTCTACGTTTCATTGGTGGCAGCCATCCCTTCATCCGATGCTCATCCGCCAATGTGCTATCGAGATCCAGGCAGGACATACGCGCCAAGCTCTCTTTGTACCCGAGCAAGTGGCTCGCATCCAGGTCGGAGGCGTCGCCCTGTGCTTGATTGCCCATGTAGAAGGCCCGCTGGCACTTGCGTGCGAAATCCTTTTCCAGAGTCTTGTCGACGCGCAGATAACGGTGGCAATTGTCCGCCACAGATGACGAACGCTTCCGTATCTGGATCTCGCGCGGCTGCACAAATGGCGACAGCGGGGTATCCTGCAGCTGAGCGGTCACAGCGCGTGTGTAGAAACCATACCTGTTCATGGTATCCGATCTAAAATTTTGACAATAGTTTTTTGGTTTTTGTTTTTCGTTTTTCTTTACACATTTATTTTCGAATAGAAGTCGAGACTTATCTGGCTAGGCGGGGGATATAAATAAAACAGACGGAGTTTTCATTCGTAATTTTGATGTATTTGTTTGTAATTTACAAGTTTGATCTAACTTAAATGTCGAGAGCGAAACTAAACCAAAGATTTACATGTTTTATACATTTATTTTCATTTTATTAAATAGCTTTATTAGTGTAAGAAAAAATCCCTGCAATTTCGTTATGTTTAAAACTACAATGACAATATATATATGTGAGTGTGTGTGGGTGTGTTTGCCGAATTCGTTCTTTTTTCGAAGTTCATGATGACTGATGCCGAAGTAATAACTATTGTTTACACATTGTTATTGTTATTGTTATTGTTACAGTTACTATTACTGTTACTGTTACTGTTACTGGTATAAAAAAGGTATAAAAGTCGTACATATATTTATGTATGTATTTGTTTCATTTGCGCCTGCACTTAAACATAAACGTGTTTAATCTGCCTGCTTTGTTGTTGCTTAGTTTTCTGTTTATTTTCTTCACTTGGCACTTGTGATCAATGAATTAACTGTTGCTGGTTGGTTAAATATAACGGTTTGATTGTTAAACAAATAACAGATTCAACAAATGGCTATGGCTATTGTAGATGCGATGCGAGTTAACGGTAGGGACTTTGAGGGGTTTGTAGGTACTTGGTGTGTGTGTGTGTATAAATTAATTTCTATATATAAAATATATATTTGATATATATTTGTTTGGTTGTAAAAATTGTACTATTGCAGCGTATGGAGGAAGTTTGTGGGGAAAGGATTCTCGGGGTAGGGAATATTTTGTATGTATGTGTTCATGTTTTCAAATACTTTAAGTAATTGTGTGTCTGTGTGTATGTGAGATTAATTTTGGATTTGCAGTTAATTCGTATGTTTCTTGTCTCTCGTGGTTTTAACAAACGCCAAATGCTTACACTGATATGCAGTTGTGTGCGTGCATATTGCGTGTAAGTGGTTTTCTGACAGCAAAAAAACAATCGTAATTACTTTAAATATTTAAAAAGCATTAGTCGTGTGCATAAATGTTGTGCAAATGCAACTGAAAGCAAAGAAACGGACAAAAAATATTATTCAAGCATTCAAAAAAAGTGACAGCAAGCAAGCAGAGTTGCCACCTGGCAGCTATCGATATTAATTTAGTACATTTTTTGCATCAAGCTTTCAATTACACTTGTGGGAGGGTTGATGGCGTTGCCATTGTTGTAAAATTAACTTTTGTTATGTTTTGAAGGCGCGCAAAAGCTAATTTTAAAACAACGCAATTGACTTAAACTACTAAATAACTGTCTAGTTATATATGAGGTATTTGTATGTGTTGAGTGTTGAGTGATGGTTGTGGAAATTTTGTGTGGCAAATTTGTGGAATTTTGTAAACCGGTCTATTGCATAAAATTGCAGGTCCGTCGCCTTGCAGTCGCAAAGGACGTGAAAAAATGTAGCAGTAATATTTAAAAAAAAACTAGTTGCCGCCGGCTATGCGACAAAGTCGAGCGGCCGATTGAAGCCACCCTTGCGGTTCATATACTGACGATACTTGCGCTTGAGGATTACATGCACTTCGCCAACATCGTTGCCCTCGACTTTCTTGTTCTTGGTGGTGTCAAACGTGCAGAAGCCCATTGTCTTCAGCATCTCAACCTCTTCCGGCGATTTACCCTCCAGGTCTGCTTCATTGATCTTTGGACGCTCTGCAGCTGCACTCGCTGAATTGTTCCGTGTGGCGCGCCTCGACGTCGAAGGGCCCGAACTGCTGGCTGCACCACGTGAGCGGGATCTGTGAAAGGAAGTGCGAGACAGAAGCAGAGAGCGGTTTCTACTTAATGAACTGGAAGTCGATTGCATTTAAATGATATATATTGCACATATGCAAGGATGCACTTGGACAAACTGGGGCAGGGTCATTTGTACATATGCATAAATTAGACAGCGTTTTGAGGATTTAATTATGAAACGTGACACCTTTCAATAATATCATAGAACCCGTTATGAACCCAACTTATTTGTGGTTGTCTTGTATTTTGCCGACTGTTTACAAAAGATAACAAAATCATTGTGTATGTGTGTGTGTGTGTGTGTGTGATTAAGTATACTAGAAAGCTGGTCTGTTCGCTTAGGACATCTCCTCGATGAGTGCGGCGCGCAGCTTCGTTGTCACCGTGGCCGGCTGTGCTTGATTCAGCTTGAAGACGCTCTCAATGACGGAAATCTCGGTGGCGGTTGTGTTCATGCCCACAAACGAGATCCAGTCATTGACGACCATGCCAGCAGCCAGGACTTCGCTGCCACGATTCACAGTGCCCGCCACTAGAGGCACTTGCAGCAGAGACGACAGCTCGTCCTGATCCTGTATACTGGTCTTGGGATGCACCATGCCGCCTTGGTTGCTCAGCACTGTGTAGGAGCCGACCAGGGTGTTGTCGGCGATGGTCTGCCGAAAGACTTCCACATTGAGCACGTCCGCTATGATCTCCTCCGTCTCCCTATCCAAATCGGGATGCACCAGGGCCACATAATCGTTGCACGCAATCACATTGCCCAATGCAGACAGACGCTCCTCGACACGCTGTATTTGCACGGCGTCCGGCAGACTGTTGCGCAAATGCTGCAGCTCCTCGTCGGTAGTGGAATGCGGCACCAACAGCCCGTTGCGATTGCCGACAGTGAGCCGGCCGATGATGCGGCAGCCACCGATGTTGGCGTGTACGACAGGTATGGTCTCGGCCAATTCGGCCTCGTAAGCACTGTAGAAGGTCTCGGAGCCGCCAATGGCCACCAGGCAATATGTGTTTGTTAGTTTGCTGAAGACGCCAATATCGTCATTGTTCTCGAATTGCACGCGCAGCGCCATTTTGTGTGTAATTTATTATTGTAGTTTCTTATGTTGTGCAATAAAACTATGTTCGCTTCGAGCTCTGTCTGCCTACTGATGCCCTAATATATCCGCCGTTTGGTTTCGACAACGTCTAGTAATGTACTTTAAATTATGTTGTGAAATTCGTTTATTTCGCTTCACGTGGTAATTTGCTAAACGGTTGCCGAAAGAACAATTGATCTGGAGATGGGAGACAGCGAACTAGTGAACTGTCAAATCACACACACACAATACACAGGGTTGCCATACAACACAAAATGATTGAACTAGTTCATTGAAATTGCCACGCTTTTAACTTAACTTTTAATCACCAAGTATACCACTTATTTGCATGGCATGCTTAGTGATATATACGTAATTAATGTGTTTAAAAAAATAGGTAGTACTTTATACTTATCGTTGTGGTTTGGTACACTACACTTGCTTATTCACCTCGAACGCCTTCCTCTCGCACGGTCCCTGTCACGGCTGCGGCTTCTGTCGCGCTCACGCTCACGATCACGTTCCCGGTCACGGCGACTGCTGCTGGTGCCAATGCCGATGGCTTCTCTTTCTCTTGAGCGGCGTTCTCGCCGTTTTTTGCGCTCTGTGCGCTCCTTTTCCCTTCGTCTGTGTGCGGGCGAAGCGGGACTGCGGCTGCGACCCATCTTAATCCTTAATTTATGTGTACGTTTTTTAAACGTTTAGAAATATACAAAATACCTAAGCAGAAAGTCACATTTTATTAACACTCTTATTAAGAATAATTAACTATCGCGAGCACTCACCGTTGCCTAATGCTGTGTCTAACTTAAATTGGACGACACCGGCATTAAGTCGAACGCTCTAAACCTAAAACTAAACGTAAAAACGAAGCGCGTTCCTTCACACCCGCGACGCCAAAACAGACTGCAAATGGCCGCTTGCCACAACAGCTGATTGTGGCTCATATGTAGGACTCCTATTTTTTCGGAATGCAACGAGTGTGACCATTTTCAACTAAATACTCGATATTTGAGTTATTCGATATATAACAAAATACCGATTGTCACAAAGTAAAAATAGTTTTGAAAATAATTAAATTAAAGTCATTTTCAATTTATACATATATATTTTATTATTTCGAAAAGTGTACGTTTTCTATGCCACTTCGATTATTTCAACAACTTTTCAGTCATTATTCGGTATCCTACTTTTACCGCCAAAATTAGTTGAATATCGATTATTAATATAAATACTCTGCCAATCGTTTTCAAATATATTTAAAAATAAGTTGCAACTTTAATATAAACTTACACATTATTATTCTTGTCGAAATTGGTTTCTACTCATCTTGTGATTACAAATGCTATATCAATTGAAATAGAACACTCGCAACACAAGTTCAATTGAATAAGGTCATCATCATCATTAGCATACAAGTGTGTATATTTGTGTGTGCTTAGAGGAACGTGCATCACATAGCAACGATCGTTTTGATTTTACAATTTCTAATATTCTTTTCAACCTTTACATAATAAAGATGCTTTCAAATCGCCGGCGCCAGTTGAGCGCGAGCGATTCCAATTAGCATACGCATTATCGCATCATCATCTACGGCTCTTATCAGAAGCCAGCTATGCAACTAATTGCCATGTTGTTTATATGCGCGAATAAGCACAACAAAACACAACAATCAAGAAGAAGCGCAACAGCTGTTACTTCACACCAAAAAGCTCTCAGCGAGAGCTTTTGTATTGGGGCCCGCACTCGCAGAACATCGCAGTTCTCAATTTGCAGGCAGCGCCGGTGGGTGCGCGAGTTCTTTTCCATTTGACTGTTATTTGTGTATTTTAATTTGTAAGCGATTTGCAAGATGGGCGACGCAATGCAAGTGGAGGTTAAGGACATTGATAAGCTGCTCGAAATGGACGGCTACCTGAAGCCTTTCGAGCGTGAGATACGCCGCCGGTAAGTAAGAGTTGTTATCAAATGCAGTTAGCGTTTGGGGACGACGCGCATCATATAATCCGAAGCTGGCGCCGGCTGATAAGCGGCTCCGTGTGGAACAGGGCAGCATGTTGTTGCTGTTTCAGTTGCGCCCTTCATCATCATATCAACTGGCTTACCGCTGTCGCCCGAAGTGCAGTTGGAAAAAGTGCGGCGGTCAATGTCAGTTGAAGGTCGCGCGTCTAATTTACTTCGCTTTTTTTTGCCATTTGCCATTTGCGTATGCGTGCGAGTGATGGCCAGGTGCAGCGCAAAAACATTTGGAACTTCCGTCGCGCCGTCAGGCATTAGCATTGGCCTTGAGATCTGAACTTGATTTCCGTGTTTTCTTCTTTCGTTGATTTTCGCACAGACATGGCGTACTGAAGGATTGGATCGCCAAGATTGATCAGTGCGAGGGCGGCTTGGAAGAGTTCTCGCAGGGCTACAAATACTACGGCCTGCACTTTCAGCCGGATAATTCAGTGATAGCACGTGAATGGGCGCCGGGCGCACGAGATGTGTATCTTACTGGCGATTTCAGTGAGTATGCGAAAATGTATTTGAGGCCAAGTTCTCTCTTTAGGAAAAATGAAATGCAAGATCAAATGAATTTTAAATTGCGGTTCGTTAAGGATGTGCAAGCGAGCTAGCAACAGTATTCGCCTCGCCTACGAATTCGCCCTTATACTGCCCATTCAAAAGGTGTTTAAGTATCGATAGCCAATTTAATAACATTATCGATTGTAAAGCAAATTTTAATTTTAAAAAGCATATTTTAGGCAATTTGTTGCTTATGGCAATTTTAATACCGATAGTGAGCGAATTATCGATAATTAAACAGTCTCATTGAAATTTATGCCTTTAAAGGTCAACAACTCTCTAGTAATAACTTGCATTTAAATACCTCCAGACAACTGGCATTGGGAGTCGCACCCGTATAAGAAGTTGCCCTTTGGCAAGTGGGAGCTTCATTTGCCCGCCAATCCAGATGGCAGTGCGCCGATTAAGCATCTCAGCGAGATAAAGGTCATCATACGCAATCAGCACGGTCAGCTATTGGATCGCCTCTCGCCCTGGGCCAAGTATGTGGTGCAGCCGCCCAAGAGCGCCAATCAGGGCGTCAACTACAAGCAGTATGTGTGGCAGCCGCCAGAGGGAGAGCGCTATCAACGCCAGAACCCGCGCCCGCCCAAGCCCAAATCCTTGAGGATCTACGAGTGCCATGTGGGCATCGCCTCACAGGAGCCTCGCGTGGGCAGCTACGATGAGTTCGCGGATCGCATTGTGCCGCGCATAAAGCGACAAGGCTACAACTGCATCCAGGTGATGGCCATCATGGAGCACGCCTACTACGCCAGCTTTGGCTACCAGGTGACCAGTTTCTATGCGGCTTCCAGTCGTTATGGCAACCCGGAGCAACTCAAGCGCATGATCGACGTGGCCCATGCCCAAGGCCTCTATGTGCTCCTCGACGTAGTGCACTCGCATGCGTCCAAGAACGTGCAGGATGGACTCAATCAGTTCGATGGCACCAACAGCGGATTCTTCCACGACGGCGCACGTGGCGAGCACTCCCTGTGGGACAGTCGCCTGTTTAATTACACGGAGCACGAGGTGCTGCGCTTCCTGCTGTCCAATTTGCGTTGGTGGCATGATGAGTACAATTTTGATGGCTATCGCTTCGATGGCGTCACCTCCATGTTGTACCACTCGCGCGGCATCGGCGAAGGCTTCAGCGGCGACTACAACGAATACTTTGGCCTCAATGTCGACACGGATGCACTCAACTACCTGGGTCTCGCCAACTACATGCTGCACAAGCTGGATCCCGAGGTTATAACCATAGCTGAGGTAAAGATTGTATTCCAATCCTGATTGCTTCCTGCCTTTAACTTTGCCTTCTCTTTGCCAGGACGTTTCCGGCATGCCAACGCTGTGTCGTCCCGTGTCGGAGGGCGGCATTGGCTTCGACTATCGCCTGGGCATGGCCATTCCAGACAAGTGGATCGAGCTGCTGAAGGAGCAATCCGACGACCAGTGGGACATTGGCAACATTGTGCACACGCTGACCAATCGGCGCTGGATGGAGAACACGGTGGCCTATGCCGAGTCGCACGACCAGGCGCTCGTCGGCGACAAGACCATTGCCTTCTGGCTAATGGACAAGGAAATGTACACGCATATGTCCACAGTATCTGATCCGTCGCTAATCATCGATCGTGGCCTGGCGCTGCACAAGATGATACGTCTCATCACGCACTCCTTGGGCGGCGAGGCGTATCTGAATTTTATGGGCAACGAGTTCGGGCATCCCGAGTGGCTCGACTTCCCGCGGGTTGGCAACAACGACTCGTACCATTATGCACGCCGCCAGTGGAACTTGGTGGATGACAATCTGCTCAAGTACAAGTACCTTAATGAGTTCGATCGTGCCATGAACGAGCTGGAGGAGCGCTATGGCTGGCTGCACTCGGGTCCGGCCTACGTGAGCTGGAAACACCAGAGCGACAAGACAATCCATTTCGAGCGCGCCGGACTCGTGTTCGTGTTCAACTTCCATCCCACTCAAAGCTTCAGTGATTACCGCGTGGGCACCAATTGGGCCGGCACCTATCAGGCTGTGCTCTCCTCCGATGATCCCCTCTTCGGGGGCCACAATCGCATCGATATGAACTGCAAACATCATTCGGATCCCTGGGGCCACGCCGGTCGCTCCAACTTCATTCAAGTCTACACGCCCTGTCGCACGGCCGTTGTTTACGCGCGCGTTAGCGATTAGACGTGCCTGTTGGACCAACTTGTTGATATCTAGCTATATATAAATATATATATATATATATATTACCGATACTGTGTGAATTTCAAAATTAGCTATAGTTCTTGTTAATGTTATGCCAGCCATTGAAATCAGTCAAATATATATAAAACTGAGATATAGCTTTACAATTTTGGGAATTACTTTTACGTCTGGTCGAAAAGCTGAGGTATCGACTTCTTTATCATTTGTATCTATTGCAATGATTTATCAATTAGATGCAATCAATTACCCCATCCACTTACCGCACTATTTTAATTAATTTCCATCAGATATTTTGCTTTTAAATTTTGTATTTTAGTTCTTTATTTGCTTTGAATTTTTAAAATTGTATTTTTGTTGTCGTTTATAATAAATATATATTTATATATGTATAGGTAATAATTATTCATAGACTTTTTATACATAATGTATTCTACTCATGTTTGCTTAATTATTTGCTTGCAGTTTCGTTAATTCGTTACGACTTAGTCTACATAATTATCTTACAAAAAGTGTGCCTAACTCTTTTTATTGTTTATGTTTTTGTTTTCGATCCTAATACAAATATGCTTTGAATCCTTATCATTGTCTCCCAATAGTTATAGTTAGTTAGTCCTAAACAATAACTATAGTTTTTGTTTTTCTTTTCGTTTTTTTTTTTTTTTTTGTTTTTTTTTGCATTGTGATTATGAAAAAATACTTTGATCTTAACTAGAGTACCGCGCTTAGTATTAACAGCTTAGGTCAGTGCTATGCTTCCTTGCTTAGGCTTAACTTTAATCATAATCAATGTATTATCCTTAACGCTGCGGATGGCTTAACAAAATTGCAAATAATATATATTGTTTTTGTTTCTTTTTCGTTTTTAAATAATATACAACATGTGGGGCGATGTGAGTGATAGTCTCTGTTTCTGGGGAGCAACAATAAAAAATTAAATAAAGTAGAAGTAGAAAATAAATAATTACGGACAATACTTTAAATCAAATACGTTGCATAGCTGCCAAATCATCAAAGTGGCTTCATCTATATATGTACGTGTATATATAATGCAAAGGAACAAATTATTTATGTATCTCATCTACACATATGTATATATAGTTATACATATCGTATTTAAGAGTTAGTTAAAATATTAAAATATTTAGTAAGCTGAAATACAGTTTGCATTTCTCTGTGAATAACTCGCTTACGTTATTTGCTTTATTTTTAAATATTAAATTAAGTTAAACGTAAATTTTGTCTGGCGCTGAGCTGCTGCCGTCAGCGCCTGGTCAAAATATTAATAGAAAACTGGGCTCGGGTGTCGTGTTGTTGGTTGTTTTGTTTTTGCACTTAAACATAGGCTACTTAATGCTTAGAAAATAATTTAAATGTTGTTTGAAATTTACAGAATTCGTTGCACAACACTGGCTGTGCGTGAGTGAGTGCGCATGTGTGTGTGTGTGTGTTTAGATTATGAAAAACATTTTGCTGCTCTCTTCATTTTACAGTTTGCGCACAACATGAACATAAACATGAGTTAGATATATGTACTATATACATAGTAGATATATGTATATGTGTAGGATTCGTTATGCTTAATGTTTTACATATATATATATATATAGAAAAATAAATTTGGTATGTACTTTAACATTATGTAATATCAGTTGTGTTCGCTTCTTCTTCCCTTTCTCGCAAAGCTTTCAATTGAGTTGTGGCTGCTTTAAGTTTAACTTGGCTTCTTATTGTTTAAGTATCGTATTCAATTAAATTTTGATTCGTTTCTGTTGTTGTTGTTGTTGTTTTTTGTTGTGGTGGCCAAATGCGTCGATTTTTGGTAGATGCCCTAGGCAAGGAATAGCGGGGCAGACAGAATATTGTGGGTGGAAATCTAGGAACTCGTTGCAGCACGCGGCAAAGCAACAGAACTCGAGCCGAGTCAGGTGTTGCTTTGCGACAGGTGCAACGTGCTTGACGTTTTTAAAAGAAGTACGTGGTTGGCATTATAGTGGCATTATTCAAAAATCGACCCATTTGGCCACCCATTAGACCCTACGCGGCAAATAATTGCGCTGCAGCAGCAACAGCTGCAGCCTGTTGCTGTTGTTGCTGCTGTTGCTGCTGCTGCTGGTGATGTTGCTGCTGCAGTGGGGCCATAATTGGAATGGCGGTGCCATCGGCCGTCAGCAGCAGCGTTTGCGTCTGCGCCGGCTGAGCTGCTGCTGCTGCTGGCGGCTCGGCTAGCGCCATGTTGGCCGTCGGCCAGTCCGCGGGCAACACGATCAGCTGCTGCTGCCCAGCTTTGCTGGGATGCGCTATGATGCTGCCGTCGGCTGACTGCACTAATATGGTGTTCGGCGGCAGGTTGAAGCAGGTGACGGTGCCGTTAGGTCCCACGGTTTGCAGCTGCAGCGCAGCCGGCTGCTGCTGTTGCGGCTGCTGCAGCAGCATAGCAGACGTTGTCGTTGCAGCTGCAACTGCTGCTGCTGCAGCATTGTGGTTGCTGTTGCTGCCGCTGCTGAGATCAAGACCATCGCTGTCGTCAACTGTCTGCTGCAGCACCTGCTGCGCCTCGCAGCCAGCCGCCTCCTCGTCAATGACCTCCTCCACCAGATCGTCTTCGTTGAGCTCTTCGATGATGTCGTCCGTGTTGTCCACGTAGCTGGCTGCGTCCAGTGCGACGCTGCCACCGGTCGATCCCATGGGCGGCGAGGGCGTGGGCGTCGGCATGGCCAGGTAACCATCCGCCGATTTGGCAGTCAGTGCTGTGCCCTTGGGTATGCGAAATTTGCGCAGGATTTGTGCTGTCGATGAGCACAAGGCGGCATTCAGTGTGTCCGCATCTTCATAAACGTCCTCATCAATGAGCTCCTCCTCTTCCTCGACCAGCTGTTGCTGCTGCTGCTGTTGTTGCTGCTGTTGTTGTTGCTGCAGGTTAGACGTGTCTGGCGTAATGATGACCTGGCGGCTTCGATTTGCATTCGCGTTGACGCGCAGCAACGTGACCGCCGGCTTGCCGCCCGCTTGACTCCCGTTTAGCAGAGCCAGGGGAGGATGCTGCTGTTGCTGTTGCTGCGGCTGCTGTTGCTGCTGCGCTTTGTGAACAGCACCACGTGCGGCCAGCAGTATGACAGGCGTCTTCTTGCCAATTGCTGTCTTTATGCCATTGCTGCTGCTGCTAACGTTGTTATTGTTGCTGCTGTTGCTGTTGCTGCTGTTGTTGTTGCTGCTGTTGTTATTGCCATTGCTGTTGTTGTTAGAGTTTGGAATGAGAGATGAGACAGCATTGGGATTATTAGTGTGTTTGTTGTGCAATTGCAAGTCGCGTTTGCTACGGTTATGAGTTACAAAGTCAGCGAATTTGTCGACGAAACTGACCGCGGCGCTACGATTGCTGTTGCTGCTGTGACCGCAACTGTTGCTGTTGCGGTTGCCAGTGCTGCTGCTGCTGCTGGTGCAACTGCTGCTACTGTCGGCGGCAAGAAGAGCGCGAGAATTGGCCTGCTTCACGACAATCTCTTCGTAATAGATGCGATGCGCCTCGCGCTGGCGACGCTGCCGATCGTTGTTGTTGTTGTTGTTCTGGTTGTTGTGCATGTTGTTCTGAATGTTGTTGTTGTTGCGTGGTGTGTATGGCTGTTTGAACTGCGCGTTCTTGTTGTTTATATTGTTTTTGTTGTTGTTGTATGCTTGTTGTTTTTTAGAAGAACCTGTGGTTGTTGTTTTGTTGTTGTGGTGGTGGTGGTGGAGGTGGTTGACGCATGTTGTTGTTGTATTTATGAAATTTTGTGTGCAAATCATAAAAATATGACATTAAAACAACACAAAACGGCCGAACCAAAAAGTGGTTGAGAAAAATGAAGAAAAAAAGAAAAAACATTTGGTTGAATAAACAATTTGATTAGCATTTTGCTTCATTTTTGGTTTTCTTATTATTTTAAGGGCTTTGTTTAGTTTCTGGGTTAGTAAATCATAATATATGTATATGTTTATGTGTGTATATGTGAGTGTGTGTAGTTGGTAGGGTGAGTTATGTACGTGATAAGGAAGGATGTTGCTGTGGGTTTTTAGAGAATATCCAATTGCTATGCCAATGAATGAGTGAAATAAATGGAAGAGGATGCAAATGAAAATCAATGAACTGTTTGGGAGGACACACTGTTCCCATCTAACTGCACTGAAACTGGCAGCACTTGTCTGCACTTAAACTCAGTCCGATATAAAAACGAAAATAATGATTATTATCGATTTATCGATCAAATATTCAGTAAATAAAATATTAGAACTAACAGAAATTACAAAATAGCTTATTAAATTGAGAACTGACTGTAAAGCAGATTCTTATAAAAAAAAAATGTTCGAAAGGAATTTGAATAATAATTTTAAAATTAAAAAATTGTGAATAATATTGTAATTAATATGATTCTTATTATTCTTAGTAATCTGCACAATTGATCCTTTTCTTAATAGTCTAACAATTAAAGATGCCTAACAAATCAAGGAATTGCCTAACACTGATAGAGGGGACGAACTGCTGGATGTGTGTTAATAATGGATAATAGATCATGAGATGAATGCGCTGATACAAAAATTAGTTAAACACAAAGATTAATAAGAAAGAAAATAAGAAGTAAAATAAACATAAATAAAAGCGAATTAAAAAAGTACACATACCTTGCACTTTAAATGTCCAATTTTTTGTTATAATAATATTTATAAATAAATATATATTTTTTTTTGTTTAGTTTTGATTTTTTGTGAGTGTGTGGGAAGGGCGTCCATTATGAAGCAAATGCAAATGAAATGTTTATGAAGTGCGCAAAAATGAATTAAATATGAGAACTGTCTGTTGTTTCTTTTTTCTGTCGCACACACACATATGCACAGACATTCGCTCGCTCGCTCACACACGAGCAAACAGTGTTGTGAAGTTGAATGTATGCGAGTTCATCTTTATGTATGTTTGTGTTCAGTGTTGTAAAATGTATATGTTAAATGAGTATTATGAGTAAGCGTTACGATTTAAAACAAATTTTAAATCGATGCATTTTGTATTTTTTTTTTTTTTTGCATTGTAAATGGCTTCCATTTGCGTTGCTTTTCAATTTTTTAATTTTTTCATTTCTTCATTGTGTTAAAAAATTAAAATTTTTGTTTATTTAATTTTTTGGTACTTTGGCTGCAGTTGTCGCTTTTATATATTTTGCTGTTGTGTTGCTTTTTCAGAGCGCTAGAAGCACGGCTTCTGATATATCGTAGCTATAGTTTTTGTTTTTTTTTTATTTAGACGAATTTTTCATTGTTTGATTGATTGATTGATTGGTTGGTTGGTGGGTTGGTTTTGTGTACATAAAATAAAACAAGAGAAAAAGAAAGAAAAAAAGAACAAAATCGCATTGAACACATTGTAATTAAAATTATTGACGGAAGTGAAAAAATAAAATAACAAACGAGTAATGTCTATTTACAATAAATTCATCAATATATGTGAGTTTTTTTTTTGTTTTGTTTTTGTAAATGGTAAAATGTTAATTTTAAAAGTTGTACTTTAGAGTACTGGAAAAGTGTACATAACCGAAAGCAAAAATAAAGCTGAACTGAAAGATTCGATGTATTCAATTCATACGATAAGAAATACGATATAAATAAATGCACAAATTGAAATTCAAAACTAAACTAAACTAAGTTAAGCATCATTGTTACGTACTCAAAAATAATAATATGATATAAATATATTAAACTAAAAATACTTAAAGACATATGCTTAAAGAAAAACTACAGGAAAATTGACTAAAAACTAAAAATAAATCTTGTTAATGCGCATGTACGTTGTATTTAAATTCGCAATTCATTTGAATGCGATTCGAGTTTGAAAATAGTGTGTGTGTGTGTGTATTTAGTAGTGGTCGCGACGTTGTTCAACACTAGTTGAAAACATAAGTGAAACGAAACGGAATTGAACGTAACGTAACGGTACAGCGACAGCAAATACGCAGCGCCGCCGTCGACTACGCAACAGAACTGATAAAAAGAGAGAGAGAGAGAGAAAGAGCAATAGACAGAAAGAGAGAGAGAGAGAGAGAGAGAGAGAGAGATAGCAAGTACTGAGAGATAGCGAGTAAATCAAACGAGAACGCGTTACACTAAAATAGTTACTTAGATTGTAGCGAGTAGAATATCTTCACTTAAAGTCATATATATATGTATAGTATATATATGCATATAAATAGAAAGATAGATAGAGAGAGAGTAAGGGGGAATGAGAGGTATTTGAGTGTGTTTACCTAATTTCTTTGGTTTCCAGCAGCGACGAGGTGTTCACATCGTTCACCGCATTTATCATCGAGGTGGGCGAGAAGGGCAGGTGGTACATGGAGGTGGCATCCAGCGTGTAGGCGTCGCTGCTCTTTATCAGCAGCTCGTTCTTCAGCTCCATGAACTGCTGATGCGGATTGTGGCTGAATTGGTGCTGCTGCAGCAATTGGTGCGACTGATGTTGCTGCTGCTGCTGCTGTTGTTGCTGCTGCTGTTGCTGGTGGTGCTGCTGGGCGTCCAGCGCATTCGCATTCAGCGTGGGCTGCGCGCTCGCATGCGTGGTGAATGTGTACTGAGGCGCTGCCGTGGCGCTCATCGTGTAGGGACACAGGTCGCCCAGTTCCCCGGCCTCAAGCTTAGGCTGGAAGCTCTGCAGGCCATCGGGCGTCAGGATCTGATAGCTTTGCACGGTGCCGATGACATGTTGCTGCTGCTGCTGCTGCTCGTTGGGCAGCGTCGGCGTGGCCGCCGCCGTCGAGCTGAGGTAGGTCACATTGTCCAACTCGTAGTGCGTGGGCTGCGTCTGCGCCTGGCTGCTGCTGACCTGCTGCTGTTGCTGCTGCTGCTGTTGCAGTTGCTGCTGAGTTGTCGTTTGGTATGTTGCTGTTGTGGTACGCTGCTGCGGCGCTGGCGCCGTTGTGTATATGGTCTGCGTGCCGTCCAGCTGCAGCGGCACTAGGTTGCCCGCCTGATCCTGTATCATGATGCTCTGCCCATGCAGCTGCTGCTGCAGCAGCGCCTGCTGCAGCTCCAGCTGATTGGAGTAGATCAGCGTCGTAGTCGTTGGCTGCGCACTCTGCGTGGGCGTGGCCTGGCCACGCTGCAGTGTCATAGAGCTGCTGGCGCCGGGATTGGCCAGGGCTAGCTGTGCGCCGCCTGGCAGGATCATGCCGCTAAAGTCGAGCGAGGGCAGAGTTTGCAGCTGTTGTTGTTGCTGAGGAGCAGCTGCTGCCGCTTGTTGCTGTTGCAGTTGTTGTTGCTGCTGCTGCTGTTGTTGTTGCTGCTGCTGCTGTTGTTGTTGTTGCTGCTGTTGTTGTTGCTGTTGCTGCTGATGTTGATCCGCTTCCGCATTCTGCACCTCATCCAGCACGCTGTCAATCTGCGCTAAACGCTTTTTCGTGGGCGTGCTACTGGGCGTGGCCCCATCGCCCGACTTCAGTTTTCTCACGCGCGGCGTCCTGGCTGTGCGCGCCCGTTTCGCTGCCGGCGTGCCCGTCGCCTCCGCCTTCTGGGGCGTGCTCGCCGCCGAGCTGGGCGGCATGGGCACGTCGCCGTGCTTGTCCTTTTTGTGCATCTTCATTTTGTCCGGCCGCGAGAACTCCTTGTTGCAAATGGGACACGCGAAGATCTTGCGGTTCTGGCCCTCATGGAAGAGGTATGCGTGCCGCTGGAAGCTGTACTTGTTCTTGAACGTCTTGAAGATATCGTTCTTGGCACAGACCAGGCAGTAGGCCACACCATCGATGATGTGCTCATAGCGCGCTATATCCAGGCCGCGCACGCTCATCTTCTCCAGGTACTCGCCCTGCTCGTCCTCCGCAATGACGCGCGTCTTGCGCTTGCGCTTCTGCTTGGCTGCCGCCGCCTTGGAGAGCATGCCAGGCATGGCATCATTGATGCCGTGCGATTGCTGCTGCTGCTGTTGTTGCTGCTGCTGTTGCTGCTGGTGTTGGTCGTCGTGGCCGCTGATTGTATAGCTGGTGGTGCCGGCTGCCTGCTCGGCTGCCTCGGCCTCCACCTCGGCCTTGATGACTTGATACTCCTCGAAGTCGTGGTCGTGCTCCATGCTCTGCTCCTCGTACTTCACTTGCAGTCCACTCTCCTCATCCTCCTCCAGCATCTCCTCGTCCTCACCCACGTGCTGGGGCTCGTACTTGATGATGTCAGCGGCGACGGCGCTGCTGCCATTGCTCAGGCAATCGCTGCTGCCGTTCTCGCTCTTCAGCACGTGGTACTCCTCGTAGGTGCTGCCGTCGAACTCGATGATGGTGCCATCCGTGTTGACTAGCGCTGTGGTCGTTGTCGTTGTCGCTGCGCTGGCACCACCGGTGCCCGAGCCTACACCACCGCCATCCACGCTGCTAACGATGGGCGTCGCTGCGGCGGCGCTAACCGCCGTCGCGGGCAATCCACCGTTATAGTTCTCAAAGACTATCGTCGTCGGCGTCTGGCCATCCTCTCCTGTTGTGGTTATATAGTGATATTGGGGCTGCTGCTGCTGCTGCTGCTGTTCCGTGGCTCCATTTGTTGTGGCGTTCGTGTGCAGGATGGAGGACGAACTAATAGTTGTGACCACATTGTCTTTTGTTTATATTGATTGAAAGTACATATTCGGTTTGGTTCATAAAAGATGTGTTTGAATGTAATATTTGCATAAATAATCAATAAATCAATTCGAAAAATCGTAATCGTAATCGAAATCGAAATCGAAATCAACAATTCACTCAAAAATCAAATACCGAAATCAAATTCTGTGCAAAATGATAGCTACAAATCATTATCAAACACACAGTTACCAAATGAGTCGGAATATCGCTTTGGATACATCCTGTTTACACTACATACGCTAGGAAGTGAGTGAATTGGTTTCTATATTCATATATTGTTTGTCGCTTCAATTTGTGTTTACTTAATCACTACAAATAATCATACAGTAGCAAACGGTTATTAAATCAAATTTAATTTAATAAAAACAAAACTCTAAGAATAGTTATTCAAAAATAAACTGTTTCAAAAATTACTTGTTTTTATTCCAATTTGACATCGGCAACTCTTAATAGTAGTAACTAAAAACAAAATAATACTAAAAAATACCTATGAGTGCAAAATACTTAAAAATAATCGAACTCAAATAAGCTACGCGCACTGCTCACAATGGAGTTGAGATTCTAAATACTGATGGGCAGCACTTTGCAGGATTAATGAACACTGCAATAGCTTCTTGAACGGAATGGAATTGAAACACGCTTTCGACTCCGTTGTGAACAGCACAAAATAAACTTAAGAGCTAAACTAAAAAAGTCGAAATAATTTATTGTAAAATTAAAAAAATTCATACGCTAAGTTAATAAAAGAAAAAATAACTAAGTTTTGAGCCTTTTGTCAAATGCGCTTTGCAGAATATCAGTTATATTCATAGACACTTGTTATAAATATATTCAATATGTATCTATGTAAGGTCGGGGTCTTATTTGTGCATTTATATATATGTTAAATCTTTCTTCTTCAGTTATTCGATATCTGTTTTGCATTATATTGTAAATATAAAACAGAAATGAGACAATACGAACAAATATGCTCAGCAAGAGAGAAGTTTTTAATATATGATGTACGAGATGTAAAAAGTGTATAAGAACTGAAAAGCGATTTGTTATTTGTTTTTCGGAATGCATTTCCTCTTTTCTTTTGTTTGGAATTTTTTTATTGAAGTTTTGTTTTGTATATAAAAACAACGCAAATGGAGGACCAACACATTAAATTGAATAAAAATATGGTAAAAGAAACTTGTATATTTTCTTCTTTTTTTTTTTAATCAAACAAATTTTTTCTATTTTATGTTAGCTGCAATTTGATTTTTGGCACAAAAAAAATCTTCGAAAATGAAGGAAAGAAAACAAGAGTTAATTGCTAAAGAATGTTAATGCGTTGCATGATTATAATGAACTGATTGGAGCACTGGGATATATATATATATATATAGGTGGTGTTAAACGATACATGTTACCAATTGGAGTGGTTAAAGTAATGAAAAATCAAAAGAGTTAGTAAGTCGGGTTAATAAATGAAAGACAAAAACCAAAAAGACGAGCACACAAAATGTAAGCAAAACAAACTACGCAAACGACAAACGCAATTGATAAGGATTTTCTTTTCGTTCTTTTTAGATATAGTTACGATTATTAAGTAATATGGTAATTGTAACTTACCGGCAACGCTGGTAGCAACATGCTGCTGCGGACTGCTATTGCTGCTGGCCACGGCAGCGGCCGTTGTGTGATATGTGGCCGTTGCCGCGCTCGTCGCCTGTCCGTTCGCATCACAGAGAATTTCGTTTTGCAGCTGATAGACACTGCCGTCTGTGCTCGTATATTGCTGCTGCTGCTGGTGTTGCTGCTGTGGAATGCCGTTCAGTGTGTTGGCTGCGGGCAACATGTTGGTGCTAACAATTTTCTGTTGCTGTTGCTGACTAGATGTTGTTGCTGCTGTCGCTTGCTGCTGCGGCTGCTGCTGCTGCTGCTGCTGACTTAGTTTTGGTATTTTGCCTTCGAATTTACGCGACTGTTGCATGAATTGCAACTGTTGCTGTTGGTGCTGGTGCTGTTGCTGCGACTGTTCGTTGAGTCCGCGTTTGGCATCTGTAAAAATGCATTCGAAATTTTTATTACATGATCATTTTAGAGTTTTTTTTGTTTGTGATGTTGGATGTTGGTTGGATGTGGTTGTTATATGTCGGCAGTTAAGCGTTTGGGATTGTGAAGCGACACACACACACACACACGCACACACACACATGTATATATATACATGCATATGTAGCAAAGCGAACGAAGCTGCAGCGGAAACAAATCGAAACTGAAACTGAAGCCCAACCAGGAGTGGAGCTGCCTAGGCAGCCCATGCATCGAGTGTCCTTTTTTAGTAAAACAGTTTTGGTTTTTGGTTAGTTTTTAGCATAAAGTTTCCTTTATATATATATATTTATATATATATGAATAGAGTGCTCTCATATATTTCTCAGGCGCTTACAAATTAGGACACAACTTTGACGACTTATTTCATAGCAGAATTTCTAATTTCAAATCAAATGTACAAATACAGTAAAAACAAAACACAAATAGGAGACAAGAAACGAAAACGACGACGATGATGACGAATGATGATGAATAAAAAAAACGCTGACAAAAGCGGCTGTGTATGGGGAATTGATCGGATTAAAATGTTAGTCAATGGTTATTTTGTTGTTGCTGGGATTATGGTTGGCTTGATTAGCTGGATGTTGACGATGATGATGGTGACTGTGATTCTTATGTGACTATGCTTGTTGTTGTTGTTGTTGTGACTGTGGCATTGCAGTGGCTGTTGCTGCTGCTGATGTTGCTAATGTTGCTGCTGCTGCTGCTGCTGCTGCTGCAGTTGCTGTTGCTGATCAAATTGTTGCTGCTGTTGCGCTCACCTGCGCCAACACTGCTGCCGCTGCTTCTCTCAATGGCTGCAGCAACTGTTGCTGCTGTATTGTCTGTTGCTACTGCTGCAGTTGCATTGTTGCTGCTGGCGGTTGCCTCCTTTTTTCGCTTTGTGGGCGTTTTGCGGGGCGCGGAATTCGGTTTGGCGCGTGCTCCACCACCACGAGCCCCTCTTGATGTGGAGGACGTGGATGTGGAAGACGCTGGCGATATGGAGCGATCGTCCTTGTTGGCGCGCGAACTGCGGCCGCGACTGCTGTTGCGTGAGTTGTTCCGGCGCTTGCTCGTCAGCCAGTCATCGTCGTAGTCTGCATCGTATTTGCGCTTCTGCTTGCGCCGCTTAAAGTCCTCCTCCTCATCGTCGTCCTCTGCAAAGATTATTGAATAAAGAAAGCAGAACAAGAAAAGTATTGACGGTTGGGCTGACGGAAAGTTGGCAAGACGGAAAGTTCGCGGCTTACCAGTGCCATCATCCATGTACTCCAGCAGCTCCTGCTTGGTCTTGAAGTCGGCAGGACTCTGCAGGCTCATTGAATCCTCGGGCGAATACTCAGTTTCTTCCTCGTTGAGCGTAAGCACGCTTTCCTTTAACATGGCCTTCACATCGTCGGGCACATTTGGATTCTGTTGGATTTCATCCAAGTCCAAATCTGGATTGCGCTCCTTAAAACTCTTCGCCTTGGTGGGATTGCATTGCTTCTTCATTCTGTGATTAATGAGGAACCGTTATTATTGAAATCATGTCTGAGGTGCTCGATGGCCACCCACTTTTTATCACACAAGAGGACATCGAGATGCGGCGGCAGCGGCGCCGGAGTTGGCACTGCATTGGGCGGATCCTCTGGATGACGGCCCAGGTCTCGGCCCTCCAGCCACGCGTCGTACCGCTCGCTCTGGAAACGCTTGACAAACGTGTCCATTGAGATTTTGACCATGTCATTGCTGCAGGTACATTGCGTTGCACGCTTGCCGTACTCAATCCAGCGTTCCATGGCAAAGTTTGTGGATTCGGCGCAGTTGAAGCCATGATTGAAGCCGGCATGATAGCCGAAAGGAAATGTAATCATAATCTCACCCGATTCTTGGGTAATCTGTGTGAAGCAGGGGTAAAAAATTGAGTACTTGGGACCTTAGGGTTTCGTTTTTTTTGGGGTTCGAACTGGCTTTTATTTCTCATCTTTCTTCCTCCTTAGTTCTCGTTCAATTTGGTTAAAAATACATAAGGATGCCTGCGGACTGCAGGCCCAGATTGGATTCATGTTAAGAATATAGTTTGATAAATTTGTTTTGACGATCAAAAAAAGCTGTAAGCAACATATTCTTTTTCTCCATTGTTAAAGATTATTTTAAAATTATATAGTGGTTCCTGATTCGATCCCCTATTGTAAAAATTTAGAAAAAGGTGTTTTCTAATTCGGATCTTGATCCCAAATAGAATTTATTGTGTGCACTATAGTTTCTCTCATTAATAATATAATAATAGCCCGGGCAATACACAAACTAACTTAATTCAACTAAATCTTCAAAATAAATAAAACTTAAAATAATATCTTTCAATTGCATAGTATAACGGAACTAGTTCTGGGAAGAATTCGGAAAGGAAACCCCCATAAGAAAGCGATCCATAAAATGCCAAATTCGAGTGTCGGTCTCTTGGGTATTTTGATGGTAAATTTCCCGTATTGATTTTACCTTGCTAACTGGTACATTGTGCTGCTTAAGTATCTGTGGCGATATGAGCGTCATTTTATGCCGCAAATACGCATTGCAGTTCTTATAGCTGGCCGGGAAATACTGATTGGCAACCTTCTCCAGGCGTCTCCCGTACTCGGGCGGCACCACGTACCACGTTTTGGGCGCACCGAAGTGCAGATAGTTAATCGAATACAAGTCCATGTCCTCAGTGTGCCAGGCAAATGTCGTCTTCCACATGCCGAAGTACAGGTAGGCAGTGTTGACTCCATCGATTTGTATATTATAGTCCTTGTTGACAAAGTCCAATATGCTGCCCAAGCGATTTATGTTCCAGCTCTGTGAGAAATTGTGGAGGCATGAGAAAAAGGACTCTCGGTTAGGTCCACGTAACACTTACATCCTGGTCGGAGTCTGTGATGCTACCGCTGACATCGGCACCGTAAATGGGAGCCACGTACGTAATATTCTTCCAATATTTACGCTCTAGATCTTCAAAATCGAAGTGTTTCGGCGTGGCGTACCGTTCGGTGCTAGCCAATTCGCTGAATTGCTTGACCGTCAGCGGTTTTTTTTGTATATTGATCTGTTGGTAATATCCCTGTTTTCCGGTAACCACCTGGCAAATGGGCGCGGGAATTGTCACATTCAAGGCATCCAAATCCGCATAGCCACTGCGACGTGGCACCCACTCAGCGGGCGGCACCACCTTCGCCAGGCCAGCTTTGTGTGCGCCCTGCGACTCCATATAGGCTATGTATTTGGGGAAGTCGACAAACTCCTCCCAGGTGGGACGGAATACCATAATCCGCGGTATGTCGGTCATTTTTGTTTTCTTTTCTTTAATTTGTATGTGTTTATCTAATTCAATGCGATCTGTAACTGTTAGAGAAAGACGGATATATATAGAGAGAGCGAGCGAGAGACAGAGAACGATATATTAGCTGTCTCTGCTGTCTACATTAATCCAGCGCAGATGCCAAAGACTTGACATGAATGCGTTCGTGCCCTGCCTCCTGCTTCTGTTGCCGTCGAAGTTGTAGCTGTTGTTGTTGTTGTTGCTAAGCAAACAGGAACAGCTGCAACTTCATTTTCGAGCGCCCTTTTTCAATGGGACAGCCGGCAACAGCAACAACAACAGCCGCAGCAAGGCAGGCAGCCAGCCAACCAGGCGGACCGAACGGAGAGACTGGCAGGATATGCAGCCAGGCAGTCGCGCTTCAGTTTTAATGGGCTGCATTCAAAAGATGCATTGATCTCGATCTTTCATCTTGATTAGCTTACAATAATGTTCAATACAAATATGTTTATCTAAATATTTATCGGGAGTCGTTAGAAGTAGCTATTACAGAGTTTTATTAAAATAGGTTTGATTCGATGCTGGAAGTTTAAGGTTTTTGATATATTAAAAAATTAGTTTTGGAATAATTTGTCAAAAGTCTGTAAGCTGAAAAATTGTTAGTTTTATAAATTCGAAAAAGAGTTTTTTTTTTTAATATAAGTAAATAGTTTCCATCCCATAGACTATATTAACTAACTTGCCTGTTTGCAAAATTAGAATTTTTACCGATTAGGGAGCTTATTTGATTATGTTCATTTTTATAAAATAATTATTTACTAACAATTTTTAAAATTATTAATTACGTTTCTTTTTGACCTACGATGTCCCCTAAAATAAAGTTTGTGCTATACTAGTTTAATTGAAAAAGATTTTCGAGTATTTTTTATAATTATATGAAACTGATCATGAGATAATAATACATCAAATAAATTTGTCAACTCTTGCAAGGATCTTTTTTGTTTACAAATATAGGTGACCTAGGGAATCATATTCTAATCTCCATAGCCTAAGTAAGAGTTATTTCTAGTCTCTTAGATTTGTAAGTATTTATTTATTTCTATTGGTAAATTTAATTTTTGTTACTTTTGGTAAATATACCAACAAATTTTGGTTTTCTTCTAAACCAAATTACTTTTATAATTTAAGTTCAAAATAGTAACAATTACCAAAAGATTTAAAAAAGTTTTCAAAAAGATTTCAAAAAGTTATTTGTACTGTATTTGTTATTTTGTATACTTATAACAATCATATTTAATTATCACAATATCTTTTCTTTTTTTTTCATAATATATTCATAGTGAATACGTCTTAATCCTTTTAAGGTACTCCTCGTACTTTTTAATTCAGCCGAGCTGCGTTTTCTGGGTTAATGCAATACATACACGAACCTATTATATGTATCTATGAATTGTGCAAAGAAACACTACTATATAATTACAAACACAAATACTGCTATACAGTCGTATAAACCGTCTGAATATGTTAGATAAGCAAGTTGAATTCCAAGTTTTAGCAGTTCCATAATCAGACATACAATACAACTAATTCCCCCTCAGCTGCATACATGCGAAAATGTAAAGGAAACCAATTAAAATGGCGCAGAGCAAAACAGCGAGCAGGCGAACAAACTAAATGAGGATACACCGTATGAGAAACACGCCCAATAAGAGTTTGGAAAACACTGAAACCAAAGTACAAACCTCTTTGCGAAATGTTCAATGTTTATTGGCAGCCAAAAACAAATTGATGAATAAACAAATTGAAAGAACGAACAAGTACAAGGACGACAGCGACAGCGACAGTGACGATGAGCACAATGCCGTGCGAGACATGCAAGCAAACTACATGGATGAAAATTTACGCAATTTTGGGTCTACGCAGAAAACTGTACCACCACCCGATGAGACGACGACGACGACGACGACGACGACGACGAGGACGACAACGAGGACAATGGAGAGAGCCTTGCGACGAGTGCGCGCTGTGTGCGCAAGCGAGAGCACATGCTGTCAGGGCGAATGGGCGAGTGCAAAGTAGCGAGTCACATATGCACAGAGAGAAAGAGAGAGCAACTGCCACATATATACATATGTATATATGTACACAAGTGTATATGTGCGTAGCTGTGTGTGTGTGTGTGCCATTTGGGTATATATGTAAGTAGTATGCATTGTGTATATGTATGGGAAAAGTGTTTGAAAAATTTAAAACTCACTTGTGTGTGCGCTTCGGTTGAGTTTGAATTTAAATGCAGCCTCCCGCTCGTACTCTGGGTTCAGATCTCTCGCTCTTGCTCTCGCTCACGCTAGTGTAAGCCCACTACGTTCATTAATGGTTGAATTAGCTTTGTTTCTGTAGTTTATTGCACATTTTGCTTTTAGTTGTATTTTTGGCTTTGCTGGAACAGAACGAACTTTATCTTTTCTTCTGCCTCTGTTTTGTCACTCTTTTTGTGTGCTACACTTTTTGCTGCTTGCTTTTTGTTGCTCTCGCTCAGGCGCTCTCTTCTGCAAATTACGCTCTCACACACACTCGCTCTCTTCTATTTTTTTTTTTTTCTTTCGGCTGGCGCTCGCTTTATTTTGCACAATTGCACAATTTGTTGTTGTTTATTCGACGCGGAATTATTTGCGTGCCTATAACTGTAACTTTTTACTGTGTACAAAAATGTTGGCCTGCAACATTTGCCGAGAGTCTGCACTTCTATTTTTTTTCTGTATTTTTTTTTTTTTTTTTTTTTCGGAGACTTCCGGCTGAGGCGTTGCTCTCGATATAGTATTAGGATTGTGCTGCTGTTGTTACAATTATGTATGTTTGTGTATGCATATGTACATGTATTTATATTATATGTATATTAAGAACTGCTGCTTTAAACACACACACGGCAACGGGCGCGGATCAGCAACATGTTCTGAGCTGTCGGAGCTGCGAGCGTAAACTGAAACCAAGACGTGCCTGGCGAGGACGAGGCAGCGCAGTCAAACGACAGCGACGGCAGCGGCGACGCTGACTGCGACAGCACTCACACATACACACACGCGGGCGAATGGCCAGACACAGACATAGAGCGTTGTCCTTTTAATGCGAACGACGGTAGTAAAGCGTAATGTGCAAGGAAAACCAAGAGCGAGCGCTCACAATAACGAGAGCAAAAACAAGTTTGACAGGATAATGCTTGATATACAAATACACAAATAGGTGTGTATGTGAGTGTGTGTATGAGAGTGGAAAATGCAGAGGAAAAACGGCAGTTGGTTCGTGGCAAACAATAGATTTTTGCGCAGCAAATGTTTTCTGAATTATTGGCAAAAACGAGCTGCACCGAATGTTTCACAAAGCAACCAAATTTGCTATGCCTTGTATTCTTTTTCTCTCTCTCTCTGTCTCGTTCGTTCTATCACATCTACAGCTAAGTCACAAAGAGAGCGCTAGACAGACTGTGCAGCAGTTAAACTGTGCCCGGCTTACACATAATTACGCTTTGTATTAGTCCGCGACTTACTTTGATCTGGGTACAGGATCTGATATCCCTATCACTTCAATCTATGGTAATCTACATATTTTTCAGCTGCTTCTTGAATGGTTTCCACACAGCACAAAGTTATAAATTTCCGGGAAAATCCACGACCATTTACATGTTAAATGTAAGCGTGAGTCATAAGTAGCTAGGCATCGTCTGATCGTCTCAATTACAGTTTTAATTGAAGTTCAATATCTTTTCGTGATGGTTTTATAAATCTAACTTTTTTTAATTAACTGATCAGATTTTCTTATTTGCTGTAATTCAAATTTATTCATTCATTTCATTAGTACAATAAACGTTCCTAGGAATTCTTTCTATGAAACCCAGAAACACATCAGGCTTGAATTTATGAAATTATATGTTAAACATTAAAATAAGCATTTCTTATACATGTAAGAATAACACATACAGTCATGAAAAGTGTCTTCAAAGCCAATAGTTTTAACGAGCTTATCGTGAGATACAATTAATTACGCATCGTTTCTCTTGAACTTAAGTTAACCACAAAATTAACTCGAAATGTTAAGTCTACTATAATGTGATCTTGTAATACATCTGTAGGTAATTGAGAGGTTCAGTTTGTGTGCTTTAGAGGAGCGCCTGCCCAACTGCTCTTACAAGATGTTTTCGTAGCCCCACAATGTAATCTACCTACAAAACAGGAACAACATTAACGAGGAGAAAAAGCCTTAAGTACAGAATTTAAGCAGCCGCAGCGCAAAACGAAAAAGCGAAACCAAACTAATTACAAGAAGAAAGAGAAACGAAACGTTGCACAAGGAATATAATTTACAACATGTCATTAGCTGGGCAACGCCTATGCTACGTGCCATGGGTGATGGCTAGAAGGAAGTAAGGAAGAGGAAGAGCAAAAGGAGAAAGAGAAACAAAACAGCAGCAGCAACGTCAGCGACAGGATCAAAGCGTGACGCGAAAGGCCGTGCGCGCAAGAACTAAACAACACACATACGCACATTAAGGCAAAGGAGCTGAAGTGCATTTCGTATGGGGAGCCGGATCCTGCGCGCTGTTAAACTCACAAACTTGTTTTTTACAAACGTAGCTCAAGCGTGGCATCGAGTAGAAGAAAGAGACAGAGGGGGACGATGAGAGCGAGCAGGACCGAGAGCGCCAGAGCGTCGCAGCGAGCTTGAGCAAAAGCGACGAGAATGACCAAACGGCGGCGTCAACTTCCGGCAGGACAAGAGCAGACACACATACATACACACATATGCACACACACGTTGTGTACACAATGTGGTCATTGACTGAACGGTAAAAAGCGAAAACAGGAACCAAACAGCAGCAGCTAAAGCAGCAGCAGCAACAACAACAACAACAACAACAACAACGACAACGAACTGAGTGCCGATGACGTCGTCCTGCGGTCGCCGTTGACGTCGGCTGAAGCGAAAGCGCGTAGAGAACACAATAATGCGCGTCCCCTATTCACTACAGCGTGTGCTTCTATGCATGTATGAGTGTGACTGTGTGTGTGCTCGTAAGTGTGTGCCTGTGTATGCGTGTCTCGTGATTCACGCAGCGTATTTTCTAATACAATTTCATTTTCTCATAAAATTTCAATTCGCCAACGGCCTCAGCTGCTGCGCCAGGAACAACAGCAACAACAGCAACAGCGACAACAACAACAAACGTTATTTATTATTCTAGCGCTGCGCTGTGCCCGTTTTATATCCTTTTGTGAGGCTTATAGCACACGCGTCATACAAAAAGCAAAGCGCGCGTCCCCTTTTTTCAAGTTTCCCTTTTGTTATCTCAATTGCACAATTGTGTTGTTTTTTCTTTCATTTTTTTTTTGTAACATTTTTTGGCTCGGTCCAATGCTTTGTTTTGCTTTGCATTTGCCGACTGTTCATTACATTTGGTACATATCTTCGGGATTTAAAGAATGGGCTCGGGTGCAAGGAGGCGTTCGTTTTTACAGTTTATATTTTCTGCTGCTTTTCGTATTTAGATATTGTTGTACTTGGATCGCTGGTCGCCATTGCTGCTGTCGTTCGCATACAAATTGAAGCTTTCAATGCTCGCTGCGCTGCTTCGTTCTTGCGCACTCGCACTCGCAATTGCAACTGCTCTCACACACACACACACACACATACATATATGAACATAGAACACGCTCTCTCATAATATTTAATGGCTCATACTCTCTCAGCTGCCGCCTTTGCGCCCAGCTGCCGCCGCAATCTAATTAATTCTCTTTTGCGCTCGACGTTCCGTTTCGCCTTGTCCGCCATTGTTTGTGCCGTTTGATTTGCGCTGCTGCAAAATGTTTAGTGTCTGCGTCGCTGTCAGCGTTTTTGCTGTTGCTGTTTCTAATGTTTGCTTTTGTTGTTGTTCTTGTTGTTGATTTCTTTTTTGCTGCTGCTGCTGTGCTTGTTCTTGTTGTCTACGCACGACGTCAACGTCGACGTCGCCGCCTTCTTGCATTGATTTTGTTGGTCAGCGGCGTCGCCATTTTGAAAGCGCAAAGCAAAACTGAATAAGGTGAGCAAAGGAATATAAGGCGACAAATATTATATTTTCAAGTTAATGGCGCGCGTGTTCAAGTACCTGGTCGACCGGAAAACAGGAGCATTCGAGACAACGTAGGCTTCTTTATGTTTTACTTTTTCTTCCTCGGAAATGCTCCAATTACACCATTTCCAGAAAGAAGATATCAATTTCAGCCTTCTTTAAGATTAAACCAAAATATTAAAAAGAAGCGAATGTTTGGGTTATTAATTTAAAGAATTTCATGATTTATGAATATATATGAATTAAATTTTTAAATAAACCTTCGTGAGACTTTGAAATATTTTAAAGTTTTTAAAGTGCGTTATAGATTTTAAAATGAAAAACTAGATAAATGAGTAAAATTGCAGTCAGATAGTTTTTAGAATGCTCTTTAAAAACAAAAAAAAATCATGTTTTTTATTTTACAATCCAAACGTTTAATTGTAATTGAAATTGTATTAAATTCTTCTCATCAAAAACCCATTTAATTTTAATATGCCTGTGTAATTATATAAAAAAGTCATTCTGATATATTTTTTTAGCCTGTTTAGAGAACTTACAAAAAAGTATGCTATATTTATAAAAATTTATTTGTTGCAAATTTCTAATAAAGTTTCATTTTTAATAATATTTATTTATTTTTTATTTTTTCAATATAGACACAAAACTAGTTTACAATTTTATACATATTTAATTTTATTTCGATCGCTTTATAAGTTTGATTTATTCAGTTTTTAGTTATAATATAATAACCTCGACAGCTGCAATTTAATAAAATCTGGATGAAAATCTGTTTAGCTTTTTAAATCTTTAAATTCCAAGAGTCTTGACAAAGGACATGGTTTTTTGCCCAGCAACCCATTTAAGACCAACCTGTATGACCTTCAACCCCTTCATACGCCACATTTGTCCATATATATAGGTTGGGTCAATGCCAATTTTATAACCCCAAAAATACTAATTACCCTCAATCGGGCAACACACACTCACACACCAACAACAACCATTAACCAGGACGGACCTGTTGAGCTAGCCACAAGTTTTAGGGGGTTGTCTATACTATATATATGAGGGTACACCTGCGATTAGGTCGGGAAATCTATGCCAACAAACACCACCTAGAATAGAGAACCACCCAGAGACAGTCAAAACAAACAATACAATATATATATACTTATATATATCTATATATATATATATATATATAGAAAAGAGAGAGCGGGGGTATGTTTATGTTATGCTTTATGAATGGGAGCGCGACTCTAACTACCACCAAGTCGCACTTTGTTTTGGTTTCTGTTGTTTTCTTTTTTTGGGAAAACTCCTAAAAGTGACGAAGACGTTGTGTGGATGAGGCTGATGACATGCCGGCACATGCCAATGAACTGCAAGGTGGGTAATACGCAGCTCTTGACAGTGTTGGTGGTGGTGTCGGCGGTGGTGGTTCGGTTAAGCACATGACCAAGAGCGGAGCACTGCAGAGCACATGGCTTTTCCGTGGTGGTCGGCCTGTCGGTCGGTCGGTCTGTCGGTCGGTGCCTTACATTTGACTTGGTGGTTGCTGCCGGCTTACTCCCTGACGGCTGACTGGGGGGTTTTTCGTACCCGGTGTCAAACGTCCTTGCACCTACAAAGGCCGTGGTCGCCTTACGCTGTCTGCAGTCTGTGTTGTTGTTGTGAGCGGAACCACCCCATGCGCCATGTGGCCCAGAGCCAGTGCGCCAAAGTAGGTCGTGGACATGGACGCATTGCCGGTGGTTGCTCTGCCTTTAACTCTACACGGCAGAGCTCAACTCAGCTCTGTTCAGTTCAGTGGTGGTTCCAAAAATATATCTCTATATATATACACATATATGTGTGTTGGCCCAGACTTGTCTAAGGGTTACACTTTGTTTATAAACATTGCGCAAAATCAGCTGATTTTTGGCAACATCCCCCAACAAGCGTTCTGGTATGCGTGTAGGGTCGGTCACGACCAGAGCCAACCGGGCCAACACTCTGACCAGCTGACGAGCCCAGCAACGGCTCGACTCAGTATGGCCAACTCGGACGGGCCAACACCTGCACTTCAAGTGCTTAGTTCAGACCTCAGCGGCAGCAACAGCAAAAGCAGCAGCAGCTGCTTGACCCGAACCAAGCCTGGCGTACTGAATGACTGCGTAGCCATCTGTCGCCACGCAAAGGTACGAAGGATAATAAATACTCTGAATGCCGGCTGCAACGAACTACCTCTGCCTCTGCCTATGCTTCTGCCTCTGCCTCTGCCTCTGACTGACTGCCTGCCTATGGCAGCTGCCCGCTGTTGCATTGATTGTGACTATAGGCAACATCTGGTTTCAACTGGGAGTTCCCCTAAAAATTAGACTCTAGACAACTGCAACTGCTGCCAGCTCTGTGGCATGCGCCATGACCCAAACCAAAGGACTTCCATGCACAATGCGCAAGGCACAAGGCACAAGGCAGCATCTGCAGCAGTTGCTGAAGCAGTTCCATCTACAGTTGATATTTCAACTCGGCAGCTGATGGACGTCGCTCGATTGATTAGCTGCGGCTAAGAATACTAGCATATGTGTGTGTGTGTGTGTGTATTTGTGTATTGAGCTATTTGTGAGCGCTAACACAATCTAGCTTCAATTGATTAATAGCCATAATAATAATTAATAATGATTAAACTGGGTGCAGTAATTTGACATAAGTTAAGCTATACAATTTATTATAAATTTAATTTATTTATTATTTTTAATTTTAATTTTTATTGTTTTTTATTTAGATGATATCGCCACTATTAACATGGAACTCATTTTACAAAGAACTTAAAAAACCGGTAAAGGAGAAATGTGAAGCTTAGTAAAATCTATTACTTGAGTTAGGAATCTCCTTCGGATAATATAGTCGAAAATTATAAAACGGTACTGCAGAGAGAGATTTAGATAACGCTTGTCATATCTAAATAGTCTACTTTGTTTCACAATGTAATTGAAATAGTATTTAAAATATATTGAAAGTTAATGTCATATTGCGTTACCTTATTCAGTAAATATGTGTACAATCATTTTGTAGTATCTAAAACAGAACAGACTCATCAATATTAGAAATATATCAAACCAAATAGCATTGTTGATATACACATTCCACACTAAAACTCCATTATTGAATAGTCCTTTTCTTACGATCGCAGTTGTTTGGCTTTGTATGTGTCTTTGGGTTTGGGTGTCCAGAAAGTAGAAATGAATTTGAAGCGTAACGTGTCCAACAACAAACAGTTTTATATGCTGGTTAGGCAGTATTAGCAGCTGTCCGAGCTGCATCACCTGCATGTGCCCCCCAGTAAAACGGAGCTCGCCAGCATATGGATATCAGAGATAACAGACAAAGTACAGCAACGCTTAAAAACCAGATACGTTCCTGACGCAGCTTTTCGAGCAACTGTAACTTAATACGTGCACAGGGGCACGATCGCCCCAATTGATCGAGAATAGGACCCCAACAAAAAAGACTAAAATATGGAAGGAAAAAAGTTTCAAATTGCATTCACAACTTGTTTTCGGAAAAACTGGTAGCTCGCAAACAGGCGGAGACAGAGAGGGAAGGAGAGGGAACGAAAGGTTATTGGGCGTGGCCAGGACAAAGTATTCAAAGCGAAACGATCGTTCCACAGAGATTACATACAAGTTGTCTGGCAAAACCAAATGAAAAGAAGAAGATAACAGTTACAACATTTGAGATTTCCGTTTAGGAAGTGCAAAAGTGAAAAAGAAGAAGAGAATCAGCAAAGGTATGAAAGGCAGCCAGCGAACAGAGCTGAAAGCAGAGCGAACAAAAATCACGCACATCCGAGCTACAAATCCTGTCGCAGCTGCGCGTGTGCATCCTGTGAAATGTTTGCGCAGGCGTACATTGAACTTTGTCTGGGTGTCCTGTTCCCAGCTCCTCTACTCTCTCTACTCGCTGTGCGCCGTCCTGCCTGCAGGTAGGCCACAGACACAGACATCTTGAGGACCCGAACTCGAACTCGAACTCTGTTTCTGGCTCTGGCTCAGGCTCAGACGAAGAGCAGATGTTTCTCTGGCGCTGTCTTTGTCGCAGGTCAGTTGTCCTCTGGGCCAACGTGGACTTTACCTTTGTCTCATCATCCTACGTCGTTGCCCTGCGTCGTTGCTCTGCCTCGCCGCTTAAGGGTTGTCTACGCATGTCAATAACTTTTTTGATGCCTTTCAAACATTTGTACGACGCTTTGTTTACACCGCGAGTCGAGGCGCGTTTATTTGATTAGTAGAAGTCATTAACACCGCGATAGCCAAGCAGCTGTCATCTTTAATTTCGGGGCGTGGGGAACTAAATAACAGTGATGAACAGAGAAGCTGGCTACAAACTGACTTTGCTTAAAAGGATATTTTAATTTCCGATAAGTTCTATAATACAATACAGTGAAGATTAGATGCGCCTTTCAAGAAAAACTTTTTATATTATACATTATTTTGAAATATTTTTAATGAGTAGATTACGTAGGTGAATCTTAAGTGCTTATTAGAGTATTGTGCTTTATACAGTCTTTGATTGACGACTTAAATAACGAATTCTCTGTGATAGACAATGTAATACACATATGTTGAATACTAAATAGATAGCATGTTATCCTATACCATATTTACAAATGATCTTCACATGCAAATATTAATACATAATACACAATAACAAAAACATATATTTATGCTTAAGACTTAAAATCCATATTATAAATTCAAGCTGCGACTAGATTTGACCTACATTTTCCATTTATGACCTTCCTGGAATTACTCTACGATTAATCTGTATCTATCGTAAAGTTCCTTAATCATTATATATAAATATTTTGGCCTAGTCACTTAATTGTAGGTAAGTTAATTTCTTATAGAGATTTTTCTTCCTTTATATTGCCTCCCCAAAAGCGATATTTTATCTATAAAATTACCAACCGATAAATGGCGATGTATTAATATCTAAATAGAAATGGATCAATTATTAAATATTTAATTTATTATTATTATTATTATTTATTATTATATATAATATTAGAAAAAATAAAATAAATAAAATTAAAATATATATAATATGTAAATAATAAATAATAATTCATTGCCTAATTTTTAGAATTGTTTTCATAATCTAATGAAACCGAAAGTATATACGTAATGGTAAATTGTTTTTGTTTATTCATGTTTTGGAATCTTTCATAAACTAAAAAAAATAATCCGATTTTGCTAACAATAACTATTAATTAAAGGGATTATTTGTATTCCAGTTAACTTATTCCAGATATTTCACCGAAAATCAAATTTATTAAAAATATCTGATTTATTTTACTACATTGTTTAATTGCAATGATAATATTATTGCAAAACGACGACAGACGGACAGACTTTGCATAGTAATTAGTAATTAGTAATTAGTATATAACTAACAATACTCAATCTAAGTAATCCCGATACATATTTATCTTTAAGTTGCCAAAAAATAATGAGAAATGCTCACAGCCGAGGCTCAAGTTACGCATTGAGCGGCTAAAGCAGAATATAATAAAGTCCAAAGAAAACGGAAAAGAAAAGAGTGAGCCGCAAAGAGAGCTGCCAATTAGGCTCGACAATGCGGCGCGCTGCACGGCACAAAGGTAACGTGAAAAATCGATTTTGTGCAAAACTTGACTCGATTGCAATTTCAACTTAAAGCTAAGCGAACGTAACTCACCTTTAATTAGGAAGTTGTTGCAGCACTTTTTTTCTTACATGCCGGTGGGCTCGTCAGTTGTTATCGATAAAAAAAGTCTTCATCAAATTCGCAATAGTTTGGGGCTCAGAACACAAATGCAATAACAAACGGCGTACGTGACCGAGAACAGTACTAGTTCACAATAGACGTGTGTATGCGGTTTATTTACAATAGATCAGCTCGCCCTGCTGGACATTCCTAAGTGTGGGTGTCCATGCATGCGTGTGTGTGTGGGTGTGTATGTGTGTTGGGCTGCCTCCGATTCCGTTTACTGTGTCATTGTTGTCCTCGTTAAAATACTAAAATATTTGTTTTTGTGGTTTCCAATTTGCAATTGGCGTCTTCTAATCAGTATCCAACAACTACAACTACACAGTCAATTGGAAGAACGCGTTTCCATTGGCATTTCTGTGACATTTCAGCATTCGACATCATTCAATTAGTCTCACACGCTTGTAACATTTTAGATTATGCAGACACACTACTTCACAATGAACAATTTACTAAATACACAGAAACTGCAAGCTTTTTGCTAATTTTAACAAAACACATTGAAAGAACTAGAGCTGCACTACATTCGATATTTCGTTGAGGCATCGATAATACTTTGAGTACTTAGTAGCGTAGTAAAATAAGTAATAGATATATCGATAATTTATGGGGAAATATCTGCCTGTGCTGGTCACACTATTTGCACACGTTTTCATCTGTGAGTGCAATTTGCATGAGGAGCTTAAAAAGTGAGTTTACCATTATTAATAAGTACATTGCATCAGCAAAAATAGTAAAATCGTCACGTTTTTCGCACTACTACAGCTCAGTTATAAACACGAATACGCGACATGCCAGAACAGGAACAACCAAACAGCGCCGAATCGCCAGCCGGTGATGGTGGCCCACCGAAGACTGCCAAACAATTGGAAAAGGAGGCCAAGAAGGCTGAGAAGCTGGCCAAATTACAGGCCAAACTTGATAAAAAGGCATCAGCAGCACCGGCGGCGGGCGAGAAAAAAGAAAAGCCCGAGGTGAGTGTCTGACCCACAAATTGCCATAGGTTAGGTCAATTGTTGTTGTGCTTGCATAGGAGTAGGGCAAAGCGTAGTGCATTTTGATACTAGAATGACTCATGCACGCCTGTTCAATTGCTTCAGCTTGTTTCAATTTTAACTCCACTAATTGCGTAAACCGTAAACAGTGCAAAAAAGTGAAAGGTAATTATGCTGCTATTGTTATACCCTGTAAACAAAAATGCGTAGGTAATGCTAAATTTATGAAAGAGTATGTAATACAGGCCATGGCAAAGTAAAGTAAACAGAGTAAAAGTATAATTTAATAAGTTACCTAATTACATAGCTTTCTGGCGTATTTAAAGGACATGTTTGACTGCAAGCAAACAATAATAAATAAATGATGAAGTAAAGAAATTAGATTATTTGAGCATTACAGGGTATCTTAAAGCTGCCCTTCCAACTTTGATAGCTTCTATTACTTTGCTTGGTTTGGTGAAAGTTACCATCGCACTTTTGCTGTTACAGAAACGCACCAAAGAGGTCAAGGAAGCAGCTGTTTATACGGCCAGCACAGCGCCGGGCGAAAAGAAGGATATCAGCGGAGCACTTCCTGATGCATACAGTCCACGCTATGTGGAGGCCCAGTGGTACAGCTGGTGGGAGAAGCAAGGATTCTTTACACCCGAATATGGCGTAAGCGTATAAAATAATTATTTTTAAGTAATTCCTAATGAGCTTTCTCTCAGCGCGATTCCATTGATGCACCTAATCCGAATGGTAAATTTATCATGGTCATACCGCCTCCGAATGTGACGGGCTCCCTTCATTTGGGTCACGCCCTGACCAATGCCATTGAGGATGCCATCACGCGCTATCACCGTATGAAGGGACGCACGACACTGTGGGTGCCGGGCTGTGATCACGCAGGCATTGCCACGCAGGTGGTCGTGGAGAAGTTGCTTTGGCGAGAGGAAGGCTTATCACGGCACGATCTGGGGCGAGAGAAATTCATCGAGCGCATATGGAACTGGAGACGTGAGAAGGGCGGTCGCATCTACGATCAACTGAAGGCTTTGGGCTCTTCCTACGATTGGACGCGTGTGAACTTTACCATGGATCCGAAGCTGTGTCGCGCCGTTACGGAGGCTTTTGTGCGCCTGCACGAACAGGGAGCCGTTTATCGCAGTTCACGCCTGGTGAACTGGTCGTGCACACTGCGCTCCGCCATCTCAGATATCGAGGTGGACAAGGTGGAGCTGCCCGGCCGCACATTCCTGAGCATACCAGGCTACGACGAGAAGGTGGAGTTCGGAGTGCTCATCAAGTTCGCCTACAAGGTGGAGGGCAGCGACGAGGAGATCATTGTGGCCACCACTCGCATTGAGACCATGCTGGGTGATACGGCCGTGGCTGTGCATCCACAGGACGAGCGCTACAAGCATCTGATTGGCAAGCATGTGGTGCATCCGTTCTGCGATCGCCGCTTGCCCATTGTCAGCGACGAGTTTGTGGACATGAATTTCGGCACGGGCGCCGTTAAGATAACGCCTGCCCACGACCCCAATGACTACGAAGTGGGCAAACGCTGCAATCTGCCATTCATTACCATATTCAATGATGATGGATTCATCATTGGTGACTATGGAGAGTTCACGGGACTCAAGCGATTCGATTGCCGGAAGCAGCTGCTGGAGAAGCTCAAGCAGCTGGGTCTCTACCGCGAGACGCTGAACAACGCAATGGTCGTGCCAATTTGTAGTCGTTCCAAGGATGTGGTGGAGCCGCTCATCAAGCCGCAGTGGTATGTCAGCTGCTCGGACATGGCTGCCGCCGCCACGGAATCTGTGCGCTCAGGTGAGCTCAGGATTGTGCCGGAGCACCACACCAAGACCTGGTATCATTGGATGGACGGCATCCGAGACTGGTGTGTCTCGCGGCAGCTGTGGTGGGGTCATCGCATACCCGCCTACCATGTGAGCTTCAATGACGCCAGTATTAAAGCCAGCACGGTAAGCATTAGCCTCCAGCGTCAAACCTCATCCAAAATTGAAAATTTTCTGTAATTATCTTTGCAGCCCGATGACGAACAGTATTGGATTGTGGCACGCAGTGAAGAGGAGGCCTTGAGCAAGGCGGCTACTCGCTTCGGTGTGGATGCCAGCAAAATTGTGCTGAAGCAGGATGAAGATGTGCTGGACACATGGTTCAGTTCCGGCCTGTTCCCATTCTCTGTGTTTGGCTGGCCGGACAACACCGCTGATTTGCAGACGTTCTATCCTACCTCGCTGCTGGAGACGGGCCACGATATACTCTTTTTCTGGGTGGCGCGCATGGTATTTTTTGGCCAGAAGCTGATGGGCAAACTGCCTTTCAAGGAGGTCTATTTGCACCCAATGGTGCGTGATGCGCACGGACGCAAAATGTCCAAATCGCTAGGCAATGTTATCGATCCTATGGACGTCATTCATGGTATTACACTAGAAGAGCTGCACCAACAACTCAGTGGCTCCAATTTGGATCCGCGTGAGATTGAGAAGGCCAAGATGGGTCAGAAGCAGGACTATCCACAGGGCATACCCGAGTGCGGCTCGGATGCGCTGCGTTTTGCGCTATGTGCCTATATTACCCAAGCTCGTGATATTAATCTGGACATCAACCGCGTGCAGGGCTATCGATTCTTCTGCAACAAGCTCTGGAATGCCACGAAATTCGCCCTGCTCTACTTCACCGGCGATGAGCTTTACAATACGCAGGTGACAATCTCTGAACAGTCGAATCAAATGGATGCTTGGATTCTGTCCCGCTTGGCGGCTACCATTGAGGCATGCAATACTGGCTTCGACTCTTACGACTTCGCGTCCGCAACCAGCGCCTGCTATGCCTTCTGGCTGTACGACGTGTGCGATGTGTACTTGGAGTGCCTGAAGCCAATCTTCCAGAGCGGCAACGCAATGCAGCAGGCTGCAGCTAGGCGCACCTTGTACGTTTGCCTCGATTATGGTCTACGTCTGCTCTCGCCTTTCATGCCCTTCATCACCGAGGAGCTGTTCCAGCGCCTACCCAGAGCGGAAAGCACGCCCAGCATTTGCGTGGCCAGTTACCCAAGTAAGAAACATCCATTCATAGCATAATACAACATTCTTTAATGGCTTTTAACTTCAACAGCGAATACCAGCTGGCGCAACGCTCAGGTCGAATCGGATGTGGAGTTTGTGCAGAAGGCAGCGCGTGTTATACGCTCCGCCCGCTCCGACTACAATTTGCCCAATAAGACCAAAACGGAAGCCTACATCGTGTGCACAGATCCAGCGCCCAATGCGATACTCAAGCGTTACGCCAGCGATTTGGCCACCATTGCCTACTGTTCCACGGTGGCGTTCGACGTTGCGCCACCCGCTGGCTGCGCCATACTGACCATCTCGGGACAGTGTGAGGTGCATTTACTGCTCAAAGGGCTGATCGAGGCGGACAAGGAGATTGCCAAGCTGCACAAGAAACGCGATCACCTGGAGCAGACCGTCAGCAAGCTCAGCCAGGCCATGCAGGCCTCCGACTACGCCACAAAAGTCCCTGCCGAGGTGCAGGCGGCCAATGACACAAAGCTAACCGAATCCCGCACTGAAATCGAACGCATTGCAGCTGCCATCGAGACGCTGAAACTAATGTGAAGCAACTACTCCCTGGACTGGACAGTCTGAGCTGCATTTTTGTTGATATTCTTCTAGACGCTTGACTATACTCGCTTTAAAAAAAAAAAAAACAGCTAGGAAAAACGCAATGAATTTCTGTTGCTTCAAACCTTTCTTAATTAATAGCAACAATTTATAAAATATGTGCTAATTTATCAAATACAAGACATGATTTTTAATGAATAAAACTATAAAATTGCCTTTGTTATTTAAGGAGAAAGATTAATAACTATTTATTGATTATGTGAAAGTTATTCGAGTATTTCAGGGGAAATGTGGGTGGCTAATAAAAATCTTGACACAATTTAACAAATGATCAAACGCCAAGTTAACCTGAGAATCTAGGGCTTCCGATAGAGTATCTGTGTTTCTATGTGCTAATTGGATTTGTTTCTCCATATGCGGCATATGTGCATCAAATGTGTATTTATTAGATTATATTATATCTATAGTGAGGGAAGCTTAACAAATAAATACATTGCACGTCTTATACTAGTGGCAGATGTAAGTTTAAAGTTCTTAGAACGATTTAAAAATTATTTAAAAATTTAGTTATATTCTCGAAATGAAATATATCTAGAAAATTATGTTTAGTACCTCAAGACCATGGCTCAATTCCAGCGCTCTATTTGAAGGCTGTATTGAGTCCTTAGCTAGACGCGAAGCTGTCTGTTGTGGTATAAACAGAAGAATACTATCCAATCAGTTCAACAGACCTTCAAGCGTCCATTGCCCGGCCGGCACCCGCGAGGAGGGTTCGGTCTGAGGATTTTTGCCAGCCAACCCATTTAACCCGTATTATTGAGTAAACTTTCAATTAGTCTATACCGAAGCTCATAAGTTTAAAGATAATTGAGGGATATAACGCGATAATTTCTGATAGATAATATAAAGTATAAATTACTTTATATAATATAAATAAAAATTAGTAATTTTGGCAGAAGTGTAAGAAATCTAGAGATGAGTTTATGTAAAAACATGCATAGGTTAGTTTTTGTTATATATATAGAAAAGGTAAAAAATGCAAACTTCTTAATTCCTTCCGTTATTAATTTGAACTAAAAATATAATATAAAATATTAGATGAATTTCTTAAAACTAATTTAAGAACTTATATGGTCTGATAGAGAACAATGAAGAATATTTTAAATATAATACAATAGTTTATATATCAACATTTCAGAGCTACGAAATAATCAAGAGATGAAAAACTTAAGATGGAAGATTTTTTGTATCTATGATATTTCACATATTTAAATATATAAATGAAACAAAAAAAAACTAATTAAAGATTATATCAAATTACCCGGTGAACATTCCATAGATCCAGATTGGAAGAGACACACCTCCGGCGCCTATTAGAGATTCATGTTACAATGTTAAACTTACAGTTAAATACGAGACGTACCTCAAGTGGTGCGCCACCAATGCCGCCCATGGAGCTGGCCAACAGCAATAGAAGGAAGGCCCCTTCCATTTTCCCAAATGGAGCTAGTATGTACATGGTAGTAGACAGGTCAGTCCCCTTTGTGTCCGGATAGCTCAATGCAGCACAGAACAGTCCACTGCGGAATGTATCGAGAAACTGTGGCATTTTATTGGACTGCGGCACGTTTTATACCATTTGCTGGACACCCTGAAATTGGGTGCTCCACACAATATGGCGATAGCAATAGGAGCGAAAAGGGAGAGGGAACACCCCACACGACAAAGTGGGCAGCGTTTTCCTTGATGCCGCACTTGCACCATATTTCAAATAATTTGTGGTAAATGCTCCGGCAAACACAGAAGCCGAGTGCGTCTGGCCGAGATTTAAACAAACATAAGCGCATTAGGGGCATATGTTCAATTTGATTACGTTTGCGACGGCAGCGGCAGCGGCAGCGGCGATGGCGGGGGCTCTGTATAGGTTAGGTTAGTGCTACTGTCTTCCAGTCTATTAATAGATAGGTTTGAGGTTAAGTCGTCAGAGATAGAGCACAGTTAACCCTAATTTAAATAAAACGTTATTATGTGACGTGGTTGACATCGAAGGGCAGCAATTGACTGCAAATTTCAAGGTTTTTGGTTGAGCTCTCTTGGAGGTGGAAGTTTCAGTTATTTAAGACATGGTGCGAGTACAATATAATAATGCAAATAAATTGAAATGTCCTAATTGAAAAGTGGTTTCTGTAAGATATCGGACGTGATTGATTGATATTTCAGTCTTTAGATTATTCTTGTCTATAGCTCCTCCAGTAACAATTTTACCGAAATATTTCTTTTATATACAAATATTTCAAATCTCCTTAACAATGTATAGAGTTTATAGGAAGTATTAATATCTACATTAAATTCGAAATGTTTAACATATTAAAATTCGACCTTCATGAACGGTCATGATCATCTTAATATTTAATAATATTCAATATCTTCTTTATTATTCGAGTTAATGTGCTGAAATTCTTTTTATTCTTTGAAAACTGCCAAAATATTTGCATTAATGAAAATTATATCCCTCTTATACAGGAGACATACATATATGGTTTTGACACTATTGAGAAAGTTCTCATAGAAGTTGATGGAAAAATAATTCGATCTTAAACTTTGGAAACTTAATTCTTAATCAAATCATAAAACGTTCATACTAGTATCTAGAAACTGTCAATGTTTGTAATCAAATTACGATGAGATATCTAAGCATACCAACAGTTCTCAAGGAACTCTTCAAAGCACAGCAAAAGTCGTATAACCAGACTAGAATAATATTAAAAATACTTTGTTATCAATCTGGCAGACCGCAGTAAACCTAAAACGAACACAGACTGTTCTAGACTATAGCAAGAGGGTACAAATCTACCAGTGATCTAACACTATGTCAACTTAGAGCACGAAAAACACAGTTTGCAGACAAAAGGGAAAAATAAAAAGAGATTTACTTAGAATAAAAATTAATATATTTTTATTAGTTTTTCAATTTAAAAATCATTTTATACATTATTAAAAATGTTCTACAATTTCTTGTTCTTCTTCAGTGGTTTAATTTGCAATGTTTCTTATCTTAATTGACATCCGCTTCTGTCGGGAGATATTAGATCTTCTTGGTCACGGCATTGTATGTAAGTAAAGCATTGAACGCCTAACGCTCCATTTCCATTTTGAAATTTATGTTGATGCATCATTGTGAAATAATTATTGTACTTTTTAGTATAAGCTAATTATAGTCTTTCGCCCGAAAAAGTCATATTGTAATATTTATTATGTAATTTCCAATGAACACATATCCATCCAATAATACCGTAATCATACAAATTGGTCCAGCCGCTCTCTAGTTATAAAGTTATGAAGTAACTCTAACACGACTTTCTTTAATATACATATATAGTTTTATTTTCGTATTTAATAATTTAAGTCAATAAATAAACAAATGTTTTTTACTTTGATAAAGAGTACAATCCAGATCTCTAAACGCAAATCTGTTTGATTTCGAATGTAAGTTTCAACAAATATATCTGATTATGCAGGATATATGTATATAGGTATATCGGTGTATAATTTACAGACATGGATACCACATATACTACCAGGTGAGACGTGTGGCATGATCCGTCTTGCGCTTAGACATCTTAATGTAGCCCAGAAATTGAAGTTCGGCCACAGCGCGGGTAAAGCGTGCTCTAAGCAGACAAAGGTGAATCAATATATAAAGATTTGTATACGCTTGAAATATGTATGAAACACTCACTGGATCTGTGGATCGATCTGTTCCTGGGGTACTTCGTTCTCCTCTTGTTCATCGCCAGCCCGCAGAACGGAACGGAACGCCTGCAGCCAGTCGAACAGATTGATCATGCGACCGCACTCCAAGTGCAATTTGTAGACCACCGACAGGTCGGGCATGGTGCTGACCAATTGCGACTGTTCCTGCAGCTCGCAGCATTTGCATTGCATGTAGAAATGGGGATTGTTGAGGGCCGTGTGGAGGGCAGCACGAGGTGCGCCAATGATGTTGCGACGCACCGTCGCAATGTCACTGAAGACGTAGATTTCGTGGAGCGGCGGCGCCTGCTGCAACGGACGCAGATGGGCGAGCACCAAATCCGACTCAATGAGAGCCAAAGTCTTGTAGACAGCGCGGCTAAACTCCGACGTGGACTGCTGTTTGTCCTGTTTGCTGCGTAGCAGCAGCTGCGCCTTCAGCTCCTGGCGGGAAGCAACCTGCGTGAGGTCGCTCAATGCAGAGCCCTCGCTTAGCGCATCAGCTTCAGGGGCAGCTGTTTGCTGCCCCATGGCGGCCAGCTCGACATCATTGAGCAGCTGTTTGAGCACTTGCAGCTTAGCGCGCATCATGTCCGCGCACGCATCGCCTAGCTTCAGAGGAGCGATCTGTTCGCTGAGAAAGAGCTCAGTGAGTGCAATACATTTGCTCAATTTGGCCACGAATTCGGCCTTGGACATAAAGCTGAGCATCTGCCAGCATTCCTTGTACTCGGGCTGCTCGCTGATGGGCCTGTTCAAGCAGTTAACGTAAAGCTCTCGCCGCAACTTGCCCAGCGGGCAGCGGGGCAGGTCGCCCACGAGTTCCGTGAAGAACTCCAAGCAACAGCGGAAGAGCATGAAGTGCAGCAGACAGTCGCGCAGTAGCTGGGGCAACTTCTTCTTCAAATAGTCGTCGTCGGTGAGCACGGCTATGATGCGCTTGCAGTCGTTGATTTGCTCCACATAGGGGCGAAAGGAGGGCAGCCGCCGTATGGTCTCCATGTCCTCGTGTGTCAGCTGCTTAATGCGCGCGAGAGCCTGGCTGTAGCTGGTGCACAGAGCATAGGCATTGCCGGCAAAGAAGTGCTCCATGAGGCAGTACTTGAAGCCCTGTATAAAGCCTTGTATAGAGAAGTCGTAGTACAGGAAGATGTGCGTCAGGAACTTAAAGGCCTTGCCGGACAAGTGGAACACATACTTCGGCGAGAGCAGCACCTGGTCGAGCAGCTTGAGGGTAAGTGAATACGAAAGATAAGTGAACATGTGAGCCGAAGTATCAGATCCCACTTACCTCATTTAGTCCCGTGGGTGCTGCCTGGGTCTGGAATACGCGCAGCTTGATCTTGCTGCTGACATGGTAGGGTAACGTACTGTGAACCGCTGTCATGGCGGTGGCTACTCCAAGCACCAGGACAAATGGCAGACGACCGCATTGAGCGCTGAGTATTAGAATGAAGTCCTGCAGCACGCTCGCATTGAAGCACTCAAAATCCGGCAAAATAACGACTAAGGCGCCTGGTTTATCCCCGCCAGCATAGTTATTTGCGTACCATGCATGCAGATGTTTTATGGTGCACTGCGTCCGACGCAGCCGTTTGCGATCCCGCTCACGTCCATCATCTTCGTCCTCCGTGTCTATATTTACAGGCTCAGACTGATCATCTATCAGATTAAATACCATGGACTCTACGGCAGCCTTCAAAGTGGCGCAATCTCGCGATTGGAGCACACAGACCCGAGCCGCCTTCTGCGCATGAAGATGCTGCGTGAGCGTCTCGAATTGCTTTAGATGATCGGGCTGATTGATGCCTGTCAGCAGCGCCGCCGTGGGCAGCACTTCGCTACTGTCCATGCCATCAGTCCGTTCTCCCGTCACAAAATCTACGAGTTCCTCGAGCGTCCGTGCATTGCTCGCCATTTGCAGCTGCGCGATGTGACTGTGGATCTGATCCCAGCATTCGCTGTAGGCAGCATAGAAAGGTTGGGTGGTCAACTCCTTGCCAAGCAGACTGTTGGTTGCCACAGAGTGTTTACGTTTGCTGGGTGCTCTTTTATTGGCGCGTGTCGCCCCATTCTTGTACACGAAACAGCCCTAAGCAAAAAATGGAAAACACTGTAAATATCCAAAGTTTCAAAGTTAGCCACTTACCTTTGAAACAGATATGGTTGGATCCATGGCTCTTGCTCAACTAAACTCTGTTCGGTGCTATTGCAAAATATAAAAACAATTGCTTATGTCAGCTTTGTGCCAATTAAAGTTTATTCGCAGCAATGTCAACAACAAAACACACCAAATGGAAACAGCTGCAACGCGCCAAAAATTCGAAACACGTGAAGTTGGCCGCGTCCTAAAATAGTGCTACCCATCAAGTGCATGCAATCAACATATTAATTTAACAGAGCGCGCAAATTCAAACAAGATCATGTGAGATCTGACGAACGGTGCGACAAGTTACCAGAGTTGGGTAGATTCAAATGGTGGTCCAATACAAGGCTACCCGTTATAGACTTGTGTTTATCACACAAATCACTCCACTTTGGAGCCAATTGGAAAGTAAACAAATACATCAGCAAGAAATCGTAGAATAATATAAGTGCAGCCAACAGATAGTCCTTGTCGCGAATTTCAGCGAATCGGCCTCCATTGATGATTTGCGCGTGATACATTATAAACTGTAAGTTGCAGAATGCAGATTATTATATATAACACATTTTGAAATTGTAAGGCTCATACAGTAACGATGCTACAGAGAACGAGCGCCCGGTACACGAAAAAGGAATATGGCACATTTGCAACGATGTGAAGCATCAGAAAGTACATGGCCCCAATGATGCATACAACTCCAAACACAACGATCACCACAATGTCCAGAGTCAAGTCATGCTGCAAGGGCTGATTTGTAATATGTGTGATAAGGACAACTCTATACTTGCTCACTCTAATAAAGGAGCCCAATAAAATGAACACCAGCAGCACGACGCTCCATATGAGGTAGCTCAATAACAGATGATATTTATAATGGCGCACAACTAACGACGTTACGCCCACGATAACGCACTCAAACTGTTGAATACTAGCATAGGCAGAAGACAGTTATGCGAAATTAATTGCAACTTACTATGAGTATGGCAACTATCCAATTGATGGGCGTAAAGAAGCGCAAGTCCTCGAAGAATATGAATAAAAGGATGAGCAGCAAGCTGAGCACAAAGAATACAATGCCAAGCCAATAATTTTTAGTGAAATACTTATTTGTGTTCTCTCTGGGTAAGGAATAGGTGATATAAAAAATGCATGAAATCAATACGAGTCTCGACTATTACTTACATTAAAAAGAACAGATACCATTGTAGCAGAGCGAGCACTAGAAAACATGCTGTTATTGCATATGTAATGCAAGCGAACCTTTGGCGCTCAAGTCTGTAGTAATAGGGGCGCGCTTGTAGATCGGCCATTGCATAAATTTCCAATATACCTGTATTTGTGTGTATATGCGTATAATATATAGTTTATAATTGTGAGATGAATGTGTGTTATGTTGTGACATTAAAGTAAATGTTCAAATTTATTGCGTCAGCTGTTACAGCTTTCAGTGCTGCCCATAAACGCAGACTTGCTTACAGAATATATCTGCCTTCAGGTGTTTCTCAACACTGGACGCATTTCGCGCATTAAGACGACTGCTGCATTTCATAAAACATTCGCGAATGTTTGTGCAAAATGTTAGAGGATGAACTCGATATCTACGATGATTTGGATCAGTTCCAGGAAGCTGAAACTAAGGTAAGTGTATTTTCGCCATCAGCTAAATGAAATTAATTTATTTCGTCCTTAGAAATGCAAAGAATTGGAAGCTTGGGAGGCTAAATGCGACGCCGCACGGCTCGAAATTGAGAGTTTGCAAGCGGAAAAGAAAGCACTTGCCAAGAAAATCAAGACAATGGAGGTAAATTTTCAGAATCTACTCGACACGGCTAAAGCGGAGATCAAGCGGAAGGATGCACAAATAACACAGCTGCGGAAAGAGTAAGTAATGTGGGCGAAACTGCAGGCGCGGCAATACGTGATGTCTCATTGTTTACTTATTGTTTATAATAGGAAAGATGATATTTGCTTCAGGCGCAAGCAGGCGCCCAAGTTGGGGTTGCCCAAATCTCAGATCCCGCTTTCGCCTGAGTTGCAACATCAGCAACCAAAGCGATTTAAGCGCGATGAAATGAAAGACTTAAAAACTGCAAATGAAATTGCATTCAACAACAACAATGAGAACTACGATGAGAAATCACAGAAACATGTTAAGCTGGATGCTAAGCGACAACTGTCATCGCCGTCTATTGACCAGGATGCGAAGGAGAAGAAAACACAAGACAAGCGAGATAAACCCTTGCGCTCTAAAGTTACAGCAAAAGCCCCATGGTCAGCGCATAAAAGGAGCTCGCACGACAGAGATCGCGAAAAACAGGGAGAGAGAGATCGAAACAGGGATCGCGGACGAGACAGAAGTCGACGTCGCACTCGCACTCGCAGCCGTAGCCGCAGCCGAGATCATGGCCAAAGCCATAGTCAGAGGCACAGTTCTAGAAGGAAGGATCAAAGAAGAAAACGATCACGGTCGCGTTCGCGCTCGTGTTCGACTAACAAAACAAGCGGCAAAAACAGGTGAGCTCAAGATTTCCAAATAAAACATTGGTTTGCAATATTTACCTGCTTCTAAAGAGACCTATCCCGCTTAAAGTAAACGCAACAGCTCACGAGAAACCGAGAGAGGATATGATACCAAATCCATGACCCACAACAAGCGCAATAAACAAGAGACGATGAACGAACTCTTTGGCAGCACACCCTCCCGAAATAGCGCAACGGAGTCCTCAAATGTCTGCAGCGTAGACAGCGAAAAGGTGAGGGAAAATCTAGTAGCCAACGTGGAACCGTTTACACCAATAGAGTTGTACACCCCACAAAGCCAAATTGAAGCCAGAGAAGATCAAATAGCGAGCGAACAAAGTGGAAAAGAAAAGCAACAGCTGACGGAAGATATTGATAAATATTTCGAGAGCAATTTTGAAAATAAAGAAAGACCCTACGGAGTCGAACGGAATAAGAATCGAGTAGAAGCTGACATTATAATAACCAAACAGGTGGTAAGACCGTATACCCTAGTAGAAAATGAGGAATCAAAGTCAAAATCGGAAATGAAGTTGACTGAGCTAGCAAGCGAATACAAAGAATCTAATAAAAATGCGACAGAGCAAGGCGAAACTGAAGCGAAAAATAAAACATCCCCAAAACAAAAGCCGATCACAGCCAAGGAGATTATCATAGAAAACCCACATAGCGCAAAATTTCTAGATGATATAATATTAAATGACACAGTAAGCATACCAGGCTTGGATTTGATAGCCGGAGAGCAGAACCTAGAATTCGATACGGCTAATGCTGTCCACATTCCCGGCTTGGACTTAATCAACAACGAAGAAGAATTATGCGAAATGGATAAAGTGCAAGCAAAAGAATATATTGGGATGGATTTGAAAAATAATGAAATCGTAGAAGTAATGGAAAGGGAATCAAACGAAATTGGGTTGGATTCAAAGAAGAGTGAAATCAAGGAAGTAATGGAAAGGGAATCAAACGAAATGGATAAAGCGCAAACAAGTGAATATATTGGGTTGGATTTGAAGAAGGATGGAATCAACGAAGTAATGGAAAGGGAATCAAACAAAATTGGGTTAGATTTGAAGGAGGATGCAATCAAGGAAGTAATGGAAAGGGAATCAAACGGAATTAAGTTGGATTTAAAGAAGGATGAAATCAAGAATATAATGGATAGGGAATCAAACGAAATAAATAAGGCGCAAACTAGTAAATATATTGGGTCGGATTTGGAAAAGGCTGAAATCGTGGAAGGAAATGATGAGGAAATGCCGTGCGCTTCCGGCCTAGACTTAGTGGAACATGCTGAGTTAACTGATGTGAAGGAAGAGGTTGGAATGGAGGAAGTGGATACGCATGGAAGAAAGCCAAGGTTAGAAATAACAACCGATGAAGCTGCTTTGAGAAAAGCAGACACGAAAGAACAAAAATTCATAGCGAACTTAAAGTCACAAAAAAATGAGAAACTAAACAGAAAGAAGAAGAGGAAAAATCGAAAGGCAAGTGAAATACGACAGAAGGCAGCAGAAGAGGTAGAAACTATAAATACAACAGAACCTGATATAAAAGTTATACAGGAGCTAAATTCTGAAAAAGGAGTTACAAAAGATGACGACACCGAATTTCGGGAAAGCAATTCGGACATAGACTGTTCAGGGGAAACTGAGCTAGCACACGACGAACAAATGCCAAATCTAGTATTAACTGTTGAAGAAGAGCTGACAAATGAAGAAACTGATAGTAAAATGATATCAGAGAATGATGACAATCAAGAAAACGAAGTAAAAACTAAAGCGACACTCGACGTGGAGTCAAATGAAGCCGGTAAAGCAGAATGTGCAACTTCTGGGCAATGCAAAAGCAACCAAAATGAATCATTTTTGACAGAGAAAACTAAAATGATTACAACGAATACTTCTAAGTGCGACCATTTGCCAAACAAGCAAACGATAAAAGAGTGTCAACAGCAAATCCCACAAAATGCGGAGAGTAAAGTAGAGTCCCTTGTAAGCGAACCCACAATCCCCTTGAGCCAGAGCCCAAGCTCTTGTAACGGGTTGCTGGATGAGGATAATTTGGAGATGCCCAAGCGCCCAGTGCGCAGCATGGAGAGCATACAGATAATTGAGGACATACGCCTGCCCATCAAGATGGACCTTGAGAATATTGCCGTTAAAGTAGATGGCTCCAACGAGGAGCAGAGACTGTGTCCAGAAGAACATAACGAAGGGTTCGATGTAAACATGGGAGAAGCTACGCCGGAAGCGTCTGAGTTAGAAGAGTCGCACTTGCAGCTTACTGCAGTCAATCGGAATGAAAGGGAGTCGGAGACTATTGTCGCTGTGAATACGTCAATTACCCCGAAGCAGACAGTTGTGGCGGCCACTGTCATGTACGCCCAGCCGGACTCTACAGAGGTTGACCGCAGTGAGGACGACGCTACGCTCGAGGCAGCGATGAATGAGCTGATACCGGATAAGCCGCAGCCAATTTCATTGGAAAGCTATCCGAATCTAAGCCTGGAAACGGACACCATTGAGATGGCACTGAAGCAGCTGCATCAGTCGTCGCGTCAAGGCGAAGACCAACCGGACGAATCGGCTGTCACATCCACCTCGATGAAGGGTGGACAAACGCCCAAGCAAGATATCATTCAGATACTCATGCAATCGCCACTGCAACAGACGGCAGCCCATAGTCCGGCAAAAGTGAAAAGCGGAATAAAAAAGGCCAGAGCTCGAAAAATCAGTGATAGGACAACACCAAAGCGCGAGAATGTTGACAGTCTAATACCAGATGAACGCGATCAAACTCCGCTAAAGAAACGCAAAGTGAATCCGAACGATGAGCCCATCATTAAAGCTGCCGATCCATTTATACCGCCTACGCCACCAGAGGTAGCAACGACAGGGGAGCCCTCTCAACTGAATGTGACCATCGATGAGACCTTCGATGCCAGCAGCCTGAACCAGAGTCAGAGCCTCAACACTAGCGACTCATTCCAGGTGACCAAACGCTGCTCACTGGGCAATACCGACTATCAGTTCGAGCAGTTTAACGATGAGGTGGTGCTCCGTGTCACGCGACGTCGACGACGCCGACCAGCAGCAGCAACAACTACTATCGAGGAGACCTAAATAAAATACTAATTATATATTGAACTGTTTACATCAGTAAGATATCTGGCTACTTAAGCGACTACAGGAGCAACTTAACGTTATATAATATACATATACATAATAAAACTTGTGATTTTAGATAATAATAATAATAATAATAATAATATTGTAATTGATGAAGTGCTTAACAAAATTTATATTAAAATAAATTAACTGATAATTACGGTATTAGAATATTTTTCAATTAAAAGGCATTAAAAATATTTACAATAAGTAACTAACATTGCTCATAATTTTGATTAATATGTGCGTTTTCTTTTCGTTTTCTATTAAAATTATCTCAATAAAACTAACATTTCAAATTTAAAATTCGATAAGTCTTGCTATCGTATTTGAGTATTTTTGTGTATGAGTACATTTTGGTCGCAATTATCGATAAAAAGTAAACAATTGTGAGCTGTTCGATCATTTTAAACCTCTTGACAGTTGATAAAAATAATTAGTGTTCTTTTATAGTTATCACCAAGATTAAATGTATTTAAGTTTAAATATATTTGACTATATTCAATATTGATCATTTTCAACTCATGAAACAACTAAGTGCATAAGTAAAAAGTATGCTGTTACATCTCAGTCGAAATTGGTCACAGTTAGGCCTGTTTCTCCTTCTCCTCGCCCAGGAGCAAACGCCGCACTGCGCGAAGCTTGAAAATGGGTACGGAGAGCAGAGCGCCTAGGCAGGCGCCAATCCAATAGACTATGATATGCTCCAGGTTGCTGTGGCCCCGGCAGCCCCATTTGAGGGCCGTGGCCAGCACCGGATTGAAGTAGCCGCCGGAGAAGTTAAAGGCTGCAAGCAGGGCATAATTAAAAGCGTAAACTTTTTGAGAGGACATGGCGGCAACTGGTAGCCACATTGCAAGCGGGCGGGCACTTACCTGCCACCACCAGGCTGGTGCCGATGAAGGAGTCTATGTAACTACTGAACTTCGGCTCCTGCACGCTTATTGTCTTCGAGGCGAGGCGGCACAGCAACGTAGCCACGCCCTCAATGGCAGCACCCACGTATGGACTGACCTGCAAGTCGGCATTGCACTCCTCAAAGGCGCGTCCTTTATGGGTTTCGGCGAACTCCAGCCACCAGAAGACCTGCACAATGCGATACACACAACAGCCGCCCATTAGCTCCGCCCAGGTGCGCAGCGCCATTTCCTTGAAGCTGGTGCGTCCCTCCAGCACGTCCTCCATGTGAGTGTACGGGCAGGCGGAGGCATCGCCCCACACCTTGCCCCACCAGATGGTCAGCAGAAACAGAAATATGGCATAGGTGGCCACGCCAAAATTGTCAGCCACTGCCAGCCAAACAAATGAATCTCGTATTTAGCTGGAGAGTTGCTCTAGCCCACTTACCGATGATCAGCTCAAAGCAGCAGGCGCACAGCTCCGCCGCGGCGATCGCCTCGTTCATCAGCACCGGCACAAGACCATCCTGGCTGAGCAGTCGCTGGCTCACTCGGCGCGCAATCTGTGCTGCAGTGCAGCAGCCGACCATGAAGCCGGCGCTAATGCCCAGCGATGTCAGCGACATGCTGTCCAGACTCTTGCTAAAAGCTGGATATAAGATTGTTAATAATAATGTAGATTTATTATATATCAATATATATATTTATTTTTATCGCGCGATTACTTTAAATACTAAACTAATTATTATGAAATTTTGAGCAAATGTGAAGTTTTCCTTTTCGCATACTGATAAAAGAATAGAAGCGAAAAGGTATACTAAAATAATATAAGCATATACATATATTATCATTTTAAATTAATTCTTTTTTCTTTTCTACTTTGTGTTATTTATTTTTAAGTAACACATAAAATTTAATAACAAATATATATCTATACGATTATCATGTCTCGCATCAAACATATCCCGACTAGGCAGGCTTTTCTAACACACGCTTTTAATTCAAATCATTTTACAAAACCAAAACATTTCGTTTCATTAAAAATCTATCCAAATTTATATATAAATTTCCAGTGTTTTTTATTGTGCTTCATTTTATTTAATTTTTTTCTATGTATATAAATTTATAATGAATGTATAGTTTTTTTTATTTTTTTATTTTAATTTACACGCTGCACTTGTGAGAAATTTGGGTAAATACAATTACGCACACACAAACACATTGAAAACTATTTTCGAATTCAGCCACACGCCAAAATCGTGCTAAAAATATTTGCAGCTTGTTAAACACACCGAACGAAATAACAAATTGTCACGAAACATCAATCTATTGTATTTTGTATTTTGTATTTTGTATTTCGTATTTAACATTGATTAGCTGAGCTATTATTTAATCTTTTGTATTTCGATTATATACTATGTATATTTATTTGTGCAGCACTGGGCGCTAATTGGGTTATTGTTAAATTTAAAATCTTTCAAATATTGCCTACAGTTTTGCACAATTTAAACCATAGTTGTATTATTTATTTATATTAGTTTCAATACTAAAAATTTTAACTAAATACATACTATATAAATTTGTATGCTGTAACTGACCAAACCAGACCCGCGCGTACGCGATCTTAAAACTAACAACGAGCTATGCGTCGTTTTCGACTCGGACTGAACAATAATATTTTTAACTCTCTGGGCTGTGTCGCTCATCGTTGTATCTATTATTAAACAAATGCTCAGTGCTCAATAGATGCTCATTTAAAAAAATATCTAGCGCGCAGTTTGTGCGTGGGTTCTCGAAAGCTCAGCTGAGAGTTTGAGTGCGTAACTAATTTACGCTTAGCTTCGTCAGTAAATTAAATATTCATAATTATGTTTAAGCTTTTTCATTTATTGTGACAGTTAGATTTGGAAATCAAATAATCGTGAACCAGCTGCGTCGTGCTAACAATCGATAACAATTCTTAATTTTAACATCGCCAAATTGAGTGTTACAGCACCAATTTGAGTTAGCTTAACAGCAGGCAAGAGTGTTTATCTAACAGCCGCACAACAAGTGAGTTTTTAATTTATATAAACCTAAATTTGCATTTGGCGATCTTATGACAGAATAAATGTATTGCAGTGCTGCAACGCTTGTGTAGTGCCCAAATTCTAAAGTTGCCCGTGTCTTATTCTGTGGTCAGAAGGCGTCACTATGCAACAACACAAAATCCAACGTCAACAACAAGAAATGCCGGGAAATCCTCGGTTTTGGAAGCTGGCTTTACGGATTGGCGACCCATATATCGGTTACCCTTGATCCGCCTGGTAGCTGCATTCAATCGTCTTAAGGTCTATCAGGGAATAGTAACTGCGGCTGGAGCCCCGCTGGTTCTTGCTCTGCAAAATGCGGGTCACGTCTCGGACGAGGCGCTGGGGATTTATGCAGCCATTGGCGTCTCGGGTCTGATGACGCTCTCGCTGGCCAGCTATGTGACCACGAATATGATTGGCTTCATCTACGTCAACGATCAGCAGGATCAGTTGAAGCTTGCCTACGTGGACTTCTGGGGACGACGCAAGGAATCGCTCGTCGATATTGAGGATCTGCTGCCAGACTGGGAACCACGGAGCAAGCGACGTCTGGGCTTCTATCAGCCTATCTGCCTGCGCACCGATGAGAAGCAGCGCTACAAGCTACTGCATCGCTTCGGGGTCGTAACAGACCCTCTTCTATTCGAGGGTCTCTTTGGGCAATGATGCGAATTGTTCGTAAATGATCTTTGGCCTGTTTCAATTATAAAAATGTATATATATATATATTTTAATATAGTTTACAGTTAAAAATAAAATAATTTGAGCTACGTAGCAAAATACAAACACTTTGCTTGTCAGTGTGGGAATATCGAGTATTGTAAACCAAAATATTAATTATATTAGAATTATATATATATTATATTACAAGTACAAATTATTATGCTATATATATAAAAAAAATAATAATAAAAAAGTCTAATGTTTCTACAAGTGCTTTGTACTAAATGAGATATTTTCTCTAAGATGCGTCTCATTCAATTATGGATTCATGTTGTCCGTTGGATGTTGTCGAATTGTCGTTGGTATTCAAAGCGGAACGGGTCTTGCTGCCCAAGGCGATAGCCTCTGCGACCTATAGAGAAGAACATACAAAAATATAGATTCCATATGGCAGAGATATCGTTGGTTAACCCACCGTGTCGGGCAGTTTCTTGTGAAAGGTTTCTGGCAGCAGTAACGACAAAACTCCTGCGACCATTGAAATAGCTCCGAACAGTAGCAAAGGCAACGGCTCGTAGTAGCTGCCCTAAAATAGAGAACATATATTATTATTATAATAAATAATAGTGCTAATACTTGGTAATTATTAACCACGAACCAGCAATGGCACAAAGGGCGCCAGCATAGCACCGAAACGTGCAAATGTGGACATGACTCCGACTCCTCCGCTGCGAATGACCTGAGAGAGAATGGGAATTGGATTATCAACCGGGTATTAAATATACCAAAATAGACTATTTCTAACCGTAGGCATCATTTCCGCCGTATACGTGTAGATAACAGCAAAAGATGAGGTAATGCCCAGTTTGCCCATCAGAAAGAGCGCCACGATCAGCCAGTTGGCGCCTGTAGATCAGGGGAATATATGAAACTCGAGGAAGTTAATTTGTTGTGTGGATAAAAGTAAACGGATATTCAGTTATTTAAAACCATGTTCTGACATAATATATAGTATCAGGTTCTTTGGCGCACTAATGTACAGTCAACACTCTCTTGAACGTACTTAAGACTAGTATTTTGTTAGAATACATGTATTTAAATATTTATATATGTATGTCTAAGCTATATAAAGTTCAATGAGTCTACAAGCTGAGAATGATAAATTATAAAATTATACATTTCTAAGTGTTTCTTTAGTAATTAAAGACAGTTTACGTTTTCGCTCATCATCGCAAACTGCGCAGGCATGTTAGGAGAGGTAAAATTATTCGCATTATAGACAGGGTATTATAGTCTTATATGAGATGCTGGTGACATACCCGTTGTCAAGTAGCCGCTGGCTGCGCACGTGACGGCGCAGAGCAGCAGCGAGCCGGACAAAGCCAGACGACGTCCGAGTTTCCGTAGGCACAACTATTTTCGGCGTGACAAAGACAGAGAGAAAATTTATAAATAGTCATGATTTTGATGCGATATATATATATAGTATATGGGAACGTACCCAGGCCAAGCTATAGCCGGGTATTTCGATCAGGCAGACCAGTGCGAAATTCAGATATTTGTTGCCACTGAGGTTGGTCGAGTTCAGCGAGAGTCCATAGAAGACGATAGCATTGACAGCCCTGTGGAATGCGGATGGGATTAGAATGACCGCTCGAGCCGGATAGCATTGGACTATACCATATGAACAGCAGGATAACGTAACGTCCTATCAGCTTCTTCGAGCTGAACACCTGCTTCACGGACGGCCAGATCTCGCGCTGCTGCTGCCGCTTCTGCCGTCGCTTCTGCTTGTCGGAACTGTTGTCCGCATCATCCAGCTGCTGCTGCTTCAAGCTGGCCATCAGCTCCAGGGAGAGCTCGCGCTGATTGACATGCGCCGCCCGCCTGATGATATTGCCCGCCTTAACGTGCTCGTTGCGCGCCAGCAGCCAGCGCACCGACTCCGGCACCAGCCAGAAGTAAACGACGAAGAACAGCGGCGGCACAGAGAGCGCGTACTGCAGAATCTTCCAATTTGACAGCAGCCAGGCGGCCAGGCCCAAGAGCGCCTCGCCCACTGCATAGAAGTAGTTGAGCACAATGGAGGTCATCTCGCGCTTGCGCGGTCCCACCATCTCCACACCTATGATGAACGCCAGCGGGTAGACGCCGGACGTGCCCACTGCATTGAGCAGGGCGAAGACCAGAAAGCTGGCATAGTCCCAGGCGAGCGCCTGGCCAATGCCCGTCAGGCCCATAAAAATGGTGCAAAAGAGGAAGATGAGCTTGCGACCGAATCTGCAAAGAGTCGAATGTGAGTCAAGTGGAAGCGGCAGTGCCCATTGCGCTTATCAATGCGATCGCAAATGAGTGGCTCTAAAACAACTGTTGCACTTGGCAGTAGTCCATCGCCATGACTCACCGATCGGCCAGATAGCCAAAGAGCGCGGTGCCAATCACCAGCCCGGCGAAGTGAGTGGTGCCGACGAAGGCCAGCTTCCAGGCGTTCTCCTTGCAGGTCAGCTGCCAGTCCTGGACGATGGTGTACTCGCCGGCGTCGTAGACGAACTGCTGGCAGCGTTGCGTCTGCTGGGGCAGGAACCATGAGGCCTCGCACGTGTCCCATTGCTGGAGCAGGCTCTCGTTTGCCTCAAAGCGCAGACAAGGGTCAGCGGGCGTGAAGTAGCCGTGCTTGTCCCTTGTGCCCGGAATGGCCACGTCCAGCCAGTCGGTCTGGTAATACGGCTGTCTGTGCCGCTCACACTCCTCGATGCGGCAGCGGTATTTCGGCGTGCCAGCCGTAAACACGTACGACAGACTGTTCGCGGCCGCAAAGAGCACCGGCAGACAGATGAGCAGATAGTTCACTCTCTGATACCGTCCGAACTCGCCAATTTGGCTGAGTATCTCGTCAAAGTCCATGGCAGCGACGGATTCTGCCATTCTCAGACAGATTTCGTCGATTTTTGTCGATTTTCGTCGATTTTTCTTTATCGAAAAGGCCAACGCACTTTAGCAGAAATTAACGAAGAAAAATACAGTTACTTTTGTGTTTTGCTGCCGAGTGCTCCACGTGCGCGTTTGTTCCGCGTTAAATTAACTTAAATAAATATAGACACAGCGTGAACTGTTTTGGGTCTAGCATTCAACTCAGTAATGAGAGAACTCTGAAGAAACTGTTGTACAAAACTAACAAAAATCTAACAAAAACTAACAAATCGACCCTTTGGACGTGCAGTGAATTGCAATGCATTGGTAAGTAACGGCATTAACTCAAAACTGGATATTTCTGTGATGTAGTTGGCAACACTAGCAAGTGCAGTGCATTGATTGTCGAATGCCTGCAGAGGGAGAGAGAGAGAGGGAGTCAGTGTTTGTTGGTGTGTGTGTGTGCGTGTGCGTTTGCGTTTGCGTATGTGTGCTTGATGGGTCATCCCCAACTGAGCGTATGACGTCGCCGCACGAGCGAAAAGGCTCTCTCTCTCTCTCTCTCTCTATTCTTATTGGAATGTCTTGTCTGTTATTTATTGCGTATTCGTATTGTTGATAGTTGATGTAAATTGATTTTAGTTAATATTGATAGTTGTATTGATAATATATTGATAATATATTCTTATTTGATTATTGTTTTGTTTATATTGATATTTGGACATTTTAAATAGCTTATGTAAACTAAACAATATTAATTTCATCTCTTTTTTAATGTCAAATGATTTTAGTATTTTTTTACCACTATTAATATTGTAAATATTTGTAGTTATCATGGTAGTTGTTTTGTTTAAATAGATATTATGACATTTTAAACGGATTTATTGCATTGAATCGTATTATTTACTAATTATCAATAATAATTGGTCATTTAACACCATGTTAAATAAACTCCCCTATTAGGTTAGATATGTTAAGTTATTTAATTTATTTATATTCTTGAACGCATTTCCTTGCCGCCAGAGCAATTACTGGAATATATTCTAGTTTGATCGGGAATCCGGTCCGAGATCTGTGCTTGTTTCAGTCGCATGTCTGTTAAGGCGCATGCAATTGTTGCCAATTGATGCAAATTGTTGCATGTTGCTACAGTGGCTGCTTGTAAGTATGCGTCAGTTGGGTTTTTAACGTTTTACGGCATCTTCAATTGACGCAATCTGCTGCGGTTGCTGCTAGACGGATCCTACAACTGAGCAGCTTCAACTAATGTCAATCAACCAATCAATCAGTCAATGAATCTATCCATCAATATAGACATTTGTCTTTTTTTTTTTGCTTTTCACTTTTCATTATTTACGACAGAGTCGTATTTTTTGCCAATTCAGCACATTCATAATTCAGAGACTTTATGGGAACTTTAGCGGTTTGTGCACTTAAACGTGGCCTTGATGGACTTTAAAGGTTATCTGCATGGCGAGTCTGCATTTGCCGGTGATAAGCGGGCTGCGCTTTGCAAGCCCGCTGGAATTATCTTATCGTCCCGGGTGGAGTGCACTCGTTAGGCATTTGGAATGATTTAAAATTTCTATTGCCAGCTTTGCCCGAAACACTTGTCAGCTGTTTGCGCCTGTAACACCTGTAACTGTTAACTGTTTAGGGCACAATTGTTGACAGAAGCCTACCGCACGGTGCCACGCTTGGCAATGCACTGAAATTTCTAAAGCGTTTCACCAACATTGCAGTGCTGTAGCCGAGAGCTTTCCTTTGCGTGTGTATTGGTAAGTTTGTGTACTTCTGAGTGCATATCAAGACGCCGGCTGAAAATCAATAAACACAGCTAAGAACGAGGCGCAGCGCAGCTAAGCACATAGAGAGGGAGATAGAGAGAGAGAGAGACAGAGAGAGAGAGAGAGAGAGAGAGAGAGAGAGAGAGAGAGAGAGAGAGAGAGCGCGCTTTTAAGAACCATGTAAAGAGCGCCAAAGCTGCCAAACATATGTTTTTGTTTATGGTGCTTTTGATCTTTTTTCGTTATTATTATTATGCGCGCGTATCTCGAAAGCTGTCGGAAATATAAAGGCAACAATGAAAAGCTAAAGGCAAATAGAGCTGCCTAAAGCTTATGGTATAAATGCTAACTCTGATATTATTGGGATAACTTTTGTGTTTCTACCTAACTAATTTAGATATACGAATACATACAAATACATATGTACATATATGTATGTATATATTTGTATGTATTCATTTGTATGTATTCCGGAAACCGGTTGATTTTCTAGCTAGAAATTGTACGTCGTACGTTTATATATACATACATACGTATGTTAATAAAATTAATTAAAGCGAGTTCGTCTGAAATAATTTAGATTAAGTATTATATCGATATTGATTACGTTCATTCATTAAACATATTTATATTGCATTTTATTGGTGTGGCGAATAAAAAATGATTGCACATGAGTGTTTACATATTATACTCTCTACGTGATCACAGAGGATACAGAGAGGAGGTATAATTGAGTAAATCTATATTCCGATTGTTTGCGTATGAGTAATCTGAGTATGAATAATCTCGTGTATCTGTACGCAGAGCATTTTAATGCACAGGCTCTCTCCCGTTGGAGTCGCCGTTGTAAAAGTGGGCAAGTTAATCAGACTTAACGAAACTAAACGAATCACAAGGCGCCTTATCGCTGCAGTAGGTTGGTATAATTCAGTTTCTTCCACAACGTCTGCGCAACAGGAACGCATAGCGCGAAGTCAAGTTAATAACGGGAATAGAGCAAATAAACGGAAGTGCAAACAGCGATATTGACGAAAACGTAATGTATTCTGAAGATAAGCTAACTGATAATGATGTCAACACCGGTGCCAATAACGGTGTGGCACTGACGGAACAGGATCCCTACACAGACGCAGCCAACATATCAACCGATTTCCCTGTGCAGAACTCCGCGATAATTAATGGCAGCGACGCTTCCCCGACGGTGAATCACAGCCAGTCGGACGAGCTGAAGGTCAAGATGGTTCGAATGCCTTTGTCAGGAAATGACCCTCGGCTAAATATGCCTGATCAGGGCATAATTATACCGGGCCATGCACCAGACAATACTGCGACAAGGACAACCGATGCGAAACTCTTTGCAAGTCCTAATCCTAGCAAAGGTGCCGTTCCGAAACATTTTCAACAAAACCAAGAAAGCTCCATGGATACTCATGACGAAAGTCCCCCAACACCCAAAGCCAAGAGGCAAAGGTTGGAGCCCGCAGAAGTCGTCATCTTCAACAACTCTCTCTTCGACCACAACACCAAATTCCACTATGGCTGCATCGACGACATCGGATATTTGGTGAGCGCCTTTGGCGGACTCAAATGTAAAGTGACCATCTTACCAGATGCAACGCTCGATGAAATCAGAAAAACTATGAAAGCTCGTGAGTGAAATTTGAAAAATATACAATACATATATGTATAGTCAGTGTGGTAATATGAAGCCTTAAAATGGAATGGGAAAAATGTTTAAGACTCCTGTCATGACTCGATTCGAAGCAAAGAGTGTTCATAGTTTTAAACACATTATCCGATTGCTGTATACAATTTTACTTTAATCAATTTTTAAAATAGTGAAATGATTTTATTGCTATCGCTTTCATAATTTGGATTTGAATTATATATGTAATAATATATAAATAATTATTTATTTAATTCCTCATATTATCAGAAATAATTAATTTGGAATATCAAAGAAAAATTCACATTTCTTAAAAATACTTTCTCCCTTCTTAGCAATTCCTATGATGATTATTTACATATATAGTTGGGCGCTGCAAGCAGTTTTTACAAGTTGCCACGCCCATAGCGTGCGTAGATATATTATTTGTGGCCAGTCTTTAGAAAAAGTTTAGGGAACTTAACTATAACATTTTTGATGCTTGGGTCTTTTTCATCAAAAGAGACATAATACTATTTTTGAAATTGAGAATGTTAGCAGAGGCTTAACTATTCAATTGAAGTGTCTATTTATTTGATATACTTACCATAAATTTTTAATCTTCGCCTGCCAATGAGAGATTTCACTAACATACCTGAAAATGAATTTTCCGAATTGTCACTCCTCTATTGGGGGTTACGAAAAATCTTGAAATTTAATTAGACGAAAATATGCACGAGTATTTCTTTAAAATTTCAAGACTATTGCTTTTATAGCGACGAAATGGTTTGAATACATCCGATAAGACGGACGGACTGCATGACATTACAGAAAACCAATATACTCGTGTTCCCTTTGAGATTAGAGTATAAAAATAAATAAATGTATATGTATTTTAATTTATAGTGGAAGAGAAAGACTTGGAGCATCGGTCAGCAGTCGTGGTGGTTATCTTGAGTATTTGCCACCAGTACGAAACGATAGCCGCCAAAGATGCGGACTACAATATCGATAATGAGATTATTTTTCCCTTACTGCGCAACGAAACGTTGATCAACAAGCCGAAAATGGTATTCGTTCAGGCCACCAAGGGCTCCAGGGAGTTGGTCAGATTTTGGGCAGATGCTGATTCGGCTAAGGTAATATGAATATCGGTGATAGGTGAACTCTAATCACTCATCCTTACAATTCCCTCAGCTTCATGGTCCACCCAGCGACATATTAAAGTGCTACTGCACCTATGAGGACTACGTGTCCTATCGGAATAGCATTGGCACACCCTTTATTCGAGAGCTCTGCACTAGGCTAAGCTTAAATTCAAGTGCTGACATTGAAAGCATTGTAAGCGATGTCATAAAGCGTGTAATGGACTCTACCTAGTGAGTTCAATTGTCTTTGGAATCAGGACTTCCTTAGTAATCATAGATCTTGTCTCAATTACAGCAAAAGCCAAGTGCCATTGATGACTAGTACAATGACAACCAAATATGCCTTTGGCGATTATATCTAAACACGTCAAAGATATACGCTAGCGAGACATCTATATATTCCATAGAGAGAATGAGGGAGGAGTGGAGGAATGAAGCGGCATTTGGCAAAGTATAAATTTCAGATTGGAAAATATTGCCCCTGAAATTGTAGTGTTTCTATCTATTGTATTATTAAAATGTTTTTAAGTAATCTAATATTGTTTTGGTTATTTGTATTTGTATTCATTTAATATTTGATAATTCAATTAATTTCGTAATCCCTAACAATTGATAATTAGCCAGTATAAAAGTTGCTTCCTATTTAGTTAAATATACATGTTTACGTTTTTGTTATCTATCGTAATAGTTAATAATTGGTACAAAGTGTTGCATGTTGTGTTGTTACAGTGGCTGCCTGTAAGTATGCGTCAGTTGGGGTTTTAACGTTTGACGGCATCTTTAATTGACGTAATCTAGCACAGTTTCGTTTAGCCGGATCTTACAGCTGAACACCATCATTGAATGAATGAATTAATCAACCAATCAATCAATCAATGAATTTACCTATCAATGTAGATATTTTCTTTTTTACCTTTTTAATTTTTCGTATTTACAAGAGAGTTGTATTATTCATGGACTTTTTCGTTTGTACTATTAATGGCGTTGATTAATTCTTACGATTTTTTTTTTCACGGAAAGTCTGCATTTGGCCGTGATAAGACGCTTTGGATTTATCTTATCAGCTGCCACTGCACTCCTTACTCATTAGGAAAGGTTCTCTTAACAGTTAATATAAAGTTTTCCGATTAGGACTTGTAAATGGTGTACGCTGCCTGTAATGTACTTACTTTCACATGAAGATGCAGAAGGAGTCACCGTTAAAAGCACTGAGAGAGAAAGAGAGAGAGAGCGAGAGAGAGAGAGAGACAGACAGACAGAGAGGAAAAGCTGCCTGTCAATTAAGCTTTTTGGTTGTTTACGGTGCTTTTGATCTCTTTTTATACTTATTCACAACGGGAAATGAGAATATTGGTTTTGTGGTATTGTTCGTCTGCACGTATGCATATTTTAAGGCGAAAACACACGTTGGGTTACTGTTAAGATCTGTAAAGAACAAATTAAACATTTAGGCCTGCTATGAGTGTAGAAAATTTGATTAATTATATAGCGATTTGGACATCTTCTTATATACTCGGAGCATTTTAATACTAGAGCCTTGAACTTCGAAATATATATGGATTTAGTATTTCAAGATCAAAAAAATATGAATGATATATCTATCACCATAGAGGACGTATCAAACAGTAAAAGTTTACGTCTACTATGGTTTTAGTGCCATAAAATTAAACAAAGATAATTGAGGTATCTCCTTTATTGCTTATAAAAATTGGAGGCGTAACAAACCTGAAAATGAAACTGGTGAAATGAGTGAATGAGTATTCAGCAGTCGGTAGCACCCGACTGCACCGTTCTTACTTGTTTTTTATTATTATTTATTATGCGCCCGCGTATCATGGAAATTCTAAGAAATTTGATTTTTTTTTAAGTGTGTTCAGGAGACAATGACAAACAATAAACAAAGAGAGCTTCGAAATTCATACATATCTACTTATGTATGCATGTTTGTTCGTTTAATGCAAGGGTTAAAATTATTCTTTAACGAACTTTCGTAGGAAGTGTCCAATAAGTCATACATATGTACATAAGTATGTATATGTATATATATACATAAGTAAGTATATGGATAGTATAGTATATAGTAATCAGTATATATAGACATACATGCATACAAGTACAAGTACAAATACATATATGTATACAATTCATAACGGTTGATGAACTAATATACAATATATAAATAAATGATTATTTGCATGTTTTATTACTTCCAAACATATGGATGTACATACATATGTATGTGTACATATATGAACATTGCAAAAGCTTTCAAGCGCAAGCGTCTATTGCTTAAAAACATTGAACCACATTGTGCGAGCTTTCCTCTTTTTGACTAGGCCAATAAAATATAACTTATATGTTCGTACAACCCGGAAACCGACTTATATGCAGTTAGCAATTGTACGTAGATATGTGTTATTATGTATATATACAATAATTATATATATGCTCAATAAAAGAACGTTATATGTAATATTACCGTTCATTTTTTATATATATTTAAGCTTTCTTTTTTGGGTCAGCGGACAAAAACCAGTAAAAACTGTTCCTAACGTAGTACATAATGTATCGTTATTATTTTGTGTTTTACAAATTTTGGATTTGGTGCGATTGGGCTTTACCCTCAGGTGAGGAGATTTGCACTGCCCTTTGATAGATAACGCTCTGCGTATGAGTAACAATCTACCACATCTGTTAAGGGGAATTTTCAATGCACACCCGGCACTCCGCTGCAGTCGACAACTCAAATGTGAGCAAAAAAGAGGTGAACAAAACTTAACGAAACTTGTCGAACAAAGCGCCTTATCGTTGCAAAAGCTTTCTCTCCATTCAGTTTCTTCCAGAACATCAACGGGTACGGAACGCGTCGCGCGAATCGCAGTTAATACCGATAGAGAGCCAGAGAGAGAGAGAGAGAGGGAGAGTAACTGGCAAGCAGCACGAAATCAAAAAGTTCGTGAGCGAAAGTGAGAAGACAAGCATGGGCTGGTTTAACAAAAAGAAGTTCACCGATGATAGCGCCAGCTCCAGTTCCAACAATGATCAGGTGCTGGCGCGACAGGATCCACGCACACGGGTGCAGACAAGAAGCGCTGCCAGCGTGACGACCAACACAGCTGTGCAGAACTCCACGATAATTGATAGCAACGCGAATAGGGTAACATACCGGTCGACCACACAGACAGTGACTCACAGCCAGAAAGCGAGTGTCACGGAAATGATAACGCGCCGCACACCGAGCCAGGCCGAACTGGAGGAGCTGATGGCGCAGCTGAAGATGAATGGAGGTCGGGCCGGCAGCACCTCCACCACAACAACAACGAACAACGGCAGCAAACGCTTTAGTCCAACCAGTCTGAATGGCGTTGCCTTGCGTTCGACCACGTCGTTCAAGCCCAATGCTGAGGCCAGGAGATCCAGCACTTTGGTCAAGTCGGAGCAAACGTCTGTGTCGCAGAAGCAGGGTCGCACCGTCACTCAGCACGTGGAAACCCAGCGGGTGGTGCTGAGTCCCAGCAAGACCAGCTGGCCGCCCACGTCGACTGCCAAAACAACTGCCTCAACGTTTGGCGCTAGCTCGTCTGCATACAAGCCCTATGTGTCACCTTTGGCACTAAAACCAATCGACGCAACCTATGTATCGCCCTATGCATCAAAGACAACCACTGGAATCGGCTCTGCCGGCTATAAGTCATCGGCAGCTGCTCCGTCAGCTCTGTCCAAGACGACGACTGGCAGTTCCCTGTCCTCCAAGCCCACAACAACCAGCTTTATGCTCTCCAAGCCATCATCAACTGGCTCCGTGTTGTCAAAGCCTACATCGGGCAGCACTGCTCTTGGTGCAAAGTCCACATTGGGGACTCCAAAGCCTTTTGTAAGCCTTAATCCGAGTAAAGGAGCCGTGCCAAAGCAATTCCCGAGCACTGCTAACTCCATCGATGCATATGCCGAAATAAATCCCACAAAAGCCGGGAATGGCCCATTACCCAAAGTCAAGCCGGTTTCCAAGAAAAAACTGAAGCCCGCAGAGGTTGTCATCTTCAACAATGAGCAGTTCGACAACAGCAATGAGTACCGTACAGGCAGCGCCAAGGATGTCGAGTTGTTGGAGAAAACCTTTGGCGGACTACTCAAGTGTAAGGTGAAAACCATTACGAACGCAACGCTCAATGACATCAAGAGCACTGTGGAAAAATGTGAGTCCAAATTAATGTGTTCTGTAGTCACATTAGAAAATCTTCCCCTCAAATAATGATTACGATCATATTAATAAGAATGAAAATGTGATAATCATGAAACTGGTGATGATCAAAACTATAGTGATCATGTTATCGATCGCGCCCATAATCATAGTCTCTATACTTCCGTGAATAATTATTATCATCATTTTTTATCATCATCAATATAGTATTTACTATGATAATAATCGTATGATCATATGCTACATATATTCAAATCCCATTTCATTTCCTAATTTTAGTGGAACAGAAGAACTTGGACGATCGCTCAGCACTGGTGCTGGTCATATTGAGTCACGGCAACCGATACGAAACGATAGCCGCCAAGGATGGGGACTACAAACTGGATGATGATATTATTTTTCCCATATTGCGCAATAAGACGCTAGCCGATAAGCCGAAGATCTTGTTCGTTCAGGCGTGCAAGGGTTCTAGGGAGTTGGGCAGATTCAAAACAGATGCCATGAAGGTAAGACAAATATTGACAGTCAACTACTATCACTGACTGTACCTCTTCACACTCAGCCGCATGGTAATCCTAGCGAGATTCTCAAGTGCTACAGTACCTATGAGGGGTACGTTTCCTATCGCTTGGATACCGGCACGCCCTTTATTCAAACACTGTGCGATACATTAAAGGCAAAGCCAAATGTGGACATTGAAGCTATTATGAAAGACGTCATGAATTTGGTCAAGATCTACACCACGTGAGTCTTCCTACTGTTGGACTTATACTCTGTAATAAGCTAATCAATGTCGTCTTCATTGCAGGGGTAGTCAAGTACCATCGGTAACCAGCACAATGACCTCCAAATATGTTTTTGGCGACTATCTTTGAACGGACTCAATAAACATTTACAGATGGTACGAATTTGGCAAAGTCCCATATCAAGTAAGCGTACTAATTAGTTCCTCCTTCCTGTGCGTAGGAGAATTCACATTGTCTTCATTGCAGGGGTCACCAAGTATCGTCACCAAGTATCGTCGGTAGACAGTAGAATGGCATTTGGATTGGAGATGGTACCGTAAAACATTAAACAGATTCTTGCCCTGTGATCATGTCGAAGATATAGCCGAAATGTATTGACTGTGGCCGGTCCTAGAGCCAATAAGCTAAAGAGACTGTATTCTGACTATAATACACATTCATGTATAGGACTTTCTGCCCAGAAGAAAGCCAACACACAAGTAGCTTAAGTAGTACCTATTTTATTTTTATACACAACTATTACTTCTTATTGTTAGCTTAGTTAGCTTACACTTTTCGTGAATATACAAGTATACGAGACTCCGCCATGAGGTCCACAATCCTTCTTTTAGTTTCACGCGAGTTACAATCAAACCAGAAAAAAAGATTGTTGAGCTCATAGCATTTTACGCATTCTCCGAATATGAAACGTTTATCTGTCGATAATATGAGAAGACAAGCATCCAGCAATACGTGTTCCAAACTGCAAATCATATTGAAGTATACGAAAGTGCTGGAAGGGTCTTCAGGTTTTGATACTCACATATTATGACGGCGCTCACAATCATTATAATTAAGTTACTGATTTCGAAATGAAAGGATAACATAATGATGATAATCACACTGATGCACGAATTGACCAAGCAGGTGATTAGGAAAAATATCAGCAGTACCGTAGATTGCTACCGGAAAGAATTGATAAAATTCGATGGTGTTAACCAGATGCTAACTCACAACTAAGGCCCCGATCATCAGCATGCAACATCCAATGCAATGGCAAATGGCCATACCGCGCTCAACTTGTGTTACTTGTTTTCCTGCGAACAGCATAATTATATCTATATACCTAGACAGGGAGATATAATGGCAAAATCGGGATATTACCATTGCTGAATATTATGATATTCAAATTAATGACTAGATCGATGACGGAAATCAGATAACAGCCCGTCCGCAATTTAAGAAAACAACAAAATTTTTTTAAAACAAACATCGTTCAGCTAATAGTAATAATAATAATAATAATAATAACAAGTAAGACTATTGCAGTCGATCCGACCACTGTATACTCATTCACGTTCAAATGCTGCCAGCTTTAAAACATTGGAATATATTGCGTTTATCCATTTGCCATACCCCCAGTAGGCATGGATATATCATTTCTGAAGGTGTGTAGAAGAAGAAGGTGTGTAGAAACTCTAATACTTTAGAATGTAGAAGATTTTGGTGTTTGCAGAGTCCCCTATGGAAGTATATTTATCCATTATATAATTTTGATATATATATTTCAAGCTCATTAAGTATTGGTAGATATACAATATAGTTTTCCTCGTTTTGCAATGAAATCCTTAATACTTTATATGGACAAACGGATGGACAGACGGACGGATGGACAAACGGGCAGTAAGAGCCTTTCAGCTCGTGAATGAGTATATAGTAGTGTCAACAAGAATAATAATAACAACACTTATCAATTTTGTGGAGTTATAAATGTATTTCGTATTTCTTTTGCCCTGATTGCTAAGGCAAGGTTGACATCCACATTAGAATTTCATTACAACGATAATCTACTGACAGCCGCTTATTGGTAACTCAGATGAAGAGACTGCCGCCCAGTGCAGCATAGAACGAATAGACGACGAACCAGAAATATATGCCAAGAACTAATTGGGAGAGGCAAAGCATATATATAGGTACATCTATATATTTACGATATGTACAAATACGTGGGTGGAACTTACCAAACATAACCACATAGCTGATTATAACTGGTATCCAGATGAGCAGTATTATGTCCGCTATGATCAGTATGATCATAGCAAATATCTTGACCATGGTCACCAATATGTAAAATAGCATGCAGCCCGGACGTAACTGAAAGTCATACATGTCATATGTATATAGTCTTATACCAGATATATATATCACTGGAGATACTAACCTTTTTAGCGCCAATGAAGAGACAAACAGCACTAATCAAATGCAAAATCATGAATGCAATAAACAACTTATGGCACAGATCGGGTGTTCCTGGAAAAAAGAAGTTAAGTAATTAACGAAGTATGCGCGTATATAACACTGATCAGACAACTCACCCGACTCGCCAAATATTGCTATGAATGTTCCGAAGAAGATATCCATTAGGATTTCACTGGCGGCTATAATGAATGTACCGACGCGCAAATCAACGAAGAAGCAACAATATTGTAAATAGATCATCTTGATAAAATTCTTCAACCATTAAACCTCACAGGGTTTCTGAATTACTGAATAGCGCTCTGTTCTGGATCTAATATACTAGTGTATTGCTGCGGTTCGTAAATCTGAAGCTTCGCAGAGCGGCTCAACAGTAGCACGTAGGCTTAATTTTGCTTGTAGTTTTGCTTTACTTCCTGTACCTTAAATAATTGTGTGTATATAATGTAAGCAAAAACTTATCAAATACTGACAAAAAATATAAATGTGACTGCGTGGACTGTACTTCCTATTTGACAGTACGAAGAAAGCTTGGCTGATAAGAGTGTTTGTTCAGGTAGTTTTGCGAAACTATACATGAATAAAGAAACAATGGTCTTGGAAGGTTTTCCTGACAAGTATGTCGTCTGATCCAATTGCATTTCATATTATTTATATTATATTTCTATTGAATCTAATCTTCGGCTTGTCGAACGATTATGGAAATGAGGAGTTTTATTATCCGAGCAAAACTTATCGTCACCATCCTGACATTATTAATCGCCAATTCAATGGATCATCATGGGTTTTCATAGCTTATAGATGGAAAAGGTATGAGACACAGATTTTCTGCTTTGTTACTAGCCCCAGTGCTAAGCGGTCCTTTGAAAACTGGTCAGCTGCTAATTTGAAATAGCGATGACATCAGAACATGTCGATGGAAGTGAATTAAGGCACAAAAATTAGTACTGCATAGGGCCCAAGGTATCTTCATTCATTCCAATATCCATGGAAATTGCTGTGCTTAGATAAAGATGGACAACGGTTGTCTTAGGGCAAGTATTGGCTTTGTCCCATACAGAGTTGTTTACGTAGACTTTAATAGCATGGATCTAAGCTATGGACCTAGATAATAGTACTGATTTACTTCCTGTTGTAGTGAACCGCACACAGTTTTTTTTTTCTTACAATATAATAAAAGTGAGAAATAATTCAATTGGCATTTCTATGTTGGATTCAGGGTTTCTCCGAGCCGGACAGTTCTGAGTAGAGGAGCACTCTAACTTGCTTTCTTTTGTTAAGCCGACATTTTCCCAAAGCTTTTAACTCTCGTTTTCTGATTGAATGCTCTTTTATTGAGTATAAATTATCTTATACAAATCAACAAAACATATCGACTCAGATATCTACTCCGAGAAGAACTTTACAGTTCCACTCTACATATATATTGCCGCTTCAGAGCGAAGATAGCTGTTCTCTTGTTTTGGAGCTAAGAGTAACAAATGTTTAGTGCTTACTTCCTGTTCATATGGACCAATAAAGTATATGGTCATATATTTCGTAAAAAATCTAGCTAATTTTAGAGTTTTATTTATTGTTGGGTTTGATATGGGACATATAATGATTCAACACAAAATGTGATTATAATACCTTTCGCTGCCGTTACATCGGCAAAGAAAAAGATAGGACTAGATAACGACTTATGGGACAACAATTAAAGCAAATAAAGTAATTCCAAACCTATTTATAAATCTCTCCCAATAGAGGGAAAATAACTTATCGAAGGTAAACAATGCAATATATATTTTCTTCTGAATTATCTTTTTTGTAAGTTCAGGTTTCTTATAAAATAGGAAATTTCGTAAGAGTATTACGAGTTGGGGTGAAGAATTTTACTAATAATGAAACTTTTATAGCTTCGACACATATCTTAATATAGTTGTTAAAACATCCAGCGCATATGATAAATTCCTATTGTTACGGTATTATTTATCACTTATTATTTATTAGCTAAGATCCGATTAGCTTACTACTGATTTTAAAGGGTACAAGTATTTATGTAAAACCTTATAGATAATCTCCGAAAGCATATTTAGTGCTCAATGTACTGGTTATCGAAGGCACTTGAGTATTGCTGTAATGAAAATCATAAGATTAATGAGATCTAAAGTACACGGATAGAGAATAAACAGCATTTCAGACTCACTTGGTTGACTTCTTTACCAATTTTCGAACATGTTTCATATTGTCTACAATGTCAACGTGCGGCCTTTCATTTAAGGTCTCGCATAGTTTTCTTATAAAGGGCGTGCCGTCTTCTGTCCGATAGGAGACAAAGACCTCATAGCTGCTGAAGCACTTTAGTATATCGCTGTGAATAGTGGGAGAAAAGGTAAATCGGACGGACTTTCAGATGAGTGATAGTATTTGCTCAGAAAAAGAATATATTAATTACCGAATTACTAAATATGGACACCTTCTTAGGGCCCTTGCAGGCCTGAATAAACAGGATCTTCGGCTTATCCTTCAGCGTTTTGTTCCGCGATATGGGATGAATGATATCAAAGTTCAGATTGTACTCTCCATCCTTGGCGTCTATAGTTTCGTGGCGATTGCCATGACTCAATACGATCACCACTAGTGCTGATCGATCCTCCAAGTTTTTCTGTTCCACTGCGAAATTGAACATGGATAATAAAGGACTTTAGTTTGGGACAGTTCAATAATATCATACAGGACAGGCCAATTCAAATCTCACTTACGACTTTTCATAGTGGTCCTGATCTTTTGGACTGTTGCATCCGTAATGGTTTTCACCTCACACTTGAGCTTCCCGAAGGTGCTCTGCAACAATTCGACATCTTTGGTGCTCCCCGAACGGAACTTATTGATGTCGTCGAAACTCTCATTGTTAAATATGACAACTTCGGCGGGCTTGAATTGTTTCTTGTTTGCACTCATATTAGTTTAGTTTATTTGGAGTGCAGCAATGAAATTCTATGTAGACTTTGATAGTACGAAGCTTAACAATGGATAACAAAGCGTCTTCGAGTGAACCACGTACTTTTCAATCGACGTTCAAAAAGGAACTGAATATATAGAGATATTGATATAGCTTTTTATTGATTCAATTTGAAGATAAGCAAAAGGCTTGGATAAGATAACACTTCATTGGAAACTAAGTGAAGCGAATGTCGTGGACGTATACCACATAAATACATCCGGTTGCAATTAGTATGCAATTAGTTCATTATACCCTGAGCCCATTGAAAATGGGAAATCAGGGTATAATGGTTTTGTTAAATGTATGTAACAGGCAGAAGGAGGCGTGTCAGACCGCACAAAGTATATATATTCTTGATCAGGGCGACGAGCTGAGTCGATTTAGCCCTGTCCGTCTGTCTGTCTGTCCGTCCGTCCGTCCGTCCATCTGTCCGTCCGTCCGTCTGTCCGTATGTTTGAACGCGTCGATTGAAGCATCTAGACAAGCTAGAGACTTGAATTTTTTTTGTTGGGTCCGTGTAGCACGCGCAGGTCAAGTTTATTTCGTATGAACGATAACTATTTTTGTTGTAATGTTATCGATTTTAATGCTTATCGAAAATACGTTTTTAAGGCGTAGTTTGTGTATCGTTTGAGCTAGAGACTTCAAATTTGCTGTGTAATTGCATTGAATGAATACGAAGATTACGTAATCACTAGATTTTTGATGCCACTCCCCATTCGCCCCCAATAGCCCCCTATTTGTAAAAAGCGCAAATTAAATACTTGTGCGTTGGCAAATACAAATATATGAATGCCATTAATAAGTTGTGAAAGTTTGATGCACTTAGTCCATCGCTAAGAAAAGTTATTAAGCAATTAAGTTCCCATAGTAATGCCCACATTGCAGCCCAAGCGCAGTCGCTGCGTCAACTGCGCAGTTGGCAGAGCGCGCGCTTATGCGTGCGTGCATATGTGTGTGTATGTGTTGTTTGTATGTGTGCATAAAAAAGCGTAGAATGATTTGATATTTGGGTCTACACAGGGCTCAGGGTCTGCCCTAGTCGAGCAGTCTCGACTAGAGCCCTCTTACTTGTTTTTATCTTGGTCAACTATATCTGAACTTTGTATCAGTTTATTCTGCCCAGCTGACGGAGATATCCAGAGTGATGGAGATATAGCCAATTTCGATTGCAGATATGGCCAATGTCGATAGCAAAGGCACTGATAAGGTAAGTAGAAAATAGTTTGGCTATTTGAGCTTCAATGTGTCTGAGGTCAGTCATAATAATGTATATATATAATCGCAAACATAAACAATACAACTTACGATTAATATACAGAACAGATCAACGCCAATTGAAACTTGTGTATACTAGAGTTCATTGTACTACATTTTAGACACACTTGAACAGGATGTCATAAAGCGAACAGCTGCGGGTATTGAGAAATAACTAGTCCGCAGTTTAGTCTACGCTGACGAAACCCAACACCCACACATACATATATAAATATATACATAAGACCACAATATATAAACCCTATATACTTAAGCTAAGACCGAAACGGCAATGCGCCGAATAAATTCAGATTGAAATAGAAACTCAAACGTTCCAGACGTGTTTCTTTGTTAACTTCGTATAATTGAATATATTATAATACAATCCTATTGAGATCGTCACCCATCATTCAATCCTATTGAGGTCGTCACCTATCATCCACCAAGGAAGGCCATCAATTGGTAACTCACGCAAAAGCGCACGCTCTGCTAACTGCATTGTTGACGCAGCGACTGCGCTTAGGCTGGAGTGTGGGCATTACTATGGGAACTTAATTGTTGAATAACTTAGCGATGGACGTTCTTCAATAAACTTTCACAACTTATTAATGGCATACTTATGTGGGTATTTGTCAAAGCACAAGTCTCTAGTATTTGATTTGCGCTTTTTGCAAATTTGGGGCTATTGGGGCCGAATGAGGCGTGGCATCCAAAATCTAAAGATTACGTAATCTCCGTATTCATTACACGCTACACAGCAAATTTGAAGTCTCTAACTCAAACGATGAACAAACCATGCCTTAAAAACGCATTAAAAGTATCGATAAATGCTGATAAAATAAAAATGGAATGAGTTATCGTAAAAATTTGATAAATATGTGCGGCGTATGGTATACACGAGTATTCATGTAAAGTTTCTCTAAGTTGCGTACTTTAGCATATCTCAGCGTTCACACGTGCGGACGGACGGAGCCCATTGAAAATGGAAAATCAGGGTATTATTGTTTTGTGAATATGTATGTAACAGGCAGAAGGAGGCGTGCCACACCCCATAAAGTATATATATTCTTGAACATCGCGACAAGATGAGTCGATATACCCCTTTCTGTCTGTCCGTCCATGTGAACGCTGAGATATTTTAAACTACGCATACGCTGCACAAGTTTATACATTTTTTTCGATAACTCATTCCATTTCGATTTTATGATCGATAATTTTAATGTGTTTTTAAAGCCTGGTTTGCACATCGTTTGAGATAAAGATTTCAAATGCTATTCTGTAATGCGTGTAATGAATACGGAGATTACGTAATCTTTAGATTTTGGATGCCACGCCCAAATCGCCCCCAATAGCTCCCTATTTGTAAAAAGCGCCAATCAAATACTAGAGACTTGTGCTTTGGCAAATACATACATATGAATGCCATTAATAAGTTGTGAAAGTTTAATGGAGTTCGTCCATCGCTAAAAAAGAGTTATTATACAATTAAGTTCCTATAGTAATGCCCAAGCGCAGTCGCTGCGTCAACTGCATAGTTGGCAGAGCGCATGCATATGCATGTGTTATTTGTATGTATGCATAAAAAACCGTAGAATGATTTAATATTTAGCTCTTCACAGGGTTCAGGGTATCTCCTAGTCTAGCAGTCTCGACTAGAGCACTCTTAATTGTTTTTCCATATGCATATATATTGCCGCTTCAGAGCAAAGATAACTGTTCTCTTATTATGGAGCTAAGTAAATAACAAATGTTTAGTGCTTACTTCCTGCGGATATGGTCATCGATTTAATAAAAAATTTAGCTAATTTTACACCTTTATTTATTGTTGGGTTTGATATGGGATATATAATGATTCAATACATGAGGAGATTTTAATACATTTCGCTGCCGTTACATCGGCAAAGAAAAAGATAGGACAAGATAACGACTAATGGGACAACAATTAAAGCAAATAAAGTAATTCCAAACCTATTTATAAATCTCTCCCAATAGAGGGAAAATAACTTATCGAAGGTAAACAATGCAATATATATTTCCTTTTGAATTATCTTTTTTGTAAGTTCAGGTTTCTTACGCAGCTTTATAAATAACATGTCTAGTCAAGACTGCTCAACTCAGTCACACAATTATATAGCCAGCTTGTTCCAAGTATGCGAAAATTCACTTAGACAACTCCTCATTTCATGAGATGCGCTATTGTCAGAACTATAAGAAATTTATAATTAAATTTAATTAAGAACACAACATTATTAATTCTTTTCTATTTATTTATTTGTAACAAATTTCCAAAGTATCCCAGTACCTTTGAACCTCTAGAATAGGAACTTTTTAATGGTATTACGAGTTGGGGTGAAGAATTTTACTAATAATAAAACTTTTATTGCTTTGACATATATATCTTAATATAGTTGTTAAAACAGCTAGTGCATATGATAATTTCTTTTTGTTTTGGTATGTAGAAAGCAACATTCACTTAGGATTTATTAGCTAAGATCCGCTTTGCTTACAACTGGCTTAAAAAGGTACAAGTACTCATGTGAAATCTAATAGATAATCTCCGAAAGCATATTTAGTGCTCAGTGTACTGGTTATCGAAGGCACTTGAGTATTGCTGTAATGAAAATCATAAGATTCATGAGATCTAAAGTACACGGATGGAGAATAAACAGCATTTCAGACTCACTTGGTTGACTTCTTTACCAATTTTCGAACATGTTTCATATTGTCTACAATGTCAACGTGCGGCCTTTCATTTAAGGTCTCGCATAGTTTTCTTATGAAGGGCGTGTCGTCTTCTGTCCGATAGGAGACAAAGCCCTCATAGCTGCTGAAGCACATTAGTATATCGATGGGAGTACTGGGGAAAAAAGCACCTTGGGCGAACTTTCAGATAAGTATTTTCTCAGAAAAAGAATATATTAATTACCATATTTTTTAATATGGACACCTTCTTAGGGCCCTTGCAGGCCTGAACAAACAGGATCTTCGGCTTGTTCTTGAGAGTTTTGTTCCGCGATATGGTTTGAATGATATCAGAGTTCAGATTGTACTCTCCATCCTTAGCTTCTATAGTTTCGTGGCGATCGCCATGACTCAATACGACCACCACTAGTGCTGATCGATCCTCCAAATTTTTCTGCTCCACTGCGAAATTGAATATGGATAATAAAGGACTTTAGTTTGGGACAGTTCAATAATATCATACAGGACAGGCCAATTCAAATCTCACTTACGACTTTTCATAGTGGTCCTGATCTTTTGGACTGTTGCATCCGTAATGGTTTTCACCTCACACTTGAGCTTCCCGAAGGTGCTCTGCAACAATTCGACATCTTTGGTGCTCCCCGAACGGAACTTATTGATGTCGTCGAAACTCTCATTGTTAAATATGACAACTTCGGCGGGCTTGAATTGTTTCTTGTTTGCACTCATATTAGTTTAGTTTATTTGGAGTGCAGCAATGAAATTCTATGTAGACTTTGATAGTACGAAGCTTAACAATGGATAACAAAGCGTCTTCGAGTGAACCACGTACTTTTCAATCGACGTTCAAAAAGGAACTGAATATATAGAGATATTGATATAGCTTTTTATTGATTCAATTTGAAGATAAGCAAAAGGCTTGGATAAGATAACACTTCATTGGAAACTAAGTGAAGCGAATGTCGTGGACGTATACCACATAAATACATCCGGTTGCAATTAGTATGCAATTAGTTCATTATACCCTGAGCCCATTGAAAATGGGAAATCAGGGTATAATGGTTTTGTTAAATGTATGTAACAGGCAGAAGGAGGCGTGTCAGACCGCACAAAGTATATATATTCTTGATCAGGGCGACGAGCTGAGTCGATTTAGCCCTGTCCGTCTGTCTGTCTGTCCGTCCGTCCGTCCGTCCATCTGTCCGTCCGTCCGTCTGTCCGTATGTTTGAACGCGTCGATTGAAGCATCTAGACAAGCTAGAGACTTGAATTTTTTTTGTTGGGTCCGTGTAGCACGCGCAGGTCAAGTTTATTTCGTATGAACGATAACTATTTTTGTTGTAATGTTATCGATTTTAATGCTTATCGAAAATACGTTTTTAAGGCGTAGTTTGTGTATCGTTTGAGCTAGAGACTTCAAATTTGCTGTGTAATTGCATTGAATGAATACGAAGATTACGTAATCACTAGATTTTTGATGCCACGCCCCATTCGCCCCCAATAGCCCCCTATTTGTAAAAAGCGCAAATTAAATACTTGTGCGTTGGCAAATACAAATATATGAATGCCATTAATAAGTTGTGAAAGTTTGATGCACTTAGTCCATCGCTAAGAAAAGTTATTAAGCAATTAAGTTCCCATAGTAATGCCCACATTGCAGCCCAAGCGCAGTCGCTGCGTCAACTGCGCAGTTGGCAGAGCGCGCGCTTATGCGTGCGTGCATATGTGTGTGTATGTGTTGTTTGTATGTGTGCATAAAAAAGCGTAGAATGATTTGATATTTGGGTCTACACAGGGCTCAGGGTCTGCCCTAGTCGAGCAGTCTCGACTAGAGCCCTCTTACTTGTTTTTATCTTGGTCAACTATATCTGAACTTTGTATCAGTTTATTCTGCCCAGCTGACGGAGATATCCAGAGTGATGGAGATATAGCCAATTTCGATTGCAGATATGGCCAATGTCGATAGCAAAGGCACTGATAAGGTAAGTAGAAAATAGTTTGGCTATTTGAGCTTCAATGTGTCTGAGGTCAGTCATAATAATGTATATATATAATCGCAAACATAAACAATACAACTTACGATTAATATACAGAACAGATCAACGCCAATTGAAACTTGTGTATACTAGAGTTCATTGTACTACATTTTAGACACACTTGAACAGGATGTCATAAAGCGAACAGCTGCGGGTATTGAGAAATAACTAGTCCGCAGTTTAGTCTACGCTGACGAAACCCAACACCCACACATACATATATAAATATATACATAAGACCACAATATATAAACCCTATATACTTAAGCTAAGACCGAAACGGCAATGCGCCGAATAAATTCAGATTGAAATAGAAACTCAAACGTTCCAGACGTGTTTCTTTGTTAACTTCGTATAATTGAATATATTATAATACAATCCTATTGAGATCGTCACCCATCATTCAATCCTATTGAGGTCGTCACCTATCATCCACCAAGGAAGGCCATCAATTGGTAACTCACGCAAAAGCGCACGCTCTGCTAACTGCATTGTTGACGCAGCGACTGCGCTTAGGCTGGAGTGTGGGCATTACTATGGGAACTTAATTGTTGAATAACTTAGCGATGGACGTTCTTCAATAAACTTTCACAACTTATTAATGGCATACTTATGTGGGTATTTGTCAAAGCACAAGTCTCTAGTATTTGATTTGCGCTTTTTGCAAATTTGGGGCTATTGGGGCCGAATGAGGCGTGGCATCCAAAATCTAAAGATTACGTAATCTCCGTATTCATTACACGCTACACAGCAAATTTGAAGTCTCTAACTCAAACGATGAACAAACCATGCCTTAAAAACGCATTAAAAGTATCGATAAATGCTGATAAAATAAAAATGGAATGAGTTATCGTAAAAATTTGATAAATATGTGCGGCGTATGGTATACACGAGTATTCATGTAAAGTTTCTCTAAGTTGCGTACTTTAGCATATCTCAGCGTTCACACGTGCGGACGGACGGAGCCCATTGAAAATGGAAAATCAGGGTATTATTGTTTTGTGAATATGTATGTAACAGGCAGAAGGAGGCGTGCCACACCCCATAAAGTATATATATTCTTGAACATCGCGACAAGATGAGTCGATATACCCCTTTCTGTCTGTCCGTCCATGTGAACGCTGAGATATTTTAAACTACGCATACGCTGCACAAGTTTATACATTTTTTTCGATAACTCATTCCATTTCGATTTTATGATCGATAATTTTAATGTGTTTTTAAAGCCTGGTTTGCACATCGTTTGAGATAAAGATTTCAAATGCTATTCTGTAATGCGTGTAATGAATACGGAGATTACGTAATCTTTAGATTTTGGATGCCACGCCCAAATCGCCCCCAATAGCTCCCTATTTGTAAAAAGCGCCAATCAAATACTAGAGACTTGTGCTTTGGCAAATACATACATATGAATGCCATTAATAAGTTGTGAAAGTTTAATGGAGTTCGTCCATCGCTAAAAAAGAGTTATTATACAATTAAGTTCCTATAGTAATGCCCAAGCGCAGTCGCTGCGTCAACTGCATAGTTGGCAGAGCGCATGCATATGCATGTGTTATTTGTATGTATGCATAAAAAACCGTAGAATGATTTAATATTTAGCTCTTCACAGGGTTCAGGGTATCTCCTAGTCTAGCAGTCTCGACTAGAGCACTCTTAATTGTTTTTCCATATGCATATATATTGCCGCTTCAGAGCAAAGATAACTGTTCTCTTATTATGGAGCTAAGTAAATAACAAATGTTTAGTGCTTACTTCCTGCGGATATGGTCATCGATTTAATAAAAAATTTAGCTAATTTTACACCTTTATTTATTGTTGGGTTTGATATGGGATATATAATGATTCAATACATGAGGAGATTTTAATACATTTCGCTGCCGTTACATCGGCAAAGAAAAAGATAGGACAAGATAACGACTAATGGGACAACAATTAAAGCAAATAAAGTAATTCCAAACCTATTTATAAATCTCTCCCAATAGAGGGAAAATAACTTATCGAAGGTAAACAATGCAATATATATTTCCTTTTGAATTATCTTTTTTGTAAGTTCAGGTTTCTTACGCAGCTTTATAAATAACATGTCTAGTCAAGACTGCTCAACTCAGTCACACAATTATATAGCCAGCTTGTTCCAAGTATGCGAAAATTCACTTAGACAACTCCTCATTTCATGAGATGCGCTATTGTCAGAACTATAAGAAATTTATAATTAAATTTAATTAAGAACACAACATTATTAATTCTTTTCTATTTATTTATTTGTAACAAATTTCCAAAGTATCCCAGTACCTTTGAACCTCTAGAATAGGAACTTTTTAATGGTATTACGAGTTGGGGTGAAGAATTTTACTAATAATAAAACTTTTATTGCTTTGACATATATATCTTAATATAGTTGTTAAAACAGCTAGTGCATATGATAATTTCTTTTTGTTTTGGTATGTAGAAAGCAACATTCACTTAGGATTTATTAGCTAAGATCCGCTTTGCTTACAACTGGCTTAAAAAGGTACAAGTACTCATGTGAAATCTAATAGATAATCTCCGAAAGCATATTTAGTGCTCAGTGTACTGGTTATCGAAGGCACTTGAGTATTGTTGTAATGAAAATCATAAGATTCATGAGATCTAAAGTACACGGATGGAGAATAAACAGCATTTCAGACTCACTTGGTTGACTTCTTTACCAATTTTCGAACATGTTTCATATTGTCTACAATGTCAACGTGCGGCCTTTCATTTAAGGTCTCGCATAGTTTTCTTATGAAGGGCGTGTCGTCTTCTGTCCGATAGGAGACAAAGCCCTCATAGCTGCTGAAGCACATTAGTATATCGATGGGAGTACTGGGGAAAAAAGCACCTTGGGCGAACTTTCAGATAAGTGATAGTATTTTCTCAGAAAAAGAATATATTAATTACCATATTTTTTAATATGGACACCTTCTTAGGGCCCTTGCAGGCCTGAACAAACAGGATCTTCGGCTTGTTCTTGAGAGTTTTGTTCCGCGATATGGTTTGAATGATATCAGAGTTCAGATTGTACTCTCCATCCTTAGCTTCTATAGTTTCGTGGCGATCGCCATGACTCAATACGACCACCACTAGTGCTGATCGATCCTCCAAATTTTTCTGCTCCACTGCGAAATTGAATATGGATAATAAAGGACTTTAGTTTGGGACAGTTCAGTGAAACCATACAGGACAGGCCAATTCAAATTTCACTTACGGTTTTTTATAGTTGCCTCGATCTTTTCGACTGTTGCATCCGTAATGGTTTTCACCTCACACTTGAGCTTCCCGAATGTGTTCTGCAACAATTTGACATCTTTGGCGCTGCCTATACGGTCTTCATCGTAGTTGTCGAAATGCTCATTGTTAAATATGACAACTTCGGCGGGCTTGAATTGTTTCTTGTTTGCACTCATATTAGTTTAGATTATTTGGAGTGCAGCAATGAAATTCTATGTAGGCGTTGATAGTACGAAGCTTAACAATGGATAACAAAGCGTCTTCGAGGGAACCACGTACTTTTCAATTGACGTTCAGAACGGAACTGAATATATAGAGATATTGATATAGCTTTTTATTGATTCAATTTGATGATAAGCAAAAGACTTGTATAAGATAACGCTAAATTGGAATTGGCAATTGGTTAATTTTTATGTCGGTCAACTAGATCTGAACTGTGTATCAGTTTATTCTACCCAGCTTAAGTGATGGAGGATTGCTTGGATAATTTCGTAGCAGATATAGCCAATGTCGATAGCAAAGGCGCTGTAGAAAATAATTTGGCTATCTGAGCTTCAATGTGTCTGAGGTCAGTCTTTCTCATAAGCACAACTGAACTTATAATCCATTGACACACGTTTCATATGATGATTTTCTTGTCCTGTGTCCTTGCATTCGTATTCGTCCTAAAAAGCCACATCATTTTCTATTATAAGGATTAGTAATTAAGACTTGATATCGCTGTTATTAAAGTTTATTAAAGTTTAATAAAGTATTGATATCGCTGTTATTTAAGTTAAGATAAGATCAAGTAAGAATGCTTCAGTAGGGTGCTCCCGACTGCATTTTCTAATTATACCCTGAACCCATTGAAAATGGGAAATCAGGGTATAATGGTTTTGTGAAAATGTATGTAACAGGCAGAAGGAGGCGTGCCACACCCCATAAAGTATATATATTCATGATCAGCGCGACGAGTCGATATTTCCCTGTCCGTCTGTCCGTCCAGTTGTCCGTTCGGCCGTCTGTCTGTCCGTCCGTCAGTGTGAACACTGAGATATATTTAAGTACGCAACGTAGTGACCGATAACTCATTCCATTTCGATTTTATGAGCATTTATCGATAATTTTAATGTGTTTTTAAGGCGTGGTTTGTACATTGTTTGAGCTAGAGACTAGAGATAACGTAATCTTTAGATTTTGGATGCCACGCACCATTCGCCCCCAATAGCCCCCTATTTGTAAAAAGCGCAAATTAATTACTAGAGACTTGTGCTTTGGCACATACACACATATGCATGCTATTAATAAGTTGTAAAACTTTGATGCAGTTAGTCAATCGCTAAGAAAAGTTATTAAACAATTAAGTTCCCATAGTAATGCCCACATTCCAGTCCAAACGCAGTCGCTGCGTCAACTGCGCAGATGGCAGAGCGCGGGTTTATGCGTGTGTGCATATGTGTGGGTGTATGTGTTGTTTGTATGTATGCATAAAAAAGCGTAGAATGATTTGATATTTGGGTCTACACAGGGCTCAGGGTCTGCCCTAGTCAAGCCGTCTCGACTAGAGCACACTTACTTGTTAGATTTTGCAAGTATCCATCTTCTATAGAATTTGCATCAATCGCACTTTGAAACAGAATGAAATTCTGCGGATTAAATCGCCGCCAACTTTTCTAAGCTCCTGATTTTGAATAGGAACATCTATGTATATACTTTGAGTATCGGACAAGTCTCTTTCTGCTTGTTACATGCATTTCCTTAAAACCACTATACCCCGCTTTAGACATTTTCAATGGATCGAGAGTATCAGAAAAATCAACATAACGCCAAGCCGTCGGAAAATCAGTTACAATGACCGTCCATGGCCTAGCAACGGTAGTTTCGAGCATTACCCATACAGGTGTTATGTCATAAATAACAGTCGTACGTAACGCAATCGAGTTTTTGTTTTCTTAATTGTTTTTGGCAAATAGCGGCTACAGCAAAAAATAAGGCCGGGAAGTCCAGGAAAGGCACAGAACGTGCCCGGCTCAACAACAGTCAAAACACTCCACATCACATACAGCACGTGGGTGGAGCCGGGGTTATTGGGGGCGCGCGGCTACTGTTTGTGTTTGCGATTTCGTTTTCAGTATTGAAGTATCGAAAACGAAAATGGGTACGAAATGCGCTAAACGATTCGGGCTCATTTGTATGCAAAGCGAGCCGCGACGATGACGACGGCAACGCCTCCGTAACGATTGCATTGGGAGGTAATCAGAAATATTATGCAAAGGGCTGCCAGGGGGTTATACAAACACGATCAAAATCAAACTTGTGGCGGCTCGCTCATATAAAATGCCCCGACAATCTGACCGAATCGAATCATTCAAGTGTGAGCGAACGACGAGCTGATCGAACAATGAAAACACAAGTAGCGCTACTTTTAGTCCTGGCGGCCAATGTGGCCATCGTTGTGGCACGTCCGGAGCCTCCCAGGCCACGATATGGCGCGCCACCGCCGCCGGCACCACAAAAGGAATATGGACCACCTCAGCAACCACTGCCCATTTATGGACCACCGGCAGCTTTCTACGGACCGCCAGCTGCGCCCACGGCTGAGGCGATTGTCACTAAGAATGTGTATGTGCACGTTCCGCCTGAGGAGCCGGAACTCTATCCCGCCGCATCTCCAATCCAAACGTCCGTACCGAAGAAGCACTACAAGATCATCTTCATCAAGGCGCCGAATCCACCAACACCAGTGCGCCAGGTGCTGCCACCGCCGGTACAGGATGAGCACAAGACCTTGGTCTATGTGCTGGTCAAGAAGCCCGAGGAGCAGCTGCCAGTCATCCTGCCATCGCCCGCACCCACGGAGCCCAGCAAGCCGGAGGTGTACTTCATCAAGTACAAGCAGCAGCCAAAGCCAGCCACCCAATACGGACCTCCTGCCATTGCCGCCGTGCCAGCCGACGAGTATGGAGCACCGCCAGCACCACGCACACTGGAACAGTTCTAAAGATTCTTCAGACTTCGTCCGTCCAAAGACACAAATACTCACATATGTAAATATTATTTATATGTAATTGCAACGTTCAAGTTGAGTTTCTTGATATTAAACGATACAAAATATTCCAAATTTGGATGCAGATGTTTAATTTTTACAAAGTCTTTATATTAGATAATTTTTCAGACTTTCGGTTCAGATAGTAAAAGTCTTCAATATGCAGTGATGAGCATTGGCCTGGCAACAACATTATTACAGGATTAAAATTTTTATTTTTAGATCTTTTATTCAAAAAATTCAATTCTAATACCCAATCAAAATGGCAAATATATATATATATATATATATATATATATATATATATATATATATATATATATATATATATATATATATATATATATATATATATATTCTTGATCAGGACGAGGAGCTGTGTCGATTTAACCCTATCCTGATGTCCTTGAATAGCAAACGCATTTAAAGTTTATTTAAGAATAAAAAATAGTAATAGTAGTAGTAAAATAGTAAAATAGTAGTATAAAATAGTATATCGGACATTATTAGAGCTTAAGTCTTCAAATTTTGATTTTAGTTTCATGGGCATTTTATACAATTTAGATTTATGTTATATTTTGGATGCAGGCTTTAACATTTAATAAATTCTTTAAATTTAAAGACCATAGCAAATGTAGCCAATCTGTGAGTGAGTTGGCATTTTTTCTAAACTAACAAAAGAATCTTTAAATTAATTCTTCTGAAAATTGGGAAAAACACACCACGAGTTTTTAAATACGTGCGACATTCATTTGCAATTTACTTAATTTTTTTATTTGCTAGTTGGGAACTACAATAGTTTCGGATTTGTAACTAATTGGTTAGGCAATAAAATGGCGTTGTTGGGAGACGAAAGTCGTTTTAGAATTGTGTATATATATTAAAACCACCACACCATCAGGGTTTCAAGGTATATCCTAGTCGGGCAACCTGTCTAGAATTCGCTATCTCGATTATTTTTAAATTATAAATCACTGGATGACTAAAGCAATACATACTATTGCTTCTATTTTGTACATCCGATTAGACAGTTTAGATTGATAAAAGATAAGATTACTTCAGATAAGTTTTCATTCAGCGATATTTACAATTAAAATATTATAAAATATAAAAACATAAGTGATTATAAGCTGTGTCAGACCTTATACTAAAGTATCGTAATAGGAGTAGACAACCAGACAAAAGTACAAGCTGAGCACTGGATGTGAAATGAAAACACATTTCTTCTTTATATGGAATCATAATATATATAATCTTTTTACCTGCTTGAATAATATCAAGTATTATAAAATCGTAGAAGTCGTCTACCATGATGACATAAGCGCACTCCCATATCAGGATGATAATATGTACCATGACAACGAATATATACGGCAAGAGGAGAAAGCGTATACCCTGCAATTTGAAACAAGTCTAATAAGATACATGGTCACATCACAGGTAATACCCACTAGGAGAGCGCCAATGAGGAGTATTATACAGGAGATAAGATATATCCCGCTGACGACCAATGCAGTGTAGCCCATCAGAGAGTTGCCTGGGTACAGGAATATATCTCGATCAAAGCTTGGGTTGTCGGCGATTGATTCACTTACGATCCAGAAGAAATCGATCTATTCCGCGTAATATTACATCGAATATAGCAATCAGAATGCAGCCACACTTCAGTTCAACACAGCAGCAACAATTGTCGGTATAAAACATTGCGATCACAGGATATATAAGAAATATAGAGTTTAGGTCAAATTTTCTATATTTTGTAGATAGATATTTGATTTTGCTTTTAAAATGCTAGAGTGCTCGATAACAAATTAAGTCATACTTTGCCTAAATCTATAATATTTCAGTGTTTACTTTTAGCTATATAAATTGATGCACGTCTAACTGTAAATCGTATCTATGGCCGTGACTTACATTACGGTAACGAATAATTATGGTCATTGTTAAGACTTGACATCGTATTCCATTCACGTCTCTTCTTCAAATTTTAGAGACTGCATAATTAATGTATTTTTGGTTACTACGACTTTTGGCAGCTAGAAATCAATAGTTATTGTGAAGCTCTCTATAAAACATTATGCATTTTGATTACTTTTTCGCAGAATAAGATACTTATGTGTAGATCCCATTTAAAACCTGCAACGGAGTTTAATAAAGTGTCTCAGAGTCCATATAGCACATATCTTCTTTAGCAGGAAAGGATATTCCATTATGTTTTCTGATTAACAAATTCTCTATTATTGTAAAAAAATATATAAATTGATAAAAATAAATTAAATTTTAAATATAATTAAATTATGTGCCATTATGGATCGTTCTTGTGGTGATTCTTCTATTTAATCACCTGCTAATTTGTTTTATTTTTTATAGTGTAGTGTGGTGTAATTTGGATGATAAAATTTATATTAAATCTACATCTCAATAGAAAAATATTTATATTATAAAAATACTAACCCACTCTTTTTTTTATAACACAAAAACGATATTCCATACATTCAATTTTATAGTTTATTTATTTTTTGATCAATTTTCTTGTTTTTGCGTAAATTTCTCACAACAACTATTGTACAACTACATTAATGTAATGCCGTAGGATGCTTCAATAGTGAGATTTTCGTGTTTGGTACAGTTATTTAACATTTATCTCAGTTTCTCGAAGAAAAAAGAGAACAAAAACCAAAGGGTACCAACTGTAAATTGTTTGATGATGTCGAAGATGTTCATCGTGTAAACCTACAGCTAAATATAGTTACATATCGTGTATTGCGGGCATTCAAATACAGACAATACGATTATCGAATATTATAATACTATATATATTGATTCGTATATACATATATAGGTTTCATTTGTGTTTCTCATTTTTTGGTGTTCATGTCTTTTTAACTCAGTTCTTTGCGCAACTTTCGGTGCTTTTCATGCTTTTGGGGTAACATTATTGAATACACAATTGTTGCAAATATTTCATAGGATAAACAGGCAGATGATTTACTATAAGTATGATCTATATAAAGACGCGGCGAACTTAGCATTGCATTTAAGTGCTGCCTGCGATGCATTGCAATGGATGGAAGGTGTGAGCGCTGAGTAAAGTAAATGTGGCTTTTGTTTCCTTGTGTTAGAGTATCAGTAAGAGTATCAACGATATCGGTGAGGCATTCGAACTCAGGTTGCTTATCATTTCCCATTCTTTTTCGCTTTTTTTTTTTATATTTGTACTGGTATGGAAAATATATTTTGGTGTAACTGTAACGGCTACTAAAAACACGAACAACAAACAAATATTTGTTTTTATAACTCTGCTAAGCAACAAACTGAACCAAGAGTTTGTCTTAGGCTTCCTCGCACTCGTCCTCCTCGTGCTGCACGAACAGCCGATGATTTCGTGCCTCCAGTATAGACCACACCACCAGGGGCGTGCAGCCCAAGGCCATGCAGGAGCCCATGCAATAGAAACAGATCTCATAGTCCCCGGACAGATCCCGCAGCAGACCCGCCAACGGCGGTACCGATATGGCCCCTATGCTCTGGAACATGCGCACCAAGCCATAGCTGGAGCTTATCCGATCCGTGCCAAAGACATCCGCCAGCAGCACGGGCATCAGCACATACCAGCTGCCCAAGCACAGTCCATATACGGCTGCCGATAGACCCACCAAAACTAGGGTCTTGGCAAAGGGTATTGTCAGAACGGCCAGGCCAGCGCCCAAGATGCTAGAATAGAAATTCGAAAGTAATTTTGATAATATGAAATATAATATTCCTGAATAGAGTTCTGTACGCCATCAAAATAGTTCTTGTAATTTAATAAAAACTGAACTCTCCTTATATCTTAAGTTTTAAATGAACTAATTCACTAAGTTGGATAGTAAAATATTGTATAATAATAAATTCTAAAAATTCTAATAAAAAGTGTAAAAAATCAATTTAAACAAGTTAGAGTGCTCTAGTCGAGTCTGCTATTTGCTAAAGCACAAGTCTCACGTATTTGAAATATTTGTCTTGTAAATGGGGAGTGAATAGCATCAAGAATCTGAAGACTATATAATCTCCATATATATTGAAAAACGAATTGAAATTGTCGATTAGTGATGAAAAAAGAAATATTATGAGTTATCGAAAATTTATGAAAAATTCATACTGTCTATAGTGTAGACGAGTATACATGTAAAATTTGAAGCTTCTAGGTTTTGTACTTTGGGAGACCTTTGCGTTCACATGGGCGAAAAGAGGGACGGACGGACGGACGGACGGACGAACAGCGCATTATACCCTGATTTCCACTTTTTAACGGCTTAAAATGTTTATTTTTAAAGACAAACCAATTTTTCTTGATTTTTATTTTTATTTTTTTTTTTTCAGATTAATACAAATATTTATTATGTTTCAGAAGTCTCTAATAAGTAGTGTACTTACCATAAAGTATAGGTCTTTTTACGATCAAAGAGCTGTAGATCCGACAACCAGCCCAGACCCAGGCGTCCACACAGATCCAGCACAGCGCTGATGGCCACCAAATATCCCGCTTCGCTTTTATTGTAGCCTATAGAAATAAGTAGAAGTTCATAATAAATATTCATTATAAATTAAAAATTATTATATTAAAACCAAAGTATATATACATATAATTATACAATATATATATAACTCAAGCATTTTTGTAAACAAAAATAGACAAAACAAATTCTTCTGCTTGGTATGAAACGAAAGTTGTTTTAAAGTGAATTTTTACATCAGATCAGAGAAATCGAAATTTACTATTAATGGCCCTACAAATTAGTATATATTTAAAAGTCTATCTACATAACTGAACGATTCTTAATGCTCTCATAGTTGTAGAGAATTATATTTTTTACAAAATGGAATATTACATGGAGAATTCGGATAAGTTAATAAATATTAATATAAATGTGGATTTGCTTTTGTCTTCTATTAGTTGACCTCAGTTATAATCACAAAGACTGTTCATATAGACTGTCTATCTATTACAAGATTTATCTATAGATATGGAAGACTATTACTATTGTCATTACTTCATCACTTTAAAGTATTCAATTAACAATATATGAATGTCTGAGAGAAAGATACCCCGACTCTTATGTATAGTTCATTTCTCAATCATTCTATAATTATATAGAAACGAATTTTTTGTATAATATCCCATACAATTTACGAATGAAACTATCATGAAAAGAAAGGCCGATTTATCGGTAGTAAACCCACCAATAGATATGACATGCGCGGGCAGATAGTAGAGCATATAGGGACAGCCAACAGACATGAGCGTTACGGACAGGCACATCAGTATGAACCGGGGCTCCTGCAGCAGACTGAGGTCCAGATACATCTCAATGCGTGCGCAACAGCTGCGCTTCAGCTGGCGATCGTCATCGTCATCCTCGTCGGCGGCATCATTGTCGTCGTCGTCGTCGTCAAAGACGGCCGCGGACTCCAGGAGCTGGGAGTCCAGAATGCTGCCATCTGATGGCTGTTGCTTCAGCTCGCTGAGATTGCTGACGGGCGTGGGTATTTCCATGCTTTTGCTGAGCCCGCGGCTGACCACGCTCGGTGGGGAGAGTGGCTTCTCGAGATGGGCGTGGATCTTGCTGATGGTCTCGTCATTGGCGAAGACGTTGCGACGCCGACGGCTGCCGCGATTCGAGTCGGTCCCTGAGTGCTTGCGGTAGACCCAAGTGGAGTCTGTGCTCAGATCCTCCACGGAGTGCAGCAAGCCGGAGCTGCGCACCTTCTTCATGGGCTTTATGAAGGTGGTTTCGCCAATGATGTCCTTCACCTCATCATCGCTCTCCTGCGCCGACTTGTCTTGGGCTGGCAAACAAACACAATTGCACCGTCAACTGCTTGGCTTATGCAGAGTAACTCACCTGGCTGCTTGCTGGCGTAGTAGTTAAGGTGATTCTTGCACTCCTCCAGGAACAAGTGCTCTATGAACTTGTCGTTGAGCTCGTCGGCGCCCACCTCACAGGTGCCCAGGTACGTGGATGTCGTCAGCATGCCCGTCGTGCTGGGATTGATGTCATCACTGTTGGGCTTGCCAGCCGCATCCTGCGACTGCGCCTGCTCGGCATAGTCGCTGAGCGGCCTGTATAGAGTCGCCGACACACACACGTGCAGCATGCAGCCGCCCAGTATGAGTATCGTGCCATGGAAACCGCAGCTCTCCGCCAGATGCTTTATCAGTATGGGCAGCACAAAGCTGCCCGCCGCCGTGCCCGACACACAGATCCCGTTGGCCAGGGCGCGATGCTTGTCAAAGTACTGCGAGACAATCACAATGCCTGGCGTCGTCGAGAGACCTCCGCCAATTCCTGGAAAATATAGCAATTACTTAGTTTCTTGATTGCTTCGATAATTGTAATAGTTAATTGTTGTGGATTATTCAGCAATTCCAAAAATAGAAAAAAAAAATGACAAATACTTAAGTATTTACAATTAGATATTAGAATTTACCTTTCGATCTATCTAAATATGCCTATTTAAATATCTTAATCAACTAAGTAATTGAATGCAATTATAATTAAAATTTCAGTTTAATTACACATAAAATCATTCAATGTGTAAATAGCTTAAATACTTAAGTAATTAAATATTTTTAAGTTGATTACATAAGTAATTGGAAATACATAAAATCATTTCATATGTAAGTACTTTAATTTTTTTTAGGAATTACTAATATCTAGTTTAAAACCTTAAGTAATTGGATCTATATAAAATCATTCATGAAGAAATTGTACCAGAATTGTATGATAGATTTACTAGATCTTGTAGTATATTTAATTTAACTGTTTTAAGACCGTGAATGAGTAGTACGGAGTCGGTAGAGCCCGACTTGTTCCAAATCCTCATTAGATATCATGGTAATTAAAAATAATAAACCAGTTTATGAATTACTTGAGAAACAACTAATAAATTAACTCAGTCTAAGCTATTCATTAGTAAATTAACTAAGATCTCACAAAGAAAAGGTAATAGTAAGTAAAAAAGGTTAGCAAATTCGCAGATCAAAACGCTAACCGCTCACCTGTAAGAATGCCGAAGGTGAGGAGCAGATGCAGCAGACTGGTGGCGAAGTAGCTGAGCACCATGCCGAGGGAACAAAAGATGCCGCCCACAAAGACAACGGAGCGGCAGGAGAAGCGCTGGCAGAGAGCGCTCGAGAGTGGCGCGAGCACCAGACAGAGCGCAGAGAGAATGGCTGGTATCCAGGAGGCCACTGTGGCAGTGGAACTGGGAAAGGTTTCCATAATCTCCACATAGAGCACGCCATACGACTTGACCAGTCCGGCGACCCAGAACTGCACGGAGAAGGCGCCGAAGACAATGAACCAGCCGTAGCCGCCATCGGGCGGCTCTGCAGCACAGCCGCCGCCGCTCTCCGTTGTGCTGGTGGATGAGTCACGATCTTTGGCCAGTTGCTTGCTGCGCCGAGCCTGCGGCCGCTCTAGCTCCTTGGCGCGCTTCAGGCATTTGCTGCGAGCCGTGCCTGACGACAGTTGCTGCTTGCGGCTGCTGCGCAGCTCGTGCGATTTGGCTATCAACGGGCGAGCCGTTATGCTGGACACGGTCAACAGGTTCTCATTGTCGTCCTCTTCCAGCTCGGAGATCTGGTGCTCCAGCAGGCTGGCGTGCAGCGTGCGCGGGCAGCAGGGCGCGTCCAGGCTGAGCGTGGCGGGTCGCAGCGCTGGCGAGGCACACGGCGAGGGCGACGGCACGCACAGCGCCTCCATTTGCTTGACATCCAGCTGGGCCAGGGCCGTAGTGGGCAGCGGTGCAGGTGGTGCGGACACAACCGAGAACAGCGAGCCGCTCGTGGCCTGCTCGGCAGCACTGCAGCCAGCATTGCCAGGCGGTCCCGCCGTGTCGTTGAGAACGAGCCCTCCCGACTCGTACTGGACTCTACCAGCTGGGTCCGGTTCACTCGCGCAGTAAACCGATCCCCGTGAACCCTACAATACAGACAGGAAAATCAAATCAATTTTGTGCAAGCCGCCAACAAAATAAGCAATCAACAACTTAACTAGATCCTTAACTCTGTCATATTTAAAATACGATAATATCCCGGTGACACGCAAGCCGCAACTTGAGAACCGGAAAACTTACGATATCACCGAATGGTTCTCGACTGTTAGCCGCATATTATTGCAGCTCATAATTTGGTTAACTCTGCCTGGATTATGACTTTGTCATGGTTCTATAAATAGTATTCGATATTTACACCAGCCATAGCCAAGGCCGTAAACAGTTTCGAATCAAGATACTGAATCAAATCTGAAGCCAGATCAACATCGTATCAAATTACATCTATATTTGATCTAATATCCCTCTTACTGTACGTCCGTCTGCGCCTGTATGAACATAAAGCTCTATGAGAATCGAAATCTCTATCAATCCTTCTTAGCTGTTTAGAGATTTTCGGTAGAAGTGAAGCAACTCGGAAAATAGTATATTTTATATAAACAATTTTGTTCAAGTTTCAAGGGTCTTTTGAATATAAGTGTACTAGTGTAGACAATCTAGGAGCAGAAATATATAGTATTTTAATGTCCTTAACGATTGTGACAAATCGGAAAAAACTGTTGATTTTCCCAGTTCTAAAAATTCCAAACCGTAAAATACTATTGAAATTTTCTATTAATCGAATAATAATATGGAAAATCGAATAAGGCTATATTCTCCTTCTATTCACCTTCTTGAGATCGAAATAGAATTTTTGCACAGAAGGCTGAGAAAATGTTTAATAATTTATAATTTAAAGTTTTTTAGCTGAATTCATCAAATTTTAAAGGGGAATCTCTTTCTCCAGAGACCTATGATCATTGAGTTGAGGTAAACTGGCATACTTTTGTTGATTCTTATGCTGGATGTATAAATATAGAAATTTTTATTAAAGTTTCAATTGAAAATGATCTAGTCGAGACTGCTCGACTAGGAGATACCCTGAGCCCTGTGAAGAGCCAAATATCAAATTATTCTACGCTTTTTTTTACATATATACAAACAACACATACACACACATATATGCATGCACACATAAGCGCGCGCTCTGTCAACTGCGCAGTGGACGCAGCGACTGCGCTTGGGCTGCAATGTGGACATTACTCAAATTTTCACAACATATTAATGACATTCACATGTGTCTATTTGCTAAAGCAGATTTCTCTAGTATTTGATTTGCGTGTTTTATAAAATAATTGCGGGCGAATGGGGCGTGGCATCTAAAATCTAGAGATATTCGTATTCAGTACACGCAACAACACAATGTGAAGCCTCTAGCTCAAACGAAGTACAAACTGCGCCTTAAAACGCATTAAAATAATTGATAAATGCTCCTAAAATCGAAATGGAATGAGGTATCGAAAAAATGTATAAACTTGTGCAGCGTGTGGAGTTAACGATTATACATGTAAAATTTCAAGGCTTAACGTTGCGTACTTTAGAATATCTCAGCGTTCACACGGACGGACGGGCGGACGGACGGACGGACAGACGGACAGGGCTATATCGATTGATCTTGTCGTGCTAATCAAGAATATATGTACTTTATAGCGTGTGGCATGCCTCCTTCTGCCTGTTACGTACATTTTCCTAAAAGCATTATACCCTGATTTCCCATTTTCAATGGGCTCAGGGTATAAAAAAGTATATTTATTCAAAATATAAAGCTTTAAAAGCTGCATATCTAGATATTTATGTATATGCTAACAAATGATCAAAGGTTGATTTCTCTTTGAATAATAAACGACTAAAATGACTTTTGCTAATATAGGAAGTTGATGCTCGTTATACCCTGAGCCCATTGAAAATGGGAAATCAGGGTATAATGGTTTTGTGAAAATGTATGTAACAGGCAGAAGGAGGCGTGCCACATCCCATAAAGTATATATATTCTTGAGTCGATATAGCCCTGTCCGTCTGTCCGTCCGTCCGTCCGTCCGTCTGTCCGTCTGTCCGTCCGTGTGAACGCTGAGATATTTTTAAGTACGCAACGTAGAGACTTGAAATTTTACATGAATACTCGATAATACCATACGCTGCACAAGTTTAAATTTTTTCGATAACTCATTCCATTTCGATTTTATGAGCATTTATCGATAATTTTAATCTGTTTTTAAAGCGTGGCTTATACATCGTTTGAGCTAGAGACTTCAAATGCTATTGTGTAATGCGTGTAATGAATACGGAGATTACGTGATCTTAAGATTTTGAATGCCACGCCCCATTCGCCCCCAATAGCCCCCTATTTGTAAAAAGCGCAAGTCAAATATTAGAGACCTGTGCTTTGGCAAATACATACATATGAATGCCAATAATAAGTTGTAAAAGTTTCATGCACTTAGTCCATCGCTAAGAAAAGTTATTAAACAATTAGGTTCCATAGTAATGCCCACATTGCAGTTCAAGCGCAGTCGCTGCGTCAACTGCGCAGTTAGCAGAGCGCGCGTTTATAAGTGCGTGCATATATGTGTGTGTGTATGTGTTGTTTATATGCAAGCATAAAAGAATAGGGCTCAGGGTATCCCCTAGTCGAGCAGTCTCGACTGGAGCACTCTTACTTGTTTATATCTGGTTTACATATCTCTAGGATTTTATTAAATTTAAACTGATCAGTATTTCACTCGAGTTACTGTCAACCACTTATTCAAAGCCAAGCTCTTAATTAGCAATAAATACTTTCGAAATATATCTCCCTGATTCCAACTTAGTACCATTCATTGCATTCAAAAATGATAGAAAGTAAGCAACTTTTCTGAAAACACCCACATCAATGATTGGTAGAATGCTTTAATTGCAACACTCATTTACTCAATACTCAGTAAATTAATTTGATGTAATTTAATCACAAATGAAACATGTTCGATGTCGTTTATTTAGTATTTAATGCACCATGAGTCAGCATTTAAATGCACGCTATAAATTATCCCTTAATTGGCTTAATCCTTTGGCAAATAAACCTGCCAACTAAACAACCCACAGACACACACACACACATACACATACACAGACAACACCTGTCGCGGTACGCTTAAAGCCATTCATTGCCTTCGGCAACGTCTTGTCCCTACATATTTTATTGTAATTATCCGCAGCAACAAATATTTACTCTTTGTTGTTGTTGCTGAAAAGTTAGGTTTTTTGTTAAATCGATGCTCCTTTGTTGTTGTTAGTCACCAGCTCCGCCCACAACGGCCGCAGCCCCCTAGATATCGTCATCCGCATGCTGCATGAGCTGGCATGACGTCTAGTTATTTTCCATTTCCCCATTTGCTTTTCAGGTTTTCCCCACAGTTTTCCCCATTTCCCAATTGCCAGTTGCAAGTTTTTCAGGGTCAAGTGCACGACAGGCGGAAGTCGTGGGAGGTTCTTTCAGACATCTGATAAGAAATACCCCAACAAACTCTACTCAATAATCGACTGAGCTGCAGAAAATGAAAAATTGATGGGGACTCCGACTGAGCAGCAGATTAAGACTATAAAATGATAGTCCTCCTATGCAGATTGTTGATTATAGAAATTGTTTTTTGAAATCGCAATATTATAGATAGGCATCTTTTAGGCAAAGCTTATAAAAAGAATAATTATCTTCTTGAAAGCTCTAGCCGTACAATTCAAGCATAAATTTCTTGAATACATATATATGTACATACATCGGTAAATGATTATACAAGTTGAAGTTCATATGTACTTAAATATAATTGTATAAAAATGAAATGGTATTTTTGTATCATATATGTATTTGACACAATCAAGATTCGTATATATAAAAATATATTTGAATTTGACTTCATTGGTAAACATTTTTTTTGTTTATACTCACAAATATAAACTGGTTTTTGATGTACTCCAACATTATTTTCTAATAGAGCTTTAAAGCTTCATGAGCTTCCGATTAAATATAGCTGTAGTATATTTGTGCTTTTCATGATAACAAATTGTTGGTGCACTTAATTTCTTGCTCTCTAAAATTCTAAAGACAATTCTTAAAATTGTGTGAGAATTGTTTTCTTTTTAATTTGAGAAACAATTATTTAGTTTCCCTGAATTTGCTTATATTTTAAAACAAATTGTGTTTTATGTTAGTGCAGCAAAAATTTCTGTCAATAAATCAATAATATTGGATTTCTAACGGCAGACACGCATTAGACTCAAGTGTATATTTAGCGCCGGATCATAACATGTGACTCCGTGGCGCAACGGTAGCGCGTCTGACTCCAGATCAGAAGGTTGCGTGTTCAAATCACGTCGGGGTCAATTGTTAGGGAACTTTTTTTTATTTTTTTTAAATATAATTTAAAAAGTTTTTAAGCTCTTTTTACTAAATTCAGTTTATTTACTTGCATTGTATATCAAATTTCATTATATAAAACTATACATTTTATTCAATGTGAAATTTAAATATTTAATTTATGTATGATCATGAGTGTTTGTTAGGCCGTAGATTAGAACTATTGTATATCAGTTGTATGGAACTTATATAGAACTAACAACTTTTAATAATAAACTGTTGCTATCAAGCCCCACGCAGATAATAAACTAAATAAACCAGAATAAAAATAAATAAACTAAGCTGCTGGCACTTAAAATTCGCATTGCCTATTAGAAGATTTAGTAGACTCTTTTAGCAATCATTTGCATAATGAAGTCAGCTACCCTCTAGGGAGGGACGCACTGCATACGCAATCGGGCTACGACGCATTACGTATACGACAGCGCGCCCAAATGAAGGCGTCAAATGTGGATTTTGCTTTGCTTTTAATTGAAGTCGACTGCAAGGCGCGCGGCTCGTCTCAGGTGACTCATCGCAGTGGCACATGCCTGTGGGCGGCAGCGTGGCCCGCGCCCATGTGGCATGCCACATGTTGATGGCGCTAAAGAATGTGCGCTGCAAGCAGGAAAACATGCAATCGATTACCAAGCTGCCTGCTAATGAGCCAAGTTCTGTCGCTCGGTCGCTCGGTCGCTCACTCGCCTCTGGCCAGGCTACGTGTGGCAACATTGTGTGGCAGCATCCACGCCCTTTGACCTTGGCAGATGTCAAAGCTTTATCCCTATTGTTGCACACTCAGCAAGGGCTGTCGCCTGTCAGCAGGAATTTGGCTTAAATTGCCAGGAAGCGCACAGTACATGGGCGGAGGAGTGGGCGTGGGCTGAGCAGTGGGCGTGGGCGTGGAAGTATGAGTGGCTGACGGCCGCGCGCTCGAGTTCTGCTCAAGTGCCAATGTTGTGTTACATTTTCAATTTCGCAACAACTCAAGGTCCTGACGCAATCTAATGAAAAGGAAAAAACTTGGGTGGTTCGGTGATTCGGTAGTTCGGTGGTTGGGTGGTTAAGCAGTTGGTTGTCCTATCAGTTGGCGCGTGGATAGAGATTTGCTTGGGCTTAACTTGTTGCGAGCCGAGGACTTTTAGGGGATTGTAATTGATATGGATCGAAATCTGTATAATAATAAGTCAAGGATTCGCGCAATTTGATTTTTGTGAAGGTATTACTTATAATTTGTTCTACATTTCATGCTAAAGCCAAGTTAAATCGATATTTCTTTACTAGACTATTCAAGATTTGCTGAGAAAATGTATTCATTTTTGTTATACGTGCTGTCGTTTCTGTTCACAGTTATATGCGACTGAGTACACAAAAAAAAAAAAAAAAAAGAAGCATCAAAATGGACGCGGACTGTCCTCGTTTTTGCAAAAACTGCACAATTACATACAATTCTCAAATGGTTATAGCTTAGATATTGTGGCAAGGCGTAGACGAACCATTCATGGAAGCTGCAGATTATATTCAAAGTGAACGTTCATTGGAATTATTTTGTTGTATGGATTTCACTTTAAGCTTTGATGTGAATAGATCCAATCATACTGCCAATGTCGACATATAGCAAAGGACAGATCATGTGTATGCGGAGAGCATTTGCACAAAGCTGTGTTATTCCCACTATTGCTATACGAACAACTCATCCAAAAAATATTCAAATATGTCATTCTACATTTTGTTTTGATTTGACTTTTATTTTAAAAGTGATAGTCATTGTGGCCGATTTAGCTGTTTTTCCATCAGATCTGCAGTTTTACGCAAAACTTCAACATTACATGCTTTTTTGGCAAAAATTTCGCGCAAATTTCGTCATTTTCTCTCAGTTTATATTTGATGCAGGTAATGAAAGGAAATGAAAACATAGTAATAGTGGGAAATTTGGTGAATACTCGTGTCAGAACCAACTTAAAAAAAAAAAAAAATTCTGTAAATGTATCATACAGTGGTTTTAAAGTTTCACACTAAAATGAAATATTAATAAAAATGTTATTTAGTCTTAAAAAAAATAATAATGATAATATAATAATAACAATAATAATAATAATGGTAAAAAAACAAAATTGTATTTGTTGTTGCTTACTCATCAGTAAGTCCGACAAAGATGCTATTATAGTTCATTACAGAGCATTTTGGAAAATGAAGCTGGTGAAATGAGTGAATGAGTATTCTGTAGTCGGTCACATCCGCCTGCAACGTTCTTAATTGTTTTTATACCCTGAACGCCGTAAACTATATATTAGAATGGTTTGCTGAGTTATACTATCCATGCTCGTCAGTCCGTGCGTCAGTCCGTCTGTCCGTCCGTTTGAATACAGATATATCGTAAGCCACAAAAATTAGAGTCTTGACTTTTAATCCACAGCTGATAGATGTCAGATTGAACTCTTTGGCCTGTCCCATGTGTACGCAACCCTGCCCCTACCCTGCCCCGTCTCTCAGATTTCATTGTCAAACATGTGTTGGACGCGGCTTTGACCCACTCCCAGTCTATCGCATTGGCTACTCCATTGTTTACGCGCACTCGAGTGAGTTGCTCTGTCTGGGTCGCGGCGTGGGCGGGAGTGCGTGCTGGACAGCGCCAGGCGCATGCTCACCAAATCGCACGCCTGCCAAGCGACCCCCAACTACCTCAATGTGTTTGCGCTTGGCCCAAACTCGGAGGCAGCCCAAACACACAAATTAGGCGCGTTTCTTGACCTTAGCTGTCACACATATGTATTGCGGTGCATAGGAGCTAATCAGGAGCGAGCAGTGGTGCGGGGCGCGGGACGTGCGCTCACCTGTAAATGCCAGTCGCGCTGCAGGGATGACATGGTCGTCCTTTGCGGGATGTGAGGCGCCTTCTCTGGTGTATCTCTTGTTGCTCGCGTTGTTGTTGTTGTTGCTTGGGGCGTTGTTGTTGTGCACTCAAATGCATTGGTTTAGCTCGATTGGGCCACACGCGGACAGCACAAAGGACCACAGCTGCAGCAGCAGCAGCAGCAGCGGCACGGCCAACACCAGGAGTTGGCCCAATTTCTGGAATGGTAGCGTGGAGCGGGCACACGGCGTATGCGTGAAGGGTGAGGCGTTCCGGCGTATGCTTTGGCACTGAATTCCTGTACAATAATTATCTGTTTATCTATTATTAATATTATTATTATTATTTTGTTTGATTTGTGTTTTGTTTAAGGCTTTGCAGGAACTTGTGAGTCGCTTGAGAAGTGTCTTTGAGTTTATTCAGCTTCTGAGAGCTTTTGTCATTTTGTTGCGCGCTGTTTCAGTTGCTGTTCCTGTTTCCGCTGCTGCAGAGACACACACACACATACACTATCAGTGTCTCTTTGTGGGCTCAACAAATATGCGCTGGGCAAGAATTTCTGTTACAAATCGATAAAAAAAACATTCTTTTGTTGCACATCGCCCGATCGGAATGCACTCATTAATTCATTGACAGTGCCGTGCATAAGTCTACTGCCTGGAGCTCAAATAACATTTGCAGTGCACACTCTTCTGAATAATCTCATTTACTGTTCCATCTGATCCTTTCTTATATCTGTAACAGCTTTTTGCGATTTTGCGTTTATTTTCCGCTTTCGGCTTTCGGCTCCGATGCACTTGGTTCACTGCTCGGCGTAATACTGTTCTACCGTTTGTCCTCTCGATGCCTTTGAATCGATTCTACTCAGGCAGGACAGCCGCCGAACTCAACTTCAACACGAGGGGCTGTGGTGGAGTTGAGTTTCGTGGCAATATGCGATAGGTGAGCGAGACAGCGAGTGCGACAGAGTTGATTCGTTGTCTTTCCATTTTGTTTTGCTCTGCATTTTTGGCCGCTTCGGTCAGAATACCCCGGAAATCTCACAGGCCAACAGGCTCGGATTGGCCATTGCGATGTTTAATTTGCGCTCTTCCTCTGGTAGATGCAGAAACATACTCAAAACAAACAGTCAGATGGCAATTGCTGCAAGAAGGGTATTATATGGATGGCCAATATATATGTGTACATAAATGTATGTTATATATACATATATATTACTTATACACTCGATCTAAATATCATAACCAAGAAGTTAATAACTCTACCACTCCTCTTTCTGGGGAAAGACCCCGAAGAACTGAGCATGGAAAACATTAAAAAGCCAGGACCAGGGTTACAGGTTAGGGGTTACGTTCTTTCAACTATTGCGATCATAACTATTTTACGGCAATATTCTGCACAAAGATGTGGTGAGAAGCCAAAATTAGACACTCTTCTCTCTCTTCTGTTCATATAAATAGGAACTGCACTTTTCATTTACCCAAAACATATTTTATGGTTATTCCAAATTTGTTGAGTATGTATAAGATCATTCTTTATCTTTCTAATGTTGTCTATGCATAAAGTAGTTATTGCGAGTTTACCAACACTGCTAGATATGCGAGAAGAAACACAACTCTCAATTTAAGTTGATTAATCCATAATGCTTAAACTACGCTAATGACTTAGCGGAATTCCAGATGTAAGTTGTGATGATGCTTGAGTCTTTACTGCATACAGTTTACGTATCGATATTTAAATCTAATTTACATTTCACAATTTACATATGTGATCTGCGGAACCTTTTAAAATTTGAAAAGTTTTGCTTTTTTTCTACAATATATATTTATATTCAAGTTAAGTCTTAACATTTAATTTGTTTGTTTAAGAAGTTTCCATATGCTAGAAGAGTTTCTTGTTATATTTACAATTTCTTGTGTTCGCTAACTGTATAAATGTAGGCCTGCTCCTGGTTCTACTTCTGTTTCTGTGGAGCGAGTTTACGTCTTCATGCACTTCATTTACATACATCAACTCAGACTTAAAATTGTACGAGCGTCGTTAAAAAGGCTTCCAGACAAAAGGAGAATATATACGTATGTCTAAAAATAAACATAAAAATGTATATCTTATTTAAGCTTCTTTTAATTAAATCTTATATTTACGTTAGGTTCAGAAAGGCCTGTAACCCGCTCGTATTTACAGTGTTTATATTTTTGAAAATATACTAGCATCTCAGCCGGAACAACCACGACATCCGCAGTGGACGCACTCCACAATGCGGCCCTCTTCCAGCTTGGACTTGGGCACGCGGCAGATGCAGTTCGTGCCGAAATTCGTGTCACGCGTTTGTATGCAGCGCAGGCAGCAGAGGTTTTCGTAGCCCGACTTCTTCCACTTGGCTATCAAATTGGCGTCGGCGATCTTCTCCTTCAGGCAGTAGTCGTACAGCTCGCGGCTGATCGCCTTGCGGCGATAGTACAGATCGTAGATGTAGCGCGTCTTCTGGTGATGTATCTTGAAGATCGGCCAGAGTGATTCCGTAATGCGTTTCCCTTCGTGCGGTTCCGTTTCGGCTTCGCGCATTTTCTGCTCCAGCTCTTCCAGCGTTGGTTCAATAAGTTCCCAGCCATCTGGCGGGGGCTTACGACTGCGACGCACTTTTGGCATTGTTTACTTTCCGATATGTGAAATTTGTTGAATTATGGATAGAAGATGCTTGTTTCTTGTTGCTATCAAATATTAAAGTATGGCAACGCTGTGCTTGGTGTGGTTATTCCTGAAAAGGGTTGTTCGGTCTGTGGAAATTGTGACGTCAATGCATTCGCATTCACATTCATGTACTTATAACTGAAAGAAAAAAATTGAATGTTGAATAAAACTGCATGTACACATAGCGAATTTACCTTTATTAAGTTTGTTTATAAACGAACTAACTATTTTTGCTGCCACCAATTTTTGCTGGAGCAAACACAAAGCAAGTTGGCAGCCACGAGCTAACTGCACAATCAGCTGTTCGGCAAACTGTTCGGCAGAACTCAGAAAATCAACAACAAAATCAAACGACAATAACAATGTGCGCCGTCTGAAGTAAAGTCAACACAACAAACTTGCGCACAATGGATCCCATAATATTCTTCACAGTGCTGACGATTTTATACGGCGTCATGTACTTTTTCGATCGCTTTTTTAAGGTGGGTTTTCTGTCATGGAAGAGAATAATCGAACTCAATTACTGAAATCCTCCCGCAGAGCTGCATGCACTATCCATACGATGCCTTTCTGCGCAATACGGGACTGAGCGTGAACTTTATGAGCCTGCACTGGCACTCGAATGCCAGCGCCTTCAATCGGATGCTTATTCGCTGGGGCTCCGCTGCCGGCAACAGCTGCACGAGGATCTTTCTGGTCAGGTGCTTCAATGTGGGCGTGCTGCTCTCCTTCCTGCTGCTGCCCATTGGCATAATACTGCTCATCATCACTATATTCAATGGCAGCGATGGCGGGGCGTCGGCCGCTGCCGGAGCAGCAGAAGCAGCAACGCCAGCAACAGTCGCCGCGGCCACGGTGCAGCTGGAAATTCTGTTGCCTGGAGTCAATCTGCCGCTGCGGGAGATCGGCTATTATATAGCCACGTTGGTGCTCTGCACACTGCTCCACGAAATGGGCCATGCGTTCGCCGCCGTGCTGGAGGATGTGCCAGTCACGGGTTTCGGCTTTCGGGTGAGACGGGGAGCCGGACAACTTTCCAACAGAGCATCCTAACAATCTAACGTTCACCCATCCCTAGATCTACTTCTGCCTGCCGTTGGCCTACACGGAGCTCTCGCACGACCACTTGAACAGCTTGCGCTGGTTCCGCAAGCTGCGCATCCTGTGCGCCGGCATTTGGAACAACTTTGTGTTCGCCTGCGTCTGCTACCTGCTCACCTCGACGCTGGGCATGATCATGTCCCCCTTCTACCAGTACAACGAGCACGTGATTGTCACCGAGCTGACGGCCAAGTCGCCGCTGCGTGGCGACCGCGGGCTGCAGCTGCAGAACGTGATCACCCAGCTGAACGACTGCCCCATCAGCAACGAGGACAGCTGGCTGGACTGCCTGCAGCAGGCGCAGCAGCAGCGCCTGGGCTACTGCGTCAGCTCCGACTTCATACGGCTGAACGACGAGAGCAGCGACATAGCGCACCACAACGCGGAGGGCCGGCTGCAGTGCTGCGACGAGCGCAATCCCAATGTCAGCTGCTTTGAGTACATCGAGGATGCCGCCGTGGACGCGCCCGTCGAGATACCGCAGCACGTCTGCCTGCCCATACGCCGCACGCTCGAGGACTCGAGCGGCTACTGCAGGGCAGGCACCTGCGCCCAGGGCTACTGCCTGCGGCCCATGCTGCACAACACAACGAGGATTATGGTGTTCAAGAGGCAGAGTCTGGAGCACGAGTCGCTGCCGTCTGTGATGTACGTGGGCCAGCCACGCGACGTTCTGCGCTCGGTGCGCGTGTCGGCCTTCGTGCCCCGCTATAAACACATTAGTTCGGCTTGGCCCGACGCCCTCTCGCTGCTGCTCAGATACAATGTGGTGTTCAGCGTGGGGCTGGCTCTGATCAACGCCATTCCCTGCTTCGGCTTCGACGGCGCCCACATCACCAGCACGGTGATACACAGCTTCCTGGTGGGGCGGGTGGAGGAGCACGCCAAGCGGGATCTCATCTCGCTGATCATTACCAGCGTCGGCTCTCTGCTCTTTGGCCTGGCCCTGCTGAAGGTCGCCTGGCTGAGTCTGCTGCGCCCGCTGCTGTGAATCGCTCCCCTCCTCTCTCATCTCCTAGTTAACATCTACCAAAATGCTAGTCTGCTTTTCTCCACACACACACACACAAACACAGACACGGACACGGTCTTTGCTGTAGCGCCTGAAAGGTCTCTCTCTTTAAGCTTTATTTATTTATTATCGTGTTTTAATCTCGCTGGAATCCGATTGCAGCCAAGTCAAGTCAAGTTTGTGAAGCTCAAATAAAAGATGCAAGCATTTTTCTCACTTAACCCTCGTGCCACTCAGCTGGAGGCTGGTCTGCAGCTCCGTCAGGCTGCGCCTCGCGCTCTGCATCAGCATTTTGATGGCCACCTCGTCGCTCTGGTTGCGGTTGGCCTGGAAGTCGTGGCGAGCCCACGCTCGGAGCTCCTGTCGGCTGTGCTGGTCCGGCACCAGGCGCGTGGTGCGCCAAATTTCTCGGTACAGCTTCAGCACCTCCTGGCGAAGCATGAACTGGGTGGGGGAAAGAGTAGTTTCTTAAGAAAGGCCGAATTGCAAATGTCAAACTGTCACTTACCTGTTTTAAACTAAGTGCGGCCTTTGGTAGTTTTGACATTTTGTCATTTTCGTTCTATTTACTATTTATTTTATTACAGAAATTATTGTAATTTATTTCTTTTCGCTTTTTGATTACGTTTCTGCTATTCGCGTGCGCTTGAAACAGCTGATTGCGAACAGCTGTTTCTTGCTTTACCGACAGTTGAGTCTCTTTTGATGTAAGAGCATGCGCTCTCGCAGCATTTAAGAGTGACGTTTGACTGCACAAAGCAAAAGCAGAAGTGTGTTGGCTGAAAACATATATGTATGAATGTACATACATACATATGTATTCTCATTGATAAAATATGCAAAGAAGTTGCACAATGCATAAATATATTAATGTGATAATTAATATAAATTTAGAATTGAATTATTTCTATTAAATTTCATATGATAAAGTATATTAAAAGTTTGACTCTGTTGAAGATTATTTGGGCTATTTAATTAATATTATGTATTAAAAAATAAAAAAAATAATTGAACAAAAATTACACCACTTTTCTTTCAAAGCTGACCCCGACGTGATTTGAACACGCAACCTTCTGATCTGGAGTCAGACGCGCTACCGTTGCGCCACGGAGTCACATGAAATGATCTTGACTAAATGCCTACATCAACTATTCGCATTAAGCAGCGCACATTTGTTCTATGTGTAACTGAACAAAAATAGATTTCGAAAAGCAAAACAAAACAAAACAAAACAGAAAACAAACAAAAATCAGCAACAACTTTTCGTATTTATAATTTCATTGACATTGACCGAAAAAACAATCAAATACTTAAATGCATTTTTCAACAGCTGTCACGAAATGCGTTAGTCAGCGTTTATGCATATAATACATAAATGAGGATTCAATTTGGCACTCGAATCGCAATGAAATATGCATTTAAACATATGCATGTATGTATGTACGTATGTATGTTTAGATTCATGTGCGTGTGTATTTAATCAAATAAATTGTTGAAATGCCTAATTTATCTCCCGTTGCATTGTTTGCTCATTGCGCGCCCATTATGATTGACACGGCAGCTGCTTTGAATTATTTTTATGCTCATGATCTCTGCTGTTTCTGTTGATTATAATGATGTCCTCTTTGAACAAGTCATTTAGCAATTTCTTTTGTTTTCGCCGAGTCGATGGTGATGCATGCCCAAGAACAGACGACAGCCCAGTTAGCCAGCCAAGTGGACTGTCTTGGCCCATTTACGTTCTGTTCTTGCACCAGTTCCAGGTACCACGGCTTAAAGGGCGCCGACGACTGGCACCACTTGCAGCACTTTACCACTTTATACATATACATATATTATACACATATGTATGTACGTAGTTGTTGCGAGCTGCCTACTTCATGCGTTATTGTCGACTATCGCCTCAGGGCACGATTGCCAGCTGTTTTAATGCGTCGCATTGCCATCAGCCTGTCCCGTTACCCACATTGGCAGCTAGATTCTGACTGTTGTGCCATCTCTGTGGACTGTGCATGCTCTGCAATATTGATAGGGAATCAATCGTGTCTGAGGCTGCCTCTAACACCTAACCACTTCCCAGCAAAAATTACTTTAATCGATGCTAGTTTAAACTTGCGATAAAGAATATTCGAATTTCTTGAATATCCTCAGATACTTTTCGAGCTCGAATTCGAATTCGAAATTGCGCTGCTGCTTCAAGTGCGTTTATCTCGAAGCAGTTAGAAGATATTTGCAAATAAATTAAAGCAAATTAGACATAACACACTAATAAATATTCTAAAAGAAACAAAAACAATATATACATACATGCATATATATATATATCTTAGTCGAGCAGGTAAGCTGCTAGCAGCCGGCAGCCACTCGATGCAATTTATTTTTAACTCACTCTAAGTTGCATCCATACAGCTCTGAGAGACAGAGAGACAAAGAGTCGCAGAGATAGAGAGGTATCGAGCGAGCGAGAGAGAGAGAGAGAGAGAGAGGCATAAACTGAGACTATTTCGTTTTCGTTTTCGTTTTCATGAGACGGAAAATTCTTCTTGGCATTACTTTGACTCATCAGAGTCAGCAGCTAGGTGGAAAGTGGGCGTGTGCGGAGTGCGTGGGGTGTTTGGGGCGCTCTACATTCAATACGTCATCAACAACAGCCACTCGAACTGGGGAGTCGTCGTCGCCGTCGTCGCCTGTAGGGGACCCACAGCTGCGCGCAAACGCAGCAGAGGCCAACAGAACAGCAAACTCAAAGCAGAGCGAGCGCAAGCAGCAGCTGCACAGTGGAACCAATTGCCAAAGCGCTATGAAATTATATTAAAATTAATTTTCGATATTCTAAAGATGATTATATATATATTTTTACATGTAAGACTAGAATAAGATGCTACTAAAGGTAGCATAACACTTTCTAAATTAAATTTGACAACTTTTAAATATAAGATAAAATAAAACATAGACATACATATATAAAATAAATTTGTTGTCTAAAATATACATTTATGGTTAATTTTTATTAAATTAACTAACTTTTTATTTGACTTTTTTAATTCTTGTTAATTATTTTCACTAGCGAATAAAAAAACATATATATATAATTAATAAATTATTATGACTTAAAATATTTAATCGAATACAATTTATTATATTTAAGTGAATTTGGTAATTTTTAAATTTAGTAAAATTATTTATTGAAGTATATTGTTATTATATAAGTTTTAAGAATTATAAATAATTATATTGTATATTAAATTGTAATTTGAGATTTTTATTTATTTTTTTATTCTGTATACTAACGCTTTTAAATAGATATAGGACTATATATATAGATAAACCTGAAGTAACGACTTTTATATCTTTTAAAAGATTTCTTTTTTGTTTTTAATTGGGTAGCTCTGTGTTATCTGTATAATTATTATTGCAATACTTTCACATCGTCAATTTGAGGCCTGCACCACTGTGCGGCACAAGCAACAGCGGCACAGTAAAATTCACATGGCAGTGGCCGCCAGCGTCAAACGTTGATGAAACGCGGCCGCATGCGGACGTCGCTCGGAGTGAACGATTGAAACAAGTCGAAAAGGCGAGACGAGCGATAGAATCGTGAAGAATCTCAAAAACGTTTTTGAAACAAGGCAGCAACACGCTCAGAAGTGTCTTCGGAAATACGTATTCGTATTCGTGCCTCGATGTGCATGTGAAAAGTGAAAAGTGAAATGAAAATGAGCATTGGGCATGGTTTTCCTTGACGTTCGGTTGCGGTGTTTGTTGTAAAGCGGAAAATCAAATCAAAAAGAAAAATATAAATAAATTAAAAAATACGAAAAGGAAAAGCAAAAAGAAAGGCAATTGTGAGTGAGAAACGGCCGCATACAAAATATATACATAATGTCGAAAATATAAAGCTATTTTTGGAATATATATTAGACAGGCGCGCTGCATTGGAAGAAACAAATATTTTTCTGAAGTGAATAACCAAAATATATACTAAAGCGAAATCAATTTGGATATATACATTCATATTGATATGTGCAATATATCAAAATAATCCTTGAAATTGATCAAGTTTTCAAAAATAATACATAAAGTCTGTTTTATTTGCGAAAGCTAACAAAGCGAATAAATGAATTGTTTCAGTGAGAGAAAAGAGATGAAAGAAAAGAAAAACCGAATTCAATAAAGATCAACAAAGAAAAACACATTAAATCGAATCTATACTATATAGAAGACAGCAACCTCTTTAAGAATTAATAAACAAAGGTGTAAAAAGCGTATAAAAACATATTTGGTGTGAACATTTCGAAATAAATCCAATGATATATTATGTTAAAGAAGATGTGTATATTTCTGTATATGAATGTATATATGGAATGTGGATATAGCCCCATATGTAGATCGCATATTAATTATAGTCTGCTGAAAGTTTATCGCTTACAAAGCATATAGGGCAGATAGCACAAGCAACAACTATGTTTGTAGATAATGCCACATTCCGACATATGCCGATATCTATTGATATTTAGTTGGCAAATCTTGTCAAATCTTTTCGATTTTCCTTCAAGTTCGCGCTCAAAATGTATTTACTTCTTATTGTGAATCTACTTATATGCCGCAAAATCGAATTGGTTCTTGTTGTGCATTTGTTATTGTAAATTATATTTCTGTATATAATGCCAGTTTGTGTGTGTGTGTGAGTGAGTGAGTGTGTGCTTGTGTGTGCTGTGTTATGCGATAGGTGGTAACGTTTCGTATGAGGTATTAAATTACAAGACACCAAAGTGCGCGCGAACCAAACACGCTCACACACACACGCACGGATATTACTGTGTGTGTGTGTGTGTGTGTGTGTGTGTGCACAGCTACAGATACACGCTCGGGTATATAAATACTCTGCCGCCGTCTGCTTGCGTGCGTATCAAATGGATGCGAAACAATATGCAAAGCATAGACACAAACAAACACACACACACACACAACACACACAGAGGGACTCGTATCGAAGGCGCTCAGTGAAAATTAAGAAGACGCTGTAATTAATTATGGACCCAAAAAGAGCAAGAAGCAGAGGCAGAAGTAGAAAAAGAAAACGGATTGTGGGGCGGTGTAGAAGTGGGCGTGTTTGGCTCATAATGTGAGCAGATGCAATACATTCCATGATTGATCGTTAGCTTTGAAAACGAGAAGAAAATAAATATCTGTGTGATCTCAAGCAGCGGAATTTCGTGGAATTAGAAAAACGAAAAATATAGTTGAAATTTGAAAGAAAGAGAAAGAAAGAACCCCTTGAGAATAAATTAAACTTTGAAATTCATTGAATGAATATTTAAGGTAATTTAAGGCATTGACAAAGCTATTTATTGACATAGTTGGATTTTTCTTAGCAAATTATATAACAAGTTTTGGAAAAAACTTAAATATACGAAACATGCGTATATAAATATCTAAAGATCACATAAAAATATAAAAATGCTTGATTATAACTCTATGACCAATTCGCACTTTAACCTATTTGAAGCAAGCGATAAGAATTCAGTAGATTATTTTCGAAACATATTCAAAGAGCGCGCAAAAAGTTTTGTTTTTATTATATTGTGACTTTCGTGTAGTTCAAATATATCCAAAATATAATCTAATTATATATATGATGAATATATTAATTGATCAATGTGTTTTCGCCTAACTCGTAATTTTTCGCGTTTCAGTTGCCTGTTGCCAGTTTGAAGTCGGCTAACAAAGTCAGTTCGAATCAAACCCAGTTAGCAATGTCGGCCAAGACGTCTCCATCGAATTCGCGTGATGGCAATGTGGCAGCTGCAGCCAGCGTCGTGCCACCAACTGTGGCAGGCGGCGTTGTTCAAATCAAGAAAGAGCTGCCCAGCGATGAGATAAAGGTGAGTTTCATGAATGAAAGAAAACAAGCCCACACACAAGCACACTCACACGTCCATGCACACATCCATGTCTATAGAAACAACAACATACATATATACCCACATTCATATATGCAGATACTACTTAGTTATCCGAGTAAATGTCGCGTAAATCTCACCTCAATTTTTGGCACAAAACAAACACATTTATAATTAATTACTTCTGTCCGCGCATTGTTTTTTTTTAAATAGTATTCAATAACAAGGATGCAAACGCAAAAACAAAATCTTTAAAAAGACGCAAAAAAGAAAATTTATAGAAAATGTTCACAGTTTTTCATAGAACAACGTGCTAACTACAATATAAAGATTTGTATATATATGTATATAGATATTTTGTATTCAAATTTTCATTTTAATTTGAGTTCTTTTTTACTGCATTTGAAATATTGTGGTTATTTATGGTTTATTTTTCGAAATATATATCGAGGTTCATTTAAAAGGGGTGAATAACACGTATTTGTGAATTTTTTATGATAGCTGCGATGTCTCCTTAATTGTCAACAGTTTCAATTTCAATTCTAATCGCTCCAAATTAATTTTCTGAATTTCTTTCAGCCCCAATACTACTTTTTTACTCGTTCACAAAGTGAAAATACTATATTGGCTTTGTACGAACTTCGTATTGTTGTCCGTTTATCTGTTCGTCCGTCTGTCCTTCCGCCTGTTTTTTAAAGCCAGATATTGAAATACATACATATGTATGAATATATATAGTCGGTGGTACCTTTGTCTTATAAAGTTTAACGATACACTGGGGGAGTGGCATATCAGGAAGTTCAGTTTTAAGTATAGAATTAGAAACTCAACTCGAAAACACTAACGTTTCCGATAAAATCCTCTATTAAACATCTTCCAATGTCTAGAGGCTAATATTAGAAAATTACTATGATAATAATTGGAAATTACTATGGTTAATAATAGAAGTAAATAGTATGAAAATAATAAGAAAATTACTATGAATAATAAAATTTAAACTAATATAATAGATATTTGACGTATTAATTTTTGGTATCTTCATAAAAGACTCCTTGCCGTATTGGGTATTGGATAAGTTTTTATAATAATATCAACGATTATTTGTTATTATTATTTTTGCCATCTTCATAAAAAATTCCTTGTGGAACTGGGTATAGGGTAAGCTCTCATTCTTTTTGAAAGCCTCTAACATGTCTAGGCATTCGACACATTCAACTCGCGTAGTTGGTAACAAATTGGTATTGTGCACACTTAAGACCGGTCACATAAAGGGCATTAATGATTAATCACTTTTCAACTACATGTCATTCAGAGTGTTATTCGAAAAGTCTGTTTCGTGGGCTCATTACTCACAAATCTATTTGTGGGTAGCCGAATACATTTTCCACCTTTAAACGGGCGCTAGGATATTTCTGAATAATATGCCAAGCAAATAAGAGCTCATCATTAGTTTCCAATTACGACAAAAGCCATGAAGACCGATGCAGCCCGATCCGAGCGAGTAATTTTTCACAAAAATAATGCAGAGGAAAACACAATAATCCGAATCCTTACAGCAAGAAGATGAAGCGAATCCAGCTCGGTTCAGTTCAGATTCAATTACAATTTTGCATGTTGCGAGCATTTCGAAATTTCAAATATGCAACTGCAATGAAACGTTCTCTCGTGGAAGTTCCCCATTGAAGCCCCATCCCCTCACACTTCGCCCCGTCCCCACTGCATTCAGTTGGAGCTTGTGACTCGGTTTACATTGCGATAACAAAAATTGCAGAATAACTGTTCTGTTGCGTTTAGAGCCTGGGCTCTGCAATTAGCGTTACACCGCAGCGCATTTGTAAACGGAGTTGCCATCCCCTGTACAGCCAACGTCGGCGTCGGCGTCGGCGTTGTCGTCGCCGTCTCCGTCGCTGTCGCTGTCGCCGTAGACGTCTTGCAATTACGATTACCCCAACATTGTGCGAGTTAACTGTAAACCGAAGCAGCGCTGGTAATTTTATATTGATAAATTTTTATAATCATTTTAACGAGTGAGTGAACGAGTGCCACACTCTATCTGAGTGTGTGTGTGTGTGTGTGTTTGTGACAGCGCTCGTGTGTGTGTGTATGCTGCGAGTGGGCTGCAAATAGTCGCAGACTGCCTGCCTCTACTCGCATTGAGTCTCAGTGTCTCTTCTTACCTCTTTTGCCTGTTAGCTCGCTGCGTTGCTTAAGCGCCCTGTCCTACTCCGCCTCTCGCTCTGTCTCACTCTCCTTCTTCGCGTTCTATCAACATTCTCTGGCGCTCTTTGTGTGTGTGTGTGTGTGTGAGTTTTTCGCCAAATGAGCAAAATTAATTTAATGCCAGAGACCCGCGCGAATGACAACAACAACAGCAACAACAACAACAACAACAGCCGAAGCAACGTTGACGGCGGTCGCAGCAACATTTTTGTAGCTGCTGCTGCTGTTGTTGTTGTTGTTGTTGCACGTGTAATCGGATCGGTAAATTGAAATTGTAGCCGTTGGCTTGCAGTTGAGCGCAATGATATTATTAAACAGAAAAATTATTATAATGAATGGAGCTGCGTTGGGATTGAGTTCAGGTTTTTTTTTATTTTCATTTTTTTTTTTATTTTGGTATTTTAGTTTGGGTTTTAGCTGGCTCTTGCTGGCTATCATTTTGATTGGTGCTTGGCCCAACTCGGCTTATCTCTGAGTCGGCAACTTTGTTTAAGTTGGCATCGAAATCGGAAGTTTCCTGGAATTAACGTACTCCACTTCAATTTACATTTGAAATGAATATGCATAAAACGTTTCCACTAAATGGAGTGAGTCGATAGAATACTTTCGAAAATATTACTTTACATTTCTTAAATATTTTATTGTTTTCAGTTTCCTAATTGAAATATATATATTTACATTTTGGATATATTTAAATTTTGGTCATGTTTAAAGGTGATCTAAACAAAGCAACCTCATAAAGTTAAATATCCAAAACTGCAGAAGATACAGTATATATACTATATACTTAATATACATTATATACTAAATATATACATATATATATGTATGTATATATATGTATATCCATATACACGTAAATTTACTTTTGTTTATGTACTGTATATTAGCTATTACGCTTTTTTGATATATATATCTAGAAACAACAAATTATATGTATGTATGTATTTATGACATATATTTGGTTGATTCTGGATATTAAACTAGATAGGCATAGAGACTTTCACTTTGCATCTTCATATAGGTATATCAATTAGCCTCAGATTGCGCTTTGAACCCTATAACAGCCCCAAGTTGTTGGCCCACAAAGTATGCAACACTTTCCGTCTGTTAGAATATTAACTTACGCGTGGAAATCGAACTTATCCGGACTCAATGGCCGTGGCATAATTATGAGCTGCAGTTGCTGCACAGAGAGCGGCACAAATTTAATGGAGAGTGAAAAGCGAAGCGAAACAGACAACATAATTAAAACTCAGCAATGACAACAACAAGAGCAACATTAACGCGTCGCATGGGTGCAATTGGATAGGACTGCGGTAAGACGATACGCTTCAAGGTTTCCGCTTTATGACAGCGACTCGTCGCCGATTCAAGACCAAGCTAAACCGAACTGAACCGAACACAGTGTCTCGAAAGGATATGCGAAAAGGGACACACTCAACAAAGAAGCACGTGGGGTGCTGCAAGAGTTGCTCACAGTTTCATACATGTATTTCATGAGGTACAGTGTACTTTATACAGTGGCTAAGACAAGTACACTCACATATGTCAAAGTAGAAAATAGTTTATAAATTGAATGGCCCTTAGTTTGAAACAACATTGTTTGAAAAAATCATTATATTTACTCTAGGAATATCAGAGTTTCTAAATAAATATTATATATGTTCTAGCTATACTTTTCAAAGCAGATAATGAGTCAAGGCTGCCTCATCAGAGAAATGATCTACATAATACCTTATCAATGTTTTACCCAGATATTGATAATTTTTTATCTAGATCATTTCCATTAAAAATTTTTTTTCTTGGAAATGAAATAATGTGACCATGATTCAAAATTAAATTTCTATTCCATTTTCAGTTAAAAAGAGCCTGTAAAATATATAAATATATTTTGTTAGAATTATACTTCCAATTAGTCCATTATTTTAAGAAATTAATGCCTTCAGTATTTGATACCTCAAAATTTCCTTATGAAAATTAGCCAAATCATCGAGTTCATAAGAAGCCTAGGAACGGATCGAAACAGCTTACTTTTCACTTTTTAATAACAAGATATGGTTTCAAGTTTCAACTCTATTGAAACTCTGTTAAATTTACCTTATGCAAGCATTTGAATTTCAATGACTCTCTTCGCATTTTGTCAAAATTGGCGCATTTCAGCCGAGGGGCTAATGTTGAGGTAGTAATATACTAATAACTGCCAATGGGCATAGTAAACGATATTGACAAACATTATTGTTGTTCAACTAGACAGAAGATATACATTTTGGTCTTATACAAACATGGCCCAATGAACTACTTTTAGTTATCTATGGAGCGGGCATCCAATAGAGTGAAGTAGAATGTGAACTTGAACTTTTACAAAATCTAACAGCTCGTGCCATGAAATTCCATGGCAAAGATCAAATATAAAACGTTTTCCAATTTTGCTTAAAATTTATTTCGAATTTATTTATACTTTTGAGTAAATATTTGAGATTTGTAAAAAAAATGTATTTTCTAGTATCAGGGTTCGAATAACATGATATACCAAAAAGAATTAAGGTTGTATTTATATTTATACTTGTGTATATTTATCTGAAATATCGGTACCAAAATCACTCTGTAATATTTGTAATGCGGCAGTGGGAACCAACGAAAATAAAACATTAAAAGAGTCGTCAAGCTAGTCCAAAAGTAATTTAGCTCTAGTTTCCTGCTTGTGATGTGGAATATGAGAGCTAATTTTAACTAGTTCAATATTAAAACACATAAAATGTGAGCATATAGAAATGTATAGAATTAAGATAAATAAATTCTGATGAACCGGTTCGTTATTATATGATGAACCAGTTCATTGTTATTAAGATGAAACGTTTCATGAGTTCAAAAGTAATTTTAATGATATGAATTAGTTATCTGTCTCATAGAAATCAGTTCATTAATATCATGAAAGTGAGTAGTTCACAATTCACAGTTCTTTCTCACACATAATATTATATTCTCTCATATATTGTTGTTTGGGATACATCACGCTCCATAGTTTCTTTCAATGTTTGGCAGTCAATTTTCATATAGTACATTTCCATTTTACTAATCATGCAGAGGTATTCAGTTGAGGTAAGCTCAAGGTTCTTCAACTATTTACTTACACTTGCCCACGCACATCCATATTCCAGTTATACGTATAGCCTTCTGCAGGGCAGGGTATTGGGTTACAAACACAATGACAACGCTGGCCTAGCAGCCACTCAAAGTCCTCTGCTCTATTGATAAGCAGTCAAGGGGGGTGGAGGTCGTGTGTGTGTGGGTGGGGTTAGGCACAGGCAGGGCTCAAATGACACGGCAGCAGCAGAACTTTAATAACAGCGTCTCATATTGTATTACAAACAAAATAGAATATGATAAATTCTAGACGAAAACACCAGCAAATGCAGTTGCCAACACACACACACAAACACACACACACACGCACGCATAGCGGGTGCTGGAGGGCGAGCGTAACGTGAGGCACCCTGTGGAGGCAGCAGCATCAGTCAGGCAGCCCCTACTGAACAGGTGGCGCTCTCGTGCCCCGTTAGTTAGAGCGAAATGGCAGCAGCTCAAATTAAAATAACGTTAAATTAATTTGAGCCACTCAGTGGGCGACATTATGCGGGGATAGTGAAGGAATGGCAAAGGAGAGGGTGCCAGCAGGCGGGGGAAGGGTAGTTAGTGCTGGGTCACGCTGCGAGCTACTGTTGACTCCGCCATACGCCAGATGGCGCTCGAGTTCAACAGCAGTTGCTGCTGCGCTGATGTTTCCTCCGACATCAAGTGCAGCGAGTGGCTCTTTTGTGTTGAGTGAGTATAGAAATGCACAAAGCAATAGATAAGACAGGGTGTAGAATTCCAGATGGAAGAGACTGGAGAGTGGAGAGTGGAGAGAGCCCTCAAAAGCGAAATAGAATCTTAGTTCGTCATGACGCTGACTAATATAAATAGAATGCCTTTGTGGAATCAAGGACAAGACATGCAGGCAAAATGAGGACAATAAGCGATATATAATAGATTAATATTATAACCCATTTAATCATTTGCAAATTTTCATATCTTTGAAGAAAAGCCTGAGAATGGACAAAATAATAATTTACGAATTGGCACACTAAACAAAAGTATTAAAAATTGTAGGTAAACTATTTAAACATATGCCTCCTGCGGAACTTCATATTATTAAATTATTCAAACTGAAATGCACTAATATAATGTTTAATATTTAAAAAAAAATTAAATAAAAAGTATAAATGAACTTTAATAGAAAAAGAATATAACTAAATTTATTCATTAGGAATATTACCTTAAATATAAAAATAGTTCCATACAATAATACTAGATAGAGTTTATAATTGATATGCGAATTAAATAATAAATATTTGTATCTTTTAATGTTTAAAATATTAGGGGAACAAAGTCCTAAGTTCCTAAGATATGTAATGAGGAAAAGCATTAAATAATTCAATTATACTTTTCTTAATTTACCTAAATCATACATGTAAATCTTTATAATAATACTCTTTAGAGTTATATATAGCATGGTTAGCTTTCAGTCAGTCTTCGCTAAAGCAAAAAGGTCATTGTAATACAATATAGATGTATGTCTGAATGTGTATATGTATGTATGTGTGCTATGCAATACACATACAGATCCATATAGAGGCAACCCATATCTGATGTACACACATTAAAATGAAATAAAATATTAAGTTGCGAAACAGCAACAACAAGAACATATGAGGAAAGCTGAAAATTCACACAGATACAAAGAGAGGGAGACAGATACAGCGACAGAGACAGAGACAGAGACAGAGAAAGAGAAAGAGAGAGAGAAGAGAGACAGCTAGCTACAAGTATGTCATGTAAGAATTCAAAAGAAGGACGCGCGTCATTCAATCCCGAGCTATCGATATTCGATTACAACAAACTAAAAACCGACTGACTTTGTGCATGACACACACACACACACACACTCACACCCACACACATACACACAGTCATGCTTGTGTCTTAACGTTGAGAAAACTAGCGTAATTCTAGAATTTGTTGTTGCTATTGCTGTTATTTTTGGGGTGGTGCTGTTGGTGGCGCTGTTGGTGGTGCGGCCCCAGCAACGTCTCCGTCTCCATCCTCGTCTCCATTGCAGCTTGGTTTAGTTCGCTTTAGTTTTAACAGCAGCAGCAACAGCAACAGCAGTAGCTCAGTTGAGCTAAGCTGAGGCGAGTTCAGTTTACGGGGTTCAGGGTGAGTTATTATAAGCGTATTGGGTTGCCCATCGTCTCCGTCGTTAGCCATTGCCAGCGTATACTTTACATTATTCTATTAGGTTTCTTTTTGAGTAACCGTAGACATGTATTAATGTGGCCGACTCGCATAACACACAGACCCCAAGCCTCAAGCTCCAAGCCCCAAGCATTGGCTGTGGCTCTAACTATGGAAAGCCATTGGAGTAGGAGTTATTTAATTGATGCTAGTGTTAAAGGAGTTTGTATGAGATTAAACTAAAAACTTCTCCGAGTGATTGATTGATTGATGAAATGTAATTTACTGACCATAAATTAATTGTAATTTCTACAAATGACTGATTGATTGTTTTAAATAAAGATTGATTGATGATTGACTAATGATTGATAAGTTATATGTTGACTTATAATTGATTGAACATAATATTATTAGAATATCTCCAATTGAATGATTTATTGATGGTTGATTGATAATTGCTTGACTGATTATTAATGATTGAATTATGATTGATTGATTAATGATAGATTACCTATTTTTTATTGATTAATTATTTGTTAATTGTTGATTGATTTATGAGTGCAATCATTTAATAATGATTCCCCACGTGATTGAATGATTGATGATTCTCTGATCATAAAATTAATATAATTTCTTTAATTAATTGATTGATGATTGAATGATCACAAATTTTATGTGATATACACAAATCATATATTGATTGATGATTGACTGACTATAAATTTAATGTAATTTTGCCATATGATTGATTGATGTATAATTATCGATTGATTAATGATTGAGTATGTATTCCATGTAATTTATATCATTCAATTCATTTTAAATCATAAATGGTTGAAAAAAAATTATCTTTCTTTGTCTAACTGTTACTGTTACTGACTGATATATTAGTCGTCTCATTGATTGAGTATCTGATTGATGATGGTTTGAGTTTATAATTGAACATAAAACGAAATATTTGTAAAAACCTATAATTAGGAGTTTTCGAATAACTTTTATCGGACTGACTGATTGAGCGACAGAGTGATTGCTGATATGCCTAACCTCATGAAACACTTCAGTTGGGTTTTGATATAATGTTCTAATGAACTAATGATCTTTAGAAAAAAAGAGTAAACGGTAAATAATAATTCCCGTTTACCCTCCTCTTTAATATTTTGTACAAATTTTCAACATTTTTTGCTAGAGTTAAATGAGCGGTAATTCAACTGACCGATAAAATTCATTATTTTCGAACTATAATTTATTAGTTATAGTTCTGTTGTAGCTTCAATCTCAACTTTTTTTTCTTAGTGTGGGCAATGGCTTTGACAACGACTGAAGTGGTTCTCGCAACGGGAATTGCTACTTGGACCTGGACTCACAAAAAAAAACAAAAAAAAAAAAAAACAATACAACAACAACAAAAGTGAAGAGAAAACAAAAAACACTCGTCAAGTCAGCTCCAGTTCATTCGCGATTCATAATAAAAACGAAAATTTGATATGTTTTTGTAAGTTGAGATTTTGCGAAATTCAACAGACAGTGAGACAGTGACAGAGGAAGCGGGAGGGAGCCAGAGAGATCCATGTAGACAGGGAATGAGAGAGAGAGAGAGAGGGAGAGAGAGCGAATTGCAATTGCCAACTGTATCTGTCAGATTCTTTCAGCATTAATTATGAGAGTTCAAGAAAGGGGGAATCTGTTGAGCAAATATGGCGCAAGGCAAGTGAGCAACAAACGGACAGATGAAGCTCCATGGCAGCAAATACATCAACAACAACAACAAAAACAACAACAACAGCAACAATAATAGAGGGCATACAATTTCATTTTTTAATTAATTGATTTTTATTCGCATTTCGGTTTAGAATTTCTGCGCTCGCACTGAGCGCAAGTTTAAATGTCGTCGTCGTCGTAGCTGGAGGCTGCCTCTTGCCCGCCCCCTCCCGCCACGCCTCTTTCCTCGTCGTGTCCAGGCGAATGCACAAATCAGAAATTAAAAACCAAACATAAATTAACAGTCAAATGATATTAAAAACCCACAGAACAAGACATCAGAGAGGGTGAGAGAGTGAGAGTGAGATAGATAGGGAGTGAGGTAAATATAGAGAGAAACAAAAACAGAAAGAGAGAGAGAGAGAGAGAGAGAGGTATCAAAAGGTGGAAATAATATGCTAAGAGCTAACAGCAATGCGCCTCCAATTACCGCACAGTTGGACTTGGTTCTGCGAGTGGCTGCGACTGCGGCTGCGACGGCGACGGCGACGGCGACGGCAGCTGAGCTGAACTTGAGCCGAGCGTGCGTCTCCCAATCTGCCTTACCGCTTCCCCCTACTCAGCGTCTCCTACTAGCTGCTGCCCTAGCCCCGCTCCACACGCACACTGCGACGAGGTCGCACCTGAGGCGTGTAATCGATACGCCTTGCAGCACAGTCGCAAGATTTGTATCGTGCGAATTGTTAATACCCTACAGACAACAACAACAACGGCAGCAGCAACAACAAGCTTGGCCCAAAGCTGGCGGCTGAGTCAAGCGAGCGTGTGAGCGCGCTTGACTCAGCCCCGAGTTGGCCGAGACGTGCAGCCGTCTTTGATTGGACATCTTTTTGCGTGAGTTGGTGTCCACTGTGCAGCGTGCACAGTGGGCCACGGCGAAGGGCCAGCGCCGCGGTGTCGCATGGCAAGTGCCCAGCTGCAGTCAGTGAACGCAGTTAGCCGCCAAGAGACACTGGCATAGATTTCACAGCTCGCAGTGATTCATTCGATTTGCCATTAATGATTTGCACAATGAACGATTTGCGCAAGATTTGACAAAACAATAACATAATATAAAACAAAATATACAAAAACACATATGTCTGTCGGCTGTGGGCTGTGGGCTGTCGACTGCCACGCCCACAAGTTGCATGTTGTTCTTGTCGCTTTCAAGCTGTCAGCGGTCGTGTCAGCACCGGCCACATGTCGTATGAGTAATTTAGCATTCCTCAGAAGCACCAAAAATGTTCTCGCTTCGCCTTCGAGTGCAGTGGCGTAGTTCGAAAAGGGTGCTCACATTATTACCTCATGCACTCACTAGTGTAATGACTATACTTCTATTCAATGAATCTTTCCTTGCAAGCTGTCAGGTCTATTGATTCTATGAAAGTATTCAATAATTGACACGAATTTATAAAGACGAGCAAAATTTTAATTTTACTTGATAATCATTTTATTTCATTTTTCTATCCAATAATTAAGGAATTTGTTCAAATTTGGAGTGGATATCCAGAATATAGTCTAAATCAAAATTAAAATTAAAAAATCGACTTAAAACGCTATCGAATTTCAGTTATTAAGTTATATCTCGTAAACCTAAATAGCTATAGTTCACAAATAATGCAATTTGTGAACTATAGATATATATCTTATATCTATATATTAGATATAACAACTGAAATTAGTGAAATTATAATAACTGAAATTCGATAGCGCTTTAAATCGATTTTATATATATTATTACACATGTATATATAAACTTCTATATATAAAAATACCATTCTATATATAATTATTTCATGTGCTCGGCATTATAATATTTTGAGATTTAATTGACATTGGAAATTAAAACCAATTTCTTCATTCTTCATCATAAATAGTTAGATATAGATTCCCCTTTTAGAGCGACGCCTTTGCTTTAATTTTGACGTTTCTCTTTTGACTGGAACACCAACAACAACAAACATCAACAAACAATAACAACATCGACGACTTTGAATATGAGAATTTAAATGTAACTTGATACGTCTTAATGCAGTTGCGTAGCCTTGTGTGAAATGTTTCTGTATCCATACGGAGACTGCACATATGTACATGCACAAACGTACATATATCATTTTGGCTTGTTTCATTTCGAGAAACGAGAAACAAGAAACAAGAAACGAAAAACCCGAAACAAACTTTAAAAGCCGCAACCAAGCTCCTTGCGCCTTTGAACTGACTCTCCGATTCGATCAGGCTCACGCACACACACAAAGTTGCTGTTCAATTTTAAAGGAGTATTATATGCAAAAGGGCTGTACACACACACACACGCACATGCACACACGCACACTCACATTCATTGGCCCATTGCATATCAATGTCAGGCCCAGCATCTGAGTGGGGGAACTGCAGCTGCCGAAAGCCAGATCCCATTGCAAAAAGAACAGCAACAACAACAGCAGCAGCAGAAAGGATTAAACAGGGGTCCCTTTACCTCTAACTCACCTGGAATACCCCAGAGTCACCCCGACCCATACGGACCCTGCCTCCTGCCTGCCACACCCCTTTTACCTCTTGGCTTCCATTAAAAACTTTTATTTTGTGGGAGCGTGTGTGTTAGTTGATATCCTTATGTGTGTGCGTGTGTGTGTGTGTGAGTGCGTGTGAGTGTGTGTGTGCAGCTCTCTGTGTGAGCTTCATCAAAGTTATTAATTTCAAATGGGGCTTAGTGCTTGCCGCAGCTGATTGAGAAAAACTTATTAAAATGCACTTTAAGAAGCTGAGTTAAAGCTTCATCTTCAATTTAACATTACAGACTTCAAATGATGCTTTAGTACCTCTTCGATTATATCTGTGTTGAGTGATTATATATGTACTATGTTTTATTTCTCTAAATAAATGGAGTAATCCTGAGTGAAATCTGACTACTTCAAGGAACTAAAGCAATTTAGTTTAGTTAATACAAATTCTTAATAATAATAATTTCATGTAATATAGGACCACAGATATACAATATTTAAAACATTTATGATGAAAATATAAATTATAAATTATTATTACAAAATGTTATCCATAACTCTGGATGATGCAGTAACTGCATAAATACAATACTTCAAGTCACGAAAATAATTGTATTGAATACAGGCTTATCACAGTTATCACAGTTTTATCACAGTTTTATCTATATAGAAACCGTTTATCATTTACGTCGACCATTACGAAGTCACTACATATCCGGAATATAAAGTTTCCAGCTTCAATTACTTCAAAAAGTATTCTAATTTTGTCTCTAAGATTAGAATTTACCACAGATTTATTCATCTCAATGTGTATTAGCGAGATGCAGTACATTCACTCAATTTTGTTTGCCTTCAAACGTATAAAAACTATGCAACTCCAGTTCAGTTTGTAACGACTTAGTGAAAATATATTGATCTAGTCATATCCGTCTAATCTATATCAAAAACCAAAAAAGCTAGAGACTTCAAATTTTAAATGAATACTCATGTATATCACATTATTATTATTATTATTATTATTATTATTATTATTATTATTATTATTATTATTATTATTATTATTATTATTATTATTATTATTATTATTATTATTATTATTATTATTATTATTATTATTATTATTATTATTATTATTTATGCGATATCTTATCCTATATTCTCTGGCAATCTAGATCTTCGTATTCCTAATCATTTTTTATTAAAATTTCATTTATAATTTTTTTTATAAAATGAAATAAAATTGCTGTTATGACACATCGAATTACACTAGGTTATTGGACGATAAATTGTAAAACTAGATATGTTTGTTCGTATGGTCGTGTCTTTTAGATATTGAAGATTAGAGCTGCAGTTATCATATATACTCTCTCCAAGAGATAAGTTAACATTAATAGCATAACAGCTTAGATAACATTCGCATTCATTTTGCATTTCTCATTATTTTATGGTCAATATTGTATAAAACTGATGAAAATACCCATAAAGCCAGATAATTCCTAAACTAGAGCACTTCTCACACATTCAGCTAACTGCCACCGCACTTGCAATAAGTTGTGGTTGCTGCCTCAGCAAGAAGTTGCCACAATTATGCGGCTCAGTGAGCTGCACCTGCTGCACCAATCTCTCGCTCTCTCGCTCTCTCTCTCTCTCTCAGTAGGGAAGACAGCTTGGCTCGGCACGCTCTCGACCAAAATTGTCCAGAAAGTAACCAAGAATGGGCGATTGAATAACACGAATGATGCCAGCGACATTTTAGCATGGAATGAATGGAACACCGAAATTGTGTCAGCATTCGGCTGAACTGCCTCCATTGGCCTATCACACAACATGTAAATCATTTCTCGTTCTGTTCTGTTTCGTTCCAGGAATTCGCGCAGCACACGATGAACGAGCTGCTGGGCTGGTATGGCTTCGATGGCGTCGATGTGGATCGCCTGGACCTCACGGCCAAGACATCGCGCCTGCTGCAGAGCGCTGCGGCAGCAGCAGTTGCAACGCAGCAGCAACAGCAACAGCAGCAGCAGCAGCAACGCAGTCATCTACGCAGCAGTCGCAGCAGCGCTCTGGCAGCAGCGTTCCACAACAACAACAATAACAACAACAACAACAGTATCAACAATAGCAATAGCCATAGTAGTTGCAACAATCGCAAGGCGAGTAACCTAAACTGTCACAGCAATACGACAACTCCCTCGGATCATGATACCCGAAGCTCGCGCGAGGAGGACTCCAAGAGTCCCCAATCAATCGGCAAGCCGTCGGCAACAGTCTTGGCGACATCGCATACTGAGGAGAAAATAGGTGAGTGTAGCTGAGTATGCCCGACTATTATGTACCCTGTAGGCATGCAAGTTCAATTAACAACAAGAGACTTAAGAGGCGTTCAAAAAGCTGTATGGTATAATAAGATGATTTGAATAATATGATGATATTGTTGATATATATTGCATGATGATAGTTTAGCGATGATAAACACTTTATTAAACGGACAGACTATCAACGACTATTTTGTTTTTCTATAAAATCAAACTACACACTACATTTAAAAATACGAATGAGCAATATTCTGGAAAATGTTCTGGGTGAAGAAAATCTAGAGTAATTGATTTTATGTATATTATAGAAAAATCAATTAATGTAAAATTTGGAAATATATATCGATTACTTGATATAATGTCGGGTTAAAATATAATTCTCTAGATGTTATGAATTACAAGACAAAGGACTTTCTATTTTGTATCCAATATTATAGATATAGTAGATCGAATACATTATTTTTGGAAACAAGTTTATTTTATCGAGACCATATATAAGTATATACTTTTCGAATCAATAGCTCAATTTCAAGACATTAGGACAGCCGTTACCGACTGCATAATACTCGTTCAAGGTTAAACAAATTTATAAGTGCAATGCGTTAAGGGGCGAATTACATAATCTTATGTCTTCCTGTAGAGGTGTGACGCACATCAGTAATCACTGAAATGTGCCTGCGAAATGTGAGCTCTGAACTGATGAAGATATACCTGTTTGATATTTTTCGATAAGAGGAGAATATATATGTTGCAAATCGATGAAGAAGAAAAAATCTGTATATATTTGTCAGACTGTACTCCAACTTTTCAACTTAATTTTAATAATCTATCGACTAAATATTTGAAGTGTCAAGTCTCTAGCTTCAATTGCGTTCTTTGTTAATGGGCGAAGACGCGGACAGACACACATATGGCGCATTGCACAAGACTAACGCCCAGCAATTGATTCAAAAAATGTTCGAAAATAGTATTGTAATACATTTAATGAGCGGACTATATTAGTCGTATTGCCTGGCAGTGCTCATATCACTCCCACGCTCATAATCCAGCGAAATCATCTAGAATACCTGGCTGCGGAAATACATTTTTTAATTATGCTGGATATATCGATATACAACTATTTAGTTTGCTTTGGGCAGCCCAAAAATGAAAATCATAAATCCGGTTGCCTCCACGTTGTTTGGGGCTGCCGCAGCTGCTGCCGATGCTGTTATCTATATTTCTTGCAACCTGATAAGTTCCTCACCTCTGCAGTCCGCTGCTCCGCCAGTGCTCGATAACCCCTCAGCAGAAAGTCAATCATTATGCGAATTTTGCGGGCAGACAGGCTTGAAACTTTGCTAACTTTGGCATCAACTGGTTTTGGCAGAGTTTTATTTTGTTTTTTATTTTGGCCATTGATGCTAGCTGCATTATCAGACAGCAGATTCATTAAGATCCAGAGATGGTTTACAAATTGTGAAAATAAAGCATAGCGTGGGTTGCGGTTGGCAGTAAATGGCCCAGGCCTGGGCAAGGCCGTCCCATTCCGGTAACATAATCTAATAGTTGCTTCAGCTGAGAGAAAGTTTGTGGGTTTTACATTCGGAAGGAATTCTGAAAAATCGATATATACAAACTATGGGAGGTGATACAGGCCTTAATTTAACAAAAACTACAATTTTGGCTGCAAAACTGTAGAAGTTACAGCTCCCCGAATAAAACTCCAAAATATAAAGTTTTGCCACATTTTCCATGCCCACAATGGGTATCGATATGTCCGTAATATCTTTTTGATTGTAGGTTGCCAGCAGTTAAATAATCAGATCCTAATATACCGGAAAATACCCCTAGTGGGTGTATCGGGAAAATCTTGACACTTCATCGGACGAGGGTATATATGAGTATATATTCAAAGTTTCAAGTCTCTAGTTGCAGTAGCGATAAAATTGGTTTACTTTTATACGGATAGACAGACAGACGGACGGACTAAAAGACGGATATTGCATAAAACTAATAACTCGTTTTATTTTCGTAAATGCAAATGAAAAGAATTTAAAGACACTTTACTTAAATTGATATAATCTGTATATCTCTGCCACTCTCTGCACTTCTCAATAGTTAAATTCTGATAATTGTACTCCGAATAAATTAAAATCTGAATCTGAATACTACTACCGCTCTATGCGATTCTCATTAGTTAAAGGAATTAAAGACCCTTACTTAAATTAATATTTGTATGATGCTACCCCTACGCTACGCTTCTCAATAGTTAAATTGTACTAATTTCCCTCTGATTACGTTGCAGACTACAACAACTGCTGTTGGTGCCATCGTCCGATCGCTGAGAATGCGCCGGACTACCTGACGAGCACGGATGGGCCGCGCTACTGCTCCGAGTCCTGCTTCACCCAGAGTCGTCGGGCGTCCTTCAAGAAGGCCAAGACGTGCGACTGGTGCAAGCACGTGCGACACGCCGTGAGCTATGTGGACTTCCAGGACGGTGCATCGCAGCTGCAGTTCTGCTCGGAGAAGTGTCTCAACCAGTACAAGATGCAGATCTTCTGCAATGAGACGCAGGCGCACCTGGACATGAACCCGCATCTGCGGGAGCAGGGCCTGGAGGCAGCGGCCGCTGGCGACGGAGCGGGCCTCATAACGCCCGACCTGTGGCTGCGGAACTGCCGCAGTCGCTCGGCCTCGCCCGCGTCCACCATTTCGGTGTCGCCCGGACCGGCGGCCGTGTGCATAGCGAATGCCTCCAAGCGTAGTTCGCCCTGCCCCACGCCACCCACCCATCCCAGCAAACCTCTGATCTCAGTGGCGCCCGTGTCCAAGCTCTTGGCGCAGAAGACCACCGCCATGACTGCCGCTCCCCAGCCACCGGCCCCCCCGCTACAGCGCCACCACGCGCTCCACGCCGGATCCAAGCCGGGCCGACGCAAGCGCCCACATCGTCTGGCCGGCGCTGGCTCAGAGACAGTTGCCAGCTTGCTGCAGAAGCAGCAGCACCAACAGCAGCAGCACCAACAGCACCAACAGCAGCAGCAGCAGCCGCCCACGCTTAGCGCAGACTTTGCTGGTTCCAGTGTGCCGTTGCCGCCGCTGTCGCCCATGCAGGAGCAGCAGCCGCCTCAGCCACAGCAGCAGCATCCCCAGCAGCAGCATCCACAGCAGCACGCCCAGCAGCAGCACCCACAGCCGTTGCCTCCGGCCATGCCGTGTCGACCCGCCACTGGGCTGCCGGCTGGCTACTTCGCCACGCCCCCAAACGGAGGGCTGGGCCATCCCTTTGGCGCCCGGCCTGCACCTCCGCCACCGCATCCCTTTCTCGCGCCGCCGCCGGGCATGCTGCCGCGAGGCTTCGGCGCCCACTTCGGACCGCCGCCGCAGCTGGGGCCGCAGCTGCAGCCGGAGCTGCAAGGAGCGCTGGGCGCTCTGCTCGGCGCCGCTCCGCCGGTCACTGTGATGGTGCCCTACCCCATCATCATACCGCTGCCCATACCCATCCCCGTGCCATTGCCCGTCCTGGACTTCTACAAGGCGCACCTGACTCCCGAGCAGCGCAAGCGCTACGACGAGGAGCGTGCGGCGGCGGCGGCGGTGGCCACAGCTGCGGAGGAGCAGCCACAGCCGCTGGACTGCAGCAAGGCCAAGCCGGAGCTGGAAACGGAGGAGCAGCAGATGGAGCTGGAACAGAAGGAGGAGCCGGAGCAGGAGCCGGAGGACGAACAGAAATCAATACCAAAGACAACGACAGCTAGGACAACCCCATCGCCTGCGACCTCGCCCGTCCCCGACTCCTCGCCGGAGGAGACGACGCACTGCGTCGTTCTGCACAATGTGGAGCCGGAGGCGGGCGGGTGCAGCGCCAACAGCTCGACTGAAGCGGAGACACAGAAGCTGCCCAAGCTGAAGATAACGCGACTGCAAACCAAACGCACGCTCATCCAAACCAAAGAGACCAGGGAGGCCACTCCCACCTCGCCCACAGTGGGCGGCAGCAGCGGCTCTGCTGCGGCGGCGGAGAGCACTCGGCCGCTGCGCAAGCGCAAAAGGATCATCGACTGCGACTTCCAGAAGATTACGCTGCGAGAACTGGAGACGGTCGATGCCCACAGCAGCAACAGCAACAGCAGCAGCAGCAACAATAACAACAACAGCAGCAACAACAACAACAACAACAGTAGCAGCAAGGAGGAAGAGGAGCAAGGAGAAGTGTGCAATATGAACAGCAACATCAACAGTGCTAAACAAACAAAAAAGTAGTGTATTAGGCATAAGTATAAAAGCGTAGTGAAAATAGTAGTAGCCCCTATCAAATATTAGCTTATATTATAAATGTATGCGTGCTGACTTAAATAAACATAATAACAATGAACAATGAAGTGTACTGGCACATAGTGCGGGCAAAAACACAAGATGTAATTAAATGAATAAATTATTACAAATATACACACATATGTATGTACGTACATAAAGGCAACAAAGAGTGTTTCAAATTTGTATATTAAATTTAACAGAGTCTTGGGCAGAAGGGCTTAACGGTTAACATTTCCATTTTGAGTAATTAACAGCAGCAGTGCTGCCATTCGGCACATTGCCACTCAAGCAACCAAAAGCTGCGTGCTATGTCATCCCAAATGCTCATTCAAATTTTATGTTTTTCTAATTATGTATTTATTTATTTATTATTTTATAATTAAATGCAACATAAACTACATTACAGACATACAATACGTGTTGATCATAGAGCGCGCTTAGTAAAGTGCTCATCGTCTATAACCGTGTACCGATTGTTGCGATACGTGTCCAGCTCAAATATATATTTCTTGCCGCAGTCCTTCATCAGCTTCAAAATAACGGGCTTTATGTTCTCAATGCCCGTCATATTGGCCAGTTCATTGTAGTAATCGAACTGTTGAGAATTTGAGAAATTTTTATATTTGTGAGTTACCTTTGCGAGTATTGATTCCTACCTGTCGCTCGCCCATCTGATGGGCCTTCTTGCGGTTGACAAAGCCGCACTCCCAGCGCTCGCCCTGCTCCTTCTCCAGGTCGGCCATCATCTGCTCCTTCGTGGGCAGCTGGCGCTGTCCCGTGTAGAACTTGAGCGTGAACCGCACCTGCATGTCGAATATGTGCGTGGGTATCACATTGAAGGGCAGTCCGATGAACGACATGGTGGGATTGTTGATGTTGATGCAGTGCTTCCACAGTGGCTGCACAAAGTTATCGATCACCTGGACGCCCACATCGGTGCTCAGGCAGGGAAAGCTGTACTGGTAGCCTGTGCAATGCACCACGTGATCGAACCTCTCCTCACTGCCATCCTTAAATATGGCCCCATCTTTCGTGAACCGTTCCACATCCGGCTTCTGCGTCACGTTGCCCATGAAGGCGGTGTTGGGCGTGTTTGGCAGATGATGACTCAGGTACACGTGCCTGGCCGCCTTGCGAATGTGATTTGTAATGTCCATGCCACTGGGACCAGCGCCAATAATCAGCACCCTCTGATCTGTTTAAAGGATTAGTTTTAATTCACTTTTCATAATAATAATGATGAATATATTGAAATATTAACTTTTCATCATAATAATAATGATGAATATATTAAATTAGTAAGTAGTTTATTTTAAATGCGATAATCAACAACTAAGAGTGTTGCAGTCGGGTGTAATCGACTGCGTGATACCCTGCTCCGTATGATCCTGTCCACAATAAAACAAGTGCGTCCCCATTTTATGCAACAAATTCTAATGATTAATCGAATAATGTTGCTGTCTGTCTGTCTAACACATACAAAAACGAAAAAAAAAACATAACTGACCTAGGAAACACGAAAAATGATATGTATTTTAGTAAATCAGTACTGAAACATTCAATAGAATTACATATATTTCATCATGTCTTTTAAAACTTATGTCTTACTTCTTAGCAATTGTTATATGCTTACGCACCATTTGAAAATTATTGAGTATTTTTCGATATGCCACGCCCCGAAAGAGGAGCTAAAATTAATGTTGGGCCATCGATGGCGGAGTGTTGTCAGTAACTCAACTATCCAATTTTGACTCCCAACTTTAAAATTGTAGGATATATGATTGTATGCAGTTTATCGAATATATCAACCATATCTCTTTGATCTTGGGTAGTCAACTCGATTATATATTTCAAATTGCAGCTCTCTAGCACTTCAGCCAATGGGATTTCTGATATGTCGGCAAGTGCCGATTTGCCGATTGGCTCCCCTAGTGGGGCTATCGCGAAAATTATTTAACCCTTCATCACGCAGGGATATACACGAATATATATTTCAAATTCCAAGACAAAACGATTATACTATTGTTCTGTTCCTCCTTGGGAACAGAGTATAAACAGATAAGATTTAAAATCTCACGATGATCATTCACAAACTGTATCTCCGTGTTCTTCCTTATCAAAACATTGTAGTTAACGTAATTCCCGTTAATTTATATTTCAGAATCTGTCTCATAAATCTGTGGAAAAGCTGAAGTGCTTTCCTTTTATCAGTTAGTGAATTTCCATGGGGGCTTATAGAACTATTGCATGATTAAAAACCCATCAGCCATACATGTTGAGTGCTTGATAAGCATTCGCTCTTTATATAGTATTCGAAGAGCAAAGACGCACTGTAACTAGGCTAAAAGTTGACGGGACTGACAGTTCGCACTCGCATGAAAACTGGAACAATCTTATCAATATCAAAATTCAGTCTACGCATACTATGCGCCGCTATGCGTCACTTAATCTTCACTTGGACTCACCTTTAAATTTCTCCGCCTTGCGGTAGACGTGACTGTGGATCTGCTGACCCTCAAACAGATCCATGCCCTCGATTGTGGGCATGTCCGGTTCCGTGTAGTGGCCATTGCAGACGTAAATGAAGTCGTAGTAGACCGGATCGCAAGTGTTGTTGTTGTGATCCCAAACATAGACCTTCGGATGTGTCAGAGAGTCAATCAACAACAACACATCGTCATATGAATAAAAGTGATGAAATGATCAATGGCGTCAGCACTCACCTCCCAATCGTTCAATCTGGGACGCACCCTGATGACCTCGTGCTGCAGCTTGATGTGCGGTCGCAGGTTGAAGTGATCGGCATAGGAGTTCAGGAATTCCAGCACCTGCTGCGAGGTGATGAATGAGTCTTCGATCTCTGTGGGATACGGATAGTCCGGATAGCCCATGACTTCCTTGGGCAAGTTAGTGCTGCAAATCAGTAAACAGTTATAGACCATATCGAGAACGATCGATTATCATTCCAGTTTCTTGATAACCTACCGCAAGCCCTCGTACATGCTGCTGTGCACCTCCTCGTGTTCGTCCTTGGGCAGCTCCTCGGAGAAGATCCAGGTGCCACCGATCTGTGTGCCCCGCTCGTAAGCCACAGCCTCCAGACCCGCTTCGAGTGAGTTCTTCAAGGCGCTCAAGCCCGCGGTGCCAGCTGGAAATATCGATTAATATTCCACGATATATTGGGCTTGCATCAAATCCAATTTCTATAGCTCTAACTCACCCCCAATGACGCACACGCGACGCAGCTCGTGCATTGGCGTCTTGTTCATCTTGATGGGTATTATTGAATTTCACTACAAGTCGTTGCACGTATTTTCGGGAGCCTTCGCCGACGCGTCTCTCCAGCTCGCTGACTGATAAGTGACTACTACTACTAGCTCGGGCGATCTGCGTTTACATGTGCTCCAACGATCAGAGTGCGCGCTAGGAGAATACTCTACGCGAAGCGGTTTGTGTGGGCATATCTGTTTAGTCGTGCAGTTTGCTACATCCATAACATAAGTATGCTAACTTGGCCATCTGCTGGAAGTGGGTGCATCTCAATGAAACCAATCAAATAAAATAAAATTAATTTAAAAAAAAAAAAAAGTTGAAACATCATATTAATTTTGTTGATATATATTATAAATAAAACGTAGGAATATTACTCTAACATGTGCGCCTTACACTATTGATGTGGGAATATTATGTAAATAGATATTTGTTCCCAAAATTAGCTTGGCACCGATCCAGCGGTCCACTACTAGGTCAATAATTGCTTTCGTTCTGTCGTTCTGGACATAGACTGAAATGGCAACAGGTAAATTTATTTATTTAAACTGACTGAAAAATGTATCTTAAACAAATATTTTCTTTCGTCAATATTGATTCAAGTTAATATATATTATGTATAATATATTGTCATAATAATTACTATATACTGATTGAAAAATGTATCTTGAACAAATATGTTCTTAATATATATTAACTTAAATCAATATTGAAAACTGGAACTCATTGAAATGACGAAAGAAAATAATTGTTTAAGATATATATTTATTGTCATAATAATTACTATATAATCAGTGATATAAATTTTCATAGTTTTAATATGCATGTTTATGTATGTCGTGGACATAGTGTGTTGAAGAGTCGACTCGATTTGGGCTCGCTTTGCTGTAAACACACGACGCTCAGTCACATAACAGTGGCGTTAACAAAGGCATGTGCGTTGGCGTTGGCGTTGACGTTGCCGTCGGCGTCAGCGTCAGCGTCGGCGTCGCGTGAGCGTCGGCGTGAATGAAAGTGCTGCCAGACAACAAAGTATGCAGTATGCAATGCTCCGCTTCTATTCGTGTGCCCTTTGCCGTTTGATAAGCCGGGTAGGCTAGGCTTGACTCGGGCTCTGCTGAGTGCTGTTTAATCTTTCCTTTCACTCGTGATCGCAGTTTTTCATTTCTTCTTTTTGCAGCATGATTTTCTCTATCTATTGTATAATAATTAAGCCGCAAATATATATGTATATATATATATGGGACAATGTATGTATATTTTTCTGAATCGCTTGCACAAAGACTGTGTCATTTCAGTTTATTAGCATATTTAAGTTGATTATCAGCTTGAAATGACAAACGCGTCAAATAAAGAAAAATCTATTACATCTGTGTTTGCTTAATAATATATTCATTTATATTTAAATATTTATGTAAACAATAAAATATGTGTTTTGCATGCAAAATGTTTGAAAAACTCAATATAGAATTTAGCAGCAATTAAAGATTAGAAATTTGTTGACGGAAATTGAAACCTACGGAAACGACACAACGATCCTAAGATAAGTTCTTAAGTACTTCAGTACAGGAATGTATTTGATTATAATGGTAAGTGTTATGCATACTTTGTACATGGGCCTATTTTGGCGCTCTATGAAGTGCACGTGCGAAATTGTAGACGCAGATAAGGCGAAGATGAAGTCAGTTGATTTATTATTTCGCATTTTGACCGCTATCGAAATGAAATACTCTAATTAGTTAATGAAAAAATAATCAATGATTTATCAGCTTCAGCCTCTAATTTTGCCATTACCAGTCTATGTTAGCTCAATTACATACTGAGGACTTCTTAACAGTCTAGTTCACTGTTAATTCTCTTACTAATTTTTGTAAGACATATGGAATACATAATCATTTAGTTCGTGTTTGTATATATTCTGTACTGCCTTATTAATCAATGCAAAATAAACATATATTAACTGTTTTGGGCATTCTATGGCTTTATCTTCTGTTAACACCTGTTGCACAGTTAATGTCTGCACATTAACATAGCAACAGATAAACATTGGCGCTGTTATCGTAACATCAACAGGGGAACGCGCGGACCGTTGGTTAGACACAAACAGTTGCACAATCCAGCCATACGATAAGAGCTTTCATTTCTTGACCGTAGACACAGCCACGGCCGTAATCAGAAACAAAAATATAATAAATATTTAGTCAGACGTTCGGCTTAGTTTTTATTACACAATAGAAAAAGATGAAACAATCAGTTATGACAACACGCGGCCGGCGAACAGCGGACTTTTGCCAAGAAACTAGTTTCAAATAAATGCAACACATCAAAATTACATTTGATAGAATCAATTAGCTTTATAGACTATAGGCACTTTTTACAATTTGCCAGTTAGCTCGGGCACAGCCTTGAACAGATCCGCAACCAGGCCAATGTCGGCCACCTGGAAGATGGGCGCCTCGGGGTCTTTGTTGATGGCCACAATCGTCTTGGAGTCCTTCATGCCTGCCAAGTGCTGGATGGCACCGGAGATGCCCACGGCTACGTATAGCTCAGGCGCCACGATCTTGCCTGTCTGTCCGATCTGCAGATCGTTGGGCACATAGCCAGCGTCGACAGCCGCGCGGGAGGCGCCAACAGCAGCGCCAAACTTGTCGGCCAGGTCGTACAGCAGCTTGAAGTTGTCGCCAGACTTGAGTCCACGTCCTCCGGAGATGATGACCTTGGCGCCCGTCAGTTCAGGGCGATCTGACTTGGTCAGCTCCTGCGAAACGAATTCGGACAGGCTGCTGGCGTAGTCGCCAGCTGGCGCCTGCTCCACAGCTCCGTTTCCGCCGCTGGTGGCAGCTGGGGGGAAGTTCGTGCCGCGCACTGTGATCACCTTCACTGCGTCCTTGGACTTGAGTGTGAGGATGGCGTTGCCAGCATAGATGGTGCGCACGAAGGTATCCTCCGACTTGACATCGATAATCTCAGAGATAGGCGACACGTCCAGCTTGGCGGCAATGCGTGGCAGCACGTTCTTGCCAAAGGCTGAGGCGCCGGTCAAGATGTGCGTGAACTTGAACTGTGACTGGGCAGCCAGGACCAAGGGCGTCAGGGACTCGGGAGTGAAGCCCTTGAATGCGGCGTTCTCAGCAACGAGGACTTTGGTAACGCCCTCAACCTTGGCCACAGCTTCAGAGGCCTGCAATCAGTGTCAAAGTCGGATGATTATGCAAACCATCAGCAACAACAACAAGAATCTCATCAGCTTACGGGTCCACATTTCGTGCCTGCTACCAGAACTGTGACGTCACCGCCGATCTTCTTGGCTGCCGTGATGGTGTTCAGTGTGAGCGGGTTGAGCGTCTCGTTGTTGTGCTCCGCCACGACCAAGGTGCTCTTGCAGCGCTGCAACTACAGTGGCCAAATTGATTATTTAATTATAAATAAAATCCCCAAGTGATCGTGCGCCATTTTATTTTGCCGCTTCGCTTTTCATACTCACAAAGCTGCTGCGCACTAGGTTGCGGGTGTTGTTAACAAACATGTTGCGTATTATACGAAATGAAACTGTAACCAAAAATATAGTTTAATTATAAACAATTAAAGTTAATTGATTAGAAATGTACCTGCCGCAGTTAAACGAGGAAAGTCCAAAAGTCGCTCTGCCAGCTGTTCCCGTTTGGCATTATTTAATACATTCTGCTGCTGTTAACAGTTAACAGCATTGTCGGCACAAAAGTTCATCACAGTGGCAACGCCAAATCATGTATATACATATGTATTGTTTGCGTATACAAATATTATTTTGTATATAGCACGCGGTAAAATTTGTAGTGAAATTGAATTTATTTTTGGATGTGGGCGTTGTACATTAAACAAAAGTAATTGCAAAAATGGTTAAAGCAATACCAGATCGGTATGTATTGAAAGCTTTACAGCAATTTGTGTGTAAATTTGAAAAATGGTATTGTTTTTGTTTTGTTTTTGCAGCTGGCTCAATTATCGGCCCATTGGAGAGCGCATCGCCGGAACGCGCTTCATTGCATTCAAAGTGCCGTTGCGTAAGGTGAGTGTGGCTGACCCCACAAACCGGTTAACCGTTGCAGTCGCAGTAATTTGATTGATGCTGAAATGTGGACCACCGGCTCTGCAGGGCCCGCTCTATAAATAAATAACAAAAGGGATCTGCACTCTGTGCGCGGTGCAATTATGCATGAAAGTGGCAACTGGTACAAGCAGCAGAGCAGCAGCTGGACCCCACGCAAGCAGCATGAATATTAAATTAAATTGTTTTTTGCTTAATTAAATAACACCGTGCAGGCGCTGATCCTGACTCCTTGCTGCTTGCTGCTTGCTGCTTGTCCTCATTGATTGCACTGCCGACGGGCACTGCATAAATTGAGCAATTTCTGCATGTTTTCTGTGTGGCTCATATTTGCTCTGTCGTATTTTTTTGCAGAATATTAATGATAGCGTCGACGACGAGGAACTGCGCCTGGCGCCACACTCGCTGCTGGAGTCTGTGCCGAACTTGGGACTGATCGTCGACCTGACCAATACGAATCGGTACTACAATCCACAGGCAAGTCTCAACGGTTTCCAGCTGAATCTCCTTAAGCTAATGTCAAGGAAAACTCTTGCAGACCTTCATGGACCTGAATGTGGCGCATCAGAAGCTCATGATTCCCGGCCATCATACACCCACCGAGGAGCTAGCTCAAAGGTATGCCAAGTCTACTATTACTTCAATCGACTTTCCTAATTGCCTCTCCTTTAGATTCTGCGAGTATGTGACTGACTTTCTGGAGGCAAATCCGGATAATGGTAAGTGCCCGCATTGCTCACCCACGCACAGCTCGCGGCCGCCTGTACCGTGGGAACGCTTTCCCCAGCATCTCAGGCATGCAGATACAGATCTGTCAACACAATTAGAGCTGGAAATATGCAAAGAAATTATATCAAGAGCCAGTTCCGACGGCCGTCCGTGTGTGCCATGCAATTACCTTGTGGCGGCAGATGCCTATCAGCTGGCGAGCGTACAATAAACATACCCTGTAGTCAAACGGATGTATGTAGCTGAGAGGTGATGAAAAAGTATGGAATTTCTAGTTAACCTTTAGCTGGCGCATACAAGACGATGGACGCGCCCACGTCAGCTGTTAGAGTTAGTTCTCAGTCTCAGTCCCAGTCCCCGTCTCAGTTCCAGCTCCCAAGTGCCAGGCAAACAATTCACTTAAGACAAGAAAACGTGAGTCGCGTGTGACTGACTACGTAATACACTGCTTTCAGGGCATCAGATGTAAGGGACGCTGGCGTAACCAGTGAGAGTACAAAAGCTAGGCATTCTTGAATATATTAGAACAGGTGTGAAACAGCAATTGAAAGTAAATAAGTAAGGGTAATATAATAACTATATATCCTATTGAAAATGCGATTTCAGATTATATTGCTTTTCTTAAAATATATGTAACACGAAAAAGGAGGAGAAAATATATATGTATATTCTCTGATCAAAATGATAAGTTGAGGATCATCTGTTCGTCGGTCCGTTCGTATGTCCGCCAGCGATCTGGTAAATCACCATAGTTGGATACTTCAAGTTTTCAGTATATATTCGCGCGTTGATTATTTTGTTTTTCGGTAACTCATCCCATTTTTCTACCAATAAAATCGGTCATTTTGATTCGGTTTTCAAATATTAATATAACGTTAGGGCTTTCAATTTTACTTTGTAGGTCTGTATATTGAATAGAGAGATATTGTAATTTGTTAATTTGATTAAAGCCGGCCCCTATCCTCAAATTTACAAAGAAAAAAAAACTATTTGTGAATAGCATTATTGCGCTGATAGTTTTATCATCAAAGTCCATCTACAAGAAAAGTTGTTCAAGAAATAAGTTCCCAAAATAACAACCAAACCGCGGTATGTGCATTTGGTGATTGCAATGTAGGTATGCAAATGCAAAAAAGGCGTAAAACGATTGGAATATCGGTTCTTCGCAATGGTCAGAGTATCTCTTAGTTGAGCAGTCTCGACTAGAGCAGACTTGTTTGTCTATCTGTTAGCATTAAGAATATTTAGAGTATCGTGAATAATGTAGAGTTTCCTTTATGTTAACAGATTGCACGAGCTGATAGTTGGCACTAAAATAAAATCCCAATAATAAATATCCCACTGACTGACCGCGTGTTAGAGCTGGCAGGCGAAAATAAAATGTGCCCAGGAATCAAAAGATTCATGTTAACCAAACTCGAGGTGGTCCGCAGTTGTTAATGGAACTGTTAAAGAAACGGTGCGCGCTTAGAGCACAGTGGGGCGAAACACTATGAATATGTATTGTTAAACACCCAGTATATATTGTATATATATGATAAATGCTGGCTATCAGATTAGGCAAATATACTACAGACTTCGAGCTCTGATCGTGGATGCCTTGAGTTATCCCACAATGTTTTGTCAATGTTGAATTTATTAATTTAAACCAGACAGAATTGTTCGCGAGAGATTGCGCAGATATGTATATGCGCATAATACCTTGGCCAGACTATACATAGGCCCCATTGTGCCCCACATTGCGACAAGGATATTGTTTGTAGTGCTCTTGTTGTAAACGCAGCCAAGTACATGACGTACAACTGGCAGTGGTCGGCTGCAGTTGCAGTTCCAGTTGCTGCCAGCGCACAGCACCCGCATAGCGCACCACCGCAACAACGCAGAACGACTTTTTGATGCCCCTGCCGGCCGGCCAGGCCGACCGAGCCGACATGTTTTCCTCTTTTGCTCGCATTAAATTTATTGCCAATGTTGTGCATATTGGCAAAGCGCGCTGTTTGCTAGATTTAGCGCAGCTCTCCGATGCAGCCGCATGCATCTGCTCTAAAGCCAATCGCCCTGAACACAGGCGAGCCGGTTTGCCAGACCTCGGCGTGGGCGATGCGAGGCGCATTCCTGTGGCTGTCTCTCAAATGAGATCTGTGGCCGTCTGCGGCAGGTAAATGCTTTCTCTGCTGCGCCGCAAACGAAGATCTAGCAGTCCCTTCGGGGCATGAATCTCAGATAGCACACAGAAGTCAGCTGTCATTGTTATTATTGTCATTAAAACATTTATGTAACTACAAAAGAACGGAACTCTCAATTCCATTTTACAGACAAACTCATTGGCGTGCACTGCACACACGGCGTAAATCGTACCGGTTACCTGATCTGCTATTTTATGATCACTAAGATGAACATGTCGCCCAAGCTGGCTATACAGAGTGCGTAACCCACAAGCCCATGCCTGGGGCTAGGCACGAGCTTCTATAATAATCCCTTTCGATCCGCAGCTTTTGCCGACGCGCGTGGCCACAAAATTGAACGTGAAAACTACACGGAGTCGCTGCAGCACCTGAAATCCGAACAGGGACGAGGCAAACAGCTGAGCGAGAAAAGGCGCAGCCCCAGCCACAATGAGAGCAGACACAGGCTGACGCACAGGCAGGAAGATCGCCGGGAGGACAGATCTGTCAATTGGCGAGCCCGTCAAAAGGAGCACAATAGTTGGCAGCAGCAGCAGCAGCAGCACCCGCACCCACCGAGCCATCAATGGCGAAATTCCAATACATATCGGAGCCAAGAGGAAGGCACGCAGTGTCGGCCGCTGCACAGGGAGACGTCGCGGTGGCGCCAGGCGCCGCACAGCGAGGTAGCGCCGTCTAAGACCAGGTGCTATAACGACTATCACTCGGATAACAACCGCCACCAGGAGCAGGGCTATCAGCACTGGAGGCCCAGGCAGACTGCAGGTCAACGTCCCAGGGCGGACCGGAGCTTCGCCCACAACAGCAGCAGTCGGAGCAGCATCAGCTACGGCAACAACAACTATCGCAGCAACAACAACCACACCAGCAGAAGCGACAACAGCGACAACTACAGCAGAAGGAGCAACTACAGCAGGAGCCACCCCAACCATAGCAACCACTACGATCAGCAGAGCTATAGGCGGGACGATAGTCGACACAGTTCGAACCGCTTCCGGTGCTTTGAGACCGATTGATTGGCTGCCAGATACCTGGCCCTCGCAACGTCCATGTAATTAGTGCAATTTGATTCTGTACTTGTTGCAAAATTTTCGTTTCGTAATAAATTCCAGTCGTCTGTTGGCCAATTTGTTTGTAAATTATTGTCCATTAGGCAGCATGCAGCGGGCAGCGGGCAGCGGGCAGCGACAACAATTAAAATTCATTTTCAACATGGCCAAAAGCCGCGGGTGCCGGCAGTTCAATCTGTAAGCAGTTAACAAGCGCAGATCGCGCACAGCAGATCGTGTGAAGATACATTCGAAATTTGCATACGCTCTTATGACGGCCAGCCGAGCTGAGTCGCCCAGACAGACCAGACGGACCAGACCAGACCTGGCCGGGCAGATAAGCATGGAGCGAAGAGTGGCGTGAAATTCCTGGAAGTTAGTGCGTCGCCGGCGGCAAGCGGCTCCTGTGTCAAACAAATGTCAAAAGTTATGTGAGATGCGTGAGGAGCAGCACAGATACACATGTGAGGCACTGTGTCCCACTGTAGGTTGCACAGTGGGTGACACAGTGGGTTTGCATGACTAAAATCTGATTCATCTTCCTTACAGCTGACAAGCACCTAACGAGTCGTCAAACTAGTTGGGGCGAGCGGGTCTAGTTTACCAGCTGGTTTATCTGCGGGTTAAGTATGTATTTGCTTTTCAAAATATCTGATGAGCTGATCCAGCAAATTTGCGTGTTAAATCATTTCTTGGGTTTAAGCTCTTAGTTTGTTGCCTGCTTATGGCTGGATTAAGAAAAGTTTTAATAATGTGTCCAGTGACTTCGGTAGCTGCATGCCAAATTTATCTTCCAGCTCAATAAATATCTGTATAATACAAAAACTGTTGGAACCCGATGTTTTCATTATTTTTTATTTTGTAGCCGGATTTTACACTGAATGCAAGGCAATAGAAAGGCTGACCATGTCCTTATTCTCTTCTTGTCGTGATGCACTCTAGAGCTGACTTAGCGGTAGTTGTCTATGTATATTAGGTGTAGGGCGACTCAGGCCGATAAGCGCCTCACAAGAGGCAGAGCCAGAAAGATGACAGGATACTCGAAGGTTTTCGGCGTTGTAGCCATCACTCGCACCACCTCTATCATAGTGGTTACCATAAAGTCGTTGTCACCCGCTTCTACTGTGTCAGAATGACTGTTTATCAAGAGGTACGACTCACTTGTTGAACTCTTCTGGTCATCTTAAGGATGTACTCCTTGGTACATATAGATGAGTGCGCCTGGGGCATTCTGGATGTCAACTTCCGTTGTACAATAGTCGTGTAGTTGTGTGTTCAGTGAGCAAGAAAAGAACAGCATCCATCTGGTTGGTGTTGATGCTCATCGGCCTGGGTCCTATGCTATGCTGTATGCTATTTTAGATATATTTTTTCAAAATTATGTGGCAACTTCAACATCATCCAATCAGAAAATTAGTTATATAAAGAACTTCTGCTTTACTGATTCAGCTGCCAGTGTAATCTCGTCGCTTACTTTCGTAAAGAACTTTTTTCGTTGTGAATCTGGTCTTTCCCGTGCTGATCTACTATTTTGCATGGAAGTCTGACCTTCTGTTAGAGGTGCGGAAAGAAAGTCAAAAAAATTAGAAATTCCAATCTATATATTTTAAAGTATCACATTTTATAGCGCCAATGATTCAATATATGCTTAATAACAATAAAATCGCGGTTGGTTTCGTACATATCTATAGAAGTTAAAAAGAATTTATTTAAAGAATGTACATACATAAAATTATTGAAATGGATTGTTTTACGTAAAATATCTATTTCACGCCTGCTTTTATTTTTCAATTTATTTGTACTATGCATATCCAAAAAGATACCCTCCTTAGTCATATCACTTTATTAAACCGCCCTCGCTTAACCCAATTTACAATAGCCATTGAAGGAATCACGCCTTTTAAGGCAGGCACGCTGACTGTGAATTGTTATACGCACGCCATAAGATCATGCAGATAAGCCCTAATCTGCTGCCATAAAGTATAATCCATAACCTGATTTAATCTGAACTTTCTGATTGCCACTTGCAATTCGCTCATATCTGTCTGGTGCGACACAATCAGTCAGGTAACCCCAGCTTATCTTTCTATCAACTCGTTCGCGCGTGAGCCCCATTATGACGAATTTCTTATCAAATCGTAGACACTAAATGACTCTCTTAGATTATACATACATATATGTGGTATATCTAAATTGCTACTATAACTAATCCCAAGGACTCGACTTAGAATATATATCTGGCATATAGGGAGGGCCAATCTATTACTACAGCATACGAAGGAAATGTTGAGGCGAACTTTACGCTCTGCTCATCTCCTATTTCTCCAATACAATGGGCCGATACGCCCAGTTGGAACAGAGGCACATTAAAGTTTCCATTCGGTTTCTAAAGTTGAAGTTGAATATTAGAATATAATAAAATATTTAAATATAGAGTACTTACTGTAATATCCAAATAAAACTCTAGCGGGACACTTGTACCATAGGTAATGTATATGTGATAGGCAAGCGGAGAAGCTGGCTTCTGCTCCAGGTAAGTCTTCGAGAAGGACCAATCGCTCACTGTGACGTAGTCATCCTCGTAGGCTTGTATAAACAAACTCAAGTAGGGCGGGCCAGTTAGCCGGAAGTGGAAGCGCATCGTCCTCTTGCCGGCCAATACGGTTTTGTTACGCAGCTCCAGAGTGGTCGGTATTGGGGGTACGACGGGTTCCTTACGGGGCAGCCAGATCCCTTGCTCTCTGTTTTCAACCCAACGCTCATCAAACAGAGGGGCGGCACACATCATGTGGTTTTTGCAATTGGCTGTTTGGCTAATCGCACCATGGAAGTCTACGCCGGGAAATGCCTTCGCCTGACGTCGATCCTGGAAGTTGAATAAGTAACCGGACTCGTCGTTGATGACGGTGCCATCGTACTCGTAGAAGATTCTGCGGACATGCTATATTAAGAATATAACTAATTCAAGATCACCAACTCATACCAATGAAAATCTTAAGAAGTACCTGATAAAATGCTCGCGCACTGTTGGTCCTTGGGCGATAAGGGAAACCGATCTGGGTGCCACATGCTAGGAAAAGCGTAACGCCTGTTATCACGAATAAGGTGAGCAAAATTGAGCCGGATCGTCGGAACACATTGGTTAAGGGAAGCTGATTGGACAAGAAGCACGTTATAAGTTTTCGCGGAATTTGAAGTTATTACCGAACTTACCAAAAACCCTAAGGAGAAAATCGCGCCCGCTGCTGCCAAAGCAGCAACAACCGTGTCTGGATTGGAAGCACTGCCAGAACGACCATTCATTGGCGTCAGCACCACGATGAATGTGTAGAAGATGTAACTGCTGTACAAGAAAGGAATCACCTGACTAGCGACGACCAGCCCACTCCAGCTGTAGCCTCGATCGTGGGAGGTAGTCAATAGACTCAAGGCCAAGGATGCCGCATAAAATATAATCAAGATTGTGACAATGTAGATGGAACGCAGACCATGAGCTGTGGCGGCAATGGCCAGCAGAGACAGTACAATGGCCCAGCTATGCAGGGCCAGTTGAAGATGGTAGGTGAAAGGCAATTTACTCTAGAGCAGGTAATATTAGAACATTGAGTGGGCTGTTGAATCAAATGTAAATCATATACTCACGTTCTCCTGTGACTGACAGTAAACTGTGATCGGCAGGAAAAGACCTATCAGTGCTGGGCATATGTACAAGCCAATCAATAGCGATGGGGTGCTGAAGTAGGTGAGGGACAATCCAAAGCTGTCGAGGACATGGGCCACTAGTAAGGGCAGTGCCAAGGCTAGCACAAAAGCTATAATCTGAAGGGTCACTAGAATGATTAGGCGCTGCCAAATCTGACAGCTGGGCAACCTGGACACAGCGGACATGCGCCACACAGATATGAAAACCAAGATAAGTGTAATTCCTGCTGAGCTGTAGTTCAGAATTTGGCCTGTTTCCTCCGAGTAGGTGATTAAAGTTAGGCCCAAAAAGTCATAGTACACAGAGTTTCCTCCTTTATATGCCTATATGTGGGGTCGTTGAGAAAAAGTTTTAAGAATAACATGTTTTAAAACAAACCTGGATGTTATGCAACTCAGAGGCATTGGCCAAGGAGCGCACCAGACCCAATAAATTGTCGCCCGTGTTTTGAATAGAGCCTCGAGGAATCACATCTACGCGATCGTACTTCGTATGATATATATAACCGTTAATAGCTTGGCCCAGATCAACACCTGCGCAGTAAAAAAGTTTGTAGAATATATAAATTTCATTAGGTTCTTATCGAGCTTTTTATAGTTTTACCTGGTATTTGGCCGTATTGCGTAAAAATTCTATAGTCCGTGTCGGAAGGTATAAGCCCCATTTGAAATAACTCCTCAGCCAAGGTTGTGGCGAAAGGATGCTTCGCACTCTTCTTGTAATACTGCGGATTATGACCTGGTTGAGATCGGAATTTGAATTGTTTTCTTTTGTAGAACTTACATTGGCTAGCCAGGCATGGGAGGGGCCAGTTTGAAATAATATCTCGCGTCCGCCACTTCCAGCGCCATCCAGATTGACAACAGCTCTGTGAAATCATTTCTAAGTTATATTTTTAGTTTAAAATTGAAACAATTCGGATGCATACTTGCAGTTCGCTGCCCATTTGTGCTGGGTTATGAAGCCGTGGGAGGCTTGCATGCCCATTTCCTCGTCTCCATTAAACAGGAAGACGACTGGGTGCTCGAAGCTCTGGCGTGTGGTGGCCATCACCCGCAAGACCTCCATCATAGTGGCAACCATGAAGCCGTCGTCACCCGCTCCCGGAGAAGTTGCTACTGTATCGTAGTGACTGTTCACCAGGAGGTAGGACTCACTTGTGGAACCTTTCGGCGTTAGTTTAACAACAATATTCTGAACTCCTTGGTACATCTCAAGTAGGGAGTGATAGATGTGGGAGCCAGATGTCTTCTGTACATCCACCTCTAGGGTAAAATAGTCCTGAAGTAGAACCTTTTGAATCTTAGATATTTCATTTAGGAGAAAAACGACTGCATCGAGTTCGTTGGTATTGCTGCCAGCCACTCGGGTTCCAGTGTTGACCAGATTGTTGAGTATATCGTAGGCACGATCTCCAATGAACTCTCCTTTATTATCGTCCTCTATGGTCAGGGATGTGGGTAGGCGATAAAACAAAGGTATAACCACTGCAAAATATAGTAGCGCCCAGAACAGAAGGAATCCGGTTCCAAAATACCACGGGAAATTTACGCTAGTAGTCCTTTTTATCCTACTCCACGCTGATGGTTCACCATCCTCCTCCAATATCTGCGAATTACGCCCACAAAGTTACTGAAAATTCCAAATCCATAATGTTTTTGTATGTCTTTACAAGTTTATCCTTATCGCTCATGTTTGATCAGACGACTTTTCGGCAGAAGTATGTTCCACGGGCTACCAAATGAAACTAACTGGTTCGGAGGAATCGTTTGAACATTTTATAGAAGTCGGGTACGGTGTCATAAAGTCGGTGGTCCAATAAATAACCAATTTAAAATACATTAATTTATTAGGCCCATTTGTGTACTTATTGCCTTTTTCTATCGGAAGCCCCATTGCAAGCCGTTATCTTGTGCTAACTTCGGTGACTATCCAAATTTCAGTACCGTATACTCGTTCACGATGTGAAAAGAGTATATTGGTTTTACGTAATGTCTGTGTTGCTGTCAGCAAACCGTTTCGTGCTATTGAAGTTATAAATGTTTGTATAGTTGTAAACTAATATATAGTCGATAGTGCCAGCGTTAAGAATTTATAGAATTCCCATTATCGGCGTTACAAGGAGAACAATTACTATTTAAGGAATCTGCTCTTAGAGACTTGAAATTTGGAATATATTCCAGAGCGGAACCACGACCAAAAGTATATACTAAATATATTTACGCTTATTAGGGGTATGGTAATTTTTGTAAAAAGCCCCAAAAATTACTCATAATTTACTGTTGAGTCCCTTGTAAATTGTAGATCAGCTGAAAAGTGTATACAATTCTAGTAGTCTAACTAACTATATATGGCGTGGTACAAATTTATGTAAGAAACTTGACATTTTGACTATAAGCTCAATAACCCACGTCAATCGGAAAAGTCGATATCTTCTAATATTTAAGGGAACAAGAACAAATCCTTTAGTCCTGTCTATGCGAAATCGAAATAAATGCAATCAATACTAAACATTCTTTTTTCGTTACCGAAGATTTTTTGTAAAAATAAACAATAAATTCACCTAGTAAGTTGAAAGAAATACTATACCGAAATATTCGATTCAATTATTTTATACGATTAATTTAATTTCATATTTTTAAATACCTTTTTCTTTAAAAAGTCTTTCTATATAAGTCTACCGTACAGGATATTCATTAACCGTGCATACCCGTCTACTCTACTTATGTTATTATTATGGTTTTTATTGTTGAAGGAAATGAATAATTTAAAACATATTTAAGAAAAAACAAGTAAGAGTGCTCTAGTCGAGACTGCTCGACTAGGAGATACCCTGAGCCCTGTGAAGAGCCAAATATCAAATCATTCTACGATTGTTTTATGCATACATACAAACAACACATACATATGCACGCACACATAAGCGCGCGCTCTGCCAACTGCGCAGTTGACGCAGCGACTGCGCTTGGGCTGCAATGTGGGCATTACTATGGAAAATTAATTGTTTAATAACTTTTTTTAGCGATGGACTAAGTGCATCAAACTTTCACAACTTATTTATGACATTCATATGTGTGTATGTGCCAAAGCACAAGTCTCTAGTATTTGATTTGCGCTTTTTACAAATAGGGGGCGAATGGGGCGTGGCATCCAAAATCTAAAGATTACTTTATCTCCGTATTCATTACACGTAACTACACAGCAAATTTGAAGTCTCTAGCTCAAACGGTGTACAAACCACGCCTTAAAAACACATTAAAATTATCGATAAATGCTCATAAAATCGAAATGGAATGTGTTATCGGAAAAATTGTGCAGCGTATGGTATTATCGAGTATTCATGTAAAATTTCAAGTCTCTACGTTGCGTACTTACAAATATATCAGCGTTCACACGGACGGACGGACAGACGGACAGACGGACAGGGCTATATCGACTCGTCTTGTCGCGCTGATCAAGAATATATATACTTTATGGGGTGTGGTTCTACCTGTTACATACATTTTCACAAAACCATTATACCCTGATTTCCCATTTTCAATGGGCTCAGGGTATAAAAATAAACATATAACACTTTCTTCATTTACGTTCTTTCCTCAAAAAAAAATTTTAGCCTTATTTTGTATCCAACGATGGGTTTTTTCTAAAGACAAATCTTATCAAGTTCGTTGGCAAAATCGTGTGCCCTACGATTAGATTAGCAGAAAAACGAATTGATATATGTTACTATTGAAATAGAATTAGGTAAGTGCACTTTATGCTTTCAAGGAGCTATGTTAATTACTAGGAATTGGATTGATATATCGATCTCATTGGTTTTTATTTTTTAATACATATTTCCCGTAAGTAACTAAATTAAAAACTCATACTAAGAATGTTAAGAATAAGAATTGCTGGATTCATAGAGCTGAATCAAAATCTTTATCTTAAAATCTTTAAAAATTTGCTTTTTTTTTTATTAAAGAAATGTGTTCAATTTATAGAGAATAAAGAGATTAGGTCTATCAGTACATAATATGAAGTACATCATATAATGTTATAAAAAAGTAGTTAGCGACTGATCCAAAATTTCGAAGCGCAACTCCACTTTTCCGAGAGTTCAGACTGAGAGAGCCGTGACTAAATATCCGTCCTTAACACCTAAACAGAAACAGGAATATGCCAAATTATGTTTCTTTTTGAAAATAAATAAACTGTCTCACCTGGCGTTGTGCGATCTTTACTCTGCTCTGTCACATTGACGGCCTCCTGATCGTTTCATTATTTCGTCATGGTGGTCAAATGTCAACTTATTAGCATAAATGTGGCTGCTGTCGCCGTTTCTCGGCGCGTTTATCGCGCAGCGATCTTATCTCGTGACGATCGCCAATTGTTGTTGTGGCCGCAGGTCCTGCGACAGCGACAAATCGTTGGCCATTACAATGGACAAGAGCAAGAGCAAGTGGAAGAGAGAGAGAGAGAGAGAGAGAGAGAGAGTGAGAGGTAGAGATGGGGATGGAGCAGCAGGCACAGAGTCGAGCACCAGCGGCAATGCCATCGATTTGATGTTGATGTTGGATCTGATCGGATGGGCCCGATAAGCGCCTCGTGTGGCATGTGGCATGTGGCGTGAAGTTGTTTGTTGCGCTTAATTGGGTAGCATTTCGTTTGGGTTTTGTGCCCAGCTATATTTAGCAACTTGCCTGACCCAAAGATGTCTGCCATAAGGCAAATGGGCTGGCAAAAGTTGACAAAGTGTTTGAAGCCCAAATTGATGCAGTTGGGAGCTATGCCTACGAGCGGGCACTGCTGACTTACCTCTAGAATATAGATAGGGTCTTGTGAGAGAGCCAAAAAATTACTCATGCACTGACAATGATCTGCCGAATGAGTTAAGAGACTTGTCACCATAACTTACCTTTCGATCAGCATTGTCAATTCAGCAGCAGTTTCATTGATGAATATTGGACATTCATTCCATTTAAGTTAGATTACATATATGACACACTCCGCAGCTAAACTTCGTGTAGTTCAGAGATTGCCTCGATCTAGTCCCTCGATGATCCATCCTTGTCTGTTCATAACAGACGTCTAACTCATTAATATTAGTAAGTTCTAATACGTCAGAGTTGGCATTACTCCTATTACTAATTTTAAAAAACCAAGTCCAACTTCAAAACAATTAAAATATGATTTATTATATACTGATTAATGGAATATGGTGTGCAAACAAATTATAAATTTGTTTTTTTTTTTTTTTTTTTTTTTTTTTTATAATCAGCTGAAGTGCTTGAACAATATCAATTCATAAATTGTTTGAGTAGTTAATATAGTATCGCTGCAGACATTCAGACTGCACGAGCCAGACGATTTTCAAAATAAAATTCCGCTGCAGTAACGAGCTGAAAGTGCAGAGAGAGAGCTTACGTTATATACCTATGATAATTATACAATTTGCAATGTTTCTTTTTAAGCGTCACATAAATTCAGTTTAATTTCAAACTATTTTATGAGATACCTTGAAGATTCTACATCCTTCTCTCCCTCATATCGAGCGCTTTCTGCATTCCTAAAAACCAAATACAAGATCTCGAATTATATATGTATATGTATACATAATTACATATATGGGTCTTTTGGTCATGCCGCCAATGACACATGCCGCTGCCTCTTGGCCAGCTCCCGCTGCTCGTTGGGGCCATAAATTGCAAAATCAACCAAAAATTGCCAATTGTCAGGTATATTTCTTTATGACCCAAGCGCGAGCGCTGAGCGTCTGGAAAGTGTGGCCAATTTTCACTGGCTGTGCGATGGTCGTTTATCTTAGCATAAGTTGGAGTGCGATAAATGCATTCCGCGGAGCAGTGGAGGTAACGAGGCCACTTTGAAGCCCGCTGCCGACAATTAGACATGGCACATAAATATCCACCTCATATATAAGCTGCCTTAAGCTGGCCTTAGAGGCGATGCCACAGCATTGATTTAAATAATAGCACTTAAAGGGGCATTCGCATATTCGGATATCGGGACCGGGTTGCTGGACCTAGCGCCCCAGCGCACGCCACACAATCCCCGAGCACACAATGAGACCTTGCCCCAAACTGCAATTAGCCTGGGAGTTTCGATTGGACCACAGAAGAGGAGCCGAGCCAGACCAAGCCAGGCCAAATCAAAGCAAACCAACAAGGCATGCAGTCAATTATGTGGCATTGGAATCAGCCAATTGCCTCTGGGGCTTGCCTTTCAATTGTTCTCACTGTGTGTGTCCAGCCGGGGCATGTGATGTGTGCATCACGTATTTGCGGCTCACATGTCTGCCCGATAAAAGGGTCAGACGTCGCACACAGCTGAGCGCACCAGATAATCCCCCTATTGTCATATAGTCTCTTTCAAGAGCAGAGGGCTTGACGGGGTTGACGTTTAAATTTGTCATTTCGCTTACACTCGGTTGACTTAAAGGCCCTAAAGCTATACAATTGACCAAATTTTCAATTTTAAATTACAATTTTGAAATGAGGGTTAGCTTCTAGGATAAACTGGGCTATTAAGCAGTGCAAACAGTAGAAAAAGTTAATGAATGTTCCCAAATTCTTTTCAAATGTATACTCTAATGGAGCGGAATGCATGTTAAAAATTTGGAAACTGCGAATATTTTTCAGATCTATATATTAGTACACCTTAATGGATGTTAACATTTTGAAAAATTTATATATTTAATATGAAATAGAGAAACCTACAAGACGTAGCTATGTGCTTAGTTAAAAGAAGAATTGAAGGCAGTATCAAACTTGTTTAAACAAGAAACCTTATCTAAAATATAATTTACGGTATCATAAAATTTAAGATTTTTGAAAACTATTAGGTTCATCAAACGCTGAAAAAAATAATTATTTGTTACTTAACTTATTCATTATTATATTATTTTACTTACACAGCTCTTCATTAATTTTATTTTTATAGAAATTAAATTTTTGATGTATTCATTTCTCATTTATTACTTTGAAAAAATATAGTATGGTGGTTGATTTTTTCAGAAACCCTAGGAATGTAACTGTAAAACTTGTAAACATTTATACAATAGTTGTGATTATACTATAAGATTACAATCAAATAATACAATCATTAGCTTCTAGCTTCAATGGTTGTAAAATAAATACCCTAGTATGTCCTTGTCGAATGTAAATAAATATGAATATATCTTTGATCGATAATAAGACAACAAGCGATAAGATGTTCTAGTTGTCTGTACAGTATTGAACAAATAACATTTTCAAGACTTGAGCTCTTTATTATTTCCGAGATTTGCGGCGTTTTTACAAACGGACAGGTTTCGATGTTAAGAAGGCACAGTTTCTTCTGACTGTTACATAAACTTGAAATAAATCTATTATATTATGAATTCCCATTTGGAATGGAATTCGATGTAGAGAAATAGCTAAATGCAAATGACACCTGTAGCTTAATAGTAAATAGGGGAAGAATCCAGATGGAAAAGTGTCGTTAAGAGCGAAATCTTGGTCTGTTAACTGGAGCCATAGCTTTAGTAGAAGGCCTGGGCATGGCAACCCTGCTGAACAAGTGAGGGCCGCATCTGGCTTGATAAAACGTGAACACACGTGCACGATGCCACAGCCAGCACTCACAGCCACAATGGATACGCACATCAGAGCGCAGAGAATTCGGAATTTATATTGAGTTTTGATCCGCCCCATTCTGCGGAATCGATTCGCCACAACACTTGCCACTTATCTCCCTACACAATCTTAATTAAAAGCCGCCCTGCTGGAAAAATAAAAACAAATGTTTGCTTTAAAGTCGATTGTAATCGGGCTTCGACTGACTGTCGACGCGTCGGGTATGGTGCATGGGGCATGCCACATGTGACAATCGTGGGCAGTTAAATTGCGCACGAAATCGATTAAAGTCGCGATGAAAACACGAAATCAGCAATTAAGCGGCTGAAGGGCAATACATATGTATATGTATATGCACATATATATTGTATATATATATGTATTTTTTTCGAGTTTTTATTTATCTCTCGTTACGTCGACAGCAGCGATATTGAGTCCAGGCACGCACGTGACTCGAGGCCGGACCTTCGCCTGGATTCCAGGTGGGCGTTACCCCGTCATGCACGCTGCCTTTGCAAAATCTGTGTCGCCCGCCTCAAACAGTGGACTCAAAAATTAACGCTCCTGCACAAAGTAATTCGTATCATTTTTATTTGCATCAACCGCCAGGCAATTGGTGATTATCTGCTCCCACACTCATACACCCACACATCCATACACACAGCTGCAATCGTGGAGTGTTTTTTTTTGCGGCTGGCGCCGCGCATAAACTTTATTGTCGCCACATTTGGGTTGCATACTTGGCGGCGCCAAGAACTGAGGCACAAGTCAATGAACTTCAAAATGTGTCGAGCCACGCCCATTGGCGAAATGTGGCGAGTAACGCCCACACGGCCCACCACCCTCTACTTTGTACTGTCTAAAGTCATTTTTGATGCTGTTCTATCTTCCGTTTTTCGTTTTTCCTTTCGCCAAATATTTGTGCAAGTCAGCATCTGTGGCTCAGACTGGCGGTGGGTGGCACCACCCTCTTGGCATGTTTTCGTGTTATCAATCGCGTTGCATACTTGCAGGCGGCCAGCAGGCGGGCTGAGCCGAAGCGAAGTTCGCAGCTGACAAATGTTTTGGAAACATATCTCAAGTGCTATTTATTTTGGTCGCTTGTCAAAGCCCTGCCCAACTCCTCGCATCGTTTAAAGGGTGTTTCGCATACATTTGATGCGGTTTGTATGGACTTGAGTAGTTTGTATTTTGAAGCCTGTCTAAGGGGATTCTAGAGCGCCTTTCAAGGGTTGGCCTCCAATGGCTCGCACTCAATTTACTTTTATGCTTATTGATCAATAAATATGATAGGCGAGAATTTTTGAAGCCGAGAGGCTGCATGAAGTTTAATCCTTAAGAAAAAGGTGTGTTTTGGACTCCAGGAAAATGTAGATAGTATTTAAGAGAAAATATAGTTTATAAATGTCGCGACGAGTCAATAATGAAAATTATCAATTTAAGCTTGTGCAAACTCCAAAAGATTTTCTTTTCAGGTGTGAAACGAGTCCATGAGGATTTCGAATAGATATTTTTTTAAATTGAAAATTATTATTTAAGTTTCTTTTCATTATGTTAGACCTGTGTAAAAACAGTATCTCGAGAGAGTTTGTCATCCCCCGATAACCTGATTAGATTAAATGTACCCTTAGAGCTTCCGGTAGTTACAGTCAATACCTTCTTTTATTCGTTAGATTAAATACCAAACAGACCCGTGAAGTTTAGGCTCTACATTTATGTCAATGCTTAATCCAGTACAATAGTCAAAAGATAATGAATTTAATGAGAAAATAGAATATTTTTGTTTGAAAAACTTTCACAGTGTCATATATGTATGAGTCTGCCAAATAATGCTATAGATCAATAGAATCTCAGACTTACTTTAAGATTTCCAGTATATTTCCAGCTCACCTACTCCAGTTCTTTCGCAGTGCTGCTGTACGGCGCCAGAGCATCTCGAGTATGAGGCAGGCAAATCCAATGGTTAGACCCGACGCGAGCGTAATGAGCGGCACAGCGAAGTAGTCCAATGTCAGGGGCCTCGCCTCGTGTGGCTCCGAGGGTATCAGATTCAAGTAGCCAATGTGTATGGTCTGTCGGTTGGTATCGTCCGCTAGCTTCTTCATTAGTCCACTGCCAAAGCAGTTGAGGAGCGTCTCGCTGAGCTTGTACTTCAGCAGCCACTGGCGACGCATTGGGAAGCCCGGCAGCGAGTGCATCAGGTCTATGGGCAGGGGACGCATGCGGGGCTTAGCCATGTACTGTTGCTGGAAATCGAAGAGTTCCAAGCGATCGCTGTGCGCCAAATAGGCGTAGTTGGTGTCAAAGACACGTCGATGAGACAGTATGAAGTCGTAGGGCATCACACGAGTTATGTTCCATAAGATGTCTGGATAGTCGTAGTTCTTCAGCACACTCTTGTCGTAGTCTCCGACGATAATGCTAATGTTCTCATCGACCAGCTCCTCGAAGCTGTCTATCTGGCGATCGTAAGCACCCGTCGAGAGTATGGTGGCTAGGAACGCCAAATAGTAGTTGGATGTCACAAAGCCCACCAGAAAAATGCTGGAATACAAGATGGAGTGCTGCCTGCCCCTAATATGGCGCAGTCGGAAGCCCACACAAAGCAGGCTGCGAATGATCTCTAGCAGAAACTTGCCGTATTCCCATCGCCCCAGCTGCAGCCAGCAGACGCAGCTGACGAAACTGCAGATGATGGCTGTATAGAGCAGCATGAACAGCCAGGTCTTCACCTGCATGGGCGCTACAGTATAATAGCTCTTAGACCTGGGCCGCGCGGCGGGTATCAGAATATTGCCATACAAGTACATATAGCTGGCTGTAAAGCTAACCTCGTTGCTGTAGGCCAACAGGTCTCCGCAGATATCGGACAGATTGCTGTGCAAGAACTGGAGACAGTCGTTGGCCGAATAGACCCTGTAGTTGGGCGTAAGCACGGGTACAAACTTGGCCCCGCGGTGGGTCAGAAACTCCCGTAGCAGCATTAGAGCATAGCCCTCGTACAGCTCCCATTCCGGATAGACTAAGGCGCGTGGCGGATTATTATAGAGAGCCACGCGCACCTCCAAGCCCTCGAGATTTTCGAACCAGTGCTGGCGACTCCACAAATAGTGCTCAATGCTGCAGCGGTGCAGCTCCTTCTGAGAATGCAACCCCCTGGTATACAGCTGACCCTTGACCCTGTGAACACCTCTGTCCGTGCTGTTGAATATCAGCACATTCGGGTAGCCCTGCTGCCAGAGGCTTAACAGCAACTGCTGCCAGTTTGCTGCTGAGTCGCAGCCCACGATCAGAAAATCCGATTGCTGCATTTCGGTGGGAAGCTGCTCAAATATGGCTTGGGGTTCGCCATACCTGGGCTCTGATAGTATCATCAAAAGGGGTTTCGGCAGATTAAGATCGCGGCTGCTGATCAGCCTTGCGTTATCTGTTCTTTTCAATAGGACGCTAGGAATGTGGGTTAGGGTTTCGCTGATTCGCTCATAGATGTCTAAGGGCTGTGTGGCTTCCGTGTAGACAATGTTGGTTTTGCTCTGCAGCCCCCGATTGAGTTCGGTTATACTTGAGCCTAGATCGTAGGTGCTTGAGTCTACGTTAGTGAGGAGGCAGAGCAGAAAAGCAAGCTTAGGCATGCTTCGAATGAGTGGCGACTACGTGAGACTGGTCTAGATTTGCGCTGTATAGCTGTGAAGTAAGCTGTAGAAGCGAAAAATTTTTTAGTTTCGTGAGCTTGAAGCATAATGTGCGTAAGTGCGAGCTGGAAGTGATATGGATAGGTTACAGCAGCATGGGATAGATATGATATGGTGACGTAGAACAGGATGGCTTTGAGTAGGAAAGGATATGATAGGCTAAGAAGAAACCAAATTTCTTAGTACTTAAATTCACTGATTGATGGACAGCGAGAAGGTGATGCTTATACACATTAAGTCAAGAGAGTGAGGCTAAGAACTATGTACAAATGATAAGACAGGAGTCACAGGAAAAATTTGCATATCAGATAGTTTGTAGTAGTGCAAGGAAAGTGTGATTTCAGAAGGATAGGGTAGGATCCCCAGGAAGCTGAATCCAATACCCTAGGCAGTGTTATCTAAAGTGTACAGAAGATATCTAGAGCAACAAGAAGCAACGTTAAGGATTTTCTGACCTTAGCTGCTTAGTCCCGCTCGAGCAGTCAATGCAGTATGATAATTGTTCTCAGTGTAACTACATTGTTGCTTTATTTGCGGAAAAAACTACAAACACACATGCAGAGACTAGAAAGTGTTAGGGAACATGCAACTACTACACTCCATCAATCCGTCAACGCCAAGCTGTGGGCAGCGCATCCTCAGCGCTGGCGTTGCCTGCGCCAGGCCGTCAACTCGATGACGAAGACGAGCAGAGCCAAACCGTAACCGAAGGCCAGCGACATGGCCGGCATGACGAAATAATCGAGTTTCAGTGATTGCGCCTCGTAGTAGTCAGTGACGAGGAATCTGAAGCCCACGTTCGCTGTCATTGTTTCGTGGTCGGCGTCCAGTGCGAGCTTCTTCAGGAATCCGCTCTCAAAGGCATAGGCCCAGGCGTCGCTCAGCGACTGCCTCAAGAAGTAGCTCTCGCGCATCGGAAAGCCGGAGAACAGAAAGAATATGTTGATGGGCATGCGACGCAGGCGCGGATGCCTCAGATACTTCTGGGCATAGTCGTACAGCTCCATGCGGTCGCTGAAGAGGATGTAGGCGTACTCCTGGTCGAAGCCGCTGCGATGCTTCTTCAGCGTCTCGTCGGGCACCACCTGTATGATTGGCCACAGCATATCCGGCAGGTGGTATCTCCTAGACAAGTTGCGATCGTATTCGTCTATCATGATGCTGATGTTGGACGCCAGCAGCTCGGCGAAGCTGTTGATCTGCTTCTCGAACACCTCCGTGGTCAATATGCTCTTCAAATAGCCCAAGTAAAACGTGGAGTAGATGAAGCCGGCTATGAAGAGCACGGCAAAGAGTATGTATCGCTCGCGTCCATGGAGATGCTTCAGGGAGAAGCCCGTGAATAGCAGCGAGCTGATCGCGTCCAGCAGGAAGGTGCTGAAGATCCAGCGCCTCTGCTGCTGCCAGTGGATGTAGCTCATGAAGAACACAATGAAGGTAATATAGACGATCAGGCAGATCCAGACGGTCGGATGGAAGGGAGCCACCAGGTAGCGATACGAACTCAACGGCTTCGCATTGGGCACCATGACATTGGCGTACGCCATGCGTATGGCTTTTGTCACAACGAAGGCCTTGTCCGATCCCTGAGCCAGTGAGTCGCCGCACAGATCCACCCGATTCGCCAGCAGGGCCTTGATGCAGTGTCCGGGCGAGTCGTTGGGCGTGTTCACAGGCACAAAGCTGGCATTGTGGACCTCCAAGAAGTGGCGTAAGAAGCGCAGATAATATCCGCCGTACTTCTGATTGCCATGTCTATCCTTGTAGAGGAGACAGCGGGGTGGGTTGGAGTAGACCGCGATGCGTATCTCGAAGCCTTGCATATTTTTCATGCGACCACGGCCCTGAACGTAGTCGTTCACATTGGTGGGTATGATCTCGAGTCGAGGGAAAAGGCGCATTCTGTAGAGTTCTTGATTATGCGATCTATGTAGAAAGAGAAGGCCGTTGTAGCCCAACTGCCATACCTGACGCGCAAACTCCAACCATATGTGCTTGGCTGGGTTTTCATCTATGACGAGCAAGAAGTCGGCTGTCTGAAACTGTAAATGAAGCTTCTCGAATAGGTCGATGGGAGGCGTCTCAACATGCAGCACAAAGAGCATTCGCTCGCCTAAGAACTGAACTAGTTCAGTTGCATTGAAAACTGAATCGTTTATGGAGTTAACAATTATCTGAGTGATTGGCTTCAGTTCACTTAAATAGTTTAGGCCTTTTCGCTGAGGATTGTAGACAAAGTTCGTTTCGATTCCAATCTGTGTGCTCAGCTCATCTATTATGCCGGATAGGGCATCATCTGCAGAGCTATTTCCTCTAATTATCAATAGCAGAACTAGAAATAAACGCACTAAGAACGCCATCTGCAAGAGATATTTTTGAAGGTTTATTCAAAGAGTTTTCTTCGCAAGTAATGAAAGTAATGCAAAAAGCTTTCCTTCCAAGATAAATTGTGAATCGCGAAATTGTATTCATATTAATGATATTATTCACAATAGAACTCAAAGTAAGTTTAGACCCCATTCCAGATGCCTAGAAAATGTTTAGATATAAACTATTGCTAATATTCACTGCAATATCGGCTTTCTATAAACTAGGGAAATTTTTCAACAGCTGACAACAATGCAACAAATTTTGTTGATACGTTTCAGATTTCAGTACCAAGAATTTGAAATGCCTCATATTACAAACATATGAATCAAAAATATAAAATATAATATAAGACGTGTTTTAGTTTATAAACATATAATATTATTTATTATATAATTGAGGGAGTAGTCCAGATGTAAGTTGAAAGTAAATGAAAAGCAGATTGGATCGACTTTGCTGGATCTTTTTTTATGTTTATCTAACATAATTTAATAAGAAACACAATTTGAATCCATTAGAATTAGAATTAGAATGTAGTTTTAAATTTTCGAGAGTTAAATATTGTTAATTGTTTCAAAACTCTGACAGTTATTATTGGTTGAGTACATCTAGCAAGATCCAACTAATTACCTATTATTTTTATTTGACCTGGTCTAGACTGTGAGATTGGCTCAATTACAGTTGTAATTGATGTTGGCTCACTGATTGTTGCCAATTGCTCCAATTAGCACGTTATTGAGATTTACGATACGATATTTATTTGTTGCTCAACTCTCATAAATATTCCATGCCCGCTGATTAGCTGTCTCGCAGCAATTAACACTCACCCACCCACGCATCGCATCCTGTTCCATGTGTACTATTCTCTTGTTGGGCCCAGGTGATATTTGGCAGGTATCGATCGATCGTATTTATATTTTGCTTTACAATTTTCATGCCCATGCCAAAGCATAATGCCAACAGCTCCGCCCCTCGAGCCCCGCCTGTTCCCTTTGTCGACTTTAAGGTATGAGACGTTTCAGTGGTATCAACATTTCTGCTCTTCGCATTGCGTCGCGCCGCTTAGACAGAGTTACCAGACTGTTTTTTGATAGCCCCGAGGCATTTGGCACTGTGGCGCCATTTTCGCTGAGCGACGGCGTCTGCTGCTAAAAATAGATACCGCCTGTGAAAATGTAGTCTCTCTCTCTCTCTCTCTCTCTGTCTTTCACATGGGCTCGCTGTGCAGCCAATCAGAAATCAAAATAAACAACAGTGGGGCGCTGGGAGGGCCTGTTAATCGCTGTGCGCGCTGCGCGTTAAACAATTAACTGTTGCTGCTGTCGCTGTCTGATTTGTGGCGCCTGATAACGGTTGTCAGGTACTGTAATGCTTAACGACCAGTGTACCGGTTCCGTCACTTGCTGTTGTTGTTATGTTAGGCGCATGTTAAATGTCTGTTCACTGCTGACTGCCCGCTTATGTGCAGTTGAGTAGGGTTAACGGATCGCCCCCTAATAGGCATGCGAAATTTGTATTTTATTTTATTATATTTCATTACTGTTCGCCTTGTGGGAACGTCATCTGTGATGAGTCACTGCCCCGCTATGTGTCAGTCAGTTAGTGGGTCAGTGCACCACAGATCTTGCAAATGTGCAGTTTAAACTGCCAGTAATTGGAGCTTTGACATGGGTTAACAGAATGTTAACCGTTGCAATTAGCATTTATTACTGCAACGGTAAATGCTAATCATCAGCGTGAACAGTACGTCAGCGTAATCGCACCGTTTACTGAACATGTTAAGCATTTAATAGGTACGTTTACCGATGCATGAAGATATATCTATTAGATCATGGATCAGCGATAGCTTCACATATATGTATGTGCATATAAATTTATATATACAATATTTATGAATACATTAATTAACAACCATATACAAATGTATGAATATATAGACATATATAAATACAGATAAAGGCCAACTATCTAGATCCACATCTAACTCGATCCGCTCATGGCTTGTAATTGCTATAGAAGATTCATTAAAAAAAGTTTATATTTGAATTAACTTAATATCGGGATCGGGATTGGGATCGGGGACCTTTCCTCATAGACTTGATTTTACCAACGAGTGCTATTAACATTTCTCGCAAAATAGTCAAAAACTCTCTAAGCCAACTTCTGTCAACAGTCCATCCAACTTCTATTTAACCTAGTGAAATGCATTCGCGAAGATTTCTCAGCTCTCCCAGTGACTCACACACACAGTAGTCGGATATTGCGGGAGGCGCATAATTAATAAGATAAGGAAACCACTCCGAACAAGCTTACGAACCGCCCCGAATACCTCGGGCTGAAGGTCAAACTAATAATGATTTAGATAATAAAAAGAGGCTACCCAAAAACCAAGACGCAGTGCAGCAGACAGCAGGCAGCGCCACGAAGCTGAGCTTGCTGCTGCAGACCAGGTTCTGCCTTGCGGCTGCTGATAAACCAAACAAAACGCGGCTAAGATGCATCCCAGAGGGGGAACGAGGGTCGGGGGACAGAGATGGGGGCAGTGCCTGGCAAACGATCATAAATACCAAAGGGCAACGCCTATTTTTACAGGCAAGCGTCTGCATTTCCTCGTATAGCCGTGGAGCATGAGCGCAGAAAATATTAAAACGATCCGACGTGACAGATTACAAAGCGTTTGACACCAGCGCCAAAGCCGCCAAGTGTTGCCTCCACGAAAGAGCAGGAGCAGCAGCAGGAGCAGCAGCAGCAGCAGCAGCCACTTGCCACACGACGTTGCAGTCACGAGCTGCAGCCAAGACAAGAGACAAGAGACGAGACCAAGGTGGAAGTTGCTCGCATCTGGCCTGCCGTCTGGTGCTGCAGTTGGGGTCGCTCTGGCAGTGGCCGGGCACTGCGTGCGAGTAAATTGCCTGGCGGCTGCCACAGTGTGGAACGAGCACTCAGACTCGGACTGCAGCGCTGCGGCAGCGCGCGTCACAAATTAATTCGCTGGAGCTGCAGATCGGTATGGTTCCCACAGTAGTTGCTGCAGCTCCCACTTATGCTGCTGCTGCTGCTGCGTCTGCTTCTGCATTTCAGATTCCGCATCTTGTCTACTAGTTCACCTGCGCCTGCGCAGCGGTTCTTCTCGCTGCGGAGGCAGCGCGCTCGTGAGTTATGACAGACAGCCCGACTGTGTGGAGGCTGAACCAGGACTCGGAACTCGGATACCGCGAGCCTCTTAGCCTCTTAGGCCTGATCGTGTAATTTGTATACCCTGCTATAAGATATGAGTGCATTGGGTATATTGTTAATACAGTTGACGAAGAAGGAGTCAATCATTAATTATGATTGTATGATATCTCTACTGTATTTAGTAGATATATAGATAGTCATAAATCAGTATATATTATAACAGTAATAGATATATATTCTAGTAAACAAAATGTGCTGCCTCTATGTGGTATGTTTTATTATATGTATATCTTTTTAGGTTGATAAAAGCTTCTAATTGGTGGGAAATAAGCAAAACAACGTAATTAAATAATGTGTATATGTATATATTTTTGCAGGGTGACTTATAGTCTTTCATTCGAAATGCGTTCAATACAACTTGCTTCTAATTCAGTCAGTCAGTAAGCACCAGAGCAACAGAGCAGCAGGGCAAACGTAGATGGGATTTTGCGTATGCGCCGCGTAATTGACTTGGAAGTTATGAACCTTTAAATGTGGCCACTGCAGCAGAAGCAGCACCACTACAGTCGCACCACAGCCACAGCCACATCCACATCCACTGTCTTGGCATTACGAACCACGGCATGTAATTTTAATTTTCTCACTTGATTGCGCCGTAGCTCGAATCTGCACTCATTCATACGATTGCGACTGCAGATGCGTCTTAGGCGGGGATGGGTGGGGCAGGCGGGTGCGAGGGTGGGCCGGGCTCCATTCATATGATTCATATTGGTCGCGTTTTGGTCATTGAGGTTCGTTATTGGTTTCGCTGTGCTCGGACCTAAAGGCTGCCGTTGATAAGCCCTTGACGGGCCGAATTTGGCAGTGAGTAAGAGTTGAGCGAAACCTGCTGAAAATATCGGGCAAACAACTGAAAGAACTCACGCAATAATGCATCGATAACGATGATCTGGGCTGTTGAGTAAGTGGGCCTTCGATCATCGGAGCTTTGAACTGAAATTGTGAGACTAACCATGATAATGCTAAAATAATTTTAATAGCCATAATAATGATATTAAGAATCAATAATAATATGGATACTGATAATTACATTATTTAGATAAGAAACAATCTCAAGGAACGCCTATTTGTCGAAACTATCGTCTCTTCCTCTTAACGTCTAACACTCTCCAGTTAATTACAGTAATTGCAAATTGAATGCAAATATCATCGAGTAGCGATCCTCAAACAGTCATGAGAATTCCCGTGCAAATTGGCAAATTCGCCTAATTAGGCCGGGAATGCAAAGTGGAAGAGGCTCTGTGATCTGTGCCGTTTCAGGAATGGCATGATATAATGGGCGTATAGCAATAAGTAATTATTGCATCTTTAGCGAATATTTTGAACGTAAATAAATATTTTCACGAATCATTAGTAAAATGTCTGCACAGTGGAACAAACTCATACATTTTCGTCAAATATCATATTTAAGGAACTTCTGAAAGGGCTTCTGCGCTGATTGATTTCGCAGTTGTATATCGTTATCAAAATGATCGATAAGTTATTTTCGCCACAAAAGTTTTCCCTTCTTTATAGAAGCCTGTATTTTTTAAGTAAATCTTTTGATATTATTTATCATTTAATAAATTTATAAAATATTATTTTTTCCGTCCCACTGTGCTTTAGAGAGGGGTTAAAGTCTTGGTCAGCCAAAAATAAAATCTGGTAACAAATTCGTCGACGCGCAGCGCGAAATTCGGCGGCTGTGCGAGTGTTGAACAACGCATTTTGTTTATATTTATATTTATATTTATATTTGTATTTATATTTATATATGTTTTATAATTATAAGTTGCTGTTATTACTCTAACGTAGCTGCTGCTGCTGATGATGCTTCTCCCATTTCACATGGGCCTGCAAATTTGTAGCGCAAATTCGAAAAAAAAGATTCATTCAACAGTTACGAGTTGAAGCTTGGCTTTTAATATATCTGTGGGGGCAGCTGCTGCTGCTGATGCTGCAGATGTTGTAGATGATCTCGAGGCTGAGCTTGTTGGCTCAATAAATTATGAGCCCGCTTCTTATAAGAGTGCAAACACACACTGACACACACACTCGATAGTGGGTGTCATGCGTCTTGGCCTAATGAAAATGTTTGTCTTCGCCCGCCTTTTGGCCGATTGGAATTTTATTTTTATTTATTTTTTGGAATGCGACTCGCGAGTTTGTGGGAAACGCAAATTTATTGCGCATTAAATTACAAAAGTAAAAAAAAAAACACACACTCATTTCGAGTGTCACTTCCCGATTTGATCTACGATTGAGCATCTAATGGCTGGTAATGAAGCGACCAACATATGTTAGATGAACGACCCACTCTCGACAGACTCTGAAAGCTAATCGCATACTAAGCGCGTCTGTCCGCGGTGCATTGAGACATCATTAGAAACATTTAGATGTAGGCTTTTATATTAGTTGCGCCCTTTCCTCCAACGATGTCTGTTAGAAGGCGACACTATATATTGTAGATGTCGTGATAGATATTATTTAAATATTATTTTTACTGGAATGCCACAAATTTGGGAAAATGTGCATAATGAGATTATGGGCGTATTTTTAACATTTATTGAGCTATTTGGATTACTGTAAATCTATATTTAATTATCTTGAAATAAGGCAAAGCCAATACTTTGAAATTATTTTGGCGGTTGATCAGCAGATACGCTTAGGCTTTGGTATTGAAGATTGCCTAAGCTTAGCCATTGCTCAAAACTAAAAAAAAAGAATATCAAGGTATTTTCAGGTTAAGATTGTACATCTTCTTCGAATTTCTTAACGAATGATGTAATTCACTTGACGTAGTTCTAGTAGCGCATTCTGTGGAGGTTAATCAGCATTATTTTCGAATATATACTAAATGCAGAACTTTATAATGGAAATAACTTCCCTTTTGTCTGTACCTGAAACACGTGTAGATCTCGTGTTTGCACTGTCAATTAACAGCACATAAAAGAAGAAGAACGAAAGTGAAGTAAAAAAGTGTTTACATAAATAGCAAATCAACAAAAACAAAAAACAAAATGTACAAAAATAAAAAATTTATGCGTGTCAATATGTAAAATGTGCGTGTGTACTCAGATTTGAGTTAAAAACAAAAACAAATAAGAATCACATAAATAGAAATAGAAATCGGTGGCTAAATTTGTCAAAATTTTGCTAAATAAAACTTAAATAAACAATGCCGAAAATAAATCCCAGGAGTAGGCTGACTGGATAAATCGGAAAATTTTCTACTCTGTTCATCTCCAGCTGCATTCAAGAAATTCGATTTTTTCTTTTCATTGACGTCAATTTATGTGGGGCCCGTGAATCATTTTTGAATTGATGGAGCATTCAATGATTGCGAATTCCAACCGGCAGCTACAGCTGCCTTGTTTGAGCTGCAAATTAGCGCGTCTGCCCCAAGGGTTAAGGCCAGGGCCCACGGGTTAATGTGGTTTTAAATACCCCGCTAATTGATGAGCGGCACTCCAAGGGCCAGCTCCACTCTGCACTCTGTGGAGAAGTCCAAGCAAAGCTGACTGCAATCAAGGTATTTGAAAATACTTTGCAAATAGATATTGGTATATACCCTGTAATTGCAAAAGTAACTAAATAGGGAGTTTTATATGTACACATATTACATATACAAATAAATATACACATATATATATATATATATATATATATATATATATATATATATATATATATATATATATATATATATATATATATATATATATATATATATATATATATTGGGCATTTCTCCAGAAAGGTCAACCACAGCCAAAAAATTCAAAGTCAATGAATGCATGTTCAGATAACATTTTTTTATAAGTAATCGATTAAATTTAACTAAAATAAACTAACTTTACATTTATTCATAACACATCTCGAAATATTGACACACAAAGCCGAACAAGTGCCAAAGTTCTGTTTTGAGCATTTCTGTTGCACATTTTGTTTTTATTACTGTTCTTAAAGAGAGACGCTATGCAATGAAATGTGCTATTTCTAATCTTCGTTTATGCTTACAGAGTAAAAAAAAAAATATAATAGGTACGATGCAATTGACTATACGGTAAATTTTTTCGTCTGTTTCACCGTATATTTCGATGTCACGTTCGACCTCGAAAAATAGGTTTTGTTATCAGTAAGTCAAATGTATTTGCGCAACTAGCATCAAAATCTAGTAGCAAACACAGTTTTGCATTGCAAATTTATTAAAAAAAACTTCACACAATAATATTAAGCTATTTGGTCATAGTGTATTATTTAAAGTGCGTAGCTTTCGACACCGTGAAAAGGTAAATACAAAATTTAAATAAACCGAAGTGAATTTTAAATCTAGGTTGGAAATAATGAAATTTTGAATATATTTTATGATTGTAGATGAGTACAAAAAACAGCGAAAAATGCAAACGGTGGAGAGAAAAAGTAAAGAATGATGAAGACTATAAATTAAAAAACTGTGAAAGAATGCGGAATGCTACACTTAAGAGGAAATTGCTGCCTGTAACAGAAAGTGTAATCGAAAAGAGGCGAAAATTGAATCGTATACGACAACAAAATAGGCGACAAAAACTAAAAGAACAAAATAGAGTGACATTGGAAACACTTAACCCATACTCGCCTTATCTTTGTAAGCAAAGCTTAGCCAAAGCGGTTAAAAAAGTAGAGACTGCAATGCCAAAAGACATGGAGAAAAAGCTCAAGGTTCTTGAAATTTTGATTAAAAAATATAAGCAACTTGAAGAAAATCCAAACGTAAGCCAGCCAAACAGTAATATTTCAGAAAGCTTAGTTAATGCCGTAGTTGACTTTTATCAGAACGATAATGTTAGTGTGCAAGCTGCCGGAAAAAAAGACACATTAAACATTAAAGGAAAGGTAACTGCTAAGCGCTTTATGTTAATGACCATGTCTGAGACATATGAATTATTTAAAAAACAGTGCCCAAGCGAAAAAATAGGGAAATCAACTTTTTTTAAAATTCGACCTCGCCATGTTCAGTTGGTTAGTAAAATGCCACACAACATGTGTGTTTGCATGTATCATGCTAATTTCTGTTATATTTTGGACAGTTGCTCGAAAAGTATTCAATGTGTATCCGGAGATTGTGAACAATTTCTGAAATCAGTTTGCTGTGATATTCAAAATGAATATTGCATGACAAATAATTGCAAAAAGTGCCTAAAAAATTTAAAGTATCAGTTTATTCCTGTTGCATATTTGGTTAATATGGAAGATGAAGTAAGCTGGCAACAATGGCACAAAGTACAGAAAAGCGTGGCTCTGTCCAGTACAACATCAACTCTTTCCGATTTAATTTTTGAATTAGAAACAAAGTTACCTGCATTTAAAACTCATTTTTTTGTGAAAAGAGCTCAGCAAAAATATTTTGAAGAAACTAAAAAAAAACTGAATGCCTCTGAACTCGTTATTCAAATAGATTTTGCCGAAAATTACAGACTAGCACAACAAAATGAGATTCAGAGTGCTCATTTTAACTACCGCCAGGTAACAATTTTTACTTGCGTAGCTTGGTTGAAGGGTGCTTCACAATCATTTGCGGTGATAAGTGACAAACTTACACATAATAAATATGACGTATATATTTTTGTTTTGAGTCTTTTACGTAAAATTAATCAAATGTTTGGGAATTTTACAAAAATATCTATTTTTTCCGATGGAAGTTGCGCTCAATTTAAAAATAAATACATCTTAACTAGTTTAAATGACATTATAAAAGAAATAGGAAGTTGTTATGTTGAATGGAATTTTTTTGCCACTTCTCACGGAAAGGGAGCCGTTGATGGAGTTGGAGCTGTTATTAAAAAAAAAGTATGGCAAGTAACTAAATCTCAGAGCCTTATTTTACCCAATGCATTTTCCTTTTATGAATGTGCAAAAAATAATATTAATGGCATTAAAATATATTTTTTGCCATTAGTTCAAATCGAAAGGCTATGTCTACATTATAAATTGGATCAAAAATGGAACGATGTTACGAGCATCCCACATATATCACAGTTTCACGCGTTTTGTTGCAATGGCAAACAGCTGCAAGCAGCTAGGACTGCATACTCTTCTATAAAGCATGTAATTAAAGTTAGTTTTTAAGTTAATTTAGATTTTCTATTTTGTTACACTTATTTCAGATGAATATACCTATTTTTTTCTCTATTGAATATATATTGTTACGTTTTTCAAATAATTAATAAATTGAATATATTGAAAATCATTTCTAATGCTTTTATTCATGTACAATTACTAAAAAATTAAAAAAAAAAAAAAAAACTTATGGTGGAAAAAATGTCACATTCGACACGTCACGTTCGACCCTGACTAAAACAAAAAAATAAAAAAAACTAGTCAATATTTTTTAATCAAATAAAATGCATTGTAAAGATGTGCCAATTTCTAATCATTTAAAATTATTCGTAATAAATTGTCACTTAAGGTTTCGCTAAAATCTCAGGTTGAACTCTTCATTTAAAAAGCGACTTACGTTTTTTGTAGCTTGCGAACCTCTTGGTTTTTTGTAATTATCTTGAAAACTAACAATTGCCTAAAATTTAGATTTAGCACCAATTAAAGAGCTAATCAAGAGCTAAAAGATTCACTATTCGTCAGAATAAAAAAATGTTTTGGTATTCGTTTTTTATAAACTCAAATACGTACGAATGTCACATTCGCCACTAGAGAATTGCCCATATATAAATGTTTCATTTAATTTCTTTAATTTATTTTTCTGCATATTTCAAGCATAGATATAAACAAAATATAAATTCTGTCATCAAAAGTTTTAAATTCATTTAAATTCTGTCATCAATAGTTTTAGTTTATAATTTATAATTTATAATTTTATTTATAATTTATAATTTTAATTTATAATTTATAATTTTAATTCTTTACTATGCATCTATCCGTCCAGTATAGAAAATCAAGAAATTAGGATCATACTCATTAAGGAAATGATATGACATATTCAAATTTTGAATTGAATCTTCGTCTGTTTCGCAGCTGCAACATTCATTTTGCTGTATAATGATTGATATAGTTGCATTGTATCTGTTGCATATGGAGACAAATTGTTCTATCCAAGTCTTGTATGTGGGTCATTAGAGCCATACAGATGCAACTTGTATTATATATCCGCCCATTGTTACTGACTTTTTTCACACAAAGTAGCACGAAAGAGATTTTAATAGTAAATCTAAGACATTAACTGATAAGGCTTATCGATCGGCTCTGATTAGGAAAGACGATTTTTTAAAAACTTATTTAATATGATTTCTATTGTTTATTTTTCATGTATCAGACACTCTAAAAGTATGCAACAGAATTACTTATGAATATTATAAATACTATATATGGAGCTGTCAATAATCAAAATTGAAAAGATTTGCAATATTTAACAAGCTTTTGGAATATTATTAAACAAGTAAGAGGGCTCTAGTCGAGACTGCTCGACTAGGGGATACCCTGAGCCCTGTGAAGAGCCAAATATCAAATCATTCTACGCTTTTGTTATACATACAAACAACACATACACACACATATGCACGCACGCATAAGCGCGCGCTCTGCCAACTGCGCAGTTGACGTAGCGACTGCGCTTGGGCTGCAATGTGGACATTACTATGGGAATTTAATTGTTTAATAACTTTTCTTAGCGATGGACTAACTTCATCAAACTTTCACAACTTATTAATGGCATTCATATATTTGTATTTGCCAAAGCACAAGTCTCTAGTATTTAATTTTCGCCTTTCAAAAATAGGGGCTATTGGAGGCGAATGGGGCGTGGCATCCAAATTCTAAAGATTATGTTATCTCCGTATTCATTCAACGCAATTACACAGCAAATTTGAAGTCTCTAGCTCAAACGATACACAAACTACGCCTTAAAAACATATTTTCGATAAGCATTAAAATCGATAACATTACAACAAATATAGTTATCGTTCATACGAAGTAAACTTGACCTGCGCGTGCTATCCACGGACCCAACAAAAAAAAAAATCGACTCAGCTCGTCGCCCTGATCAAGAATATATATACTTTGTGGGGTCTGACACGCCTCCTTCTGCCTGTTACATACATTTAACAAAACCATTATACCCTGGTTTCCCATTTTCAATGGGCTCAGGGTATAAAAAGTTACGCTGTCGTCACCGAGTTTCGAACTCGGGACCTCTCGTTCACGCGCTTCGCGTCTACCCACTACACCACACCAGTATTGCGGCGCTTGTTGGCAAAACGCAAAGTAGTACTACAAGGGCGATATGTGACAAATACAAAACTAAAGAAGCTAAAGAAGTAGATCAATCGCAATTGTGATTCTTAGAATATGCTGAAAAGCGCGCATATGAATGTATGAGTTGTGGACATAAAAGGGCGATATATGGCAAATACAAAACTACAGAAGCGGCTGAAAGAGCTCAGAAGCGGCTGTGCACATGCATAAGCAGACGCGCTTGCACGCTTCAATGTATGTGTATGTGTAAATGTTTTTTGCTGCGCGTCGCTGCTTGCCACGTGCGTGTGATTGGCTAAACGTTTTGTTTAATAAATCGGGACTGACTTAACGGAATTTGATGAAACTTTCGGCATATGATTCTATTGAATTTTTTACATTTTATAAAAAAGCTAATTTATTCACATGGTTATATTTGCAACTCTCAATGTCAAGGTCGAGTAGGAGTGGCGGGGGGGGGGGGGGGTGGGGTGGGTGTAATTAGTAAAAAGAGCCGGTACGCAAAAAATAAAAAAATAGAAATTGCATAAAATTCACGTGAATCTATATGCAAAATTTGAGGAGTCTATCTCTAAAGGTGTGGCAGATAGAATTTTATAACCTATTTTCGATAAGGTTTAAAATCGATAACAAAACAACAAAAATAGATATCGTTTTTTGGTAACAAACTTGACCTGCGCGTGCTATCCACGGACCCAACAAAAAAAAATTCAAGTCTCTAGGTCAACTACGTTCTGAGATCGACGCGTTCAAACATACGGACAGACGGACAGACGGACAGACGGACAGACGGACGGACGGACAGACGGACGGACAGACAGACGGACAGGGCTAAATCGATTCAGCTCGTCGCCCTGATCAAGAATATATATACTTTGTGGGGTCTGACACGCCTCCTTCTGCCTGTTACATACATTTAACAAAACCATTATACCCTGATTTCCCATTTTCAATGGGCTCAGGGTATAAAAAGAAATATTGAATTTTAACAGGTATAACATGAATAATATAATATATCTAAATCAGTAATTAATATTTGAATAAACTCAAAAACACAAGACAAAAATATTTATATACATATTTTAATATTGTAAATAACATTTTTGAATAATATTAAAAAATAATTTAATATGTAATAATGTTTTTGGAATTCAAACAGAATCCTGATCTGCATATGTAATTCCTTGTAATTTGCCAACATTTAAAATATTTTAAAGTAGTTTCTAGTTATAAAACGTTTAGAGATTCTATTCGAATTTGTTTATTATTTATTTATTTGCTTACTCAGACAACCCTCTTGTTCCCTCTACACATTCCCTCCCAATGCTCGTTATGACATTTATGTTAACAGAAGTTGTTTTTTTTTTTAATTTTTATTATTCATACGGTCTCGATCAAGATCAAGGAAATGATCATAGCATAAATTAGTGAGAGTTTTCGATGAGGGAATGGACAGGCTTATCGCCTGTCAACTGTTCGAACGGACGAACATTTTCATTACGCTGAGGGGGAAAACCGAACTGACAGTTGGCAACGACTTTCCCTTCATATAGGGGCGGCTACGTAATTAAAGCGATCTGCAAGTGGGAACGAAGCCCGGTTTCGATCAGGCGAAGGGTTACCAAACCGAATGCGACCGTTCATTGCGCTTTGTTCGTTTAATTGAATTTGCAGCTCACGACAAAGAGAACAAAACAAACGAAAGGCCAAATGGAGGAAGATGCGTGCGATAGCCAACGCAGCGGTAAATTTTCGGCCATGGCTGAGTCCATCGATTGATCATGTGGTCAGGGAATTCGCTGGACTGTTCAGCGCAGCGAGATCAGCGACACCATCCGCGTTGAAAAGCCATTGCTCCAGTCGGAGCTGCAATCGAGCAGCAGTTCCTCGGAACAACTCTCGGCTCCACACATTATGTCTTTCGATATTCCTCTTTAGCCAACGCCCACCTCTGTTGCGGTTCGCCTTAAGAGCCTGGCCCTTGCTTCATTATACTCTAACGTTCGGCTTACTACACTATGGTATGTAATATGTAATATTTTACTTATGCTTCTTAAAACAAAAACATTAATATTATTTTAAAGTGGAGAAGCTTGAATATAGCTTTAATTAAACCTTCAATTACAAGTTTTTATTATTTACTGAGAGTAATCGAAAATTTAAATTCTAGAATTTATTTTTTAAAACCTCAAGTAGAACCTCAATGATGTTATTTATGTTTCTATTATTTTTACTGTTGGTTTTTTATGATATTAATTTTTTCGATTTGCTTTTTATTATAATAATTTATTGAATTATAATATTTGTATAACTAAATCTAATCTGAATCTATAAATGGTCAATCTTTAATCGACAGGGGAGAGCGCATAAAACATATTTTTACAAATATTATATATATATATGTATTTACATGAACTCTGAACAATAATTGCTAATAATAACAATAATAATAATAATACTTTTCATGTTTCGTCCAGTTCTCTGAACTGAAGAACTAAAATTTTTCCTTTTCACAAGGGTACTCGTTGGTCGCATTTATTTGCTCAACTCCACCGTCTCGTTATTCTTGCGCTGCGCTTTGTTTTTTTTTTGTTTTTGTTTTGTTGGTTTTTGCGTTTATCAGTTAAGATCTGCCACGGATACCTCGAGTAGTGGGACTGAGACTGGGGGCTTATCCTGCCTGGCTGGCAGCCTAGTTGCAAGGCAGGTTTTTGGTAATTTTTTTGTGTTTTTTATTTTTTTCGTTTTTTGGGGCACTGAATTTTAATTAAAATATTTCTCAGGGCTTTTTTCCTTCTACTTTTTTCATTTTTGCTTTAGCTTAGCTCTTAGCTTAGTTTTATAGGACTTTGCAGAGCTTTTTTGCTTTGGTTGCTTTGAGTGTCGTGAGTGTGACACATTTGCATCAGATATGATGTGCTAACGTCAAAGGACAACACACACACACGCGCACACATGTGTACTATATGTAGGGACTGCTAATAAATCACTTAAAGACCCAGCGAGAGGTACATGGAAAAAATAAAGAGAGAAGAGAAAATTAACTTGTCGCACCTGAGCTGGCAACAAGGTGGCATCACAGCTCGTAAATAGTTTAACTTGTTTTTTTTCTTCTTATTGTTGTTGTTGTTTTTCCATTCCATTGTTCTTCACGTGTAAATTTCACATTCAATTGTAGTTAACATCTGACACGTTTTTGTTTCTCTTGCAAAACATCTAAATGTCTTCGCTTAGGAGGCGACATGGCGCCAGCAGCTCATTGCATGTCCTGCTGCGCTTGCCAAAAAAGGACGAAACACACACACAGTTCGAACATAGCGATTTCCTGGTTTGTAGGTAGTTGGAATTGTTTGAGGCGTGAGACACAATTTTGATTGGCCAAAATTGCGGTTGGAACTTTTGGGATTTTGGTTTGCTTTGGTTCATAATGGGTTCAATTCTAAGGATAGTATTAAAGTTGGAGTGAAATTTGGGCTTGGGCGGATGAGAGTGTTGCGTAACAGTTTGGAGTTAGGCCAAATTGGCAAAATCTTACCGTGTAGTTGTAGACTGAATTGATCTGAAAAGATTAAAAACAGATTAAATACATAAAAATGAATAAAAGGAGATATACTCAAATATTTAATATATATATATAAACATATATTCGTTTATACCATAAGTTTATTTTATCAAATACATCATAATATAAGTTATGGGCGCCAGTTAACAATTTGACAACTTTTTTGTATCTACTTTTTATCATTTTTTTTCACTTCATCATTTTTATTTTGAATAATTAGTTTTATCAATGGAATGTTTCATTCAATCTGCTTTATGTTTTATGTTTTAAAGTGCTCTGACATTTAATATATCATTGTCAGTTCTAGTTGCTAATTATTTCGTCACATGCTTTTGAAAGCATTTCCGACGCGTTTGCCACGCATAAATATCAATTAGCGGGCGTCTAATCTATCTTTGAGTTATTTTTCGTGAACTCCGAACCAAAACACACCTTCGATTGATATTGGTCGAATACATTGCGCAGTTGAAATGGGAAATAGCCTTGGTGTTTAAAATATCATATTAATTAATATATTTTGTTTAAATAAATATAAATATAGGCAGTATTATTAAAATATTTAGAATTTTACTCATATTATATTATACATACAGATTAAAATTACAAAACTTTTAATTTACATCCACCACTTGAGTTGTTAAGTTTGTTGTTGAATAATTCTAAATCATATTTGAAATGGCGCCATGCACTGCTTGCTTTGCTATGTTTTGCACTGCTTGCTAGTGGAGAGTTGATTGAACCGAACAAACGAACCGAACCACAACATGTTCGAAGCACTGCACATTAACAGCGCGCTGTTAACGTGCTCAGCGAACTGTTAAGATTCAAATTCAAATTGTTTCTATCAACCCAAAGGTGGAAATATGCGCAATATTCATTGTAATCAAACGTCTTGATAAATGTATTCTCGTAATTTGCATTTCGATATGATTCCCGATTATGAGTCAGCGACATTTGACACAGTTTCGCTTAAACAAAATACAAAATACCTGGAAAGGAGAACAGAAAACAGTAAAAATGCGAGCGTTTTTGATAAGCGCAGCTACCGAATTGCCTACACCTTCCTACTATCGAAAATATTTCATTGATGTCAGATGCTTTTGTTTTTTAATTAAACTGATTTGCTTGCCTGCCTATCGACGCATCACGTTCACGGACAAATACGTCGAACCGAGTGCGATATCTGCTGAACGTTAATTGGAAATTGAGATACGCGTTCAAAGTCCAAACCGAAGAGTTTGGTATTTCCGTGGGTACTTTACCTCAATGATATTAAGAATTGAGTCTATTTGACAGTCTGCTCGGATGCTGCTGCTGCTGCTGCCCGTTCACAGCTGCTGAGCAGCTCGGCACGAGCTCTTCTTATCAGCGTCTGCCTCGACAAATTGCACTGAACTTTAGAGGTTCCCAAGATCTCATTATGTGCAGGGCAGCCGAATAGCTCGTGCAACTTCTGCTTATCGATTAGATTATTAACTCTAACTGATCAGCCGAAAACAAAGCAGAGTGAGAGAGAGAGATAGAGAAGGAGCGCTAATCGGGTCGTGTGGACCTTGCGCAATGTGATCATTCGTTTTTAACTAAAAACTATTTACTATTTAAAACGTAGCTGTTTCTTTGACTAATTGTTAGTAGTACAAATTGGCATGTGTTTTTGAGTTAGCTTTTCGACTGGCCTGTGGCAAAGTATTCTCGAACTGGCTTGCGTTAACAGCGTCTGCTATCGAACAACATCGAACCGCTGCGACATGTGCGCTGCCATTTTGAGTTGACGTTAACAGCGCGCTGCGATTAGTTAACAGCGTGCTGCCGACCTAACAGCCACTGGATAGCCACGGCGGCCGCACATTTGTATCTGTGTCTGAGTTTGTGTGTACCTTTCGTCGGTTCAAGATCGTTGCCGCGAACACAGCGGATAACAAGCTAACAAAAAAAAAAAAGAAAAAAAAAAATAACAAAACAAAAGAGCAGAGAGAATCAAACGAAAACCGAAACACAACAAATGCGTTAAATTGAATTCGAAATAAAATAGCCGGACGCAAGAAAAATTCAAAATAAATTTAATAAATCACATGAAAATTGTTGAAATGTCGTAAAGAAAATGCAAGTAAAGTTTCGTTGAGTTGATATACGAAAATGAAAGTGAAAAGTGCCTGAAAGAGATCCAATAACTGATTTTGTTTTAAAAATCGACTTACACAATAAATTAAATATAATTGTATTATTAGAAAGCCCAACCAGTTCCACTAACAAATTGCCCCAGTGCCAAACCGAAATTGAAGAGAAATTAATTTTATTCAAAATTTATGATTGATTGTGCAAAATACGAATCGAATAAATATTCAAACAAAAGTGCAATACACACATAAATAAATATATGTATATAAATTAATTTATATATTAAATATACAAAATATATTTATTACCACCACAAAAACAACAACAAGAGATAACAAATTTTTGTTTAATAATACACAACATTGAGAACAGCAACAACAACAACAACAACAAGAGTGCTGTAAAAATTAAGGAAAAAAAAAACAAAGCAAAACAAAACAAATTTTATTTCGGCTTTTGTTGCATTTTTTTCGCAGTGTAATTTTTTATGTTAACGCGGCATAAATCGCATGCAAAATAATCAAACACACACATAAATATACTATAAATATTATTTATACATAAATATATATACATATACACACATATATTTATATAAATGTGTGTTCCCCACACACCTACATCGCATGCATTGCTTTTGATTTCCATTTGGATTTCTGATACGCCGCAACTTCAACTCGTCGCTTGTTCGCTTCCAGAGGGCAATACGCACAAACCCATGTTGGATTATAATTTATACCCTTAAATTTGGGGGCTACAATGCGGCCAGAAATATACAATGTAAGTACACCTACACGCACACTGGGCCACGCCATATGCCACGCCCCCTACACTTGCAGTAATTGCACAATAGAGGCGATTACGATCGCACTCAAATAGAATTAAGCCATACATATATAACACATGTATGTATTTATAGTATTTCGTACTAATTACGGCACTGATAACTGGGGAATACAAATATTTCAGCCCAGTACTTTACCGATTTCGTTAAATCAAAATTAGATTTTCTGGCTCACAATTAATTCCAACGAAAGCCATATAAAGGCGTTGCGCCTATTTATGATACAATATAATTTTTGGAAATTTTAAATGCCAAAAGAAGACCTTGACTGTCCCCCACAGATAAAAATAGATTTTTGTATAACTTTAACTGACTTTAAAGTAATTTATGAAAAAATAATGTAAAGTGCAAGAAACCTTAGATCAAGTTGATGATTTCTCTTCAAAATATAAAATATTTAAAAATTATGATATCAGATTTTTGATATGATTTGAAATATTCTAAAATATTGGTTTTAAATTGTAAAATAAATATTTAGTCTTGAAAAGTTATTTTGAAAATGGAGCTAGTTCAATATATGAAAAAATGCCAAAATGTAATTGGAAATACGGTTAAAAGTTGTTCATAAAATCATATGAATTTTAAATCATAAAGAGTCTCTTTATATTAGAGTCTAATTACCTAACTATAAAGAATTTTTTCACTCAAATATTATTAACTTTACACACACGTACGAAGTGCTTGGGATACTCGAACCGGACTCACAGTATTCATTTACTTAGCTTCGACTAAAGATATTCAAATGCTTGTTAATTTAAAGATACAATTGTAAGATTTGGTGTAGATGGCAGGTCAACCACGTGCAAAAACGAAGTAAAATAAAAATAAAGAAACACGCCACGCAGCACAAGCCCAAACTCAGAAAAGACTCAAAACACAACTGAAACTCCAATGCCATTTCGCATATCAAAGCCGAAATACAAAGGTAGCAAAAAAGCACGCGGACACCATATGGCCGTGTGTATGTGTGGTGTCCCTTTAGCAATATTTGTACAAGCAAATATATCCGTTTCACATACACGTTTCAGTTAAAAAACATTTTTCAAACATAACACATATAAAAAGCACAATTATATGTTTCAAACGAGAAATGGGAAAGAACGAGACCAACGAACGTGGCAATGATTCCGATTCATAACTTGTTATTGCACCAACACATGCGAAATGCCAGGATATAAACCACTCTCGTGGCTCTCACTCTCACTCTCATTCTCCCTCTCCCTCTCACTCTCCTTTCCTCACACAAAAACACACTCTCTATAAGTGTGTGTGAGTGTGTGCACAACCCCTTTTGAAAAATAATAAAAAGTGAAAAGAACTTTGCTGCAAAGGGTCGTCAGCTTCGACTGTGGCGTGTCCAGATCTCAGGACATTTACCTGAGCCATAAATCAATTGCAGCAACAGCATCAGCCACCGCCAAGCGCCAACCGCCAGTCGCTAGCGACAACAAACGCACCGAAAACGTGTTAATTAATCAAATGAATTTCAAGAATTTTTAGAATTTTTGATAACTACTCAAAAGTAGTCACAATTTCATAAGTTAAATAGTGCCACGCCCCTTTTATTGCATGTCTATTTATGTGATGGGTGTTTCAGGGTTTTCGGCACTTCGGCTCGGAGACGCGAGTCTAGCCCGTTTATTAATTAAACGGAAAAGCACAGAGATAAAACACGAACACCCACCCACACATACACGGAGCGAGCACTGCTTTCGAATGATAGACAATAAACCAAAGAATTTCGGTTTAATTTACTTTTATTTCTTCTGATAAGAGTCGCTTGTGTTTACGGCCCTTTAATCTCATGTGGATCAACGCTCAACTGAGGTGGCGAATTGTTGAGCAAGCAAAAGATTCAAAATGTTCAATATATAAATATATAGCTCGATCATGCAATAATCACAATTTCTCAAATCCATTTCTACTATATATTATTATAATATATTAATATATAATTTGTTAATATTATAATATTATTCTTTTTATATCTAGATATATAAAAAATCTTTCGTTGAACTTAAGTTTTGTTTGTTACAAATGTCTCAAACTTAACTTTATTATTTACCAAGACTTTCACAAAGAACAAATATTAGATGATATCTGCAAGTTCTTAGAGTACCTTTGATAATCTGTATAAATTCTAATCTCTCGCACGAGTGTACACACTTGTTCTTAAGAGCTTTAATGAGCTCTTAGGAAAATACTCCGTATAAAGAAGCCTATAAAACCAACAGATTTCATTTATGAACAATTCTAAGAGAAATATTTTTCGTTGAAATATTTTTAAAAAATAATACACCATTAGTTCCATTCTATCTGTCATTTCTTCATCTTTTGACCAGACCGAGTCACATGGGATATTTAACAGTTGGACTTGGATTTATTAAAATTTACGACCTGATAGATACGAAACAAAAAAAAGCAACTGAAGAGCGTAAATATTTTTATGACTTGGCACATATTTCTGCAGCTTTGATTAATGCAATCTATAAACAAGCAAATCAACACACTCTCTATCAGAACTAATCTTAGTATAGTAACTATGACTAGCGAGCCACGGAGCTGCTTCTGCTGCCACCTGCTCAGTGTGTCAATTGGTCACTTTGCCAACCTTTGGCAGCTCTTGTCAGCTTGACAATTTGTCAGTGATGATGTGCCGATTAGCTAAAAGCTTTAAAGGGTGCGGCTTGTTGTGTCTGGGCTTAGCGCATCAACAACTAAGTCGAGGGTTTGTTAAACAACAACAACAACAACAACAACAACTGCAATTGCTACAGCATTTGCAACTCATAATGCCAAATGATGAATGCCAATGCGCTAATTATTTACAGTGTAGGGGAGACGACATAATATATGAAGCAACAAAAATGCAAAAAAAAAAAAAAACATTTAAGATCAGGCAACTCGAGAAAATAAGGCTAAAAGTGCATTAAAAAATACATAAAAATTAAATAGCTAAACAATTATTATTCCAAAGAAAAACATAAATGGAATATTACAAAAAATATTAGAGGGGTGCCGAAGTAAAAAGTGATATATAAGAAATATATATTGACATGTATAAGAAATAGTATATACAAATATGAAATATGGATAGTTTTGCATTTTTGATTTTTTTGAGATTGGAAATAAGTTAAATATATACACATACTCTGGGCGAAATAGATATATCTATTATAAATTATGTTTGGAATCTGGCAAATCCTCTCGCTTATTCTTGTCGAGCTCCGTTCAGCTGGAGCTGCAAGTCGAGCTTAAATTAGGTATTTACTATTGGAATAAACTAATCTTACTTTTAAACATACGTTACTTGAAGCTCAAGCAATGCAATCGTAACTCTGGCTATTTATAGCTCAGCTCTATCGCAGCTCTCTTCCCCACTATGTCTGTCTCTGTCTCACTCTCTGTTTGCTAACAATTACGCAAGATCTGCCGCCCAATACTGTGATGTAGCACAGGTGCTGAACGCTATTCGAGGGCTGGCTCAATTGCCCCTTGTTGTGGGGGCGCTTAGTTCTGGCCGCCTAGTTCGCCTTTGATTCTGAGATGTATCGAGCATTAGACTTGGCGGACTCAAGCGCAACTTTCCACACACGACTCGACGATCCACTTGATAAAACCGCACTCACATTCTGCTTGACTATATATAGCGGGCGGACAGGCTTCAAAAGCAAAACAAAAAAAAAAAAAAAAAAAAAAAAAAATAATAATAATAATAATAATAATAATAAAACGTTGCTTGAAAATAAAATTAAAAAAAAAAACAATTAAATGAGAAAAAATGTCACTTCAAGTTTTTATAATTAGGTTACGCGCGGGTGGCGAAAAGCTGCAAAAAGCTTAGAGGGGAGCGAGTGGGATCCAGATAAACGAGAGAGAAAGCATACTTTTCATAGAGTACTATACTATACTGTAAATATTTTATACTTGGGCATAAGCTGAGCTGATAGGGGACGCCGGAAAGAGGCGAGTGTTAAGACTGAGCAGAGGCGTGGGCAGAAGGGAGCCGTCGCCTGACTGGGTTCCAGTTAGAGCCGTGATGCAGTCGAGGCGTAGCCCAAAAGTCACGTTTCATGATGAACGCTGATGGTTCACATTTGGAGCATATCGCATATAGCATATAGCATATAGCACATAGAACTGGATGACTCGGGCAGCAGACATGACTCAGATTGTACTTCGCGCGATTTTAAACGCTTCCCAGCCACGCTTATGACTAACAATCGCAATTTCTTTGGGACATTATTTATGTATATAATATTTTTATCTAAGCATATCAAATAAATAGTGAAAAGAGATGGATTTCTGGATGAAATTGCCGTTGTTCTTGACACTAACTTGAAGACAATTAAACTTGTGCATCATTTGCATTCATTTTGTATCAATTGGATTTGAATTGGTATTGATTCGCTGTCGACTTATAGACAAGTTAGTCTAGTGGCTGGCCGAGGGGCTAGATAGCTGCTCCGACAAGTGCGACGCGCTGTTTTGTTTTTTATCTTATCGACGACACGTTCAATATTTACGCCATATACTACAATGCTTACTACAAGCTACAACTATAAAATTTAAAAAAAAAGTAATAATAATAATAACAATAACAAAAGCGCCAAAAAATGCTTTGAGCGAAAAAATATATTGTTATTAATTTTTGTGTTTTTGTGCTTATTTTTGGTTCAGAAATAAAGTCACGGCCCTCGAGTGTTTGTCGTTTTGTTTTGGCGACTGGCAACTGAAACTTTAGACTGGGCGTTATTAAATACATATTTATATATAATCTGTATATATAAATGGCTCTGTGTAAGTATGTCTGTGGCAGATTCGCTATAGAGCAAGTATCGCCTGGCTGGGTCTTACAATTTACTGCGTCTTGTTTGTTGTTTCGGTTTTCTTACTGCGCTTTCTTTTTCTTTTATGCGTTGCTATTATAAAACAATTGACATATTTGAGCTGTGCGACAGAGACAGCTGGCGCAGTGCACTGCCAGAGCGAGAGCGGAGAGGGCGAGAAAGAGGGAGACGGCGAGCGCACGCAGCGGCAGATAAATCATACCAAAGTCGAATACGTGGTTGTACAATTTTTCAATTTATGCAAATATTTGCATTACAAATTACCAAGTCGAGGGCCAAAACTCAACCCGGGCCCGTACCCCTGCCCCTGCCCATGCCCCTGCCCCACCTCCCTTGCTAGACAGCTGCATAGGGCCAAGCGCTCATCGTCGCTGCACCTGACCTACAATGCGCAGCGCAGTCTTGTTGTCTCTTCTGTTGTGTAAAACAACAAACACACCCACTTAATACTCACACACACATACGCACACACACATACGCACACACACGCACACACATCAAAAGATCAAGTTGCATTGCAAAATGAACGTTAACCAAATCAGAGGTAAAATTTTGGAGTGAAAATTAGAAAGTTTGGAGCTTTTACAGCTAGCGGCAATTCTATTCAATGAAAATGATAAAAAAAATTAAACAAATGCATAGCTTAGGCTTTAGCTAATTATATAAGACTTACACGCCCAACTGGTTTAACTATATATTAAATTGTATTACATGTAGAAATAGCAAGGTATTTCCAGCAGGCAGCCCTGCATTAGCTCATTCCAACTGCCATTTTCTATCTATAGATTACCTAATTGCTAAATTCTTGAACGTACTATATCAACTTGCACAATAGTAGTAAGTACTTGATTCTGCACTGCATTATCAGCTGCTTTCCCGCTTCGCTTTATAATCGACAGATTTTGTGGGCCCATTCAATGCACTTGGCTATGTGTGTTTGCCTTGGACTTGTCCTCATCTCTGTCTGCGTCTGCGTCAGCGACTTAGCTGACCCCCTCTCCACACGCATGCACTGGCTGTCTGGCCAATATTGACAGATTGGGAAAGTTTCGCTTGCCTAGCACAACAAAATGTATTTGATTTTGGACGCTGTTGCCACTTAAGTAGCCTCTAGCTATTTGGCTTATCAGCTCGGTACCACAGTCCGCACCCCATTCCTTAAAAAAAAAAAATGAAACACAGGAAAATAACAAAATTGTGCGACAGTAAAAGCGGCTTATCAGCCCAGCAGCTGTCCCACAACACCCGAGCCTGTACGAAAATCGCATTAGATACAAGCACTGCACAAACCCTCTCTCTGCCTCTCTGTCTCTCTCTCTCTCTATCACTCTCTCTCTCTCTCTCTCTCTCTCTCTCTCTCTCTCTCTCTCATTCTCTCTGTATATATATCTCACGCGGCAATTGTCGCTGTGTTATTTTCACGCCTATTTGAGAATTATGCAGCAACAGACCGAGCAACATTCCAGAAGGGGTACCGCTAATGAGCCCAGATTTGTGTACCGGCACGACACCAGCTTAAGCACAGCCAATTTCCATCCTCCATCCTCAATTCTCATTCTCCATGCTTCTTATGCCACCTTCTATGTCACTGTATCTATCATGTATGATGGATAGATACATAGATACAGATACTCTGCTACAGATACTCGCAACAGCGAGCAACAACATTAGCTTATCTCCGGAGTACACTGAACTTCTGACTCGACTGCTGATGTTGTTGTTGTATTATTGCGAACTTGAATTGCGGTTCCATATTTGGGGCGTTGTTCAAGTTCAAGTCTACTCTATGTGAAATGTGTAAAGCGCAAATTCGAGTAGCAGAGTGCTAGGACTGTTCCAGAATTGAATCCACAACGAAATCTTGAGCCTAAAAGAAAAATAAATTGATACTTTGCTGGCAATTATATAAATGCTGAAGCGAATTTGTTATTTTTGCGAACTGTTCTTTATATTTTACATTTTATTATTTAATATTTCTGTAACTTATAGTTTTCAACCATGTTTAATAGAGTCTTGTCAGCAGCATAGAAATGATATAAATATTTTCATATAACACACACGCCTTGCCCGCCCACCTGGTGCAGAGGAAACTGAACAAAGAGCATAAAACAAATCCAACAAATCCACAAGCTGCCAACTGTCAAAGTCAGTAAACCCAGAAAAATGTTTCCCTTTCGGAACTTCATTAAAGCGCACGCCCCTAATACACACAGCAGCAGCAGCAGCAACAACAACAGCAGCAACAACATGGCAACAGGGAACAAGCAACAACCAGGAACAAGAACAAGGCAAGAGTTGCGACTGCAGCAGGACAGAGGCAGAGGGTGAAGCAGAGAGGCAGTGAAGCAGGACATAGGTAACAGGATCTGGGTTGGGGGTTGACTGAGGAGGACTAAAAAAGCGCAAGGTGGATGTTGCAAGGGCATTAAATAACATAAAGTTACGTGGCAGCAGCAACCCCTAAAACAAAAGCGAACGAAAATTGCATTAAGTGCAGCATGGCAAATAGCAGGGGTAGTAGGATCGCTGCAGCAGGGGTATCATTGCATTAGGGTGACCATCATCGTCATCGTTATACGCACAATTGACAGCAGGAAATTTCACACTTGGCCACAAAAAAAAAAAAAAAAACACGTGGCAGAAGGAACAGAGGAAAACGATGTTGCTGCTGTAATTGTTATTATGCGATTACATGATTGATGAGACAGCTGAACAGCTACACGAGCAGATATAACGAGAGTGCGAGAGAGAGAGATAGAGAGAAGCAGCTCATGCACGTGCCAGCAATCAGACAGTCAGACTCATGCTACTCATGCAAAGTAGTCCTGGGAAATAGTCCTCGCCTTGTTAGACTCGATAGCCAGCACGCTTATCAAGAATCTTGACCCGCAACACAGTCGACCATCTACTCGTGGCCTAATCTAATCGAGTACGAATTCTTTGCATGCCAAAGTAACAGGTTTTCTGGGCTGGCGATTAGCCGAAAGCAACAAGTTCGCAGCCAAACGGGCAAAACGTGCGGCACGTGTTGGCCAAAAGGCAAATCAATTTCAATTTAAAAAAGTAAACAGCGATTTGACATTTGACGAGCTTGGCTGAAATCAAACACAAAACAAAACACAAAAGCAAGAAATAATAATAATAATAACTATTTAAATCAGATTTCAAACAAGTGGCTCGAGTTGACAAGTTGCGTTTAGTATTTAATCTGACGATCTCTTTGAGTTCCCTTGCTCGGTTTCGTTGTCTGAACGATTGACGTTTGGCATTTTTGGCGCTGTCATATTTGATTTACATTTGGCAAACTAATTACGGCCAGCAGTAAGTGGTGTCTGCGATTAGATTGCCAGTGACGTGGGTCGCTCAAGTATGTTCAACTCTAAAGACTTGCCTCAGCAACCCATGCGAATCGCACGCATTGCCTCTGTATTGGTGAGGTTTGCAAGCTCGTCTTGGCTTGCCAGCTGTTCCTTAGCCGTGGTGCATGTGTGTGACCTGTCCGTGTAAAAGCTGCTCTCACTGCAGCTTTTTGTGTGGTCCTGTGCATGCAGGCACGTCTTGGCGCAAAACCAAATTCCTCAATTGCAGCAACAGCTTAAATAAAGTAGCTGAAATATGCTCGCATAGAAATTGAAATGCCCCCATCTCCCAAGAGAAAACAAATAGAAAGGAAAATACAACGTGAAATAAAAACTATTCAGTATGCATAGCGCATGGCATTGGAACGGCGCGTCGCGTCGTCTATTGCGTCAGACACAATCTGTGAGTTGAGCTGACGGTAGCTGAAAAAGGCTCCGAAGATCCGAAACGTACGAAAAACTTTACTCAAGTTCATTTGGGCGTCTGCACTGCGCTTCAGTCTGCATACCAAAAAGGTAATTATGAGCCGCATTGTAAGGGGAAACAAAAGTAAAGCACAGACGGCCATAGAAAGAGCCAATATCAAATTACATACATGAGAAATGTGGCATAGAGACAGTCAACAATGAAGAACAAGAATAGAATATGCGTAGAGTACAACAACAGCAACAGCAACAGCAACAGCACCAGCAATTGTGCTGCGGCTACGGGTCACATGTCGGCATTAACTGAGCTTTTGTGTATTAGAAACTGGCCTCCGGGGTTCCATTTCGGTCTCAATTCGCCAGGAATTGCGGCGCTAGGGTTGGTAAGCCTAACAGTTAGCTGAGCATGAGCTGAAGTTTTCTTGACGTCTTACAATCTTCAAGCTAAAGCTTTGAAGCTTTAAGTGAAGACTAGGCTAAGTCTGCAAATGAAAGACTTCTTATGTTAGAATAACCTAAATAAAGCTTGAGGTATGTTCTTAATGAGTTGGTATAATTGGTATACTGCATCAATGTATATTCAAATTTTATAATCAAATCTAAAGCACTTTTGTAGGAGTACCTATTATATATTAGTATATTCCTTATATTTTAATGATATATATGTATATATAGTTAGTGACAATAAGTTTTATTACAAGTTAGTTGCCAGTTAATTAGTGGATTAGAAGTCTGCATAACCCTTAATTGAATTTACATCGTCAGCTGCAGTTCATTGAAATGAGTTCTTGCCAAATCAAAATTGTGTCGAGTGCAAGCTAATCATAAATTAAAAAAAAAAAAAAATACAAGAATAAAAAAAAAACAGAATTAATTTATAAACAGAACTCGTTTAATTGCTTGGCTTTGCGAATCGAGACTCGAACCCGAACACCGCCTCATGGATGCGAAAATGTTTGAAGGGATATTGGCGATGCGATGGCTTTTGTTTGGTTTATTTGAATCGAACTTTTTTATTGTCTGCTGAGAAATTGAAAAATTATGAAAAAAATCGCACAAGAGTCGCGCGTATATACATACACGCATGTGTACATAAATGTATGTATATATATAACATATATATGCATGCATATACTATATATTATATAGTTTATTTGGGGACTGCCTACTGTGAGTGCAAAACGCCTTGGGAATTGGGCCCAGTAATTTGCACATGGCATTGGCCTCTCGCCTCTTGCCGGGACTTGGCTTTGGTCCGTGGCTTGAGGCTTACTCAGGTTATTCGATGGTCCCTTCTATTGATTTCTCGTGCACTTTCAAGTCAGTTTTGTTTCCATTGTGGCTTGTGCGCGATTTTCACTTTTCAAAAGCAGCAGCGGCAGCAGCGGCAGCAGCGGCAGTGGCAGCGGCAGCAAAAAGTAAAAGAGGCAAAAAACACAAAAATGAACAAGAATAAGAACAAGCCCAAGAACCGAGAACAAGGGACCTTCGTCTAAAGAAACTACCCTCTCGAGCTATGCTTCTTTGGCTCTGGGCAGCTCTCTAAGCTGAAATCAATGACCTTTTGCCTCTGCCTCTACCGCTGCCTCTGCCGCTGCCAAAGGGGATTAGTCAGCGACGCCTGAAACAAAATATATGCACTAAAAATATAAGTATTGTATATATACACATATATATACTATATATGTATATGTATGATCCAATCGATAGGCACGACAAAAACAAAAACAAAAACTGTAAGAAAAAAAATCTGAAACGTTTTCTTGGCTTTTTCCATAACCATTGACATTGAGCCAGAGCAATACTTATATTCATGAATACTACTCATGAATACTACTCAAATGAATACTGCTCGTGAATTCCGCTCAAAGCTAGTAGTTCATCGTTTGAGCTTTCAACAATATTGACGCTTTTGTTTAAAGAGCTCACGATCAGGCAATCAAATGAAATGAAATGAAATGACTTAATTGTTGTTTTCAGCTTCCCAATCCCAGCCCCGAGACGGAAGTTGTACTCATCGAGTTAAAAAAAATAAATAAATAAAAATACACACAGAAAACAAAACAAATCAATAAAATAATATAATCATTAATAATCTGTATGATTTATGCTAATTCTTTTTGGCATATAACACTTTATTTATAGTAGATATCGTAAGTCGTATGTTATCCTCTCTAAATGATATTCATCATCTGCTTCTCTGTATGTTACAGGTTACTACAGTTCATGCTGCTCAATGTCAGAATTATTTTTATACTGATGGTAAGTAAACTGCTGCTGCTGAAACAGTAATACGTATACAGTTCTTATAACAATATAGCCCGATTGAAACTGGAAACTAATAGAAAGTAAAATCATATTAGAAGTGCGAGACAGTTCAATAAATTTGAAAGGGTATCTCATAGTCGTCCCTCAATTCTTCAACAGTTTCCCATTGCACTTGTACTTAATTAAATACCGAATACCTCAAGATGACTTCGCACATTTTCACTTTACCTCAGACTCAACTTGATAATGGGCGTGTGGGTATTATTTTATTAAAGATCAGATTGCGATGTTTGATTTACGATACGATTGGGTGTAAAAATGTTTCTATAATTATAAATATTGAAATTCAAATATATAAAAATGGCATTTAGGCATCTTTTGACAGTGTATTGACAGACTGTTAACTGACTGTTATATCGATGCTAGATCTACAGAGTTAATACAAAAACGAAAAAAAAAACAAATATGAAAAAGAAGAAGATAATAAAATTTGTTGTGACAATTGTTTTTCAGCACTCGAAATAATTATCGTAAAAAAACCCATATTTCTATATATATCAATATGTGTGTAGTATTTCTTTCCGTTTGATTATTATAACAAGATCGAGTGTGTAATCAAGTGAAGTGGAGTGTGGAGCAAGGGGGCGGCGACAGTGGTGGGTCGGGAGGGAGTAGGGGAGTAGGGAAGTAGGGGTGTCTGATATCTGAGCCGGTCAGCGCGTTGTGTGTACATTGGAGTGGCTACGTCTGCGGATCTGCTCGGGCCCACCAGCTCAGGGTCTGGCTGGGCGCTGTTGCACAGCCACTTGAGCCAAGCAACATAGTAATAAAAATAAAAAATAATAATAATTATTATTATTACACACTCACACGCACTCGCATACACACGCCAAAGCGTCATTGAACTATGGAAAAGGTCGCACATCATTAAAGCGCCCATCACCAAAAAGTTTGGAAACTCGACAAACTAAGCAAACAGAAGGCCTCCATGCGGAGCGTACGAGGGGATATAGGAGAAATATCTGACACTGTTTGATTTTGTGTCAACTTCAAGTATGATGAAATGTCTGACAAGCAGCTGAGAAGTAAAGTTCACGTATTTCGTCAAGTGCCAAGTGGCATTTGCCAGAGGCGTCGACTTCCAAGGGGCCTTAGAGTTGGGTCAATTTGTTTCGCGTTGCGCATTCGCACATTGTTTTCTGTTTTGCGTTAATTGTTGGCAATCATTTATGGGCCTAAGCTTCTAATAAGCCCCCGATTTAGATACACACACATATTTTTAGCCAGTCGACCGAAATAACTGAAATTAGTTGCTTGCAACCGGAGCTGTAGTGCCGTGTGGCAAGCCCCCACTCCCCCTCTCCCTCTCTGCTCAGCTACTGATACCAGAAAATATCAATGTTACACAGCTATACGCATATGTATATATATACATATATGTATATATGCATATATACAGTTTGTAGTATAGCTTGTTTTGCTGACGGCGCATATTTTGCGTTCTATGGCAAATCGCAACATCAACAACTTTTCGCAACATGCTTCCTCCCTCGCACAGGAGTCGCCTATGCAAATGCTGTCAGAGTTGGGTAATGCACGAAAAAATTGAATTAAATAAATAAATGAAACGTGCCAGTGTTACACAGACATGGCGCAGACACGTGTTGAACTGATACGTCAGAACTGCGTTGGCAACAGCAGCTAAATGCTTGGACCAGGAAAAGACAATGAAATGGCAGCAAACTAATAATAACTAATAGCCTTTGAGTAGCTATAGAATGCTTCAAGAGTTTTCTCTTCGAGTCCGCAGTTATCACTCCAACTTTAATCTTTGGCGACCCTCAGCAGCGTTGTTGCTACAATGTGCAGGATAAGCTGATGCCCCATGCGAAAAAAGCAATTTGCTGTGAGCTGCTTTAATGGCCAGTGCTGGGTAACTGGCCAAAGCCTCGCGGCATTTAGTGGCTCAGGTGTGTCGTCGCCGGCACCGACTCAGGTGCAGTTTCCGTTTGCCAGGTCTCGCGGGTCTCGTAGTAAAAAGTTTAGCGTATTAATTGAAATTTATGGGCAGGATTAAGGCTGCAGTTTTGGGGCTTATGCTGCTCTATGCTGCTCCATATGCCATATGCCAGATACTCTATTCTCAACTCTTTTGCTTCGCAGGTAATGCTTGCTCTTGTACCCACAACATGTGCGAAGAAAACGGAATACATTTTAACACTGAAGACCGACAACAATCGGGCGCTGCATATCAATGCGCACGGCTCGGTAACGGCCGAGGATATATCACTAGCACGTAAGTACAGCTACACCTGATATCATTTTCACACTCTTCACATGTGATAAACGCATATAGGCATATATCTGAATGTGTATCTATACATATCTATGATTTATGGTTAGTTTCGGCGCCCATCCATTTCCATTGCTTGAAGAAAGGCGCGCGCGCGTGTCGCAGAGCGCAGAGCGGAGAGCGCAGAGCTGGTCAAATGGCTTTTAAATTGAATTGGCATTTATTTTGAACTCTGGCGCTGTCTGTGCATATTGCGGACTTAATTAAATTATTGGTAATTTAATATTTGATTGATGTTATGTGGTCCGCCATGGGCGCTACGATTGCGGTTTCATGCCAGCCGCCTTCTTCCCTTCTTCTTCTTCTTCTTCGTCCTCGTTTTCTTTACAATTTATTTGAGTTCATGCGGTGCTCTTACTTCTCAACCCACCCCTTGTCAGCCCCATTTCTGCTTCTTCATCTTTTATATTTATTTAGTTATTTTTTTTTTTTTTGCCGCTCGATCGGGCCGCTTCAGTGGGTGAAGTTCAGGAGCATACACAAATGGGTTGAGATCTACGCGATAGCGACAGCAGTCGCAAGCAATGAGCGTGAGAAGTTAACGGCGAATGCTGCCGACTCAATAGATATATGAACTAAATTGCATACTATATAATGCAATATTAGCGATCGGTTGTTAGATCGGAAATGGTATGGAATATGATAACTAATATAGGAAAATAGAAGCAAATATATATATAAAATAAAAATAAACTTATGACTACAGGTGAAGATTGAGATAGATTCGATATGTAATAGGTATAGTTAGAAACAACAGAATCAACTGCATCATGCAATGTTCGGAATCAATATAATATATCAGAAAAACTATAAATGAAACCTTTAAAATACTTAATACACATGTACTAAGACAAATCAATGTAAATAGATAAATTCTTCTTATTATTGATAAGTTAAGATCACAAGTACAGATCAAGAAAGAGATCGATTCAAGTACAAATGCAGATTTGGATACTTATGTAGCTTTCGAAATATATATATATCTGTATATTAAAAAAATCTAAGAAATCAAATATCGATATATATTGATCAGCTACTGATTTAACTTGCATATATAGATATATGCATATGTAGATTTAGTAGCGAAGCAATTTTGGTTTTATCGATTTCAACGCGCATTGTGAAATTTCAGTAGATTGCGTCACGCTCCTCAGTAGTCGTTAACCACTTGACCGGTACAAAGTTCAGATCGCATAAATAATACTCAAACATTTTTCGCACGTGAAATCCGCTGGGGCAACTGGTCAGAGATAGAGTGAAATAGAGAAAGGAAGGGAGAAAGAGAGAGAGAGAGAGTGGAAGGGTGCTCATGGGGCGTCAGTCTTCGTATAAATTAAACGAAAAAAGTTGTCAGTTTGGTATTTTATCTTATCTCACATAGAAGCAAGTGCTACGCATTGTTATTGTTGTTGTTTTGATTTTGGTTTTGGTTGATTTGAAGGGAATACTTGGACTTAAGCCGCAAGAACTTTGCTAGAGCTTAGCTATTTTGATCGATTTGACTTTATTTCTCTGAGGCAACGAGTGCATGCCGAAAGATGCTCGGTGGCTTTCAGGGTTAGCCACCTGCCAAAAGGCCAAAGGCAGAGCTACTGGGAGACGGTGCCCGACTCATTGCTGTGAAATCTACGCTCACTTAATTTCATTAAATGTTTGACTTTTCTTTCTATCGACAGCAGCGCCGCTGCGCCTTTACCGCCTCTCCGCCTCTACCTAATCAAACCTTTCATAACTTTATCGAAAACCTTTCAATTAATTGGGTTATCTGGCCATTGAAGTGTGTGTGTGTGTGTGCTCCCCACTCATACGAGCTGGCTCAACTTGCATTAAATATTTACTTAGCCAGCAGAAATAAAAAAAAGTTGTTTGCTTATAATTAATTAAAATTGATTTGTTTCTCTCGATAATGCCAATTGCAGAATCCCTAACAATGAACAGTGTTGGCGATGTACTCAGCGAGGACTTCAAAATCACCATCTATGCCAGGGATGTGAACTACTATTTATGCTTTGCCCAAGGCAAACTTGTTGGAAAGGTAAGCAATGGAATTTTCATTTGTTGATTAAAATAAACTCCACCAAGACATCTTTGTAAAAGTATTGAAAATTGAGGAATATTCCTAGAGATATATAGACTGAGTTTTTGCTATGAAATCATGTTAAATTTACCGTAAAAATTTTAATATTTTAAAAATGTAAAATATTTAAGAATACTTTATAGAATATTGCCTGCATATTCCATGCAAGTCCGTACTTACTTGGCTCCAACTGTAACTTTCTTCTTCTTCTTCCATTTCTCGCTTCTTTTTAGAGAAACGCCACAAACGATTGCCACTTCAGAGAGTCGATGGAACGGGGCTACTATCAGTATACGAATGCCTATAACCCAGTGCTGCGCGTGGGCATCAAGTCGAACTTTCGTCCGATTGGGCCTAAAGGCATGCAGAGCTTGAATCGCCGCTCGCGCTTCCTCTTCAATCGCGTGAGGGCCGAAGATTTTCACAGTAAACTGGCTGATTGGCGAAGCAAGACTGTAAACATGAGAGCAACAGCAACATCTACGACAACTACATCCTCAACTACAACAACAACAACAACAACAACGACGACGACGACAACAACAACAACAACGCCGAGGCCAGTGGCTGTAACAAAGCGCGCACGTGGCAAGCCACTGCATCGCACGCAGCCAACAACAGCAACAGCAACAGCAAACACAAGTATTAATAGCGATAGTTCTTCTAACCACAACAACAACAACAATAACAATAGTAATAACAACAACAACAAAAACAACAACAATAGCCGTAAGTCCCAAAACAAAGCGAATGAGGATGCGCTGCGTGAGCAGCAGATCATCAAACACAACCAGCAGCACCAGCGACGCGTGCAGCATCGCCAGCGCCAGCAGCTGATGCACAAGCAGCGACAGCGTCAGCGCCAGCGGCAGCGGCAGCAGCAGCAGCACAAAGCCGCCGCCGCCATGGCCAAGCCACAGCCGAAGAACCTGATGGTGCGTCATCATCACAACAATGCAACGCTGCTGGAGCGGCGACGGCGCCGGCGCATGCAGCGACGCCAGCAGCAGCAGCAGCTCGAGCAGCAGCATCGCGAGCAGCAGCAGCGCAATCAACAGTTGCCCCTGCCCACGGCCTCGTCCTCCTCCTCCTCCTCCTACACGGCGACTGCGGCCTCCACAGCGCTGACAGCGACTGCCTCGCTGGCGCCCTCGGCGCTCAATCTGTTCATGTTGGCGGCGAGTCGGCGCAAGCGCGGGCGCCGAAAACGAGCAGCCGCAGCATCGGCAGCGGCAGCGACAGCAAGCTCTGCTAGCAATGCGGCTGACATGGATATGCAGCTGGTGGAGACATCTTCACAGCAGCAACAGCGACAGCAGCAACAGCAGCAGCAACAACAGCAGCAGCAGCAGCAGACACAGGGTGTGCAGCAGCAACAACAACAAAATGAATACTCAAAAGCCTATGTTAATAGTAACTTAAACTTAATACTAAAAGATAAACATAAACTAAACGTAGAACTAAGTCTAAATAGTAATAGCCCTAATGTTAATAATGCAATACCTGCCTTGCCAAAAAACTACAACTACTTGTACAGTAACGAGCATTATAATATGAATACTAAAAGTAGCACGACTGATTCTAGTAGTTTAGAGATTAGCACTAAGTTCTATAGTCCAAATAGCCATAGCCATAGCCATAGCCATAGCCATAGCAGTAGTAGTAGCCATAGCAGTAGCCATAGCCGTAGTGAGGGGAGCGTTGTTCAATTCAAATTCAAATTCAATGATACCATTGACAATAATCTTAAGCAGTTGATAAACGATCGAATTGATACCAGCAGCAGCAGCACCAGCAGCAGCAGCAGCGCAGCTGCACCAACCGTTGCAGCGGCAACTGTTGTTGCGCCCAATCGCAATCATATTGTTGAGCATAATATAAGCGACGATAGCCATAGCAACAACGACAGCAACAGCAATGACAGCCACAAAGCGGAAAACTACTTTTCGGCTCTAGAATTGCAGCAGCAACAGCAACAGGAACAGCAGCAGCAACAACCTAATATTAATAATTATGATGCTAATATTAATGTTGTTAACGATAATCGCAATGATGATAATGCGGCGCTGCAGCCCATTCATAACCGTAATAGTAATTATAATGAGCAATTTGCGAATGACGATGAAACGATACGAATTCAAAATAAATATGAAACGCATGTAGTACAATACAAACCTGCCGTATTCATTTCACATAGGTTGGGCTGGGGCCAGAATGGGAAATCACTTTATAAGTGAATTATTTCGGGTTGCACAGGCGAAGCTTTGCCAATTGGAATTGGTAAAGGCTGCCAGAGGCTTTAGTGCAAATGAGATAAGCGAGAAGTAAGTATGAGTCCCTCTCTTCCAGGTGTCCTTATCCCCAGATACTATGTTCTGTACACTACATTCACAATTGTTGCTGATTTTTATTTGTATTTTTAATTAAATAAAAAATTTTAAGGAAATTTTAGCATTTGTATTTTTAATTAAATAAAAAATTTTAAGGAAATTTTAGCAAATTTAAACCCTGCATGCTATCAGAAAGATGGATAGGACTAGGGCGGCTATACTTCAATCAATAGCACTCGTTTGTCTTAATCAATAATTTATATATTTTATAGCGTCGAGCTCCTTATTCTCCTTGTTCCAAAGATTTTTCCAAAAACATGACTCGCGATTTTAAATTCGTCCAGACTTTAGATGATCTTTGATGCACACACTTTTTTAAACTATCTTCAGACTTCACACCCTCAAAGATCTATCTGAATCTACAATCCTGACTTTGGTAAACAAGCAGCTGCCTCAATCTTGCTAGAGAAGATAACTAATCCATTTAAAATCAAATTTCTTTGATTTATTTCTTAGCTTTTAAGCTTACATCAGGTCACATCTGAGTCTTTGGGTCATCTGGCAAAAGCGAAGAGCGACCCAATGGAGTTTCGATTCAGAAATGGGCAGACCCAAAGCATAATACGAAAATCGTGTAACAATTGATAAGAATCTCCAACAATGTGACAATGTGTTAATCTCCATCTATGACCTCGATCCGAGCGGCTGTCATAAAGAAACAAAAAGCAAAAGGCCACGAGTTCGAATCGCGTGGGCGTTCGAGCTTTATATAGAGGGAAAACTCTTGATACGTACGATTTGCTGGAATGTTGACACGCCGGATAACTCATAAAGAAAAATGTAATACTAATAATAATATATGCAAAATATACAAGATTTATAGCTTGTCCAAAATTAATTACCCGTCGAGGGGGACAAAAAAAAAAAAAAAACGAGAAACAAAATTGTCTGTGTGAATGCTAAAGCTTTTTTCGAGTCAACGATATGCAAATTGAGCGCAAGTGCGACGAGTGGCCGCGCCAATCCAATCCAAGCCATCAAAATAGATGCCGTTGTTATTGAGATTTATCACGACCTGCTCCTCGCCCGTCTCCGCCGCATGGAGCACCAGTTGACAGATCTGGCCGAAACAAAGGCTGAAAAGCAAGGCGGAGGCGCAAAGTACCCACAGCAACAACAACGATTCAAACCTGGCGCCGTCTGCGCGCGCCTCAAAATCAACGCCAACACGCCGTCGGCGACGCTCGCTAATGAAATTTTATTATGCGCCAAAAGTAATAATTTATGAATTTGCTTAACAAAATATATAAATAAATAAATATGTTGAGCAATAAATTGAAATACACAAATCAATTGTCAGCGATACTCTACAGCCGGTGAAGCGCTAACGAAGTTTGCGCAACTCAAGAAGATTTCTCAATTTTCACTCTCATTTAATCCTCAATTCTGCCTCTGGCATTAATGAACCTAAACCCAGCCTCATGTCCATTATCTTATTAGCCATAATATATGTCCAGCAGTTCCAGAATAACCCAAATAGAAACGCTTTGCATATCGCGCTTTGGCGTCATGTTAAGCAGGCGATTTAATATAATATTTATGAATCGGGCACAAAATGCTAAAATAAAGATATATTTAGAATATAGCTTTCGGGTGGAATATGAGATACCCTAAAAACTTCTATATGATTATTTTCTTTAATCATTTGGCACAGTGTCAGAAATAAAAGTCGTTGAATGGAATGTGTTTGTATGCGCAGGGATAAGGGCTATTACCAATTGATCATGTCTTGCGTAAAGCACGGTGTGAGATATCAACTGATACATTTATTTCTGATCATCTGCAAGAAAACTTTAGGATTGAACTCATTTATACTATATAATAAATTTAGAAACCATCCGTCTACAATTAGATTCTCACTTCATATCATTTCTTAAAATATCTGATCTTAACTATAAATTATGTATTATTGTATTATATAGATCTGTTATCATATGTCCTACCAATAGGAACGATCTCTGTCCGCGAAGGGTATACAGCCTTCGACGTGTCAATCATTTTTGTTGGTTATAAGACGATCTCAATAGGTGTTCTTTTATTACTTTCTTGCATAAATATACATTTTATTTAAATTTTGTTCCTATAGTAACTTTTTCTTCGGTATTCGAATCTTTTTTATTATTTGTTGACTTTGGCACTGCTTTTGTCACACTAATCCAATACGGGGGCTCAATGGCGCCTTCGCTTCGCACATTTGATGGCTTCCACCGAATTTTTGTTTCTTATTGTTATTAGTATTGGGTTTATTATTGTTATTGTATTTTTCCTTTTTTTTTAGCATTTTTGGTGTGTTTATTAGCCAAATTAGCGCTTCAGGTGAAATTTAAGCAGATTTTGCTTGAGCAGCTGCGTCTCTTTATGGGAAAATGATTAGATCCGCTTACGGTGAGTATTTTGAAATTTTATGCGTTTATTTTTATGACAGTTATTCTAATGAAGAAACACTTTAAGCCGCTGCTTAAATGACGGAAATACCACAGTTCCACACACACTCATTCATTCTGGCTGCTTTTGTATTCAGGTGTATCTTTGTAGCTGCATCGCTTTGTATCTGTGTATCTCTAACTAAGCCTGCGTCGCAGATCGCATCATGTTGACTTTTCAACCATTTTCCAAGTGCAGCTTACGATGGGATTTGCAGTTTGCATGCTGTCCACAGCAGACATTACGGCGCATTAGATGAGGCTTATTTTAATTGTTCAAAATTAAAAAAATGTATAGAAATGTGATTCACGTCGTTCTTTTTGTTTTATTTAACAAAAGTTTGAGTATATAAAGTAGCTGCGCTTAGTTGGGAATGCCAACTAAACAATACAAGAAAATTTAGGAGAGCCAAATTTCTCTTTTCTGTCTATTTAAACAAATATACCCAAAAAAAAAAATAATAATGTGAAAGTAAACATTTGCCACCGTCAGGATTCGAGATTGATTCGTGTCATATATGTCAACGTGTTATTCTACACTGCCTAAGCAACACTCTTTGCTAAAGTGACAAATACTACGAGTGTCGCAGCTGATAAATTCAATCAAAATTTCCATTCTATTAATATAATTCGATAAGTAATGCATGCATTTGAGTGTATGGGTGCACATTCATAGAGGAAACGAAAAATATCCAACACATTTGTCTTCTTAACTTCTTCCGACACATGAATCCATTGTATAAATTAAAATTACAAATTACAATTATACAATTGTATATTTCAATGGGTGATAATAATAAAATAACAGAATCAACATAGTTTACAAATAATAATACGCTCTAAGGATAATTAAAATACAAGTAATATAAAATTAATCTAAAACAAATAAGCAAGTTGCATTCGTATTTTGTATTGTATATTGTATATTCAATTTAATCATATAATATATGTTTCAATATACATATGTGATAATATCTTAAGTCGTTAAAGTTGCTGCTCGAATTAGCTACCGATTACAAAACTTGTAATAAATATAAACACTCCCAAAATCTGAAAATTATAAGATATTTTATATGCCACGCTTCCAATCAGGCGTAAGATTTATTTTTGGGTCATCGATAGAAGAGGCACCCAGAAACTCAGCTATCTTATATCTTATTTCTCTAAGCTATAGAAGGTATAAACTTTTTGAAGATCTCAGCGTTCAAACGGGTGGACGGACGGATGGACAGACGGAAGGACAGGCGGATGCACGTACAGGGCTATATCGACTCGTCTTGTCGCCTTAATCAAGAATATATACTTTATGGGGTGTGGCACGCCTCCTTCTGCATAATACATACGTTATGCCCTGATTTCCAATGTTCAATGAGTTCAATATTAATTCAATAATATGCTTTAAATAGAAAAGCTATTGTTATTAATTGAAAATCCATAAATAAATCATATCATTTATCTATAACAATTTTAAAGTTGATTAGAGAAAGAAAGGCAGAAAAAGGGGTGAGCGAGAGAGAGAGAGAGAGAGAGAAAGAGAGAGAGAGGGGAGAGGGAGAGTGATCGCAGACCTGCAAACCACAAATTAGCTGACAATTTGCCAAAGAAGTGCGTCATATCTGTCCCTCGTAAGGTCGATTTATGGCAGCTATAAGGAATATTTATCGCAGATCGCAAATTCCAAATTAATGATGACCGAACCGTGTCGATTATACGAAGTGTGTTTTGGCGCCGTTTAAACGGAATATAATAAAAGTGGAATTTTATAATGCAACAATTAAATCGCAACTCAAATCTGAACAACAGCCAAAAGCAAGAGTATGTGTGTAAATGTATTTATATGAAATGCCAGCGATTTTAATGGCCTCATTAAAAATGACCGAAAACAGCGTATCTTAACCCATGACGGCATCAAAGATATTTAACGACTTCTCGCCTGCGTGTTGACGCGTAGTACAAATTATTTATAAACCTATACCTCTATGAATACGTACTTTTTATTCTATTTCTGTGTGTGTGGCTGTGTTGCGAACCGGTTCACAGCTCGAATCCCCGCCTTACGGTTTAAAATTAAAAACTGACGCGCACTCAATTAAGTTTATTGCATTGCAAATCATGTCCGTAGCCCATTTTTATGACATCCAATGCCAAATAGTGTGGCGCGCGAGGTGTCAAGATGATTTGTCAATTTGCGGCACGCCCCATACCCCAAGCCCCATGCCTTATGCCCCACAGGCCCAGCATCCGTCAAATGCAAACAGTTAGAATGTATCTGTAAGTGCGATGCTTTGCTTTGTTTTGTTTTGTTTCGTTTTTCGTATCTTCGGCAACCTGTTGCACTTGATTTTTTATGAGCGTGCACATTAAAAATGATGGAATGCCAGCTGCCAGGCCAGCTCGCCGGCTGTTAATGACACCGAAAAAAACCCAGAATAACAGCAACAACAACAGCGCCAATCGCTTGTGCGGGTGTTCGCCAGGGTCAAGTGTACCCCTGCCCACTGCATCTCGAACTCTGCGATGACCTTTACGTTTGCCGCTTCAATTCGTCGTTCCATAGTAGATCGGCTCAAGTGGCTCAGCAACCCAGCCACCTACTAACAAACAATCCTAACTGTGTATATTGCCTCGTCAATGGCTCAGTTCTTGTACCGTTCCACTCGACAGGCACTTTTTCAGATTTTATTCAAGGTTTTAACGCCTCTTTACAATGGGCCACAAACTGTAAGCAGTTAACGGCTTAGACAGGTTTAAGTCAAGGAGTTATTGGCGAAATCTTAAGGAAATATGGACAAAAAAATTTGGGTGTGTTGAGAGGAAATTAAAAATATATTTGGTATTTGAGAATATAAATATATATTGATAGTAAAAGCAATATTAATAAAAAAGGTATTGAGTTCTTTATAGATTATAGAGAAGAGGTGTAATCGCCAGCGAAACAATAAAATTGTCTTGAATTTAAGCACGATCCCGATTCAGCTCTCTTTATCTTTAAGGATAGGATTAATGGTATATGCACTTTATAGTTCATATAGTGCAAACATTAGTATCCTTTAATAAAAAAAATTGTTTTAAATGGATCAAAGAACGAAATGAAAACACTTAATCTTTGCGTAAATGTGAATATGTAACTAAAAATTAAAAAAAAATCTAGAAATTTATTAACGAATTTATATATTGAAAAACTAACTATATTAAAACGTCCTCCTATGTCTAGCCAGATCAGCTGACATGAAGAAATACAATATGCAATGAAATGTGTTCTTGAGACTCGGTTGTAGTCCAGCTTGGAATGAGATAATTTCTGGACGATCGATGTGGACAGGCATGACATCAGTGGATGTATCTTCTGACAAATGATTAAGTCACTGCTGGATTTAATTGTGAAACGTTAAGATCTACGCGGTACTAAATGTACTCAATAGATTGAGAGGATTAACTTGGATTTGCACCTGCACATTTTAGCACTGTCCGTCCGTCTGTCTGTTTGCCCATCTATCCATATGCTTGAACGCGTGGATCTTAGAAGCAATATGATCCAGAGACTTTAGTAGGTCCGTGTATAGCACGCGCTTATCAAATTTTGTATATAAAATTCGATAACCATTTTCGCTCTAATGTTATCGATTTACTTGACTTGTTTTAAAATTATATATCATACATCTTTAGACCTAGAGCATAATTTAGGACATAGATTTATGGGAATTTTTTATAGAATTTTTTTATATTTAGGATACCGGCTGGTCCATGTGAATGACTTGCCATTTTCATAAAATGTTAAATATTCAATAGAATCATATGATCCAAGTTAAAAAACAAAAACAAATAGCTTTCTTACTCGTTATATATGTATGTATATGCATATTTTAAATTTATTAATAGATATATATACAAATATATATATATATATATATATATATATATATATATATATATATATATATATATATATATATATATATATATATATATATATATATATATATATATATATATATATATATATATATATATAGATATGAGATACAGTTCTTGACCGATCCTTATGGAATCTGTTGCAATTGCACAATTAAATTATGTGTAATACAAGCAGCTGAATAACATTTGCATCGGCCAACACCTTTCAGCCATAAGCCGATCTTGGTTGAAAATATTTCAAGTATCTGTTAACACCTGGCGAAAAACACAAATATGAGTATGCTGCATTGGCCAAGAGCCAATAGCCGGAGTCAAGCTAAGCGGGTTGTTTACAGGCAGCCACATCACACTCAAAAATGCAACAAAAAATAAACAAAAAAATTGTAAAAATATGCATACAATATCATTAGGCGCTCCAGAGAGCAGCAGCCACTGCTTGTATCGGTGTCAGAGACCCGACCCCTGGCCCCTCTTCAATAGCGCCCCAGCTCCCAGCCGCCCCTGGAAAATTGTATAAAACAGCAAAGAGCCGAGTTGGATGCTGGAGCCAAACAGCCAAAACAGCAGCCAGTTGCCTTGTTGGCTAGTTAGTCGGCCTGTCAATCGGTAACCGACTAAAGACTAAACAATTTTGACAAATAGTCCCAGGGAGGGGGCCGCAGCATAGTGGAAGCGGGGTGCGGCTTACAACAAATACAAGAAAAATAAAAAAATACAACCAAATTTACATAAATTCTCACCTCTGGCAGAGCGAAACGCTCTCTGAGAAATTCGGTTTGGAAAGTGCCAAGGCACTTGACAGTTGCTTTGTCGTCAGTTGGGACTTTCAAAACTAAAAGAAAAATATAAAAATAAATCTCGACGCTGAAGAGCTTGGCTCTTCCTCTTTATAAGACCCGAGCAGCGCTGCGAGAGCTGTGTAAAGATTCTTTTTGGATACGATTCGACTTGGCCTTTCTACTGTCGAGCATTATTCAAAGCTGGACGCTTTTCATTTTCAATCAAGTCTGTCAAATTTGTCAAGCTCGACAAGTTTTCAAGTGGTTTCTCGTAAGAGAGAAAAAAGAGGGGAGAAGGCAGACGATGCTTAGTAGGGAAGGGAAGGGGCGACTGACCCATGAAGTTGGTTGGGGTCTGGGTCTGGGGAGCTTCTCCTAATCAATGGCATCTAATTAAATGGCGTTGATTGTTGTTGCCACATTGACAAATTGTTGTTGTTTATTTGGTATTTGGCGGCCTTTTGATTTTGATGCGTTTTTGATTGGGTTTGGTTTGGGTTGGGTGCGAGCATTTTTGATTAATTTCCCCCCAAATCCGAGATAAGCTAAAAAGCTTTCCGCTTGAATTATGCGCTACATGATTAACCGTTAGCTAAATTCTCTCCCCTCTCCGTCACACCCAGCATCTCTCTCCCATGGATCCCGCCAACTTGTCGACGATTAACATACAAGTTCAGACCACACAAAACTCTCCGAAACAAAACAAAAATCACTTGAATTATGAGCGTCTGGCCAGAGCGAAAATCCAGTTTGCTTAGCATGTGCCAATAAAATGTGTGTTGGTAATGTCATGGGAAGCTCAAAACATGATTTGTACAAATTAAAATTGATGGAGCTGATAGCAAATTAATACAAATGGAATTTTATACAATAGGCATACCCTCCGAGACTTAAATAGCTCTCCCGGGTGTGACAGCAGCAGAGTTTGGAAGAAGGCAAGGCAACAACTTAACAATGATATTTTAATACAATATAAATAATATTAAATCATTCATAACTATGTCAGTTGTGCTGCAAAATAAGCGGAAGACAGACAGAAGCAACAGGGGAAAAAAACTTGTCTGATAATAATCTAGTTAAAAATCTTAGCCAGCTCTGACTTCGATAATAAACAGAACAGATCCTTTAATCTTAATTTTTGACTAAATAAGTGTATATTACATTTAATTAAAACGTGTATTTGAATACATATCAATTATAGTTAAGAAAATATACCGATCTTCAGGAAAATCAGCTATTAATAATCCTGAAAACCAACACCAAATTACGAAAACATATCGAATTTAAATATCGATAATCTCCATTAAAATAATTTTATATTTATGACATCTGTTTACGTGGTAAAATGTACTTATAGACAGAGAAGAGAAGATTCTGAATATATAACACTTGTTCTTTAATCACTCCAGAAAAATTTGAGTCTACGAATATTAAGTCCTTTAGCAAATATCGACTCTTTACATCTACTGATATATCACAATACTTTTCTCTTCCTATTGAAACTATATACAATATTATAAAGAATAAACAAATAAAAAAATGTCATTTAAAAATTTAAATCAAATTCCCATCTATATGAAAATGATTTTGAATATTTGTACGACCTTAAACTGATGTGCCATTGGATTGGTTCCCACAGCTCGAGAACCGACACCGACACCGAACAAAATGCTTCCACGTTTGAGGCGCCACAGGTGTCAAGCTTCTATTCTATTGACGCTTCTAGACAATTTTCGATCGGTGCTGTACGCGGTACTCAGATCGTCGTCTGTCAGATGAATTCAAAGGGCCGGCTCGGCCCAGCCTGTTTATTGTATGCCGCCCCCTCCAGCGAGCAGCCGACAATTCAAGCGCCGAGTCCAAAGTTACCGGATCAAGTAAGAATGATTCGAGATTTGAGATTCGAGTTTCGAGATTGGAGCCTATCACTGGGCATATCAAATTGATGTGGCTGACGCCGTTGTTGACGCTGATGACTTCATGGCAGTCAATCGGCATCTTATGTATAATGTCACGGTCGCATTTGAATAAAGTAAAGAATCTCAAAAAAAAAAGAAAAAAAAATTAAAAAGATCACAATAATATTATCATAGCTGACCGAAACAACTTTAAGACGCACAATGGGAGAATATTGCCTGGAAATATTTTCAAATATTTTGTTCACATTTTTATTGATTTAAAAATAAATAGATGACGATGAAGTAGGTCCCAGTCCTCACTATAATACCCAACGGGTGGCTGCGCCAAGAGAGTCAAGTAGAAAGATCGTTGTCTGCAAGTTAAGTCTTTAGTCTAGTATTAACCCATAATGAGTTTCCGAAACCTTTCAATTTAAAAAAGTCAATGTTTTTAATTTCGTTGAACAGGAAATGATCTATCAGATCACCGACTTTAACAAGGCAACCTCTCAAAAATGGGTTTCCCAGATATAAGTATGCTTTATAAATTTAAGCAATGCGGTCATTTGGCTTGGTGAAGGAGGAGCAAAGGTGGCTTCGCCTGTCAATCAGACAGTCAGAGAGTCATTCAGTGAGTCGGAAAAACTGGGAATTTTGGTGTGCCGTCACTCAGTCTACGTCATGTGAATATTTTCTGCCATAAACTATTTGAGATATGTGGCCATAAATAATGCTGAACAGGCCTCCGGAAAATAAAAATAAAATTAACATAGCTGCATTTTCATTATGATCTTTTAACAGTTGTACAGTCAGTCACTCAGTCACTCAGTCAGTCAGTCAGTCAGTCATTCAGTCAGTCGGGCAGTCAGTGAGTTGAGCTCACCCACGACCCACTGCTGGGCGGCTGATCGGTTCCAGTTTCAAGTTCGGTTCAAGTTTTGGTCCAGTTAGAAAGTAGTTAAGGTTCGTTGACAACCATCATAAAGTAGGAATTCGCCTCGTCTGCTACTTAAATATGTAAATTTACCATATGCATTTCTGTTGTTGTTTGCTGTGTTGCACGTGTTGGTGCAGCAACTAGCTGTTGTGTTGTATTTACGTGCTTTCGTGTCTTGACATGATTTTAATGATACAGGCCTTACACGAGCTTCAACGACGTTTCTAATGAGCGTTTATTGGCGTCAAGGTATTACACACAAAACTGCCGGAGTTCATGGAGTGCGTTCTACGATGCCAAGAGGAAGTAATCAGGCACTACGCGTAGTAAAAATACATATCTAGAGAGCATTTAAACCTTTCCCAAAAACAAAGAAAAGTCTATTTAGTTGTTTTTTTGTATGAAAAGTAGTTAAGGTAAGAAGGTAAATAAAAAATCTGTTTAGTGACCCAGTCAGCGGCAACACAGCATAAATATCCGTAGGATGAATGCTATTTTGCTGAACTAAATTTTACTTTAAAGAAAGTTTGGCCAAGACTGTGTAATACTTATCGTATTCGTGTTATTCAGACATGTAGTAGGAAAGGTCGTTAGTGGAATGGCTGCAAGTTTCTTAACTTTGGCAATGCAATGATGGGAGTTATCATAAAGAGAATAGTATAGCAGAAGAAACTCAATTTCAATTCATACTTTAGATGCTGGCAAATGTTCTTAGTACTCTTCTATTAAACTCTACTAGATCAATACGTGGAAGTCTATCAGGAAATGCCCACCCATCCAGTGCATACCGGGATAGGGCTAAGCCGATCAACAGTTATCAGCGTGGCCAATTGTAAGAAAGGCAAAAAAGTGCCAGATAAAACACTTCAGTGAGAAAGGAGGTAAGAAAGGAAAGAAGGGACAGGCTTATCAATGGAAAGGGCGCAGTAGTCGGTCAGTTGCACAAGGCTGTGCCCAATGCTGGGCGATAAAAAACTGTTGCGAAAAACGAGTGCAGGGCGCAGCGTGCGGCAGGCAGCGGCACAGATAGCCAACGTGCAACATGCCCCAGGTAGCTCGGCCAACAGGACACACGAGCTGCAGCAGATCTTAAACAAATTGACAATTTATGTGCCCGGTGCGTGCATAATTACGGCTGCATTTGCAGCAGTCTCTGCTGCTGCAACATAATCATTTTCCAGGTAACTCAATTCGGTGCAAAAGGGTAGTGTCAGGGGCAACATCAGGGGCAAGGGCAGGGATGCCTGCAACGGGGAAGCGGCATAATAGCTATGTAATTTTTTGGCTATTACAAATAAAAGGCTCGATTTATGTCCGTGCCACAAATGCGTCGTGTGCCAGAGCGAATACCCATAGCAAATACTACTCTATCTTTAAGATACCCACACACACACACACTCTCACACAGAGGCTGGTAAATACGTTTTTGGCAGTGTCTGTGCATTGCGGTCAATATCAAAGTCCTTCGAGAGTGATTTATATGGTGGCGGGTCGCAGAAGCAATTCATTGACTCCCAGAATTGTTATAGACTAGGCCAATTAACAGCTGCCTGTCAGTTCCGATTTGCTTTATCAATCAGTCGCCCCCTCCAACTCAGAGCTCATCTCTGACAGCTCTGTTGACAGCATGATCTACGCGTATCTTGCTCCCTCTCCCCCTATAATTTTCTGTCTCTCTCCCTCTCTCTCTCTTTCTCTCTCTGCCACTATCTCTCCCTCTTTCTGACTCTAAGAGGGTCATAGAAATACTCTAATTATGGGTAATTACTTAGCGCCGACAAGCAGAGGCAAGGTCGCAGCTAAATAGCCCGAAATTGGAGTCTAAGTGATTCGATGAGTATGTGAAAAGTACTTGTCTGATTAATATCAGGTTCGATTAAGCGGCGCTATCTGATTGAGGTACCGCATTGATGATAACACCGACGGATGCAAGAGGAAAGCCATTATACATCATATCAGCCGCGCCTCCAGGTTATATGGAGCTGTATTAGGGAAATGCGATAAACTAAGCCGCAATTGTTTAAGTGGCATCCATAAAAATAATAAGTGGCTCTTAAGTGCAGAAGCGTGTCGTGTGCGACTACGTTCTCAATTAACTTTAATTTTAATAAATTTGATCCAGACTAACTTATATTTATCATGCAATGCTCTAATCGTATTTCATTCCATTCCGTCTCAATCCTTTAGATTCCTTGATTCTTTGTTCATTTCACCCAATTACTTGTCATACTATTCTATTTCATTCCACACAATCACTTGTCATACAATTATCATTCACTCTATTCGTTGCTATATCATTAAATATTATTCCACTTTATTCCTTTTCAGACCATTCTATACCCTCTGCTCATTTGACGGCATACTACGAGTATATGAAAAAAAATGGAATACAATAATTTTGCCATACAATTGTATATTCTATCTTCACTCTTTTCCTTTCATTTTATTCCATTCCAGGTTAACTCATTACCCGCACTCTATTCGTTTTCAGAAGATTTGTTCATTTTGTTCTATTTCAATCCATACTAATTCATTTTCACTCTTGTATTTATATCTTCTATGCAATTTTCATTACATAAGCGAATTCCATTCAGTCCGCTCGCATGCCAATCTATTTCATATCATCCTAATCTATTTCTGATATTCCTTCTCAAACACTCGTACAACTTATTTTCCTATCTAATTTGTACTACGCTCAGACTCTTATGGAATTGATTAGAGGTGCAACTGGTTTAAACTGGTTATAACTCGCGGTATATTACCCATTATAATAGTTAATACCAATTTCCAGGAAACCTTTATTAAAAAAATATCTGATAATAAATTTTTTTTTTATAAATTTAAACAAAACAAAATAAATGTTATTAACCCTTTTGGTCGAAGAATCCCAAATATTTCCTGAATGGTTATGGTCAACGAGCTAATCGGAATATTCGATTAAAAAGATTCCAATGCGCAATTGCGGAAGTATTGCGAACGATTCCAACAAAAAGCTTATCGACTGAAATTCCAATTGCATTAGCAGAGACTCCCAATAAAGATCAATTCTGAAATGTTGATTTTAATCAATTTGATTGCCCGCAAGGAATTCAGTAGAAGTTCGGAGCTCCTATAAAAAATTCAAATTCCCCAAATATTACTTGCAGAGTAGTGTTGAATAATGGCAAATGGTTTTTGGTGAATGCGAAGTGAGTCGATAAAAAAATTGTCACGATATAACCTTGACCTAGTACTACACAAACAAATCAACCAATGGGCAGCTATTATTCTGACCAGCCGATAAGACTTGCAAATTTCGAAAATATTTACAATGCGTTTATCATCAAATAATGATGATAATTGAGTGAGGGTTAGGCTCCTTCTAATCGCCCAAGACGATAATTAAACAATTCGCAGCCGCGAAATTGCGCACTTCCAACTATCAGCTAATCAGGTAAGCAGGCCCCCAACTGCTTATGGCAGGTCATAATAGTCGAGACCCCATGCGTATCATATACGCACACATATGTGAGCTCTCTGATAGTCAGTCTTCGGTATTTACGATAGGTAAATTAAGTCTTATCGATAGACGATATCGCGGGTCATAGAAAGTGATGTCATGGACGTGGCCACAGGCCAGGCGCAAGAACACATAGTCCCTGATAAGAGACTCTCTCAACTTAGCTATGGTCAGTCTATGATGCGATGACTAATTGCCAAGGAATTTTAGATCAAGCGATGGAAAAGTTTTGGACTTTTGCCTTCCACTTATCAATTGCCAAAGCTTAAGGTCTTAGCCTCTTTCTTGGTCATTTACAAATAAAACTCTGTGGCCGAATGACGAAATTGCACACACCTAGAGTTCGAATCTAGAAAATATAATAGAATCATGCTTATTCTGAATTATTATATCGGCCAAGATACCAGGAGGATATTTATGACCCACGTAATATAGCCAACGAGTCAGGCGCACGAAACGTGCTTAATTGAAGTGCAATAAATGTTTTTTGCCATTTTGTTGAAGTCTGTGTCCGATTGCAAGGTGAAGTGAATCAAGGCTGTGTTATTTAGGGTTGGACCTGGGCAATATATGTTATCCAACCGGACGGAAACAATGCTATAGTTGATCAAATTTTGCAAAGATGTGGAGCTTTTATTTATTTAAAATATATCATAAAACTATAAAAATTTCCGACTGACTCTGCAAAATCGCTATGTATTGAACAATATACAAAAATATATTATATATCATATAACTGTAGAAATGTCTGATCTTTGGAATCTCAAGATATGGAAGATTTAGAGTTATTCTTTGTCTAAGACATAAATCTTTTTTTAAATGTATAATATATCATAAAAGTATTGAATATTCCTCTATTTTTTACAATCGTCTTCGATATAGATTGTTTAAGAAGATTCTCATTATATGAATCTAACTGATAGACTGAATTATATAGATATATACGAGAATATTCTTAAGCTTACTGTAATTACTGGAAGATCCATTTTTACTGCTGATCCATAATTACTGCTGATCCAGACTTCAGTTATAAAACCATCCCCTGTGACTAAAACTTTTACCTATGCTGGCCTCATATGAATCTGATATAGGCATAACGAATAACAAAGTAATGAATCTCTTTCATATACAACCAAATTTCCGGCTATTGGACCTGACCCCTTTCACGCAGTATTCTATGATAGAGAGTTGAACATGGGCTATATTTAAGGAAACACCAGGTGTACGAGCACGTATTTGTAATTAGCCAATGCCGCTTTAGAGGTTGTTTGTGTACGCCGCCTGGCTTAGATCAAGACACGACCGCACGGCCGGTGGCCAGGCGCTTTGCTGATAAAGCCCCGGAGATTTCACCCAATAATCCGTCACAAACAAACCGCATTCGGTCAATTGCGCCATACGACGATGTGCGCAACATTTCTGAGTAATATTCGTCTGCCCGGCCCAACAAAAATATCATATTTGCGATTAATAGAGGCTTTTGCTGGCTTCGTGGCTTGCTGGCTTGTAGTAGGTCACGGTTGGGCCAATTGCCTTTGCCTATTGCGGGCAATCAGATATTGTGCACTTTCCGATTTTTGGCGAGAATGAAACTATAAATAAATTGTGTGTGGACTATCTAAGGAATCTCTCGAACAGATCAGTGCTCGATAGCACCGATTTCTGTGAAGATCCAGGCCCCAAGTAGCAAAGCCAGATAAGTTGGACAGCAATGGAATGCGAAGGTGACAGCAGATTATACGAATGCTCAAATATTTGTATGTTCGACTTTTGTTTTAACGTGTCTCAATGTTGAGCAATTCAATTAAGGAAATGCCAGCTTGACTATATTTCAGCGATATTTGACTGATATCAGAAGTGACTGGAAGTATTTTCGAAATGTGATTTCATTGATTGTTCCCTGAAAACAATTTACGTTGACTAAAAGAAAATATACGATTGTGCGACATTTGTATTGATCCTATCAATTCGAGCCGCGTAAGAGGAATGCCAGATAGCCCCCAGCTATTTTAAGGTTTGCATAACGGATATGACTAGAGAAAGCTATTAGCGAAAGTTATTAAGCAAGCTTTCTGAAGGTATGCCGAGTTTCCTAATTGAGCAATTACTAAAGTAATAAATTTGATTCAACAATTTTATCTAATCTGAACGATTCCGGAATTTTAGCCAGAAAACCTTATCAATCTTCCCAACAGTTTTTAGATTACCGGAAACCGCATATACTAAAAAGGAAATACTTCAGACAACTTGGTAAACAAATAAATATATTATTTTACAATTGCGATTTTTATTAGATATTTCAATTATATTTTATGATACTTTTCTACCTAAATTTTCTCATTTAATTTTTAATATTATCTATCTTTTTAATGTTTTTGAATTTTAATTTCAAATACGTATTCGTACAACGTCAATTGACATAGGACAACCAATAGAGTTGACACGGATTTGGTCCGCAAATTTGAGAACTTTTGACTGAAGCCGTGCAAACCTAAAATTATCGAGTCTTCTCGATAGATATATTTCCTATAAATTATTGTTCACCTCGCCTGAAGGCCTTTGTCGCTCTGGCTTAAAACAAATTGTTATTTAGAATTAATTCCTGGTAACAGTAAATAAATAAATAAATAATAATATTGTTCACCCATTAGAACATCTCACATTGCTTGACCAACGGGCGAGTATTGTGGAGTTGATTGCGCCCGACTGCAGCGTTCTTACATTGTTCTTTTACTAGACTGAAATTTATTTGGTCATCATTTGTACTCTCAACATTTCTTGCCTGACTTTTCATTACTTTGGTGAAATAATTTGTCTGTGACGTCACAGCCGGCAAGCCCAAGGCTAGGTGGGGGGCAGGCAAACAGAGAGCGAGAGCGAGAGAGAGAGAGAGAGAACGAGAGGGAGAGACAGTATAAATGGAACATGCAAAATGCCGACAATAAAATGTAGCAAGTCATTGCGAATCCCGTCACAGTTGTCGGTTGGCCGGCGGCTAAAAGGGCATTCACAATAAAACAACAGCAAATACAACAACAACAACAACAACAACAAATAACAACAACAACGCCAAAGACAAGTCGCCTGAGGTGGCAGACGATCAAAAGATTGTTGACCGGACATTTGTGTGTTGTTCGCCTTTCTGTTGCGTCATGTTAAATAAAAGCCGAGGCACAGGACATGGACACGACCGTGGCTTCCGGTGCAGCCAGGACAAAGGCGAACGACGACCCGCCTGCAGCCTTGCGGTTTTTCAATTGAAAACTGGGCGGCTCAGGCGACACGGACCCAGACGCCGCTCCGCTGCGGTCAGCGTGGTTGAAAATTAATACAGAATAACTGCTTGGCAGAGCGGCGGAGCACTGGGCAGGGAGGAAATCCCACCGTCTTCCTGGCCCCAGTTAGATCTGTGCCCTGACTCTGGACTCACAACCTCTCACATGTCTCTATATGCTCACAGATTAAAGCTGAGGCAACGCCTGGTGTTCGCCGCCGCCGCCGACGCTGTCTGTCCTCACATTCCACACCCAGCGGCACAGATAGCCGTCTTAGCCGACTCAAGTCAGCTAGCTCTGTCCTAAATTAGCAGCTCTACACTAATTGCCGTTCAAATTTCTGTGCCGTTTGCGCTGCTTATTAGCAGCAGCTCGCCGTCCAGGTCAGCTAAAACAGTTGGGCCAGTTGGTCAAGTTGGTCAAGTTGGTCGAGTTGGTCAACTCTGAGTACTGCTGCCGCAGCTCTCGCCTGTTCTGTTCTGGGACCCATAGAGCTCATTGGCGAGGGCTAGTCTTTGATTAATGGTTGACGCAGTGCATCGCGTGCTTGTTGACATATGTGTGTCAATGCAATAGCTATAGGCCCAGCACCCACCTTCCCTCTGAATCCAGGCAACCTTGACTAATCCCAACCCAACATTCACATAGTAACGAAAGCACGTAAGCTTTTCTAATGCAATTTATACTCACTCCATTTGTGTGTGGATATAAATGTGTTGAGCTATGAAGTAATATTTGTTACTTAATATTTATATCTCGAAATGTGCTTTAATCGTGTGGATATGAATGTGTTGAACTGTGAAGTAATAGTTGTTATTTAATATTTATATCTCTCTCTCCATCTCTCTCACTTTCTCTGCATCTCTTTCAATTTTCATGGACTATAATAGGCATAAGCCCCTTATAATCTATTATTCTATTTATTAATATTAATTCAATTCTTGATAGGTTGAGAATTTCTTCATTACATTTCAAAACTGGTTTTTAAGTGAATTAATAAATTCCCAAATGAATTATTAAATTACCTGGTCTTTAAAGAGAAATGTTGGATGGAACATTCACTGAAAATCGCTGAAGCTTGAACTGCGTGTGTAGAACCACCAGACACCTTCGATCGTTCGTTACATTTGCTAATGGCCAAAAGCCCTTTTATTTATCTACTTAGAGTATTTACTAGTTAATAAAAAGTTCAAACTATTGCCGCTTTTCATGAAGATTTGGAGTTAATGCAATAGGGGAATGTGCACATCGGGTTATTCTTTGCTCAACTCAATTCAAGTATAATACCTTAGTTTGAAGAAATTTTAGCATCCATTTATTAGGTCTTCTTTGGAAAATCACTGAGCTGTGAGCAGGGGCACAGTTTACTGGACTCGCAAATATTTCTCTGATTGTGTTGGAAATTTCACAATCTTTCCTTTTCTTTATTTCCTTCTTTAACTCTCACATTGCTCAAGATCTTTTACTATTCTCTTCCTCTGACTTATTAATTTGTGTTTATTTAAATTTGTTATTTTTTTTTTGTAATTACATTTAAAATTATTCTTTGAGTTTCCATTAAGATATTCTACTCGTATCATTGAAAAATGAGACTAATTATTCAAATTCATAATTAATAAATATGTAACATGACTACGTCAATGATTTTAAGGAAGATCATTTTCATTTTCTTTCCCCACATTGAGTGATCATAATTATTTTATTCTAATAGCTTCTGCATGAACTTATTCGATTCAATTGCCAATTTACAACGTTACAGCCAGAGCAGAGTTGTTTGTCCCTTTCTGTTTAAAGAGGAACTTGAACTAGTTCGAAAAGCTTTGGAAGAGTGCATAAATTAGCTGTGTAAATAGTTTGCAGTGTATCGTTGGTTTAAATGGATGATATGAGGCTGCCTTCGCTTGCAGTTGCAACAATTTGAAATAAATTAAGTCGGAGCCGACACGACTCAATGGTCGATAGCTGGATGTTGGATAGCTGTACGGCGGGATGGGATGGTATGCTGGGACGGGATGTTGGGATGCGGTTTCCATCAAGTGACGCTAATGGCCACAACAAACAAAGCAAACGATGCGGCTGATGCTTACAGGGCAACAGCAACAACAACAAATTGATCAATTCATAAAATGATGAAAACGTTTAGCCAAAGAAAGTGTTGCGGCAGACAGAGGCTGCACAGGCCAGACGCAAGCGTCATCACATCGCCAAACGTCAATTTTAATCACCTCTGATAGGCCACATTGAGAAGCGGTGGCAAGTGGCAAGTGGCAAGTGGCGACACACAGATCCCTCGCTGGTTGCGACACATGAAGTGAAGAGTTTTTCACTTGCGTTGGCGATTGTCACGATCGATGGCGACGATCGTGCTGCTGTTGCTGCTGCTGCTGCTGCTGCTGCTAAAATGGATACATATTCAAATAAGAAATCAAGTTCGTTGTCTGTCGCGACTCGTGGCCACATGCAGCAATGTCAATAGCTGGCTGCGACGCTGCCGGGCTGTGGGGCCATGCGGCTACATTGTCGCCGCTGTCAACGTTTGTCAAATGGACGCGGCTGTGGTGTGGGGCAACAGCAACCAGCTGCAACATGGGTGGCCACTGGCCATTGGCTACTCAACCACCAGCAGCAGCAACAGCCGCGTTGACAGTTCCCCCATATGGAGCTCTGGAGCAGCACACCGGATAAGGCGTTTTTCACATTACTTTGCGAGCTGCTGGTATTCTCTTCTTCTAGCCCAGAAATTGGAAAAACGCCCATGAAAATTCTTTAGCTGCTGCTCCTCGAAAATCTCTCAGATTGGCGCCTAATTTGGTGCAAAGACTCAACTGCGTCTGGGCTCAGTTTTAGAAAGTAATTGTGGCATTTGTGGCATGAATGAGCAGAGCAGTGTGTGGGAGGCTTTGGATGTGGACCTCGATCTGAATCTGCCGCTTGCCAATTTCCCACTTTTAGCAGTTGTCCCTGTTGTTGTTGTTGTTGTTGTTGTTGCTGTTATAAATGGTCATTTGATTGTGAAACCAGTTCTTGGCTGTGGCCTGTTGCCACCTGCCACTTGCCACTTGCCACCAGCAATGAGTTATTTTGTTATTTGGAAGTAGCGGTCACAGCTTTTCGCCTAGATTCTTACAGCTTTCTTTAATTTATTCACGTGCAATTGGTTGCGACTGCCGAAAAAGTTGACTGCGAATAGCGTTTTACAACCTGACAGTCAGGTTATACATATCATATCACAAAATTGCCTTTTCCAAAAGAATGGTTTCTAAACCAATATATTTTATAGCCAGTGGACGGTTATATAGATACCGATAAAACATATATGTAAAAAGAAAATTGACTATTTCATTGCGAAAAATAAGAAATGAGAATTAAAACAAGTAAGAGTGCTCTAGTCGAGACTGCTCGACTAGGGGATACCCTGAGCCCTGTGAAGAGATAAATATTAAATCATTCTACGCATATGTTATGCATGCATATAAACAACACATACTCACACTCACACACATATCCACGCAAGCATAAGCGCGTGCTCTGTCAACTGCGCAGTTGACGTAGCGACTACGCTTGGGCTGCAATGTGGGCATTACTATGGGAACTTAATTGTTTAATAACTTTTCTTAGCGATGGACTAAGTGCATCAAACTTTCACAACTTATTAATGGCATTCATATGTATGTATTTGCTAAAGCACAAGCCTCTAGTATTTGATTTGCGCTTTTTACAAATAGGGGGCTATTGGGGGCGAATGGGGCGTGGCATCGAAAATCTAAAGATGACGTTATCTCCGTACTCATTACACGCAACAACACAGCAAATTTGAAGTCTCTAGCTCAAACGATGTACAAACCACGCCTTAAAAACACATTAAAATTATCGATAAATGCTCATAAAATCGAAATGGAATGAGTTATCGGAAAAATTTTATAAACTTGTGCAGCGTATGGTATTATCGAGTATTCATGTAAAATTTCAAGTCTCTATGTTGCGTACTTAAAAATATCTCAGCGTTCACACGGACGGACAGACGGACAGACGGACAGACGGACGGACGGACGGACGGACGGACGGACGGACGGACAGACGGACAGGGCTATATCGACTCGTCTTGTCGCGCTGATCAAGAATATATATACTTTATGGGGTGTGGCACGCCTCTTTCTGCCTGTTACATACATTTTCACAAAACCATTATACCCTGATTTCCCATTTTCAATGGGCTCAGGGTATAATGAGAATGAGAATAAGAATGAGTATGAGAATGGGAATGTCAAGGAGAAACAAAATGAGAATGAGAAGGAGAGTGAGAATGAGATGAGAAGGAGAATGGGAATGAGAATGTGATTGAGAACAAACACAAGAATATGAATTAGAGTGAGAATGAGAATGAGAATGAGCAGAAGGACAGATAGAATGAGAGTAAGAATAAGATAGTAAAGGAAAAGGAGAAGGAGAAGGAGAATGGAAACGACTAAGAGAATAGAATAAGAAGAGAATGAGAAGAGAATGAGAATATAATGAGTATAGAATAAGAAGAAGAAAGAGAATAAAAAAATAAGGATAAGTACAAAGAGAAGGAGAAGGAGGAGAAGAAGAAGAAGAAGAAGAAGGAGTAGGAAAATTGAGGCACAAACTGAGACTTAACATTACTAATAAGTATTCTTTCTATTAATAGTGAGGGCTTTTTTTGTAGCAGTGTATTTAAAAGTTTATACAACTATTATAAATTTTCGTATACATATATGCCGAATTAGTTTACTTTGAAAAAATAAGCCACATTTTTATCAGCACTTAATATAATTTGTATAATTTAATTTTTGAGCGAATGAAACTTGATCAGCAATACATAGTCCCATAAATGCATTTATCTCCATTCACACATATGTATATTCTTATACAGATTTATTTAACTATGTAACAGATTTATGGTTAATTTCTAGCATTGCTTCATATTGAGCCCTTCGTTTCTGTTCTTAATTGTTGCTAAGTCAGTAGTTGGCTCTCATAAATCAAGGGTAGGATCTCCATTCGATCCTGGGGCACCGACTACTAATAAGAAAAATGAAAAATGCGCCACGCCCCTGGGCCACTTAATTGTTGGCAAACAAAATGAATGCATAATTAGTTTTGTCAAAGCAAACCCAGAAGCTGAGAGGTGGAGAGGCGGAGAGGCTGAGAAGCTGAGCAGCTGGAGGGGAGATCTGGACTGGGAGCTGGATCTGAGATTGGGACTGCAGCCAAGTTCGGGTTATTTATGTGTGTTGGATCTGCCTCTTATGCATATAATGCATTTTTTCTCTCTCAGTTTTTGTTGTCTTTTTGTGAACTCAGCTAAAATGCATTTTTAATAATTTCATTAGGCCACAGCGAAGCGGCCGCTGGGCAATGGCCAAGTTGTTGGCCTGGTTGTCTGGATGTCAAGTTAGGGCTGGTTGTCTGGTCAACCGATATGCCATAATTTGAATGCACTTTATAGAGACATTGAGAAGCAGACGACACCGGACTAGATAGTTTCTCACCGATAAAGGTGGAAATGGGAAATTTATTCTTTTGTAATTGCCAGTTGCCGTTTACCGTTGAGTGTCTCACTCGAACTATGGACGATAACTTAATTGGAATTTATATTATCATTGCTTTGATCAATGTCTTTCGGTTCCCTCTTTCTTGGGGTTCTCTATATTCTCGCTTTAGCTTTTACGCTCCGATAGGAATCTGGGAGCCAGGTTTCAATATAATTTCCAAATAATTTATGCATAACGTCTCAAATGAGCTTTTAGTTTGAAATAACAATTTTCCACGCGGGCCCAATCGGTGTCCAAGTGTGCTTTATGAGTCTTCCATAAAAATAAGAAAAACAGCACTGAAAGACGCGCACAAAACGCTAGCGAAACGCGCGCATTGGGAAACCCGACTAACGAATTCCCATCTTGGTCTAATGACTTGGCAACTACGCCAACGATTCGAATCCTGCGGCTGATATTTTACCAGCGATAAGCGATTATAAATATTTTACAAACTATATTAAATATGATCCCAGGCAGGAGGCCAACTTCTAGCGTCTTTCCTTATCTGGCGGCGCGCATCTCTCAGAGATCTCTATCGCAGAAAGCAGCCGGCACATGCACCTGAGCCAGGGCCCAGTGCCCAGTGGCCAGTGGCCAGTTGAAGTCATGTGAAATCAATTTCGCTGCGTTGTTGTACTTAATTAAAAACGAAAGAAGAAGGCGAAGCAGAAGGAGCGGCAGCAGCAGGGAATGCCTGCATATATTAGTAGCTGGTCGAGGCGCAGATCCTTTTGAGCACTTCATTTGGCTGCAGGTTTTGTATGTTTTTTTTTTTTTTTTTTTTTTTTTTATGTCTTTGTCTCCGGTCAATTAGCAGCATCCACTTGCTGTGTGGCCAGCTCTAATATCAATATAGACGAAATTCCAATATCGAAATTTCCAAAATTCCTTAGCTAATTTCTTTGCTAGGCTGGTGATAAATCAAACTGTGTCCAAACATTGCGTGGGGTCCCGCGTCTAATCAATGAACACTCAGCGCGAAGCCTTTGGCATTCGTCCTTTCTGACCGTTGCCGCCTTTGTTAGGGACACACACACATACACACATACACCAACACATCAGTATGTGGCTATACATTAATCACGCATTAGCTCATAAATCGGTCAGTGCTTTATTATTTATTTGTGGCTTATTGAATTCGCTCGCTATCAAAACACGCACCTAAATCATAATTCCAATTGTTGAGCGTGAGAGAAACGTATTTCGACCATTATACGAAATTGAAGTCTGTGTTTCGGTTTTTCCTGTTTTCTATTTATACCCTGAGCCCATTGAAAATGGGAAATCAGGGTATAATGGCTTTGTTAAATGTATGTAACAGGCAGAAGGAGGCGTGTCAGACCCCGTGAAGTATATATATTCTTGATCAGGACGACGAGCTGCGTCGATTTAGCCCTGTCCGTCTGTCTGTCCGTCCGTCTGTTCCAAATATAGCCATGTAAATAAATTAGCATTTTTATAAAATTTAAAAAATTCAATAAAATCATATGCTGAAAGTTTCATCAAATTCTGTTAAGTCAGTCCCGATTTATTAAACAAAACGTTTAGCCAATATCACACGCACGTGGCAAGCAGTGACGCGCAGCAAAAAACATTTACACATACATTGAAACGTGCAAGCGCGTCTACTATGAATGGGCACAAATACATTCATGGCCATTCGTTCTAGCATATTCTTCAACCAAATTCTGTTTGCATTTTCAGCCGCTTCTGTAGTTTTGTATACATACATACAGCATACATTGAAAGAGACCACCGTTTTTGTATGTACACATACTCATACGTTTATATGCGCGCATTTCAGCATATTCTAAGAATCACAATTGCGATTGATCTGCTTCTTTAGCTTCTTTAGTTTTGTATTTGTCACATATCGCCCTTGTAGTATTAGTTTGCGTTTTGCCAATAAGCAACGCAATACTGGTGTGGCGTAGTGGATAGACGCAAAGCGCGTGAACGAAATGTCCTGACTTCGAAACTCAGTGACGACAGCGTAACTTTATTAGTTTTTTTTTTTAATTTATAAACATTAGGTGGTTGTGCTAGTTGAGACGATGCGCTCTAACGTTACATATGTAGTAAATAGATGCAGGTTCGAGTCCAGATGCGGTGATGTTTGTTTTTTTTTTTTGCTTATTTGCTTATTTATTTAGTTATTTATTTATTTTTGATTTACATACATTCTAGTTGAACAAAATTTCAAAAATATAATTTAATTTTGGAAAATTTAATATTCAAGCTATGGAGCGTACTAAACAATGCAAATCGGACGGGGCTCAGGGTATCTCCTAGTCGGGCACCTCCGACTAGAGTTTTTTTACTTGTTTTATTTATTTTTATTTTTTTGTGAGTACACTAACGAGACCTTGCAGATGTGTGTGTGTGTGTCCGTCAGGTGCCTGTGGGCAGGGAAAGTGTCTCGAGTGGAAACAAAAGGTTTTGGGTTTGCTTAATGTGAAAAGAAGTGACGGTAAGCGGGCAAGTATACGAAAATAATGCATTGATATATACTATCTTAACGTATATATCAATGTATTATATTCGTATATTTCGTATACAAATAAAATATATAGTATATATACATTAATAAAACAGTTAAAATACAAATTAAATATATAATGCCTCACTTGACTTAGAATTATTTATTTATGAGAAATTCGAGTTTCTGATCAGACTCACCACACTTATTATACCTAGGTATTGAAGAAATTAATTTCCTTCGATTTTCATAATATAATATTTTGTTAGTTATTCATCCTAGTTGTTCTATCAAGAATATGAAATAATTTTAATTAAATCAAAGCACTTCCACTACTAATAAGATAATAAAACAGTTTCACCTGCATGGAGTATGTTGGAAGTTATATATGATCTGCAGTGCAGCCTACTTTATATTTTTTTTAATAATTAATTTACTTATGTATTTATTATTACATGGTAGAGGGCTTCATAGATGGCTCGCAATAAGCATGGGAGTTACGTCGAATTTCGTAGGCTACTTTATACATCAGCTGTAGAAAACCTCTCCAATCCTAAGTCTGATTCGCATTTGCATTTAAGACGAATGGCTGATGGTAATATATAGATTCTAGTACTTTCCTCACGGAATAACGTGGTTCGAGCCACAAGGTCGGCATTTCCTTTGGGCCATTAAATCAAATTGTTTCTGCCCGGCTACGCCGCCTGAAAGTATGCATCCGCAGTCGCTTTCGCCTGCCAAATGGCAAATGCTTGCGAAAAGTGAAAATAATTGCATATTTTACCGTAATAAACGCACACACACTCACACACACAGACACTTGGATAATTTATAGCCTGACCGCAAAACGAAGGGCCTAATGCAACTTTAAATCAATTTAAACTAGCTGCAAAATGGGGCGTGCCGAATGCTCACATGGCCCATATGCCACATGCCACATGCCTCATGCCTCATAGCTCCTGCCTCATGCCGTATGGCCAAATAGCTCGTAATTCAGCATGTAAAATGCATAAAATTTCATTTTTGCTCATAATTTATTGTCAACTGAGAGAAAGAGCGCCGCAAAGGTGTGTCCCAGCTCGAGCCCGAATCCATGTCCTTGTCCAGGACTCGCCTACCTGGCCAACACACTCATTGTGCAGGATGCGGAATGTGAAAGGTTTCGTTGCGCTTGGCTGGCTGCCGCTCTGCGCCTTACTCATGCTGCCACACTTTCACCTTTCCGTGCAGCCGCCGCTGCCGTTGCCGCTGCCGCTGCCGCCTCCGCCTTGCATTTGCACTTTTTGGCCTATTGTGGGCCGTCCTTTGTGTGATTTGAGCAGCCGCAGCAGCAGCTGACACAGCTTACACGTGGCCTTGGCACGGGTCCACGGGCCAATTGATTTGCCAGGGGGCGTGTGTGTGTGCATGTGCCCCACTCTAATTGCAGCAGCCATTTCCAGTGAATCAGCCCCAGAGACCGGCGCATGACTCACAGGCGACGACTTGAGCGTCTGCGGGTCAACTTGAATTTGAATTTGAATTTGAATCTAAATTTCCAACGAAACAAAAATCATCAATGAACCAAATTTACATATCAAATTGAGTCTAAATACATGCGCATATCTGCATGCCTCTCTGTATACACATATACATAAATATATTGCTATATCTATCGGAACAGGCACTGCTCTTATATCTTATCTGGGGCGCCATTTGAAGTTCATTTTAGACGCATTACCTGGCAATCGACTGAGAAAATTGAAAATTGAAAATGTGAACATCATGAGCGTTTCATGTGCTCTTGCTCTTCCTCTTGCCTCTTGCCCCTCCTACCCCTTTCCATTCGCATTGCTGTGGCTGTGGCTGTTGCACTAACGGACGCCAAAGCATTTAGTGGCAAGTCTCGCAGCCTTATCAAGAAAATTGTGTAAACCACTTGAGACGAGTCGACTGTGGCGAACAGAGGGTAGAACTGTGTGAGTCTGCTCTGCTTTTGTTTTTTTGTTTGTTTTTGTTTTCGTTGTAGAATCTCGAGATGTTTTGGGTTGATTCTGATGGCTTTCCTTCAGGCATATATTTATTTATTTTCGGCACGAGTCAAATATGACCTTAGAAACTAAAAGTTTTCATGTCAAAGTATATTTTTATTGTATAAAATTTATTTTATTATTATAATTATATATCAAATGTAATATATTCTTAAATATATCATATTATAATATTAAACTTAATTAATTTTATATTATATTGCACATTATCTATATATCGATATTGATTGAAAAATAGATCATATAACTTTTCTTCAGTTTGTTAATTTATTTGTTTTTGATCAACTTTTTATGACTAAGTGCTCTCTATTTTTTTTTTTATTTGCAATATTTAATCTGTGGAAAAAATATATTCATAATTTTATTCATTTTGCTGCAATCATTACTTTGTAATATATTTTTAGCACCAAACATAATTAGTATCTTTTGTCATTAAAGTCTGCTCTTATACAGAAACTTATTATTTATTTTTTAGCCATAAGTAAGTCAGTTTTCTATTTGTTAAAATGTACCTTCCTTTTCCACTTTTTGACCAGAGCTCTTCCATAGTGCCATTCGCTCAAGTAGAACTTGTTAATGGACACGTTCTGGCCGTTGACAAGTGTGCGTCTCATTTGAGAAAAGAAATGACTGGCAATTAGAGGACAATTCCTGACAACTCCTCGCCATTTCTGTTGTGCTGAACCTAATGACATTGTCAATTTCGACTGTCAGCCGCACGTGACTTTGGCGTAGTTCGCACGGCGAGAAAGGCGGCGTGAGAAGCACAGAGAAGGGCGAGCGGACAGCGCCAGACCCACACACGAAGAAGCCCACCGGGAATACCGTAGCACATAATACTAGCAATATTTATAGAACTGTCATAAGAAGAGTCAACATTGATATGATGTCTCACAATCGCAGTTCCATTCACAGTAACAGTCGCAGTGTGTGTGCCATGGCACCACGTGCTGCAGATGGTCTTAGCCTGTCAGGGACATGTGCCACAAAAAGGACTCACAAAGGATACACTCAAAATACTGTACTGCCCGTCTATGTGCATTTGGTATGGTATAATGGATTATAGTTGATTTTTGTGTATTCATAAGTGTCATAATTCATATGAAATCTGTGGCAGTTGGCCTCAAATTGAAAGGTGCCACTTGCAGTGGCACGCAGAGGCTCATTCAAATGCTGCCACAAAGTGACTCAGCACAGATCGCAACAAACAACTATAAGTAGCAATATATATATATTTATATATATATTTATATAATATATATTTCTATAAGTAGTACTCTATCAGCTTTGACAAAAGACTTATTGAGATTAATTTATATAAAATTTCGAAAATTATACAAGTCTTTGGCACAACGCGTGGATATATATTATATTATTTATTATAGCTGAAAATATGTTGTTCCACTATATAGTGCTCTTCTTAATAAATTTCAAATACGTCCTTAAAATACATTCTATTTGACACTATTTATCAATTCATCAGTATTTATCAGAAATTAATATATTTAAAATATTTTTATTAATATTAATATCAATATATTTCTTAGATAATTATCCAAAATATTTTATATATTGCATTTATCTTTAAACATTCGTTTTATTTAAAGTTTTCTTACGCGGCAACTTCCGTTTTCTGTTTTTCCCCAATACTCTAGAACAAATATTCTTCGATATATTTCCTTATCCTTCATAAAATGTTGCTGTAATACATATTTATGCATCGCCACCTATTCTAGCCAAAGTTCGTTAAACTCAAACAGTACCTGCAGACAAGTTGAGATACCAACCCGTGGCTGTAATCGTAGCCAACATCCAGCCAGACCCTAACTACTCTGACCATGTCCCAGGGCTCCAAAAATGTTGGCGTTGCGGAAATGCCAGGCGGCAGACATGTCTGCCATTTGAACACAACAACAACAACAGCATCAGCAGCAGCAGTAACAGCTAGAAGAGAAACTGCAGCAACAACAACGGAAGCAGAAACTTGATTAAAATTTCATGGCGACGCATTTAGCATAATAAAAATAAATAAAAAACAAAAAAGTGCCCACAATTTCGACTATAAATATGCAACAGCATTTTACATTTTCGTGAGGCAACCGAAAGAGCGAAGCAGCAAAGTTGTGCAAACTCCATTAAATGTTGCACTCAGGAGAGCGGCAAGCAAAAGCCGAGAAACGCTTATGTGATTTTCACGCTATTATCCTGCAGCTTCTGCAAGAAGGACCCGAGTGAAAGAAATGGAAATTGCAATTTATTGTTGCTGCTCTGTGGCTGTTGCCCCCGCTAGAAGCCATTTTCCATTCTCACATAATAATTTAACAACAGCAAGGGCTTACAGGACTTTCGGCTTAAAGTGTAAACGAAAAATTCAACTTTTCCATTTTCCATTTTCCTCAACTTTCAGTGAAGGTGCTTCAATTTAACTCAGCCAGAAAGTGGTGACCGATTGTTGTTAACCATAGAGTCATTGTCACATTACATTTTATAGAATTAATTTTCATTTGTTTGGGATATTCCCGCAAATTGAGGGTTTTACCTCACTAGCTGCATGTGACATGCTTAAAGACGAGGGTTTACAGCTCGTGTATTGACTACGTTGACTTTTGTTATGTGAAATTTTGAGTGAGGATTTTATATTAGTTATAATAACTGAAGGCTAAGTTATATATAGCTAGCTTTATAGCATTTATTAAAATTTGATATGTAGATGGCGCTGTGATAGTTGTTAGAGGCCAAAGTCTATTTCCATAGTCTTGAGGAGATCATTCCATAATTAATTTAACAGCTGTGTTTCCAATGGAAAATTGGTTTCATTCTTCGTCGTTATATCTGTAATATATTCAGCAATCATAAGACCTTTTCTTTTCCTAAGCACGGGGAACTTCAATAAAACAATAATTAAAATAGTTTCAGAACTATTTCCTGAAATCAGGGTCCTCTTATACTGTCAGAAAGATGTAGAACACAATGGGCAGTACTTTAATGTTCGAGACAACATTAAACATTTAACTTTGCAAATCCACAATTTCATTTAAGAAACGAACCACAATATAAGAATCTTTCAATTAGTCTGGCCCCATCAGGGACCAAAGAGAGAAAAACTTTGCTTTATGGGCGCAATTTCTTTGGCAAATTGCTGCGGGTAGCCGTCATAATCTGAGCAGAAGCTGCAGTAATTGGGGACAAGTCCTGGCTGGTCCCTTGCAGCCAGCTCATAAATAATGCCAAAGGATAAGCGACAAATTGAAATGGCTGCCGAGGAACCAGCCAACCAGCAGCAGATAATTGCCAGGCAATCAAACTTTATTGAAACATTCTAGCAAACTCGACCCAGATTCGACCTTCCCCACAAAGCGTTTTAGGTCTCTGAGCTTCACTGTGATTCCCTGCAACCAAAAAGCCAGCCACTTGGCAACAATGTCGCTCGCCAGGACGACCTCCATCTGGGCTTCTGTCTGCGTCTGGCAGACACCGCGTCGCCTACGACGCGCAACAAAAGTCGCCACAAAAATACACGCACACGACACACAAACACACACACAAACACACACACATACACACGCGACAATTTGTGTGAATGAATGCGTAACAAAGTTTGGGAGGAGGTGGTGGCCTTTTGGGCTTTTGGTTAGCTCACTTGGGCGGATTGTCCTTGGATTATTGTTTTTCATTAAGTATTTATAGCAGCGAGTTCAATACGTTTTTTATTACTGACTCGTGTAGTAATTGATAGCATCTGGTAATTGATAGCATCTGGACTTGGCCTAACCAAAGGAAGCTCCTGATGAATTAAATTTATATTCTACAAGTTTATATGGCTGCATTGATGATGGAATTGATGGTGATTAGACAGGTATTGAGAAACAACGGATCGAAGCAATCAGAAATAAGTTTATTTCCGCATGCCATTTCTGAAACCAATAAAATTGTAGAAGCTATAGTTTTTCTCGAGTCGCACACATCGAGTTGTACTATTACTTTTCGACATGCCTAAAATGGGTGTACCCAGAAGTCCTTAAGTGGATAATTAGAACAACACACACATATTATATATTTTTTCTACTCTTATCTACTTATCTTATCTACTTCTTCAGTTAACTTTTTTTTAAACAACTTATTTTATTTTTAACTTTTTTCTATTGAAGTCTTACATTCTGCACATAAAACATAAGACATTGCTTCGATTACTGTGACGGTGGGTAGAAGTAGAAACAAAATCAACTTTAACCCCTCTTTAAGTTTAATTGAACCATAGTGAATTTTATGTCCATCTCAATGTAGTTACGCCCCAACAACTAGCACAAATAGTTGCGTCACTTTCGATAACCTTTCCACCCAAGTTTTAGCTCAAATCAAGCTATTTTTGTATGCTTGCAACTAAAAATAGTAACAGCGACTAATATTTTCCCAAGTTGGTATCTAATAAAAGGTCTGGGGAATTTCAATTTGGACCGTGTTCTGCATAAAATGGCCGACACCGCTGACGTCGGCAAAATGGCGTCCAGGCACCGTTAAGTCGAGCCGCAGACACTTAAATAATGCAGAACTCGCTCAGAGTGGGAAATGACGCCACAGTTCGCGTGTTCCGCGCGACCTTCAATCACGAGCAGGCGACGCCGACTGTCAAATATATACACTCATATACACATTGAAATTCTGACTGGAACGCCTCTCTTATTGGAAGTGCATTGCGTCAGGCGCTTCGGTGACGCCAGCCGTAAAAGTTTGCGTCAAACAAACCCATGAAACTACACCTACGGAGGAATTTTCTATTGACTTGGCATATTTATCTATGTTTGCAGACTCCGCAGCGTCAGCAGACGACCGGACTCTTAAGAGAGAAAACTTTTCAGAAGACGCATACAGAGGACGATAAAGCACAAAGTGGCAGGACCTTCACGCTGCCCTGTCTAAAACATTGGCTTAAAAAGGCTGAAAGACCAAATATTTTTATTTATTTAACCTCTTTAATTTTAACTTTTTTTTCACATTGATTCAGCTCGTCAGATGAAGCGATATAGTTCGATTTTGCACATTCGTCTTAGGGCAACTATAGAACCTAAAGTCATAGGGCTCTTCATATAAGTTCAGTCTGATTCCGAGTTGCACGGATTTCTATAACATGTTGTTGCCCTGTGTAACTATCGCAGTTTTTGATTAAAGCTCATAATTCAACCCAATAAACTATTTTCATCAAGCAGAAATACGAGTGTTCCCTCATTCAGCCCACACTAAAATTTTATGCAATCATGTGATTAAATCAATCAGTTTCACATTTCACATTTTCCTATAATTTTGTAACTATCTGAGCAGATAAAGTTCTCTCTATAACTCGCTCTCTCTTTTTCTTTCTCTGTCTCTCTCTCTCTCTTTCTCTCTCTTGAACGTATCTCATATCCTATGCCAGTAGGCCAAATAGCGGTTAAATGAGCCGATACAAGTTGAAAGTCAATTTACGAACCCTTTTCCAAAATATGCCTCAATTCGAGAGATACAAACAGAATGCGGCCTGTTAATTCCAATTGGTGCATGCCCTGTTGGCCAAGCGGCCATAACTGGCAATGCAATTAGAGTCTAATAAGAAGCAAAACACTAACGCCAGGCGATGCATAAAATGCAGTAGTAATCGTCCAAAAAGATGCCGAGCAGAAGACAGAAGACGGCAGACAGAAGACTATGCGGAGGCAGCCTCCTCAGAAGATGAAAAGAACATGAAAGCGCAGCGGGCCACAAGGAACAACCAGCAGCAACAAGCACAACAACAGCAACTACAACTGACTGCAGATAGCCATCTAGTTAGCCAACAAATTGCATAGACAGTAAAGTGGAAATCTAACACACAGTCGATCAGGGCCCGGGGGGCTGGGCGGAGTCTCTTTAGTCGAGGGGGGCTTTGGGCTTTCAGCTTTAGCCAGCGGCATGAAATGGTGAGAAATTTTCACAAATTGCGCTTAGGCTAGAGTCGAGGCTTATCCAGCCAGCTAGCCAGTCGGTCGGCCGCTTTGCACAGATATGATTAGGAATTTAAATGCTTTTGAATTATTAAATTAGTAAATATGCAACGCCCGGCTAGATCCAACTTCAATCGGGACTCTGACTGCGATCTGCGCAGTTGTTGCAGGTGCAGCTGCTGCGCAGACGCAGCCACGAATAACAGACAGAAAAAAACCAGTTAAAAGTCCATTAAAACGCCAGAAAGAGCAAGCTCTAGAGTTCTGTAGTCGAAACGGCTTGCGACTAGGAGACACCCTGTGGAAAGCTGTGTGCCAAAAAGGCAATCAAAGGTAGTTCGGCTAGAATTATATATAAACTCTGTTTTATTCGCTTCTTGAGTCGATCTCTTATAGTTAGGAGTTAGTTAGGAGTTAGGAGATACCCTGTAGAAAGCTGTGTGCACAAGAGGGAATCAAGAGGAGTTTGTTTTGAATGATATATAAACTTTATTTTCTTTTGTTTAGTCATGAGTCGAACTGTTGTAGTTGCTGAGTTATCTGATATTATAGCCCTTTCTTGCTTACAGGGTATCTCAATCATCCATTCGTGTGCTGTGGAGCTATACCTTAGTTGGGGGCCGCCCATTCTTCAATCGGCTTCTCGTTGCTTGGCTCGTTTTGTTCTTGTTCGATGTTGTTGCTTTTGTTGTAATTACACGCCGCCGTACGCCCGCCCCAGTCGCAGTTGCGCAGGCTCTGTCTCAGTCTCAGCCTCAGCCTCAGCCTCTGCCGCTGCCGCCAGCCGCTGGCCCGCTTTATGCTGCGTGTAATCGAATCTATCAATCTATAAGATAAATCTTATTTTCTAATCTTGTTATCGTGCGCATGCGCCCCGTCCAACACAAATTGCCAGTCTCCTTCAGTCTCCTTCAGTGCAACTCCGCCACCACGGCCCAGTCGGAGGCTCGTGGCGGCCTTTGTATCGCACTTCTACTTAACAGCAGCGCCAAGCCGGCTACCCAGCTGGAGTTGGAGCTGGACCTGGAGCTGAAGGCGTCTACATTTTGGCTATGGCCATGGTATTTCCTTTCGACTGCTCCGCATCCGCGCGAGCCGATCAAGTGGAAGAAACTGGTACATAAATTGGGATAAGTGGAGAGCTGAGGTGGAAAATGTTACAGCTAGATTTTGGTTATGCCTAATGCAACAGTTGCCCCAAAGCTCCACGGTGCACAGGTGGGTGAGAATGTGATAGAACTGCAACTTAACCTAACTTATCTATCGAGCAAAGGCTGGCCTCTAGAGAGTTCGGAAATAGTTGAGTAAAAAAGGATCGATGCTTTTGACCTCAATGACTTCAGGTGATTAATGAATAAATATATTTCAAATCAAATCATATCATTTAAATTTGAATTCTTCAATCAAAGCGTTATGATACTGGTCTTGAGAGTTATTTCAAAGTTTTGTAAACTGAAAGTTTTTTGGAATAACAGAAAAGCATTTAAAAATTATATTATATTATATTATTATATTATACAACCCTTGCTGATATTTGACCAAGTTTTCATGACTTGTTAACAACAAAAAAAACATAAGATCCTCGACCTCAATGTACATTTCAAGTCTTTGCAATACGAAACGATTGTTAACTAAATTAAGGCTAAACTTTAATGAAGAGGCCGATTTCCATAATCTAAATAGTCGAGCCCTTGACTGAGCAACGGATGCAGCGAGCAAGGATGACAGTCCACCTAGCGCCAAGAGGATGCACTAAAAATAGACGAAACATATTTATAGCCACTTGCCATTGAAGAGAATGGCGCTCAAGGAGGCCAAGTAGCAGCACTCCGCTAAACTGAAGAAGCGGCATGCAAAAAAGTAAGACCCATCAAAGATAGATAGAGAAAGAATGAGAGAGAGAGAATGAGAGAGAGAGAGAGAGAGAGAGAAAGAGAGAGAGAGAAAGGGAGAGAGAGAGAGAGAGAGAGAGAGAGAGAGACAGAAACGGAAAAGCAATTAAACTCGAGATTAATTTACGCGCGCTTGAAACATTTAACAGAAATATTAAGAAACACAAATAAACGGCAAAAGATGGTTAAACGGGAGCCCAAGACAGATCCTAAACTGGCGCCCTCAAAGAGCGAAACTGAATTTTTATACCCTGAGCCCATTGAAAATGGGAAATCAGGGTATAATGGTTTTGTTAAATGTATGTAACAGGCAGAAGGAGGCGTGTCAGACCCCACAAAGTATATATATTCTTGATCAGGGCGACGACCTGAGTCGATTTAGCCCTGTCCGTCTGTCTGTCTGTCCGTCCGTCCGTCCGTCCGTCCGTCCGTCCGTCCGTATGTTTGAACGCGTCGATCTCAGAACGTAGACGAGCTAGACAGCTGAATTTTTTTTTGTAGATCCGTGTATAGCACGCGCAGGTCAAGTTTGCTTCGTATGAACGATAACTATTTTTGTTGTAATGTTATCGATTTTAATGCTTATCGAAAATAAGTTTTTAAGGTGTAGTTTGTACATTGTTTGAGCTAGAGCCTTCAAATTTGCTGTGTAGGTGCGTGTAATGAATACGGAGATTACGTAATCTTTAGATTTTGGATGCCACGCCCCATTCGCCCCCAATAGTCCCCTATTTGTAAAAAGCGCAAATCAAATACTAGAGACTTGTGCTTTGGCAAATACACACATATAAATGCCATTATTAAGTTGTAAAAGTTGTATGCAGTTAGTCCATCGCTAACGAAAGTTATTAAGCAATTAAGTCGCTGCGTCAACTGCGCAGTTGGCAGAGCGCGCGCCTATGCGTGCGTTCATATGTATGTATGCGTGTGTATATGTTGTTTTTATGCATGCTTAAAAAGAGCGTAGAATGATATGATATTTGGCTCTTCACAGGGCTCAGGGTATCTCCTAGTCGAGCAGTCTCGACTAGAGCACTTTTACTTGTTTGTCTTGGGTTTTGCTAGAGGTTTAATACCCTGTAAATTGTGGAACATACTATGAAGGATATGCAGTGGGCAGAAGGCGACAGCTGTTTCCTAACTGTAGGTTGTTTCCATATGTGACTGCGATTAATTGATGAGCTAAGAATTTGGCTGGCCGGAGATCAATTGGCTTACTATATTAAAGAAACTTAGCTGATTAGGAATAATCACAGTGTTTCCTTTGGGTGAAACGGTTTTTCAGATTTCAAATGTTAGAAAGAAGATGACAGCTGCCTACTTTCTTTGTGCCTCTTCTTAAGTATGAGAATAATGTAGGGTATCTCCTAGTCAACATTCAGTATCAATTGTGTCTTTAGCTCTTTCAGCTTCCAAGTGAATATTCAACTTTCAGTTGATTGAAAAAAATTGAAAAGTGTATGAAATGCTCTGCACTATTGGCAGCTGGACAGACCAAAAGGAGAGACCAAGATGGAACGATAAAGAGAAAGAAAGAGAGAGAGAGAGGGAGAGACGTAGGGGACGGTAGGACTCTCGTACAGAGGTAGGTATTTAAACTACTATGAACAAAAGATGCAAAGCGAAGCCGACACAGTCCCCGAGTTCTCAATATATAAAATGCATATACATAAAAATATATAGACTTAAAGGTGTATATATGTGGGCTCTCTATTCGTGTACTTTGCTGATGATGACTTTGTTGTTGTTTCTGTTTCTGTTTGTTGTTGCGAGCTCACTGACGCCAAGGAATGAGAATGCGAACTGCAACTGCAACTGAGGTTTTTAGTCAGACGTCTGTAGCATGTTTACTTAACTTCACTCCCTGGCCCGCCTTCGCACTACTCAACCCTCTCTCTCTCTCTCTCTATCTCTCTCTTTCTCTCTCTCTCTCTTTCTCTCTTTCTCCATCTCGATCTCTCGTACAGTGGGAGCCACGTAAAAGCCACTTGAACATTGGCATTGGAACTGACCAGTGGATGGGGTTGCCAACGACTGAGGTCAAGTGCAGGTTTTTAATATTTTCAGTTGCTGTTCCTTTATTCGCCTTTCTGTTTCAATCTAGAAGATTGTTGAGTCCACATATTGTGAGAGGAAACTGTTCTCATCACAGTAGCGGGTAGTATCCACAGCCAAATGATCGAACTCTTCAACTCTCTGTCTTTGACTATGGCACAGCTCTCACAGGCAACACAAATGTGCAACACATTGATTACATTATTACACTATATTTCTCTACGTTTTTATACCCTGAGCCCATTGAAAATGGGAAATCAGGGTATAATGGTTTTGTTAAATGTATGTAACAGGCAGAAGGAGGCGTGTCAGACCCCACAAAGTATATATATTCTTGATCAGGGCGACGAGCTGAGTCGATTTAGCCCTGTCCGTCTGTCTGTCTGTCCGTCCGTCCGTCCGTCCGTCTGTCCGTCCGTCCGTCTGTCCGTATGTTTGAACGCGTCGATTGTAGCATCTAGACAAGTTAGAAACTTGATTTTTTTTTGTTGGGTCCGTGGATAGCACGCGCAGGTCAAGTTTATTTCGTATGAACGATAACTATTTTTGTTGTAATGTTATCGATTTTAATGCTTATCGAAAATACGTTTTTAAGGCGTAGTTTGTGTATCGTTTGAGCTAGAGACTTCAAATTTGCTGTGTAATTGCGTTGAATGAATACGGAGATTACGTAATTTTTAGATTTTTGATGCCACGCCCCATTCGCCCCCAATAGCCCCTATTTGTGAAAGCCGCAAATTAAATACTAGAGACTTGTGCTTTGGCAAATACACATATATGAATGCCATTAATAAGTTGTGAAAGTTTGATAAAGTTAGTCCATTGCTAAGAAAAGTTATTAAACAATAAAGTTCCCATAGTAATGCCCACATTGCAGCCCAAGCGCACTCGCTGCGTCAACTGCGCAGTTGGTAGAGCGCGCGCTTATGCGTGCGTGCATATGTGTGTGTATGTGTTGTTTGTATGTATGCATAACAAAAGCGTAGAATGATTTGATATTTGGCTCTTCACAGGGCTCAGGGTATCCCCTAGTCGAGCAGTCTCGACTAGACCCCTCTTACTTGTTAAACATTGATTTCTATAGTAAACGTATATGTAATTAATTGTAATATTATATATGTATATATGATTAATACATATGATTAATATTATTTTTCTTAAATATATATGCATACTTAATAAATCTAAGGATTCAGATATGTTTTATACCCTGATTAACTTGATGCCAATAATTTAACAATGCAACCTTCTCAGAGCAAATAAATATATTATTTATACGATTAAAATATTTTATTTTATGCTTTGAACTATTCGAAATAAAATATGCATGTCTAACAAGAGACCTCATTAATTTTATTTGTTACATTTTGATTATACCTAATAATTCCATTAGTTACTTGAAAATAACTGAAAAATATATAAATACTATACTTAATTGGAGTTTTTTGACGCCGCTCCGTTTTTTTGAAAACGACTGTTAATTTCCTCCAGAGATTTTTTCGATGTTGGATATTCTGTATATATATGAATGTATTATTCCCATATATCTCACAGGTCACATAATTCTACCACGAAAAAAGGAGCTCCTAGAAATGGCGAATACGTAAGTCAAACTCGAGCATAAATCAAGTGCATAAGAAAAGCGCCGCTGTCAGTCAAAAGGCTAGACCCATAAAAAACCTTAGCCATAAAAATATATACAAATGGCTATAGTGAATTATTGTAGAGTTAGTCAAAAGCTCTAGCCCTAAAAGCGACACCATCCATACATCGAGAGACGCGCAATGTTGTTAAACAATTAAAATACCCTAAATATATACCTATATACAGTGCGGCTCAACTGCATAGGTTCGATATTCTGGAGAAGCTTGTCCAGTTGTATCTCTTCAACGAACGAACCGATTTGAATTAAATCAATTTTGTTGTATTAACTAATTCATAATAGTTGATTATTATCAAGTATCAAGTCAGTCACATTTCATTTAACATAATATATAATTTTTCAAAAAATTAAAAAAAAATATGAATAAGTTTAAGCAATTATTTAACAAATTATAAAAGGGAGCATTTCACTCCTTTTAAATATTTAAAATTTCGAATGTCGTCGCATGGCCCTATTTATATAAAGTATGCGCCTCGGTAACTATTGAAAATGTTTCTAATCTAAGTAAACGAAATTCAATTGATTCAACTAATGGTTCTTTGAAGAGATATATCTTTTATACTTGAAATAAAACCTATTCAGTTGAGCAGCACTGTATGCTGATGTGTGAATATAGATAGATATGTGTACGCAGACGTGGAGGCAACCCTAGGGCCAGCGCCTGTGCCATATGGAGGCGAATCCCAGTTCGAGGCAGTCGCCAGGCAAAGCCAATAAACTGATGTTATTTTCTTGGTTGGCGTCGGCGTCGTAGCAGCGCATAAATACATCCATCAAGCCCTGGCAGCGGTAAATGCTGCAGTGCATCAGCTCCAGCTCTAGCTTCAACTCCAGCTCCAGCTACAGCTCCATCTTGGGCCATTGCGTCGGCAATTTATCTTTGAAATCAGCGTCTGTCTCGTTTTTTTTTTTTGTAATTAGATACGCGCTTCGCAGCGGCAACCCACACATCTCCCACAACAGCAACAACAACAGCCTGAGCAGGTGAAACGCTGCCAGGTACTCTTGTTCGTTTTTCGCTTCATTTTGTGCCTGTCATAGGCGCACAGAATTAAGTTATACACAAACCGCCAAGAATGCGAGAACTTTCATTTGCAACTGCGACTGCAGCGAGCTGCGTCTGTGACTTTGCATGCGCAATCAGCACAATGCGAGCTGCCACACCCCGCCGCATAGCAGCCCCTGCCACGCCCCGTCACTGCCCTGGCCACTTCACAGTTGTTGAGGTGCTAAAATGCAAATGCAAATAGCTGACGGACAACAGCTATGGACACCATCGGCAAATGCAACTGCAACTGCAACTGCAACTCTACAAGTGCATTAACAACTGTTGCAGGTTTGGCCAAAGCATTGCCTTGAGTTGCACTGCGAGAAAAGTGTGCTGAGAGTTCATAGGAAATAAATATTCTAGAGAGATATGAGAAACCTTCGAATAAATGGATTTATTATATTTTACTCGAAAATTGTTGTCACACAAACTTCTTTCGAGAATTATATTATTCTCTTCAATTGACTAAATAAAATACATTTATTTTCTAAAATCTATTAGCTTGTTCATATTACATTCGACTCAATATTTTTATAATTTAGATATATATTTTTATTTATTTTACATAAAATTTCTTACAACTCAATAAGATTCTAACTACAATAAAAATTATTAATGATTTACTTGATTATTCAATAATTTATCACAGTTTTCAATAGTATGTACACCGCTAAATTTGTTCAGTGTAATATAACTGACAGCAGAAATTCTTCACTAAATTGCGTTTTAGGCACAGTCTCAATGGGTCAACATATAATTGTTAGGAATTCAGGGTAAACAATAGGCTTAATTGAAATGTTGAGATCATCTCTAACTGATCTCCTGATCATTATTTCGCACTCAAGCGTAGCAATTCTGGAAACCCTATTCTAAGTAATTAAGTACACACACACTGAAAGTAAAAGCTTGCACATCTGCCGTTGGACCATTACGAAAATTCATTGGACGCAGGTCAAGAAAACAAGCTAAAATGCAAATCATGGTCGAAGCAAAATATTTGATCAATTACCAATTTGAAAATATTGACACGCTCAAACGCTGACAGCGAGCTGGGCGCTATGAAACTGCGCTGCAGTAGACAGATGCGAAAACTGACAGACAACTATGGAAATACAACAAAAAGTTGTGGAAATAGGCAAAACTAAGTGTTAGAAAACAAAAACCTAACTTTTAGCCAGAAAGAGGCAACAGTAGTTGGAACTGCTAGATGCCCAGACCGCACCCCCGCCCCTGTAGGGGCTGCTGTAAATTGAACGTGTAATGGAAATGAGCCTGTAGTAACTGATGTCTGAAGACTGCGTGCTCAGGTGCCGGATTCAAGTGTCGAGTATCGAATATCGAGACGCGAGTCTCAACGCGCCGCCCGGGTCCCAAGTCCCGGCTCCCGGGTCTTGAGTATCGAGTCTCGAGTCTGGGGTCTCTCGGATCTCATCTCTAAACGACAGTCATGCGGCGCGTTGTTGACGCGGCATAATGAGTTATTAGAAAACGTTTAATAATTTGCATAAATCAACAGCCAATGCTGTAAGCATGTGCGTCCGAACAAAATAATATGCGCGGAATTTGACAATACAACAAATTTTAAAAATCCAATAGAGATATATAAAAATAAAATGAACTGTCCTCTAGCATTCGTTCGCAGTTGATAGGCTTACTGACAAGTTAAAAAATTAATAAATAAATAAAGCAATAATTAAAATACTTGCATCGGCTTGGAGAAGTTTGAATACTCTTATTATCAATCTCTTAAAATATGTGCGAATAAGTATTTGTTCATTATGGACCAGCCAAAAATATTATCGAGCAATAATCTAAATATTCCTCACAATCTTTGAAATAAATGAAGATACATAGTGAAAAAAAAAACCCAAAAGTTTATTGCCTACACTAACTATTTTGACTGATATTTAATATAAAGTTTTTATATACTTATAATTTTCTGAGAACTTTCTCATTTTCAAAATATCTGATTATAATTGACGTTATAGTTATTCCTTGTTAAGGTATGAAGAATATGTAATTCTTTATGACAAATTTGATATGCGCAGTTGTTAAAAACAAATAAATGCGCGAATTTCCTTTGATTTTATTTTTGGCATCCGCTTGGAAATTTCATGTGCAAATAAATAAAAATCAAATCCGTGTTGCTCTTAAAATATCTAAAAATAATGTGTAATGATGATTTTTTTTTTTTTCAGTTTGAGATTAAAAAGTTATGAATGAATGAATTGTACAATGCCAGTGCAGACCCGTGATTAAGTCTTATGAATTTGTAGAAAAAGATAAGCGAGCTATTTTCTGAAGTTAGTATATCAGATTTGCTAAATCGCGTCTGGTTGTCATAAGTATATTTCCAATACTTCCTGCAGCTTAAGTGAGTGCTAGAGATAATCTGCGGTTTAATTGTATCGTCTGAAGTGAAAGGTACTAGAGCTATATGTACTTCAGGTTTGTATATAATACATATCATGATAACAATAATTCAGTACAATGTACTACTTCTACTGCTGGTACTTACAGTACTACTACAATCATTTCATGGATTACCCATACTATTTAGATTATTAGTATAAAGGCAGTTCTTTTTCTTATACAATTCTATTTTTATTGCTACTACTGCTACTATCATTACTATTACTACTACTACTACTGTTGTATTAATTTTACTACTACATATACAATGTTTACACTCTTTATACTTCTACTATTACCATTAGTAATACTTGTTCTATTACTACTAATACTGTTGCCTTCTTCTTCTTTATAACACTACTATTACCATTAATAATAATTGTACTATTACAAATACTGCTACAGTCACTAATCCTATAACTACTACTACTCGTACTTTTAGTAATTATAATTTTTACTACGCTTTTTATACTAGTACTATGACCTTAATAATAATACTACTATTACTACTGTTGATATTGTCATTTGTACTATTACTACTACTATTTATACCTTTAATAATATTTTAACTTTACTACCACTACTATTACCATTACTAATACTGTTACTGCCTCTAACACTATTACTAATACTACCACTATTTCATAGCTCCTCCTCCATTAATAGGGAGAGTTAAAATTTATTATATTATGATTATTATTAATTTTGTTTTCTTTAGCTGATGTTGCTCGACACTAATTATCTAAAATATTCATATTTGATTCTTATTTGCTGTTATTGTGATTTGAGCTGCGCTTAAGGTATTTATGGAATTCCAATCTCGTGATATCTTACATACCCTCACTCGCAAACACACACACACCTGCAGAGCTCATGGGCAATGCGATTTTAACAAGGTGCGATAAACAACGAATTAATGGCCTGGCACGACGACAGCCTCCTCTAGATGAGCTCTCGCTCTCGATGCCGCTGTCGCTATCGTTGGTGGTTTTTCTCTCATAGAGCACCAGGAGCGGGCGCCGTCTTGCCAAAGGGCTTTGGCACTTGGAGCTGGGTTCGGGCTGGGAATGGGGCTAGGCCACGGCTTTCCGTTCCGGCGAACAATTCATAATTGTCATTTATTTATTGCTCAGATGTTGCGTGCTGGATTTTACGGGCGCTTATTAAAATGAATTTTTCAACACCCCTCCCAGACAACGGCTGCAGCTCGTCCCTCGGCTGTCCAACAGCTGCGGCTGGGGCAATCTGATAGGCAATTTGATCGAAAGCTTCGATATGTGAGGGTTCCACGCACCACAGCCCGCTCGCTCTACTCGGTGGCTCGCATTTTTTATTACAAGACCGCGCACCACCCGCTGCGCATGCGTGTAACTTTTTTCTGTTGTTTTGTTTTTCTTCTTCTTCTTCGGGTTTTTATGATGCAAGACTCTCGTTGTCCTTCGGCGGATTCGTTTCTTTTGTTGTGGCGCGGGTGGTGCGGCGCCCCACTGTTCCTGCCCCTTGGCCAGTGGTCAACAGTGGTCGCGGCTGTGGTTGTGTTTCGCCAATTTGTTCCTCTATACGACGTGTTCACACCATTAAGCCGACCGACTTTTGTTTGGGCTGCTCAAATTAATAGCGCATGTTCGGGCTAAAGATCTATGATTAATGACATGCAGCTATCGCAGCCGTAATGCTGTCGATATATCAAAAAACACCTATGTGCATGGTCGAATGCCAGATTGGGAGTTAGAGCAGGAGTCGGTATCGCCTTCCCGCGTGCGATGTGCGTGTGCGGGCATCGCGTGAGCAATCAGCGCATTGTGGCTGCATTGATGATCCTGTCCCAGTCCAATGCCAATGCCAACTGCCACAGCTGCTGGCAATGTTGTGTCAACTGCAACATGTTGCTGCTACAGTTGTTGCAGCTAACCTCAAACCTGTTGTTGCATGTCCAACTCTGTCCACAGTCGTCTCACGGCAAATGTATCGCATGCGATAGTCCTATCGTCAGCCATGGAACACACGGCTCAAGGAGTAAACTGCAACCCCCAGGCGAAAGCGACAGAAAGAGGAGGTCCAAGCAGAAGAGAAATAGAAAGAGAGAGAGAGAGAGGCTGAAAGAGATGGGGATACTTGGCTCTACATAAAGGTGACCAGCTGACGGTAGGAATTCTTAACGGGCAAAAGCATTTGAAAATTACTATAGTTGTTGCCTATGAAGACAACAGGCGCGACGATAAATGTAAATCAAAGAAATTAAATTTTTTTAATTATTTCTTTATTTAATTTAATTTATGTCTTTTAAAATATATTTATATAAAATGTGGAACAGCATTAATTAAATTAAATTAAATTTATATTTAAAATTTATTTATTTATTTATGTTTATGTATACTAGAAGAAGAGCTCTAAAAACTTTATAAATCGGCCCAAAAGCAAAGAAATTAAGAATTCTAAATAATTAACAGTGGCCAACAAGTGAAATAACAAATCGATCTACACCTTCTAGTTTAAAGTAAAAAAAAAAAAATAGGTTTTTCCCCGAAGCTTCAGAGCTTTTAGTGTACGCAAATGTCTCGCTTATAATGTGCTCACTGTAACAAGGTAAACGGTCACCCCATGCATCAGCACTGCGACATTACGTGTTGTTTTATTCCTAAGGCCTTCCGAACGGAAACCAACCCCTAGCAATCCACCCCTCCCGCCCTCTCGCTTTCACTCTTTATGCTGGGCCTGCAAGAGGATGGCATAATACAAATATTATTGCATGCGATTTCGTGTTAAGCCGCATTGACCGTTATGCGGGCGCAGCCGCCTGCCCTCCATCGTTTCTCCTCCACTATGGCTCTTACCATACGCTCTCACTCTTGCACGCCCGCTCTCTCTCTCTCTCCCTTTCTGGTTTTTACCCTCGCTGTCTCGCTCTTTTTGCACACTTCCGCATAATTTTTAAGAGAGCTAATTTAGCTCTTTCCTTCTCTCTGCCGCTCTCGCGCTCTCTTTGTCTCTTTGGCTGCAGCTGTGCTGCGTTGATAGCGGCAATAGCGAAGCTTTTTCTTGACTCGATTTCCTGGCCACCAGTTAGGTTGCAATCAACTCGCTCGCCCGCTGCTCTTGTTTCTGCTCTTCTTGTTGCTGTTATTAGCCTCAAGTGGCGTGCACACACACACGCGCAAATACACACGCACTCACACACACAGACACACACATGTCGGAGCGACATCGTTGCTCCAGTAGCCTGTCTCCTTCACCACCCAACACCGCCCTCCCGCCAGACCACATCGCAACCCGGTCCCTGCGTCCGTCCCCGCTTGCGTCTGCCTCCCCTCCTCATGCGTGTGCTTCTGCTGCTGTCTCCTGCTGCCCCACTGAATGCGCTCTCGCTGTCTCTCTCTCACTCTCTCTCTCACTCTCTCGCTTAGTGTGGGTCTGTTCCAATAAGAAACCAACGTCAGCGCCCGGCTCTGCCTGGTCGGCCAGTTTCGCATCGCATTTAGCTGGGTTCACAACAAAAACCGCAGCCGCGAGTCAAAGTCGAGAGTCGGGCATCGGGCGTCGGGCTTCGGGAATCGAGAATCGAATGCGAATATATGAATGCCTCGCCGTCTCGCGTTTATATTCGCATCATTTAACACTCTAACAAAACACCACGGTCACCCCGAGTTTAATTAATTAATAACATTTTCCGTGCGCATCCCACAAGAGCAGTGTCGATCCAATTAGATTAGTCACGACTCATCAAAGTCCAATGCAAATTCACTTAAGCAATCAAATTGAGAATAATTGACGAGCAATCTTTTGCAATCGCAAATTGCATGTGTTTACCTATGTGTGAGTGCGTGCGTGTGTGTGTGTGTGTGTGTGTGTGTGCGGTGAACACCTTGTTGACCAGACTTCTCGGTAATAACTAGACGAGCTGTAAACAATTAGCTTGCGGGGGCTAGATGCAGGGATGGGGTTGCTGCTTCTGGTCGTTGGGGCGTTGTAAACTACTCCCTTTCTGTGCAATGTTGAAGAAAAAGGCAGTCATTCATATCCCACAAGAGTACATTTGAGCCATTTAAGCCTTTTAAGCCATTTAGACAAACGGTTACACCAAGGAATAGATAAGAGAGAACCCTTTTCGCCTGCCAGGGTGTTTTGTTCCCCGTGATTTGAGCGGGTGGTCAAGGCAGTGAATCATGCACTGCTTATAAATACAGTCAAGACTGGTTAGCAAAGAAAGGCCGATAGCTGCTGGAGATTAGTGTAAATGGAAAAACTAAAGCTTGTTGTATTCAGTCAAAAATGTGATGGACTTGCAGTTATTGCATCATTGGTTATTATTTACATTGAAAACTTGTGTTGAGGTTTCCAGAAATAATATCACATGCTATCAGTCCATTAAATAATTTATTTATTTTATGTCCACTGATGTTTACTTTGCTTTGTTCGAAACACTTCTGTGGATGTATCAGATGCCACATACAAATAAACGAATAGGGATGGAACATTCGTGTCTTTAGGGTTCTTGAATGGGTGACGTAAGAATATAGAATAATGGAGTATATATCTAAAGTCTAAAGGGATAATTCTATTCATTCCAATAGTTCAGATTCTCACGAGCTCCTTTTCATTTCCCAGTATAACTGACTACTGATGCACACATGCTTATTAGATTTATAGAAAAAAGCTTTTATGCCATAACTCACTATAATAATTCGAAGTCTATATCCACAGCACGGCTCTTGCTCATGCCTTATTGAAAAACGCTCAATAATTGAAGCATAACTAGAACTTCTGTTCAAGATATCGCGTTACCTATATAATACTGTCAAAATACTCTTTCATTTGATAGAAATCAGTCAGCTCTTGCACGCTGTGCATGAAATAGATATATTCATAGAGCTCGTTTTAATTCACAATACTTGCATAAAGCTCGAAGTCTCCCTTTATCAGCTCTGCCAGCTGATGGCTAAGATCAGCTTAGCCTCTTTCTAGCACTAACTGTCACATTTTTGAATGTAAGCACAAGACAACGGAGCTTTAAAGCTGTCCATTCCGTGCTCTTTCGAAAGGATACACGTGCTAGGCAAATCATCTCTTTTGGGTTTAGAGCTGAGTGAGAGAACTGACGCGCAGCAGCAATTCTTTCTCTCACTCTCACTCTCGCTCTCGTTCTCTTCGGGCTGTGCACGTGTAAGCATAAGCTGCTCTCGCTTCCTCTCTTATTTTCACTCTTCCATGTGTCTCTCTCTTTCTCTCTCTCTCCATCTCTCTCTCTTAAGAGCAGCGCAGTGTTTCCATACAATTTTTGACACTTGTGACATTTTTGACACACAAATCAATTGTTACGTGAATTTTCAGCCCGTCGTGCAGCAGCAGCAGCAGCAGCAACAGCAGCAGCGACGGGTAAAAGCGCTGAGCAACAAAGAATTAATTTGAACAAAAAATTAACTGGATAAATTTAATATTTTTTTATTGTTGCCATAATTCAGTTGAAAATTGTATGGAAATATTGCCGACGTTTAAGTGAGGCAAAGAGAGAAGAGTTTGTCGCATGTTTTTCGGGCTACAAAACGTATCGTAATCGTTGCCTACTTTCGTGTGCTGCGTGTGTGTGACATAATTTCGGTACTTGTGTGTGTGTGAGTGCGTGAGTGTATGTAAACTTTGCCCAATATTAAACACTGCTTAGCTTGGTCAATTGTTATAAACAAATCAGCTAGTTGTATCTCTTTCCCTAACATTCGATCCATTGCCTGCCCTCTGTCTCCGTATGTTTTCCACACACACACGTGCATACACACACTCACACATACACACACACATGTTCACTTGAACGCTTGGTGCAAATCGATTTCTGTTTCCGGCATTTTTTCACGTGGTTGCTGCCCCCTTCTTTTGCTATCCGTCTATTTAGCTGCCTCCCGCAGCCAGCCAGCCCTATGTTCATGCACTTTTGGCATTTGTTGTTTGTCGGTTCAGCCTAACGATTTTTCCTCAAAAATAATAACAACAAATTGAGCAGAGCCGCTGAAAGTAAGAGTTGGAAGCACATTTAGCAGAAAAGTTTGGCGAAATCCGGCCTTTGGCCCCAGCCCCAGCAGTCGAAGTTTTCCGTCAAAAACGAAACTTTGCCAGAGCACATTTAGTCACAATCGAACAGCGATTTGAGCCACGTGGCGTATGCGTAATATTTGAAAAAAAAGTAATACATATTATAAACCAAGCTGAAAGTGAATTCCACTTACGTTTCCAGTTACCACACTCGAAGCCTTTTACTTTTAAACTATACAAATTCGCAAAGACTGTGTTAACGATATCAAAAAATGCAAGAACGGAAAACGAACGCAAGGAAATTCGCTAACAATAAATCAATTAAATTATATGTACTTCAAAATAAATGTAAAATTATTTAGCAAAGTGCTAGTATAGCGAGTAAATAATGTTCGATAAATCAATAAATAAAGTGCTTAACAAAAGGTGTTCAAAATTCTAAAAATGTTGTGTGTTTGAGTAAATCAATCAATAAACATATTATGCTTAACATAAACTTAATTTACGAAATGAAATCAATACGTTATAAGCAACTCATATCATATGAATATGAATGAACACTAATTGTACGAGATTACTATATATTATATATATAAGTACGAATCCATTGAATTGAAAGCGAAATCCATTCAAAGCTACGAAAATTCTGTTAGGCTCATCAAATGGTCGCTCGGATTGAATCTAACAAAACAGCGTAGCCGAAATACGAATGCAAATTAGATGCAAAATAAATGGGTAAAATGAGGTCAAGTAAATACGATGTAAGTATCAAAAATTAAACTCTCCATATCTATATATTTGTAAATATAAAAAACCCTGCTGTTTTTTAAACTCTAATAAGTCAAACAAATATATTTATACTCGCCTTACAAAGAATTTTATTAGAAATGAACCTAAATTGCGTAAAATATTATATACAATATATTATATATGACTGTATACCATATCAGTATAGCTTTAAGGGCAGTTCTTTTCTGGATATTTGAAGACAAGTAATACGAATTAAATTTTTTACTCAGTGTGGTTGGTTCACTTACATATCTGTGCTACCTATTGCTGTCGATGAAGTTTATTCAGAACTTTTATATATTTCAGAAGGATATTTTAGGCCGTGAATCAAAATAAGTTTGAATTCTTTTTTCTTAACGACTTCAATTTCACTTTGACTCACTGTAGAGAAAGCGTCTGCGCCATTGTCTACTTCTGGAATTCATAAAAGAATCTACATAAATATATTTATTTATCTCGCCGGCTCCACTAAAACAATTAGAGATGTAAATTGTGGTAAATTCTAGAAAGTTAGTTCTAACTGATCGATTCTGAAAATAACATGTTTGGATACCGAAACAATCGGTTTACAAAAGAGTTGCAAGATTGACAGATAGCTTAGCTATAAATTGAAATATCAGACTTCCTACCTTTTTTATTGAGAGGAATGATTAAAAGTTGTTTCTAAATAGAAGGAAAACCAGAAGTCTCTAAGAACAAATTAAACAGTTTCAGTAAGTGTAACTGTAAAGAAGCGATGTATTCTTTTAGAACACTGTGAAACAGCACAGGGAATCAACACCAAAAAATGATGATTTCTATGTCATAATGGTACATAAGTAGCAATTATTTTTTAAGCATTAGAAGTTAATTATTATTTTATTTATAAATTTATGTTGTAATTGTAGCTTTTGGAACAGCTTCTTTACAAGGTAGTTAGTTACATAGGTAATGTATGTCAAATATACATCTGATATATGCATATATCAAAAGTCAGGCTCACATTCTAAGCAAGGGTGTGGGTGTTGTGTAATCCAAGCTGAAGAACTTATACAATTATATGTTTATAGTGGTTAACAGTTTCCTATTCTCTGTGCAGTAAATGCATAAATAAATTGGTTTCAAAGTGCTCCACATCTGTTTCTTATACACAATATAATAATTGCTTTGGTTTCATATATTTTACCTTATATACTCTGGGTTATATATCTGACTTTACTTTTCATTGAAGGCTTCACTTTGAATTGGCAATAAATTGAGGGCCTTTCAAGTTGGTAACCAATCTCTTCGAGTGGTTCACATGAAGGCTTTACACATCTAGGGGGCATGACATTGACAGACTGGGATCTCTCCAGCTCCGCCGCTCAACCGCTGCCAGCCAAAAATTTACATAATCACTTAACTCATGGCCCACATTTTCAGTGATTATCTGAGGCAAGAAAGGAAAACGTCAAGTGCACATAAATTAAAACAAAGCTCGAAAGGTGCAGGCCTCTAGCTAAAGAGCCTGCCGGGCACGTCGCCTGGTTTGGGTTGCCCTTAATCTTGAATTACAAATCGAGTGCAATTATCCGGCGACTGCAATGAGTTTCCTGTGCCTCCATTGGGGCTTGCAATTTGTTTTCACACTTTACGATTTGCACGGCCCGCAGCCGGGGCAATCAATGTATTTCGATAAGCGCCAGCTCTAGCCCTGGCCACAGCCGGGCAAAAGCCCACGGGGCAGCGTTGCATGTTGGCTGTCGTTTATCTGCGAGTGGACGGGCTAATTCGTGCTGAGCTGCTGCTAGCTGGACTTGAACTCGGACTGCGGACTGCGGACAGCAGACTGGGGACTGGGGACTGGGGACTGCAGACTCCGACTCGGGTATCGGAGCTACTGTGCACCTTTAAATTTAACATTTAATTGATTTGTCAACACAAAATGTCTGTCGCGGTTTCCTGGCTAGCTGCTAAGCGGCTTAACTGACACGAAACACCTCAAGCGGCTTACGTTTCGGGTCTAAATACATAAGTTATGCTGCATAAATTGTCGACTTTAGTTGGAAAACGAAAGTTGATGGAGTACGTGCCCAAAGGAAGTGCTGCTGCTGCAGTTGCTGTGGTGCCACATCAAAGGCCAGCTGACAACAAAGAGTGCCACGATCATCAATCACAGCGCCTGCTGTCCCGCTGAAGTAACATGCCACCAGATTGCTAGCTGCAGCATTTGAAAGCGTCCCGATACCTGCAGCAGCAGCAACAGCAGCAGAAGCAGAAGCAGGAGCTGCAGTCACTGCCTCAACTCAATCAGCAAAGTTGCAAGCTCATTGCCTGCCCAGCCTAGGCTCTGCCGTGGGCGATGTCATCCGATTCTATCCAGGCTCTGCCTGATGTCCAGCCCCACTCCGAAGGTATACGAGATTGTGTGTGTGTGGGCGCCAGCTTGTGCGAACGTGCATTGATTGTTGAGCTTTGCATTAGGCACTGTGCATTTGGAGAAGCAACGGGCACAGTGGTTTCACACATCAACAATTGCTTGTTCAAATGTTGAGTAAATCAATGAGGCTATATTTCTGACATACTACATCAATATTTACAGCATATGGTACTTGTAAAAACTCTAAATCCATCACAATTTTATACAATATGAAAAACATACAAATATGTTAAGATAAAATATATATTCACAAACACATATAGAAACGTATCCAGTATAGAATTCATATGAAAGGAAGCAACAAATCTTCGACACATGTCATTGAATTGAATTACACATCAGTTTCATTATTTCATGTATCTAATTGCAACTATCAAAATGTTTATCTCCGCACCTCTAGAAGTCTATAACTGATAAACGATTTTGGGTCAAATCTGTTAAATACTTACTAATCATGCAAATCATTAAAAAACTTTTAAAAATGGTTTAAAATACTTAACAGTTAAAAATTATTTGAAAAAATATTGACTTTCTTAAAATTTTAAATAATAATTATGTATTATATAACTATTTTATTGAATATGAAATGAAAAATAAACTATTTTTTTTTATATATATGTATAATTTATATATTTGAATATAAAACACATTTATTTCGATTTTTTTTATATTTCTTCTTGTATTCAATTCAGTATTTTATATGTTCTTTTCACCCGACTTTAATTTTATAACTTTTTACAAGCAGTCGTTTTCAATAAATTTGAATTTACTTTTTACATTACCGAACTTTGTCAATTAATTTCAACTCATTTCCCATGTGCTTCAAACCACTGTGCCGTCTCAGCTTGACACTTTATGCAGAGTGACATTTTTGCTTCTTGGATTTTCGTATTTAGGTAGGCAACGCGCAGTGCCGCCTGGAATTGAAATTATGTTGTCTCTCTGTCGCGGTCGTGTCTTGGTCTGGTCCCAGTAGCTTTGTCTTTGGCGAACACGCGCTGCTCCGCACGTGGGCCGTGGGCCGTGGTGGAGCGGGTCGTGTGGGTCTGGCTTTATTAATTGTGTGCGAATGTTTGCACAATTTGTCAATATTATCGCGCAAACATGAACATTTGTAAACCCATGCCCCCAAACCAAAGCCCAAAACCCAACCTCAAACTCAGACTCTGATTCAAACTGGAACCGGCAACCACCAACCAGCAACAACGAACCGCCAAACGCCAACCGCCAACCGGCAGCCAAAAAGCCAAATAGCCAGAGACATTAACATCCACAGCAACGTTCCACGTTCCACGCTTCACGTTCCCAAACTGTGTTTGCCTAAGTGATTTGTAATTTATGAATTCAGTCGCATTTGCATGCACATTTAATGCGATGTGGCGCTCGGGATTGGGGACGTGTACGGGAACCGTTGCCCACCTAGCTCCAGCTCTATCTGCGGCTCTGGCTGTGGGGCTTGTCTAGTTTGCTAATTTCCTGGCTTCACACGTCTCCTATGCTTTATGACTTTATAATGCCCTGTTAATTGGGTCAGCCAACACGATCGAAGGTGACGGAAGCTAATGGAAGCGTTGGAGGGCGACGAGTGCTCCAAACGTTTGATAAACGCGTTCTGGCATTGCCTCCTGACATGCTCCATACATATTAATGGAGACTTGCTACAAGGCCTCTGCTTGCCACAGCCTGTTACTCAGTTGGGTGTTGCCCTATGCTGCTCCAAGCTGTCTTCGCGGGATTTGGTTTATCAACAGCAACAGCAACAGCAGCAGCAGCAGCAGCGACAGCGGCTCACGAGTATCGACAGTTTGCAGAGTCTATTTTAAATTCAATTTAGTTAGACTGTATGCTTGAACCCAAATACATTGCAAAGTAGAAGCAGATGCCGCAATGCCGATTATATGCCTGACACTATAATTAAAAGTCAACGATTAATAACTACATTGTAAACTCCTTTTTTCATAGGTAACAATTGCAGCACAGATATTTTATTTTAATTCAAGTTATTAACTTTGAGTAATTTGTTCAAGTAAAGCCTTCAATTAACCTTTTAATGACTCAGATTTCATCTCAGCTGAATTGTCATATGTCTAAGATAATTGGCAGAGGTCAGGCAAAAATTAGCCGCAGAAGAAGTCAATCAGGTAATTTAAAAACGGTAAAGTTAAATGATCTGAAATGTTAACTCAAATGAGCAATGTCGATATACATACATATTACATACATATTATTAGATATATACATATATATATATATATATATATATATATATATATATATATATATTTTCTGACTTAATTAATATTTTCTGACAAGCTGATAGCTGACTATAAAAGTATAGACTCTTGTAGTAGCTATATAAAAATTGAGACTATTGTTAATATAGATCAATTTTTGTACCGCTCTAGTGTTGATTTTCATTAAAACGTCACCAAAAAACTATATTTTATAGAAAACAGTATTGTATTGCAAGAATCAAGCAATGTTAGAAGAGAAATGTTTACGAGATTGTTCAAATTAATTTTTAAATCAAATTTTCAAGAAACGAATGCAAAGAAGGATAAATTTAATCAAACGTTTTATATATATTGATAAGACTATTTTATTAAGGGTTTCATTTCTGTATGAAACTTTAAAACCGCTGTATGATATAATGACATTGAATTAAACGTTTTATATATTTACATATTGTTATCGACTCACAGTCCACCTGCATGCTTTTACTTTAAGTTGCTTGAATGATATTTTCCTTACAGATAACTTGAAACAATCCACAGCTAACTCATTTCAGAATCGCATCCACCCAAGCAATCACTTTGTTTAATAGAAAATTACACCTAAGCTGATTTCCTTGGCAAAACTTTCAACTTTTTTCCCAGCTGAGCAGTTTTGCTTGTTAACCTCCATTTTATATGCCATTAGCCTTAGACATAAATAAATCAAGAAAGAAAGAGCACAATAAAAGCGAAGCAATCATAAAACCACAGATAATTTGTATATGGCCGGCGAGGCAGGGACTTGGATTTAAATAAACTTGAAGTGCTTGGTCCAAAGTCGAGCTGCCACTAACATAAACCAATAGACGACTCCATTAGCCAACCACAGCACCAACAACATCAACGACAACAACAACAACAACAACTGGGGCTAGTTGCCACCAGCAATGATCGAGCAAGCTTTATAGAAAGCGAAAACCCGACAATTTTCACAACTTTGTTGGCTGCTATGCCGCGAAAGTAAATAATCCAATTATCGCACACACATGCGCGCCCATAGCATAAATAAAATCATTTGATAAGACAAGCCGAGGAGGCATCGGCCAGTAGTCCAATCCTCCAGTTATACAGTTCGGCACACCAGCAAATTGCATAAACATGTTCCACAGCAGCTGAGGAACTGCTGCTGCTGCTTAGTCTGGGGAGAAGGAAGCGAGTCAAGCGGCTTGCCATCGAGGCATTTGAAATATGCTGCATTAATATGCCGATAAATTTGTGCGGCGAAACAACTCAATTAGATGACAGGCAGCATACGAGTTGAAATTAAATGCTATGAAATATTTTCATGCCCCAACCGCGCAGCAACAACAATGTTGCCTTCCAGATAGAGGCAACAGTTCCTCAGCCGCAGCACACAACATTGTGTCAATGTCAGAGACAACGGCGACGACGAGGAGGAGTAAGAGAAGGAGGAGGAGGACTGCGTACGTGTCAGCAATTTGACAGACATTCATCAAGCAGCACGGCAAATGCTTCTGCGCCGGCGCAACTGCTGCTGCCTCTGCTTCTCTGCCTCTAGCCTCCTCCTGCATCTGGCCCCAGCTGTATCAGCGCCTGTCACTGCGCGCCTGTCGCATGCTCAATCATTGCGAAGTTCCAGCCACATTGAACAGTCCCCCAAGTTGGCCCGAGTCGCAGTTGTCATTCATTGTGTGCCTCGTGCGCATAATTGATTTTGTGCTGGGGCATTGTGTGGACTGCCGACTGCCGACTGCCACCTCCTGTGCCAACTCCTTTTGTTGTCATATTAATGTCAAAAGATTGCACTTGATCATGAATTGTGGAATTGTGGAATTGTGGAAATGTGAAAACTGCGTGGAATGGCGAATTGCGTGTTTGCCACTTAACACTTTATGCACTTATCACGCCTGTGGGCCGACCCACTCAAGTGCAACACCAACAACTGTGGGAAAGTTGAAACTGCAACTGTGTCTCAGTCCCTGTCCCTGTCTCTGTCTCTGGGTGAAAGGATGCGCATCTGCCTAGCTTAGACTATTTGTTGGCTTTTGAAGGACGCTGTGGGCGTGCCTCGCCACTTGCTTTGACACGCATGGGAATATATTTTTGTTTTTGTATCTTCTGGCTCGACTGCAAATTCGAATGCATTGCCAACAAGAGGCGCTACTTCTGATTCTGATTCTGACTCGGACTCTGATTCTAGGCAAATATCGACTTCTTGTTGACTCATGCGTAATCAGCTCGATCGAGAGAGAGGGGCTGGCAGGGAGGCCGACGTCTGGCCGCTGTCTAAAAATAAAAAGTGCTAATGTTTATCAGAGGTGTGGGTCTGACACACACTCTCGCGACTATCAAAGGGTATTACTGACCTAAGCTACATTAATATGTATTGCCAAATGGAAATGAGTTTGAAATTTAATTAAATGCAAAGGCTCTCAATAGTTTTTACGCACTGAAGAACGCTAATTCGCATGCAAATATAATTTCGATAAGTTCCATGATAACAATATTATCATTTTGAAAGCAAATATTTTCAGCGTTATTGAAGCTATAGGCTTGCAATTTGAATATATGGTGGAAGAAAGTATTTTTCCGGCATCTGAGATGATGTATAGTGAAGTGTTTGAGTTTAATTTATACTCTCGTCAGCAGATATATGTAGTTGGCAATGCAAATAAAGAAAATTGGCATTCTTTATAGTCTTATAGTCTTACACCTAGCGTTGTTTTAAGTATAAATGAGTATTCTGCAGTCGACAGCTGACGACTGCAATAAATTCTGATGCTGCAAACACTACCTAAATTGACCTAATGAGAGCAAATAGCAAGTGCTATTACTAGTCAACGAGGAGAAAGAGTATCAATATACTATCTAGTCTTATGAGTGGGCCATATTATGGAATTTCAGAATAAATCTGATTATATATTGAGCGAGTTACTTTTATTCTCATCAAATACCATATTAATATTACATTACTCCTGTTTAGAGAGTATCGAAAGGGTTAAATACATTTTACACTACTTGAGCAGCTAACCTATGAAGTGATTGAGTACTTACCCATATCTACTCTACAACTTAACTGTTCTTAAATACATATAGGCACCGCTAACTCCTGACCTATTTAAGCAAAGTTTCTTACTCACCATCTTGAATTGATTGGAAACTTTAATCAGAGATCTGCAAGTAATTGCTGAGCTGAAATATACATTTGCTGGTTGCTGCTTTTAGCATTCTTATCAATAATCTGTAAGAGACTGTAAGTCTGTTCCGGATGTAACACACGCCCCTAGTCCCCACAACTTGCGAATGCATAACAACTTACACAAACACACAAGGCATAAAGTCAATGCTTACTCTTCTATTCCTCGCTCTTTCAATTTCAAATCCCAAAGCAACCTCATGATTATCGGGCGCACACAAAACCCAATAAACAGCTCGATGAACTATCATTTAATAAAGTGCTAAGAGCAGACGCTGACAACTCAATGCAAAAGCGATGACAATGCCTGATCAACAGATGGAGGGCGGGCGACTGCATCGAGTGAGTCTGAAACAGTAAGTGGTACTGTAGCGCGGTCTCTAACTGGGTCTGGTTGGCAGCTCGATTTAACAGTTAGATTCGCATTAATATGGATGCATTTCAATGTCAGGGTGACTGAGGGTGGGGCTTCCCCGATATGTGTGTGGGTGGGTGTTGTGGCTTGTGAATGTGTGTGTGCGTGAGTATGTGTGTGTGTGCTCAATGGCATTTCCTAGCCGTAGACGAGTTCATGACTTGGCTAGAAACTAGTTGCCATCGGAGCACTGCGAATTGCATTTAAATATCGTATAATATAATAACTGGCGTCTAAATGTTTGCTGTAATTACGAGCAACATGTGCGAACCGAAGCGCCCTTCAGCAAACTACTTTACAGTTGTTATTATTATTATTACTGATGTTGTTGTCGATGGTTAGTTGTTGTTGTACTGCACAATTAAATGAAGCAATTAACTGGCTATATAACGGACAGCTCGTTGAACTCTGTGGGCAACTAACTAGTAAATGGGGAAGCAGAAAAAAAAATTTAATATTTTGCTATCAAAGGTGGGAAAATAACTTGGATGAATTTTTAAACAACTAAATGGGAAAAAGGGAATCCAAGAAAAGAAGATAGAACAGAAAGTGAGGAAACAGAAAAAGATGTAATAGTTAAGATAGTATTGATGCCGAGATTGATATAGATACTACGATGATTTCTTCACACTAAGTAGCGCTGTCTTTAACTAAAAGATTCTGTTACAACTAGCAATGACTCGAAATTGCATATGCATTGTATACCATTCGAGCTGAACTCCTATATCTCTAATGTAAATATATACAGGAAAAATTGGGATATTTGAAGGAGAGGTATCCGAGATCCTAAATGTTAATAATCTGAGTATTCATCCAATTCCCAATACAGTAACCAATTAATATCATAGATTTTATACTATTATACGGAACTGAAATAAGTTAATAAAACGAAATGTGTTATGTTTAAAATAACATATATTTGAAATTACTAATTCACACGAATGGACTGAGAGGCATACAAAGGGTATGGATTATGTCACGCCCCTTACAATAGACTTATTAAAATAAACAACAGCATTATAGTTATACACAAACGGAAATGTGTAAAACATACTGGTCTATGAAGTCCACGATTTGACTATTAATATGTGAATATTATATATTTAATAAAACTGAATTCGAATTAATATGTCACACAATAATCGGTTCCTTGCATCTAAAGGGCTTTAACAGAGAAGAGGACTGCAGCGTCCCTTAGTAAACATGTTATAGTCTTTTGAGCTACATTTTATAATTCACTGAGCATATTGATTTCGTTAACTTGAAGTTCAAAACCAACTGATTAATTGCGTTAATTCTCGGATGTCACCAAAATCCACTTGACAGCTTCAAGTTCCAATGATCGTTTTATTTTTAGCTATTCATTACGTGTAAATTGCGTTGTATCCATATATCATGAGGCTCGCACGTTCATCCATAGCTCCGCAGCTCAAACAATCTAATAAATATCTGCCCGATGGCCCTACGACTATGATAGCTCCGAGGGCAGAGCACACCCTGGGTTCAATTTCAAGTCGCCCACTAGTGGGCATTACGAATCGAAAGTGCGCAGTATAAATCGATTGTACCATATCAATTTGCATTGACTGTAACTAAATGGGGGTCCGGAGTGGAATTGGGTATGGGAACGAAAAGCATGTAATGCAAATGTGATTGCTATTTTTATGAGGCAACAACCACATTGTAAATGTAATCGTAATTGTAATTGTAATTGGATTTGTAATTGTAATTGCAATGTGTGGCAGTTGTGTTGATATTGTGTGCGGCTATCTGATTATAACATTACTTTAGTTTAGTGGATTGCTCAGCCCCGCTGGCATAATGACAACTTTACGGACATGTATGAATATTAATTGCATAGAGCTTGTACAGTATCTCCAGCGACAGATTGTTCAGTGCCTTAAGAAAAAGGTTGGTGCCAACCGGCTCAAGACTTCATTTGTATGTAGTTCTGAAAGTAACTGAAAGCAACTGAGTACAGATTGCATGAGTCTTTCGGTACGAGTACTCGCTAAAGCTTACATATATATATTTGCAGAATACTAATTTATTTAATTTAAATTAATATTTGTACTCTATATAGAGTGTGTATCGCTTTTCTTCTCTCTTTTAAATATCCATATTTTTAATCAAACTACGAAAAAAATTAATAACAAAGTGTCTGTTTGCATAAACAAAAACAATGCTAGTTTCTTTTATTTCTTTTATTTTGACATAATACTATAATTGAATTACGATAATTTTTAATTATTATAGGTATTGTATTAATATATTTGTATGAATGTATTTGTGAAATTGTAGTATTTATAAATGTGATAGATATAATAGTATATAAATTGAATTTGAAAAAATGAAATATGTTATATTATTTTAAAACGTTATTTACAAATTTAAATTGTATGTATTATAAAATTTTATATAAAGTTTCATATTTTTATAAAATATTTCAATAAACTAGATTTATATTATTATACCCTGAGCCCATTGAAAATGGGAAATCAGGGTATAATGGTTTTGTTAAATGTATGTAACAGGCAGAAGGAGGCGTGTCAGACCCCACAAAGTATATATATTCTTGATCAGGGCGACGAGCTGAGTCGATTTAGCCCTGTCCGTCTGTCTGTCTGTCCGTCCGTCCGTCCGTCCGTCTGTCCGTCCGTCCGTCTGTCCGTATGTTTGAACGCGTCGATTGTAGCATCTAGACAAGTTAGAAACTTGATTTTTTTTTGTTGGGTCCGTGGATAGCACGCGCAGGTCAAGTTTATTTCGTATGAACGATAACTATTTTTGTTGTAATGTTATCGATTTTAATGCTTATCGAAAATACGTTTTTAAGGCGTAGTTTGTGTATCGTTTGAGCTAGAGACTTCAAATTTGCTGTGTAATTGCGTTGAATGAATACGGAGATTACGTAATTTTTAGATTTTTGATGCCACGCCCCATTCGCCCCCAATAGCCCCTATTTGTGAAAGCCGCAAATTAAATACTAGAGACTTGTGCTTTGGCAAATACACATATATGAATGCCATTAATAAGTTGTGAAAGTTTGATAAAGTTAGTCCATTGCTAAGAAAAGTTATTAAACAATAAAGTTCCCATAGTAATGCCCACATTGCAGCCCAAGCGCACTCGCTGCGTCAACTGCGCAGTTGGTAGAGCGCGCGCTTATGCGTGCGTGCATATGTGTGTGTATGTGTTGTTTGTATGTATGCATAACAAAAGCGTAGAATGATTTGATATTTGGCTCTTCACAGGGCTCAGGGTATCCCCTAGTCGAGCAGTCTCGACTAGACCCCTCTTACTTGTTTTATTTCTGATATTTCTTCAAAAAGTTTAATAAAATATCTTTAACGTTAAAGGCTTCTTTTAAGGTATATTTTTAAAATATATTTACATTATGTATGTAAATATATCCTCAGCTTGTTATTGCTTTGTTCTTTTTGTTTTTGTTACATACTTGAATAATTCTGAGAATGGATTTTTCATCAATCGTATTGTGACTGTACAAAAATTGAGCATTGAAGCAGAAGGTACACTCGAAATGTATTTCCTCTTCGCCATTAGCTCTACTCATTTCCGATTCAGTTATTTTGACTGTCAAGGAAATTGAAAATGGATATTTATGTAAGAATAGATTTCAATTAAATATCGGATAAAGGACACCCAAAACAATTCGTCTTTGAGTCTCAAGGCTCTTTAAGTGTCGAATAAAATTGAAATTTTTGGGTCAAAACTGAAGACCTGTTAGTAAAAAGTAGGCTAACTAAACTGAGCTGCCCAGAACTGCTAAAAGTTGATTTTTATTTAAAAGCATTTGACATTTTTGTTCGACTTTGTCTGTCGTCCTGTTTTTTACAAAGCTATTAGCCAATTGATTGGCTCCGACCGCCTGCTTGGCTGCCTGGTTGCCTGGTCGCCTGGCTGCCTAGCTGAACGACTATCTAGCTGCTTGGTTTGCTATTGGCAATTAAGAAATTCTTGGCTATAACTATCGACGCTTTATAATTTTTATCACATACATTTTTTATCGCAAATATCACAACTTCATCAGCAATCAACAATCGGCTAACAGCAGCAGCAGCAGGAGCAGCAGCAGCAGCAAACGGGCGAGCTGACAATTAGCCATAAAATTAGCTGCAACTCGGCGCAAGGAATGTGGCGGCGGCCAAGGAAAATTGAAAACAATTTAAGTTATTTGCATATAAATGCAACCTAAGATGCAGCCAACCATAGCAGCAGCAGCAGCAGCAGCAGCAGCAGCAGCAACAGCTGCAGCAGAAATAGCTACGGCAACAACGGCAACTGCTGCACATTGGCCATATTAACGTGTTGGGCTTCTAGTGTGCCCAGCTCGTTCATCACAAATGCAGTAACCATATAAAAAAAGCACTAAGCAACACCTGCACACAGATGATAGATCCATTGATACCCTCTAATATATCTCACAGTTGATAATTCCATATTAAAATGTTATTCTGTCTGAGCAGAATCCCATCTAAAACCAGATGTGAGTGCTGGACTATCACATATATAAATGTTCATACCCTGTAAGCAGTTGCGGATTACGAATATTTTATATAAGGAGTTCAGTGGCCACATTTAAGGAAAAACAATTGCCGCAGGCTCTTAACTCGAATATAAAAACTTCAGAGCTTCAAAGAAGTTTAAAATTTTGATATGAATAACACAAACATTTAGCACATACTGTCTATCACGCACCTCCCCTTAGCATAAATTTTACAGGATATATGCAATGGCGTGTTGCTGCAACCAATTGAGATAATGCCAAGTGCATTGTCGTTCTGTTAACTGAAGAATATCAACATTGATATCGCTGGCCAAATGCGCCTGGCAACAAATACTGGCTGCCCAAGCGATATATCATTTATGATCTGAACAACGATAGCTCGTAAAGAGAGAAAATGAAACCAAACCAAACAATATTGCAATAAAAAAGTCTCTAAGATAGTTGCAGTCGGGAGCTCCCGACTGTATAATACTCGTTAGTTGTTGCAATTTCATTTAATTCAAATCTCATGTGAAAGAGTCAACAGTAATCAATATGCGTAGGGTCTACTGTAAACGACGGGTTCCTAAGTTACTGCAGCCTACAGATTGTGAATATAACTACTATATATCTTTAGCTCATATTTATTATTCAACGAATCTACACTGAAACTTCAATGATAGCTTAAAATAGGATTATTATTACTGCTTCATGTAATTAATTATACAATAATAATAATGTTATTTTAGGCTTGACTCTTGCACCTAGATGTACAGACGAACTCACAGAAAGTTTTTCAAACAAACTAATAGACTTTTTTCACCTCGTGCATAAAAGCAAAAACAATAATTTTACATTTTTAGCGATATGGAAAAAATTGCATGTGGCGCCAAAGCAAAATAAATAAATAAATATATATATATATATATATATAAAATATAATAATAAACAAAATATATTAATATATTTCTACATATCATATACGAATATATATGTGTATATAACTGTAGCCGTAAAAGAGAAAACAAAAAATTTCCGTTGTGACTGCTATAATATTTTAACCAAAGTTCAAACTACATTTCACGCCTAATTTCATTTGACAACAAACGAGGAAAAACACATTGAAATATTTTACACATTTCACATGCTGGAAATACAGTGTATGTGTGTGTGTATATAAATACATATATATATATTTATTTTTTGTTTTTAGGTCGACAGTTGCGGGCGCTGTTGTTAATTTCAGACATAATTGCAAAGCGACAATTGAGTCGGGGGAGGGGCGGGGCGTGTCAGTCGGGCGACTGGTTATGACAGCAGCAGGCGGCAACGGCAGCTGCAAAGCGCGACTTGCCGCCGTCTGTGGAGCATTTGAATAATTTGCAATTAAACTGCAAGCTCTGAATTCAGTTGAAGCAATCAAGAGTCAAAAAAAACAACAAAAAAAAACAAACGGCTGCGCATTTCTTTTCCAGCCGTCTGTAAGCCGTGGCGTATGCGTAATATTGTGAAACAAGTTTCGGACTTCGTCCAGTTTGTGCAGCTTGGCCTCGAGAATGAATCGAAATGTCCGCATCCATCAGCTGTCCGCGCTTCACCGTTTGCCGTTTTCCTTGATGAAGACAGCAGCAGCCGGAGCCGGAGACCGGTCAAAACCAACACCCAACTGTGTTTCCAATTAAACGCCGCTTTGACAAACAACGACAATGACAGCACCAACAGCAACAGTACAGACTGCAACAGCAAGAAAAACAACACCAACAACAACAACGCCAGTTGCATCTGTTAGATGCAGCAACTTTCAGTTTGTTTTACTGTTAGCTTGTCAGCCGCAGTTGACTCTGCCAAAGAGCCGTAGAAATTGAACTTGAATGTTTATGTGGCAGGCGCTTTAACTCGGTATGGGGGGTCTACACATACACACAGATCCACACACATACACACACACATACGAACACACACCTGCCTGAAAACTCCAACTGGCAGCAGCTCAATTCGATTATAAAACTGTCAACATGCTGTCAATCAATTTGAAGCTGTTGATTGGCTGATTGAAAACATTTGATTGATTGCTAGAGTCGCACTTAATCAACTGATTGGTCCAATTGGCTTGGTAACTGCGCCAAAATGCCGTTGGCAGTGAGCAAGAAATATTTACAATTTTGCATTGGAAATTGGCCCATGTATGATTAAAATCGTTTATAAGTTTTTAGACTTTAACAGTTTAATAGCTGAAATGATACGTAAATTGAGTTATATATGACTTTGGTTATGGGTTTTGGAGTAGATAATTTCAAGCTCAACTAATTTAATGCAAGTCTTACTTCAGTTCTTATTCAATAAACTAATACATTTCATTTCAATAGATCAAATATTTTTTACTCTTTTTCCAAGCCATTGTTAAATAGATTCGTATAACTTTTGCATTCGTTCCCCATTCGACATACTCCATTGGCTTTCGCAAACATATGTAATAACAAACTAATGCCTGATCGAGATTCTCCCCCATCTAATACTAAAGTGATTCCTCATTATTAGCTCATTACGGACCTTACTAATTTTCCAGTTGGTAAATTATATATTTTCACTGATTCTCTGCAACGGCAATCAGAAAGTCATGGATCTGCTCTTAGTTCACGCTCTGCTATTTGCCACAACTCCATTGCAGACAGCTCTGAGTAAGTGGAAGTAAATCCATTTCAAAACAGAATATACTCCAAAATAATTCACTTCTGAAGGCATGTCCTTACGCAGCAAATTCACCAACGTTAGCTGCGAGTACAATAGCGAATACCTGACGAGAATGAAGAGTTGGCTGACGCCCGAGGGCTATCTGAATGTTGATGTCTATGTCAATCGATCCCTGTCGCCGGCCATGCGCACGGCTATAACTGTGCAGTTCCAGATCGAGAACTCCAAGAACTACTATACTCTGTTCAACTACGATGTAGACACCTGTCAGTCAATCAAAGATCTGGGGTCGAGCACACTGCCCAGCCTATGGTTTCGCAATCTGCGCAAGTACGGAAACCTATCTGCCATCTGTCCCTTGAAGACCGTGGGTGACTAACTCGTGAAGATTGCGGGACTGAATTAATGACACTCATATTCCAGGGCTACTATGACTTGCGCAACTTCCACGTGGAGGACAAGAGCATCCCTGTGTACCTGCGACCTGGCAACTATCGTCTTAAAGATATGAACTACTATGCGAAAAGCAATGCCAACGGGAACACCAAGGCCAAGCAACGTCGCCTGATGCTCTCTTTCGTTCTGCAAATGCAGTTATATTAAAGTTGCCTACAACGAAAAGCTTATGCCGTCTCGTTTCATTTAGCTGAACTCTAAGTCTCTTGGCCAAGTGTGTCAGTGGTTGCAGTGGTTGTGGGCAGGGCTAACAAGTTTTCTCTGGCCAAGTTCACTTCGTTAGCGTGAGATCTGCCCAGAGTTTCCTTTTTCTGATTTTCTCATTTCTAATGCTTTTGAGTTTGTACTTACGATAAATAAAGTGAATTTGAAAGCGAAACCCATTGAGCTGAAAGGTTCGTTAAATATTTATTACATACATAGTTTGTAAGGTCAAAAGGACAAGTATTATTTATGTTGATAATAGTCAATGTATCATACAGTGGTTTTAAAGTTTCACAATGAAATGAAACCTTAATAAAAATGTTTAGTCTTTTAAAAAAATAAATAGTTTTTGCAAGATCAAATATAAAATGTTAGTACACTACTCTATAAACAAATTTCATATCATATTCATGAATTTGAATTGTTCCAAGTCATCACCTCAATCGTATAATTGCATCACTAATACTTATATTATTCAATAATTCATCTCTCCATTTATCTCTCTGCCCCACTTACTCGCTTATCATCATTCAACTTAATATAATAACTCACTAACGCGATCCTACGCAACTTACACTTGGTGCCACTCCAACTCACCGCAGTAATCGCACCAGTTATTTAAGTATTATATAGAATTACTTTTTAATTTCACTCGATGGATTGCTAGTAATTATTTTAAATATGTATTTTTATAGAATAGACGAAAAAGAGTGTTGCATAATATACAATGTGCGATGTTAAGGTTAATTTAATTACAGTTCAAGATCAAATAAGTCCCAACATAAAGATTTCTTACTATTACAATAAATGAAACTTAATGGCTATTTTAGATGATTTCTTTACTTCAATATATGGATATTCCTAAGTCCCACTTACCAACCCTTCAACCAACACTTGTCTGTAATTTGTGTGCTGTACGATTACATAAGAGTCTCAAGGTCATGCCGCTAGCCAGTTAAAAAATGTGTCTGTGGCGCTCTGGGGCAGACGGAATTTTAGAGGTTTTACAACATTCCTTAGCCGCTTTTCTTTGGCGCTTTAGTTTGGTTTCCGCTGACAGGAGCAGCAACAGACGCAAAGCAATTACTTTTGACTCCTTGTGCGCTACTTTTGTCGGTCAGTGTGAAATTTATTCTCTTTTGCCGTGGCAGCCTTTTAACTAATAGCATAATAAATTCCACAGAATTTATTGTTCAGAATTTATCTGGATCTGGGCGAGTTGCACTCCTTTCAATAGTCGTTCAAAACAACTGGCTTAAAGTGCAGAAAAAATGGGCTTACGTGCTCTGTGCTTTGTGGTCTAATGTCTTGTCATATCTGTTATAAGAGGTGGGTGTTAGAGCCAGGTGTTTAAGTTATGGGCTCGACTTACCCAACAAGACGTGAGCACTGGACCCTGGGGGAAACCCGTCAAAAAGTCTATCTGAAAAAAACAACAAAATAACGCTAATTGAAAAAGTAGCATAAATTTCAATTTCTTATGGGCTGGTCCTGCCTAGCGTAATTTGGGTTTGCTTTTTCATTAAACAAGCTCGTAATGGCAATTATCAAGTGACATCTAAATCACTAAGCCGACGGGGAAAACCACTCGACAGAGAAAAAATATATTTAAAATACCTTTAAATCATTTCTATACAATTCAGCAGTAAATACATATTAAACTTGTCGTTTAATTTCAGGTTACCACAGTTTACGGTCTATGCCAAGATTATTTACCTCCTGATGGTGAGTAGCTCAAACCCGACTCTGCAAATAATAAACCAAATAAATAAATTGAGTATAAAAACCGATTTAATGACGGTCTACTACGCTTTGACAACCTGACCCTGAATCTTCCAATTCTTCTAATTCTTGCCACGCCTCCAAGAGGCTTTTTATAATTTGTCAATTTCGAAGGGGAGTCAAACTGCCTAACATTCTAAGCCAGCGAACGGATCACTCGAGTTCTACCAAGCTTCAAGCTAACGTCAAGAGTTGTGTAAAAACCCAATACAGTCGTTCCACTTGGCAAGCAAATAGAAATATATATTGTATATACAGGGAAACACATGTTTTTCTACTCGTGTGTAATATTATCTAAATTAAGTGCCTCTACGATTCGTTACTTTGTATTTGTTTGTGTCATTCGTATAGTATTCTTTTGTTTATTGATATTATCGCACACTATTTGAAGAATGTCACATTTGATACTCATCTACTTAACATTCCAGCGTATTTAAAAAGCTGCCAAGTTATATCATAAGTTATGTCACTGTAAACAATTTAGTTGGAACAAAACAAACCCAACCCACCCCAGCCGCAGTCGCTACCATTGATGATAACCCATCAAAGTTATGCCAAGTATTTTATCGGATTCGATTGGCATTGCCCTAAAAAATAAAAAATTTCAATGGAAATGGAAATGAAAATACAATAGTCTACCGATATAAATTGACACTTGCACTGGCCAATAACAAATATTTGCCGAAATTATCAATCACAATAAAAAAAAAACATGCCAAAAAGATAGATGCTCTTGCAAATACCCTGTAAACAGAGTATGCTTAGGAACGTAGTCGATATGCTCGTGGCAGTTCTCTATCTTATTTATTTTGATTGATTGTGGGTTTTGAATAACAAAATCTGCCTCTCAAAGCAGTAGCATATATGAATTGAATTCATATATAATATTTAAATCTTTTTTAATTTGAATTCAATTTACCAAAAAGATTCGCTTAAAGTCTCTTAGTTCCTGAGCATTTTCTCCCGAGTTCAAGAAACAGACTGACTGACAAATGTCAACCGGATACCGGACTGCGTACCCTTCGCTCAAGCTGGGCATAATAAGGAATATGTGCAAGTACGGCGGAGACTTGAAGTAAATAATTATAAAATGCCGACAACTGTTCGCTAATTAAATTATACTGTTTGTACGAAAGCTCTTTACATATTAATTTCACATTCGAATTTATTTACCTTCGTGGTTTTTTTTATTTCAATTTATTTTACAATCAATTCTAAGAGCGCCCCCAGGCGTGAGTGCTTGGCTTGTGTTTGGGTTGTGTCTGGGGTTGTTAATGTGCCGAAATTAATAACTGAGATGTCTGGAATTCCTTGGGCATGAAACAACTTGGCGACGTCCCAACAAATTCCGTTTTATGAATTTACAATATTTGTCATTCAGGTCTTTCCGTCTTTTCACTTATTTATTTTTTATTTATTATTATTATTATTATTAATTTGTTTATAAGCCACGCGTGAAGTCTGTCCAACTCATAACTTGAGTTTATTTGTTCTAAATGAACTTTTCGCAAATTATTTTTATATATGTATGTTCCGGTATGCGCTAGCCGAAGGCTTCGTCTCTCTCAGAGCTCTTCGTATTCTTCTTCTTCTAGCCATTTGAATTATTCAACACTTTGGAGTGTTTTGAGCACACTTGAAGTATTTGCTGCGCCTGGGGCAAATTGCTGAGTGTGTGAGAAATGTTTGAACCTCTCCAGTTCAAATTGGTCAATTGTGAAAATGCCTTTCACAATTCTTAAACGGAGGGCAGAGGAGGAGGGCCAAGAAATACTATGCTATAAGCCAAGTGTTGGCCAAAAATATACGCAATTTGCAAACTTAATTAAGCAAAAAGCAATTTAAAGTGCGCAGGTTAATAAGCAAATATTTCTGCTACGTCTTAATAATCGAGTTTGATTTCAGATAATCAGATAGCATTTCAAAAATACAATTTAATTCTTAATTAAATATAAACTATTTGTAGCCAAGCACAAAAGTCGTGGTTATACTGACAAGAAAAAACACACCTCTAACACTAACAAAAAAAAGACAGTGACCAGAATCGATCAGTCAAAGCTAATGGATATATATACATTAGCTTTGACTTTTATTTTTCTTTTTTTTAAATATATATTCATATATCTATAAAATATATTTTTATACATAAAATTTTATTATTTAATACATTCGAACATATACACCAGATATATAAATTCACATTTTAAAAATATTTGTTTAATAAAGAAAGAAATATTTATGTTCATTCATTCCTAGAAACAAAAAAAAACCCCCCTTTCTTTAGATATACATTTACATTTAATTGTAAATCGTCAATAATTTCAAAGTTTATTCTACCGACTTGCTATATATTTTCGGAGAACCAACTAATTAACTCATAAAAACAAAACAATAATAGTGTAAGTTAGAGAGAAATATATTATTTAATTTATAAGAGGGCATAAACAAGTTTTACCCGATCAGTTGTAGTTTATGGTCTCGTTGGCCTGTTGGCCCGTTGGCGATTTACAATTTATATGTAATTTAAGTCTTTTTACGACTTAGTAAATGCACATTTTAGAGAGTTCGCGCACAACTATAAAATAGAAAATCACTTTTTGCTATACGGCACAGATAAATTATTTCATAAATAACGAATTTATTTTATTGAAAACTCCGGCCAAGTCGTAAGTCACATTCATGCAGCTACAATAAATCCAAAGTCTGGTCGAGTGTCTCTGTGAAATCGAATTGAATTGATTCTAGACTGAAGCACAGTAAAAAGCCGACACTTCGGTTTTAATAAAGCTAATGCAAGAGGGTCTATTATTAATGCCAAGGGGTTAATATTAGGTGTGCCTTAGGTACACAATTGAACAAATAAATGGGCAATCAGGGGTTAAATTAGTGGCACTTTTAATAGAGCTCAGCAAACACCTCCGATGGGCCAAGAGCTCCACCATGAGTCAGAGGTACGAATACTGACAGTCAGTCTCTCAAATTGTCAATTCGCTGTCTGATAACAGGCACAGCTATATGGAAATTCTGGGAAATTTTAAGTGCCTAATTTGATAAGAATCCTATCTTCAATGCGCATCTGCATATATGATCGTATGTACAGCATAACATATGTGATTCATAGCACACGGAGGCACGATCCAGGCCTCCTCCATATCTATTCTAGAACTCTTATCTGAGTAATCACATATAAATGATATGATTCCTAATTTCACAATGCCACGCGCTGATTTTCAAAAAAACTCACAGCTCTATATCTGATGATAACATAAACGAGAGCAATACAATTTTATGTTAATCAACTAAACATTTACTATATTCAATTGGAGCAATTATCAAAAGTCATGCTAAAGGCATATAAACATGTAAGAGTGCTCGACTCAGAGATACCCCGAACCGTGTAAGGAGCGTATACATACATACAAACATCACACAGATCCACACTTAAGCACGTATGCATACGCATACGTTCTGCTAACGGCGTAGTTGACGCAGCGACTGCGATTGGCCATTACTATGGAAACATTTTCACAAAACAATTATAGACTAATATCCCATTTTCGATGGGTGCAGGGTATACAAATCTGTATATTTCCTAAATTTTTTCTTAGACAGCTGTCGTACGTTCATCAGTCTCAGTGTAACTGGTAATTTTTGTCTCAGGCCTCTCTTTCTGTCTCACACGTTAAGGGTCTAAGGATAGCTGGTTGCAAAATCCTATATCCCAGTATTAATGAATAATAGACAATACGCAACTTATATGCATTAGCACAATAAACAGTTTTATTTCTACAATTTTTTTTTTTTTTCGCACATTCACAAGCAAATACCTCTAGCTGAAGTAGCTCCTATGAAAACAGCACAGTCCGCCAACTTATCGCACATTCTCCAAGGAACTGCAGTTTCTCACAGCGAAACTGAAGTTTTTATAGCGCCTGATTGTAATGGTCTGATAAAAAGTGATTTACATAGCAAAATTGCAGGGCGCGAAAGCAGCGCAAATTATGCAAATTGAGCTCGCCTTAGGGCCCACTCGACACCGAAGGCCAGCAGAACCAGGGTATAGCCCAAAACTGCAATCTCTGCACCCCAGATAAGATCGGCCGGTTGCATAGCATTCGGCACCCACACTTTTCCCAGGAAAATCCATTGCACACGTGGGAATACTATCGCAGCTGCAGGGTATCCGTGGCCGTTCAGATAGATCGTCTCTGCTGGCGGAGTCACAGAATCCACATCTTGGCTTTTGACTCTTGCGCCTAGACAAGTTGCCATGAGAAGCAGTAAAATTGATTTCATCATTTCGCTTGTCATCCAAAACTTTTACTGACCCCCACCTAGAAGGCCACAGCTCTTTTATAGCCCAGCGTTAGCTCTGCTAATTACCAATAATTGACTTAACGCCAGTGTAATTAATGAACACCCAAACAAAAAGAACTCGTCACAATATTAATCTATCTATAGCGAGTCATGGTCACTTAGTCCACACACGAAACACTATGTTCACTTTAAGTAAATGATATAATTAATTCAAACTCAGATCTGATATTTCCAACATCCTGAAGTAAGCTCTAACTACAAGAATTGATAATGTTTTTGATAGGCTCAGCTATTTCCTTGAGTTGTTAAGTTGAGTGTTCTACAAATCTTGAATTTCTTCAAAGTTCAACTCTAAACATATGTCAGCACTTCTTCCTCTCTCAGAAAGGGCATGCAGACTTTGGTTTCAGAAGTTTGTTGTGTGATTTTTATTAACTTTTACAGTTTGTTATTAGGTGGTTGTGCTTGTGGCTTGCGGCTTTCGTGTACCCGAAAAGGTGTTCCATAACCATGCTTATCAAGAAATTATTTCAAAACGCTAATTGAATTGTCAATAGATGGTGAACCATTTTGTGGTCTGGCCACGTTGCCTTTGGCAACAAGCCAAATGATAGCAACAACAACAGGAGCAACAACAACAGCAATACGAACAAAGATAGCTGTAGATATTAACCATATGTACTTCTATGTATTGCCATTATAAATTCCCAGTGCTATATGTTAGTGTGTCGTCGTGTATGTGACTCTTATTGCATTTGCCCAGATAAGAACTTGGAGTTCGACGCGCATTTTTCAGACTTGCCACACAGTTGAACTGTCAGAAGAAGAGTTGCCAGACGAAAAGGCGAAAATCGAAAATATTAATTTAAAATTTTTTTTTTCTGAGACTTGAGAGGAGATAATTCAGTATCATATACAATACTAAATAAAACTATGCTATAATCCCATCCATCGACAACAACAATATCTATTGTAATATACATTCTTGTCGAGTAAATATATGTATTTATTTATTATTTAATTCGTATTGTACCATAACAAAGTATATTTCCGTAAAATCAATGCAAAGTTCTCAGTGTCTTAACTGCTTTGATTAGCGACTTCGTTGTTGCTGTTGCTCGTTGTTGTTGTTGTTGTAGTTGCCGTTGTTTATGGCGGGCTCGCTTATAAGCCCAGTGAGCGCCAATTTAACAATGTTTTGATTATAAGCGGAAAGTTTTTGTTATTCCGCGTATGTGTCGCGTTTTAAAAACGTGCACAACGATAATGCCCAAAAAAGTAATATATATGCACGAGTATAAAACGTGTTTTTTACGATCGTCATGACGGGCATTGATAAATGAGGCGTATCGGGCCATTTGTTATGCCCAATAATTACAGTGGGCCAAAAACCTTGGGTGGGAATCCTGCAGACAGTGAAACGGACCAAATCTTTTCACAGGCGCCAATGCGACTTATCGACAAAGCAAACACAAACAAACAAGAAACTTTCATAGACACGCTTACAGCTGGCAGACTTCTCTCGCTCTCCCCCTATATCTCCCCCTATATCTAACTCTTATACTCTCTCTCTCTCTCTCTCTCTCTCTCTCTCTCTCTCTCTCTCTCTCTCTCTCTCTCTCTCTCTCTCTCTCTCTGTCTCTTTATCGATTTGAGATATGATATGATCCACAGCGCTGCCTGTTCTGGCTATTCATTGGAATTTGAAATTGAAATCAACACACAAAAACCAAAAAAAAAAAAAAAACAAAAACAAAAGGAAAAACATTTGAAAACTTAAGACCCAGCTGATGTCCGAGTGCTTGATTTATGCGTCGGCACATTCGATTGTAGAATCAGTTTTTCGCCTTAAAAGGCTTTTGCTGTTTGAAAAACTTTTCCGGCTATCACAGGACGGTTTCCGTTTCAATATAAGCAACTAGCCACTGCTGCGAAAAGCTGGCCAAGCCTCTCTCGCCCTTCTGTGTGCCATTTAAAATATGCCGCTGTTGACTCTGCTAATGTCTGCGCAAATATTGCACTTTTCTTCTTCTTGTTCTTCGCTTGATTGGGCCCAAGAAATGAGCGAAGGGGCACACTTGAGGTGACTGGGGGAGCCTTTCATATCTGAGGTTGATGGCTTGTCAGTAGTCGCCGCTGATAGTGCAGCTAGACACACTTTAATTGTGGCCATTATGTGGGATATCAGAGTTCGCTGTTGGCCTTGCCCACCCAATTTGTGTTCTATATATATAAGGCGCGACATCTTCGTGCTTTACCAATATAAGCTCCCTTTATCAGTCAAACTTCTCTAAGCATCCTTTACTTAAGTCAGCCTAGAGTTATAAATGCTTAAAGCTTAAGAGTCTAAACTAATTGTTAGACAATTAAGACATAAGTTTCAAAAATGTAGAAATGTTATGTGCCCAAGTGTTAGACATGGGAACGTTTTTGTTCAAAAAACCCTGAATATACTAAAATATATACCTAACTTTATATTCTTGTCTTACTCTTAACTCTAATTAACATTTCCTTCAAATAGACAACTGTTATACACAAATGTGTTTTAAAATATAGTTATGACTGTTATGTCCATATTTTCCAAACATTAAAAACCAATTCGTGTAGACCAAAATATATTTAAAATCTGAGCCGCTTATCTAAAAACAGTTATCGTTTCCATTTATGTCTATCAGTCTAAAAAAAAAAAAAGCAGCCAACCCATCCCAGTTACTATCATATCGAGAAGCTTATAATTTGCCAATCATCCAAGTTGTATAAATAAAAGAAATGCTTCACTTCATTTTGTGGCCCAGTGTTGACATGAGCTATTTGCGTGCTGTCTTATCGAGTTGATGTCTATTAATATACAGTAAAAACAAAATGCAATCTCACAGTTTATAGATATAGATAAATCCCGTAAATGCTTTCTGTTATTACAGTATATGGTCAAGAGTTTTGAAAACAAAAAAACCAAGTTAAGTTCGTTTGGGTTCGCTTTTGGTATTTCGCATGCAAATGGCATTCTTGGAATGTTGTCTGCCGTGGATCATTAAGATAACGGTTAAGTTAAGGGTTCTCGTCTGGCCATGTAATCGGCAATGCTTGAGGTAGCGATAAATACAAGCATGTGTGTAGGAGTTTACGGTTTTTAGTCCCCAAGGTGTTAATTAAAACAAATTGCGCATGTGTTCCCGGCAAGGCATTCAAAATCCCCAACAATTACGATTTTTTCTCTAGTAAATGTTTTATTATTATTTATGAGTATATTTTAATATATTACTGATACCCTTTAATACGGAAAGTTGTTCAAAATTTACTTGATTAAAGCGAGCTGATATCTTGCATAAAGAATCTCTTCATTATTATTTCACAAGCTATCAGATCTTAAAACTTCATATTTACTATGTCAACTTTCGTATGCCCTACATAAGTTTCACATAACTGATCATTCCATTTCAAAACTTGATCCAATACAAAATATATTAGTTAAATATTTCAAAAATGCCAGTTATTCTATCAACCAATTTCTTATTCTCTTTAGATTTGCCCTAAATCTTAAGACTATCAATTCGCATAAAATCAAATTTAGAGGGTAGCTTTAGCAAAGTACACTCTTGCAGATAAGACCTAATTGTTAAAAATAACAAATTGGTCTGGCAAAGGTTTTTTTTTTGCCTAACGCTCTGGTTTATGTAAATATTTATGAACGGCGCAAATTGATGGGTGCTGAGTGGACCCCGAATAATGGGTCTGGTTATATAGTATAGCGATAGATGGAATTTCAGGTTAAAGTCGGTTCGACGATCACTGCTTTTGTATGCGATCGCGATACTCGTCCATTTGATGCCAAATGCAAAGCGCAAGTGGTAATTATAATTTATAAAATAATAAATGTTAAGTAAACATTAGATTTATCGATTATTGGCAATGCGGATGGCCCTGTCACTTACCTATTTTGACCGTTCAACTGTGTTGAAAGTAGTATAGATTGAAGGTGTATGATGGGATGGTAGGGCAGGTGGAAAGGAAAGCTTTGTCCTTATTATACACATTTTACAATTGTTTAACTGATCTATTCACAGTTGTTTCTTTGTTTTTCTGCTTGTCCTTCCCCCTCATTCATCTGCCCACAGGGATATTTTCTATTTGGAATTAAAGCTCTTTAAAATTGTCTATTAATATATCGATAAATATCCAAATATCTATCAATATCGATATCATTTTCAAATATTTATCGGGCCATTAGAGGCAATTAATTTTGGCGTGGATTCACTTTTCAAATTTTTTCGTGCAGAGTATCAACTAGCTGAGCATTATTTTCTGGTTTGCTTATCGCGAATGCCAAACGATTGCCAAAAAGTTGGCCAAATGCTTTATACCAGCTGGTCACAGATCTTCATTACCCTCCGGCACCACGCAGCGGTCTTGCAGTGCTTTGCCCAGCGCTCGGAACTGCGTTGTGGGTTGTCTTGTAATCTTATCAACGTAAAAAAGGCAGCGCTCTTATTGATTAATAAAAAATATAATAAAATACAAAAAATATGATACTGATACTAAATTATGTATCTACGCTCGGCAGGCGAGCCCATGCACCGACTGGTCGACAGTCCGGCGGTCCGGCGGTTCGACCGTCTGTCTGGCTGTCGGACTGAAGTTTTATTTGAATACCCGGCGCTAGTTGGAAGGCAAACAGAAAGACATTGTTATTGTTATTTTTATTGTTATTGTTATAATATTAGTGTGTGGCCGAGATTGCGGCGCACTCCTTTTCCTGCTATCTGTATCTGACACGCATTTCTTTAGACGCCGCCTTGTCGACGCTAATGTTGATAAAGTGGGTGGCATTGAATGACATCGACAGGTCCAATAGTCGCCTCCCAATGTTTCCTCTTACATTCAGGGAAAAACGCCGGATTGAATAGATTATATTTTATATTCGATCGAGAGAGAGAGAGAGAGAAGAAGAGAGAGGCACACTTCATACTTCGTAGTCTCTCCGCTTTTGCGCATTTAGATAAGAGCTTTACTTTTTCGGTATGCCATTAAAATTAAATGATAAACACTCTTGGTGGGCAGTGAGGCAAATGGGCAATCAGTTATAGCTATCGAAATACTATACAAAAAGTGATCATCCATCAGCTCCACATACTTTTACACCTCACACATAATATTGTTACTTTGATGGCCCATCAGGCTTTATTCAACTATGTAAGAAATTATACACAGATATAAGAAACAGTAAAAAGTAATATATATGAGTATTTATAATTAAATATTATTTAATGTAACAATATCGACAAATATAACGTAAAAAGTCTTAGATAATATAATCTCTAACTCTAAATGTTTATATATATATTCCAAACATTCTTTTAATTCATTCCACAGGTTTTTTTTAATTTGAGACTCTTCTTGCATTTACTCCATTATTCCACTTTTAATTAGGCAAGCAATGAGCAGGAGCAGCTCAAACAATGAGACAATGTTGAGTTCCCCAAAGCTTACACCACTTTCACTTAAGTTGCACGCGCCACAGCCACAGAGGCTTTGCTCAGATCAACAATACGCAACCGAGTTATGTCAGCTGCAGTTGACCCACTTATGATGAACCGCAGGAAGAAGCTTTTGGCTGTTGACTATTGACCGTCGTGCGCTCTCCCTTTTGTTTTACAGCTGGGCATTTATCAAAACTCAAACTTCCGTTCAGTGTATACGCAATGGGAGAGACGGAGGAGGCAGCCAGCGCCTCCCGCGGCGCCCCCGCCCATCCAGCTGAACTGCTGCGTCTGGCAGGCGGCATATTTTTTGTTGACAACGCAGAACCGGCTGTTTATGATGATTATTTCTGAGATATAGATACAAAGAGAGAGTGAGGGGTTTCGTTATAAAGATCACCTTGCCAGGGGGCGATTACTTGGGCGAGTGCATAATTACTTATTGTTTATTTCCTGTAACATGCAACGCGAATGCCGACGGCAATGTTAACTAGTCTACAACAAACAGAAAATAGGTCTACGGTCTTACCCATATAAAATGCCCCACACACAGTTACACACATCTAGACACATTGCAAAACGCATTTTATGTTATCTTCTTGTGTGGCTCGTGGCCCGCTGAATCGACCCAATGTGTGGTAACATCCGCTTAAATACCATAAAGGCTCACAAATTCTATTGCGAAGTATATTTTGTATACCCTGAAGAAGGGTATTAACATTTCCTGTGAAATGCGATTTCCACATTAATTATTTAAGTTGATAGTTATTTTAATCATCTAACTGATGGCACAAAAATTCGTCGAGTTGAATTACTAATGATATATATTCATTATAGAAAGAATTACTTTATAATTTAAAATTTGGGTGAAAAGTCTTTCTACTATACAAAATAATATTAACTAACTTAGTGATTTAATATTTCTTTAATATTTCCGAATACTACTATATTATATTTATCACACATGCCTGTCTATTCGGTGCTATACCCAAAATCAAGAAGAGTACTCAAGCTTCGTCATACCATAACACCGTTCCTTGTCTGTTATGTGTTTGTTTACCGCGGTGAGGTCTAGAAATAATAGGGCGGTGCTATCTGACGTATTATTTTAAGTACAATTAACTATTGAATTTCAAGGCTCATACATATATATGCTATATACTCGCAAATGCGCCAATTGTAGATCAGCTGACTGAATATCTAGATTTAAATCCTATTTGCATGACAAACAAGATTCGGATATCAATTCATTTAATGTGGATCCCGGCTAAATGCGTGACTGTCAATATTATTTTTTATTGGTGTTTACTATATCGGTTATCAGTTATCATCAAAATAACCGTGACTTAAATTATCGTTCAAAACCTCTCAGTCAGTGCGAAAATATGTGAGGAATTTGCATGTGAAGCACCTGTTAGTGATACCCTTGGCGAGGCGTTACACATTTTGTAATTGCTTTGAATGAATGCAATAACATCGATATTTATCGATCTATTAATCAGTTTTGCATGTTTCTTAGCATACAAATTAAATTATGCCATTTACAATTACTTACTTACTTACTTGGGTATGTCTATAAGTATGTCTAGACTATAGTCAAAAATATACCGAACTTATCCAAAAAGGTTGATAAGTAATTAACTCTGTTATTAAAGTACTGTATAGAGGAAATGATAGCTGTAGGTAATAACTGTTCGCCACTTTGAATGCATTCAATATTTTATTAATACATGACTTTCAGGAATAATTGAATATTGGAGTTGTACGTAGTATGCCAAGCATTAACTCAAAAACTTAAAAAATATCCATTTCATATGATTACAACTTGAGTCACAAAGTCTAAGTAATCCTTAAACCAAATGTATATATATAACTCATTTAGGCTATTCATATGATTTACTAGATTTATAGTGTATTTATATTTCGTCATATCAACAAGACCTACCAACGATTTCCTATTACTTTTGCACTGAGTTATTGGCAGAATAGAATTGCACGAGAATCAAATCAATTAACGCGCTTGTCAAATAATTTGTTTTACTGTGGATTACCAAACCTAACAATATTTGTGTTTAGCGATAAAAAAAAAAAAAGCGCGCGAGTTTGAGTAGAAAAAAAAGGTCCAAAATATTAAAAAGAAAATAGAAATAAAAATCCACAAAATGCTTTAAGCTATGCCACACGCCAACGACAACACCAGCGCCAGTGCCAGCGCCAGCCTTTCCAATTATCTCGTTTGGTTAAATGTAATTGAAACTGTTAATTTCCTGTCAGCGGCTTGTCACAACGACTGTCTGCCACGTCTGATGGGCGCTTAGCGGATACAGCTACAAATTCCCATAGATACCGCCAGGCACTAAGCTAGAAAATGTGAGTATACGATCCAAACTTTGACCATATCTATTTTAGCATACTGAGCGAATCGTTTCTATTTTGGTTTGGTCTTAAAAACCTATTCATTAGACTTTAGGTTCCTGCAAATGGCCCCAAGCCGAAATGCCCGTTTAACTATGTCCAATGGGCTAGTACTCAATGGATCTTAGACTGTCCAAACTTTATCAGCTGCGTATTCCGGCTTAGGTCAGTGGGTGGCTAACTTTGGACATAGATTTTTGGATCTGCATAGGGTTTACGGTGCGACACAGCTAAAACCCTGACGAAGATAGATGAGACAAGCCACCAGCCAGAATGTTGCATACACTTCAATAGGTACACATCTATCATTTCATATGATCCAAAATGGATCGGTTACCCGGCGCGATATGCAAAATGAGTAGAGTGCTTTATTTGAAACTAAAGCTGACGAAGATTCATGAGTGGAACCTATTAAAAATAAGGGATTTGCCAGATAAATGCTGTGCTGAGCCCTGCAAATTGATCTCTGTTTCCTGTTGGTATAAACAACAAGATTGTAACTTGAACGATCAATGAGCCGGTTGATGTTGGGCAATATGAACCCAATATATCCTCACAACTAAATCATCATTATTATTTTGACTAATTAGTCTGAGATTTTTAAATGGTACCAAAGGTTCCCAAACATATTTTACATTTTATATCTTTATCAGTCTCTATATAACAGTAACATAATCTGATCTATAGTAGAACTAAGATTACAGTTGTATAGTCTGTACGCCGAGCATACTTGCTTGTGATATCTGTGCAACCATATAATTCTCAAATGGTTACTGATTAGCAAAAGTAGCATAGCGAAGACGAACCAGCAAGGTTAGCAGATGATAAAACTGGATGAACCCTAAACAAACTCCAAGAAGCCTATAAAACTTTTAAGGATAAGCCGTTTTACTTTTATTGATTATTAATCATTATCAAATATCAGATCTCAATCAGAAATCACTAAAAATTATTATTATTATTATTAATATGAATAATATAATATGAATAATAAAGAATGAGCTATAAACCAGCTCAGTGCTTAAGGTGCCGCCCTTATTGTACCATGTGTGCGTTAATATCTGAATCACAACTGCACGCCCACACGCCGCTGCTGTCACTTACACGACATACTAACTCAATTAAAATTCCATTGCAGATAAATGAAGTGGCTGCTTGTGGAGCAGAGGTACATTCCCGGTACCACAAAAAAAAAAAAAAAAAAAAAAAAAAAAAAAAAAAGCAAACAAAAAACAAAACAAAACAAAAAGAAAAGAATCAGCACCAATTGTTGCGGCTTGTAAAAGCACTCAAAGATACTAACCGCCACTCACGCGCACAATTTGCAGTGCCAAAATTGTTATCAAATAGTAGTCTATAGAGCCGACATACCAACATGCCTCAGTGCCAACGACCTTGTCCAGGGCTCACTCAGCGGACTGCACCGTCAACTCTTATGCAAGATTCCGAACTGCTTTGGACTTTGGACACATTATTGTCTTGACGAGGCATAATTGGGACCATAATCGATCAAAGAATGCTTTGATGTCCTCAACTGTCACAGGGCGGATTTGAGCCGCCTGCTAACACTTGAGAAAAGTACTTCTGAGGTTGGTCGCAAGCCCTCGAACTGATTGCTTCGAACTGATAACAAAAAGCCTTCACTGACACCCAAAACGAATTATTCATTTTTTCAAAATGTGATTTGTTACTTTTTCGCGCAGTTACAGTTTGATAAATCATATTTGATCATCCATAATGCATGCAATTTTCTGAACTTTGCACAGTAGTCAAATAGTCAAAGTAACTCTCAAACAATTGGAATGAAAACGCATTCAATATCATGCACATTAGAGTATGCCGAATAGCTGATATTGTTATTGTACGCGCACCATCCTTATCGATGTTGGGGGCACTATATATCCCTCGTTGACTCAATCAAATAACTATGCGGAGTAACAAATATTTAGATAAATAGATCCACTTGATTAATCGATAGATCTGTTTGTTAATTTGCTCTTACATCAATTTTAGTAAAAGCATTATACTTCAAATGGTCGTTTAAAATGTTTTATCATTGACAAAAAAAACAAGTAAGAGTGCTCTAGTCGAGACTGCTCGACTAGGGGATACCCTGAGCCCTGTGAAGAGCCAAATATCAAATCATTCTACGCATCTTTTATGCATGCATATAAACAACACATACACACACACATATGCACTCAAGCATAAGCGCGCGCTCTGCCAACTGCGCAGTTGACGCAGCGACTGCGCTTGGGCTGCAATGTAGGCATTACTATGGAAACTTAATTGCTTAATAACTTTTCTTAGCGATGGACTAATTGCATCAAACTTTCACAACTTATTGATGGCATCCATATGTATGTATGTGCCAAAGCACAAGTCTTTAGTATTTGATTTGCGCTTTTTACAAATAGGGGGCTATTGGGGGCGAATGGGGCGTGGCATCCAAAATCTAAAGATTACGTAATTTCCGTATTCATTGCACGCAACTACACAGCAAATTTGAAATCTCTAGCTCAAACGATGTACCAACCACGCCTTAAAAACACATTAAAATTATCGATAAATGCTCATAAAATCGAAATGGAATGAGTTATCGGAAAAATTTTATAAACTTGTGCAGCGTATGGTATTATCGAGTATTCATGTAAAATTTCAAGTCTCTACGTTGCGTACTTAAAAATATCTCGGCGTTCACACGGACGGACGGACGGACGGACGGACGGACAGACGGACGGACGGACAGACGGACGGACGGACGGACGGACAGACGGACAGGGCTATATCGACTCGTCTTGTCGCGCTGATCAAGAATATATATACTTTATGGGGTGTGGCACGCCTCCTTCTGCCTGTTACATACATTTTCACAAAACCATTATACCCTGATTTCCCATTTTCAATGGGCTCAGGGTATAAAAAAACCGAAAGGAAACTTCTTTGAAATATCTGCCAAAGTACGATTTCAAAAAGCCTCGTTATACATTATACAAAGAATAGGAAATAAACAGTAAGCATAGAAGTTTTGATAGGTTTTAAGTACTGCCACAAAATTTGATCCGTAAGCAACGTAAGTTCGCCTTCATTTTAATTTTCACTAAATTTAAGACAGCGATCAGAAGGAAGTCGAAAGATATTGTTAAGGGAATACAGAATCGGGTACGGTCAATATGCGGCTAATGAAATGTTGCTGCTGCATATCATTGCAGTTAGGGACAATGCTATTCGGCTGTATTTTTGGGATAATGGACTTTTATCTAGGATCCCTTGGCGTCTATTATATTACCCTTGATAAGATGCCAAAAGTATTCGTTGTATTTTTCGATAAGATGGACGCACGATACTGTGTGTTCTGGTTCGCGGTAGTCTTCTATCTCATGGCCTTCACTGATCTGTTGCTGATTACTGGAGCAATGACAGTAAGTTGGCCATGTCGTTTAGACGTTCAAACCTAAAGAGATCCACTACAGAAGAACGTGTCTTGCTTGGGACCCTGGCTTATAGTAAATTTTATTGTTCTAATTTGTACTATGGCTACGGCCTTACTGAGTGCCCTTGCGGTATTAAGAATTGGTAAGTACGACGATGTAAGTCTTATGCTTGCCATTAATTAATTGAAACATAGATTGTTCAATCAGAAGTTATCGATAGTAATATCATAGTTGTTAATAGTTCTTAATCATAGTCGATTACTTAATCGATTACATATGAATCACTTGCAAATATTTATGAAATAGATAGAGATAAATAGATATAAAATTTGTATAATCGGGTAAATAATATATAATATTTTAAGTTAAATGATATTATTTTTGAATAGAGTTATCTTTATGTCTATCAGCTACTGCAATACTTAATATTTCTCGATATCAACTATCCATATTTTCAACATTAACTACAGTGCTACAATTAACTTTTTCATTCTCAACTTTATTTTCGATGCACATTCAAAAATTCTGTATTTCATAGTAGTACTGATGTATGCCATGTTAGTGGTGAACTCATTCTATGACGAGCTGACAACTTGATCGCGATGAATATTGCGACTCTGAGTACACAAATTCAAGGTCCACATGTAATTTGAAGTGAAATGATGTGATCCTCAACTTAGGAGCCCGAGGGAGGGAGAAGACGACAGATGAGAAGGAGGAAAACAGGGCAGATTGGGTAGGGAAACCGATTTCGGAACGATGACAAAACGCTGCAGCGGTTTTATAAACAGGATTAAGCGATAATGAAACTGCACTTTTTTAAATTGCCGTCAAAAGCTGCGCTTAAGACTCATTAAAAATCCATTAAATTCGATAATAAAGAACGGCGCAAGAGGCGAGAAATAAAATTCGAAAAACAAAACAAAAATACAATTTCGTTAATAAGCTTTACACCAAAGTGCTTTGCCTGAGAAATGGAGCAGTTGGCGACAGTTTCTGGGGAAATCGGAAAGGGACAGCCGTACATACATATGTATGTGTGTATATATATATAGCTCAGTCAACAGTCGACTGCCGGCCACTTAAAAGTCGCCTCATTTTGGGGCCCTGGTGAGTGCATTTCGATGTTGCATATGCAAATAAATCATTCCATTTCGAATCGAAGCGAAACGGAAACAGATCCGCAGCGGCTCTGCTACATGAGGTATGCAACATGAGCAGCTCAACTTTGAACTGAACTGTTGCACAACGGGCAAAAACACTCGAAATAAATATCTTCGAGTGTTTGCGCCTTAATATTATTACTTAAGTGCACATTACATAAATAAAAATTGCAATTTCCTTACTTCTCTGAGCTAATTGCCAAATAGAAGTGCATGAGATGGGCTTGTGCACTGCACAAGTGAGTTCAATTCATTATTTGAATATAACAAAGAGTGAATCGGGAGTATACAACCGGTGTATACAACCTACTAGATCATATACATTAATCATATTATTAGAATATAAATGAGTAATGAATATGATCTAGTAGGAATTTCACCGACTCTCCAAACTCAGACTACAAGGAATTCAAACATTGTAAATTTCTTCAAAATTCTCATTTAAACCTGAGAAAATAAATTGACATACATATACATTTATTCATAACAACTTATTATTAGCTTAATTTATTAGGCTATTTCCCGCGCTCTGGATTCATCTCAATCCCAAACTTTTATGTTATAAATTTTTAAATATTTTGACTATATTGAAATGCAGTCACAATTCAAAATATCTTTTGTAATGTTTCATAACTTTACGTCTCTTTGTTTGCCTCTTATTCATACTGCAACTGAAGCATTCACTGCTTGTTCAAACAAAACGCTTGTGAGTTTTTTTTTGCCGAATGCGAATACATGAGAGTTGAATGTGTGTACGTTTGTGTGGACAAGCAAAGCTTAAACGGCTTGTACATATGGCTGGTCATAAAACGTATTTACCAGATACAGATACAGATACACTACTCACAGTCGCACTCACACTCACACTCACAGTCGCACTCACACTGACTGCAACTACTGCTCAATTGCAATTGCCTGTTTGCCGGGTGAATGACACGCTGAGTGTGTTCATGAGCTGTGGATCAGGTGTTGGTGCGGCGGTGCGAACTAGGACGGACTGTAACTCAAATAAGCCACACACTGTGTCAAACATTTATCAGTTGCTGCATCGATAAGGCGGCTATACAAAGTTGCCTCATGCAACAATCGGGAGAACGCCAGAGGGAGAGAGCAAGCGCCCAGTCACGATGAAGTTATCAGGCAACGCCGACTGCGACTGCGTCTGCTACAGTGACTGCGACTGTGGCTGTGGCTGTTGGATGTGTGCGCCACCTCCTTCAACTTGAATACAAAACGTTTCAGTTTCACAACTTTGTTTAATGCACGGCATTAAATTCACTTTCCATTTATGAGCAGAGACGCCGCCGCCGCCTGCCGTGCGTTTTATAAGCTATGCGCCGAGTTCCAGTTACCCTTTGCACACAAATCCCTGTCCGGCGGTCTGATCCCTGCTCGATGTCAAGTTCTAGGTAGACCGCAAAATTTATGTTGTGCCATTAAGAAATGCCTATAAAAAGCTGAGCTTAATTAAAATACTACGTAACATGCGTTTAAATACTTTTGCTCTGCCGGATTGTTGTTTCGGTTTCTGGTTCTGCTACTGATGCTCATGCTGTAGTTGTTGCTGTTGCTGTTGTTGTTCTGGTTGTGGTTATCGCGGGCGGGCAATGTGCTTTTCAATTTGACTCAAATGCCGCCGTCATCGTCGTCCCAGCTGCATGCAAATTACTTGCATATAACCCGTACTTATGGCCTAGGCGATAGTCCGCGCCTGTGCAAGGCATCGCCCATCGGCATCCTTTTTCAGCCTTTAACTTAATGAGATTTTCCCAAAAGCAAAAATCATAATTTTCACGCGCAACCAAGCGCACCAAATTGCCAACCAGGGGCGTGCCTCATGCCACACTTCGCTCAAGTTGTATTTCATTGCGTTTTTTCATTTTTCATTTTTCTTTTTCTTTCCTATTTTTTACCTTTTTCAGCATTTACTTTAAGTCTCAGCCATCGATCGGTTAGACTTAGTGAGTGGAACTTACACCTAGTTGCAAGTCGCAAGTAGCGATTAAGTGCTTATTAATTACCCAACTTTCAACTCATGACTTTGACAACCAAATATATATATAAAATATTTGAGCTTTCATATAACAACTTCAAAAGCTAATAGGCAATCTTTTGGTAACTAAGGGACTCATACTGAAAGACTTTTTTCATAATTATTATATTATGTCTTGGAATGTTGTTTATAGACAACTTCTTATTATCTAACATAATACCAAATGCATAAGAAAACAACTAAGAGTGCTCTAGTCGAGACTGCTCGACTAGGGGATACCTTGAGCCCTGTGAAGAGCCAAATATCAAATCATTCTATGCATCTTTTATGCATGCATAAACAACATATACATACACACACATATGCACTCACGGACGGACAGACGGACAGGGCTATATAGACTCGTCTTGTCGCGCTGATCAGGAATATATATACTTTATGGGGAGTGGCACGCCTCCTTCTGCCTGTTACATACATTTTCACAAATCCATAATGGTATAAGGGTATACCATTTTCAATGGTATAAAGATTTAAGCTAAGGAAATTTAATAATCGAGTATCGAGAAATATATGCTACCGAATTTGTAAGATGACTTTTGATTTTATAATTTGACGTTCATTGTAGCCTATAAATAACCCCTGAAAGCAAGATCGAAGCCTTACTACATTAAATGCACAGCAATATGATTAAAGATCTATCAAAAGTCAGTTAACATAGATAGCAGTTAGCCTTGGGCTCAGGTAGCTTTTGCTGACAGTCAGTTAACCAATCAAACTTCGTCGGCTACTTAAAGAGGATTCAGAATATCGTTTTGGAAGTAGATACTGTGCACATGGCGGTTGCTATCGGCTGATTGACAAGAAAATCGCTCACTCTCACTTTTAACATCAACAAAAATGAGTTAAATGACAGCTCTGAATCGCTGCTTAATGCCCTTCGATGTAATTTATGGGTACTCTAACATGTGGATTATACGGGAATTTCACTGATAAACTTCTCGACTCGTTCTTGGCAGCTACACAAATTGCTTGGTAATCGCAGCAAAAATAGAATCTAAATTTATATTCGGCAATAAATTAGTTGCAAATATGTGATATGAACTGTTTATGTCAGCTAGCATCTTTCAAAAAGAGGTCGAAACTGAAAGACATCGTGGACATGTAGCTTATATCTTTAGCTTTTTGGGGCTGATTCTGATATATAGAATGGCAAGCTTTATTGCATATGAATGGTATCATTTGACTATTCAGATTGTGCTGCAGAGCCTCAAAACATATTAAATCCAAACCTCGAACTACGGTACCTAGATAACTGCATTTTATCCGAACTTTATTATAAGATATGTTGATTACCTTCCATAATAGAAGTAAACGCAAGAAAAAGCTGAAGCGAATATAATTTAGTAACCAAGAATCAAACTATATTTTTATACCCTGAGCCCATTAAAAAGGGGAAATCAGGGTATAATGGTTTTGTTAAATGTATGTAACAGGCAGAAGAAGGCGTGTCAGACCCCACAAAGTATATATATTCTTGATCAGGGCGACGAGCTGAGTCGATTTAGCCCTGTCCGTCTGTCTGTCCATCCGTCCGTCCGTCCGTCCGTCCGTCTGTCCGTCCGTCCGTTTGTCCGTATGTTTGAACGCGTCGATTAAAGCATCTAGGCAAGCTAGAGACTTGAATTTTTTTTGGTTGGGTCCGTGCATAGCACGCGCAGGTCAAGTTTACTTCGTATGAACGATAACTATTTTTGTTGTAATGCTATCGATTTTAATGCTTATCGAAAATAAGTTTTTAAGGCGTAGTTTGTACATCGTTTGAGCTAGAGACTTCAAATTTGCTGTGTAATTGCGTGTAATAAATACGGAAATTATGTAATTTTTAGATTTTGGATGCCACATCCCATTCGCCCCCAATAGCCAATATTTGTAAAAAGCGTAAATCATATACAAGAAACTTGTGCTTTGGCAAATACACACATCTTAATGCCATTAATAAGTTGTGAAAGTTTCATGAAGTTAGTCCATCGCTAAAAAAAAGTTATTGAACAAATAAGTTCCCATAGTAATGCCCACATTGCAGCTCACGCGCAGTCGCTGCGTCAACTAGCAGAGCGCGCGCTTATACGTACGTGCATATGTGCGTGTATGTGTTGGTTATATGTATGCATAAAAGAAGCGTAGAATGATTTGATATTTGGCTCTTCACAAGGCTCAGGGTATCTCCTAGTCGAGCAGTCTCGACTGGAGCACTCTTACTTGTTTGGATGTCGAATTGGCGAATTTCAATCTTATCACGCCTGATTTAAGTAATACATCAACATAAACATACATTACATAAAAATGTAGTTATCCCCCTCTCCCGAGGTATCGAAATCCTGACACATTTAAATTCATTTAAAATTTAGCACCACATGACCATCTGCAGAATTAGGCCTGTATGATTTTTTGAGAAAATAAATTTGTTCTTACAATTTATTCAATTCAGATATATAAGATATATAAGATGAGTTCAAATAATCAATCTTATTCACAAATTATTTTGTAGCATACTTTTAGGACAGACAACAAGGTGTGTTTTGCAATGAAACTAATTTTTAAATTTCTAAGCTTGCAGAGTCTGTTTAAGAAACAGAGGAATGCTTATTGGTATGCCAAAATAAATAAAAATAATACATTAAATTGCTGCAGTTCGTCAAGGCACTTCCATTCGCTTGCCTCTTATAAACGTCTTGTTAATGCCACATCGCTCAGTTTCAAGTACACTTTTTTGCTTTTGGACACGTTTATAGTGACTATAATGGCTATTACGGTCGTTTTGTTGATCAATTTCCTTGTGAGTTATTGGACAAGCATAAGGAAGTATTCATAATACGTCATGTTGTGCCAGCTTATGCAATGACTGCCGCTGCTGCTGTCCAGCGAGTTGTGAATAATGTTGAGCAATAAACACACAAATCCAATACCTTTTTGCGCTTGTTAAAATATTACATTTTCGCCACATTAAGCAGAGCGATACCCAGCCATCCGTCCACTGAAGTAGGTATAAGTGACAGAACTGTGTGTATACATATATGTGAACATATGTATGACCTAAGTATCTGTATCTTATGTTTACATATATGTATTTATCTGTATCTCATCTGCGTATCGATTTCAGTTCGTCGTCCCATTCTGTCGCATAAGGCAACTTAATTCGTTTCCGTTTTTTGGCAGGCCTACAACAAATATGAAACAAAAAAGCCACAGGGTTGCCAGCCTTTCGACAGCTTCCTTGCTTCCTTGCTGCGGTCTTAGCTCGCGTGTCCTGTGTCGCGTCGTTCTTTTTTTTTATTTTTTTATTTTTGTATGCCACAAGTCGCAAGTTGCGCGTCTTTCCGCTTCCGCTTTAGTGCATGGAGACATAGATTTAGACTTTTTCTGCCTTTCTTCCCGCTGGGCTATATAAAGCTGTACTAGATTGTTTGTCTTGGGTTGGATCGTGCCACCTCTCCTGTGGCGCTTCCTCGTCGTCGCCAGCAGCTCATTCTCCTTCCACATATACTTTTTTTTTCTTTTCAGACGTTTGTTGATTTTATTGCATTTCTCGGCAGTTCAATGAACGCATTTGCCGGCGCCATTGCAGGCGGGAGGCGTTCGCAACCTAACACCCCAAACCTAAGCTACGGCCCTTTTATGATGTATTTTTCTGCTTTCTTAAATTTCAAATATTTGTAGCTACACGCACATACTCGTATATACAAACATATACATACACATATACATATACATATGCATATATATATATATATACATACACACACCCATAACTCGCGGACACGCAAACATTTTGGCGCACATTTCCGCTAGAAAATGGCAAATGGAAATGCCAAAAGACCAAAAAAATATTGAGAGGGGTGAGAAACATGCCACATGCAACATGGGAGAGGAAGAGGCGGGCATGGCAAGGGTTACATGGAGAGTAACAACAAATGCACGAGCATGGTATTGAAGTACAGGTAGGGTAGTGTTATAGCTAATGGCATTACGAGTAGCCCCAACGAATATTGAGTGAGAGGTACAGAATGGAATGGAAGGCTTTAGAAAATATTAGACTAATTAAGCTAAAATTTAGTATTTAAATAATTAATTTGAAATTAAAGTTTCGAGCGAATACTAGTGTGTATCGACTTAATAAAAATAAATTGAAGATTTAGTAATCGGATATTTTCCGTAATTAATATCAATCTTCATAAATGAATATCAATTTGCACTATTAATTATAACAGCTAAAACTGAAATAACATTATAACAGTTTTATGGTATTACAGTATAGTGTACAGTGTGCAAAATCACCGTATATCAGCATAATACTAATAATTATAATATAACAGTATGTATAGTAATACTATAACAGCGTAACAGTAGAAACTAATAACAGTACGACAATATAAAAATGTCAGTGAATCAGAATAATATAACAGCACAGCAGTGCGGCAGTATAACAATATGATAGTATAACATTAAATCACTGTAATATTATAACAGTATTGCACTAACAGTATAACAGTATGAATGTTAACAGTTGTATAGTAGCATAACAGTATAAATGTCACATAGCTCTGCAGACTGCAGTACATTAGTACTTATATACTCTGTAAATATTTTATACCCCAAAAAGTGTAATTTCTGAAACATGTAATTACTTAAACAACCAAATCAAAGCCCTTAGCATGTTTTAAGCTTCCGTTCTATTGATTACTTTTTACGCTGAGCTGTTTGCCACACACACACACAAGCACACTTACATATTTGCATATTGCATGGTCCACACAAATTTTGATTAACAAATGGATGCCGTTATCGTAGCCATAGACGATGTCGATGTGGACCCAAGCGTTTAGATTTGCTTTAATCACTTTTATTACTTGTTAAACATAAATTGCCCGCCGGCCTCACGTCAAGCTGCACTCAAAAACATGTATAGAAACACAGAGAGCAAATTACATTTGTGTATCTTGTTGCGGGACTTTTGTTGTTGACTTTGTGGTTTTGGTTGTCCTACCAAAAATTGGCAAGCTTCACTGTGGTTTTAGGCAGCAGGTGCAAAAAGCGAAAACAAGAGGAAGGCGAGCACGTGCCCAGGAAACCGCAAGATCCTGTATAGAATATATAATATTTAACTTGCTCTCTCATAAATCTTGCGCTGGGTGCTCGGGGTACAGAATTCGAAATCAATTAATGCTCATTAGCTCTCATAATTCAGAAACTCAAGAACCGGCCTCTTTTCATTCCGGCTGGCAAACCGTACGGCGATAAGTGGAGCTGTCCGCCAGGGCTGGTGGTAAATATATGATGCATAGCCAAAGTTCATGCAGGCGTCAGAGGCGTTGCTGTCGCATCAAACGTGGCCGATAGTAGCCGGCCAAATTGTCAAGTGGCAATGGCCAAATGGAATTTTTAACTCAATTTACAATAAATATAAAGCATACAAGATATATATATATATATATATATATATATATATATATATATATATATATATATATTTATATATATATATTTATTAAACTCTTTAGATTTATTTACGATTTGTTTTGATTTGAGTGCGCGCAATCTTTATGATTTCAATTAGGCCGCCACCTAGCCATAAATCTGCACTCTATGTATAAATCGTGCCCATCATTATACCATTATAAATAAGTATTGGGCCAGTTGACGCAGTTGAGCTGATAAATATAACCATATTCAATGGACGTATAATATCTGATTGGAGGGAAACTGGGCACATGTTTGCGGATAAGCTATGAATATATTAAAGTGAATATACTAACGGGAATACATTATTGTCCCTAGTTTTTGACTTATTCCAGATACCTTACGTCTGGACTTAGAATTATTCTCTCTTTAGAATTGCTTATGTAATGTAGTGGATATAGTTCGAAATGTCGTACGACACTTCTACTTGCATTTGTTGACAGCTTTTAAAACCCTTTCAGCAGGCAAATACTGCGCTATAAAAACAGTTTATAATTATATAGTAAGTTATATGTATTTAGGGTGCCATTTCCTGGGTTGTACATTCGCTAACATTAAGCTTAGCGTTTCCGTTATAAAAACTTACAAGGCATAAATCTTATTTTTATTGACAACCAAGACTTCGTTTTGAGCAACTGCTTTTCTAACGAAGTACCGAACGCACATGAAAGCTCACAGAATGTGTCAAATTTCTTCTTATCAATATTTTATTTTTATTAAATATTTTTCTGCAGGTGGCAACGCCAAAAAGTACTCGTCAAATTTGTTAGAACTATTTAATTGTTTGACAAGTGAAACTAATGAATCGCGAGCAGAAATAATGTTGACACCTTGTTAACATCATTATTATGAAAGACAGACCATAAGTGAAGAAAGAGAGAGAAAATCAAATCACTTAAATGTATAATAACCAGAGAACCTGCCAACTTGTCTCTAAACGAACACTGCAAAGATGATTTATGTTAGAATAAATGGTTGAGTACGTCTCGACATGTTCTTAAGTTCGATTGATATCCGAATTCCGCACATATTTAACGAGCCTTCAAAATGTAAAAAAATTATCATGACAAAATTCGTAATAATTGTAGGCCTAATTGATATGAAAACTTTGTCAAATAAGAAAGATTGATTGGATTTATATAGAAAATCGTATTCTTTTTGGCAATATTCTGTTTATGGGTTATGGATTATCTTTGTTTACGACAAACCCAATTAAAGTCGAAAGTTAGCCCGATTTCCTACTGCAATAAATCAAAGTCCAAGTTTTTCGACTATTTCACAACAATGATAATCGTTTTTCTCTAGCTCTTTTGTTTGACCATCAGACCAGAAAGTCCAAAGTGCAAGCAAATCGTCACAAGCTCTGGCTGTGTAGCAATCAGTCATATTTATTGATCGACGCCATGGGACGCCGAGCTTTCAGTCAGTTCCGGAGATTATCGAAGCGAAATTCCAGTGCGAAAGCCAATCGCAGTCATCCGTTTGGCACGAAGTTCAAGTGGTCAAAAGGCGGAGCTGCCAACTTGCTGTCAACAATAGCCAAGTAAATAAGGAGAAATAGTGGCTAGCAATGCCCACACGAAGTCTAAATACTCTTCGTAAATATTCAAACTTTAGTAAAGCGAAATGCTGTCAAAGATGGTTCGAGTCACAGTCCTATTTAATTTTATATGCTAATAAAGACTTCAGACATTAGTCTACATATATTTGAAATGAGCTAGACTTTCAAAAGAAACTTTATCATATAGTCATTCAGTGTAGGTGAGCTATTTTACATGTACTGAGAATACTAAAAATCATAACTATAATACATTATTTAATGTTGATCAAGAATATATAAATATATGTACTTTATACCATCGAGCAATTGATTTTAAAATAATTAGCTGCATTACCTGAACAAAAATCAAAAAGTGCTTAGTTTATCCCGTTTACTTTCAGATTTAAAACAGACAAATTGTCGAACTAACAGTGTTTTTATATTCGTCTTTCATTTCGTGGCTTACAAATTTGTTGACGATAAAACTCGTAAGAGTATTGAAAGCCAAAATAGCAAATTAAATTGTTAGCTTTACAAAACGGCGCCGCGAGCGTGAAGTCAAAAAGACAAAATCTGCAAAAAAAAAAATACATATATATAAATAAAAAAAAAAAAATAACAATTTATGTGGACAAGCCCACAGAAAACGGCAGCCGCAGCGGTCGTTGTTGTTGTTGTTGTAATTGAAAACTGTGTGCGAGAGAGAAGAGAGAGAGAGAGAGAGAAAGAGAGGTCAATAAGCAATTAGCTAAACAATAAGCTGTGCTTTTAAATGCCGTTTTATCTCATTTTTTGCTAGTTTTTGCTTTTCGGCATTTTCGTTGTCTTTATTTTGGCCAAGCAATTAAATGAAAATGAACGAACGCTAAGCTGGCCACCCACATGGCCAATTAGTTTGAGCAATACATTTTAGTTATTGCTTGGCCAACAAATTAATCAAACCGTTATGTGTAGTAAATAATTTATATTGTTGCTTAGCCGCCGAAACTTGCCCTTTCACTACACTCAGCTTGTTTAACTCTCACGCAAAGCTGATTTATCAGCTGGAATGACTAAATAAAGAAACAAAGAGCATCGATTGAAAGGCAAAAGTAACCAAACATAGATAGAATATTATATTCTAACATCTTTTGAAAATAATCCAAAAAATTCGAATCGAATTTGAAAATAAGTTTTTCCAACTGTTGTGCTTGAGTTTGAGCATAAAATCAGTTCATGAACGAGTATCAAAGAGATAGTTGTGTGTGGAGTCTGTATCTTGATTTGATATTAAAGACAGTGAAATCGGCAATAGAAGGTCAACCGGGGCTTTCTTTCCAATTTGATATAATTTACTTTTACATCTTACTTTTAAAACTTTTAATTTATCGAATTGAGATTGAGTCAATATATTAGCAATACTCAGAAAGAAATTATTGCTTATATAATAATGATTAACTATTTATATTTAAAAGAATTCAATAGAACCAAGCTATTTGCAATATTTCAAAAGTGACTTTTTGGAGCAATGCAGACCTTTTAAAGCCCTTTGTAGCCGCACTTGTCTGTGTGGGCCACTAGTCAGGGAGCTCTTGGGCTTAATATTCCTGGAATAAAAAAAGCTGACGACCCTTCAGTTAAGTTTGTTTATACGACTGCCTGCACTCGAGAATGTTTGTCCAGTCATCGTGCTCCAGAGTATGCGAGTAGACTGCGTTATTAGCACTCATAAATGAAAAAAAGCAAAAATTGAGACTAAAATTACATTTTTTATAATAGGCACACATTTTTTAGCTCTTAACAATAAACTTGACATAGTCTAAAAAATTGTTGATAAGATTTACTCTACTGGAATTAAAGGAAATGTGTAAAGGGATCCGAGGGGCTAGGGACTTGACAAGTAGTTGAGCTTTAGACCAAATATCAGCGATGAATCGTGAGTTGAAACATTTTCAGAGTTCCTTTATTTCATTATTATTTTTGTATGGAATCCCCCACAAGTAAGTGGTGAGCCCATCGTGGAGGGCTTGTTTCAATCCACATAACATTCACATGATTAATATTGTTTTGGCAACTTATGGCATTACGTAGATGGCACATGGAATCACTTGAAAGGGAGCCACGATTCTGTTTTCTATCACAAAAATAAGCACTCGACTCTCACTTGGCAACGATGAAATGCAAAATCAAGAAGGCTTGCTATAGAAGGTTCTCAACATAGTTTCACTTGTATTTGCAACAATCTAATCTTCTGGCTGTCGTAACTCACATTCTTGTGACGACACAGCGACAACGATAAGCGAAAGTGTGGGTGGAAGTCGGGAGAGGGTGGAGGGGATCTTGCAATTTTGCAAGTAATTGAGCCGAATTAGTCACCTGGCAACAGTTCTTAATTAGCTTACCAATAGTATTTGCCTGGATATTATCTATCACCCCACAAGGTTAGGCTTTACTAAATAGCTTTGGCAATGAGTCAGCTCTGTGATGGATTAGCCAAATCAGTTACGACCAGCTTTTGACATAGATATAGTGCAAATAATGGCAGTGATTGGGAAATTAATTATATTTCCATTCACTATCAAAATTGCGCATTACTCATGCGTATTGCCTAGGCGCCATGTCGCTCGACTTTATGACTCGACTCGGTCAGTAACAGAATCAGATAAAAACCAAATTTGATATTCGCGGGGGTGCACAATGACCAAAGAGAAAAAACCGAACGTTCATTGTAACGTGACTGATGAATTGATGGCACGATAAGCCAATTAGATATGCCTATCGATATACATATATACATATTTGTAATCGATAACCCTTCCAAAGATCTATGTCACAATCCAAACACAAACGACAATCGCAATCACTCAATCTTATCAATCATATACCTTCAAATATTTATTCATTTTACGACTCTACACTTTAACTGTTTGTAATATTTTCAATATTAGAACTAAAATATATATTAGAATTTTAAATTGAGCTTGGCTGATATTTTTCTGAATAACTGGTTGGCGCTTTCAGTCTTTGGCAGACAACGATTCATATATCACTCGCTCTTATAAGTAAATATATATATATATATATATGTACATGTATTAACATAGATTTCTTTATTTTGGAAATAAATCATTTTTATATTATCACATCTATCACAGTCTTGAAACAACACATTTGATAGTTAAGTCAGTTTAAGGTTGACCAAAAATTATATATTCACGCCTACATTGGGATAATCCAAAAATAAATAATATTCAAGCTTTTTCGACCTACAATTTTGCAGATGGGTTACCTCTTCCACAAATAGATTTTAAAATAAGCTATATAATGATCTTTGAATATATTAATGTCATTTTGGGCCGTCAACAAGTGAGACACTTGCAGTCGGTCGCGCCCTCTTTTAGCCTTATCTGTTTTCATTAATTGGCTATTCAGAGTGTATTTTTTAACTGGCGGACCCATATACAATGAACAATAAGGGTATCATCGTTTTGTTAAAATTATGTAACAAGCAAAAGGAGGCGTGGCAGGCCCCAAAGGATGAATACATATATTCTTCATCAGTACGACGATCTTAGCCCTGTCCGTCCATCTGTCCATATGTTTGCAAGCGTAGATCTTAGAAAACTAAGCAAGCTCGAAATTTTCGTTATAGATCCGTGTATACTACACGCAGGTAAAGTTTGTTGAAATAATTCGATAACTATTTTTTATTTTTATTATCGATTTTAAACCTGATCGAGTATACGTTTTAAAATTATATTTCCCACATCTTGAGAGCTGGATCCTCCAAGTTTTACACATAGGTTTATATTGCTAATATAAATTGCAAATATAGCCATGTGAATGAGTTGGCATTTTTATAAAATGTAAGAAATTCAATAGAATCATAATATGCTGAAAGTTCTTCTTTAGTTTTGTATTTAATAAATTATACCCGTGTTACTGTAAAAAAAAAAAAAACCCTGATTAAACGGGTTTCATTGGATCTCCTAGTTGAGCACCCCCGACTAGATCTATTTACATATACTTGTTTTAAATATAATTTTTTAAAAATGTAATTAATAAATTATATATAAAATTTACTTATATTTATTGAAAATATATGAATATTTAAAAGTCATTCGCGGATTAAAAATAATATATTCTAGCAATGATAGAGCTACTCCATTTCTATATTGCATCTATACAAACATTATATATGTTATATGGGGTATACTATTAATATTATACGTGACTGAAAGAGAAGCTCAATAAACAATAATTTATAAACTACAATATTAAGATATTGGAATTTGGAAGTTAATGTCTTATGAAACTATTATTTGTTATATACAATGGTGGCCAAAAATATTTTGACAACGCAGTGCAAAAACTTTAACCGCTGATTTCTGCTTATCGAGAGAAGTCCATAAAAAACATTATATCTTCTGCGAATACGCTTTTGAGAATTGCGGTCTCCCTCAGTGGGTAATCCAAAATCGAGTGTTTGCCAATCAGCCAGCCAAGGGAGTCATTGAAATCAGAAGCAACAACCAAGAAGCAAGTAGTTGTTGTTGCCGCATCCACGATTGTCATCAGCGTCAGGCGTCAACCAGCAGTTGCTCAAACAATAGACCATTATCGAGGATTACAAGGACGCAGGGAACGGGCGGAGTGGAAGTAGAGGGGCAGGCTTACAGGACAAGCGCTAGGGAGGGGCTGTAGCACAAATCACTCAATGGGAGCGGTGAACAATGAAGATGGATGCATGTCCATGTCGATGAAATTCGCACAAGGATTGGCGTTGGTTATTCGCAGTAGCCGGGACATTTAGTGAGCTCAGCCACTGTCAATCAGCGCTCAATCAAATGTTTTTGGCAACTTCCTGAGTAATGAGTGTTGCCACCCACAGAGGACACAGAACAGAGAACACAGGACACAAGGCATAAGACACAAAGCACATTAAGCAGACATAGCGGAAGTTCCTGCATGCGGGTCCTCCTTTTTTCCTTTGTCCTGACCCTAATCGCTTTAAACTGTTACACACACACACGCACATACACACATTTAGGGTTGCTCTCTGTTTTTATTGCGTGGGCGTTTCGACAGTTTTGTGTACAATCCGGAACTATTGTAGTTTTCATTAATGAGAAACGCGTGTCCACCGGACAGTTTATTTGGTCCCATTTGGAATGTGGCACGATATTTGTTAATGGATTTTAGTGGGACGAACAACAAAATTTAAGACTATAAAATTCGAACATCTAAATGTATCTTTTATATTTCTATTATTTTGGGCAAGTGAAATAAAACATTACAGAATTACCGACAATCTGAGAGTTATATTTCCCATTGAGAAGTGTGGAGTGTTAGGGCCCTAAGGATATATCTCAGTATATTGTAAAAGACATTACCTTCCATTACTTTAAAGAGTTCTGACAACTTGAAAATATAAGATATTGAAAATAATAATAAAATAACAAACATAACAATAACAAAGATAATTTTTAATGTATTTCATTAATTTATTTGTTGTAAGATTGAGTTTAACTATTATATATAGAACTAGAAAGTAAATAACTTACTTTAAAAATTGTTCATGATCATTCATTTATCGTGAATTCATATCAGAACAAGTTTTAAATATACTTTTGAAATGTTATTTAATTAGTTAAGAATGGTAATATTCCAAATAACAATCTGTCGTTTCCAATGTTAAAACACAAAATTGTAGTATAAGCTTCCCCACCTATCAATAAAAAAAAAATTCAACAAATTTAAGATTTCCTCAATGAAACTAACGTCATTTAATATTTGTATCGTTTTCATTTCGAATATTTTTTATATCACTTAATTTCCGCACAATAAACCCAAATACCATATCGCAATTCGCAATGTAATTTCACTTCTGCTTTGCATTACATTAACATTTGGTTTAACAGCATGTTCGCATATTCAATCAACCCACAATAACAGCGGCGACAGCTGCTGCTATTAACAGCTCATACAACAGGTTCGTTGCCAGCAGATCTGTTAGCTTAACATATTCTGTAGCCTGCACGGTCTTGTATTACTGCTAGGAGCAATTTCTCGCATGCTATAACAAAATGTTAAGTTTCGCGCTATGCTCTTTCGAGTAGACCATTTAAGTTATATGTAGCCGGTTGTCACATTTTGATAAGACTTTATGTGGGATTCGATAAGATTTGATTTGAATTAAGGTTTAGCCAAATAAATTAATAAAGCATTAAACATGCAATCTATCATTTTTTGTAATTTTTCCTACATGATAAAGGTAGGTTAGGTATTTGTTACATTTGTTTGCTTATCGTGCAAATAAACTATTTATGTTTATGTTGATGTTAATTTATTTTATGGGCAAGCATTAGAAATAATAAATGTAGATATAAAATAATATAAAAAATAATAATAAACATACATGAAACTAACAATAATATAAACAAGTCTAATGCTATATGTGTGTAGCTTCCCTTTAGATCAAGCTCTCATTGGCCATGCTGCGCGGTTCGACATGCAACATGTCTGTTATGCAGCTGGCTGCCACCAACTCTGTTGGTGCTGCTGCCTCTGCTTCTGCCTCTGTCTCTGCCTCTGCTTCTGCTTCTGCCTGTGCCAATGACGCCGCCTGCTATGTTGGCCGTATCCGTATCCAACAACAACAACAGCAACAAGAAAATGTCGCACGTTTCGTTTCGGTTAGTCTCGATAATGCAATCGCCCTGCAAAGACGTTCAACGTCGCTACCAACTCAGCTGTGGACCTCTCTCTCTCGCACGCGTTCACGCTCTGTCTCTATCTCTCTCTTTCACTCTTCCTCGCTCGTTGCCACAGTCTCCAGTGTCTGCTCGCATTTCGTATTCGAATTCGCCAATTTACCGTTACGCGCGCCACATTAGCGAATCAGGTGGCAACGCCAGTCGCTATAAATAGTTCATAAAAGTAAAAACAAAAACAAAGCGAAGCAAAACAGAAACAAATTAATACGTGACAGCCGCTGCGAATTGTTTGCCAAAGCGGAAACGGAAGCGCCTCTCGCGCCCGCCCCTTCCCAATGTCAGTGCCAGTGTGTGGAGTGTATGAATGTGTGTGCATTGTGCATTGTGCCGCCTGAAATCGTTATTGTTTTTGTGCATTAACACACTGCGATTGGCAAAAGTAAAAACAAGCGATCGAGCGCGTTCAATTGGAAATTCCTGGCAACCGAAATCGGATTTATCATTTGATGACGCCCACCTTGCCGTGCCCCCAGCTTGAAGTGAAACCTCAATGTCAGCGTTATCTAACGGCGCTGGCAGATTGTTAAACGTTGACGTGGAGAGCAACGCGAGCAGGACGAAGTTTTAGTTTGCTGCTCAGCTGGCAGTAAATGGGTTAAAATTATGTACATTAATCGCCGAATGAATGTCGAATCAGTTAAAAAGACTGCTATTTTTTATTGTGAGTATAAGTAACAACAAATATGAACTTTTAGAAAATGACTAAATTTTAATACATCAAAAACATAAAATACGTGAAATAAGCCAAAGAACTTTTCTTATTCTAGAAAATTCTGCAAAAATGACTTAATCATGTCTGTCACTAATTTAAGATATCAACCTAGATAATCGAAACATTAACTATCCTCAAGTCAATAAAAGTTAAGACAAATAATTTCAGAAATGCAATTATGATTTATGTCTAAATATCCCAAATTTAATTAAATCCGACTTTCACTTTATTGCTTTCATATATTACAATTAAAGTTTCAAACCGAAAAAAAATTATATACCTATATGCATCTAACTCTCGTTCATCAAAAAATGTCATATCAGTTTCTTTGAGTGTTTGGTCTAAAATCTAAAGAATTTTGCATGAAAATTTGCATTTGCTACAGTTGGCAATACCATTGCGAAAAGGTGATAGTGTAAAATGTTGAACTATATTTTATAAATTTATAAATTTTGCATGTGATTTAGTAACCAAGAAATGAATTCCTTTGTAAGTCTTTGAAACTGTTACTAAGTCTTAATGAAGCTTAAAAACTCAGCAAAATAATAAATTTGATTTAAGCAAATAAGCAGATATGTTTTAAGATTTAATCTAGTTTGTAGTTGCAAAACATAATTGCATTTGAGGGCGTGCCATACTTAGACTAAAAGTGTTTGTGCTGCTTAAAACTCTTCAACTATTTATTTTATAGAGTATAAATGTATTCTGCTTGCCTTTGAAATGTTACTGTTAATGGATCTCAATATTGGTAGCACTTCAAGCAAACAACTTAGGCAACGACAAGCTCAAACACTTGCTTTACCAACAAACACACAACAATACACTCACACATTTCTACTCACACACTTACACTCACACACACACCCATTCAAGTCTTGTGGCATACCTTATCTTCATTCATAATTTCATCAACCTACTAAGAAAAAAACGAAGCAGAAGAGGAAAAAGATTATGGCCCAGTCGAAAACTTTGCGACGTTTCTTCTTTACCGTTTTTGTTGTATTTTTATTTTTTCTTTGTACGTCGCACATTCGATTTATTTATTAGAACTCTATCGATAATTACAAAATAATGCGTTTTACCAACCACCCTCCTCTTCGCACACCCTCTCAGGCACTCGCCCCATCTCGTATCTCGAACCATTTTGAAGTAGCGTTAACTATGTTTGGGAACAAACTATAGACTGAAGTATGAAACGAGGTTATGCGAAGCATAAATTTTCAGGCGATATGTTGGATCCCCCACCTCACCTCCATATCCCCTTGCCGACACCTCAACTACCCAAAACATTACAAAGTGCGCGATAAGATTTCGATAGGTTTCTTTTTCAGTTTCAGTTATATTTCTTGTTGTCTTTCGGCGGGAGGCAACCCGAGGAGGAGAGAGAAACGAGAAGCGGGAGGCGAATAGTTTTCGATTATTTGTAAATTGGCTAATTTGTGGAAGCTACTTGTGAATGAGGCTGTAAATGAAGCCGCTTCCAATCTCGAGAGGCCTTGACTGAAGTCAAGTGCGCCCTGGAGTGGTTAGCATGTGCTTGGAAGGCTCCAAGGGGGCTTTCGTTTTGGGTGGTCGTTGGTGCTTTGAGGGTTTTGTTGAGGTGCTAAACTCACAAATTGATAGAAGGTTCTGCTTGATAAATCTATCAAACTAATATCAAATTATTTCGGATTAGTTTATAATAAACTAAACTATTTCAGAAGTGCAAACATTTTGGAATCGTAAGCTTATTTAAGAAAATAAATTGAGTTAAAAAGTTGAAAGAGCTTGTTGATAATCATGCGATTATTACAAGTTTAATATTATTATCAATTTTCAATCAAAATTGAGAGTCTCCGAGGAAAACAGAGAAAAGAAAATATTTATACTTTAAAGAATAACAACATCTCTCTAAGCCAAAGTATGATTGACATTAAAACTCATATAAAAATGACCTTATAAATAATAAACCAATTTGACAAAAATTAAAAAAATATAACAAATTTAATAATACTGCAAAATAAATTATTTTTTTAGGTTGGAAATATGTTAAGAGTTGTTGAAGTAATAGTTGATACCTTACTAGACGACACCAACATAAGATTCTGGAGAAAAAATTAGGTTATATCATTAGAGTTTATCAAATATTATTCAGTCTGCTATTTGTATATATTTCTTTATTCAAATAATAAATGAACAAAGTTGTCTGTCAATATAAGTTTTTTCGTATAACTTTACATGTGGTTCTAGATGGGCCATAAAACATGTGTGCAATTGACAGTTGAGAGGGCTTTAAGTAATATAAACCGATCCAGTTTTCCCGTCTAATTTACTACCTGACCTGGCACAATAATCAAAGCAACAAGCGCCGCCACACTGTGCATAAAACAAAAAAAAAAAAACAAAAAACAAAAAAAAAACCAATAAATTCATCAAGTCAAAAGCGCGATTATGAATGAATGTTATAAAATAGCAAAAGAGACAACAAATCAAACATGATAAATGGCCGAGCAGGCGACTACTGAACTACGCCCAGCGAGGGAGGGCAGCGCAGAGGAAGTCATAAAAAAGGCATAGTTGGGTATGGGAGTGTGAGTGAGTGTGAGTCGCATTTCGACAAGGTGTAAACACTAGTATGCAATTTAGATTGTTGTATCTGTTTTAGATACAATTATTGATTGGCTGTTAAAGATACGCAAGATATGTGCGATAAGAGCGCCTCTGATAAAGCAAACACTTTCTAATGCCATCTCTCTCTTGCTCTTTCTCGCCCTTCGTCTCATTCAGGTGGTGATTTCAGGTGCATTATGTACAGTAGAAGATTACGTAATAATGTCACAGTGTGCACACAACAAAGCCATACACCTAGCTGCGGAAGGAACAGTCTCAGTGACAGACATTTCACAGATTCGTAAGTACAAAATCAATTACAATTTACAACTTCCCATCCAGCTAAACGGGTTCAAGTCCCACATATACAAACATAAAATTCACCTAAAAACAACACACATCTTAAGTATCTCTGCCTCCCTCTTACTCCCTTAACCACAACCATTTATTTCCTCTCTCCACCCCAGCCTCTCTCTCTCTCTCTCTCTCTCTCTCTCTCTCTCTCTCTCTCTCTCTCTCTCTCTCTCTCTCTTTCAACCGCTCTCGATCTGAGCTATTTTGTTTATTGACACGTCTTGCCGGAAATGCCATCACATTTTGTATTTAACATTTTCTTTGGCAGCCTTTCACTAACAATAACATTCGACAGCGACATTCGGCAACAATGTTAAGTACTTGCTGTTATTGTTGTTGTTTTCATTTCCATGACAATGAAGCATCTGCTCTCATCTCATCTCAACTTGTTCCTGAACCCAACAAGTCACTTGACCAAAAAGATGGCATTACTTTTACAAATCAAGTTAACATCATTTTCAATATTTTTCTCAGTTATTTGTTGAGTGCCAAGCATTTTTAAACTGTCAATCAATTATGTTACATCTTTCGTCTGTCAAATCTTCGAAACATATTGGAAACACCGCCATATTCCCCTCAGCAAGTGTAGCTTTCTTATGGACTGATGCGCCATGCATACTGATTCGTAAAACTAATACTGCAGTGTTTGAATAGTTAGAACACAAATTCAAATATGATTGTATCTAAGAATATCTTGAATAGCTAACCAAATGATTGAATTGCCAGATTGACTGCCGTACTGATTGATTGACTGAGATTCATTAACTGATTAATTAATATTATAATCAAATGATCATTGGACTAATTGATTGATTAACCGATTGATTGACCTAGGCTCCACTGACTAATTAACATATTGACTGATCAATTGCTGGACTGATTAGCTAATACTTTGACAAATTGATTGACTGACTGCCTGATGGATTGACCGTCAGACTTATTGACTGATTACATGACTGAATGCTTAACTGGCTGTTTGATTGACATACGGGCTATTTGATGAATTGACTGACCCTCTAACTAACTGATCGTCTGATTGACCATATAATTGTGTGGCAGACTTATTGACTGATGGGTTGACTGATTGATTAGCTGACTAATAGATTAACTAACTGGTTGACTGGATATATTAAATATGTATATATATGTATATATTCACTCAAATATATAAAAATATATTATTTTTTATTTGAATTACAATGCCCTGATTATATCTCGAATGTAATTCATCATATAATAATAACTTATTCATTGACTTAGACATTGAGTAATTCGTAGTCAAATGAAGTAGTTGTAATAGATTTGAATACAGACATTATGCAATTAATGCCTTTTCATCTGATTCTAAATGAATGTAATATTATTTAGATGTAAATTGAAAATAAATACTCTATATTTCGTAATTCTGGAAATTTATCTGAAAATGTATCTAAAACGTCTACTATTGTTTCCAGCTCTTATTGTACGGGGCAAAGTAATCTGACTTAAGCACTCCTAATTCTGTTGTTGATATATTCTATATAAAGCTCAGAGTGCTACAAAAATAGCAAAACAAATATATATTTCTGAGAAATATTAAATATTTGTTGGACACACTTCGCTTAGGAGCAGCTCTGTGGAATTTTTGCTGCTGGTATTTTTTTGTATATTTGCAGATGTGATAAATTGCTGAGGCTGGACAGGCTGCTAAACAGTTTTTATGAACGAGAAGTCAAACACGCATTCGAAAGACCAGCTGACTCAAATACCTCCATTAAAGAATTGTTGAGCATATAAAACAATGATCATTGGGGACGTGGACCGAACCCTTGTCTATTATTTGATTAAGAAATTAACAGACAAGAACTTATTACACCAGCTACGCGTTGGGGAGGAGGTGTTGATTGGGAAACGCCCTGGACACCGGACCAAAGCGTTGTTGTGGCGCTTCTGGGAGGATGGGGGTAGATAGAAATGATGGCGTTCTTAAATTTATGAGCACACATGATGAGCTATAAAATGTTTTTATAGCCAAGGGCCAAGTAGACCCAGTTTTGCTATTGCTACCCTTTCTACTCGCGATCGAGGTAACTGCGACCTCAACATTTTTCGCCTTTAGTCCACAAATTAAATCATGTGATTTATTGCCGAGCTGCCGGATTTTTCCCGATGAAAAGCGCTTCAGCTGCGGTCTGCTACGATTTTATGCTGTGCGCAGGGCATATAGGGAGGTTGGGAAAGGAAAGTGCCGGGGTGTGGAGGGTCATTGATTGAACTGTCAAGATTCATTAGGCACGAGGTGTTTCATTGCGCCCCAGCACAGGAGCGGCTCAACAGCAGATGCGGGTGTTGAGCAAATACTCGAGATTTATATATATATTGCATTACGAATATAGATATGTGTATACAAAATTTAGTGTTGTCCTACTTGTATGTTGTTCTACAAATTTATGCATATATTTCGTTGTAAGTTTTCAGCCTACTCTCATGTAAAAGAAATTTGACGAAGACCAAGCTACCATATCATATATGCATGCACAAACATCTTTTATTCAAAAATGTTGTTAGTAAATTAGTATTAGCTATAATCTTCACTCTCATATTATTATTGGTGACTCTAAGTAATTCCTGCTCGACAGGGCTAAAACTTCTAAAACCTTGAGCAGTTGGCTGGGAAAATCCGCGAATACTGTGTGCACAAGTGCACATCGGGCTTAACCCAGCTGACCCAGCCAGCAGCTTAGTATTGCATACCATACCATAAAACCCAAACCGAAAGATACAGATGCCCATAAATTGTTATTCATGAAAATGCTGAGGCAGCAGCAGTAGTAGACATTTGACTACCTGAATGCCTGAGCTTCCGCCTAAAATACCACAGCTCATGCAAATAATTGAAATAGTCCGAGACGCAGCCGCAGTAGGCGTGTGAATTGACAAAGGCATTTTTCGCACATTAGCCATAAATGCTGTGGCCCTTTGCTTCAGCCTGCAACTTTTCTGTACACAGAAATAGGTATCTATATATTTTTTGTAAATACCAGCTGAGCATTTTCACGCGCATTTTGCACCTGTTGTGTGGCATTTGTTGTGCTGCTTGAAAATGTGCAAAAACACGACGGCGACCGAACAATAGACGATACTTTAGAGTATATTTAAGGTCCTGCTGGCATAGCTCGTGCTGCGACCCTTCGAGCCGCTATCTCAGTTTTTGGAACAGCTGCGGGCAATCAGCCAGGCGGACATTTGGCCATTTAACGAACGCATTCAGGCAGTCGGGGTGCAATTAGCCACGGCCGGACTACAAAAATCGACCTGCCCAGTGAAAGTTGGCGCGTTTCATTTTATTATTTTTTTAGCTCAACTCGAACTCATAAATTTTGCAATTTTAGCTCCAAATCTGCAAAAAAAAAAAAAAAACTACTTAAATTGGCTTTTTAATTTGGCGTCTAGAGTCTTAGATGTGGATGTTTAAAATAAAATTACATAATAACATAATATTATTTTCTAGTTGTTGTAAATTATTAACTATATACAAAAACGTGGGCTTTAAAATATCATCATCTTTTATTGTAGAGTTAGAAAAGTGTTATTTTACTGATCTATTCCCAGTAACTCCTGTCATTCGGTTATTTAAAGCTATCAATTCGACAAGTAATCCACCTTCCAAATAATTAGTTGTTAGTTCAGATCTCACAACTACGAGAAATAGTCAATATAAAGTAAATCACATTTATTATATGCTTACATATTATATATAAATAAAATATTTTGTTTAATTAAGTAAATTTCTTCGTCATTGACTATCAAATGCTCTAGAGAAAGTGTTAAGCTGTCCCTATTTTACAGTTACAAAATTTATTTATGCTCACAGCTTGAATATATATTTTGCAAATATCATATGTAAATGCATTAAATATAAAATGTTTTTTATATCATTCAAAGCCGCACAATATAGTTTTTCAGAATCAGTGTGAAGGCTAAGCTCAATGTCAAAAAATCATACCAGCTCTAGAAGATATGCAGCAGATCAATTCGAATATGTCTCATGAATGACTTTGGCTGTTGGCCGTGGCCGACGCGTCGATCGCTGATAGGTGATAATAATGTGGGAAATATTTAGCACCATCATTACAAACATCATTAAAATTTAAATAGATGTGTTTAACATGAAAATAACTAGAAAAGTTGTTGTTTTTTTTTTTCGTTTTGTACACTGAGAAAAGGAATTCATGCCGTGAAAATTCCAAGAAATAGCACATGCCGAGCAAAGGTAGGGTTAGGGTTAGGGCTTAGGTGAATGCCTAGGTGTAGGGGTAGTCATTGAACCTGCCCAAGCAGATTCATCAATTAACGCCCCGAGTTTGAATTTCAGTTGGAGTTGGTATTGGTGTTGGAGTTGGAGTGGTTCAGTGTGGTGTCGAGAGGCGGTCACTTCATTAAACGCTGTCCAAGTTGTGGACAAATAAATGCATTTCCGTTGCGCACAAACACATTTCCAAGAGCCGCCGACAACAGCAACAACAACGAAAAGAATCTCAGATGCATTTTTTACCTACCGCCTAGAAACTCGAAAAATAAACCGAACAGTTAAAAGAGAGAAGTAGAAAACATGGTCAACAACAAAGCCGAACAAGTGTACCGCTTGCCGATCGTCAGTCGTACAACAACAAAAGTGAAGTCAGAGGCAGGTTCGACAGTTTTTTTTTTTTGGTCAATTGCTTCACTCAATCTTTCTGAACCTGGCCCTCGAAAACCTTGGACCCGCCATTGATTTCCACTTAACGCTTCAAAACTCAAGTGGCCATCAAGTTTACAGTTTAAGTAAGCGGTAGACAAGAGGCGGGAGCAGGAGGAAGCCCCGACTCAAATGCGCTTTCCTCTTTCGTTTCTCTATTTCAATATTATTGTTTCCCACAGTGCCGAGAAAATATTTAAGCGCCAATTTCATGTAGTTTTCCTCCATTCTCAAAAAAGTAAAACACAATAGAGAGAAATACTCATTCCCATTACCGTGTCCAGTCGGCTCACTACCGTTCCTCAAGTGTCGCCTTCTCTTTCGCTCTATCTCGCTCTCCACTGCTATACTCCTCTCTCGCTCTAACAATGGATTGGTTCTGAGCTTCGGCTTGGCTTCAAAGCGCCCTTCTTCGACCTGCAGTTTTCGTATTCGGTTTTCCAATTGTTAATGAGCGATCGTATTTTCGACCTAGCAGGAGCTGCCCTGTCAGCAATTACGCACTTAGCTGCGATAGGAGCTGACAAAGGAGTTAGACTCTCCATAGCTAGTCAAGGCATTGAAATAAAAAGTTCTTAGAATTGTTCTTTTCACGTGTGTTTTCTTTCTGGTCGTGAGAACCATTTTTCTTTTGTTAGCTGACATCGAACTAAAATTAGAGTATGGAGGTCGAATTAGTTAAATGCAATTGCGGAATGAAAAACTAATATAAAATGGTTAGAGAGTAAAATTTTTATTTAAAATTAGGCTCGGTTTGAAAGTGTGCTTCATTATACATGACAGCAAGTTTGATTTACGGTTAGTTCGGTGAATCCACGAAAGGTTAACTAGAATTACTTCCTTCCTGCTATGAGAATTGCTTAATGAAGTTACTGCCATTAAAAAGGAAATCAGTGTAGACAACGAAAGAGGAAGCCAGATTGAACACATATTCGATAATGTTGTATAGTAGCCGATTCGAACTCGAAACTTTCATGGAAAAACTTCTAGGGTTTTTCTGAGTCGAACCGGCTAAAAATATATTTTTGGCATGTTTCTTTTGCCATGAGTCAAATGTTATGCTCTTAAACCAAACCTAAACTAAACACATGAAATTTCCCGATAAGTCACTAATATAATTTCTGCTTATCTTTTGTAGTCAAAAAGTCTTGTAGGATAGGTACAGTTGCTCCACAAAAATATTTGTTTATTTCAAAAATATCTTCAATGCCATATATATTATCAGATAAAACAACTCAACGTTTATTCGAATCGAATATATAAAACCAATGACTGGGCCAATAAAACTAGTGGCAGCTGCTGCTGCTTTATGATCAATCAATAAAAAATCAACCACATGATAATCTGTTAGATGATCTGAAGCCTAGTCGCAGCACACTCCAAGCCATTAAATAGTGCATTTTACGAGTCGTGCCTGAGCAGAACCAGACCAGAGAGATAACTCGGATGCGCTATGAAAGAAATGCCGCTCTCATGGCTGACAGATAAAACAAAACGCCGCCGATCGACGCTTGATCAACGGCGCAATAAATTCATCAAACAAATATCCAAAGAGAGACAGAGAAAGATAGACGGATAGAGCAAGAGGGGGTTTTAAGCTGTTGGCTAAGCCGACTTTGCGTTATAATCGACATGAATATTAAAACCACAAAACTATAATCAGTGCGATATGATCATCGGAAAAACATATCAATCTCAACTGGAACAGACACAGGCGCAGTCATCAGCGCAGCAGCCACCGTTGTAGACCCTTTTTTGAGGCCATTAACTGGCTGTAGACGACCTAATGGACATGATCTTTCGTCACTCCCAGCAGCAACAAAGGGGCATGCAACCTATATATACATAAAAATACATATATATATATATATATATATATATACAAATGTATGTGGTATTTCTAAACATACACATCTCTCGCTCTTTCTCTCTTTGTCTGTCTCTCTTTTTTACTCTCTCTCTCTCTCTCTCTCTCTCTCTCTCTCTCCACTCACTAAAAACGAGGAGCAAGCACTCATTTTGATCTTGATCTTGTGGCTACGAACACGACGTCTGCCGCCTGTTGTTGATCCCTAAATACCCTTTAAATTGTACGTAATTCCCCACATGGCATTTATCATCACTATTATCGAACACACGCTGGGCACTTCAAGTTCCATGAATAATTTGTGTTCAGATCAGATAGGAGTTTTCACGATGCTGTGTGGGAAATGAGAAATTATATCGATTGGAAATGCATGTAATGAAAATCGTATATTTTGGTCCTTTTTGTCAGCATTTATAGAGAAAATGAGAAGATATTAACTTTTGTAGCTTTAACTATTTATATAATAACCGGTACAACGAAACTCGATTTCTTCGGGAGTATAAGATTCACGAAAACGAATAAATAGTAGAACACATTTAAATATGTTCGGATTCAGATTACCCATAAAAACATTAGGAATAAACAATTTTCAGTTTAGATTTTTTATTGTTATTCTAATATTTATATAACATTCAATATGAAATTTCTGGGTATAATCACTTGTTATGAAGAAATCAAACCGTTTTGCCCTGTCACAGGTCTGTCTCAAAAAGTAGAACTTGTTGAATTCACGATAGATCACAGATATATTTAAATTGTATTTTTTTATTCTTTGATTTGAAATCGGAAAAAAAAATAGGAAAATACTTAAATACTAATTTCCAACCATTTCTAAGAACTGGCCAAGTATGACAAAGAAATTTGTTCTCACAGGAAATGTTGCAACGACTGGCGCCAGCCAAACAAAAAAAAAAAAAATTAAAAACTTAAGAAGGAAAAATATGTATTACACGTGTATAAGAGGTGGTAACATTTATGTATCTAGCATATTTATGTGCTTAAGATTGGCCAACATCTCGCTGACAGCTGTCAGGCCGCGCTGGCAGCCATAGTGATAAAGCTCCACAGAACGGAAATGCATTAATTTGTCAGTTGGCTTGCGCCGTACGAATAAATCAATTCATTTACAAGATGCCAGTGACTGAATATCGAAAGGTGGTGGGCTGCGTCCCCAGCCCCTCCTTCTGTTTAAGGAAGACACGTTCCGTTGTTCTGGCATTTTCTCTTTAGCATATATTTTTTCTCCCCTGCTTAGCAGGCGCTTTCCAATTACGTAAAGTTGACGTCGGTATCGCCGACATCGCGTGCAGCTATGCAAATTATGAAGTTCAGAGTTTTTTGGGGCTCAGAGGGGGCTCTATATTGTATAACACATGCCTAACTACTACCGTATAATGAGCCTCTGCTGTTGCATGGCTCGAATTTGGCCCGGGTCTTGGTCTGGGTCTTGGTCGAGGCGGCGTCTTCTTCTTTTTTATCGTGCACTTGAAACTTTTTGATTCCCCATCCCCATACAAATGAAGCTTTTAATCATACGAACGTAATAAAAAGCGAAAAACTTGTGTATTTAGGCAGTTGTTAATGTGCCGAGGCGGACGTCGATTTTCTGTCTTTTCGGGCGTATTTGTTCTTTTTCGTTTTGTTGCTTGCTTAATACAAAATTGCGTGTCTGGCATTTGTGTGGGGCATATTCTGTTGGGGTGCTGCACGCGACGCCTGGCTAACATTTGTTCGAAGTCTGGCGCAAACAAATGCCAGCCACACTGCACCAGGTGTGTCAGTGCTGAGCAACGCTGTGCTTTTTCGTGCACTGCTCCGATGAACGAGATCACAGTTAACCTCATTTAATTCATATGAAATCTCTGAAATAACTTTTCTTTTATTCTTAACTTGAATCGTCAATTTAAGTTAAACTAGTATTGAAAAATAAACAGTTGTTTATATATATATATATATATATATATATATATATATATATATATATATATATATATATATATTATGTGTGTGTGTATAATATATATATATACATATATATATATATATATATATATATATATATATATACGTCGGTGTTATTACTAGTTCATTATGAATAGTTTATAAATAATCAAACCTTTTTTGACAAAATTGAAAAGAAAATTGTTTCAATCAGGCAATAGTAATTCAGGGGCGTGAAATCTGTTTCTCATTCGCTTAGCTTCATAAAAACAAAAAAAAAAAAAAAAAAAAAAAAAAAAACATGAAAGCATTTCTCGTAACACTATTAGCAGTGAGATCAGCTACTAGAAATAATATAGGAACCATCTATATATTTAGACAAGAAATTTTTAAGAAAATTCATCATTATATTCTTTTAATGGTGAATTTTCTTCAAAATCTCTTGTCCAAATATTTTATATTTTTTTTTTTCGATAATGTATAAGATTTCTTAGTATAATTCACAACTAGTTTGAGATCTTTTATTTTGATTTTATTTATGTTTATTCAATATTCAATCACTGTAAATAGATTCGCATCTCTGTTCCTGCCAACGTTCATTTTCCTGTTTCTCTGCTCATTCGTCTCTTGAACTAAATGACAATGCGTGCCTGCCGACACCTTAGCTCAACATTTGTAGCACTAGTAATTGGCCCATTGGCTGTGGGCATTGGGGCCGAGGTATCGAGAATTGGGGTTGATGGCAGGCGTAAGGGCAGGGGCTGGCAATCGACTATTTGATAGCAAACAATTGGCACATCATTTGTAGCAGCAGGTAATTGCGGGCCGAATAACAACACCAATAACGGGGTAACTGACGTAACCACGTAAGCTCCTTATGGTGGGTGTCAAGACCACCCAGTTGAAAGCACGGGCCCTGGGATGTCCAAGGGCTATCGAGATGGTTTCCTCGGAATACCATTAAGCGATTTCCGCTGCCAAAAGCAATCAGCGGCCTGAAGCTGCCATAAAATAATGCTTTCAATAATTTTTAATAGAGTTATCCGCATGGAGCTGCTCCCGTTGTCGCTTCCACAGTCGGCACTCTGTCCAAAAAAAGGAATAAGCGAAGACGAACATAAAATGTTTTCTTATCTCATTATTAAAGGGACGCAGCAGCCGCCGCCGCCTGAAAAGATTTGCAGGTATCAGTTCAGCAGTTTTGCCACATAAAACAATACTGTCTGCCAAAACGTGAAGTCAAGATAGGACATTGGCCGTAAAGTCTGGCGAGGAGTAGCCCAAGAGCCGCTCAAAAGAATGAGTGACGAGAAATGCGCCAAATTAACGCAAAATTATTAAATGTGTTAGAGCGCCAGCAAGAAACTTAAAGGGCGACCGAACAGAGAAAGAAACTTGAACCTGCATAATGCAAAAAAATAAAAAAATAAACCTGACTTGAACCTTAGAGAGTAAATTTGTTGTAGGCAGCTTCAGATGGATAGCTAAAGATAGGACGAAGCTTGAACTAAATCGAACAAATTTGAAGAAAGACAAATATAAACTATGTAAAGATTTGAGAAAATATGAATGTGTTGCGAAGAAAGGGATAAAGTTAAAGACAGAAGATTAATTATTCAAAAAGAGAACAAAATTGGAAAATGTTTATTAGTTAAAGCTAACTATTCTCTTACCAAAATACAGATTCCTTTTAAGATAGAAAATAACAGTATTAGTGTAAGAAGAAAGCACCACAATACCAGGAACGATAATTGAATGTTAAAAATATTAAAAATATGTTTTGAAATGAAATGAAATGGAAATGTTTGAAAGCACAGAAAAAGATACACAAATGAAAACAAATAATTCAAAAAACTCTCAAGACGGTATCGATCTCTCTGAAAATTATTGAATTTGAATATTTTTAAGTATTCACGAAATACTTCGTTGCAGCAGCTAATGTAAGTTTAGTTGATGTAGCCTTGAGATTTGCATTTTCTGCAGTTAATTTGTAGCACCCGATTAACTCCACTGAACACGCTGCTGACGAAAGGCCCCACCGCATCGAACTTAATCATCGTGCACCATCAACGCCAACAACAAGGTCCGTCGACATTGTCAGGGCAACAATTCAAGTTTATATTTCCAACGAATCGATTTACACTACGTTCGGAAAAAATAAGGGCAACAGGGACTCAGTAGAGGGTATCCACTGTAGACCCTGTGTGAGTTCGCATAATTTGCTGTGAGGCAACATTTTATGAGCATCTTACACCTGAAGCCTTAATTAAGCTGAAGCTAGGCCGGCAGAACAGGCTCCAGCTAAACATTGCAACATTGACAGTTGCACTGCGATGTCACTCAATGTCAGAATAAGCAGAGAAGAGCTGCGGATGATATAGACCCCAGAGGCTGCTGCTGCTGCTCTTGCTGCCGCTGCTGCTGCTGTGCTGGCCCGCAGAAAAACAAACAAACGTAAAACCTAAAATAATGACACGCGAAAAACAATAAAACAAAGCATACAAATATGTTGGCTGGCAAAAGTTAAAGACAATAAAAGGCACAAGAAAACAAGAGAAAAAACAACACATCAGCCGGCCGCACTTAACACCTTGGACCTGGCCAAATCCTATTTGGCCCACACACACAACTAGGCAAGACCAGACAAGGACATGACATTTTTATTATATCTAGGCCGTCTTCTTCTCAGACTCAGTCGCTCGTTCAGTCGCTCCTGCTCATCTGCTGGCTGGCAGGCGCTCTGAGCCAAAATTGCTAAGGCAGACGGCGCCCTGCAGCGTTACATGGCCCGGTTTAAACCCGGTTCCAACTTGGGCCAAAAAGCAGAAAACAAAAAAAGGTTCTCACTTTGTTTTATGGCCCACGAGCTATGCACCGCGCGTAAATCAAAAGGTGTTACAACAGACAAATAGGACTGGGCCAACTGCAGTCTCTCCTCTTCTCTCTCCTTCTCTTTCTCTCTCTCTCTCTCTCTCAAGAGAGAGAGACAGACTGTCCCTTGAGGGTGCTAAATTTGTATAGAAGGTTTTCTTATTGTTGGTAATTTTTGCTAATTAATGGCGTCATTAAAACGCTCTCTCTCTGTCTCTCAAACTACATCTCAGCCTCACACTCCCTCTCTCTCTATCACAGTCCAGACATGTTAAGAGCCCTCTTTAATAATTATGTTGTAAGTGCTCAGACTACGCCTCCGCAACGTATTTAGAACCTCGAGGCGAAACTAGGAAACTCGATTATTTTGCTTAGCTAAAACTGTTGTGGGTGGTCCTTTAAATAGATTGAAGTGAGTCCTCTAAAGGATATCAGCTGTACAGACAAAAAGGTTACCGACAATACCTCAGAAATTTGAAGTCGCAAATCTTATCTTATATATATCTTATAAATAAGTACTTCTATAACAGGAATGAGCTTATGAAGATCAAATGCTTTTATATTTGGAAAAAGTCGATCAGAAACAGTTGCGTCTATTGCAATCTGTGAAGAACTTTTGCATTCTTTTGAGTAGATTGTGCTCAGTAAGTAACTCTTTAAGTTAAACATAGTAGTATATTAATTATGTTATATAGAAAGGTGTTAGCCCAAAATGCAGACATGATTTTTAAAGAATTCATTTGAATCAACTGCTGATAAAATATGATATTACTACTGATATTATAGGGAGTATTTTAAAAGTAACAGTTGCTGTTGAAGTATATATAAAATAGATTTATTCAGGGCCTAAAAATTAGTAAAAGTCAACTCTCTTGAACATTCAGGAAACCACAACAAAAACTGTTGTTCAAATAATAACAAAAATATTTGAGGCGACTTATACCCAAATATGATTTTATTAATTATTATTTCAGAGAACAACAAATCTATTTTATTTATTGTATGGATTGATTTTGAAGCATCGTCTACAGCATTTAAAAAGAGAAACAACCAAAATCAAATTTAAAATTTGTCTTATACGATAATGCATACATGTATATAAATGCAGATATCACAGTTATATTATTAACTTTGAGTACCTTAAAGTAAAAATGCAAGGTCTATAAATTAGTTTGGCTATCATTTGCATACGCTAAGAGCTTGTTGTCATTAATTCTCTTGCTCCACATTCGACAATATCAGAATCGTAACTCTTAGTAGCACCTTTACCTACGCCTTTCATAACGATATTGCAGCAACTGTCGCGAGTTCCCATATGTGCTGGAAACCCTATGGGGTCCAGTTGGCAAATGAAACTCGCATTAACTGTTGCACAGTTCGGCAACATTTACGTAAATACATGCGAATACGGACTGGCGGTTATTACACGGATCATAAAGTCCAGTTTATCAGTGGCCGAAAACATGAAGTTGTTTCGGGCTTTTTAAGTGCATTCAATTAGCGCTTGTTTTTCCGCACCCACGCCAAACGGCTTCCTGCTGATTGGGATATTCGTGTATAAACATATGCACATGCGAGTTTCTGAATACTTATGGATACTTACTCATTGGCCAATCGATGACAATTAACACCTGTCCGCATAAATCAATGCCAGGCATATCTTAATTTATGCTGACGTAATCAATGCTTCTGCTCGTATCTCGACAATAATTTCAGTTCGCTTTGCATTGCACCAATAATTCGGCAAACAATTCAAATTGTCACAATAACTCAGCGCCTTATGGAAAGAAAATTAAAAGAAAAACACGCACACTTCAGCCCGCATATTAAAAGAGTTAGCCAAGGCGAATAGCACTGCTCAGTTAGGTTCAACTATAAGTTACCCTCTACTCTAAGTTGCATTGCGTGTGATGTAATCAGGTTGACTTGACTTAATTTCTGATGCTTGACTATAATGAAACTCAAGAAGCATGAAAATACATTTTATGTTCGTACACATATTACTTATCTTGATTACATCAAGAAAGCAAGGATCCGATTCATTATAAGAGTTAGGGCAGGTATCTGAACACACATACCCTTTACCTAAGTTGAGCATGACTCAGAAGTCAAATAGCAGTGCAAATAAAAATTATAAGAAATATCAATATTTGTCGATAAATAAATATATATTTTTTATTAATTTTCACATATGAAATAATTATCAATGATTATTAGTACAATTATAACAAACTGAAGTATATTTATATCAATATTTTTAACTTTAAATCTAGTGTGTACCAAATTGTTGATCTATCAAAATATTTGAATTTTCAACATTAAATACATACCGAAAAATTGGATTTCATAATTCTTTTAGCGGTAACAGATGGCAAGTACAACTAGGTCGATATAATATTTTCGACAACTTAAATATTATTTTTAATACATGAAAAACTACGTAAAATATCTTTCCCAGAGATTTTAAAAACAGTATTATTATTATATATATTATTATCATTATTATTATTATTATTATTATTATTATTATTATTATATTATTATTATTACTATTTAGTATTATTTTATTAAAAAAAAGAACAAAGCATACACCTATTACTTACTGGGTTTTAAAGGCTATGACAATTAGCAATAACACAATTCCCAATCAGCCTTAGTTATTGCACACTCCTTTATAGTTATTTGCTATTTACAGGGTATACGAAGAATTAAATTATTTGCTTACTAACCAGTCGCAAATGAGCGCAAATTTTGTGACAGAGCTTTACGGCTAAATGGAAACAAGTGTGGCCCACCGGGCAACCCAAGCTAAAGCACCAAAAGCAGCCAATGCAGTTGGCTTCCAGCTACCATTTGGTATTTTTATGTGCCCGGTTGACACTTTGCGTCAATGCGTAGCCGAATTTCGAGTTCGTTTCAGTTTTTGTTACTTTAGTTTGATTTTTTTTGTGTGTTGGTTTTGATCACATTATCGGGCCCATTTCCAGTTGGCTAACACGCAGTTTAAACGGCTTGTAAGTGACTGCGTATGCACTTAATTAATAAAATGCTTGGCGCGTTGACTTTGTTGCAAGTCAAATAGTCAAATAGTTGCTGTGGCAGCAGCTGCTGCTGCTGCTGTCGTTGCACGTTGCATGCGGCATGTGGCCTGTTGCAACCTGATGCTCGGTGTTGGTCAAAGACGTCCTTGCACTGATAAACTACAATTAGCCGACTCTCACACACGGCCAAATGATTTATTTGTATTTATTTTATATAAATTGCCAGCGAATGGCCACGCCCCCACCCCCTCATGCCGCATTCGCCTGCTGGTCAGCAGTGCCTTCAGTTAACTTAATTAAATGCCAGTTTCAATTTATTTTTCATTTACAGCCACAACAATGAAAGCGAAACCGCAAGCCCGCTAAATAAATAAACAATAAACAAGGCGAGCAAACATCCCCGGAGCAATATGTTGCTGCTGTTGCTGCTGCTGTTTTTGTCGTCTGCTGCAACTATCGATGTGCATTTTACATTTCGTTGCAGTCAGCTGTAATTAACTGTAAATAACACGCCGCCTGCGTGTGGTCCCACTTCACTGTACTCAATATAAAAAGCAACGAAAAAAGCCGGAGTTATTAACTCTTATTATTCCTTTTGCTCTTGCTGTTGCCGCTGCTGCTGTTGTTGCTGTTGCTGCTCCTGCTGCTGCAACTGTTGTTGCCGTTGTCATCGATACGGCTCACGCGCTGCTGACCATTGCATTGATAAATGGCGCGAGCAACTTTTAATTGCTCGTTTATCTTTAGCGTAAATCAATAACAGCAGCATAAAATTGCCTGCGCTATTTTGGCTAAAATAAGCTCAAATTTCTGGCAAAACTTATGCAATTTATGCCTCTCCACCAATTTGGAACTATAACTGAAATTCGAAAATAACATATTTATTCGTACGTACTCATATGTATATACATATAAAAATACGACAGTGCGATCTCTATTAAGGTGCTATATTAAAGGCACAATATAATAAATCAATAATATTAAAATAATTATGTTCTTTTTTTATACATTCCTATTTTAATAGATATTTTGACTGATAAATTAGACACTTAACTCCTGCCCTAAAATCAACACTTCATAAATCATTATCAATTATAGACTCATTAATTTTTTAAAGATAGGTAACATTTGTTTTCCACAACAGAATATTTTTAAATTCAGTAAAACTGTTGATTATATTGATAGTTATACACTCGAAAGGAATATAAATTCTAATTGTAATTCTATTTTCATACTATTAGTAATTAATATAATGATTGATAAATGCCTAAAGCGGTTTTAAGCATATCCATAAACATCCATAATTTTCAATTTCAATTTCGTCGCAAAATATCGACATGGTGTCAAGCACTGAGAAACAATCTTTATATACATACGTATGTGTGTATGCATGGAATTTACATGGTCATTAAGTGCACTAATAAAAGATCAAATTGGCATTAAAACTTGATCAAAAGGCAAATATTTAAATAATGCGATAAGCTCGAATGCATTTTGTTTCAAGTGTGGAGCTTAACAACAGATGCCTTTTAGCATATTCATTAATATTTTCATATCATCTTCATTTTTATTTTCTCGAGCGCTTGCACATCTTCAATCAATTTTATCTATTTTGAATACAAAAAAATGTATATAAAATTACTTTTTGGGATTTTTTAGTGGGATTTTCAATAATTTTAATTGCCCTTTTTGGTGGACGACCAAATTCAATCAGCGCCACATAAATAATGCGAGACGCATTTGACCCAGAAAACCGCGACGATAAAACAGATTTTTTGTCGAGATTTTCTTTTCTTTTTTTTTTTTTTCTTATGTGTACAGACTCCCACACACATAGATCTGGCCCTTAGCGTTTGGCTCTCCGTCTTGACTGTGGAGGGGCTATGGGAGCATTGGAGTAGGGGCTCGGCCAAATCGTGCGCTAATTAACTCATTGACACTGTGGCCTCCGCTTGGAGCAACCAATTGTGAGTGGCGTCTGTGCAGGAATCGTGCGTAAAAGTGGAGTACGCTCCACATTAAAAGGCGCTAATTGTGGCATTCGACGCTCCACTCGCCACTCTCCACTCCCTTCGCTCCCGCCACCGCCCGCGTCCCTTTCCCCTTTCTCAGCCCACTCTGGCGGGCGTGCCAATGCAATTAACGCTGTTTGGAGTCTCACTGAGATATGCTGAGAGCCCATGCGCTTCCACTCTCTCTCTCTCTCCCTTCGTGGCCCCCGTGCTCAGTCCATGTCCATGGCTGCGCCGTCTTCGGCTCCCACTGATAAATGGGACTGCAGGCAGTGCAACGGCTCCAAGTTGAAGTTTGTTTTCCTTTCTGTTGCAGTTGTTGTTGCTGTTGCTGTTGGTGTTGGTGTTGGTTTTGCAGTTTGTTTTGCTTTTGTGGCATCGGCTTACAAACAAACCCAAAGCCAGGCGTCGAGCAAATAAAACGGTTTTTTCCAGGAAACGTGACAAACCGTCAATAACTGACGTTGCGGCGTACTAGTTGGTGCAACATCCAAGCGCGAGGCGCGACCGCCCAATGGCCAATCCAAGCGGCGACTAGTCGTAGCTGCACCATGTGACATTTCTTGTTGTTGTTGCTGCTGCTGCTGTTGTTGTTGCTGTTGCAAAAGCAATTACTTAGAGCTGCGCAGTCAAAATACGTACGTAATCTAAGACCTCGCCACAGTCGCTGTCCGCATCAAAGCGAGAAAGTTCCCGGAATGCAGTCGCTGCCAGACTTGGACCTCAGACAACATTCCTGGAATAGAGCCAATGCACTGTTGACCAAGGATACAAGTCGAAGGCTCCAAGAACTGACCAAAGCAAAACGGAATTGTTTCCGAACGTTTTATTTTCCGTATCCAACTAGTATGGATCATTGGCTAGAGTGCATTTAGAGATCTGATCTTGAATAAGCATAAAAAAACTACAACTTTTTCAAGTTTTCGGTAAACCTACAGTTTTCAAATAACCTGACAATTGAAGTATACTGTAGATAAAGTATAAGTAATCATTCACGAATTTCACATTCGATATTCGTTTATAAAATGTAATTAAAATTAATTTAAACAAATCTTAAAGATCATCTTTTTAGGATTTGCTTCAGATTTGTCGACGTTCTCCAGAATTCTCAATTGTGGAATTCTGTAAAATGTAACAATGATGCTCTTATTGTTTTATATAAAGGAAATATTAAAACCAAAAGAGCATCAAAATAATAATTATTATGCAGATTCTGCATAAAATTATATCAGATATATACCATAGATAATATTTAAATATTTTAGTTTATATTATAATATTGTGAATTATATGTAATTACATTAAAATATTAATTACAATACTCAAGATTTATTTAACAAAATATTTAGCTACAAGTAGGCTGTGATTCTGTTTGACTTAAAGAATTAATCAGGCATTGGTACTTCCAAAACTAAAAAAATTTATTTACTTCTTCTGTACTTCAACCTAACGAAAATAACCCAACTTCGTTTAAAATGAATTGAAATAAATCCGCAAAGTTATGAAATATATGATTGCAAATTGTCATGAATACATAAACAGAAATAAACGAAATTTAAATTAAAGCATACTAAAGTATGTAAATATGATCATAAAACATAAGTAATCGATACATAGAATACATTTTAGGCAAGTTATAGCTCTCGGCTTTCCGCGCGTTCAGTGAAAGTGCAAAAGTCGGTTAATATTCGAGTCCAAAATAATGCTCTAAGAATTATCATAGAAATCGCGTCGTATAGATGCAGTTCGATCGATCGATAAGCCGCAATTTATGCTTATCAAACTTCGAACGCCCACCGGCACCAAATCGGAGTTCAATCAAAATTCAAATGCTGGCGACTACGTGCGATCCGTAACTCGTGTATTGGATATCGAGCCGAGTTCGAGGAGGGCGCGGCATGGGGCGATGCTTATCACGCTGATGGAATGACAATGGGACCAGCTGTGTGACATGGACATCGTAAGGTCATAAAAAAGCCGAATCTCTTGGCATTCCACCATGCGCCACTCCCGCCCCTCCCAAGCTCCTCCCTTGCCCTTCACATTCCCCTCACATGTGCCGCAATTAGGCGGCTTTTTGACGCCCCAGCTTGTTGTCAGATTTGTGGAGCCCGGCAATCTACTCAGCTATAGTAAAATCAGATTTTGGTGTTAGTATTTTTTTTTATTTTGTTCATGCTGTGCAGTTTAGCATTTTATGATTTTTTAATTTTATGTTGATGAGCCTCATTGCTTGCATATTTGATTGAAACTTTTGTTGCTATTGTCTTTCATCTTCCTCTTCGCTTATGTATTTTTGTTTATTATTTGTTTTGTGTTGTTTTGGTTTTATTCTTTGTCGCCTTTTGTTTTCCTGAACTTTAATTTGAGTTTATCTTTTACTGATTCGACTTAATGTTTCTTGTTCTGTCTCTTAATGTGATTTCGTTACGTCTGAGTCATTTTGACATTATATATCAATATTTGTGGCGATCTACGCACAGCTGGAGGGCCAGACACCAAATGGAAACAGCTCAAACTTGATTTTAAGATAGGTTATGGTTCTTAATGGCTGGGACTGTCAATTTATAGTAAATTAAATGCTGTGGAAATGTTTCGAAATCATATGCCTTTCTCAAGAAATATACGTGAATTTATCATCACGGTATCTAAGATAGAAACAGGGCTTTGATAACATAAGATTGCATTTCAAAAGCTTTTCTCATGGTCTCTAAAAGACGATCTTTTATAATTTTTATTACACACATTTTTAATTCCAGATACACATTTAAATTATACTCAGATCCATAACACACAAATCAATAACTTTCGCTCGACTCCAGACTTTAAGAACTAACCTGAAATCCACACAAAATATTTCAAAACACACACTCATACTCGCACACACACATTCGCACACCCACTCGATCAGAGACCTCCGCCTCCATGGCCCATAACCATAAGCATAAAGCGCCTGAAAATCAATCTAAGATGATAGCATCTAACAATTAGAAGGTCTTCGGGTCTTTGGACTAATGCCGTATTTTGCCATATTTACGATGATGCATTTTAAGTGCACAGATCTTGATATCGATAGCAGACGCGACGCCCATTCTAAAAACCCAACACAAATTTCGAACAGAAAAAATCATAAATTAAAGACTCAGAAAGACTCTGAAAAACAAAAAATAACAAAAAATTCCACACTGTGACTAATAACTTAATTAGAAATCAACCAGAAGACGAGAAAGAAACAACAAAAACAACTTGAAAAGTTAATAAGTTCCGACTCGATCGTGGCTTTTATTGAGTGAAAAACAAACCGAGCCAAACCGAAAAATCTTTAAAATATCTACAATCAATGGCCATAAAAATTCCAAGCATAAATGCATTTTATGTGGCTCTCGCGACTCTTGAAATCTAAAAACATCAACGTTTTATTTCTGTGGCATCGTGATGTATTAAAAATAAACATTTCATTTAGTTAAGCGAGTTTCCATTAGATTATTTAATTACTTTGGTAACAGAAGTCGCTCTATAACAAGGCCCAAATGAAATTGTGTAGAAAGTTAAGTAAATGTTAGCTTATTAGTACCGTCTTATTAAAAAAAAAAGCAATTTATTTACAACTTAAATTAAATATATTTTAAATATTTTTTCTCAGTTTAAACAGATAACTCTAAGAAACAATTTTGATAATATTAGAAATAATCGTAGTAATACCAACAAAAAACATTCATATTTTCTCTCGAAATTATAATTCAAAAATTTGCGCGACAGTGATTGTAAAGCTAGCTCATGCTCGTTTCAGGCTGCCCTTTTCAAAGTCTCTTTCCATGGAGCTGCTTAGGTGTCATGATAACTAGCACAATTACTCATCGGCAACTACTCCATTCGAATCCCTTGAAAACTTACTGAGAGCCCACTGGAAATGCAAAAGATAAACAATGCAAAGTTGACTAGATGCTGGAGGCTGAGGCAACCAGCCAGTCCCAGCTCAAAGCAAAACAAACATGCGGCAAGTGGAACGATTGGAACTAGCTAGTGGTGCAGTAGCATGCACTCACAAGTGCAAACTTCAGAATGTTCCATCTCCCTCCTTCTCCCACTCTCTGCCGGCCGCCTCCTCTCTGTCTGTCTTTATGTTTCTCATTGTCGTATGTGTTACTAAACTAATGAAATCAATAAGTTATGCGAATGCGCCATGAATAACAACAAAAGGCCCGAGCATCGAGTTGCCTAGAAGGAGTCATCCACTGTTGGCCCCAAACGACGGCCAAGTGCCTGCTGCCTGGCCAAAAGGTGTGAAGCACAAAAGTCACTCAAGCGCGCTGGCCGTAGGCCCTGTCGGGCTTATGAAATATGAGAGCCCACAATAGCGGCACCAGCACCACCAGCAGCACCAGCAGCCCCCCATCATACCATACTCATGCTCTGCAATCTCTTCCCTACGCCTCTGCCTTTTACCTGCCGGCGCACGTCTTTTGCCTGGAATTTCTGTGCATAAATTTAATTACTGGCAGACGCAGACGCAGACGCAGTCGCCGTCGCCGTCGCTGTCGCTGTCGCAGTCACTGTTGCAGTCAACGTTTCTGTTGAAGCTGAAGCTGAACCCAGTCACCTATCAATCTAACTCGAGTGGCTTTTCCCTGCTCCATTCTGCTTTTCTTTGGTTGCGCTCAAGTGCTTTACTTATTAGTGACTTTTGTGCCTGCTCGCAAGTTCAATAGCCCTGCGCCTCAACGACGATGACTACGTCGGGGCGTGGCCAAAGTTACATTGTTAGTTTATAATTAGTGGCGAAGGAGAGAATGAGACAGAGAGACAGTGAACGGGCAAAAGAGAGGCAGGGTGCTGCAGTCAACTGCATGTGTACTTGAGTTTAGGTTTAATGCATTTCCCCATTTTCCATTTCCCCGATAATAATCATTAGCTGCTGCTGCCGCTGCTGCTGCTACGGACAGTCTTTTAAAATTAGAACGCAGCACACCTTGAAGCGCCTTTTGGTATGTTAACCGTTAGGCAAATATCAAACATGGCGCGGCTGGCACTGGAAGACCCGAACTGGCCATCTTGGCACAGTGTCGCAAGTTCCATTAACTGCCAGTGAAATGCTAACATTTTGGGTGGCCGAAGTGGGCTAGCTGTGATGTATGTAATATTTCAGATCTATATACTTGTATTATTAGCTGTGATGATTACGATGATTTTATTGTTAGTGTTTGTTTAATTAACGATAATGATTGATTGATAATAATTATAATGGTATTGATAATGATTTTTTGTTTTTCGCTCTCAGCGGTATTCAATTATTTGTCAACTAAAAAACCCTTTAATTTTTGAGAGGCCTTTCATGCCTACACACTAAATGATTTTTGCATATATACATACTTAATTCCTAAGAACGAAATACAGTTGGTAATTAAAAAATTAGTTATTAATAAATTTAAATATTGTTAGAGAATTCTTAGTGACCCTAGATCTATAAGTAGAAATATAGTTGGCTTTACTTGATTGATTAGAAACAAGTTTTTACCAAGAAGGTGAATACCCATATACTTATTGCACTAAGTATATGATCTAATCGAATATTATCGTCGCATATGCTTCAGCAGGCTTGGCCAGTATTCACCATCTTATATAGGTTCTCTCAAAGTTACAGTGAACAGTGAACATTTATGGCAACTAATACAAATAAAAATGTTTCAGACTATTTTTTATTTAGCCACTTCTGTAGATCGGGGGTAATTTTTGTTATCTATATGTTATATAATGATTCCAAGCACTAACTTGATAAGTAATAAAGGCGTATACAAACGAAAACTATTTCTGTTATATTATTGAATAAATTATAACCTTGAATAATTTACCCACTGTTCAATCGAATTTGGGCCACGTGCCGACGTAAATGTGGAATTAAATGCAAATGCAAATCGATGTGCTTACAAGCAAATACAGCTATTACCTTCCGATTACATATTTAAATCAGCGCTGTCCCCTGGGCCCGATCTCTCTCTTGAAATCCAGGGATCTCGGCTCGCTTTGACACGCTTAATCACGAAGCATCCGTGTTTGCTTTTAATTAAAAATGTTTTTTCCTAACAAATATTTGCGTCAATTAAAAGATTCACAGACGCACACACACATATGCAAGCTCTCTAATGTTGTTTCTCTTCTTCTCTTTACAGAAAATATAACGATAGTCGGCCTCACGGACTATGTGAACAACGAATTCAAAATAGCACTGTTCGCAAAAGAAACGCAAAGGTATTTGTGTTTCAACGACAACTGGAGATTAGTTGGCATGGTAAGTTACCTTGAGGTCGTCTGACAGTGAGTGACTTCACAGTCAAACGCATTTTCTGAGCTGAGCAAATATAACTAAGGAATTCAATTCATATTGCGAATGCTTTCAGGCCTATGACACTAAAATTTTAATTAGCACGTGAAATAACAGTCTTAAATTAAAGTACCTGAAGTGCAATTAATAACATAAAAATAATTCACTTGAATTGAGGTTAATCGCATAGAAGATATTCAAACGCAGCCAACTTAATAGTGCTATAAACGACTTTTGGCACCGCGAGATCAATCGAGAGTCATATCTGATCAGAATAATTTCTTTCTCATAACTAAATAAAGTTTTGAATCTTCATCAAAATAAATAAATATATATAATGTGTTAATATATACAGAAAAAAATTCCCTATTCAGCACTATCGCTCTTCGACTCATAAATTATATAAGGCAAGATAATTTCAAATCATTGTCTATTATATAAATATGTATAATATTGTCTATATAAAATAATTAGAAAATATTGTATTCTTACGTTTGAGCAATGATAAACGAAAGTCTATAAAATACTTCCCAACATTTTCGGGTTAGTAGAACAGATAGCTAATAAAAAGTACAAAATTTGTATAATAACTCACTCTACATGAAGCTCTTGGGATTCCCGTCTTTAATGATAATAACAATAAATTCAAATGAGTTGACATTATTTCATTAGCTTTGGTTTTATGGCTTCCTAGACGATAAAAACAAAAGCGAAACGAAACTTGTAAAATGTGAACTGCATTCCCATTTCCTAGCAATTTCATCTTTATGGCAGCACACATATAATGATATGTACTTAAAGCCAAGGTCCCGAACGGGCGCCTTGTAACAAATTTGATTACATTGCAATGCATTTTCATTGGATTGGATTGCATTGTACTTGAAACACCGCCGCCGCCGCTTTATGCAAACTAACTGTACAAACACTATAATTTATGGCATGTCGCACATAATGGTTTTTATGCAAACGAGCGATTATAGCGACAATGGCGATACTTGAGCGATTTGGCCAAATTGCATAAATTGCCAGCTCGGCGACAGGGCGCTAAGCGCCGCCTCGCACACTCAAAAGACTATATATAATACTCTTTTTTGTCGTTTTCCCATACATAATTTATAAATATTGAAAAATTACTAAGCATTGTTAGAGAAGAGCTGAAATTGGACGACAACGCCATCTTTAAAGCTCAGATCAAAATAGATTATTACAGTCTTATCAGATATTACTTATATATACAGACGTAAAAAAAATATTTCATTTCATATTTTTTTCTTTTCATATGACAATTATATATACAAGCGAATATGGCATACTCCGATATATATCGGATTATATATATACTGCCTTCAATAAGAAAACGATACAATCCAATTTTTTCTTTAAAAATAAATGGGTCCACTCGTCTGTCGTAATTGATACATTTAGACATACAAGAGCATAAAAACAGAGAATACTTGTTTACAAATTTTAAATGTGAGATTAGGTATAAAGCACTATGAATTTTACTCTGGGTAATATGAACGGTTTTGATATAAGTGACCCTCTTTAGTTTTATCCATTGCAGGGTATCTGCCAGTCAAGCAAAAATGTTTTGCAATCCATTACTGGAATGTTATTATTTATTTTTACTAGTATTTTTTTCTTTGAAAACCCGTTGCAGTTGAACCAATTCTGTCATGAAAAATGCGCGACAACAGAAAAAAAACTGTTTATTAAAATATTGAAATTTCATATGCAATTACAGCCACAAAAACATAAATATAATAACTGTTCTCTGAACAACAAATTGTTACAAGTAAAAAAAACAAGAAAACTGGCACGAAATATGTTTTTTGTTTTTTTGTTTTCCTTCTTGGATTACGCGGCGTATGCGTGATGTTTGCATAAAAAGGAAACTTTGGAACTGCTTCCCTGCGTAACGCCCAATTGCAACTGCTTAGGGAATTCACCTACGATGTGCATTCCGCGAGACATTGTAACAGTTATCGAGCTAAATAGATTATTGTCAATGTCAGTCATGTGGGCAAACACTCCAATGAGTCGAGTGCATCGCATAGATTTGTCATCATAAAAATCATTCAGCGTTTGTCGACAGATTGACGAAAGTGTATATAGCTGGTTATGTACACATGGCTTTTAATAGATATATCTAATCAATCAATCAAATGACGCGGCGTTTTATGCTGCAATTGCAAAAATATTTCAATGTCCTTTCATAGCTCGCATTACAATTTGTACAGTTAGAGACGCAAGCAATAACAACATTGAATGCACATGACTAGTGTGAATACAGTTGGGCTCGATCGACTATAGTGAATATATATCTCTAAGGTCAAGCCCGGCACTTGTCATTTTATTGCTTTCGATTATGGCCGCAAATCCCAACTTGAATTTATGTGCAAATACCCGCACTGTGATTTTTTCTTTCCCCCACCTTTAGAGTCTTATAAAAGTTTATTTACAATTTTGCCATTGAAGGTTAATAACTCTGACATATGATTAGGTTAAGGTTGCAACATGTTCGATAAAGTTAGACCTTTGGAGTGGGCCCAACATACCAAAGCTTGAGTGTTATATTTTAATTTATTGTTATATTGAGTCACAATATTCCTAATCTTACGCATTTAATCGATTAAAACATGTACATATAAGGAAAATAGCTAAATTATTTACAAATAAATAGATAAATTTAATGATATTTCTAAGGTAAATTTAAGAATAGTACAATAATTACGCTTATATTGTTTAACCCTTTGTAAAGTAAAATCAAATTTCAGTTTATTAAATCTGAAAGTTCTTTAAAGTGAAACAAAAATTACAATTAATAAGCAAAGAGAATATGGATATCTAAAAATGAACACAGCTAAATATAAAAATAAGTAACATTAGAAAGAAAAATACAATTCATATTGTGCGTTATAAATATCAATTAGTCAAGAGCTCAAAATGAATATTTGAATAATTATAAATGACTTGGGTCACTTTGGCTAGAGCCAACGCAGAACAATACGCGAGGCAAGTAGCGCCAATTGACAGCGAAAACAAACAGTGATTGGTTTCTGAGGGTCTACAGTTTTGAGTTGCTTTGAGTGGCCGCTGAGAAGCTGCTCAAAAATAGCAATTAAGCGACTATAAATACCGTGAAGTAGTACGAAGAGATAGATAGGTCGGCAGACGTAAAGTGGAACGACTAAATATGGCATAATTGCTAAACGAGCTGAACAAAGTCATATCTACATCATCTGCAACACTTTGAATAGAATAACAATCGAAATAGCAGATTGGGCAGTCAGATAGCTGTTGCCAGCAGCAGCACCAACAACAACCACAACATTAATAATATCAGCCAGAGCAGCCGTGATAGAAACTACAGCAACAGCAACGGCAACAGCAACAATCAAGCCGCGTTTCATTTGGTTGGTCGTTTTGGAATTTCAAGTGTTTTATAAATAAACACACTCCAGCTTCACAGTTGCTGCGGCTGTTGTTAGTGCTGTCAATGTTGCTGCTGCTTAACCTCTCACTCGCAAGCGGCTTGTCAAAATATTTTCGACAGGTTAACAAATACAGCCAGGAAATGCCGCTTATAAATTGCAGTGTCAAGTGTAGGGAACTTGCCCTGCCTAATATCTCGCTCTAGCTCCCTCACTCACTCACACACTCACTCTCTCTTTCCCTCTCTCTCTCTTTCTCTTTCTTGCAGAAGGAACTGCGCGATACCTGCTACTTCAACGAGACCATCGTGCACGGTTATTTCGTTTTCCGTTCCGTAGTCGATCTACAGCGACGTGTCGGCTTCACACACCGAGGTAAGCCCGTGGGGCCCAAGAAGAGCGTCAACGATGCCTGCTACATGTTCAATAAGATCGATGCCGAGCAGTTTTTCCATCAGCACACGTTACCAAAATGGCGCGAGACGGCGGCAATGATGGCCAACGGCAGCAGCGGCAATCACAGCGGCAACTATCGCAAAGTCTCGCGCAACAAAAACAATCGCCACAAATCGAATAACCAAAATCAAAAGTTGCAGCAACAGCAACAGCAACATGCGCATCATGGCCATAATAGTAGTAATAGTCTAAGTAGCACTAACAAAACACAACAACAACAATTAGCATTAGTACGTAAACAACAACAAAAACAGCAACAGCAGCAGCAGCAGCAACGGCAGCAGCATCAAGTGCGACATCATCACAATGATCCCTCAGTGCTGGCGCGTCGAAAACAGCGACGCAAGCAGCAGCAGCAACAACAACGAGTCACAGCTAGTCCAACGAAACTAACTACTGCCAAAAGCGCAACATCGACAACATCAGCAGCAGTAAGCGCCACAGCAACAACAGCAGCAACAACCAAAACCACGAAAATATCACTTGCCAGCAAGCGCAAGGGCAGACGAAGAAAGGCACGAAAGCCAAAACAGCAACAGCAGCAGCAACAAGAGCTGCAGCAGCAACAGCAACTTCAGCAATTGCAGCTACTCTCTACAGCAGCAACACTTGATGGCAGCACCGACGATATGCTTTCCAGCAGCAGCAGCAGCAGCAGTTTTTCCATAGGCTACGACGATGCCTACAGCAGCAGCATCAGTAGCAGCAGCAGAGAGCCCTGGGATACTTGGTATGCCACGCCCACAGCTACAATTGATAGCTTTACGCCAAGCATAGGCACCACCACAAGCGCCAGCAACATGTTGCTAACAACAACAGCAGAGGATAGTGTTAGACCATATAGCAGCAGCAGCAGCCGCAGCAGCTACGATGACGGGTCTACATTCATCACGGAGCTAGAAACTGAAGCATCTGGAGCAACAACAGTATCTACGGGAACATCAAGCAGCGGCAACGATACCGACCTGCTGCAGTACGAGGCGGAGGTGGTTGAAGATGACGAAAATGAACTACAGACCACGGATAACTATGAAACCAAAGCAACAGTAACAGCAGCAACAACAACAACTGCAACAACTATTCCAGCTAGCAGAAATGTAGCTAAGATTACCTCGACAACAACAGCGACAACAACAACAACAACAGAAGCAGCAGCAGCAACTGGCACACAATTGGTGCTGGATCAAACGCCGCTCGCAGCAACACTGGCTACACTTATGTACAACAAATGGCATACAACGCAACAGCATGAGGTAAACGCTGTTACGGGCAACACGACAGCGACAGCAACAGAAACAGCAGCAACAGCAACCACAAGCGAAACAACAGCAGCAGCAGCAACAAGGCCAGATTTGGCGATGAGCACGCATAAGCTCAGCAGGCATCGCGGCGTCGGCAGCAGCGCAACCCCCAACGAGCAACGGCAACAGTTGCTGCGGGACAACAGCAGCAAGCAGCAACAACACCTGCAACTGCACAAAATGTTGCGTCCGGCAACAGCAGTGACGACCTCAAGCACGCAATTGCTAACACCACGCGCTACAGCAGCAGCAGCAGCAGCAGCACCGAGAACTGTAACAGCAGCAGCGGCTGCAGCAACTGTTGTTGTTGTTGCCACCCCAAAGCAACACATAACAGACAAACTGTTTAGTGTTTACAAGAACATCAACAGTAATCCAAATAACACGCTAACCGAGGCAGCACCCACAGCAACAGCAACAGCAACAATTTCCACGACAGCAACAGCAGCAACCACGAAAAAAACGTTGCGCAAATCGACACAAAGGCTGCTGGCCACGCCCTATCATCAGCTAACCTATGTGCGCAACGAGGCGGGCGACATTGACATAGATAATCTCGACAATATTAGCGTATATCCCGATGTTTTCGAGGATATCTTAAACGATAACGATAACGATGACAGCAGCGGCAGCAGCGGCAGCAACACTACTACAAACAGCAACAACAACAGTCGGCTGACCTTCGTCAGTGGCTTCCTGGCCACATCGCCCACATCCGTGCTGCCCGAGTCCATACGCATAGCCAAGATCAAGATCAACAACGAGCGACGCCGACTGCAGCAGCGCAGTCAGCGGCGATTGCGCAGCTTCGCGTAGTAATTAGCGATGAGCAGAAGCAGAAGCAGTAAATTGTGGGATTTAAGGCAATGGGAATGGGAAGGACTGGTGCCTGGGGTCTTGACAATCGATCGTTAGGCGGAACAAGTTAGCTTAGTCAATTGATCGATATATATATATATAGTCAAAGCCGACTCGTTGGCTGTATATCACCATATTCGAAAACTGTTTTCGACACGTTTTAATGGGCAAAGAATTTATGCAAGCAAATGAAAAAGAATTATTGTGAACATAAGTTGAAGCAATTAAAAAAAATTGAAAAAAAAGTTATAGATATACTATATAATGAACTGATACATATACATACATTGCATATATAGGACATATATAAATATATATAGTTAATTATATATATATATATATTATATACGAAGTTGCTTAGGCCACAACAGTTGATGCCACAACTCCGTAAGTGCTTTGCAACACTATGCAGTACTGAGCTACTTACACACTCACACAATTACAGAAACACACACACATACACATACACGCCTAAAAGCAAACAAACTGACAAGATATATATACTCAGGCCGCAATACATCAAAATTGAAATCCGAGGCTTTAGATCAAGTATTTTTTAATTACCAGTAATTACAATTCACAATTACTAAAGTAATACCCTTTTAAATCTTAAATTCGAACTAATTGCTTTCCAAAATTCTGCTTACCAATATCATACATCTATGTTCTGTCATTCAAATGAAAATAAACAAATATTTACATTTAATTATTTTTCTCAATTATTCTAGTAATTACACTGGTAATTAGAGCTCTGTTTATAACAAAACTCATTCGACTGGCCTCAAAATGAAATACAAAAACAAAAAACCAAAAGAGAAAAGTTAAGAAAATTACACTCACAGCTCTTAAAACAAAAGTCAAGCAAATCAGTTCCATGGAAGAACTCGAAGAACTGCATACATAGTTATAAATGAAAGACAATAAGATTTTTATTTACGAGTATGAGTATGTGCTACATTAATAACAAAAAAAAAAAAAAACAAATCATATAACTGAAGATTGTTAAAGCAAGTTGCATAAATAAAACAAAAATTAAGTAAAATTTAAGATGTCAGCAAGCGATACAACTTAATAAATAAATATTTATATGCACAGAAAGGCAATGAAACAAATAGAAACTTTGGTTTACGAAATCAATTAAATTTATTAGCAATGAGATTACAAAATAAATAAAATGAAAAAATAAATACGAAGCTAAGTATATACGCATAAATACATATATTTTCAAAATTTTATAATGAACCAAAAAACAAAATGGCTAATGAGTAAACAAATTTAATGAAAATGATTTTTAAATTCATACGCAAGCAAGACAAACAACAAATTCGCACAGCAAAACACTTCCAAAAAAGAAAAACAAGTATATATAAAAACCAAAAGAAATAAAATCTAAAACTAATAATAAAAGAATACATTTTATATGCACAAGTATAAAATAAATTGGCGCAAGTAACAAAGAAAATTTAAAATAAACCGAATTTTTAACAACAAATGGATAAACGCGTTTAACTACTGAATTGCACAACACTGCTGACACAACAGACATAAGCAGTGTTGCACAACATTCAACTTACAGCACGTAGTATTAATAATAACTAAAAAATACTGTAAACCTTTTTGAAGCTTAGCAAAAAATTTAAAGAAAACGAAATTAGTTTTGAAAGAAGCAAATTTGAGCAAAAGAAAAACTTAGTAAAGTCAAGAACTAGTTATAAAGAAATGCAAAACAAAAAAATTAAAGATTGAAAATTTTAAATACTAAAAAAATATATATATATATATATATATGGAACGTATATGAATCTTATGGTATATATATACGTATATATATACTGCAACAAACACCAAAATTCACACTGAATAAACGTTATATTTATTAATTAAATATGTAACTAAATAAATGTAATATCAAAAACAAAAACAAAACAAAAGGAAAAATGAAAAATGAAAGCAAACGAAACCAACTGCTGCTTTTCTACATATATATGAAAATATTTATATATATATAAACAACAATTGTTTCTCGTATATTTATATTAAAATATATTACTAACATAATGAAATACAAAACGTAAATAGTTCAAACAAATTAGCAAACCAAATATATAAACAAAATTTAAAACAACAAACGAATTACAAAAGGCAATTGAACAAAACACTGAGAAAAACACGCGTCAAGTTTATATGTAGCAATATGTATGAATGTAAATCAAACTATTTATAACAACAATAATGAACGAGTTAATGCAAAAATGCTTAGGTGAAAAATTTAATTAGTGTGTACTTAAGAGCCGAACGAAGGAGCAGCAGAAGTCGATTTATAAATCAAAAACCAATTTATGATTACCTAACTAGACATTTGGCAGAAGCATTAACATTTGGCAGAAACATAAACAACTAAAACAATAACAAAAGCACACAGAGTAAACACGAAACAAAATTAAAATACTAAGATATAAATTAAAAAAAAAAAATAATGAATTAAATAAATAAATTGAAATTGAAATTGAACTACTGTACTTAAATGCGCGTTGCTGTCATTTAACATTTTATGTTAAACAAAAACGAATATGCAAGAAAATGCTAACAAAAAAAAAAAAAAAAACTAAAAATTAAAAACAAAAACGAAAACGAAAATGAAATCTTTATTATATATCATTCGTATTACTCCTATGGCTATATATATTTATTTAACAACAAAATCTAGGTCAGCCCAGCCCAGCCAGGGAAGCGCTGCTCATTCGTCATTTGTAAATTCATTTGATCCACAACAATTATTATTTTTTGTTTGTTTGTTTTTCTTTTTTTTTCGGTTACTACTAATTAAATAATTATAGCACCTAATTTTAACAATCGTACTTTAGTTGCCCCATTTGCCGCCATTTTGCATTTTGCATTTTGCATTGTAAATTGTAATTTGTTTATTCCTAAGCCGCAGCATAATTGTAATTATTTATGTATAAAACACACACATGTATAACACACATACCACACACGCTCACACACACACACATACATCTATACTCTCTCTAAAAACTACTTACTCTATCTCTATACTCCTATATAAACGCCTATTTAATTGCATTTCTTTGTATTAAAAAGAGTAACGCAAAATAATAAATGAATAAAGAACGCCAAAAATCGAAACAAAAACACAAAAAAATATATATTTGTAATTACATTTTGCTTTTATTCCAGTTTGATTTCGTTTATAGCATCTTTCTCAGTTTCAAACGTGTGCGAAAAAATCGTATAAATAAAAACTATATCTAAATAAAAAAAACAATAATATTTAATGAGTTTCCCTGGGAGATGGATATGGAATACTTGAACCTAAAATAAGACAGATGAAAATGAAAGTAAAAGAAGACAAGCTTTGGAGATTACTGGCTATCGATATTAGGATCTGGAAAGCATAACTAGGGATTAGATAGCTTTAATTATGAATAATCAAATTTTGCAATTGCAATTCAATATTTTATATCCATGAGAGCCTTTACAAAACTAAAAAAAAAAAACACTACTTTAATCTGCATGAGCTTTAAATCTGAATACAAATATAGCTATAGTAACTTCAGGGCGCCCTTGTTCGTGTCTTATACAGTGGCGCTCAACTGAATAGTTGTGGTATTAGTGAAAGTTTATACATAGCTCTTCAACCAAATTATCGACAAATATGAATATAAATTTTGTTACAAACAAAAATTCTATTATGACGAAGTAGATGTTTCAGGTTAATCAATATCAATTATATATGTTTTTTATTTATTTTTCTATAACATGTATGTTGCTATTTAAAACAGTATTACGAGGGAAATCAAAAAAAAAAAAAAGAAGAAAAAATATTTCAGAATTTTAAAGCTAATAATTGCACCTCGTTCATGTACTTTGAAAAACTCTCATTAAGATGTTATATTTGTATATATAAACCAAATTGATGACCCGAATACCTAAAATCGTATTGAATGTGTCCATTGTTGCAAGCAGCAGCCCTCACTTCGCGAGTCTATTATAAAAGGTCTTTGGAGTAGATATTAGCAATGAATATGATCACCATTATTTCCTCTGCCAACATAGGGATCCTCGGAAGAGACATGCCTCTGAGCATGTTAAACAGGCAATTCAATGGCTCTATAGCAAGTGGATAGGTGGTCCAGAGCAAGCAAGGCTAGTGACAAATGTTGGCCAGGCCACGAACCGAAAGAGGTGATAGCCGGAGCTGACCACCAACAAGGCCAGGGTCCACATGACAAATGACATGTGCTGACATTTGACATTGTCGCAGGAGTCGGGCATTAACATGTAATTGTGGGCGGGGAGTAGCCCAAGCCACAGTAAAAGGGCAAAGCGAAATATGTGCATCGCCTTAGCCAAGGCAAACACACAGTTATGACCGGCCAGGCCAACGACAGGCAACAGGCAACAGGCTCTCTCGCAGCGGCTTTGATTATGGCCCCGCTTGGTGGCTCTGTCTGTTGGCCCTTGCCAGCAGACCGTGCAGTGCTTGGACCACACAAGTGGCTGGGAGGTCCACGAGAGCCAACTCGGTGGCTGTTTTGCATAAATGTCCCAGTCCGGATTGCCTACGGCTGCAGCTCGTATCTCAGGCAGCTCAGTTCCCCCTCGCCCCCTTCAGCCACATTCAGTTATCAGCGTTTGTCCCCGTGCTGCGGCTTCTGCTGGTGCTGCTGATGCTGCTGCTGCTGCTGCTTGTTTAATTAAAAAATTAAGTTCCAAATCCCCAGACCATTAAAAAGATTTTTATTTATACCTTTTAATTTCATCAATCGTTGCGACGGCAGGTGCCGCGCACACAGGTAAACGTGTCTCGTGTCTGGCCGTTCAGTCTCGCATATTTCGTAGTAGTTCTTTTCCCTTTTTTCCTTTTCTTTTTCTTTTTTTTTTTGCCTTTAACAGGAAACAATTTCATTTGCGAGCAAATATTCTTTTTTAAATCTGCCGCCGTTAAGCAAAAAGAAAACAAGCCAAGAAAAAATAATAATAAAAAAATACAAAAAATAACTGCGAAAAACCAATCACTGTTACAACTCTCGGGTCGGGTATGATCAATACTGGAACGCCCAAGTAATGGACATAGCTTTTAAGCAATCACTAGAACTATCGATAACATAGATACTTATCGTTATACATAATACTGAGATGGACGTGCGCAATAAACTGTATTTCGTAAGAGTCTGAATTGCGTTAACAAAAAAAATTGTTTTGCATTCATGATTGATGCTTTTGCAATATAGAAGATATTATTAAGATACGACAATTTTAATTTTAACATTTTGAAGGCAGAAGGAGCATAAGATCGGACTACAATTCTTAAATCAATATATCAGACATGTTATTGCCTCAGGTGAAGAGTATTCAATATTCTTCATGATTTTCGATGCTACCATGTTGTGGTTTGTCGCTTTGTCTCCTTTTTGGGCAGAACGCTTTGTTGGCCCCGTTGCATTGGTCGGGTCTGTTGTCCAACCCAAGCCCACGAGAGGCCCGTGCCTCTCCCCAAGCCCAGCCACCTCCCATTAGGCCTGCAGGTTCGGTCCGTTTGCTCAGTTTTAGTTTATGAATGTCGCCATGTTGCTGTTGTTGATGTTGTTGCTGGTGTTGCTGTTGCTGTTGCTGTTGTTACGGTTGGTGCTGAGGCACATTCCACTCGACAGCGACAGGATGAAACTGTTGCCTGCATACGGCATGCATATTTCGTATTTTTAGTACAGCCATTTAACATCATCAACTTAAATATGCGTGCAAGATTTATGCCCGCATCGCTGGCCTCGCCAAGCAGTGGGGCAAGCAGGAAGAGCAGCCATGGAACGTTAAAACGAAACCCATGACCGGCAAATGGGGCTAAAACTGGCATACAAATGTGACTAACACAACACATCAACCGAACATGATATACATTTCCACAAAAAATATGTCCGACAAGTGCTATGATAAATCTATCTCACACACACATCATATGCAAGGCGGAGCTGGAACCGTGACAACTTTAGTAGATTCTAACTGACGATAAATATCAAGGTGAGATTTTCACTAAATTCCTTTCAGCAATTGAATTATTTAATGGATAATATAAGTTAAGTAGATATCTTGGGTATAAGACATATTGACTTTATAATTACATCATAGACTGTGTATCCTACTGATACTTAAATTATAACATTTTGTAAATAATTTCTTACATTTCCTTTGAAACACAAATCGTTCCTAAGCATTAATTAGCTGTGCTCCATTTAAATAAAAAAAAAAAAACGAAATGAATACTTTCAATTTTCAAGGGCATGGAAGGAAATAGATTTTAAGAATGTTAGATTAGCTATTTATATTTGTAGTTTAATATTTTGATCTGACAGTAACCTATTCTTATATTATTTTGTTTGAATATGATTCTCGTTTTTAATATTTCTCTCTATTTCTCCCTTATTAATTATTAATATAAATTAAATATTTCAACATTAAAATCTGTAGCTTGCGCTGCTTTCGCAAGCGCATAATGTCGGACAAACCCGAACAGCAACCTAGACATTCCAGAATTACAAATTAGCAGATTGAGTGCAAATTAAATGCTGCAAATATTCTTAATTATTAGACTGTAACTTCAATAGCTAGGCTCATACAGACTAACGGAGAGACGTGCGGACATTGCATAAGACTCTCACAGCGTGAAAAAATCGAATGAACTGAGTAAACAAAGCACAAGGCATTATCTTGGCCAAAAAATAAAAGTCCTATATCGAGGACTTCTGATTCTATAATCTTTCTTGCTTGGATATTCGAAAAAAATTTTATTTTAAAATTGATTTATTTAATGCCCTGTCAAACACATTTAATAATAACAGGGTATTAAACAAGTACGCCACAAATGAATGTTAATTAACATTTAATTCACGAAGTGAAGTGAAGTAATTTATATTTAAGTAATTTATATTTAATTAAGGAGACGCAACAGATGCTATGCAAATAAATGCGGCCAAATATAGTTTTTTTCCTCAGCTTGATTCTGGCCAAGTTTGGCCAGGGTCTGCTGTAATTAGCTACGGCATTCGACGATTTATCATCGTATATACAAATCTGGCGGCCATAAACAAATGCAAACTGGCGCCAGCTGATGTTTGGCTTTAAATATTAGCCACACTATTAGTGGCTTTCATGCTCGCTCACGCATGTAACGAAATGGGTATATTGGCTGCATGCATCGAATATAAATATGAGCTGTAGTGAGAGGGGTCCAAATTCGAAATTATATATTTATCTAAAACAGCTAACTTGTAACTGTATCTATATATCTATATCTGTCATAACCTCTACAGACATCTATTAATGTTTTTATTTCACCATATTCATGAAGCTTAAGTGTGAGCGAGTATAGCGCAGTCAGTTTCCGTGCCAACTTCATTTTTCATACCTGTATTATTTGTTGGCCCCGAGCACAGCAGGTGAAGATGTCTGCCCAGTTAGCCAGTTAGAAACTAATTCTATTTACCATTCATATTCCGATTCATATTCATATTCATATTCATATAAACAGTGTCTTATTCGTAGTCGCATTTAGATATACATTCGTGGACTTGCATTTGGAATTGGCGTTGGTTGGCGGCATTGCGCAAATTCCCGCCAGAAATCAATAAAATATTTCGGTTTTTATTTTCGTTTTTCTGTTTCTGTTTGGCTTGTGCAAGCTTTTTGTGGCACTCGCTGTTGCAGTCACAGTCACAGTTGCAGTTGCCTCAAATGTCATTGGCTCTGACAGCTGCATAATGATTTTATTAAATTGCGCATAAGGCTTTGAATAAGTGCGGCGGCGTGAGTTTTGTCTTAGTCAACTTGTCAAATGGCTTAACTACCAGCTCTACAAATATACAGAAAATAAAAACAAGAAAGGCAAACACGATGTAAACACTGAAGAATAATTCAGCTTACCTCTGTCCAACTAGCTAATACCCTGTACCTTTGCTTCTCTGTACCAAAAGAGATCGAAATAGAAGAGTTTGCAAACAAATTTGATCATTGATATATTAGATCAATTTATATATTTATTCAAAAATTTAAGATAAACATAATCTACATAAAATAAGAATTAATTTTAAATTTGGAAAAGTTTTGGTTTTCGCAAATGTCAAAGTACTCTGCCAATAATATATAAAGCCTTTCCGTGCATCAAATTTACTTTTGAAGGTATTGTCCCATCCAAAATGATTTCCTCTTTTAGTAAACCCCATCATCCCACTCGCATTTTAACAGCGTAGAAACAGTGCAATCTCACGTCCTCATATTTATGACATTTTAATCATTTTCCGAACAATTTTTAACAGCCAAACAAATTTATGGCCATAAATGACAAAATGCACTGTTACAATAGTTGGAAAATACTTTATGCACTGTTATAATGGTAAATAATTTTACAATTTCCAAATTTACGGTCTGCAGCTAACGGAATTTATACTCAATACCTAAACAATATATTCATGGTAAAAGATAAATAAATTGAGCTGACAACGATAATTTTAATATCGAATCGCAATCAATTGATTTTGGATGTGAAATAAATAGCATATATTAAGAACTATTGGTGTGTTGCAATAACTCTGAGCTTATTATCTATTCTTAGACTAGTTTTTAATTGACGAAAATGGCATAGATCAAATTGGCTTTACTAATTTGGTTATTAATTAACAATCTCTTTTTGAAAGGCTAATGCGATCAATGAAATATATCAATTAGTCGTCGATAAACATAAATAAATGACATATCGATTTCCGTTCACGAAGTAAGAGACTAAAGATAGATAGAACAGAAGAGAAAGGGTTATCACCATTATCTCTTATATATCCTTCTGTTGGATATATAAGACGGGGAGAAAGAGAGAGAGATCATAAGTAAAAGAGAGATCGAAAGGCAAAGAAAGATCGAAAGACAGACACAGAGAGAGCGAAAGAGAGAGAGAAAAGGCTGGGAATAACACAAGGAAAGATAAAGAGAAACAAAGAGATGAGAAGAGAGAAAAGAATATAGAGATGAAGAGAGAGAGAGCCATACAAGTGAATGGCACCATAAAAGAGACAACTTAAATAGAAAGATATTGATTTAACTATATATATAAAGAGTACAAAAGTTCGAAAAACAAAGATTGTCAGTTAAGAGAATGGAAACCGATTAGGAAACGATTAATTGAAGACTGCTTTTCAGAGGAGAAAAAAACCATATATGTATACTTATTTTAGGTGAGGAGAAGACCACAGAAAATAAATTTGTATTATAAGATTAGCCAGTTATCCTCATCAGGAAAATGTAGTGGTTATAGAGAGATGACATACTCTGTTACGCGATAGAGCGTTGAGTCCACCCTTATTGGCATGTTTTTTTTTTTTTGCTTTTATATCACAACCAGAAACAATCCGAGAGATCGAACCGTACGTCATCCAGTGTTTCAGTTTTCAGACAGCGCTGCCTTTAGATATCCAACTTATAAACCACAATTTATCTAAATCTCGTTAAGTTTGGCTGTATCTAATTTTAAAATCTTATTTATGGGACATAAATTGGGAAATAATCCTACAAGAAATAGCCAAATCAATTAGGCAAATTCCGTCTGTATTGCTGATAATTTACTTAGATTTTCAACCAGATCGTTACATAAATGGTCACCCACAAACATATAACATAAATAAGTACACCCCTGTCCCCACACCCTTTCCAGCGCACAATCTGAACATGAGCAGCAACAAAATGTTCATTGATAAATAACTGTCATTAGTTGTAGTCGGCGCATTTTCCCATGGTTTCAGGTTGCCAAATTCCCCACAAAAAGTGTATATAAACCACGGTTGGACCGTTACACAAATAAGAGTTACTAAAAAAATGCTCTGAAAATACATGCATTTAAATAAATTTGCTATAATCAGTGAGTATACGAGCTTAAGCCGCACGATATCAATGCCATATTGAAGTCCCCCTCGGGCAAGACTTAAGCCAAGTGTCTGCGAACAAGGTTAGGCATTAGGGGCAGTCCCACATCGCCGTCGGGTGGGTGGCTTATAATTAATTTGGTGCAACATTTTGCACGGCTTCAAAGCCGACTGTGGCAAAACCAGCTGTGCGGTGCCGTGCCCAGAGCGCCTCGAGCCACATTCAGATAAATGCAACTTGGTCAATGTGCGCATTTATCAAGACAATTGACGGATTGGCAGCTTGCATAAAATTACGCAAAATCAAAAATAAATCGCAAAAAATAATATTTAAAAAATCGAGAGTTGGCTGCACCTGTCAACGACTGCGGCTTATGATTAACTGTCAGCTTTGGCTGTCTCTGATCGATTTATTGCTGTCAATTTGACAAATCAATGCAAGTCGCAGAAAACTCGCGACATGAACAACTCGAAAGATTCATCACGCCGCTTACTATATGCTCTTGCTTTCACTATCTACAATCGATGAATTAAGCCATCGATAGGGCTCCACTCGATGCTGAAGACCTCGATAGTTTGGTGCCATCGATTATTTTGACAGGTCTACAATGAACCCTTTAGCAGGCAAAGAAAGTTGTTCTCAATTTGAACCAGTTCAATTAAATACCCTTTGAAAGTAAACCAGGGAAACTGTAGACTTTGCTTGCTTTATAGTTCTTATGTTATTGTATTATTAAATTGCAAACTAAAAATTAATGACAGCAATTGTTCAGCAATTGGAACTGGAAAATGTACCAAATCTCTAATATAAGCTTGTATTGAACAATATTTTACTACAGTCAAAAAATAATAATTAAATAATTACTATATACATTTTATGGGCACTGGTTTCTAGATTATTGTATAACTCTAATAAAAACCAGATTTATTAATTGCATTAATCAACAGACTGGTGCACTTCTTAGCTGTTTGCGTCTCGCGATTGTTACGAAAACAGGAATACCCTGTAAAAGTGTAGCAGTAATGTTGTTGCACATTAACTGAAACGCAGATGCGCAATGACTGTGCCCTGGCGCCTGGCCAGGTCCACTGCAGCTCAGTCCTCTTACCAGTTTTAACTACCGTCTGCCAAATGCTGGTAGTCAAATATTAATTTGCCATGAGCACACACACACACACACACAATCACTCACTCGTGCCTCTTGGCGGTGATTTTGTTTGGCTGCAGTTGGCTAATGAAATCGTAAGTGCTTTTATCTCATAAATAGTTGCTAGCCGAGTTACTCCTGATCCAGCATACGCCCCCCACCCCCCGAGAGCTCCTTCCTTATTGATCACTCGCCTCGCCTGGCTTGGCTTGCTTTGCCTTCAAAACTCAGTGCAGTCCGTTTTCAATACAGGTTTGAAATATTTGTGCGTTTAATGAGCCATACAGCGTATTTAATATGTTTTACAATAAATCTGACTTTTTACCAGTGACACTCTTAGAGAGGATGCTTCGAATATGGCAGAAAGTGAGAACTGATCAATTGAGGGACTTTGTAAAAACAAGCTGTACTCCACAGCTCCAAAAGGTTCAGACATCGATATATATGCAGAGAGGCTCAATCGGCTCGTCTGTTGTTCCTAATCCAGAATATATACTTATTACGGTCGGGCACGCTTCTTTCCACATTTTCATAAAAACTATTATAGCCTTAACTCCCATTTCATGCTATAAACAGTTAATGAAAGATAAATAACGCAGCCTACAAATGTTGCTAATATGAAATGAAGAATAATTTACTAGACTTTATTTTGTTTTATGATTTTACATATTAGACTAGGTTAGAGCCAACGTTAAATGACTTCGCTAGAAATCCTATTTAAGTATATACGTTTCACTTTCGGCTCGCACATTTTGTGGGCCTGGTGCATTCAACAATGCGTTTAAAAATTGAACTGACGCCGCGCATGTGAAATATTTTAACGCCATTTATCAAAGTGCCAAATGGAAAATTGCTGCTTGGGTTAGTTTGATTGCCTGGCTGCCTGGCTGCTTGACTGCCCGCCTGAATAGCTGCTTGGCTTGTTGGCCTGTTGGCTTGTTGGCTACTTGGCGGCTTGTTTGAGCCTTGACTGACAGACATAGTTGGCCTCAGCCGCCCAGCGGTTCGTCACTTGGTCTACTCGATCAGCTACCCAGCCAGCCAGTCAGTCCGTCAGTCAGGCAAGCACTGACATGCAAAACGCACCCAAAATGAATTATACACATTTCAAAGCTTCAACACATTTCATAAAGTACAATAGCAACGGTAACAGCAACTGCAGCAGCTGCACAGCCTACGGCTCCAGAGGGTCAAAACATCATCAAGAGTTGTTGCCGCACATTGAAAGCGAATAGTGAATGCCCTAAGACTCGAATTATATTTAATTATAAAATTTTAAATATACGTAGTGGGCAATTAGCTGACAAAATGTAAATTCAGCTCACCATGTTCATATTTTTAAGGTTCAGGTATAAATAGAACAAAAAACTGTGAAGTTATGCCCTAATCTTTATATGTCTTTTAAGTTATATGTTATGTTTACCCTTTAGTCACATAGACTTTCAGAAATCTAAATGTATCATTCCTGACTTACTTATGATTCTCTTATTCAGTTTCAGTTTCAGCTTTAATATAGACAAGGTACATGTAATTTTACCCAAGATAGAGAAAGGAAATATTTATTAACAAAAAAATCCAAAAATATTTCTGTCCCATGGGAATTTAGATTTTAAATTTTAAATAAAAACAACTAAGATGTAAATATAGATAAAGATAATATAACCTAGACCTGTATATCATCTGTAATATCACATAATTTCCGAGAAAAAAAAACCCTCTCGAACAGAATTACTCGAAAATTCTCTAGATACCAAAATTTTAATGGACTTATCGCTAAGTTTAAATTCGAATAAGAGGATAAGAAAGAAAAATTTATAATTCGTATTTTTAGCCAATTTGTTTGACAGATTTACTTTTAGCACAATGTAAAACTTAAAACGCATTCATTTAGTAAACATTTTTCTCTAAATGTGTATATGTGCACACCTTACCCAATAGCTAATAGGCACTCAATGGGTAAGCGCACGTAGAACTAGTTACATGTAGAGCAAAACTTTCGCCGCGCTTTTGGGCGGAACTCTATAAATTTGTTACGAGTTCGACGTTTGTGAGTTGGAACTGTTTGTTTGTTTGTGGAGTTAGCTTAGCTAAAGTTGATGTCCCTGAATTATTAAGGTTGCATGCGAGCAGCTACCAACTCCCTACTCCTAACTACCAACTAGCAACTGACAACTGGGTCAACGAGTCCCGTTGCGACTGTCGCCGCATTTGTGGCACATTTGAACAGGTGAGCAAATTACTGTAATTAATAAATGCATTTCTACATTAAGGTGTTTATCAGGTGTTTCTCGGGCCGCGGCTTCACGGTATTGTTTTGTAATTATATGCATATGCCGCCTGATAATACGATGCCACGCCCCGCATTGGGGACGCCACTTTCGGCATGACAACTTGGTTGCAGGCGACTCGAAATTGATTTCGCTTTTGCTTGCCAGCCCGGCCTCCAGCCAGCGGGCAGTAGGCGAGCAACCAGCTGCTGTCAGCTAAGTGGCATTTTAATTATATGAGTACGAGTGCGAGTGCGAGTGCGAGTGAGTACTCGTATTCGCATTCGCATTCATACTCGCGGACAGGCTGACCAGTTAACGCCATTCATTAAATGGACTGGCCTGCACTCATTTTGGCCACTTATTGACTGTGATAAGTGCATGGAAAACATTTAATGGACGCACGAGTATATAGATGCAAGCTGCTTGCAAATATTTAACCTCATGTCAAAATATGTTATGTGTTTGCATTATGAATGTGCCTTTCTGGTGGGCTCCATAAATTTGTGATAAAAGAAGAAGCATCTAGAGAATCCGGAAAATACATTTTACGCTCTATAAAGAATATATATATTCTTGATCAGTATCAGACAGCTGCCTATCTTACGTGAGTACATTTTGTGTACGGTAGGTACAATATTATAGAATGCTATGATCTATTCGGATTTTTTTTCTAATATTTTAAGTAAATTGGACAATCATGATCTTAATTATTTATTTAATTTATATTAAAAATTCATAAAAAATATTAGCTTTGAGTCAATTCTGGGATACTTATTCAAAAGGATGGATAATGAATAATATTTGGTAGAGCATTTGAACTTTGCATTGCATTGATTTTTCTTTGATTTTTATTTTTATTTATTTTTTTGCTGATTAAATAGAGTGAGCTAAGTATTTATTCACGAGAATTTTTCAAAATGATGAATGGAATTATTTATTTGCTTATGTGTAGCAATAAGACTACACGGCTTAACTGTTATTTAAAGCTGTCTGAGTGAATGGTATTCATTAAACATATACTGTCTAAAAGAATATTAGAATAAGAAAACTTAACTAAAATAAAAGAATATATATAAAAACAAATCAGAAAAATAAGAATATAAAAAAATCAATTGTAAAATATATATATACAATATAACATATAAGATACTAATATTATAAAGAGATTTGATTGACTTTAGATAATTTTCTCAAGAACAAATTATTTCTAATATATATCTATTAGATATACACACTATATGTTGTATGTAGTAAAGATCAGACTCAGCTTACATCCATATTCGTGTTGAGTTTAATCAAAAAACAGATATGTATGTAAGTAACTGGAACTACGAGCAATTTGCTTTCGCAGTTCATGCAAAATTAATACATTAACACTTGCCGTGTGCGACACATGATATCGCGGAGAGACAGGGGGAGGAGTGGACAATCTAGTGACACCTGAGGGTAGACTCGACTGCCTGAAGAAGATATTAACTTAATAATTGATAATTGAAAGTAGTGCGTAGGCAAGCAGCAACAGCAGCAACAGCAGCGACAGCAACAGCAGTTCAGCCAAGAGGCTGCCCAGGAGGAGACCAGAAGCAAATGTTTACCGTCGAGGACGGTCGCCAGTCGGAAATGATTACATCGCCTGGGGGCATGCCTCTTGTTGCGCTGCTGTTGCTGCTGCTGCTGTTGCCGCTGTTGCCGCAACATGCAACATGAACTGTGCGCACTTGCAAATGAGCTGCATTTTGAGACATTAAAGGGCACTTAGCATAATGATTTACAGCTTTAATTTACGCAATTAAATTGGAATATTTTGAGCCTTGACTAAGGCTGCCTCGTGTACAAGAAGAAGAAGAAGAAGAGCAAGCGAAAGCAATGGCCAATGGCAAAGATCCAAACGCAATCAAGCAAAAGATGGAGCGCGCACCGTGTCACGACACGAGAAAACCAAGAATGGCACGCACAGTCCTGCATTGCGTTGAGCATAGGCAAAGGACAATAAAGGTTAATACAACCATTAGCCTAGCGAAACACAGTATTCCACACAGAGGTAACACAGACTAATTGGAATCAGCGCAAGCTAACCTGAAATATGACTTGAAAAACCCTCTCTATAAGAACATCCCAACTTATCTAATGCGATCTAGCGCGGCTTCAAACGAATTTATTCAAATCATTGTCCTGGAACAGTTTATAATTATTCTCCGAATGTCAATACTTAGACGAAAGATTCGTTTCGTGCTATAAGTAAATTTGTATGATTTTAAATATTATTGATAATATATACACGTGTATATCTAACTGACTTTATATATACACACACATATACACACATACTCATATATGAGTATTCGCCAATTCCTGAACAGCTTTTAATGTAGACATCGAAAAGTCGTGCGTGTCGATTAATCATAGCACAGACAGCGCCTGGCGTGTTAAGTGAAATCGTGTGTGCATCGTGTTTACAGTCATGTGTCGTGTCGTGTCGTGTCATGTGGCAATAATCGGCGATGAAGGGTGCCATCTCTAGCCCGAATGCAATCAGACGATACAATGTTATTGACACCTAGCGGGCAAGGTTTCGATTTCAGGCCCGGGTCAGAGCGGTGGTATGATCCTTTTGTCCCGTGTGCCGACTGCCAGCATCAGGTACACTTGATTGGCACTTTGGCTGAGTGCGTCTGATTGGCACCCAGCGCCACACTCAGCTTCACACTCCGCTATCCACTCGAGTGGAAAGTGTCGCTGCGTAGGTGATGGCAGATGTGCAACACCAACACACACACACGCACACAAATTCCCATGCACCCACAAGCGTCACAAGCTTCGCTTTAAATGGTAATCCGCGCTGAGCTATTGTCTTCTTTATGAAGCGCCATTTGATTATGGCAAAAATCAAGCGTTATGTCTATATAAAAAGACGTATATATGCATACATATATATGTATCTCGTGCCTACTCTTCGAATCATTTCGATGCATAAATCAGTTTGAAAATCAAGTGACCATCATTTTATCATCTGCGGGTCTTGAATATGTTTCGTTTTCGTCATACCCTGCATTCATTTAAAATGTGTAAGATGAGGTATGCTGCTTTGCGGACACAATGTAACACTCTTGATAATAAAACTTATTAAAATGAAAATTCATACCCCTATCAGAAATTTGTTCATTAATGACTCGTGCATCAAATTTGGGATCCTGTAGATCGTGCACCCACAAATTATTTCTAAATTGAAAATAGATTAAAGTTATCAATAGTTAGCCGTTTCTACGATCATATGATAAAATGATGATCTTCATAGAGACCTTACTAAACTATAGCAGTTACACAGTATCTTTCGATCAGCCACTTTAGCCCTGTTACCAGTTCGATTTGGTTTTCAGATATTCCGGTCTGTCCGCCACGGAAATTGATCAATTACCGAGCACTTTGGCGTGCCGACCAGTTTTTCCCGTCTAGTTTTGGCCAACGTTCAATTTGCATATATAAAAACAAAGCGCAGCTCTAGTTTTTTTTTTATTTCCATTTTATATTATTTTTTCGGGCACACTTTTAAGCTCGTGTGTGTGTGTGTTTTTTTTTTATTTATATTTTTTTCGAATATTTTTAATTTTCTTGGAACTACAATCTACAATTTGGAGGCTTAATCTCGTCGTCGCATGAAAAATGGGCGAAACGCCTTTAGTGTCAATTTTATGTTATCGTTTGATTTATAATAATGCTGATAGACGTCGATGTTTTAATTGATTGCGCTGGAGGAGAAAAAAGAGCTCAACTTGTCTGCTAACATTTTCCTCTCCGTCTTTCTGTTTTTCTCTTTGCACATACATTTTTTTAAATTTATCTTAACTTTCCTATATTTGTTGTGGCTAGTTGCAACTAATGCTAAAGGTCGCTCTACTTCCTATTCAATTTCAAATTCTCCTCAAATTTTCCCATACAATTCGAGTGTAATATAGATAGCTAATCAAAGTCAACTTTATATAAAATTGAATGATATTAATGTTTAATAATATTTTACTAACGGTTGAGTTGCAGGAGGTAGATCTAGTCTATTGTATCTATTTTCGCAATCATTTATATGAATATCTACTATTATTGAACTTTCAAAAATTTCAAGCAGAGTCGTATATGAAAAACTCTTAAATACCTTTGAGCTAGGTAAAACAAATCTATTTGAATATTTTAATGTGTAAAAAGATTTATTTGGTCTTTGCTTTGCTATATCCCCACAGATACTACCCTATGTGCCTCATAATTCGGGTATATTTTATCGTATATTTATTTTATGGGTTTTTAAGTTCGTGCCAGGCTGCATTGTTGCAACCAAATCAAAATTCCAACACCTTTGGCTTATATCGATGCCCAGTTGGTTCCTGGGAGCATATGGAGCCTTGCAAAACATAATGCTATAAAAATGCCAGATTTATAAAAAAAGAAAACCCGAACCCGGCCAGGACAGAAACTCAGATGCGAAATACAATCTACAAGCTTGGAGAGGGGGTCCATTAAGGTAGCACGTAAATAAGTTGGCGGCATGCGCTGGCAGCCCATTTCGTTGCCCTGGCTAATAATGACAACCATATAAAGTTATAGGTAGCACGGCGGAGGAAGCCATTGTATGTCGCGTGATAACTTCATTTCATAGCTCGGAACAGATGCCCAGATACGCGGAACAGGCACAGCAGGATGTCCCCTCCCTTTCCATACCTTAAAGGGGGCTGGGTTGGCGGCCTACACCAGAGGTCGGCGCTGTCAACATATATCAAACTAAGCCTGATTAACTATCGAGCATTGGTCATATATGGATTTTGGATATGTTAACGCAGATGTGTGCCAAAAAACAATAATAACAAAAATGTTAATAAAGGAATCTGGATAGAGGAATTGGAATTCCTTAGAAACCTGTAGCTGATGCTCCAATGCGATAGCGAAAATTTATGACTTCATTAAGGTAACAAGGTAATATGTTTTAGGCATCCCTCAACTGAAACAGAAACAGAAACTGAAACTGGATTCGGTTTGGGTCAGACGAATCGTTTAAGGAGTCGCCAGTTGCAGTTGTTGACCCATTTCAAATGGATTACCCACATAGCTACATGCATAAATAGTTTGGACCACTAAACGCCTCACCTCGACGCTGTGGCAAAAAGATTTATGGCACTTCTCTCTCCATTCGGCTCGTTCCCTCCGGACCAATACAAGCCACAGCCAAAGCAAATGAGTTCGCCGCGCGTTAAGGCGAGGCTTTAACCTTTTTACGATTGGCTTTGCCGTTAAAGGAACTTTTAGCCACGTTCAGCAATGGATTCCCTTTGGCATATTGTGAGAGTTGTTAACTTGTTGCGCCCTAATAAAGCCACAATTACATGAGGGCATAAGCATCTAGTGAAGCTAATGCAATCTCACAGCTAGGAATGTCCAATCATCCAGGCTAATGATCCATGGAATTCGTGTAGTTCACATGAATAACACATTAATTTTAAGTAATTAGCAAATAACTAGAATATATAGTAATATTTTTAATTAGATTAGATAATAGTATTATAATAGTAGTACTATCTACAAAAACAAAATTAGATATACACTAAGACAAGCAATTCGGTAAGTTGAATAATTATAAAATAAATAATTAAATTTTGTTAACTTTTTAAATTGATATATATTTATTTATTTATTATTAAAGATATTGACAAAACTAGAGTCAACTTAAACGTAAACAATGAAAAAAATATATATATAAAGCCTATAGTAACATAAATTATAAATAATATTATTGAAGCTATAAATAATAGAGAGTAATTGTAGGAAACTTACCAATTAAATAAATTATAGTCTTAGATTTAAGTACAAATCTAAGGATTACAGGCTCAATCATGGGAGCTTTTAGTTATATAAATTTAACTATTTATTCCCTTTTTAATTAGGCGATTTCACTGTTCCTCCAATCAAATATAATCAAAATTTTTTATTTTCATATCCAAAACCTAATCATTCTGACTTCTAATTGAGCTTGCTTTATAAAACAGCTGAGTTGAATTCTAGTTTCCATATAAGCGTATTATTGAGATGTATTTGAGATGTTTCAAAAACACATACAAATGAATGAAATCATAATTTCTTAATATTAATAAAAATAGCTCATTCCTCTTTCTGGCCGGGCCTAACGCAGCGCATACTAAATCATTCGGACGCAACAGGAGACTGAAGCGAGCTCCGTTTTTTTGTTGATTGTAAAAAATATTATGAAAAAAAGTTTTTAAAAAATTGGTATAACAACTTAAAACTGTCAACTTAGCAGTGATTAACGAGCTTATAGCATGTTTATTTTGCGATCTTTTTTGGGCACATAATGCTCGACGCTTTTCGGTATTTACTATAGTTCCTTTCGGTATGCTTCTTATTTATTTTTATTTTGAAGTTCGCATTAAGCTGTTACACTCCGGCAAGTACCACTGACAAGTCTTTTTACGATCGTTGCCTTAGCGTCTAGGCCGCAGACGCTGGACGCTGGTAGAGTCCATTAAAACCATTAAAGCACGGGTGTGCTTTTCAATATCAGCTGGCGCTTTGTGCGCATTTAGCGCTTTTTACGATGTTTTCCTGTTAAATCTCTAGACTTAACTTAACTTAAAGGCTGTGCTGTGAATTGATAACAATTTGCTTAAGAAAAAAACTGTTTCTAGCTTCATCGCCTTCGTAAGCTTTTTCGAACGTGTCGATGACGCGCCAACACAACAGCGACATCTACCGGCTAAGCAGTGTAACAACAAGAACAGCTGGTCATGCATATGGATTGTAAGTTATGTGATTTCAATTTACATATTTATCGAGAAATCGATTTCATATGAACATGTGCACAGCGAATTGCTCGGATAAATTGGCCATATCAAAAAAACTTCATTTCATTTAATTATATAAATTATATTATTATTATGAATATTTGGCGGGTGTCTTCGATTACCACATACATATATCGCTATCGCCTCGCCACCACAATATACCACACAGTAATTTCAACGCACTTATCAATATAGCTGTGCTACCACCTGATCCTGTGTTCAGTTTAAGTTGCCCGGAAAGTGCCAGCCCGGAAAGAAAAAATAAAAACAAAACTTGTATACAAAGATGGCTTACTGAAGTTCTGCCCCTTCTCCCTCATGAGCTACCACTTCCCTTCCAGAAAGTGGAATCAACAGGAAGAACAACAACAACGGCCAATTGGCAGTTGCCGTTAAAAAGAAAATGCACTGCAATGGATGGCGAAGATGGAGAGAACACAGATGATGAACTGTTCCTTCCATTAGAAACGCCGAAATTTAAAAGCAAGTTTGCTGCTGAGTAGCACAAAAAAGCACGACAGCAGCCACAACAAAATGAAGCTGAAGATGCAAGCCAGCTGCCTCAAACCTAAAAGATTACGCCACAGCAACCGCAGCCAATCAAGCAACAAGCCCCTGGGCCTGCCACCGCTGGTATGCTTGTCCCTGTCACTGACTCTGCTGCAGTCGAACAGCATCCAAAGAAGATTCCACCCCTCTTCTTGGCTTTGCTGCCGGATATAATACCGTTTCTCAATAAGTTACAAGGCAACTTGCGCACCAAAAACAAATACATCAGGAGGACAACTCCAAGCAATGGGCTGCGTATATAGTGTGTAAACATAGAGTCGCATAATGCTGTTCTATCTTCACTGGAAGAAGATGGAACACATTTACACACACACCAGTTGCGCAGCCAAAAGGGGTTCCGAGTGGTCATAAAAATATCCACCACTCCACCCCGTGCGAATGGATTAAAGGCAAGCTGAGTGAAATGGGCTACAACATAAGACACATACGTTGTCTCAGGCACTGCTTTACGGGCAAGCTACTTAATGTATTTGAAATGGAAATACAGACCATGGCAGATGGCAGCCATTTCAATACTCTGAGCCTACAAGAAATAAACAGCCAATCAGTGAGGATCGAGCGGTAAACCAAACCGATCGATCCTCCACAATGTCATAGGTGCCAAGCGTTTGGTCACACAAAAAACTACTGCAGACGACCATTTCGGTGCATAAAGTGCGGAGACGACCACCCTTTTATGGACTACGGAAAGCCTAGGCAGACTGCCCCGAAATGTGTGAAATGCAACGGTGAGCACATCAGTAGTTACAAGGGCTGCCCAGCGTATAAACTTGCAAGAAGCATACTAGTAGCAAACCGTGCCAACGTAAACGTCAACAAGAAGCAGCAAAAACAAAAATTTGGACAGCATAAATATCAAGCCCAGTTTATATACCAGCAACAACAAAAGCAACTACAAAAACAGCCAATGAAGTTAAAAGCTACAAAAACTGGAACTCCTCGCCAGCGGATGGCAGATCAGCCAGCTGGCAGCCCTCTCGGCAATTGTAAATTGTCATATAGCCGTATTGTACGAGGCTATTCAGACAATTCGATTCGATCGCCACGCAACCGCGGGCAAACTTTGGCAGGCCGGAATCAGAGTTTGTATCCCGATTTGAAACAGCAGCGTCACCAACAACAGCGACCAAATGCAGCCCCAGGTCCCGCTTCAGCGCGAGATGCTAATATAGGCAAGACTCCTTAAAAGCGATCATCCCGAAACGACCAAGTGCGGAAAGACAAGGTCCAGTCTCATACGCAACAGCTATCAGCCAAGGAAACAGTACGAGGTCAATGCAAGCCAGCACAATGCCCACTCCAGTCAATGGTGCCAGGACCGTGTACAACTCAGCCAAAAAGCATTTGGCCAAACTGCAACAGGAGCTGAGCGACGACGCACAGAATGGTAACTCTCTTAAAATTGCCTTCTGGAATGCGTGCGGCGTGTGCAAAGACGCGCAGGCATACAAGAATATCTCAAAACTCCAGCATAGTAAACATATCTGGGTACATTACGAACGCTTCCGCCAATACTGGCACAAATAGAAAAGGCGGAGTTGTAATCCTTGTACGAGTAGATGTCAGGCACGCCGCCCTCCAAACAATCAACGAGTCATATATCAAAAGTACCCCAATAGCACTTTTTCCGGGAAAAGAGATTACAAGGAAAATGATTATTATTGCTCCAATATATTGCCCGCCGCTCTTCAAATAGACGAATAACCACTACAAAAAGCTACTCAACCTCTTCGATGGCCTCTCTGGGTGGCTCAACTCTAAATTCATACTCTGCGGCGACTGGAATGCCAAACACTCGTGGTGGCAAAATCCACGCTGCAGTCAAAGAAAGGCACTAATGGAAGCAATCCACACACGCAGAAGGTACAATATTCTGGCGACTGGGAGTGCACTATCCGTATGACATGAAAACGACAATTTGCAATTGACTTCGCTGTCTATGGCAGTATGATTGTCGCTCACTCTCTGACCATCTCTCACTACAGATTAAACTACACATAGGTAGCCATCGTCGTACTCCTGTGGGTCCAACAGACGGTCCTCCTCGCTTGAAGATACCCGATGTGAAAGTTGAACAGTTCCAGGCGACTCTTGACAGACTGATCCACCGCAATACAGAGATCACATCCAATGCTGACATCGATGACGCCATAGAAGTGTTTCTTCGAAACATTAACGAAGCAGCAGCTCTGGCAACAGGAAAAAGCAACAACAACACCCATGGAAATCAGCATCGTCGTCCTGGTCATCGACAAAACACAATGTTCTTATTGGATGAAAACACAAGAACGCTACTGGAAGCTCAACAGCAGTGCAAAAGAAGACTTATTGCCACATGCACACCAGATTCAAGAGCCCAGTACAGAGCTCAAAACAAACTCAAAAAGGCACTCTGGAAATTTAAAAATAATAATATAAATAAGCTGTTTGAAGGCATCGATACCAGCGACTAGAATAGCATAACTGTGACGACTCACCAAAGGAATCAAAAGGCAGCCCTAACCAGATTATCCAGTATGCCTGAAATCCACATCGCCATCTGACCAGACTAGTGTCTAAGTTAAATAGACACAAACGACAAGTGATAAGGCGGAAGCCTTTGCGGTACATCTGGAAGAAAGATTCTCTCCCAGATATTCCAAAACGCCGGAGGAACGAAGCGACTAAAGGAGATGAAGTGGCAGCAACAACAACAGCATCAGGTGCAGCCAATCAGGCTCATAACAATCGACGAGCTACGGACTGCTATGGCTGCACAGGAAACATCTAAAGCACCTGGCAATATCTAATAATGATTTATAATTCAATGCTTCGACTTGGCCATTTCCCCTGATCCTGTGTTCAGTTTAAGTTGCCCGGAAAGTGCCAGCCCGGAAAGAAAAAATAAAAACAAAACTTGTATACAAAGATGGCTTACTGAAGTTCTGCCCCTTCTCCCTCATGAGCTACCACTTCCCTTCCAGAAAGTGGAATCAACAGGAAGAACAACAACAACGGCCAATTGGCAGTTGCCGTTAAAAAGAAAATGCACTGCAATGGATGGCGAAGATGGAGAGAACACAGATGATGAACTGTTCCTTCCATTAGAAACGCCGAAATTTAAAAGCAAGTTTGCTGCTGAGTTGCACAAAAAAACACGACAGCAGCCGCAACAAAATGAAGCTGAAGATGCAAGCCAGCTGCCTCAAGCCCAAAATATTACAACCGCGGCCAATCAAGCAACAAGCCCCTGGGCCTGCCACCGCTGGTACGCTTGTCCCTGTCACTGACTCTGCCGCAGTTGAACAGCATCCAAAGAAGATACCACCCCTCTTCTTGACTTTGCTGCCGGATATAATACCGCTTCTCAAAAAGTTGCAAGGCAACTTGCGCACCAAAAACAAATACATCACGAGGACAACTCCAAGCAATGGGCTGCGTATATAGTGTGTAAACATAGAGTCGTATAATGCTGTTCTATCTTCACTGGAAGAAGATGGAACACATTTACACACACACCAGTTGCGCAGCCAAAAGGGGTTCCGAGTGGTCATAAAAATATCCACCACTCCACCCCGTGCGAATGGATTAAAGGCAAGCTGAGTGAAATGGGCTACAACATAAGACACATACGTTGTCTCAGGCACTGCTTTACGGGCAAGCTACTTAATGTATTTGAAATGGAAATACAGACCATGGCAGATGGCAGCCATTTCAATACTCTGAGCCTACAAGAAATAAACAGCCAATCAGTGAGGATCGAGCGGTAAACCAAACCGATCGATCCTCCACAATGTCATAGGTGCCAAGCGTTTGGTCACACAAAAAACTACTGCAGACGACCATTTCGGTGCATAAAGTGCGGAGACGACCACCCTTTTATGGACTACGGAAAGCCTAGGCAGACTGCCCCGAAATGTGTGAAATGCAACGGTGAGCACATCAGTAGTTACAAGGGCTGCCCAGCGTATAAACTTGCAAGAAGCATACTAGTAGCAAACCGTGCCAACGTAAACGTCAACAAGAAGCAGCAAAAACAAAAATTTGGACAGCATAAATATCAAGCCCAGTTTATATACCAGCAACAACAAAAGCAACTACAAAAACAGCCAATGAAGTTAAAAGCTACAAAAACTGGAACTCCTCGCCAGCGGATGGCAGATCAGCCAGCTGGCAGCCCTCTCGGCAATTGTAAATTGTCATATAGCCGTATTGTACGAGGCTATTCAGACAATTCGATTCGATCGCCACGCAACCGCGGGCAAACTTTGGCAGGCCGGAATCAGAGTTTGTATCCCGATTTGAAACAGCAGCGTCACCAACAACAGCGACCAAATGCAGCCCCAGGTCCCGCTTCAGCGCGAGATGCTAATATAGGCAAGACTCCTTAAAAGCGATCATCCCGAAACGACCAAGTGCGGAAAGACAAGGTCCAGTCTCATACGCAACAGCTATCAGCCAAGGAAACAGTACGAGGTCAATGCAAGCCAGCACAATGCCCACTCCAGTCAATGGTGCCAGGACCGTGTACAACTCAGCCAAAAAGCATTTGGCCAAACTGCAACAGGAGCTGAGCGACGACGCACAGAATGGTAACTCTCTTAAAATTGCCTTCTGGAATGCGTGCGGCGTGTGCAAAGACGCGCAGGCATACAAGAATATCTCAAAACTCCAGCATAGTAAACATATCTGGGTACATTACGAACGCTTCCGCCAATACTGGCACAAATAGAAAAGGCGGAGTTGTAATCCTTGTACGAGTAGATGTCAGGCACGCCGCCCTCTAAACAATCAACGAGTCATATATCAAAAGTACCCCAATAGCACTTTTTCCGGGAAAAGAGATTACAAGGAAAATGATTATTATTGCTCCAATATATTGCCCGCCGCTCTTCAAATAGACGAATAACCACTACAAAAAGCTACTCAACCTCTTCGATGGCCTCTCTGGGTGGCTCAACTCTAAATTCATACTCTGCGGCGACTGGAATGCCAAACACTCGTGGTGGCAAAATCCACGCTGCTGTCAAAGAAAGGCACTAATGGAAGCAATCCACACACGCAGAAGGTACAATATTCTGGCGACTGGGAGTGCACTATCCGTATGACATGAAAACGACAATTTGCAATTGACTTCGCTGTCTATGGCAGTATGATTGTCGCTCACTCTCTGACCATCTCTCACTACAGATTAAACTACACATAGGTAGCCATCGTCGTACTCCTGTGGGTCCAACAGACGGTCCTCCTCGCTTGAAGATACCCGATGTGAAAGTTGAACAGTTCCAGGCGACTCTTGACAGACTGATCCACCGCAATACGGAGATCACATCCAATGCTGACATCGATGACGCCATAGAAGTGTTTCTTCGAAACATTAACGAAGCAGCAGCTCTGGCAACAGGAAAAAGCAACAACAACACCCATGGAAATCAGCATCGTCGTCCTGGTCATCGACAAAACACAATGTTCTTATTGGATGAAAACACAAGAACGCTACTGGAAGCTCAACAGCAGTGCAAAAGAAGACTTATTGCCACATGCACACCAGATTCAAGAGCCCAGTACAGAGCTCAAAACAAACTCAAAAAGGCCTCTGGAAATTTAAAAATAATAATATAAATAAGCTGTTTGAAGGCATCGATACCAGCGACTAGTATAGCATGAAGAAACTGTGACGACTCACCAAAGGAATCAAAAGGCAGCCCCAACCAGATTATCCAGTATGCCTGAAATCCACATCGCCATCTGACCCGACTAGTGTCTAAGTTAAATAGACACAAACGACAAGTGATAAGGCGGAAGCCTTTGCGGTACATCTGGAAGAAAGATTCTCTCCCGGATATTCCAAAACGCCGGAGGAACGAACAACGATCACGGATGAGCTGAAGCGACTAAAGGAGATGAAGTGGCAGCAACAACAACAGCATCAGGTGCAGCCAATCAGGCCCATAACAATCGACGAGCTACGGACTGCTATGGCTGCACAGGAAACATCTAAAGCACCTGGCAATATCTATTAATGATTTATAATTCAATGCTTCGACTTGGCCATTTCCCCAGCTAGTGGAAGCATGCAAAAATCACGCTAATACTAAAAACGGGAAAAATATGCTCAGATTAAAAAACTTTCCGACCCATCAGTCTGATCTCGGGTTTGTCAAAACTATTATAAAGACTGTTGTTGGCCAGACTCTTTGCAGTGGATGAATTCACAAAAGCGGTGCCAACTCACCAATTTGGATTCCGGCGCGAGCACGGAACCGAACAGCAACTAGCCCGGGTAACACAGTTCATCCTTCGCGCCTACGAAAACAAGCAGTTCTGCTCGGGACATTCATTGACATTACAGAAGCGTTTGATAAAGTATGGCATGATGGTTTATTATACAAACTGAGTAAGCTGCTGCCATTAAGGCTCTTCAACATATTGGAGAGCTATATCAGTGAAAGGACATTCGCGGTCAACTGCAATGGCACCAAATCCAGGTTGAGCAGAGTGACTGCTGGCGTACCCCAGGGAAGTGTATTGGGGCCCATATTATATACAATTTTCTCTTCAGATATGCCCCTACTTTCCCTCTCACTTCAGCAGCGGCAACTACAACAACACATGCTGTTGTCAACTTTCGCTAATGACACAGTCATAGTGTGCGCGGCTAACCATGCTAGTGAGGCTATCTATGGCAACCAAATCTATTTGCGTCGATTCGAGAAATGGGCAAAAGAATGGGCTATAAGCCTAAATATGGATAAGACAGCCCATGTCTTATTCACATTGAAGAATGCGCAAATCAGAGAATTGCAAAATAACTCATACATATTTGGGTCTAGAACTTGACCGAAAACTTTACATGAATCAGCGTGTTAGCTTACTGACTGAGCTTGGATGGCTACTGGGACAAAACAGTCGGCTGGCAAGAAGATGCAAAGCCGCGCTAATCCAACATCTGATTATGCCAATCTTGCAATATGCGCTACCAGTGTGGGGAGCGCTCACTACACAATCGCAAGTTCTTCGTATCCAGAGAATGCAGAACAAAATAGCCAGGAAATCTCTGAGTGGATCCTGGCTTATTCGGAACGAGACATTAAGGGTCAGATATGGACTTAAAACGGTCGAAGTGGTGTTCGAGCTTGTTAACAGTCGATTCACCAACTCCCTGTCCAGCCACAGCAACGAAGCGGCACGCAGGATGATTGACAGCCCATACGACCCACAACGAGTAAGCATGCCACGCTATAGGCGCAACTGCAGTCAACATCTGCAACGGCCACGACAACTGTGTCTCAGCACATGCAACTGGTGCGTATGCCGGCCCCACAATCGACTCAAGCTGCTGCTGCCGTCCAAGAGGCAATGCTCGACGAAGGCCTGAATGACATCAGAATCAGACTAGAAAGTGCATTGGACGATGAAATGGAGCCAGAAAAAGAAAGGCAAAACGCACACATAAATGCACTGGTCAGGTGCAGGCGTCAACCACACAGAGGCATAACGCCGACTATGCAACTCCTATACTGGTCACTCGTTGCAGGCTTGGTGGGCCTGCTCCAACTACACTTGTGGCGTTTGCTTTTATATTCAGGCAGGTCCACGCACAAGAATGTCACACATCGCCTGCGGATGCCTGATGTGGCAGAACTAGGAGGCACATTACAACTGCATACGCAAGTGAGCCAGTACACTCACTAGGCCTGACCTTACGTAGACGGACGTTCGGAGCGTTCCCGCAACTTAGTCTGGAGGATGCTCCTGACCCTGGCTTTCTAGCTGCGGCATGCCTTGCATTAGTGGCGCAAGCTCAACGGCGTCAATCAGCACAGCTCCGTATCGGCATGCGCTCTGACCGTACAACACCTGGGTTGTATACGAGACATGCGGCATGGAGTGCGCACCTGGGATGACGATACATTACAGTTACATTAAAATTAAGACTAACTAACATCCAATTTGCAACTTGCGCACATGTTATTGCTAACTGGTTGACCCAGTTATGGCTAACCTAAAATGAAAAAATGGAGATGAGAACTTGCTTGGCTGCGAATTCGATAGCTCAACCAAACTATCGATATAAATACCAGAGCTGCCAGACTATCAAATGGCGCTCAAATACTTTAGAGCAAGCTGCCGTAATCCAAATTTAAAAATGTTGCTATATAGATAAGTAATAAGTTAAATTGAAATGAAAAAAAAAAAAAATGAAAAATACGCAATAAAGCTGAGCCGGTGTGTGCTAAAAAAAAAATAAATAAAAACCGGCTGAGCAATGTAACAACAAGAACAGCTGGTCATGCATATGGATTGTAAGTTATGTGATTTCAATTTACATATTTATCGAGAAATTGATTTCATAAGAACATGTGCACAGCCAATTACTCGGATAAACTGGCCATATAAAAAAAAACTTAATTTCATTTAATTATATAAATTATATTATTATTATGAATATTTGGCGGGGTCTTCAATTACCATCAGTTCACATTTATCGCTATCGACTCGCCACCACAATATAACATACAATCTATTATTTATCTTATCGGCATTACAACGCAGCGCACTTTAGTTCAATTTAGTAATTTCAATTCTCTTATTAATATGGCTGTGCTACCACCTGATCCTGTGTTCAGTTTACGTTGCCCGGAAATGGGCGCTGTGAACTCACTATGCTTCCACGACAGCGAACGCCTGCTGGCAGGCACCTTCAAAGGCAAAGTGTTTCTCTGGGATCTACAGGTGAGCGACACGAACACAGTACAACAACAACACCAACAAGGACAACAAACGAATTACATGATTTGCTTTTAGACAAACCGCTCGGCACTGCAGTTCGAGGTGGGGACGGAGCCAATTACGAGTCTGCATCATACCAAAGAGCACTTGATCACACAGGAGAAGGGCGGCACGATCACCACGTTCTCCATCAGCAACAGCAGCTACGTCAAGGAGCGCAGCCTAACGGGCAATCATTTGGGCTACTGTCGCACAGCACTGCACATAAACCCCAACAACAGCAACGAGCAGCTACTCTTCTACCCGTGCGAGGAGGCGTCCATCGGTGTACTGCATGTGACGGATCCTGCGGCGCCAACACAGATGCTCATAGCGGATGATCCGCAACTGCCCAAGTTGGGCAGCGTCACTTGCTTCAAGCCATTTGAGTGCGCGTCGCAATTGTTTCTGCTGGCCGGCTACGAGTCCGGGCACTTCCTCACCTGGGACTTGAGCAGCGGCGTAATGATTGACGTCACGGAACTCGCTCCGGAGGCTTTAACTGTCGACTACGACTCCATCACGAATCGAGGCATAGTTGGCGGGGCTTGTAAGAAAGCAACATCACATATTATTGAGACGCCGCACCTAATAAAGTTTTCCCTCATTGCAGCTGACAAATTGACCACTTTCAGCTATCAGAGACAATCGATGCAGCTACAGCGCGGCTCCGACCTGTGCATCAAGAATCCCGGCGTCAACTGCGTGCGCATACGCGCGGATCAAAAGGTTTTCGCTAGCGCCGGCTGGGACGGACGCATACGCATCTTTTCGTGGAAGAGCCTGCGCCCGCTGGCCGTGCTAACGCAACACAAACAAGGCGGCGTCACGGACCTCGCCTACTCCCCGCAGCCGGTGTCCATGTGGCACGCACCGATCATGGCCGCCACCGGCATGGACGCACAAATCTCGCTCTGGGACTTGTACAACTGATCTTCACGCGAAGCTGCTTTAGTCTCTTAAGTGTTACTCCCCTCTTTCTGCCAAGCGCCTGCTCCACTGGCAGCGACTGACAATTCATGGGCAACTTATATATACATAAACTAGTTCTTATTTATAAATTGATCTATAACAAATACCCACAAATACACATTTTTCACAAATATGTATATACCTATTGAATTGTAATTTAAATTATGTCGATTCCCTTTAAAAAAATGTATTTGTTTGTAGTGATTTGGGATTCCTAATGAGTGAATCTCTGACTCGATTCACATGAGATTTATACTAAATAAATGTAGTCAAAAAGTAAACGTAGTTGCTAAACATTTCCCGAACCACATAAATGATTATAATGGGGCGATGTTAAGAGAGCAAAGTCAACGCCTGTGGCAGCTGGTTCAGGAGGCGTACCATGCAATGCCTCTGCAGTGCACATGGACTTCATGCTCCATGATAGCCGCAATAAATAATAATGGATTTACAAATTGAAGATTATGTGTTAAGCTAACCCTATGATATTATCCACTACTATATTTATAACCGACTAAATTCTATGAATTTTTCATTCCCAAATTCCAAGTTTGGAATTATTAATAATGTAAATCGTATAAAGATATTATAACTAAATTGTGATGTCCAACAATAAGTGCTTAGTCGCAGTAATATTTTTATGACCAGCTGTATATCTTTATCTCAAGATATATCCCTTGAAGACACTTACCCCACATTTTGAATATGAATTATTCCGACAGTCAATACACATTTCCGACTCTTCATTGTTTCATTTAATTTGTTCACATTTAATAGTGTCGTTAATAGAAATATTTGTTTAAAAAATGTTTTTTAGCAGCCCAGCGAGAGGTGTAGAAAAATACATTTATGTATATGCATATACAGTATATATATAGATATATATATCTTAGTTATAGTAGGGGCTGGGCACAGAGATTACTGGCTCAGCTCGTGCAGTATGTGGGACAGCACGCCACTGGCCTCCACATTGCTGAAGGCCACGTTGGCCAGATGGGGCTCGTAGCGCTTCAAGTTCCGCTTGGCCGTCAGTGAGTAGTTGACCAGGTTGCGCAGGATCAGCGCAGCAGTGAGCCGAATGCTCTTCGTGACTGGGCCCTCGTTCTCGTCCATTAGTTCCTTCGAGTTCAGGAAGTCCGCCGAGTGCCGCTTGATCGCCTGCAGCGCAGAAGTGCCCACAGCCGTGGCTGCCGTTGCTGGAGCAGCCGCTGACGCTGCCGCAGCTGCCGTGGCCGGCGCATTGACATTACCCACATTGCGCACTATGGTGACCGTGGGCTGGGCGGGCGAGACATTGTGTATGCCGGTGGCCAAGCGTCGCTGCACGCTGGCCCGCAAGTCATCCAGCGCCAGATGACGGTCGACGAGATGCGTCATCAGCGAGTAGCGCTTGCGTGCGATGTTGTCGCACAGGCTGGGCCCACTACCCCACTGGCAGTAGATCTCGGCGCCTGAGTCCAGATGATCCGGGCAGTGGACATTGCAGACATGGTGCTGCAGCTCGTTGAGCGACTTGAACTTGCGGCGCGGGCAATTGCGCCAATCGCAGATAAACAGCCAATTCACATCCACGGGCACAGCGCTCACAACTGGAGCAGCTGGAGCAGCTGGAGCAGCTGGGGGATTGGCATTGGCCACGACGCTCGTGCCCCCTGTCGCACCTGCTGCTGCTGCTGTGGCAATTACAGTTGGATTGCTGTTGCTGGCAACTGTTGCTGCTGTGACTGATGGTTGTTCCGCTGGCTTTGACTCAACTATGATGGTCGGCTTCTCCACCTGCATCTGTTGTGTGGGCTTCAGCACAGGCATTTGCACCGGATGCTGCTGGGCAACAGATGCAACAGCTGCAGCAGGCGTCGGCGGCGGCATTGGCTTCTTGGCAATGGGTATTGCAGGCGCAGGCTTTCCTTTGGCCGCTTCCGTGAGCTGCAGCAGGAAAACATTATAGAGGCATCGCAGATTGTGGTCAATCTCAGTCTACTTACCGTCATGGGCATCGTAATCTTCTGTTGTATGATGGAGGGATGATGCTGCTGCTGCTGCTCCAGCACGTTGCGGATGTGCTGCTGCTGCTGCTGCAGTGCAGCGCCCACAACAGACGGGGTGCCCACCGGAGGCTGCGTGGTGATGATAGTCTGCGAGTTCAGTTGACTCTGCTGCAGTGGGGCAGCCGTCGCGGGCGTCTGCGTGATGAGCGTCGTCTCCTTGATGCCGCCCAATAGCAGCTGCCGCTTGTCTGCGCCCGCTGCGGGGCTCGAGATGATGTGCTGCTGGATGATGGACTGGTGCTGCTGCAGCTGCGGTATGGGCGCTGTCTTGCTGGCAACTATGCCGGCTCGATGCAGCTGCGCGGCTTGCGCCGGCTGCGGCTGATGCAACTTTATGGTCGCAGGTATCTGGTTGAGCTGTGAGAGCAGCGAAGGCGACATTTGGCCCGCGCCCAATGCGGCGGACACGGTCCGTTGTGGATTAATGAAAATTTGCTGCTGCTGCTGCTGTTGCACCTGGGCGGCCGGCCGCACCGCCGCCGCCGGCGCCGTGGTGGTCGTCACCAGCACCTGTTGGCCCTGCGCCGTCGTCATGATGACTTTCTGCGTGCCAGGCGCATTGCTGGCACTCACGCCCGGCGGTTGCTGCAGTATGATGATCGTCTTCGTCTGCTGCTGCGGCGTCTGCGTAACCAGCAGCGTGGGCGCGCCGGGCGCACTGGGCGACGCTGCCACTGGCGCCGACTGCTGGGCCACCAAGTAGGTCTGGCCCTGCTGGTTGGTGGCCAGCACGTACTGCGTTTGCGTCGGCTGCTGCTGCTGCTGCTCCGACTTCTGCTGCAGTATGACCGGCACCGTCTGCAGGCCCTGGTCCGTCTTGATTGTTGCCGTTGTCGCCAGCTTCAGCTGCGGCGGTGGCGCCGGCGCGTTGCCAGCGGGGAAGATGAGTTGCCGCTGGGTCGAGTGCACCTTAGCAGAGATTAACTGCAATTGTTGTTGTTGCTGCTGCTGCTGTTGTTGTTGTTGTTGCTGCTGTGACGTTGGCTGTTGCTCTTGACTGGACGCCGCCAGCGGCGGCACATCGTCCAAGTCCTCGTCCTCCAGTATAGAGGCGGCCAGATCTGCATAGAGATTGGCAGCATTCTTGGAGGGCGTCACCTGCGACTCATCCTTCCCAGTGGCAGCATTGCTGCACTCCAGAGCCAACCGCTTGTTCTGCTCGTCGTCGATAGTCAGCTTCCGCTTGGACTGTATGATCACGGTACGTCCTTGCGCATCCTTAGTCAGCACGTTCGACCCACTGAGTGGGGCAAGCGGCGGTGGCGCCGAGTCCGTCATTGGCTTCTTCTCCATGGGTAGCTGCGGGTGCAGAGGCTTTATGGTGGTCTGACCCACCTTCACGGGCGTGTGCTGCATCAGCGGATTGTTGACAAAGGCGCTGATGGCCGTAGAAGTCACTTTGATGGGCTGCCCGGCCGAGGCGCCAGTTGAGGATGCTGTGGTGGCCACAAGGGCGGGTGGCTGTGCCTGCGCCTTCTGCTTCAGCTGTCGCTCGTTAACCTTGTTCGCCAGCAGGCTTTTAATCAGCGAGGAGCTGGGCGTGGACGAGACAATCGCCTCCTCGCCCGATTCGCCACTTGTCGACTCCGATTTCGGCTCCTTCTTAGCAACTATTGCGGCTGGTATTGTCGCTACTTTCTGTTGCAGCTGCAGCTGCTGCGACTGCTGCTGCTGCTGCTGCATGGGCAGGGGTTGCGCGCGCATCCGTATGCCCACATAGTGTATTCCGGGCAGTTCGGTTCCATCCATCTGGCGCACAATGGCGGGTCCGACGGTGGCATTGAAGATGAGTCGCACGAGGCGCGGAAACTGCTGGCGGTTGACCACCGAATGCTTGCCCGCCTTCTGGCAGTGCGACAGGTAGATGGTGTACAGCTCCTGTTGCTCCACGCGGTACTCGTGGCCATTGCCCGCTCGCTCGTAGGTGGCACCCAGCCAGGCCAGCGCATAGGTCTCGTCGTCATGGGTGAAGCTCTGCGGCGCTGACGGCGCCGGAGGCAGCACCACTGTTGTGGCTGCCACTGAGGCCGGAGCAGGTGGAGCCTGTGCTTGCAGGGTGGGCGGTGGCGGCAGCTGCACCTGCGGCAAGCTAGGCACTGGCAGCTGCACTTGGGGCAGACTTGGCACCGGCACTGACACTGGCATGGGCAGAGGCAGAGGCAGAGGCACAGGCGCAGCCATGGCAACAGGTGCAGCCACAGGGGCAGGAGTAGGAGCAGGTGCAGCAACTGTCACAGGAAGCGCAACGGCCTCCGGCTGGGGCGGCAGCACCTGCACCTGTGTGGGCGCTGGCAGAGGCAGCGACACAACGGGCGCGGGCGGCTGCGGTTGCTTGACGGTCATCAGCGGCGTCATCTGATTGCTGGGCATGGTCTGCGACATCGTGGACAATATGTTGCCCGGCACCACCTCAACGACTCGCATCAATATACAGCCAGCAGCGCCGTACGACTGCGCCTCAACGGTGAGCAGTGCGACGAGTTGATCTACCAGACCGCGGACCTGCACCAGCATGGAGCAGGGACGTGCGCCCAACGTGCTTAGTGCGTAAACCGCCTCCAGGGTGAAGATGAGTAGCATCACGTCCGTCAGTGACAGCAGCAGCATGACGCGATGGTAGAAGTCCAAGCCGAGGCAACGATTTATGTGCTGGGCGTTGCCCTCGCGTCCGCACAACTTGTAAAGTATCTCCAGACAGCTGATTATCACGGCGCGGTCATTCGACTCGACGCCCTCGCATAGCGTGGCCAGCAGATTCCGCGACAGCTCGTCCGTGGCGGGATCGAGCAGCTCAAACTGCTGTGCCAGGTTGCCCGCCGTTTCCAAGGCCTGAATGTGGATGTTGCCTGAAAGGGACAATCAGAGGTTGAGTTAGAAATGGTGACCTGGTCTTTCTCCATCCTGATTACTTACTCCACCGCACATTGGCGCCCATGACCAGATATCGCCAGAGCGTACGATTGGTCGCAAGTAACGAGACGTTCTCCTGATGGAAGCTCAAGCTTCGCAATAGCTGCACAATTTGCAGCACGCGCTGGCCAATGCGTTCGTCGGTGCCGTGACTGCGGCGCAGATTCAGAAAGTCCAACTCGAAGTCGAGCTCGTCGGACTGGAAGAGATAGTCGTCGCAAGGATCGCTCTCTTTCCCAATCAGACCATTGTCCCGCCAGGCCTGTTCATCCGTGTACAAGTCCAGAATTTGTGGCTTGTCGTACAGCAAATCCCGCCAAAAGTTCAGTTTCGAATGCTTGCGCACCAACGTCCCCGCATTGTTGTGGCCGTGCTGGAACAGCTGGCGCATGCTGTAGTCCGCATAGACGCCCAGATGGGCGAGCAGGACGTCCAGGAGCTTGGGGCACTCGGTCAGCTGCAGAGTGGAGCGCGGCTCGTTGGCCATCAGTGTGCACACGTTGATGGCGAAGTCCTGCTCGTTGGGCAACGGAGATATGAGCGACAGCAGCAGCTTCTCGTAGCTGCTGTGCTTGTGCAGCTGCGTGGACATTTTGTACTGGCGACGGCGATCCGCATTCACCATGTGCTGGCGCTGATTGTACGCCATGGGCACGGCCGTCAGCGTGGAGTGTGACATGCCAAAGATGCTGCCCAAGCCGCTGCCCGTCAGGCTGCCACCTGCACCACCAATGGCACCGCCGGCCAAGGCGCGAGAGCGCACACGACTGGCACTGGCACCCAGTTCCACACATTCGATGGCCGCCTCCAAGGCCTCCAGCTTGTCTGGATCCTCGCCCAAAAAGTTCAGGCGCTCGTATTTATCCAGATAGCGACGATATATATGCTTAATGCCAGCGGTGCCGTTGACGCAACGATCTCGCAGCGAATCCAGCGCGCTATACACCTCGTCCCATTCGTCGCGCATGTTGACCTTGTTAAAGCCACCGCGCTCCGTGACCTCCTGATACAGCCGATACAAGTCCACGTGCTGGCCACTAATCTTGGCGGCCTGCGTCAGTGGGGTGCTGTTGGAAATCAAAGGTGAAAACTAGCACTAACATGCCAAAGAGTTGCTTACCCGCGCCGCTCGTGAAACTGATGCAAATCTCGCCAGAATTCGTCCGGAGCACTCAGCTGCTGGTCCTCAGTGCCAGGTGCATCTCCAGTTTGTGACTTTTCTGGCGTTCCGAAAATTAATTGCTGTTGTGCTTGGAGCTGTTGTTGCTGCATATTTCTCGCGCGCAAAGGTGTTCCTGCAGCGCCGAGTTTTGCCGGCGTCGACTCATTTTGCTGTGTGTTGTTGTTGCTGTTGACAGCGGCAGGCGATGCTGCTGGCAGAGACTGAAGCAGCACGCGTACACTATCAATGGATGTCATACTTCGGGTATTCAATTCGAAAGGCAACACGAGTTGTACATTCTATAAACTAATACTGCGCGCTCTCTCACTTATATTAGTTACAAAACTAGAAAAACTCAACAATAAATACAACTACAACGCGAAGACGACGCGCTTTTATATGCAGGGTTGCAATTACAAATTAACGAATGCTGTGCGGAATACGGAACGATATATCGCACCGCAACGCAGTCGAATGATAATCGAACATGACAAAATGTAATCGATATATTGTACAAGTGCACTAATAGGCGCACTATTCAATTTTTTAATTATGTCACGATAACACGAATATATGTTCATTTTCTATTACTTAGACATTAACTTTTCTTTTTTCTTAACTATTTCACTAAGCTAAGGATTAATTAAACGAATTTTTTAGTCATTTAAGTACAAAATATCGATATATCGAGAAAAAAAAATTCATTTTGGCGCCACAATAATATTTATATGAAAATTAGCCGATAAAAATAATACACTAGTAAATGTTAGTGTTTATTGTTATATTTTTATTCTTTTAAGAGCACAGTTAATAAGGTTTAACTCGTGACAGATAATATTCATACTTTTTTCTTATTTGTGATTGGTCTAATTAACATTTGCACTGACCTAAGCGTAAGGGTTTCTTGCCAACTCGACCACCAAATGCCATCCCACTTGTCCGCTTCATATTCCAAGTATTTTCCGTTTAAATTACTGAATTAAGATTTAAGTAATCTGAACTTCAATCGATTATATACGGATGAATATATATTTATACTTACGCTCTGGAACATTGATTGTACCACCATCCGCCACTTCGCTCTATTGCGCAATTATCAAAGCTACGTCTATCGTTGTCCCGATCAAATGTGGTAAACTTCATATCCCTTTCAAATTTCAAGGAATTACCAGCATTTCCAGAGAACTTTCCCAGAACCTTGAGCTGGTAACCATCATCCTCACTGCCTATACTAAAATTATTATAGCGAGCAAAGCGAATAGTTCCATTGAAATTTTCCAGATGTATGTAGAGTTCATGCGGCCTAGAATTTGTCATTCTATAGATCTTTTCCAAACCGATAAACAAGTTGCCATCAAGGTCACCAAAGCCATCTCTATACTCTGCCCAGCTCCGGTTAAAGTCAACGGTATTATCGACGCGTCGCTGGATCACTGTCCAGCCAGGACCCGCAGTACTGCCGTCACAGGGCACTTGAAACGGTTCGATGCCTGGAACTTTAATTTCCCATATATCCGAAGAGTTCCCAATATTTATGCAACTGGTTTCGTAAACTTTCGCTTCTATCTCCCGTTTCGAGTCCATTATCATAAGCGCAGCCGGACTCGATGAGAAATTCGTCTTGCAACTCTCTAGTATAAGGTTATTAATCTTTAATGTTGCCTCTAAAGACTTGATGCGTTCATCCTTCATCTCTATTGAGCGTCTGTAAGATTGCAGTTGACTTAGCAATTCCACTAGGTGTTTACTTTCCCTTTCCGCTCGAGCTGCAAGATTTTCCATTTCACTTTTAATCGAGTGCACATCATCGTAGAGCTGTGCCTGGCTCTTGCACTGCTCGTCCTTATCTTTGATTGTTTTCTCATACGTCTTTTCCTTCAGCTTCAAAACAGCCAATTGGCTCTGCATAGCCGCTATCTGCAAGTTCTTCTTGTCGCACGCCTCCAGTTTCTGGTTCATTGTCACGGTGTTCCATAGAAAAACCTTTAGGCAGTATGGTGCACACTCATTGTCTTGAACAGGCTATAATGCAAAGAGTGCAATTTCACATGCGAGGCTCGAAAAACAACAATATTCACCTGTTCATTCAAGGTCTCTTCGGAAACGGAAATGGTTGCATGTAGAACTACTGTTAAAAGCACTCCGAAACGCTTATATGAATGCATACTAATATCATTTATTCAGAGACGTCTAGCTTTCAGCATCTTAAATTATACACTAATTCCATGATTCTAAATAATTTAAGCTATACGCGAAATTCTAATCTGCTGATAAGAATGTAGCATAGGAAATCGCTTCTGGGTCAAATGTTATTTGTACATTATAAAACAATTACAAGGGTATATATAGCTGCAATTAAAAGTAAAAAGAATGTACAGAACTATATTTGGATAAATTCATTTAAATTAAGCACATTCAAAAACAAGCAAATGAAATAAAATTTTAGCTTTAAAATGGTCGTGAGCAATCAAATAAAAAATACGCAAGAATAAAACAAAAATAAATGATATATTATTATCACATAAAATTTTAAAAACATTAACTATCGCTTATACACAAAACCTTATTGAAATTTCCAATATTTTTTTATATAAAATTTGAATACCAGTGTTAACTAATAGCTATAGCAAAGAGGAATAATCGATAACAACTTATCGAGAATAGTAACACATGTGCGCTCAGACAGTTGAATAACACTTACACTTCGACAGTGTTTAACAGAAAATAAATTGTATTAAGTTTTTAGTGTTTTCGACCAGATAGCGCGCCATCGGCAGTAAATCAACGAAACAATGAGTTTACGCGCTTATGGTCTCCTTCTGAGAACCCGCCAGATGACCCGGCTATGCCGGCAGGCAAGTCGCGCAGCGACCTTCGCCTTTAGTTTGCCTCTGCAGCAGCCGCAGCTGCAATCGCAAGCGCCGACAGGTGAACATATTGCCCTTGCGTTCGCCGAGCAGCAGGATTTATATGATATTTTCTGTTGCAGTGTTGCCCCAACGTCGGCTTGCCACAGCTGCCCAGCAGTCTGCAAGCACGGACAAGCACGAGTTCCAGGCAGAGACGAGGCAATTGCTGGACATTGTCGCTCGCTCCCTCTACTCGGACCATGAGGTGTTTGTGCGCGAGCTGATCTCGAATGCAAGCGATGCATTGGAGAAGTTTCGCTACACGGCCCTAAGCACAACGAACGAAGGACAACTGGCTGCCAAGGATCGTCCACTGGAAATTCGCATCACCACGGACAAGCCACAGATGCAGCTCATCATCCAGGACACGGGCATTGGCATGACGCGCGAGGAGCTTGTCAACAACCTGGGCACCATTGCGCGCAGCGGCTCGAAGCAGTTTCTGGAGGAGCTCAAGCAGCAGCCTCAATCCGCACAGGCCAGCTCCAATATAATCGGCCAGTTCGGAGTGGGCTTCTACTCCGCCTTTATAGTTGCTCAGCGTGTGGAGGTTTACACGCGAGCAGCCGCTCCCGACGCAGTTGGTCTGTGCTGGTCCACGGATGGCAGCGGCACCTACACCATCAGGGAAGCGGAGGAGGCGGAGCACGGCACCAAGATTGTGCTCCATCTGAAGACCGACTGTCGCGAGTACGCGGACGAGGACCGCATCCGCACCGTGATCAAGAAGTACAGCAACTTCGTGGGATCGCCCATTCTGCTGAACGGCAAGCAGGCGAACGAGATCAAGCCGCTGTGGCTGATGGATCCGCAGAGCATTTCCAAGGAGCAGCACCAGGACTTTTATCGCTTCATAAGCAACAGCTTCGACTCGCCGCGCTTCACACTGCACTACAACGCCGACGTCCCACTGAGCATCCACGCGCTGCTCTACTTCCCCGAGGGCAAGCCCGGCCTGTTCGAGATGTCCCGCGACGGCGCCACGGGCGTCGCCCTGTACACGCGCAAGGTGCTGATACAGTCCAAGACGGAGCACCTGCTGCCCAAGTGGCTGCGGTTCATCAAGGGCGTGGTCGACTCGGAGGACATTCCTCTGAATTTGAGCCGCGAGCTGCTGCAGAACAATAGCCTTATCCGCAAACTTTCGTCCGTCATCTCCAGTCGCGTCATCCGTTTTCTGCAGGAGCGCGCCAAGAAACAGCCGGAGGAGTATGAGGCCTTCTATCGCGACTACGGACTGTTCCTGAAGGAGGGCATCGTTACGTCCAGCGACAGCGCGGAAAAGGAGGAAATCGCAAAGCTGCTGCGCTTCGAATCGTCCACCTCGGCCACTAGTCGGATTTCCCTAGATGATTACTACAAAGCAGTCAGTCCCGAGCAGAAGGACATTTACTATCTGGCGGCCCCCAACCGCATCCTTGCTGAATCCTCGCCCTACTACGAAAGCTTGAAGAAGCGCAATGAGCTCGTGCTCTTCTGCTATGAGCCCTACGATGAACTAGTGCTCATGCAGCTGGCCCAGTACAAGAACAAGAAGCTGGTCTCCGTTGAGAAGGAGATGCGCAACCAGTCGCACGATCCGGCTGCGCTGCAGGACTTTGGCGAGGGCAGCCTGATGGCCACCGAGCTGGACAGCCTTCTGCCCTGGTTGCAGAGTCAGCTCAAGGGCCAGGTAGCCAAGGTGAAGGCCACCACGCGCCTGGACACACATCCCTGTGTCATCACCGTGGAGGAAATGGCCGCTGCGCGTCATTTCATCCGCACCCAGAGTCACCAGCTTCCGGAGGAGAATCGCTTTGCTCTACTCCAGCCAGAGCTGGAGATCAATCCCAAGTGAGTATCCAGAGAATCAGATATCTATATCTATAATTATTTGATTTATGGCTATTTTCGCATAGACATCCCATCATAAAGAAGCTGTTTTCCCTGCGGACGAGCGAACCGGAACTGGCAGAGCTGATCACCAAGCAACTGTTTGCCAATGCGATGGTTGGCGCTGGGCTTGCGGAGGATCCGCGCATGTTGCTCACCAACATGAACACACTGTTAGCAAAAGCTTTAGAAAAATACTAACCCAACACTAAAACACCTAAATTTAAAAATAAGAGCTATTACTGTTAACAATTTGATGCACTTTAATATATACCAATATGATAAATACCGAAAATATACTGAAATTGTATATTTTGCTATTTAAAATACCAAAATAAAATCACGGTCTGCCTTGGTTAATTGCATATCCAGTGCTGTAAGCCGATGCTTAACAATAATATCGATAAGACGAAACAGCGACACTGTAAAAACCGCCCCCGTGACTAAAGTTTATAAAAGAAAACGAAAACGCACCGTAGGAGTTCAGTGCCGTATCCAAAAGCAGAGCGTGCTTTAGTCGCCTAGCAGCAGCAGCAGCAGCCACCAATAAACCCGAAAGGCCAGCCACAGAAGCGAATTGCTTTAAATTAGATTTCTAATCACGTGAGTGAAAAAAAAAACAATCAAGTCATGTGAGGCTCAAACGAAAAAATTCATGCCAAGTAATAACAATGCTGCTGCGACAACTTGCAAACTAAATAAAAGTAAATTACATACAGAAAATAAAACAAAAATATCCTACCAAAAATTGCTACAATAGTATTTTTCTGCCACGACACACGCATACACATGCAGGCACACCAATGGCAATGAATGACCTGTGCATGTAGTTGTAAGAGTGTGCGCGGTGAGAGAAATGCTGTAATTTTGACTCAATATCAAAAGAATTTGGTTTGGAAACGGAAAAAAAAACTTGCAAATATTGCGAATTGTGTTAGAAAACGAAGTTTTAAATAACTCATGTGAATGTGCATGTGACTGTGGGCATGTGTGTAATTTTCCAACAAGTTTGTCATTGCCAATTGGACTTTTATATTTGAGCTCATTTCGTCATGCGCTCATACGCACACACACATATGCACATGACTTCGACACACTAATACACAAGGGCTCTCAGACTCTGAGACACACTCAAACTCTCGAGATAAAATTCAATAATTGTGAGTGAGCGGGGCGAGCGTTTTTGCTCTCTTTCTCAACACGCTCACTCACAAATCGTACGTCGTCGTAGCAGCATTGTGGTTCGAAAAGTAGCGCAAGAAAATTTTTTTTATATACATATATTGTATATGTAATAAAAATACTTTTTCAAAGCTTGAAAGGAAAACGCGCCGATAAATAAAGCAAAGTGCAGCAAACGAAAAGCATCAACAAAACAATTAAAATACAATTTTCATCTTGTAGCCCTAAACACACAACAAAAAACAAAGCAAAATGTCTTCAAGTACGAGCATCGATAATCCCATCTATGGCCCCTTCTTCGGTGTTATGGGCGCTGCGTCCGCCATCATCTTCTCAGGTAAGTTTTGCCCGACTCGTAATCTAGAAAAATACCCTGTAAACAGCAGAAATCGTGCACAGAAGGGATACGCAGCGCTGCATGCGTAGAAAAATCGAACATTGTGTGTCGTAAACGCTAGAAGAAGAACGTCTAGTCAGCAAAAAAAAGTACCTATGTGTGTCTGTATGTATGTACGTAGCTAGCTGGCAGTAGGCAGCAGGCGGCAACGGCAAGTGTACAAAAATTCAATACACTCGCAGTCAGGCACACATACAGACATAACTGTGGTCGTGCATGTGTTTGTGTTGAGTTTAGTTCGTTCGCAATGCGCGTGACTAGCAGAAAAAGAGAAAAAAAAGTTCCATATTTTAGCCAGAATAGTTAGCCACACGCTTATTACATAAAAACAAAGTCAATTATATTTGAATTTTGTATGAACGTTATGCGCATTTAATTGCTTTATTGCAAACACAAAAATGGCAGCATCGAAATTAGAAATTTTCTGCTTTTATTTTTTCTACATGCTAAAAACGGCATTACTCATACACACACATACGCACACAGGCAGTGAGCGGCGTACAAATGCGAAGAGCAACTGGCAGAGAGCGCGAGAGAGTTGCGCACGCTCTTCTGTCGGGCATTGTCATTCTTCTCTCAATGCTGTGTGTGAGAGAGTATGAGTGTGAGTGCAAGTGTTACGGATTACATTTGAAGTTTGTGACGCGAAGCTCGCGCTTACCTTTTCACACAGTCACAAGACCAACTTTTTAGCGTTGCCACACTGATGTATTTTTTCAATGAATGTAGAAAAAGAGAGTGTAACTGCATACATGGGGCTTCCGCAGATAAATGCCCTAACGTTGATTGGCCAGGATAGTGGAGTGTTTGATAAGGCATCTTAATGTGACATTAAGTGCTCTTTTCCATCACGTGAAATGTGTTTTGAAAAACATTAGAATCATCACATATAAATAGGTTAGCAAACATGATTTCCAATCAAAAATACCCATGGCGATCTGATCACGATGTGCGCTGCGCTGCGTAAACACATGATTAATCGCGCTGCATTGTTACTTCTTATAGCACAACAGCAATCACCATAATAAAGCGTAATCACATGCCACTTCTTGCCTCCCTTCGCCTCGCTAGCCCTTGCATGATCAATCGACTCGAAGACCAGGAGGCATCACATGCCTTCCTTGGCTGCTTTTATATATGGCTTATCAGATATCATACATATATATTCACCTACCTTGGCTGATAAGTAGCACGGGCTTATTTACCAATAACTTGACTGGCGATAAGATAAGCGAGCCGTGTTTTCCTTTCGTGTTGCGAAGAAGAATTGAATTAAAGAATAGCACGCGCCCGCCCGCCTTTCTGTAAAGTAGCTCAATGCTAAATGTTTAGATGGTTTTTAGTTGTGTTTTTGTAACCCATTTAAAATATCTGGATAAACAAACAAGACACAAGTCAATGACATAATTATTATGTCATGCATCAAATTCAGTCTTGTGATTTCCCCCTCCCTAAAAAGTAAAATCAACATCACCGAAGTTTGCTTTGCTTTAATATTTACCTTGGCGATTAGCGTAGCGGTGTATATAAATTTCTAGATAGCGCTTGGACGTCTTTGTGACATGGCAACAATGATATCGCAACAGTTATGTAATTAAACTTAGGAGCATAATTCATTCTTGGGATTAAACTAAAATAGAGTAATGATAAATCTAAGAGGTAAAGTGCAGGCGGCTTTAATATTTGTGCAATATCTGGCAACGCTACTGAAGCACTCACACTCGATCGCCAGAAGAGAGCGAGCGAGTGAGTTTGAGCAGCACTCAAGCTGCCAACTCGGTGCTGCGCTGCGCTGCAGTCAGTCCACTGATACAGCTCAGAAACTGTGATGGATTCTGACTCATTGGCTGTCAATATCGCACACAATGGGCGTTGCTTTTGCAGCTTTTATCAGTGCCACTATTGTTTTTGTGCCCGTTATTACGATTTCAGAATATTATGCTTCACGCACACACAGAGACAGAAACACACAAAGTGCCTGATACATGTAAGCGCACACACACACTCACTCACACGCACGCACGCCACATCCATATGCCTGCGCAAACGCAGTACCAAAATAGTAGTAGATAAATTTACATACGAAATAATAGTAAAGTGTACATACACATGTGCACAGGTATCGATATTAGGTGTATTTTAATTATACAAAAACTTGTGTGCTAATGTCACGTGCAAGTTTTATGTTTATTTTTCCATGCTTTGAAAACATGCAAAAAAAAAAAAAAAAAAAAATGGGAAAAAATTTCCATAGGCGAAGCAGCTGCTTGAGTTTTGAGCGCAGTAACGACCCTGTTTTATCTGAATTCGAGAGGGAGAGAGCGAGTCAGGGAGTATAAAACGTGGCAAACAAAAGTCATATTGTGTGCGTGCGTGTGTGTGTGTGTGAATGTTCTGGCTGCTGCTTCATAATAAATTAACAATAACTTCTAATTAGTATGATTAATATGCATATCAATGTGCATTTGCGCACATCCTGTGCTGGCATATTATCTAATCGAATCAAGATTACGCATATAAAGCATTTTCAGAATTTGTAATCACATATTTACACTGTTTATATGAGTGTAATTATGAGAGGAATCCACAAAATGTCTCAGCAATTATTTACTCGTAAAACAATGTATAATGCTCTGCTTATTTTTTTTTTTTTACATTTTACTTTGTTTCTTCTTTCTGGTTTGTGCATTCCAATGCCTTTGACTTTTTCACTTGTCTCAAGCAGCAGCGTCAACAGCGAGCATCTCACCACATTGAGTAAAGTTTGATAAGCTACAGCTACTCTTCCGCTCTCTCTCCCTCTCTCTCTCTCTCTTCTCTCTGTTCTCGTCCTATCTTGGTTCTTTTGTGCGCGCACTCATCTGTGACGCTTCAATTTGTTGCTGTACATGGCATACATGAATGCACGCGTGTGTATGTTGGTTACACACACAGACACACGCATACATCGTTCTTTATTCATTTCGCTGCTGCTTTCATCTATTCCTCACATTTATATTTATCTAAAAATGTGCTGCTTGTTTGTTTTTGTTTCTATGCTCGGTCCGCTTCCTCTCCTCTCCTCTCCTCTCCTCTTTGTCTGTTTGTGTATTGTTCACAAACGGCGCCCACGCAAATGTCTGCCATGCGTCTGTTCCATTGAGAGCAGATAAAAAGTCGAACGAGTCAATGCCACATTTAAACTTTTAATTATTATTAAATGTAAATTTGCGAATTTGAATGCAGGGCGGCCGTAGTAAAAAGTTAAATGGCGCGCGCTACGAAATGTTTTGTGTGTGTGTGTGTGTGTGCACTGCTGTTAAAGTTCTTACAGTCAGTGGCCAAACTAATCAGACATGTAACGATCAGCTGTTCTGTGGGACTTGTGTATGAACTGTAAATTATTTTAAAAAAAGTCACAAGCCAAATAAATAATGTGGCAAAAGGATGCGAAACCACAAAAAATGATCAATTGATTTTTGAAAAACTTCAGAGTTTTTAGGGTTTTAGTTCCAATAATGAGTATCGCAAAGTATTTTAATGTAAAACTAAATTTGATTACCACTAAAGAAAGATAGACAAGAGTGCTAATTAAATAATATTTGTCATTAAATACGAATGGTTTTATTTAGATAATAAGTTTATTTTCATAGTTTAAGTGCCCATAGAACTATAAAAACAAATTTTGTGTTAGTATAGACATTGAGATATATGTATATTCTTATATATGTAGATATAGTTGGAAGTCCCCGCGACGATGACAATTCTAATTTTTAATTTCAATTTTGTTTCGATTAATGTGTTTCTCTGCGTCTGTTTCTGTTTCTGTTTCTCAGTATTGAATAGCAACAAATGTGGATACAATATGTAGATATGTATTTTCCATTAGCCAAACAGAGAAAGAAACAATAACAAGTATATTCCGGTTATTATGACGTAGGAACAAGAGAGAAATTGTCGGTTCGCTTTGTTTATCAGCTAAACTTATAAAAATGAAGACTTGAATTCTTATAGGAAATTGAATTCTTAAATTGACTTTTTATAAAACTTGCACGATTTGATTCGTTTAGTATGTGTTTTAGCGAGCCCTTCATTTAATTTGCACCGATAGAATATCAATTTGAGTGAAAAAAGTTGATTAGCATTGAAAGTCACATGACACATGGCCAATTAGCGCAGGCAGCCACTGTAGCTTCATAGCTCTGTTGCTCGTTCTCTCTCTCTCTCCCTCGCTCAGCTGTCGCAGCGGCGAATGCCATTAACGTTAACTCTGAAACATACACACACAACACACAAACAAACATTCATACAGATGTGCAGTTGTTTTTTCTTTTTAACATACCAGCAGTTATTGTGCATAACTGTATGCGTGTTTTAATTCGATTTATTAGCGCCTCACTCACACACACACACACACAGAGACACAAATGTTTTGATAATGTATTTAATAAATACCATTGACCGCCATATAAAACTGGTTTTGTATTTCAATATTCAGTACACGTAAATACACACACACACACACACTTGAAATATGGATGTATGTATATGACAATCATCGGTTATTTGGCAACTCTCGCATTTGCCCGACCTTATCAAATAAATATCGCAAAGAGAGTAGGCTCAAACCTCAAACCCAAATGTGAGAGAGGAGAGTGTGCGTGTGCACACGAAAACGAAACGAAGCGCAAAGTCACTCAAATGACAACTCTGACTCTCTGAACAGTTATATATATATATATACATATATATGTATTAACGTACGTAAGCGGTTTTCGTCGAGTGCGGGTCATGTGACCGCTAAATGCTACGATGTTTTACAGAATTCGCTAACGCCAACATGAATTTCGGTGTGGGATCTACATGCATGTATGTACATATGTGTGCGTGTGCATGAATAACATAAATTATGATCAATGGCGTAACGTATCGCCAGGCTTAAGGCTGGGCAGTTAGTGTGAGCGTCATATACATTATATAATAGTTTAAATAGACGTGGATTAAATACAGGAGTGCAGAGTAGAGTTTCCCGTTAGTTGTAGTATTTCTATTAAATATATATCTTTTCATATTTTCTAGCACTCGGCGCCGCTTATGGCACTGCCAAGTCTGGTACCGGTATTGCTGCCATGTCGGTGATGCGTCCTGAACTGATCATGAAATCCATCATTCCTGTGGTCATGGCGGGTATCATTGCCATTTACGGCCTGGTCGTGGCTGTCCTGATTGCCGGCCAACTTGATGTTCCCCAGAATTACTCCCTGTACAAGTGAGTGTTGCCTGCAGTGATGCCATTTGGCCAAGGCCCGAAGCTAATCCGTAATCTTAATCCTTAATCACAACAGGGGTTTCATTCACCTGGGCGCCGGCCTGTCCGTCGGCTTCTCGGGCATGGCGGCCGGCTTTGCGATCGGCATCGTGGGCGACGCCGGTGTCCGCGGCACAGCACAGCAGCCTCGCCTGTTCGTCGGCATGATCCTGATTCTCATTTTCGCTGAAGTGTTGGGTCTCTACGGCTTGATCGTCGCCATTTACATGTACACGAAATAAATCAACCAACGCAACACCCCCACAAGTAGACAAACAGCCCAGCAATCAGCAGCAGCAGCAACAACAACTGAAACAACTGCAAGTAAAACGTGCATCAAATCAATCAAATTACCATCCAGCAATAACAACAAATGTCAACAAATGAGGTGGCAACTCTGGTGGCCGTTTGTATATAGCAACAAAAACAAAAACCTAAAAAAACAACTGCAACTGAACAGTTGGGCGCCAGTGTTGTCACCTGCGGATAAGGAAGAAGAAGAACATCAACAACAAAAACAACAACAACAACATCATTTATAGTTTCTTGTTATTTGCACAGAGATATCGCATATGTGAGCTGATCAATTGCTGGTCCGCTGTTTAGTTTAGTTTATTTTTTCCGTTCAAATCAATTGCAGTTAAGTTCATAAAGTTGTAATCAAATATCAAATTTGTCTCTTACTCTTTTCTTTTTCTTTATCTTTATTATTTTTTGCGCTCCACAAATCGTGTGCTCTTTGTTATTTGTTTTTTCCATTATTATTATTAAATAATGTTTAGTGTATATGTAAAATTCGTTAACGAACTCTGTAAAGAAAAGCCACAACAATTGTAAATTTGCATACAGCTGCAACAACAAATGAAACAAATTTAGCGAAAGGGCCAAACAACAACAAAAGTTAATTACATAAATCATCCACAAGTCGAACCCAACAACAACAGCGACAACAACCGACATACAACTGTGCTGCTGCACTGGCGAGGGGCAACACTGGCAATGCTACCAGGGCGTTGCCACCTCGCTGCGTAAGGCGGCGTTGTTGGCGATAGGAAAAAGACACAAAAACTACTTGGCAATACTTCAACAACTGCAAACAACCAACCAACTACATACAATCATAAACACACACACACACACAACAACAACAACAACAACACCAACACACACACACACACACGCATACAAAATGTAACTAAGTCCTATGTTTATTTTTAATTATTGTTCAATTCTAAGAATAATATATTAAAAATTAATAATAATAAATTATATATATATATATAATTATGATTTTTTTGTGATAAGAAAATACATAAAAAATTGTAATACAAATACAAACAAAAACAACAATTACGGTATTGATATACATAATATATATACACAATATATATATATGTAAACGAAACAATTATACATATTAACATGAGAAAGTTGTTATAAACAAAGGCAAAAGCTAAACAATACAAATCGAAAACATGATAAAACGGTAAATGAAACAAAAGAAAAACCAAAACAAGTTACACACACCTACACACAATTTTTCCGCTGTTATTGTATAGTAAAGAAAATATTATATATATATATAAAGTATATATTATGTATAAAATATTAACATGAAAATGTAGTAGCAAAATTATAAACAACACACAACAAACAACAACAAAAGTCGTGCAAGCAAAACAACTCTAAAAAAAAAAACAAATACGTTAACAACAACAACGTTAAAAAAATACAACAAAAAAATTGTAAAATCCCCACAAATTAGAAGTTATGCCAAAAACCGAAACAACAACAATCGATTAATCGATTTGCATGCCAGCAAATAGCAACAACAATTTGTATATCGATAACATCAGCTGGGCGTGGCTGCGGTGCGCACTGCCCCTTGGTCGCCGATGCATTCGTGATGCTGAGAAGCGGAGGTGACCAAGCCGCGCAGACAGCGCATCGCCCAGCCACGCCCACACCCACACTCGCGCACAGCCCAAGATTGACAACAAGCGACAACAAATGCACAAAAAGACAAACAACAAGCAAGGCGAGCGCGCGCCACGCCCACTGAAGTTGCAGCGCCCGTGATGCGTTCGCTTTGTGTGGGGGCGTGGCGCGTGCTAGTGCCGGTTGCTGCGCGTCCACTTCTGCTAATTGTTGTTGCTATTTGCACTCTCCAATAACTGTACATCCACACACAAACACAACACACATGCATATACGATCGATGAGGTTTTAGAGCAACTATTGTAACTGTGTATTCGAGAAACAACATCAACAACAACAGACATTGTATGAAATAAATTGTAATTTCTAATTTCCAAAAAAAAAAAAAAAAAAAGTTTACTTTATTTTTATGGGTGCTTGGAAATGAGCTCTACTGCAAATGGATCTCTAATCTTAGAGGTGGCGAGATCTCATATGGTATATATATAGACATCGAAATACTTAGTAACTGCGGACTCTGGACAGCTCATCAACAGGAGGTCGAGCTGTGGCTGTACAGTCGCACGGTGGGGTCTCTGCAGAGGCTAGCAGATCTGGCAAGTGATGAAAACCTTGAAAATGTTCCAATTTTTCAATTCAACTGAAATGCAACAAAGCGTTCCACAAATAAGTGATACTTTGGTGTCGTTAGAAAATAATAATCTTATAACCAAATAATATATAAAAGGTATATATTGCTCTTTTGGCTATTCATTATGAAGGTAGATCATTGTGACAAACCTCTAAGTTCGTTGTTGATTCTGATTGTCGCCGATATCTGAGTTATATAGACGTGTTAAGTAAGGTTTCCTCTACCACATTTATAACGGTAATTCTCTCGTTTAGAAGGGCTTCTAACCACAAAATTCACAATATGAAACGCACTAAAAAGATCAAATTTATACACTGTTTCACGCTGCAAGCCAAAGTAAGTTTAAAAAAATTAGTTTGTTACTCACGTTGTTCATTGAGCTGTTAGCTAACATCAGAAATAACGGAACCGCCCTTTGGCATAAGCTTTTCATTTGGCGAAATAAAGTTATAAATATTGATCGGACGATATAAATGGCTTCCTAATTTTGATTGCTCTACGCTCTTTTCTGTGCAGTTATGGCCTACGAATTTTAGCTTATAAAACTAATTATTATTAAAAACGGCTATTTTACCATGTTTACCATGAATCATGTATCTAGCACATCATTGTATCTACCACTTTTTATCATTATACTGATCTGGGTTATGCAAATTATCTCCATCTTGGGGCTTTAAGCTAACAATCCACTTTATTTTATATATTCCATTCCATCCTTCTGGAGGATTGACATATCTGTAAGGTGCTATAATTAGGTATTTTCATAAGTCGACATCACAATTGTAATTTAAGAGCATTACTCAGTCCGAAGTCTATCTAATACGAAATGGCCTTACATTCGAACTCGAATGATTTTTTTAATGTCAAAGAAATATAAAAAGGGAATAGACAATTTGTAGGGCGCTCACTGTTGGAATTTGCTACGATATGCCTTTTTTTTACTGCGTTGGACCCTTTCCCATATATCTGCGTAAGTTCGCGCCGAACTTCAGATCTGATGTGGCGTACCGACAGTTCACAGGCAGTTAACATTAGGAATCCTTAACAATGTTATATAAGTATATGTCACAATTGTGTGATAGCAGGTTATGTAAGGCGCCCTGTTAAGTAGTTGTCTCACTGTTATGTAACGTAATTTTTATGTTATTTTTGACACTGTTATCTATTGTACCTTACAGCCAGTAGTTCTATACAGATTCACGAATCGGACGATATAAGGGTTTTACTACTTTTCATTCACCTAAACCGTTCTTTAAACTGTTATTTTTCACATAGTCCATCATGATTGAGTGATGTCCGTTGACAGCCGTGACAGCCGTGACAGCCGTGACAGCCGTGACAGTCTTGTTGAGTAACTTGAAGATTCTTTTCCAAAGTTTAAATGTACTATACAAAATTCACGTTCTCATTTAATATCATTCATTCATCTAGCTCACATCAGTTTACTCTCATTGATTCTCTTTGAAATGAAACCCTTATTAAAATATTAAATAGTCTAAACAAAAAAATAAAAACCCAACAAAATAGGATTAAGAGGTATATTTAATTTTTTACCGTTTGATTATCTTTTAGCTTTATTATTTGTATAACTTAATTTAAAAGTATATCTTAAATTCTCTAATAGTAAAATACATTATGCATCTAAAAAATAAATGTTTCTTTAATGTTTATATTTACAATTGTTACTTTATGAATATGTTTCTTTAAATAGTTTTCCGTGATGTGCAAACTGTCACCGTTTAGACCACGAAATATATGTTCTAAACTCCTTATGTTAATCATCAATTCTTGGATTGGCTTGCAAAGCCCTCATCCACTGATTTGGTCCATCCAAGTAAATGATAAGTCTATATCTTCCTTATTATTCGGCTCTGACTTTTTTTTAACGGTGGCAAATATATCCACCCAAATTCTCTAAAGCATCGTATTCTAATTCTGGCAAATCTTCTTCGTGGTCCGCAGGCACTGGCTGTGTTGTTTTAACATAAGCAGAAACTGTGACTTCACAACAGAGCTGTTAGTTAACATGAAGAGTAACGGAACTGTTCTTGCATAACAGTGAATCGCGCCGTTTGCTGTGCCCAACAGAGTCCTGCAAACGTGGGATAACAGCCGCCACTATGTTATGTTAGTTAGCAGTAGTTTAACATACCTGTTCGTTTTCGCGGGCATTTCTGATGTTTCTGACGAGCTTACATTTTTGGATCAGATAGTTCTCAATGCGTCTGAAGAAATTCGTTCTTGAACTTGGACTTGAACCCCAACTCCTGAGGTCAGAAATGCCTATGTCCTCGAGTATTTTTGCCACAGAGTTTTTGATTTAATGATTCTATGTAACATTTTTAAAGAAAAAGACGTGTTTGTTTTTGTTTTTAAATATTTTCTTGCCTTTATATATATATTTTTTCTTTCTTTTCTCAGCGTTTACATGGTTTCTGTTTCTGTTTCCGTTTCTCTTTCTGTTTGCTGTCGATTCCAATTGTACAAACTAAGTTTCGTGTATATGTAGAGTTAATACAATATATATATAGGATTTATATATATATATATATTCATATATGTATAAAATGTTCTTTTGATTACATTAGTTGGAACTGAATGTGGAATCAAAACATCGTTCGTTTTCTATCTGCTTGGCGAGCTCTAAAATTATTCATAAGTTTGGAAAACACGATGCAGAGGCTTTCCAATTGCTTTGCTAATCTTGAATGGATTCGTATTGAGTTGTCAGTAATGCTTGATGTGTTAAATTTATTAAAGCGGGTTGCGTTAATTGTAATTTAATATTTAATATAGCTTTATTCCTTGTATATCTTCGTAGACTATGTACAAAACGAATTGGCGTTGAGAAGGCAAAGGTTATTGGAAGAGTGGAACTGGAGTCCCGACGAAATGATATAGGGGCGATCGAAAAATAGTTGGTAAAGGTTCTAGAAGGTTCTAGGCGGCTTAAGATGCTAAGGAATCGCGCTTACGTAATACTAGCAAAATATTCCACTCTTTAACCTAAACATTTAAGTTAACGCTCCTCTCTTTGTTCTTAACTTTCTCTTCTCTTTTGTTTTTGTTTGTTGCTTTGTTGCTTTGTTGCTTTGTATACTTTCCCTTGTTCGGCTGAATTTGACGACAGCTAACCATATATTAAATATAGTATCTATCTTTAAGGTTCTTTAGAAAACTTGTCTCGAAAAATTTCTGTTTGCTTTGTATTTTTTTCCGTTCTTGATTTTTTCTTTTTGTTTTTGTTTTGTTTTTTTTTTTTGCAAAAATCTGAGGTAGTTTTATATATATATCTGAATCTATACATATACATATATATATATGATCTTTTCGTTTTGAATTTTCTCTCATTTTTGTTTTTGTTTTTTCTTTGTTGTTGCGGTACAAAATATCGAAGAATCTTATGTTAGGCAATCCCAAAAATATCTGTTTGAACTCCGAACCTACATAGGCGATTGTTAAAAGTTATTGCTTTCAATTATATATAAATATATATATATATGTACACCAATATATATATATAGATATATAGCCTATATCATTTACAAAATGCAACTCTTGCCTCATTCTCTTTAAAAACTGATAAAAAACAGCTAGAAATAAGAAGTATTCTAAAGCCATAAGTGTTATACGTTATCTACATCGAGATATATGTGTATATAAGATATAGTACGTATATACATGTGTGTGTGTATGTGTGTGTGTGTGTGTGTGTTTGTTCTTATAGATCTTGTATACAATTCTTAATCTGTAGGCTTAAGTACTCGATTGGGGGCAGGGATTCTAGCTAACCAAGCATTACTAAGTCTTCAGTATGGGCTACGACACGCACACAGATCTATACATATATAGGGTTTATATATATATTAAATATACTTCATTGGGAGTTTGGGTTTTGTTATTGTTATTGCAACATACGAAAAAGCTTTGTGCGAAATCAGATATACAGAACCCCATATATGTGTCTGTATATATATAAATTATCTATAAATTTACTTTTAATGGATATATGTATATATATATTCATACATTTATCAGTCGATCTTAAACTGTTTGTTGTATTCATTTCGCTTTGGCAGTGTTGAGTACTTTATAGGGTTTTCCTCGCTCTACTTTACAAATTTGAAATATATATATTTAAAATGATTTATCGTTAAGGCGAACTCTGCGCGAATTTGACCTGCGATCTTTGACCTTTGACCTGCTATCAACACGTGACACGTGACTGTTAGACAAATAATAAAATAAAAAGTGCAAAATAAACGAAAATTTAATACAATGAATGTTTTTATTTTTTGTTTGTTTTTCTTCTTTTCTTTTCTAAATTAAATTCTTTAGGCGTAATTAATTAGTTTTTAAATATTTACATACGAGTTTCCTAATCAAAAATTTTGACTACATTAATTTGTTTAAGATATTTTGTTGTTAATCTTCACCTTCCTCTGGCTATTTGCAAAAAAATAAGAAACTAAAAACTGTTTTTGCATTGCTGTTCGAATTGAGTAATTTGTTTAATTAATTAGTGTTAGAATTATTTTTGTTTAGCGATAAATGCTTCAAGTCTTATTCTTGTTTGTGGTTTGTGCGTATTCGCTCTTGTTTTGGAAGTACTTTCGAATGCTGTGAAACGATCAAACAAACGACTAAAGAGAACGAAAAGAACGAAACACGTCTGGCTTAAAGTACATAAGATTATAATGAAGATGATATTGGGGGAAACAAGTCTTGTCTGCTGCTGCTTCGCTCCTTCGTTCGGGCAGTTCACAATTTACATAAAGTTACAAATCAGAAACTAATTAAGTTTACAGCTAACAGTAAATATATATATATATGTTTGTCTTCAGAAAAGTTAAATAATGAAACAAAAAAAAAACATAAAATTTGTTCACGCGTTTTCGTGTTAGTTTTTAGATGATATTGAAGCGATTCCTATGTACATTTGATGTGGATCTGCATTATTAGCTAAGAACTGCGAGCAGGATCTGCTCCCTATATATATGTTTCTATGCTGCGAGACTTATCTTATAGTATGCGCGTGTGTGTGAGATAAGACTGAAACTAAATCTACTTGTCACTGTTTACTCGTTTGTCCTTTGGGCCGCGTTCGCTGCGTTGCGGGGCGGGGCGTGGCTCGCCCTAGAGGGGCACCAGCGCGTCTGTCGGCACTATTTGCGCCGCTGCCTTGGGCGGCTTGCGCGGGTGCTTGCTGCGCTGCTGCAGCTGCAGCTTGGCTATGCTGAGCACCTGCTGGTAGCTGGAGACGGTGCCGCTGCTGGAGCTGATTGTGCCCGAGACACCGTCGTCCTCGTCCTCGTCGTCGTCTTCGTCGTCGTCCTCGTCCGCGTCCTCGTCTTCGTCGTCCTCGCCGTCAACCTCATCTTCCGCTTCGCTGTCCGCACAGTCGCTGCCGCTCGCCTCCTCCTCCTGCTCCTCTTCCATGCGCTGCTGCTGCTGCTGCTCGCTCACGCTGTAGTCGTCGGCAAAGAGCTGCGAGTCGTAGCGGAGCCTGTAGGCGGTGCTCAGCAGGCTGTCGATGCGCGTCTTCTCCGCCGGGCGCATGTGCTTGATCTGCAGCACCTTCGAGTGCTGGCGCGTCCTGTTCGGGCACTCGGGCATCCACTCATCGGAGATGCTGCACCCGAAATAAACATATGGATTAGTTGTGCCCTGCCGTTGGATCTGGTTCACTTACATTTCGCGCGGCGACCAGCGCACGAAGCACTCGCTGCCGCCTTGCCGGTTGCGTCGCCTCATCAGACACTGGCCCTGGAACGTGATGGCCTGGGCTCCATTCGTGAGCGTGCTGATCTGTCGCAGGCGATGCTGCAGTCCCTCCATGATGCCCGTGTCGAAGAAGTCAAACATGCGCGCTGAAGGAGACAGAGAGGGGAACATTAAATATTTCAAGTTCGATCTATGATTCCAGGTATACTTCACAGTTATAATCTAGCATCAAGTTATACTAAAGCAAAGCAAGTTTTGGAACAAGTGTGTCAAACATAAATGTATTAAATAGAAGAAGAACAGATCACCCAGCGGGACTAGAACCAACACCTATGTATAAAAAGTTCCATGAGAAGCTTTCTAAAGCGGTGTGGCACGCTGGTTATACAATCTTAACAGGATGGCAACCCTACTGTACGAAGGGAAGAGTTGGAGATGAGCATTGATAGAGGAAAGACGTAGAATCTGCTGACTAAAAGACGTTTAAGTATTCACAGTGATCTGAAGCTGTTTAAGCTACATCAATATATTCTCAACACTCTCTTTAATACATTCTTAACACTCTGTTAAATAAATTGGACACACAATTATATCTCAGTAACTATTACGAGTCGAGACTCCTCAAAACAAATTATATCTGTAAAAGGAGAGTAAATAAACCCGCTACGCCTGGAAATAGACCTAGGAATCCTCGTCAAGACGCTACCTCGCTGCTGATGAGTCAACCCCAATTCACTAGCGATTGCCATCAGAACGGACAGCACTGCAGCCATTTGAATGTTTGAATGTATGTGAGCACATGCATAGGAAATCTGGCTCGAGCCTTCGGCAATTGACCAAAGATTTGGGTTCCGTTAATAACTTTTGGCTACTCAATAAATTTTTATGGAATTCTCTGCATACAATCTACATATTCTAATTGTCTTTCAATTTTAAGAAATCTAACATAAATTAAAATTTTATAAAATATACATGAAACTATATAAAATACATCAAAATGTCCATAGTATAATAATATATAAAAATATCTAGAATATAATCTAATATAGAAAAAAAGATGTAGTTTTATAGCTAAATTCTTATACAGACTTCAATCGATATCATTAAAATGAGAATTATCGATTTTTCGATATGCGATTGCAAACCAGGAAAAACGATAAAGTAAACTTCAAGATCCTAACTCCCACAGGTGCTAAGACAGGAGTTAACCCAACCTGATCACGAATATATATGTCACGCCTGCTGCTGCCTGCTGGAGATTTACCCAACAGCACTATAGATAGATCTCCCATATACCATCCTCTCCTGCCCTCTCCTCCTGCTTACCTGAGAAGGGCTGTCGCCGGTAGCGCAGCTTCTTGCCATTCTTGCGGAGCTGCTTGGGCACGGGCGGGTCGGAGGTGCGCTTGCTGGTGCTCTCCTTGGCGTTGTCGGAGGCGTTGAAGTGGTTGTTCACGTGCTTCTGCAGGGCGAGCTGCGGGAGGGAAAGAGACGCAAGTTAGCACCGACTACTCGCAGACGCTCCTAGGTTGTAGCTTGGGTCGTCACTTACCTGTGAGCCAAAGCGCAGGCCGCAGCCCTCGACGATGCACTTGAACTGCTTTGAGCCGCCGTGCGAGAGCACGTGGCGCTCCAGCCAGCGGCGGGAGCAGGACTCTTTGTTGTAGACCTTGCAGCCCACCCAGAGGCAGGCGAAGGGGCCCGTCTGCGTGTTGACATGGTGCGTCTGCATGTGGTCCAAGAGCTTCGAGTTGCTCTCGTGCTTCTTGTTGCACTTGTCCCAGTAGCAGACGCCGTCATGCCGCTTCGCGCCCTTGCCGCCTGCTCCGGCGCCGGCCGGGAAGCGGATCGTCTTGGGCTGCGACAGAATCGGCGAAATGGCGCACTTGGGCAACACTTTGCTGGCGCTCTCCGCCAGCGTGGTATCCACCATGGGCGATGCCGTGGAGCAGTCGTCGTTGCTGTTGCTGCTGCTGCCGGGCGAGGCGGGGGAAGGCGCGTTGCTGGCCAGCGAGTTGCTGTCGGAGGCGTTGCAGCTGTTGCTGCTGGCCGACGTCGGCGCGCAGACGGACTTCGAGGAGCTGCAGAGAGAGGGAGACAGAGAGTGAGGGTGAGCGAGGGAGAGCGACTGCTGCTGATGGAGACTTACATGGCGTCTGCAATGGAGTTGCTGCTCTCGCTGTTGCTGAGGCTGCCGCCAATGCCGGACTCGGGCGTGAGCCGCTTGTGCGTGGCCGTCTCCGAGGAGGCCACCGACTTGTCGTCCTCCTCGTCGTAGTTGCAGCTGCTGCTGCTGCTGCCGACAACGGTTGCTGCTGCTGTTGCTGTTGCGACGGGCGCTGCCGCCTGCGAGCAATCCTCCGAGCTCGAGTTGCAGGAGGACGTGACCAGCTCGCTGAGCAGGTCCTGCTGGCTGGCGTTGCCCTCCGGCGAGCACATCTGCTGCGTCTGGCTGCTGCTGCTGGCGGCAGGCGACGGCGCCGAGCTGAGCGACGCCGGCGTCGACGCCTCCAGCGAGAGATCCGCAGCGCTGCTCACCGAGCTGCTGCCGGTGTAGCTGCTGCTGCAGTTCGAGTTGCACTCGGCGGCCAGCAGCTCGTGCTTGAGCGGCTCCGTCCGCCGCCCGCCCGCCAGCTGCAGCTGCCCGGCGAAGCTCTGCGGCTTGGGCGTGCTCGACAGCGGGGGCGTGGCCGACTCCTCCATGGGCTCCGCCTTGATGGCCACCAGCGACTTGCCGAAGGCCGACAGCGTGCTCGACGAGTGGGCGGACAGGGCGGGCGAGGCGCGTGCCGATTGCTGCGAGTTACTGTTGCTATTGCTGTTGCTGCTGGGCGAGCTGAAGGGCAGCGGCGTCAGTGTTGCGACTGTAGGCGTGGCAGCTGACGTCGCACTCTTGCCCAGAATGCTGATGGCGCCATTTGAGTTCTTGACCAGGTCAAAGAGATCGGCGCTGCTCGAGATCTTGGCAATTGTTGTTGCTGGCGGCAACTGTTGCTGCTGCTGCTTGGCTATGCTCAGCGTCGGCGTCGGCGTCAGCGTCAGCTTGGTGGGCGCAATGCTCACCAGCGGCGGCGTGGGCGTACTAGTGGGCGTGGCACATTTGCGCAGCTGCTGCAGCTCCTTGGCGGCGGCGGCAGCAGCAGCAGCAGCGCCCGTACTGGTTGGCACTAGGGGCGGCGGCGTGGTGGGCGTGGCAATGGCTGTGTATTTGGTTTTGCTAAGAGGCGGCTGCTGCTGCTGCGACAACTGTTGCTGCTGCTGCTGCTGTGGCAACTGTTGCTGCTGCGCGCGCTTCTGATAGGGCTTCGCCAAGGCAGCGGGCAGAGGACGAGCCTTGGCGGGAGAGGCGTTCGAGATGGTCACCAGAGGAGGCGGACCCTTGCTGATGGCACGTTGTTGCTGCTGTTGCTGTTGTTGCTGTTGGTGCTGCTGTTGCTGTTGCTGGGCAGTGTTGCTTACAGTATTCGAGGCATTGCTGCTGGCAGTGTTACTGTTGTTGCTGCCGCTGCTGCTGCTACTGCTGCTGTTGGCAGCAGTCAGAGGAGGCGGCTGGGTGGCAGTGATTAGTTGCTGCTGCTGCTGCTGGTGTTGCTGGTGCGAGAGCAGCAGCTGGGCCAGCTGCTGCTGCTGTTGCTGCAGCTGCAGCTGTTGCTGCTGCTGCTGCTCGCTGGCAGGCTCAAAGATGGAACTCAGGGCGGGAATGGGCTGAAGCGCAGGCAACGCGTGGTGCGGATGCGGTTGCGGATGCTGCTGCTGCTGTTGTTGCTGCTGCAGCGCCACAGCAGCAGCCACCTTCTGTTGCTGCTGCTGCTGTTGCTGGTTGTTGGCTGCGATTGCTGCTGCTGCCTGGGCCAACATGGCTGGCAGCGTGGCGGCATTTAGGAGCAGACCCGCAGGCGTGGCCATGAAGACGGGCTGCGCAGCTGCTGCGGCGCCCAAGCGCTGGAAGTGCTGCTGCTGCTGCTGCTGATGATGGTGTTGCTGCTGCTGCTGTTGCTGCTGGGCAGCGATTGCTGCTGCGATTTGCTGCTGGAACAACTCCTGCAAGTTGGTGGCGCCAGTGGCAGCTGTAGGCGTGGCAGCCACCGCTGCAGCGGCCGCCTTGACAGCCGCCGCCTGCTGCAGCTGCAACTGTTGCTGCTGTTGCTGCTGCTGCTTCAGCAAGAGCTCCTGCAGCTCATTCAGCCCGAAGGGATTGGCGCTGGCCGCCGCTGCCGTGGCCGTCGTCGCCGTCGTCGTCGTGGCCGTCGTCACCTGCTGCAGCTTGAACACGGTCCCGTTGAGGAAGTACTGCGCTGCCTGCGCCGCCTGCGCGGAGGCGGCGGCTGCTGCTGCGTTGTTGCTGGCGGCGGCGGCGACTGCGGCCTTGGCCACGTTGTTCAGCTGCATGATGTTGGCGGCGGCCGCCAGCTGCGGCGGCAGGTGCACGAGGTTGGGCAGTTGCACGGGCAGCTGGTAGAGCGTGGGGTTGGGCGTGGCAGCAGCAGCTAACTGCAGCTTCTGGCAGGGCTTGGTGGCGACTGTTGTTGAGGTGTTGCTGCTGCCGCTGCTGCTGCTGTTGCTGTTGGCACTAATGCCGCTGCTGCTGCTGCTGTTGTTGTTGCTGCTGCTGCTGCTGTGGGGCGCGCGATAGGCTGCTGCAGCCAGCAATGTCTTCGAGGTCTGCAGCTGCAACTGTTGCTGCTGTTGCTTCATCTCGGGCGTGCGCGGCGCGATGGCCACGTGCTTCTTGGCGGGCGATTTGCCAGTGCCCGCGTGGGCGCTGGCTGCGTGTGCGTTGTGGGCGTGGCTGTTGCTGCTGGGCGTCTTGCGCAGATTGGGCGCCACCTGCGCGATTTTTGCGGGCTGCTTGCTGCTGCGCTCGATCTTCTTCAGCGCCGGCACGGGCAGCACTGCAGCAGACGTAGCTGCAGCAGCAATTGTTGTCGTCAGCTTGGGCTGCAACTGTTGCTGCTGCTGCTGTTGTTGCTGCTGTTGCTGTTGCTGCTGCTGTTGCTGCTGCTGCTGCTGTTGCTGCTTCTGCTCATTCAGCTGTGAGAGTATGTTGAAGTATTTGTTGAGCGAGGCCGTTGTTGCTGGCGTGCTCATCGTCAGCGTGTTGGGCGTGGTTGCTGCTGCTGGGGGCGGCGAGGGCGTCGCCGACAGCTTGCCCGACGTCGCCTTCATCTGCGACTTGAAGAAGCCTGTGATCTTGGTCTGCGACTCCTCCTGGGCAGCTGCCTTCAGTCTTTTCTCGCTGCTGCTGCTGCCGCTGCTGTTGTTGCTGCTGCTGCTCTGCGGATCCGCGCGCGACTTCTTGGGCGCCACAGAGACGCAGGCCAGGCCGCTGGCCTCGCTGCTGTTGCTACTGTTACTGCTGCTGACTGCGGCGCGCTTCTTGGAGGCGACGGCGGCAGCGGGCACAGCCGTCGATGTGCTGCCGAGGCTCGTGTTCCAGGGCCATTGCAGCGTTGGCAGCGTCGTGCTGCTGTTGTTGCTGCTGCGTTGGTTGATTGCTGTGGCTGTTGCAGTTGTTGCTGGTGTGGTTTTGGCAGTGTTGTTGCTTCTGGTTGCATTCGCTGTGTTTGTTGTTGCTGCAGTGTTGTTGTTGTTGCTGCTGCTGCTGCTGTTGCTGCCGCTGCTGGGCGCAGCGCTGAGTATTGTCGGCGGCATCTTGTGAAGCTGCTGCTCGTCGCTCAGTAGCGAGTGCGCACTGTACGGGGAGCCAGGCTCGGACGCATCCTCACTGGAGCCTGTGCTGGAGTCGGCGCAGCTGAGCGAGGTGGCAACGCCGCTGCAAGTCGAAACGGAAGCAGAGGAAATGCATCAGATAACAGTTATGGCAGGCAGGCACGGGGAAAAAGTTTATGTTAAGTTAATCTCAGCCACACCTTTGGGCAGCCAGAGGCGCGTTGGCTGCTGCTGCTGGCCCTCGGGTGCAGCGGGTGAGTTTTATGCGGAACACATTTCATTGGCACTTTAATTCATGTTCGCTGCATTTTTCTTGGTCAGCACAAACATAATAAACACAATAACAATTCGGTTGGGTTTTTTTTCCATACAGTTCTTTTTTTACGGGCTGTTAGCTAACATGCTGCACGCAACGCGCATCTCTAGCGCGCTGTTACACGCGTTCACAATGGCAGGCGCAACAGCTGTGTAATTTCCCAAACAATCGGAACTGACAGACAGCGCGCTACCAAAAGCTGACTGCTACGAACAGGCCAGCCACTGGCGCTTACATTCGAAATGTGGAATGTAAACGTAATGTTAATACAGATACAATCCCTGTTAACAGAACTTTGATAAACTAAAACTGAATTTACACACACAACATGAATAGCATATACCAAAGTATGGTATTATTAATAATCAACATAAAAATGCTCTTTGTGCCGTTAGCAGTTTAAGAAAATAACAGCGAGAGGCGAAAGAGGGAGAGAGAGAGAGAGAAAGACAAGATACACAAGCATGCAAGCTGCGATTATGCTGCTGCTGCTGCCTTCTGCCTCCGACTGCTTCAGCTGATGAGAACGGCGCACGCGAGTTAACGAACGAGCGAACAAACGAACGAATACGAGACAGAGAAAGAGCGAAAGAAACGCATATGTAGCACACAAAAACACACAAAACCAAAAACGGGTCGATAAACGAAAGCATAAGGTAAACAAAAAAAATAATACCACACGCACACACACACACACACAGAGGCAGACAGTATAGCGTAAGAAGCAGCAGCCGAAAAGGAAGAAAAATAAATTCAACTCCCATTCCATGCCCTTTTGCCAGCGTGTTTCTTGTTCTTCTTGTTGTTGTTCTCTCTGTGTATTCGCCTGCCCCGCTGGTTGTCTGTCGTCGCTGCCCGCGTGCAATATAACCAACCAACCAACCAACCAACCGACAACAACAACAAGGAGAACTTGGAACGCGAGCATTCTAATGCGGGAAAATTTCAGTTTCAGGTAGCAGCGGCGCAGGCAGCAAACAATCCGAGTGCCGTTTGCACTGCAAGGGGAAACGAAATGGGAAGTGGACTGCACGTAGGCAGAGACGTTGCTGTTGTTGTTGTTGTTGTTGTTGTTGTTGTTGTTGTTGTTGTGACCCCCTAAGCCCGCGTTTGATGTTTGTTTGAAATTCTTGTTTCTTTTTATTTTATGTGTGCATATTTACCAGAATTAATAAAAAGCGTTGAGCGTGAGGATTTTTCACACACTCACACGCACACTTGCACACATACACATGCAAGCCTATTAGCATATGCACTTGCACTGCCTTCTTTTTCAGCTTGTGTTTTGATACTTTTTTCATTTGCTTTTCTATTTTATATGCATTCGCTGTTGTTGACAATGCTGATTGCACTTGATTCAATTTTTTACAACATTTATGAGGGTTTGAATTTGTTAAATATTTCATTTGCCTTTTTGTGGCTAAAGAATTTAGATTGACAGCGCTGACTGCGACAGCGGCAGCAACGTCGGCAGCAACGTCGGCAGCGGCGTCTGTGCTGGCATTTCACCTGCTCCCGCTGCCTATGCCTTAGCCGCAGTCGCTGCTTCTGTCGGCTGCGACGCCAGCATTCCTGTTAAACGCATCGTTAAAAGTTCGGCTTTGTTAAGTTGCCGTCGCTGTTGCCGTCGCTGCTGCTGTTGCTGTTGCCGTTGCGTTTGCATGGGCTGGGACTTTAATTGGTTTTCTGTTAATGTGCAGCACACATTGTGACATGTATGTACATATGTACGTACACATTTATGTATAAACATGTATGTAAACTAATATGACATATGTATGTATATAAATACGTATATCGGATTGGTGCCATTCAAAATATTTGGATATGTCTAAAGGTTGTTTACCTTTCAAGCAGGATATCTTGCCATTCGTTTTATAGAACTCTGAAGACTCCATTGATATATCGACAAATACTGGGTTTTAGCCACGGCAATAGACTGTCTATTTTAACATGAAAATTCGATTTTTAATCAACTGCATTGAGTTTAAAGAGGGGTGGGTTGTTCGACTTAATATCACGGTTTTGAAACAGCCTACAAACACATATGATAGTAAATTCATGTATGTATGTGTGTTTCCACAATTGACCATAAATATGTGTGTGTATATGTATGTGTATGTGTGCTTCCGTTCAGATTCTATATATGTATGTATATTTACGCATGTTTACTTTCGGGATGTCTTGCAGATTAGCTTGATGAATTTGCCTTTCATAAGATCAAAATTATATTTTAATCGATTGATTGAAATTTAATTTAAATTCGCTGCGATTTCTGAATTGCTTTTAGAAGATAATAATAATATTCATTAACATTAGATTTCTCATGATTTGTACTTTGTTTCGTATTAGATCTGTTTCACATTTGTCGTTTTTAGAATCTCTCTATTTTTGTTATTATCTATTTTCGTCTTCTTTATTTCATTTATATTTGAAGCAACTTTTATTCCGGAATTACAAAAATTCGAAGTTCATATATATTTTTATAAGTGATGTTTCACTGTTTTTACATTTTCTGAAATCGAATTGAAATCTGTTATTAACTTCATTTGGATTTCATTGTCACTGTAAATGTTTATTATGATTACAATTTAGTTTCTTTCTCTTTCACTCTATCAGACATTTGTTTCATCAACTTTTACTGTTATTTTATAATTCATTTTGTGTTTCTCATATAATTTATCAGTTTATTACAAAGATTTGTTCGTATTATTATTATTCTGGTATTATTTAATATTGTATATTAAATATTTGTCATATTTTTTTGAGTTGTTTTGTAATTGATTTACATCATCGAATGTTATTTATTATATATTCCACATTTTTCAAACACAATACTTTTTTTTTCATTTGTTACTTTGCCGACGGCATTTCACCTGCGAAGCACATTTTCCGATATTTATTTATATTTACAGTTTTTGTACCTTTCGAGGATATTTGTTTGTGTGTTTCGTTTGTTTAGGTAATTTGTATAATTTTATGGATTTTAATTGCATTTTCTTCATCATCTATCATATATCATCATTCATCACATATCAGGCACTCGCATTTCGTTGACTTTTCATTGTCGTTGTTGTTGCACACTTTTCATATTAAATTCATTGGCCGCCTCCTCTAGTAAAAATGCTAACAATTTAAATTTTATTAGAAAATCCCATTAGAGTACACACACACACACACATACATGCATACAAAGTGACTTCCACTTCCGCTTCTAAGATGCCTGCCTTTCTCTGTGTGTGTGCGTGTGTGTGTGTGTGTGTATCCACCACCCAACACAAATTCCAACCCCTGCCCATTCCATCGTTCCCCTCATCCCGCGCACAATTGAGCATGCTTCATTTGCAAGGTATGAATGAAAAGCGCGCGTCGTTTTGGGTGGGCATAGCACGACAAAAAACACAAGAGATGGAGAGAAAGAGCCATACAGAGAGTGAGAGAGAGAGAGAGAGAGAATGAAATCATTGCATATTTGCGTGGGCAAACAAAAACAAACAATGTTAACAGTTTATTTAACATATGATGTAAATGTAAGCGCTGCTGTAATAGTTTGACAAAATTAAAGCACACACACATAAGAAGCATGCACATATTCACGTATGTATGCATATGCATATATGTGCGTGTGTGTGCATGTATGTAACACACACTCTTCACTACACACTACTACAACTACAAACACATGCGCAGCAGCTGAGAGGGAGCAATGCACGCGACGACAACGGCGACGGCGACAGCGACAGCGACGTAATCGTTGCCCCCTTTTGATTACTTTTATTTTTAACACACACACACACACATATACGCAGAGGCCGTCGCATCTTTGCAGACGCTTCGTTCTTGTTTTTTTTTTTTTTATTTTTTTCTGTGCCTGTGTACATATTTAACTATGCTTGTGTTGGTATACTAACATTTAATGTTAGACAGCAGCTCCTCCAACGGCGACGGCGACGACGGCGGCTATCCAAAGCGCAGTGGCAGCGCACGCTAGCAGTATTTAAAGCTTAAATGTTTCACACGCACTCACACACATACAGTCTCTCACACACACAGCCCGAATCACAGCTCACGCACGTTTGTTTGTTTCGTTCTTCTGCTGCTTGTGCATTTGTTATTGCACTTGCGATATTTGAGCACTTTGTGGCATTTGCATTCGCATTATTTTATGCTGGCAGAGAATACACATAAACACACAGAACATTGTTTTAATTAATCCACACAAAAAACCAAGTTCCCAAGCGTTTGTTTGTTTGTGCGCTCGATGCCCGTTTCGTTGCCGTTCGTCCGCTTGCAATCTGCAGACGCGTCCGTCGCGTCAAAGAGAAAATGGCTGAATGATTTGAAAGAGAAAATGAAAGACTGATTTATAGAATTCGTAAAAGGCCAGCAGCACCAGCAGCAACAGCAGAAGCAGCGGCAGCAGCAAGAAATTCCCTGTTTTTGTGCTGTTGTTCAACTCGGCGCGTCGTTGCGTCGGCTGTTTTGTTTGTTCACTCTTGTTCTTGTTCGTTCTCTCGCGCTTACTCTCGCGCATTCTCTCGTCGGCTGTCTCTCATGAGCGATCAGAGAATTTCCCCGTATAATAAGGGCCCATGGGACATTCTAACGGCAACTCAGGCCGTAAGAGTGTTAACTGAACCCCATGTCTGGCTAGGACTATAGCAATGCTGCTCACAGCTTCGGCTTCGGCATTACCGACTCGGCACACGACCAGTGCACCCACACATACACACACACACGCTTATGCATTCGTTTATGGTTCGTTCCCTCGCGCTCTCACTCTTACTTACTCATTCTGTGCATGGGCCTGTGCCTGTGTGTCTCTCCTGTGACTCTCTCAGAGTGCAGGGCCAGCAACCCTCACGACTCTCTTGCCTCTTGCTGCTTTCAGTTCCCTACTTTTTTGCCCATTATTATTATTATTTTTATTTATATTTTACTGCATGTTGTTGTTGTTGCAGGCACGTTAAATATTTCCTGTTTGTATGTCGTCGTCGACGTCGTCGCCTTCGTCGTCTTCTTCCCACTTTGAGCCCGCAAATTGTATATGTATGTGTTTGTATCTGTGTGCGTTTGCGGGGGGCAGTTCATGTTATGGTCACGTACACTGCGGCCTCTGCTCCCGCTGCCTCGACCGCTCCCAGTGTCACAACTTCTGCTTCTGCTGCGGCTGCTGCTGCTACGGCTGCTGCTGCTGCTCTCAGTCTCAGCATTGCCGTTATATGCGTCTACATTTGTCGCGTGCTCTGCCTCCGCTTCTTCGTCTGCTTTGCCCTTGCTTGTGGCTTTTAAGGCTGCTGCCTTTTTACTTTTCTTTTCTTTTGGCCTCTCTTTGCTTAGCTTAAATGTTTATCTAATTATTTTGACGTTTTTGCCGCCAGCTTCATCAGTTAATTCGCCGACACTTTGGCGAAAAACAAGCAATGCAAAAGGAAAACTATTGCACTTGCTGTTAAATTATGCTCTCTTACCCTTGCCACTAACTGCTTGTCTGCCGTTAGTTAGCATGACCGTTAACCGCTAATGAAATTGCAGAGAGTGAATTTAAGAAAGGTTCTTCCATTGAGCATCTCTTTTCACGCTGTTTCATCTGTATTCCGCCGGCTGCTGAAACGTTTTCGCAAATTGCCTCAACTTCCTTCCGCTGGCGCTTATTGCTAGCCATAAATGGAAGTTCTTCGCGTCTGCCCACAGCGAGGGGTGCCAGAAGCGAACGTCTAGTTTAAAGCCCACCGCTGGGCGCACCTCAGCATTTGCATTATATTATTATTTAGCTCATATTATTTTTCCTGCACAGCTCCACTTTGATCAGTGGCAATACGCTCCACTAGGTGATATGCATAAACTCAACTAGTTTACGCAAGAAACATGCACCCTACTGCTCTCACTCCCCTACTCTCGTTGAGCATATTTGTTTACGCGTCAATTTTGATTTATGTGCGCTATAAACTGTTTCTGACAACCTCTTTCGATTCGCAAATCGCCTGCCCTCACTTCCACTTGTTTCTCTTTCCCCCCTCTCTTGCACTTACTCCATCTCCCTCACACTTGCACGCCCAGCAGGCCTGTTTTCTGCTTCGGGCTTAGCTTTGGGGCCTTTCGTGCTGTATGTGAATGACTTATGGTCATGTCTGTGTGTATGCGCGCGCGCGCGTGTGTGTGTGTGTGTGTGTGTGTGTGTGCCTATTACTTAACAGTTGATTTGGGTCTCCTTCATTTGCCTATGCTAATTAGCTGCAACTGAGCGGGAAAGCTGGCGCTCGTATTCGTTTTTCCATTAAATTATCCAAATTTGCATTTAATTAAATTACATTTCATTAACAACTAAGACACAAACAGCGTGTGAAACACTAAAACTGCTTTAAATTAATCGGGAAAATAGAAAGCAAAACAGTTCACAACTAGGATAATTGTGAGGGAACAAAATTTAACTGTTTTAGAACAGGGAATACTATAGAATAAATAAATAAATGAATAGTTTTTTTTTTTACTATTTTAGAACGAGGAATACTAAGGAATAAATTTCATTCTATTAAGTTATTCAAGTTTAAAGAAAAGAATTTCGACTTGTCATTGAATATATGTATATCTTAGGAAATTGGATTTGAATCAAACAAAAGTAAACAAAATCTATAACAATGTTCCAGTTTTTATCCGAATATTATTATGTGTTTTTTTGCACTTTGGAGATGTCCTTTAATTGAATTATAAACAAAATAAAACGAATACAATAAAATTCGTTTATAATTCGAACCGTATTCTTTTATTGTCAAGGGAAAGTTTTATCAAATCTTGAAATTCAATAATTCTGAGTAAGATAAATAGAAATAATTTGTAAGGAATAGTTTTTAATGAAACAAATTCTATCTGATCTGGCCAATATACTAGTAAAAATATAGATTAGAAATAGTAACTCGAAATAAGACTATCAACATCATATGAATTTGTCAATCTCTTTAATAACTTGAATCTTTAATAACTTTAACCTGAATCAAATAAATGCAAGTCCTTTTATTTCCCTAATACATCGATTTCTAACTTTTTTTCTTATTTGAAATTTAGTTTATTGGTTTATTCAATTTCAAATCATGTAGTTTTATGTACTTAAGTCTTTGGTGTTTCATTGTGATCTAGTATTTTTCTAGTATTTCATTTTCAATTCTAGATTAAATGATATTTTCCTTACGGAATTTACGCACACATGGACCGTCGTGCACAGCTGACATCGTGTGTGGTAACAACAACAGCAACAACATGTCACACACACACACACACACACACACACACATACACACGCATGGAACTACATACAGTTACAGTATTTCGAAAACCCTTATCAATCGCAATTGCCTCATCGTTCTGCCTGCAGATGTCATTGATGCAGTCGCCTGCTGCCTTCGCTTCCCTCTTCCTCTTTGCTCTTCTTCTTCGTCTTCTTCTTCTTCGGCAAATAGAAAATCAAAATAAGAAGCAGACAAATTTGGTATAAAAATAAAAATGCATTTTTCGCAGTTGCGCCGCGAGCAAAGTCGAAATGAAAATCTTCAGTCAGCCAGCGAAATGCTGCAAAGGACAGTTGCGCCTTGAGCCCAGATACATTGTTAACTTATTTATAGGAGAGCAAAGGGAACTCACAAAAGAGCAGTAAAATGGGACGAGGTGAGTCTTTTATTTGACACAAGTTACGTAATCGTATCATGATGTATTTATGCTCGCGCACGCGATTCAACGAGTATATTGGGTTTCTACAGTTCATACCGCGGTCTCTGTTTCTTGGTCCGTCCGATTATACGACCAGAAAGTATATGAAGCGGGAGAATTGGAATTAGAAGTGAAGACAAGCCCGGAATAAATTATACAGTTAATATATCCACATCCACTAGCAATATCGGATAAAGTTGTATCTTTTTCTTTTATAGATATGTTTGTAGGCCTCTTAACTTCTTATATATCCGCAATTTTTCGAAATGGTAACTCAAAAAAATTGTTTCTTTTGAGCTGGTGACGTTCCTAAGCTACTGACCTCCGCTTTATATTTACCATATAATTGTATGTCCACGAGTAATGGAGTATGGAAAAAGTATTCTGGAGTTTTTTGTTAAATAATAGATTTAAAAATAATATAGTCCGTAAATCGGGAAATATTAATTTTCGAGTCAATTTAGCTGTTTTTGGACCGATAACGAGTATTATGCAGTCTGTCAAGCCCAATGACAATATTTTTACTGAAAACTGGCCTACAAATATAGACCTGCTGTTATTGTACTTACAGCGTGTAATGAAATGGAATGCAATAGAATGGGACCTATAGATGATTTGACTGTGGATTACTTTGGGGAATGGTGGGAAATAAATATACTTATATAGAATTTTAATGATAGATGTTGTCGTGCTAACATTGAAACTTTTTGATCTTCTCCTGTTTCGTCAGTTCTCAACTTTTTTTTGTAGAGTTCGAATTCGACCATGATCTCAGGCTGACCATTAAATTCAAACGGAATTCAATGGAATTTAAAGTATTGAAACTTTGCTTAAATTGGTATAACTCCTATGTCTCTCCGATGTCATTCGCACTATTAGTTTCACACTACATTCGATGGATAATTTTGACTAATATAATGGAATACCTTTTCTTTAGTTTCAGGAACATTGCAATAGGTACTGTCGCATTGCAAGACCTGAAAAGAAGCGCATATTCAGTCTTTTCAGAAGCATTGCATTATTTTACAGAATACTATGGAATCGAAGGTATTGAAAGTCTGTTGGTACAATTCCTATTTCCCGATTCCTTTTAAGGTTAATATAATTTCCAATTAGTACTTTCTGATATTTACGATTCCATTCCTCCGAAAACACATTGTAATTTATACTTGAAAACAGTCTAGATTCCATTTGTTCCAAACATTTTTAATCGAAAGATAGCCCATATTCACTCCTTACGGATGCATTGCAATACTTTAAAGATCTCTCACTTACATTAGCTTCCATCAACAACTCTCCGATTTCCATGCGATTCAGACCCAAATTCAGGGAAAGAATAAAATGACCGTCGCTAGTTTTTAACAAATGTTGACAAGTGCATAGCAACTACTTTTCGTTGCACTTGTTGTTGTTGTTGTTGTTGTCCTTGTTTTTATTTTTGTATTCTTTTTCGAAAGCACTTTACTAAGAGTTGACAAAAAATGTCGCACACGTTGGGGACGGGGAAAAAGATAACAAAAGAAAAAGAAAAGAAACGGTAAACTTGAAACTAATTTCAAACTTTACACTTGGAGACTGGAAAAAGCGCATAGTGCAGCGCACAACAAACAAGCTGCGAAAAAAATTGATTGCAGGACAGATCGACTGAATGACTGACTGACAGCTGGACGGCGGGCGACGACGTTGGCGGCGAGCAATGTCAAAACAAATGTTACAACAAGTGAGCCACATACGTGCGAGCGAGAGGCAGATAGCATGCGAGACGCGTTGGCGGCGCGTTTTTATGTTGAGAGCCGACGCCCGCCAGCCTGCAGCTGTGATTTAGTTGCGTTGTTGTTGCTGTTGTTGTTGTTGGAAGTATTTGTTCCCAGCAAATAAAGCACTGCTGACTGCATGCTCTCTCGGTCTTTCCCTCTCTTTGTGTGCACATCTATACGCTGCTTGCATGCGTGTGTGTGTGTATGTGTATGTGTGAACATGTTGCCTGCGGTTACTAGGCGGCTCAGCTGTGCCTGTGACGTGTCTCTCTCTCTCCCTCTATGGGAGTGTGTGTGTGAATGGTTAATGGAATAGCACATTGAAAATTGCCTTAACGTGCATAGAAACAACAACAATGACTACAACTATACCCACACGAAGCTTTCAGGTCCCGCTCTGTCTCTCACTCACTTGATTCATTTTTTTCTTCTTAAGACCAACTAAGCGGTGTCGAATCGCTGAATGCTACAAATGAACGCAACTGTTGATATTGCAGGTTATTTAGTTCGTTCCCTAATGAATGTCCATTGCTACTGGTGATAATCTTCCCCTCCCTCTCCCACACACACACACACATATCCAGCTGCTACCTACTTCTCTATTGCCAGGCAAATTGTATGTGCAAACAGTGGACGAAGAAGAGCATCAAACTGCAGCTTCATTAGCGAGGGTTGCTCTGTGCATCCACATGACTCTATGTGTGTGTGTATGTATGTATGTGTACTAGACTTTTATTATTATTTTCTTTATTGTTTAGCGCGTTATAATTGGGGTGCTGAGGGGTGCCTGGCTAAGGACTCACAATGCAAGCATTCGCCCGGAAGACCTAAATTCATTTTTTTCGCTCTGCCCTAGTATCGGGTTGCAAGTGAACCTGACGTTACACTGGAATCCCAGCTGAGTCTGTCCGCGTGGGTGTGTGCACGAGATCAGAAGAGCTTAGCCGTTATCATGCAAGGTAAACATGGAGCAGGGCAGACGGCAAACAGAAAATATTATAGACTCGATATGTGCATATACAAATGCACATATGTGTGTGGCTTACAGGATTTATCAGAGAGAGTAGAACGGTCTCTTTATAGATTGATAAATTAGAGCCAGCAACAAAATAAAGGTTGTTTCGATACATTAGTTGTCGGTTTTATAAATGTTTTATTATTATACTCTGTTCCCAAAGGCCCATAGGCCCGAAATTATATTAGTTAAAGTGCTACAGAGTTGCAATTTGAAATTTATACTCGCGTGACTACCCAAGATCAAAAAGATAGAGTGGATATATGGGGGCGTGGCACATCGCCTACAAAGTTTGTAGCGCCCAGCTGAGAAATTCATAAGTGGTTCGATATTTCGAATATAGAATTATTTAATGAATGAATTTTATTTATTTTCTTAGAAATATATAAATCTAAATATATATAAATAATCGTTAAAATACTCATATATATAATAAAAATGTTGAAATCGATAGCCAATTTGAGTCGCACCTTTAACGACTTAAGATATATTATAATATGTAATATACCAGATGCCCCTATGGTAACAAAGTATCACGTATTCGGCTACGTCCGAATGCAACGTTCTTATTCTTATTCTGTTATTCTGTTTTTTTTTTTTTTTAAAGAGCTATAGAACATTGTGAGCAAATTGTAAGGGAAAATCGACATTTAAGATACTGCAGCGATACCAATCACAGTACCATTGTATTAGAATAGGTCTACTAGATAATACTGATTATTTATCGATTATTCGAAGGCGTCTAAATAGATTCCACATCATGGACCTTCCAACCGGTAGTAGTTAGATGATAGTAGAGTATGTAAATATTTGGATCTAAACTCATCCGGTTTATACATATAATACAAATAAAGTCTACGATCTGAATTACCTAAAATTTACACAAAGACTCGGTCCTCATAGTGGATTCATCTCCTCGTAATTTATTCCAGGGTATTTGCGGCTGTTTAATAAGCAAACGGTTTAAATACAACTGCCACGAGAGCGGCCATTGGAAGTAATGTGCAACACCTCGAGAACTCTTTACTTTTACGGTTCTTTTGTTCCACAACCAACAACAACTTCGTGTGCGTCCGAGCAATCCCCGTTGCCTGCGCCCCGCCCTCTGTTAGTCTCTTTGCGAGCTTTGGTTTTGCATTAGGCTTTCGCTTTGATTGTGCTGGCTCTTAGGCAGCGCTGCTTGCCGAAGCTTCTTGGCAGCTGTGGGAGAGGGAGGGGCGAGGGGAGCTCAAAAGTTTCGGCCGTCTGGCCACATTGTTCGGCATTTTACTCTTAGCACGCCTTGGGGCGCAATAAAATGTTTAATAAATTGCAAAGTGCGCCAACAAACTAAGTAAAAGGAAAAGCGAAACAGTAGAAAATAGACAGAGAGCGGAAGAAAGAGGGAGAGAGGGAGGCAGGAAGAGCTAGTCAGCGACGCATTGTGCACACATATTCTAATGAAGTTTAAGTGCCGAGCTTCGGCCTCCGCCACATATTGGGGCGGCTGCTGGCGGGGGCGTGGCCAGCTTTGGCCACTTGGCATGCGACGCACGTAAAATGTATTGAATAATTACATTGGGCGGCCTAACGGCATACGAAATGATGATGGGGCCGACAAGTGCCTGTGGCCGGACATGGCCTAAAGGTTAGCAACTCTCTGCTCTCTGCCTCCGCCTCTACCCTCGCCCTCTTTATCTCTATCTCTATCTCTCGCCTCCGACGGGTATGGCCACGCCCACGCGCATAATGAGCGCCAGTTTTGTAGCCGCAGGCATTGAAAATTTGTGCGCCGCAGGAAGTTTTTTGTTTTCGCCCCATCTCAAGATTGATGTATTCAAGAAACTCAAAATGCATTTCGTTCCAAATTGAATTTCGCTGGAACATGGAGCGTCATCAGCATCATTATCATCACCATCATCATCATCGTCATGAACGTCATTATGATGTCGAAATCGAAATTCAATTTCAGGGCTGGAGTTGAGGGTGCGACGCATCTGTCCTCCGGGGGCCGATGGCCTCTAAGTAGTGCTAAAGTATCAATCAAAATGCGTGCGGCCATAATCATAAAATTACACTGAAATTTACGAATGCATCCACAGAAACACAAAAGCAGCCAAATTCAAGATGAAGAGGAAGAAGGCAAGAAACAGGCAGCAGCTGGCGGCGACTCTGAAGAGGCGTTCAACATGGGAAACGCTTACCGAAAAACGCTTACTCAGAAAAACAAGAAAACAAAAGATGATTTATCATTGCTCGTGGGGATCAGGGGCCGGAGGGGGGACCAACTGCAACGGGCCTGCAGCGTCCCACAAATTGGATGCCCCACGGCCGACTATGTGGCAGAGCGGAGGAGTCGAGGTTGGAGATGCTCAGAGAACCAATCACAGAAAATGGTAAATACGCACGAGCTTTGGTAGCTTAAGCTGTTTATAATTCGCGAGCGTGTCAAGTATTTTGCAGAATTCAAATTCAATTTTTATACCCTGAGCCCATTGAAAATGGGAAATCAGGGTACAATGGTTGTGTGAAAATTTATGTAACATGCAGAAGGCGTGCCACGCCCCATAAAGTATATATATTCTTGATCAGCGCGACAAGACAAGTTAATATAGTCATGTCTGTCTGTCCGTTCGTCCGTGTGATCGCTGAGATCTTGGAAAGTACGAAAGCTATACCATATATTGTATATAGCATATGCTGAACAAGTTTATCAAATTTTGTCGATAACCATTTCTTTTTTATCGGCTTTTATCGATAATTTGAATTGGTTTTTAGAGCGTGGTTTGTACATCGTTAGAGCTAGAGATATCAAATTTGCTGTGTAGTTGCGTAGAATGAATACGGAGATTATTTGAAGAAGATGGTCAATCTCTAAGAAAATTTATTAAAAATTATGTTCCCACAGTAATTCTCACATTGCAGCAGAGCGTGCATATGTGTTTGTGCAGAATGATTAAAATATTAGCTCATTACAGGGTTCAGGATATCTCCTAGTCGAGTATACCCGACTAGATCCCTTTTACTTGTTTAATAATGAATTAATGTAAAGCATTATGCTAAGAAATGTTTTCCATATTTATTTATAGTTTTTGTTCTTTATTTAGAATACTTTGTAATAGTAGTAACAATGGCTTTAAAAGGTCGGACTTTATTCCGCACAGAAATGAAAAACCATTTTATGTATTTATGCTAAAAATACATCAGCTACAACTACTTCACATCCATCAACTAAAAGAAATATAAAAATCTAATTGAGAGCAAATACAAAGATTAGATTACAGATTAGATAAATGTAAAGAACGAACTAATAGTCAATATAAATTATAGATATTCAGCATATTCCATAACTGAATTAGTTGGTTAGAGTCCGAAGGGTATCTGAATTTGTTCTTAAGCTAAACTTATCAAAATTTGCTTATGACAGAGAGGGAGAGAGAGAGAAAGAGATGACTTTAAGCATGTGTGCAGTAAAAATTGAGTAAATATTTAGGTTTTAATTTATTTAAAATCAATTGTGTGGCAAAACCTACGAAAATCCAAGAGTTCCACATCCACAGACAAATAGAAAAGCAGAAGCAAGCAAATGCTTCGCACAACAAGCAAAAATCCTGCATAATTTAATTGTCTTGTTGTCGGTGTTAGTTAGTCCCGTCCGTACCGCCGTCCCTCCGGCTGGGTTGTCTGTCTGTTGTGGTGTCTTGTATCTTGTTGTTCTCGTGCTGATTTTCATTCAAGTGCATCTGCATCTGGAGCTGTCCCTAGGTTTGCGTGTACTTTCTAGTAGTCCTGGCCCACGGCGTTGTTGCAGCTTGTCTTTAATCCGCATGCGACTGGCGTCTAGCCTCCGTCTGGCAGCCGAGACAGGTGAGAGCAGGTGTGGGCAGGTGTGTGAGAGCCAGTTCATAGATTGGTTTAGTCCCGGTGATACCCCGGAGTCTGGTTTTGGAGTTTTGCGGTTCATGCTCATCGTTTGCCAACCACAATTACAGTGTTTACTTATAGTTTTATTGCTGAATGCAGATCCTCCTCCTGCTGCTGCTTCTGCTGCTGCCTCTGTTTCTGCTACTTGTTTTTGTGCATTTGGGTGTCGAGCACAGAACGGAATATGAGAGTTACTTCATGTTTTGACTACTTTATTGCAAGTTTGTGGACGACTGGGTTGAACTTTAATGTGGAGTTGAATTTAAAGCTGAAAGCTGTAGCTTAACCCAAATTGTGTGTGGGAGATGGAATATGATATGCTTCAATGTAGACCGTTAAGTGGAACGATAGAATGAAACAGATTTGGAATATTTAATTGTCGAGTCATATGAAAATGTTTGAAGCTCATACACATATTTCACAATAAATGCTCAGCTTATTTCTGTAAGAAATGTGAATATGCCAAGCTCGACTTGATTTAAATTTCAAGTGAGTAAAGAACAGAGAAAAATGCAAGTAAACAAGGACATTCCAAGAAGTTTTTTTTTTTTTTTTTTTTTTTTTTTTTTTTTTGGTTATAAAAAGGAAATGAAAATGTTGAACACTTAATGCATTAAGAAATAGGCAAATATAAAGAGCATAATGAAAACGAATGACAGCTAAAAGACGTAATCTGGGATATGTTAAAAGTCTATATGGGTGCAAGAAATATTTAAACCAAATCCGAAATTAAATAGAAAATTTAAAATTAACCGCAATAAGAAGTTCAGTGTAAGCAGATGACTAAATCAAAGAGTTATAGATTAAAAACTTTAAAAATGTGGAAAAAAGTGGAATGGATCACTGATTTGAGAACTTAGCACAAAGCTGCCGGCACGCCGAGTCCAGAGCTCAATGCATTGTACAAGTGATTATCTGTTTATGTCGGCTGTTAATAGAGTTTATTTTCGATCGGAATGCGCGCAATTTAAGACATTCACAATTGAAGCCATCAGATTGAAAAGATTTGAGAAAACCATACCAAAGCATTGACGACTGTCTGGCGACATGATTGAGGGCGCATCTGAAACCCCTCTTCGAGCACAGACACAAATCCATTAACATTAGAGCGAATGTGGCACATTAAATGGTAATAAAGAAGAACTTCAGAATAGAAGACTTGGAAAATGGTTATACAAGAATTTGAATTCACAATGACCCAAAATGTGCTGCACAGAGAGTTCTACGAAAATGTCTCAAGTTGAAAATGGAACCAAGACGAACAAAAATAGAGAACGAAACCTCAGAAACGAGCCAGGCGATGGCCACAGCTGATAAATTCATTAAATGCCTCAACAAAAACGAACAAAAAATGTTCAATTATTGCAGTTGGGCGTAACTGACTAGCTAATACTCTGTTCAACTTACTATTCCGATTCCATACACAACTAATTAAGTTTCCACACCTCCTTAGAATTGTTAGTCATCTTATTGAGAGTAATAATTGTCAGATTCTAGCTGTCAAACCTTTGAAGATTCAATTTACATTTTATATTTCTTATTATAACCAACAAACGGACAGGTGGACGAATAAAGAGATAGAGAGAGATTGAACATAACTGATATACTCGCTTGTGTCTCATTGAACGAGTATAGAAATACAAATAAAATGTGAGGGATAGAAAAAACATGCACTGAAATTCAATACCTTTTCTCTGAGGGTTGATGTTCGTAGTTGCTATTATTGATGTTGCCTAGTGTCACTTTGTTCGTTGTCGTTGTTGTTGTTGGGTTTCACTGTAGAGCCCTTCTCTCTCTCTCTCTGCCTCCCCTCCTATATACTATACTATACATGAGCGTTATCGGGTAGTGGTACAAATGATTTTGAGTTTGATTTCTCGTCCCCTTATTGAGAACTATAATCATTTTTTTCACTCGCACGATACAATCAGAGTTTCGTAGAGATAGGCTGTCATGTGTGTGTGGAGTTTATTGTTACATTGTTCCGTTAATGCACAGCAACGGCTGCTGGGAGCCGGAACCATGACCAAGTCCGAGGGGCGTTACCAGGGAGTTCCAAAATCTGTTGGCTCACTTGCAGTGCGAAGGACAAAGTTTGTGGCCAATTGTGTGTGGACAATGTTTGGCTTCTTTGACCAGAAATTACGGCAAACAAAAAATAGAGCCAAATAATGGAAATATAAGATATATTGAAAGCGACACAAAGCAGAGCCGCAGGCTCACAATTGCTGGAAGCTTGTGAATGCCAAAATAATAAATTCAAAACACTTGAATTTTCATTTTCGAATGAGCCTTTGCCCCCAAATAGAAGCCAAGTGCACGGGATGTGGGCGGATGTGGGCGTGGCCAAGGGCCTGTGTGTGTGTGCAGCAGTCTCTCGCAGAACATTTGCATATGAATAGCTGCTGGAAATCAAATGAAAGGCGACAAGATGCAGCTCGAGCTGTAGCCCCAGGCACCCACAACACTCACACACGCACACGCACAAGCACATACACACACACACATGACTTGTGGCACCCAACCCCTCTCAGCTGCCTGCTGGCATCGACTTCAGCTCTTAGATTCGAAATTGCCAGTGAAGTATTAATGGCAGAGCATTTGAATAACAATGCCCAGCGCCTGCTGCTCTGGGAGGTGTGGGCGCGCCCAGGGGCAGTTGCATGTGGCGGCAAGTGCGCTCCGCAAATGTGAAAATGTGAAAGCCCCAGTTGAAAGGCCAATTTGTGCTGCATTCGGTCAGGTGTCTGTGCAGGTTGCGAATGCGAATGCGAATGCTAATATTAGCTCCTACTTCCGATATTTTGGCTCCTTTTGCCAGGCTCTGATACAAGTCTGAAGAATGTTCACATCAGCCAGAGACAGGACCCAGAACTTTTTGGAGATTTTATTGCCAGAATATGAAGTATCATAGAAGTCTCCCCAGTTAAATCAAATAACTGGGATATGGAGGCTCCAAGCCTTTGACTCAAGTAGTACAAGTTTTATTTTATTACAATTCTCGCTTTCCTACAGTTGATGAAGGTAAAATATCTAAAAATTCGCAACTTCCAGTTGAGCTCGAGCTTCAAGCGTAGTCTCCCAACTTCCGATTAACTGCTTGAGGACACTTTTGAAGGCAACTGAACAATATGGTTCTAGACTCTAGTCACAGCAGTCAATTTCACGTTCAAAGAAAACAATTTGAACCTAATTAGAGTTCGACACTAGATTTGTAACCGGACAGTATTTAGTGCACTTCTTCTGAACTCTATAATATTCTTAGATATCAAGAAAATAATATTAGATTGTAAAAAAATTAAATATATACAATTATAAGCCAATTAAAATTATATTTTCAAATTACTGTTGGAACTTCAGTATAAACTTTTTTTCTGTTTCGATCAAGGCCTATTTTTTCGAAATAATTTGCTTTATTTTTTATTTTTTCATTCATATTTGGTTAGTATATGGCATGATTAATAAACTATATTCATACACAATTACACATTAATATATATATTTTGTTATATACTATGTGTAGAAAACAATGCTTGAGATTAAGGCTTTAAATTATCTGGCAAAACGAAGAGTCAGACGAAGACGCAGCTCATTTAAAAATAAAAATTGAAGTCCTGATCGCATGAGATTATAAACAGTCGGCTGGCTAATTCTTAAGCTGGTTACTCTGATACTCAGTTAACCGATTTGCGAGCCGCTCAATGGGGCAGCCATGTGTGGCATCCTCTATGGAGTTCGGGGTCTGCCGAAAACTTTATCTGCGGGTTGTGCGAATGCACTTAATTCCCAGTGGATGGCTGTTATTAGTGTCTCTTCTGTCTGGCCGATCTCGCAGAACTCAGCCAGCATTCAACATTCAACACTCCCTCATCGCAAAGGTTGCGGCTGTTGTTAATTTCTCGGAACATTCGCTCGGTCGTTCCACTATGCATAATCAGCATTAAAGAAAACAAAAATTCAACAGAATTTCTCCAGCCGAAGAATTCGTTTGAGGCAAAGATTAAATATATGTGCATATACATACATACATATATATGTATATAATAAAGAACTGAAAAAGGAAGAGAACATTTTTTTAGAGTTCACATTCAAAGAGAGGTAAACGCTATTTGGCTTAGCATTCATAAAGGTCCAAGCAAAATCTGTCCTGGGGATAGATTACGAATTATAGCCGAATGCTCTGGTAATTGAGATCCCATGCTGATATATGAACGAGCTCTGATAATAATCATATACACAGAGGATAGGCGAATATAAAAAGACATGAGATCTGTCTTTAGTTTTCATAATTATCATATAGATATAGGATAGAATATGGAAGGTATAGAAGGGTAGACAATTAATTCTTATAAAAACTATCCTGATAACCGACGTGTAAGAGTTGTATATACATTTTTGTTGTTAATTTTTATATTTTTCTATAGTTGACACCTTTCTCACCAAAATGAGCTGTAGTTTGGGGCGCCTCCATTGTTGGCAAGGAATACAAAAACAAAACTTGAACTCCAATAAAGATTAACAATATTTAACTTTATAAAATTGTGACCAGTGTATTCAATTCCGTATACCAACTGTAATTTTATATGAAATGCTTTGCGTAAATTATATATCCTTGGCAGTTATTATTAAACGATCTAGATGGATTTCGATAAACGACTTCAACTTTAAATTTCGGAATAAGTTTCGAATGGACAGTATATAATTAATATTATAGCGTTCCTCCCCTGATAGCTGAGAATGCAAATTGATATATTTTATTAAAAATTCTGAGTTAAGATATCATGCTGCTGGTTGACCCATTTATGAGTAATCTTGGCCAGCATCAACAGTCGCATAGACTTAGCAATAGGCGAGAGTAAAGAGAAACAAAAACACTTTCGTTAATATAAACTCAGTATTCAGCTAAATTTCTGTTAAAAACTCCTCTCTAGCAATGTGAGTGAGGTGAGTTTTCGATCAATTTATGTATTTAGATGTATTTCGATCACACCCAATTTGAGTTTCATTTGGCACCTGTTAACGTTCAGTGTTATAGCTGAGATCAGTTTTGGAATGCTGATTGCAAGCCATTGTGATCCATCGATATACGATGAGTGCACTCTCCCACATTATGAAATAATAAATATACAATTTCGTATACTTCATTTCAGTTACAATCTTTCGGTAGAATTACTTAAAGATTTCTGTTGCGTATTTTCATCACGAATCGGTTGCAATGTAGCCTTGAAGCCATTATCATTTGCGAATAAACCGAGCCGCTATTGTATGGGTTGCTATCAGCGGTGTAATTGTACGGAGAATTGGACCTCAATGGCACCGGCCTGGCACTGGGACAAGCAGTGCATTACATCCAGCTTGATTACCCAGCTCTTACGTCTGAAGTCAGAGGTTTTTAGTAGAAATCTCATGTAGACGTAGCTTATCCAGTAATAAAGCCGAGTATTTCCCTTGTGAGCTGTACACTTAGACTCGTTTATATTGAATATTAACATATAATATATCTTTTATTTTCATAGATCTTTTAAAATTTTCTAGTAAAATTATCCAGTTACTTATGGCAACAGTCTTTATGCTGGTGCTGAGTAAGTAGACTCCACCTATTACAGTGCTTTTCGGAGAGGGCTATATTCTTCCGCCCAGGTTCGGGTAGTCAATATTAATTACTTGTCACCTTGGTTTGAGTTATGCAAGCCAACTATCTCTGCTAACTATTGCATGCCAGGAAGCATGTAGGTAACGCATGCGGCTTCGAGCCAGATACTTTGTATACAAAGTATTTGCCTCCGCAGCTCGTCGTGGGTGCGTGTGATCATACGACTGCATACATATATATATATGTCTATGAACGAATGTATCTAAAATTTAAACTTATTTCAGGTTATATAAATGGCTTATGTTGCTTCTGGTCAGAGGGATTAGGATGCCAAATGCCTAAACGCTAAGGCTTATTAGGGACACAGGAATGGCAGAAAGTCGACTTACCCAGTGGACTTATAATAATTTTTCAGATACTCAAGTAAGGAACGTTACTAAGAGCTATATATATGAAGTATGTGTGGTTTAAAGCCTCGGAAACTTATCTGATAAAAAAAGACTGTAAGGATAACAGGATGACACCGTCAAGATCTTTCTTATAGTTTGTAATTTTATGTCCAGAATAAATTAAAAAAATAATAAGCAAAGTTAGTTGATCGCAAAATTTGATAAAATGTAGTATTCTACTTTAAAGAAGACAGCGTATGGAACTGCTTGCCCGATGAGGAAATACCGTGAGCCCTGTTCAGAGCTGGAGTTTCAATCAATGATTCAATGATTCTTGCTCATCAATAAACACACCCATATAGACCTAGACATCCGCATGGGAGCTATGGATTGTACGATGTAAGTACGATAAGTTCTTGTTAATATGGAGTTCTATATAGTTCATCTCTTATTTATTTAATACAATTGTGTCCCTATGTTTTATGCCAACGTTGTTCCAGATGCAGGTTAAATTTGAGTCAAAATATACATTTGTATGGTATACAAGAATACAAATGTAAAATATATACATTACAATATACAATACAATATATACCATTTAATATTTCTTATAACTGTAGTTCATAGCTAAATTACTGACGGCAACAATACAAACTTTTTGCCGTGGAACGACGTGGGAATTGGAACGAACTAAAACTGTTTAAAGACCTGCCAATGCAAATGAAATGAAACAATAAGCGGAAATAGCTAAACAAGTGGACTCAAATAAATGTGTGTGTGTGTGCTTACAGTGGGATATGAATACGCAAAAGGCAAATAAAAAGTAAAGTCAAAAGCAAATGCAAAAAAAGTCTCGTAGGCGTTGTGACTTATATTTAATGTGTGTGTGTGTGTGTGTGTGTGTGTGCGTGTGTGTGTGTGAACTACATTTCATTTCGCTCGCTTGTTTATTATTATGATTTGTGCTTGTAGTTGTGTACGTGTGTTTGCTTGCATTCGTAGTTGTTTGTGTCTTCTGCTATTTGTTTATGCTTCGTTCGTGTTGTCTGTGGTCAGTTTTCAGCTCTATTGTCGCGGAAATGTCGCGACACCGTCTGACGCGACGCTACGCTTCGCATTGTTTACGTTTATGTGTGTGTGTGTCGGTGTGTATGTATGAATGCATGTGTGTGTGTGGAACACGAAGAAGACGTCGTAAAACAATTGTTTATCGTTCGGCATAATCGAAATTTTGAAGGGTCTGGCAATGCGAAAAAGTGCTATGGATTGATGGAATTCAATGCGATGATAGGGCAGGTGGTTGGCTTGTCAGAGTAATTTAAATCTACAATACGTTTCGGATAAAATAGAATTAAAACACTATTATTTAATGTACAAATTCTTTGCAAGATTTTTTTAAACTTCAAGTCTTAGATGGCTGCTGACTTTACTTCTTTTTAATTTGCCAATTCACTACAAACACTTAAAAATACTTCGAAGAGATCAACTGCAATAGTCAACTTTACATATGAATTCTATATTCACTCAACACAAAGATTAACATTGTAGACAAAATATGAAAAAACAATTTCTATGGATTTGAATACTATTTTAAAATCATATAAACGAACCTTACTTCATTCTCAAATGTTAAGTTTCGAGCATCTTTTATTTGATCAGAACGTTTATTTCCAACGTGTCTATCAACTGCATCGTTGCCGTATCAGATGGTATTTTCAAAATTGTATTTCATGTATCTGACTGTCAAATGAACAGTCTCCGCGTACTTGGCCAACCCACTGTGACAATTGACTAAAGGAGGAGAGTTCCTGTTAGCCTTTTGCCTCGCTAAATATTTAAAAACAATATGAAATGGAAACTTTCATGGCACCCCCATATGAATAATTAAACATATTTGATCGATATCACAGCAATTATATTCAGTGGCCGCACGTTGTTGGCACATTCACAATATTATTTATGCGTAGCTAACTCGCAATTATCCGCACTTGGGTGGATGTTTTAACTATTTATATGGACTCTGCTCTCAATGACAATTGATTGCTCTTTTCTAAAATGGCCAATAAGACAGAAATTAGAAATATGAGATATAGGCATATATTGAAATGTATATATACCATATACACTTGTGCTCATATAAATATTAGTGTTGCTCTAAACCATAAGCAATGATACTTTTTCAGATGCACTACTAATTGCTTGAATACAGATTATACTCATTCACGAATTGAAAAGAGTATATTGGTTTTATGCGAAATCCGTGTCGCTGTCCGTCTGTCGCCCACTAAGTCTGTGGCAAATCAGGGAATGGCTTTTGTGGTCCGTATATTTTGGAACCGGTATCCACAATATAACAAAAATCAATATTATATAAAAATCACTTGAGTCTATATGTCCAATTTTGAGGCTTTATTCTCACGATTTGGGAGATATCATTTTAAAACTGACTTTTTAAAGTGTTTTAAATCAATAACATTAAAAAGAAACAAGTAAAAATGTTGCATTCGGACGTAATCGAATGCGTGAAACTCTGCTTCCATAGGGACTGGCATATTGAATTTAATACTATATGTAACATCGTTAAAGTCGAGTAAATGGTCAAAATTTCAAGTCTATACCTTCAATAGCGTAGAAAGAAAAAAAATCAAGTCTCTAGTTTTTATATTTTTGAGATTGACGCGTTCAAACATTGACTCAACTCGTCACTCCGATCTAGAATATTCATATATTTATGTGGATTGCCATGCCCATTCTGTCTGCTTTTCATATATTTATAGCTTGATTTTAAATTTTAAATATGTTCACGATTTATAAAACTCAAGCGTTTTTTGCCAAGTTATCCTGCATTAAAAAATCTTTGAGCTTTAGTGAAATGTTGATTTTGATGTACATTGCGAGCTCTACGTTAAATCAAGTACAGTTCTATAATGTTTTCGGCAGTTCTTTATTGATTGTCAAGTAAGGTAGGTAAACAACTGTCACTCCAGTGAAGCCATGCAACTAATATCCATTCCAATCCAGCCAAAAGCCGAACCCTCTGTCAATCTGGGACATTGGACTAAATGCCACACACTCGCACACACACGGAGGCACGAAGCAATGGCCAGTGGAGCAGCTACATGGATTTGCCCCGATACCAATTTGTTGTCGTGGTGGGCAGCATCTAATGAAATTAAATGTATCAAAGACAGACAGCCAACAACTGAGTAAACACACAGCTGAGGGAAGTGGGGGCGGACGGCTTGACAACTGGGAGTTGGGAACTAGGAACTGGAAGCTGGAGACCGAGTTGAAATCGTTGCTGGCCAATACACTTGAGTGATTGAACATCAAGAGAAGTTGAGGACCAGTAAACAGCGGCGAGTAATCAGCGCCTGCACTGAACTATATGAACTAGAGGACTAGAGGAATGGAAGGAATGGTCTAGAGGACTAGAGGACTAGAGAACTCGCACACTTTGCTATTGGGTAAGTGAGAGAATGTCCCAAGACTGTTTGGTACGTGACTAGGAACATTATTGTTTGCTTATCTACACTTAATTGCTTCTGGCTACACTTAATAATATGGTATTGCACACACACACACACACACAAACACAAAGTCTCTCGTTGCCACAACGTCATCGTCTTTGGTCTTTGGGCTCTCGTCATTGTGGTAAAGTTGCCGTTGCCGTTGCCGTTGCCGTTGCCGTTCCTGTTGCCTTCGCTTCAGCTCTCCTCTGTGTTGCTGTCGCTACGCCTCCTGCTTCAACTTGTTGTCGTTGTCGAAGGCGGAGTAGCTGTGCGGGTGGGTGCAGTGGTGCGGTGGTTCTGCTACTGCTGGTGGTGCCGCCTTGGCCGCATTGTTTGTTCAGTTTTTCACTTTGCGTTGGTCGTCGTCGTCGTCATCGGACTTTGCTTCTCTCTCTTTTTTTTTTATTTCAGCTCGAGATTTGTTGCACCATAAAAAAGGGACTGGGGTTGAGCTTCTCGGAGATTTCTTCTTTAGGGCTTCGCCTAGTTGGCGAGCTGGGCTATTTGCTTGCCACGCTGCTTCGTGTTGTCTTTCTCTCGGTTTAAATTTTTTCGTTGTGCCATGAAAAATTTCATTGGAATTGGTTTTTTATTGTGGACCTCGGCGTTTTGATGGATTTTCGGTAGGTACAAATTGTCCGCTGCTAATGGAGCATGAGGCACTTGTCTGGCCATGTGTGAGTGTGCATGAGTGCTCGAGTATGTGGGCTGCTTTATGGCATCCAATTTTGTGGGGTTGCCGACAAGGATCATTAGGTCGCTGAGAGATCTAAGCATTGGGACTGATTTGTCTGTTAGACTCGCTACTCACTGACCTAAAAGGTAAACTTCTCATCAGGTTCACAATACCTTTTAATGGTTCTCTCTCCCTGTGTTTCAGTTTCTTTAGCTTCTTATAAAAAATAAATTGTTAAAATGTCAAGCTGTTAGTTAAGGCAGACGTCTTGATGGGAGAGTGAGTCAAGAATTGGAAGTGCACATGAAACTAAAAAATAAATAGTATAAGCTTAGATATTTCTCTTTTAATTCATAAATCTCTTTGTTTAGATCTTCCTGTGAGTTAGCTATAGTTTAATAATTCGGTGAACTTCTACATGTGACTAACATAAATCTTCAAATATCACGTTTAATCAAATTATTTCTTCTAAACTCAACAAATGAAGCATTCGAGATTTTATCTTCAGTTCATCAAATCACTCATTTGACCTGTATCTAGTACTCGATCAGTCCTGGAACAATCCATCAATAGCTGAAATGAACATACTTCCATCACACACACACACACATTTACAGTGGACCACACATCAGCTTTACCCTCTGACTGCTTAGCTCCTCCTCGTTCGTCCTGCATTGCTCTCTTTTTCCCACATTTTCAGGGCTCTCTTGCTGCCTGCGTTTCTCCCTTTCTCAGCCATCAATCTTGAGTGCTAATTGTTACGAGTTTCCCATCCCTCCCCTGTCCCACCGTCTCCCTGGCTTATCCTGGGCTTCGAGGCTGGCTTGGACAGTTACTCGCATCGGTTTCTGCTGTCAGCTGTTCGGCACAGCAATTGAAACTGGAAATGGAAAATTCTTCAAGCTGTGCCAATAGACCCGAATGACAATTGCTAATTTAGCGCTGCGATGACTTTTAGAGTTTTCTCCCTTCTGGCCTGCCTCTTGCAGTGGTTGCAATTAGGGGGCGTGTCGACATCCCGGAAGTGCGTGACTTGCAATGGTTGCCGCCCATTGGGCCCAAGTACCGAAAGTATGTGTGCGTTTGTGTTGGAGCATGTCTGTAAATCAGCTGGGAAAATTTGTGAATGTGAGTCTGCAAGGGGAGAACTGTAGTCGGGCCAATGAGCATTTCATTGACAGGACTTTTTGACTTGCTTTCTGCATATAACCAACAGAAAAAATAAAAAAACTTGAATGAAAATCAAGCAATCGCTTATATGAAAAGGCAATCCCCCTTCATAATACCCACAACATGTGGTCCCAGAGCTCAACGACTTTGCCTTTTGGTTCCCGTTCTTTGACGCCTGTCATAATACAAGAAGGGGGCGTATCCCGAAATAAAGCGGATATTATTGTTGTTGTTTTGCGCTCATTTCTCTAACGTCTCCTCAACTTTGACTTTGATTTGAATTTCATTTTCGTTTTCGCATTTGTATGCTTTGATATTTGCTGTCCAGCAAGAATACAAATAAAAAATACTTTTCCGAAAAGTTCTTAACATACTGACAGTTTCTGAAGTCTAACTCAATGGATAGTAAGGAAGTACCTTTGTTAAGATTGAGCATTATTGACAGTTTGATCTCTTAACTTCAAGCTCCTTTTTTTTCTGAGAGCTTCTTGGGTTTGGATTCTTAAAGTTGCTTAAAGTTGTCTTACCTGTAAAGAAAATAAAAAATTATATTTGTCTTATTATCAATGTAGTATTTAAAATTAATTTATGTAAGAAGGAACGTTACAGAAGTGCTATCGATACGGGGTACACGATATTCGTATCGATAGGCTTAACGATAGTTGAAGATGGGCGATCACCAGGGAGAGTCGAAGAGCAGCCGTCGTTGTCGTCGCCACGGAGTCGTTAAGCTGGCTGCGCGAAAATAGTCGAAATTCGTTGTTCACATATTATTACTACATATTTTATAATTCTTCCTTCGGGTATCACTTAATATTCAATAAACTATATATAATATAATCTTACATTTATATAACCTAAGTTGGCTATAATTGGTTCTTAGTGCTTATGAGATTTTTTCATTACCAATACTAATGATCAAATAAAATGAGTTCAGACCCAATCATGTCAAGACAAGAATTGTTAGTGAGTTAAATTCGAATGTTAAATGAATTATTTTATCTAATTTTCTTTATGCCCGTGATAAAATATTTATAACTTTCTAAGGACTTGCATTAAAAAAGAAAACTTTAATATTATGTGGGACCTCAAGAAAATATAGTATTATTTAAATACAGTTTAAAGCACTTGCTTCTGACTACATCATAATATTGTGATGGTGTGTGGGAGAAACTCTTAATATTTCGAAAATTTGAAGTGTAAATTAAACAATTGTTCAGCTACCTTTGGCTGGTTGCCTAGCCATAAACGGGCCAGACATCTGTGCGTTGCAATCAAAACAGGAGCCAAAGCGAGAGCCAGGGTTATGCCGGGATGTTTACCCCGGACTAATCCCACGCAAGACCGGGCGATTAACCGAACCGCACTGAAAATTGCAGTCCAAAAAGAGCGCAGATAACAACAGATATCAGACGAAAGCAGAAGCAAAAGGTGAAGCGCACAGCTGGCAGCAGCGACAGGAACAGGAACAACATTAACAAAAGCGACGACCAAATGTGGGCACAAAATGCAAATAAAACAATTCCAATTAAAGCGATAGGCGTACTGCCAGCGCGCGATAGGGAAACGCTGGGAACGCAGGGGGCTCAGATACAGATATAGATATACAAATAAAGAAAGTGCACGCACAAACCAAAAGGCAAAAGGGCAGAGGCCAAACAGCAACAGACTCGGCGGCAGAGTTGCCGCGCAGTCTGCAGCCCTCAGGGCTCAACGACCTAAAACCAAATCGCAATTGCCCCAGACGGGCGGACAGACACTAGACAGACAACTATATAGGTATATATATATAAAATAAGTATTTTAAATGAGATTAAGGCATGAAAAACTTGTAAAAACACACCACAAAGTCAAAGACTTGACTGTATGTCGAATGACCAACGTCAAATACCCTGTAGAGGGAGAGGCTGAGAAAATGTGGTAGATGAGCACACTTTTCCTTTTAATTGAAATTGTTGTTTTTATTTTTGTTGACAATATTATTATTGTTTTACATAAATCAATTTTAATAATATTTGTTTTTTAATATTAGGATTTTGAATAAAAAGTTATAAAACTTAAAAAAATATATCATTCTTATAAAACGAATGTGATATGTTTGATCTAGTTAAGCTAGTTAAGCCTGACAATCCTTATCAAAAATGTTTTGCAGTATAAAATACTCTTCTATATATTGATATAAAAGTGAACAAAAAATAAATAAAAAATATTATTGCACTAAAGGAGAGTATTGACTCTAATTCAGAACAATAATATTTTATATTTATTTAATTGCAATTTTGTATCCCCCACATGCTTCTACAATTGGTATAAGAAAACTATATATTTCGCTTTCTACCTTAACTCCAGAACACATGATCAAGTTAATACGCACAATATTTGGCGTTACCTAATATACCCTATGTGATTTCATTCGATTAGTATTATAAGTGCATGACGTAAAACGGAAGTGAAAATGCACTAAAGAAAAAAGTAAAGGAGGACTTTTGGGTGGCAGTTGCAACAACTGTTAAACTCCCACGATGTCAATACACCGGACGGAAAAGCAACCCCAAATGTTGAGCCAAGCCCTCGCATATTGTTAACCCCTGGCAGGGCAAACTCAATGATGCTTAAGCCATAGCTAAACCTATTGAACGGCCAGTGCAGTACGTGGCAGGGGAGGGGCGTGTGGTGGGTGGGGCGCAGAGCGTAGAGCGCAGAGCGCAGAGCGTAGGGCGTAGGGCGGTTTAACGCCTGTATATTTGCCCGTTTTGGCGTGGCGGTCAATCAGTTTATAACAATAACAACATCTGAAGGGTTAACACGTGGTCCACGGCCCAGAGCCCGGACACAAAACCAGCTCTGTCGTCCACCACCTCCGACTCACGTGTGCAGCTCTATGAGGAATGGGCGTCTGCCTCAGCTTTTCGGTTAGGCATTTCGGATATTCAATTAGCCGCAGTTCGCGAATTTGCAGCTAGGCGCTGCTGCTACTTGTTTGCATTTCTAATGCAATTTGCGGCTGCAATGTTCTTCTTACCGCACCACCCGTAAGTCAACCAACCATCCAACCACCCAACCACCCACCTAAACAGCCAGGGCCACAGCGAGGGGCCCGAACTTGTGTGTGGCGTGTCGTGTCCATTAACACCTTTGATGGCCATAATACATATTCATTAATTCGCTGTACGGCAATTCGCAGGCCGTAAGCGGCAAGGTAGGTGATGCCGGACACAGTGTATGGCACAGCATATGCTGTTAGGGGATTGGCTTAGCTTAGGATAGGGTGAGAGGGTTGAAGTTCTGCAGGGTTAACCGGCGGGGTGCTGCGTATGCTTGTGAATCAAATTATTTGATTAGCTGTCAAGAGATCAAGCTCGATAATGTAAACAAAAATAGCGAAGATGTGTGAGTAGATGAAGTTAAACCCTTCTAGCTGACTTTACCCTCTTTGGTGATCAGTTCTTTATCATCTAGGTCTAAAGTACGTATACCCAGATGCAGAGTTTATGAGTATTATTATGGTATTTTTCAAATCTCTAGAAAGTGCAGAGATCAAACTGTCTTCGAGTCTAATTTGCATTAATTTTACCTCCGAAACCAGGACATTTAGTTATAAAAAATCAGTAGGTTAGACATAAAGCTTTTTAAGTCAGTAGAATCGCCGCCACTATTACAAATAGCTGGCAAGTGAATTAATATCGTATGTATTTTTATTTCATTTAATTTTTTATTTATTTAAATAGAATATAAACAGCCCAAAAATAAATTTGAACCAGGATATCGGATAGCCTAAATAAATACATCATCATCCTGAGCGGATCTTTTTCTGCCAGACCAGCCAGCTATTGGGGCACCAATCCAATTCACAACGATATGTTGTCAGTGATTTCATTGATCCATGGATGGATGGATAGTGTTATTGTAGGCTTCAAAATATTTATTGAAGAACTTTAAGTGTTATGATATTACACAAGCAAAAGCAATATATTAAAAATGAATAAGGATGGAGTGTGAGAGAAAAAAAAGAGAGGATCGGAAAATCATTACACAATGTGGGAGATTCCCTATTTCAGATCTCATAGACCATCTTATAAACACAAAATGTTTTTATCGATTCCAAAAAAACCAGAGGGTCTAAGAGGTTTTTTTTATTAAGTTTAATAGAAGTCTAGTTATACTAACGACTAAACAATCTGTTGAGCTTGAGTTAAAGCATAGTATAATTAGTTCCTAATTTCATTCACGTCGTATAAAATGAGAGCTTTTACTTATAATTAAATTCTTAACATTTATCTAAAGCAACTTGCCGAGTTCGACACGAGCACCGCAAAATGTTACCACAAATTCGCAGACATGGCCAAATGCTAAGCAAATTTCTCTGCAATCCTCCCACGCCAGGAACGAGAGGAAAGGCTAAATGATTGACTGTTGTGTAATGTCCGCCACGCCTACTAAAGACAAGGCCGGTGGTCATGATACGGTCACCTTTTTGTCTTACACATTAGTTAAGGCTTGTGGCAACAGCAACGCCAACACCAACAACAACAAAAACAAAAGCAACAACAGCTTGCAACTGGCAATAACACAACAAAACACTTAAGCGCAACACTTTTAATTTCACAGTTGCCCTGAGAACTCTGGGAACCCCTTATTGTGTTATGACAGTGGCGTAGGCGAGGGAGGGGGTAGCGGGGAGGGGTAGCGGGGAAGGCGTAGTGGCCGGGTACGTCGGCGAACTTGAAACTGATGCCTGGCACGTGGACATGACGAGAAACTCATCATCATGATGAAGCTGATGAGCTGCCCTCAGGAGCAAACAGAGCGAACTTCCTTTGTGGGGGTTAGGGGGCTGTGATGGGTTTGCGTTAGGGCTGGGCCTTTGGGTCTTTGCCCCGGTCTAGTAGACAATACATATTCCACACTATTTAAATATGATTTTCTGGCCGAGGGTGAGAGGCACCCTGCACGAGTTGCTGTGCGGCGACGGCTGTCGCGATGGCACGCGTACAAATTAGTGAGCAGCAGATTTGAAAAGCGAGTCTCGTGCCGCAAAGAGCTACAACTACAACATTGGCAACAACAACAACAACACATATAACCAAAATTAACATAACAATGCAATGAAACAGCGGCAGCAACAACAGCCACAACTCGGAAAGTATTTTCTGAGGCGGACGCAAAAAGTATAAGCCTCGATCTGAAATGAGTTTTGTGTGTGCGGAGCCAAAAACTTCAAATAGCCCCCTGCCCCAGCCCTGAAACCACCACGCTCAACCCTGCCGCAACAAAGTCGAGGACCGAATTTAATGAAAGGGTAAGCATAAGCCAGGAGCCAGGGAGGGCCCGGGGCAGAGGCTGAAGGGTGCAGCGGCGCTGTGCTAGGGCTCTGTGGCACACAAGCAACCAATAAAACATGAACGAGACAGCATCAGCGAGTTTCATGTTCGTATACACATACATACACACACACATACAACATAGAGGGGCAAATAGAGGGCCACGCACTGTGGCTACGCGCGCAAGCCAGCGAATTCCCAGCGGACACTTAATTTACTGCCCTACGTTTATTTTTATGTTTATTTCTCAAGCGTTCCTCCCCCTCCAAGCATATGCATTCAATACGCTGTTGCCACACTTCACGTTTCATATGCCACGTTCCGGTACAAATGCTCACTTTGTAAGGAACTTGTGTCTGAAGAAGAAATAGAGTTTAGTTTACATTGAAGAAATATAATATAGTTTGCATTAGTTTTGAGACTTTATTAAGCTTAGTTGCAAACGTAATATAATTAATATTTTGGAAATGCCCTTAAATTCTTATTTAGGTTTCAATCCAGCATTTCATCATATAATTCTGTATTTCCAGAGTGAAATGGAAGTTAAGTTTCCCAAGTGAAATTGAACTTCTGTTTCACTTCAACAGTTTTTAAGAAAATATGAATTTAATGAGAATAGAAGCATAAAATTAATACTTTGCTTAATTCTATCCAAATTAAATTTTTTTTAAATAAATCTAATGTTCTAACAAAGTCTATAAGCTAAATTAAAATATACTTTTATTAGATAATATATATATTTCAGAATTTGAAATAACAACAGCTAAGAATGTTTCAGTCGAGCACTACTGACTGAAACTTTTTTACCGTGTGCGTCAGGCAGGCGGATACCGCAACAACTTAGCTTTTTTGGAGCTCCAACTATAAGCTATTAGAAAATATAGATATATAACCTGTATCGAAATACAATTGTATCGCAATAAAATTATAAAATTGATTCCGAATTTCTCCGTCTTAGTTAATTAGATTCTAAAACCGTTAAAAATAGAGAAAATATGCGACACCTCCCAAGTGCTGTTATATTTATTTTTTGGTCATCGATAGAGAAGCCCAATAATTTGTAATAGAATTGTAATATAGATTTGTCTGATTTGTCATGCCTCTTTTTGATCTTGGGTTATCAACGCATACTCGTGTTTCCAAAGCTTCTATCACTTTAAATATCATCGTTTCTGATACACAAGACGGAAATTCCACATAACCAATATAATCCATTCACTTCGCAAATAGGTATACAAAATATGAAATTTTTTTTATATATTTTCAAGCCTTTCAAGCCGGTAAAATATTTTGAAGGCTGTTACGAAAATAATTTTCAATTCCATTCCATTTCATTCGTTGCCTAATTTATATCTTTATAAAGTTTGTTGTTGAATGGAAATTTGCATTTTGGTATTATGCCAACATTCAGAACTCAATTTGAGTAGCTGTCAGAGCAACCCTGTGATCCGATCTTCATGCCATGCATTTATTTCGATTTGCATTTTTTTTAACGCGTGCCACAACAGCCACCATATTCAACACAAAAGAAGCCAAGAGTATTATGTAATAATAGTGTGCCAAATGGCATGCATAGGGTTGCTACTTACCCAAAAAAGGGTTGCCTATTGCTCATGAAACTTGAGAGTGACTCTCATTTTAGCTTCTGCTTTAGCTTGTTTTTTTTTTTTAATTTTAAAATTATTTGAGCTATTCATGGAATGCATTTTGTTTCGTGAAATTTGAATCCTTTTTATTCGTCTAAAGAAATATAGATAAACAAGTAAGAATGTTGAAGTCGAACGTAGCCGACTACGTAATACTCGTACAAGGTCTAAAGTAGTTAAGTTTTTGGTCGTAAACCTTTAGAAGGATTCTAATTTTGAAATTTTACTTCGTTTTCAGTTTGTTATGCACCTAATTTAGAGTACAACTTGGTCAGTGAACAGAGGGTTGACTTATAAAAAAAAACTATTATTTAGTTGTAGGAGGAGGCTGCAACTCAATATTTTGTTTTGATTAGTTTGTGCTATAAAACAGTCAAACTTATGCATTTTAATTAGAAATACTATATATTTTTAAATTAAACGACGGAGATTCAAAGCCAATATACTCATGTATACGAGAAAAATAGTCGCCTGATATGAAATGGCACAGTCTATGCGAGCCTGCCCGTGTGTGCGTGGAATTTCGAGTGGCTGTCAAAGGGATGAGCAGGATGAATGCCGAATCGCAGGCATCTCGAGTGCCTTTTCATACGACTTTATGTCAAAGACATTGTTAGGCTAGAATTTAGTTCTCTATATTTCTATTTAAACAAATCCAAACATTTATATGGTGAACGTATAGCAGATCCCTTTATTACCCGTGATGTATGATTCCGAAAATTAATGTTCTTTAGGAAAAAAACTTTATACACTGAAATTATGAAAGCGCGGAAGTGAAGTATATTCGAAAGTAGTATGTAAAAAGTAAATTACTATAAGTCTTTTAGCATGCAGAAGTTCTGTTAATTTTTATACTCGTTTCCCAAAGGGAAAAAGAGTATATTGGTTTTGTGAAATGTCCGTCTGTCCGTCTGTCCGTCTGTCCGTCTGTCCGTATGAATGCAATATTTTTCTACGCTATTGAAGCTAGAGACTTGAAATTTGGAACATATACTCGTGTATACCCTCGAATTATAAAGTGTCAAGATTTTCCGGCCACGCCCACTAGGGGCGTGGCAAATCGGAAAATGGTTGCGCCCATAGTTAAGAAATCATATTAGTTGAAGAGCTAGAGAGTTGAAATTTGGAATGTATACTTGCGTTGACCACCCAAGCTCAAAAAGATATGGCGGATATATCTACGCCCATTGGGGGCGTGGCAAATCGGGAAAACTGTAACTTCTACAGTTTTAAAGCTAGAATGCTGAAATTTGGCACGTAAATTAACGCTACGATTCTATAAAGATTCATAAAAAGATTTGGTGTCTACGCCTACTGGGGGCGTGGCAAATCGGATCTGAATATATAGTGATTTTACAAGATCAGCTATATTTTGAGCACTATTGATGCTAGAGACTTGAAATTTGATATATATACTCGGATAAGCAACCCAAGATCAAAAAGATATGGCGGACATACCTACGCCTTCAGGGGGCGTGGCAAATCGTAAAAAGCTTATAGCTCCTTCAGTTTTAGAGCTAGACGATTCAAAATTGGATGTTTGTGTTACTGGAGGCCTCCTCTATTGATTCCCCAAAAATAAATCTTACGCGCCTTTGGGGGCGTGGTATATCGAAAAAATACCCTGTAACTTTCACATTTTTGGAGTGTAAGCATCCAAACTTTGCAGTTACGTTACCCTAGACTCCTTCTAGGAACTTGCCAAATATGATATGTCTACGCCTACTGGGGGCGTGGCAAATTGGCAACAAAATTTGTAACGCCCAACTGCAAAATTCATATGCCTGTGCCACCTATATAAATAAGCTTAATAAGAATTGCTAAGACGACAAACGGCATTTCTGAGAAATATATGTAATTTGATTTAATGTTGAAGTTCTGCAAATAATTTATCTGCTAAAATTATCATTTTTCGTATAGCCTAGGTCAGTTATGTTATTTTCTTTTTGTGTGTGTGACCCTGACAAAAAATGTAAACATCAAATACCGATATTTGTGTAATCGACTTAGTCCGAACAAAATTATTAACGCACAAAAAAATTGACGATAGGTCCCATCAGGTATGTATGCATGTAGGCACGAACAGCTGTGCAACTATTTTCATGCCGTCGCCGCCGCGTCTCGAACGCGGACCCTTTTGCTTACACTGCTGTTAATCACTAACCATACAACACATAGACTGGACATCAGTACAAAATTGCGCAGAGCTCGGAATTTGTACCGTGGGTCCCAGACAACTTCGTATTTGCTCGGCTCGGTTACTGTAGGTCCCAAAAAAAAAAAATAGCGCGCAGCAGAATCATTCTGCTTCAAGACATCGGCCGAACAACAGCGGACGAAAATTGAAATTTACTGTCATGCGATTCCATTTCTTTGAAGAGTGAAGAGTATGCCGAATTCTTGAAAGCGTTTGCCATACTTATGCAAAATGTTCGCTTTTTCATGCTTTTTTGTTACGCAGGGTATGAAAGCGTTGGTGCGCTTAACAATATGATTTCACGACAAGCATGCACACATTCTTACAATCCCTTACTACATATGTGTGTATTCATGTGCCTATATGTGAAATTTGCTGCCTGTAGAATTTACAGTTGCTAGATCTTGTGGCCTGAGTATGGGATGGCTGAGGAAGTTTTGTATGTGTGCATGTGTGTGCATATATGTTCGCACAAGCAGCAGCTCCCGAAAATTGTAAAATTTGTTCTTCAAGAGCTCGCGTTTCTTCCCTACTGAGCAGGTATGCCACATTGATGAATGGGTTTACCATGGCTCATGCAAAATGTTGAGACTTTTACTATTATTTGTATGAAGGGTATGAAAGCGTTGGTGCGCTTAACGAATATGTTTTTGTAGTCGCTCTTGCTGCCTATGGAACATTTGTATGCGAATGTGTGTTCATAGTACATGAGCATTGGCGTGCGCCTACCACGGGCTTTTAATTGCGTGAATGATTTTGCATTAGAATTGCAGAGGGAGTATTAAAGACCTTTTATTATTAATTAAGCGTTTTTTATTGTTACGAAATTAATTCATTAAATTATTAATATTATTACCAACCATTTTTTCTGTTTGCCAATAATAATTCTTATCAAAATTAAAACAAACTGATTATGAATTAATCTTCTATTTGGAAAACAAGGGTGGGTGCTGAAAAACCATTTACAGCATATACTTTATTTAGTTCAAAGTTTTGTGCAAAAAGGTCTTTAATACTCCCTCTGCAATTCTAATGCAAAATCATTCACGCAATTAAAAGCCCGTGGTAGGCGCACGCCAATGCTCATGTACTATGAACACACATTCGCATACAAATGTTCCATAGGCAGCAAGAGCGACTACAAAAACATATTCGTTAAGCGCACCAACGCTTTCATACCCTGCGTAACAAAAAAGCATGAAAAAGCGAACATTTTGCATAAGTATGGCAAACGCTTTCAAGAATTCGGCATACTCTTCACTCTTCAAAGAAATGGAATCGCATGACAGTAAATTTCAATTTTCGTCCGCTGTTGTTCGGCCGATGTCTTGAAGCAGAATGATTCTGCTGCGCGCTATTTTTTTTTTTGGGACCTACAGTAACCGAGCCGAGCAAATACGAAGTTGTCTGGGACCCACGGTACAAATTCCGAGCTCTGCGCAATTTTGTACTGATGTCCAGTCTATGTGTTGTATGGTTAGTGTGTTAATGCAAACACAATATAAACATAAATCAATCGCAATTGTGATTCTTAGAAAAAGCTGAAATGCGCGCATATGAACGTATGTATTTATATGTGTACATACAAAAACGGTGGTCGGTTGAATGCATGCGTATAAAGGGCGATATTTGACAAATACAAAACTAAAGAAGCGGCTGAAAATGCAAACACAACTCAATAACAATTTTGGTTGAAGAATATGCTAGAATGAATGGCGCTGAATTTATTTGTAACCGTGCATAAGCAAACGCGCATGCACGTTTCAATGTATGTACATATGTGTAAATGTAAATATATTTTGCTGTCGCTGCTTAACGCGTGCGTGTCATAATTGGCCAAACGTTTTGTTTAATAGATTGACTGACTTAACGGAACTTGATGAAACTTTCAGCATATGATTCTATTGCATTTTTTACATTTTATAAAAATGCTAATTCATTCACATAGTTATATTTGCAAAAATTGAAATTGCAGAAAATTCACGTGAATCTACATAAATGCAAAATTTGAGATAAATTATTAAATTTAAAATACCAGATGCCCATGTGGGAAACGAGTATGACGCTGTAGGTCTCGCCCTAAAGCAACGTTCTTACTTGTTCTATTACGCGTTTACGAATGGCGCTAAAGAGATCATAGTAAGTCACAGAAGAGACTTGAATAAGAATTATATAATGGGACAATCTTTGCAGATTTTAACATTTGGGATATAAGTCGAAAGATCTTAAAAAACATAAGATCGTATAAGCTTATTCATGAAGTGCCTCAGTTGAATGTGAGTTAATGAACTCGAAATTATCTTAAGCGAGTTATTAAAAGTTATTCGTATCTTAACGTTTTGAGCGAATATTCAAATTTAAAACATGAATGCTTATAAAAATGAATAAATGCCTAATTACATGTGTGCCTTTAAAATAAATGGGTTTTCTAATTAGCCAAACGTTTTACATAATAAATTCTGTGTGGTTTAAGGGAAGTTTTAACAAATAATCATTGTAATCTATATATAATTTATATAAACTATCGAATTTTTCTCATTTTAGTAAAAATATAATATATTGGCTATGTATATTTACAGCTGACCGCAACTTAAAGATTTTTGAAATATTTGAAGTGGGTATCTTTACATGTATATGTCTTCCTTCCTTTAGTATAGGTGGATAAAGTACATTTCTTGTATACAAGGGTTTATCTCGACGCACTTACGATTCTTCTAGTTCAATGCGAATTGCAACGAAAGATGAGAATCTCCTTTGGCTTTTGTTTCAGCTACCGCTTCGACAGAGCTCTCTCGATGTCGGTTTGTTTCATTCATTCGCTTTTATTCCATTCAGAAGAAAATCAAAATTCAACTAATTTGCATTTTCGATTTGCATATTTACACAAATTCTCTAAAGCCTACGCTTCCAAGCCCATTCAAAGGCAGCTGCCTAGACAGCGGGGGCCGTACCTCCCAACCCTTTCCCACTTCCCACTCAAGCGATGCAAATTTCGTGTCATTGGAATTAAATTGATTGCAAATACTGAAGATTGACTTCAAGTGGGCAGATCGCTCGGCGAGTGACTGAAAACAAAGGACGCGTGAGACGGTTCGCTCCGCTGTTTGATTGCTGATAACTGACAATGCGAGCCGGTTCGCGTACAGCAAGAGAACCAGTTGGAGCAAGAGAAAGTCAAAGTCATGGCACATAATTGCAGGCCTGTGTAACCCTGCAGAGGGGCCTGGGTGGTTGCAGTTGTCCTGCAGAGTCTGCAGGGGCTGCAATTGTGCCAAATGCCATTAATGAAAATCACAAACACAGCAGCCGGAACATTCGCCCTGCCACATGGCACAAAAATTACCACCCTAATTTGAAATTAAGCAGCATTTGGCACAGCTTATGGAGGGGGAAAAGCTATGCTATTCATTCGCAAATGCAATTTTGAAAGCCATGTTGGCAGGGTTGCCAGCTTCGCAAATTAAAGAGTTCATTCAAAGGCTCCTACCAAGAGCAGAAGACTCGAGCCAGCAAATTGACCTGGACAAAGTCTCCTCCCTTTCCCTTTTCGGACTGCAAACTTTTTGGCCACTTTGAAAATTGGCAGCACCAAATCAGTTACGAAACAAGTTTTATTTTACAATTTATCGCTAAAGAGCTGAGCGGAGACCATTTTGGTAATTCTATAAAAAAGGCCAAGCGCACGACCATGTAAACTCTTTCCTGAATTTTAGCTGCAGCTAGAACTTTTATATTTTATAACTCTATATTTATTTGATGGAAGCATTCTCAAGATACATATTACGTGATAATCATTAGCACTCATAAATATAAATAAAGATAATGTTTACTGCTACTTCCCATATGTTCAATGGATACACTCTCTCGAATTGTAGTCCATTATATGAGTTATTTTATCATTCACCTTCCAGATATTTCGGATATATCTTATATTATATCGAATATTATAATAGTCTTCTGTATGTATAAATTTAATATACCCTAATGAGAAATATTCAATTGAGGTGCAGGGTATAAAAATGGTGGCACGCGTCTTCGGCAAATCTTCAAGCAAGCCCTTTACGTACCCCTGCCTTCTGCAGCTCACCCTGATGGGTGAGGGTGTCTATAGACACACACAGCTGACAGGTCGCATGTACACAGAAACACGGCCCAAACAACCCCTCTTGATAGATATTTACTTAGCTGGGATTTGCTGCTGTTGCTGCTGCTGCTGCTGTTTGTCTCGACTTAAATTCAACTAAACAAATTGGAAAATTTTATTAAAATTGGTTTATGATGCCGACGGGTGACGAATGAGCCGATAAATGTAGCTCTTCCTCTTCCTCCAACTAAGCAAACAGCGAACAACAAACAAGGAATAAAAACCTAAAAAAGTGCAACCATGCGAGCAACGAGAGAGGCTCAAATGGTACGGCCCGTAGAGGGAGTTGTCGAAGCATTATTGTACACTCGTTTATCCAGGAAATGGAGTATATTTGTTTCGTCTGTGTGACTATTGTATCTTGTCATGAAATGTTAAATATATGTATCTATGTATCTATGTATCGATGTATCTATGTATCTATGTATCTATGTATCTATGTGTCTATGTGTCTATGTGTCTATGTGTCTATGTGTCTATGTATCTATGTATCTATGTATCTATGTATCTATGAGTCTATGTATCTATGTATATATGTATCTATGTATCTATGTATCTATGTATCTATGTATCTATGTATCTATGTATCTATGTATCTATGTATCTATGTATCTATGTATCTATGTATCTATGTATCTATGTATCTATGTATCTATGTATCTATGTATCTATGTATCTATGTATCTATGTATCTATGTATCTATGTATCTATGTATCTATGTATCTATGTATCTATGTATCTATGTATCTATGTATCTATGTATCTATGTATCTATGTATCTATGTATCTATGTATCTATGTATCTATGTATCTATGTATCTATGTATCTATGTATCTATGTATCTATGTATCTATGTATCTATGTATCTATGTATCTATGTATCTATGTATCTATGTATCTATGTATCTATGTATCTATGTATCTATGTATCTATGTATCTATGTATCTATGTATCTATGTATCTATGTATCTATGTATCTATGTATCTATGTAACTATGTATCTATGTATCTATGTATCTATGTATCTATGTATCTATGTATCTATGTATCTATGTATCTATGTATCTATGTATCTATGTATCTATGTATCTATGTATCTATGTATCTATGTATCTATGTATCTATGTATCTATGTATCTATGTATCTATGTATCTATGTATCTATGTATCTATGTATCTATGTATCTATGTATCTATGTATCTATGTATCTATGTATCTATGTATCTATGTATCTATGTATCTATGTATCTATGTATCTATGTATCTATGTATCTATGTATCTATGTATCTATGTATCTATGTATCTATGTATCTATGTATCTATGTATCTATGTATCTATGTATATTTATATACATACTATATATATTTTTGCTTCTAAGCCTAAACTATACGTAAATGAATTGTAAGCGAGTATCACGCAGTCAATTCGATACGATTGACACTCGTTTGACATGGATTTAGGATATGGCTCTGGAATTGCGAGTCACTTGTCAAGGTGCCAAGGGGTTTTACTTCTCACTCCACAAGAGCCAACAGCTTGCCAGGGGTTGAGACAACAACAGGTGCTAGCTGCCAGGACTTGCCTGGTAGTGATTGGAGTTTGGATTTTGAGTTTGATGGTTGGAATTGTCATCAATAAGAAGTTGACAGTAGAAACACAATCGTGTCGAACACCCTGCCAAAGTATGGCATGAAAAATATATAGTTTAGGGAAGAAGTACCACAGTAAAAGCCTGACAAATGCCGATAGAAATTTAGTGCTATTCGCATTAAATTAGTATAGATATTTACATTTGACAATTAGAACATTAGTTAACATTTGTTTTAGTTATTTGTTATTTCTAGATATGAATTTATTTATGTAATTCAATTGTTGATTAGTGTTAAAATATGTTCACTGTATTTTGATTTTCAGCCTTTGAATGTTATTATATTGGGTTTTTGGGATTGGGATTTGTAATATACGAGGGATAACATATCTATATATATATATATATATATATATATATATATATATATATATATATATATATATATATATATATATATATATATATATATATATATATATATATATATATATATATATATATATATATATATATTTTTTTTTTTTTATGTAGGATCACTCTGCTGAAAGTTCATATATTTTTATTGTATATTTATAAAATAAATATTTAAATATTTGCATATTGTGGGCTGAAATTTGTCTGGAGGCATGCCAAAGTCAAAGTCCAGTCCAAAAAGAAATTAATTTAATTTTGACTTTGTTTCGCAATATAAATCCAATCTAAAAGTCTTAAACACAAAAACAAGCATAGCACTGAGAGGGGACTGGGTTCAAGTGCAAAGTCATTAAATTGATAAATAACCCAAAAACTTTGCTCATAATCGTTGAGCACGTAAAGTGTCTTTGCGCCGAGGAAAATGCGTGAAAAGCAGCTAGAAGAAGAAGTAGATGAGACACAGCACGAAAAAGCCAAGCATTTATCAAAGACAAACATAGGAGGAACTTGCGCATGAAATGGAACGGATCGCAAGTAAAACTCTGTAGCCGGAAAAGGTATCTTCACCTCTCTTTCACTCTCACTGGGGGCCCTGGGCTCCATTCCGCCCGTTGTTTCTGTCTCTGTCTCGTGTTTGGTTACGTTAGCTCGCAAATGTTTGTTTAAACAATTTGTTCACTGGCCAGCGGGCGTGCGAGCTCAATTTAAATGCCGCACATAAATTACCAGGCACAGCCGTTGCTGCCACAGCACACAGCACAAGGCACATGCCGCATGCCGCATGCCGCAGAGTTTGCGATTGGCCCGCTCTGCTAGCCAGCTACATACACGTGGATATGTCCAGGCGACACCTTTTGACACACACCACATTTTGACCCATCATTGAGCAGCTGACTGGCTGACACATTGATGTATTGCCCAACTGCATTGAATGATTGCCCGAGCTGCCGGGCGAATCATGTCAAATGCGCGTTAATTTTACTAATATTGAGAGGCCTCTCTCTCCCCCTCTCTGCACAGCCCCTGGACCTGCTCATCGTAACTGCTCCCAATTTGCACTCATCCCTCTGCTCTCGTAGGGCTGAGCCCCAGCCCAAGGGCGTTTCATTACTTTAAATGCTTTACACGTATAACATTTAGACGAGCGAACAGACAGATAGACGACACATTGTCTGGGGCGCATGTTGTTTCTGTCACTGAATGAGCTCCACGGCATAGAGGGTCGGCTGTGTTCAAAGAGCGGTTGGCAACAGAGAGGGAAAGAAAGAGAGAGAGAGAGAGAAAAATGGATATATTACAAATATTTCTATATAAATTTGAACGATTATTTTTACCTCGAAAGCGTTGAAATGAGAATTCAGGATATACTTTTTAAAAGTATACATATTCTTGGTTAGGAAGACGACCTGAGTTGATCTTGAACATGCAATTTTTGATATATTTTATTATTTTTTGATATCTTATTTTTCTTTTTGCTATCGCTAAAAAATTTATGATCACAGAAGGTGGAGATCCAACATTTTTTTTTGTAGGTTCTTCAATAATATTTCTATTACACTTCCCGCTTATCATAAAATCTAAAATAATAAATTATAGACACTGCCGATTTGGCAAAACAGCAATAAAACAGTAATTCAGAATAGACTAACCTCCGAAAATAGTAGCTTGCGGTATCTTCTAGTTGAGCATTCTCAAACAGCACCCTTTTATTTACCTATTCATGTAATATAAAATCGTCAATACATAGCGTCTAGTGTTTTCACTGGCAATGCTTGAATGCTTACTAAACAGCAGTTCTACTGTGCATACAATCAGTATGGTAGATAACAAATCGTAATGCATATTTAATCGATCATATACAAACATAACAATCATAAACAATAAATATCGTGAACTCTTTTATATACTATATTCAAAATTTAAAATTCAATGGAGTTGTGTATGTACTCTGTTATAAGAGTATGCGCACTTCGTTCAACTATAGCTATACTTGCTTTTGTCTTTGCCGCCGAAAATCCAACGGCTGTGTAGCACTTTATTGGTGCACGATGTTCCATCCCTCCTCTCTCTCTCTTTCTCTCTCTTTCATTTTCCGTTTCTGTCTCTCTTCTGCCACGACCCCTTCTTGGCATTTGCCTGCCACGCACACGCACAACAAACGCATTTTGCACGCAATTCAATCTATTTTTCTTTTCATTCGGAATCTTTTTGTTATGGACCAGGTCTGTGGGAGACGACGATCCAATCGAACAGATGCGAATGGATGATGTCGCTAAAGTTTTTTCCTCTGTTTGCAGGAGAAAAATGAAGAGAGTGACAGAGATTGAGGATGGGGCATTGCAAACAGTGGAGTTTAGTTTTTCCTGATTACAATAGTGTCACATATTGCTTTTATGATGCGTTTGCTTTGTGCCTTACGCAGGCTCTGCAATTCACAGGAAAATTGTGAAGCCAAAAGAGGGAAAGTCAAATGGACTTCGAGTGGGAATCTTCTTAATGGCTTTCGCATATTATCTTAAGTCAACAGCTGTCTTCAAATTCATATTCAAATTGTATTCACCAAGTCAGAGTACAGCACGTGAAAAACTGTTTTCTTTTGCTAAATCGAGATCCTTAATAATAATAATAATAATACAAGTCTTTAATAACTATGGCAGACGCGGCATTTAAGGGCTAACAAGAGTTTGGCTCGCAAGGCTATAAAAAAAGTGTTACATGGACAATTAAGTTTTTATGAAACATTTCCGTTAGGTGGCGCTAGTGTGCAAAAACAAGTAAACAACATGCACACACACAAACACTCACACGCACACAACTATAGACGCTGCCTGGCGCCAGACTCTTTCGCCTGACTGTTGCTTTTTGGCAGAGGCGGAGCTGAAAGGGGGCTGAACTAGCAAAACATACGCTTCATAGCGCATAAAAATTCACGAGTGTGTGCGTGTGTCTGTGTTTGGCATGTTCGTGTCTGCATTTGTATTTAAATACATTTTAATTAGTATTTATTGTTTTTGTAGACTGCCGTTGCCATTTGCCCCGCTCACTCCTGCTGAGCCTGCACAGACGGACACTTAACACTTGCCAAATTAAACATGCAACAAACAACGCTGAGCACAACAACTACAACATATGGTAGCAGCCACAGAGGCAGCGCAGTCATCGGCAGCGACAGTTGAAAAGGAGTAAGTTAATCAAAAGGCACACACATGTAGTCGCTGCTTCGTCGCCACCAACGCCGATGCCGACGCCAACGCCAACGTTAGCGCCAACGTCAACCCTTGCCATCTCGCTCTGCCCGCTGGCAGCTAACAATCACTGTCTTTCTTTTTGGCTCTTTCGGCAAAGCAATTAACTACGCTTTGATTAACACTCAACGGCGCCGCTTGTCGTTGACAATGACGACGACAGCTGCCAGAGCAGAGCCCAACCACAGCGCACGGCGCACAGCAGCCGCAGCCGCAGCGACAACAGCATCAGTGGAAGCGACAGCGACAGAGCTTAGAAGCAGCCTGTTAACTTAACAGATGTCCATTACATTCGCTGTCTCTGCGGCTATTGTTGTTTTCTTCTATCAGCTAAGCCGCTCTGTTAGTCTAATGAAGGAATTCTCGTTGCTTGCTTTGTCCGTACGTTGCCGAACGACCAAGCGGACTTCGGCTGCGCTCGGCTGGCTTGTAATTAAAGTGCTGTACGTGCTGAGCTTAGTTCGTGCCGTTTATGACGAGCGCTTTATTAAGTCTCGTTACAGCGACTGTTGCCGTTGATGTCGTTGTTGTTGTTGTTGCTATTGCTGTTGCTGTTATTGCAGGCGCTACTGTTGGAGTTACTCTTGCCCGCTTAACAGGCGGATGTAACGCGTTAGGCTGTAGTCCTATAATAAGTTAAGACACTTTTGGCACCCACTGTGCCGTGGGGCGGCATGTACGTTCACCTTTCTTTGCTTGTGCGTGTGAGTGTGTGAGTGTGTGTGTGTTCGCCACCCTGGTTGAGCCGCAAGTAGAAGTTCATTGAAGCGCATAATCGCATGTTAAATGTGTTGTAATTAAAATATTAATTTCTTCGTTTGAGCCTTTTGCTCTCCCAGCGACATCGACGTTGACTGACGCCTCCTCACCGATGTCTGTCTGTCCGTCCGGCTGACTGGCTGGCTCTTGTGGTTTGCCTCTGCTGTAATTATAGTTTTCTTTTCCTGTGTCACGCACACGCACACTCCGTTATTTGTGCTTTGAGCAATCTATAGAACGGGAACAGGGGAGCGAGAGCGGGAGCGGTACGGGAATGCACATTAAAGTAAACAAGAATTTGTGGCAAGCTCAGAGGTTTTGCATGGGAAACGTAATAAATATGTAATCAGTCTGCTGATGAGAGTCAAACATTTTGGGGAAGGCAGTTATCGGGGAAGTCTAACGAGACGTGTGAATACCTGGAATCTAGAAATAAAATTATGGGACTGCTAGGCGATGCCTCAACAGTTATTAATATGGATTTCTGTCTGACTTTGCTTTTAAATTTAACCAAAATTCTTGTAGATTTTTTAACTAATCATGCGGTAGAATAAAACGATATTAATAACTTTTGGTCTGCTTATGTTTTCTCAAATTACTCTATCTTAACTCTAAAACTATCTTTTAATTCTCCTTTATTCACCATAATTGTTAGGTCGACACCATTTGCTGATGCTTTAATTCTCAACGGACTTTCTCTACACTCCTCTCAGATCTATTAGTTAAAATTGAAATTTATGACATTTTAAACTCAATTTCAGCTAGCCCCACACATTAGCTCCATTAGATAGCTCCAGACTATCTCATATAAAAAACTCACTCACGCGTCACTTGCATCCACAAAATACAAAAAAAAAAAAAAAAAAAAAAAAAACACGTAGACAAAAATTGTGGTGTTGTAATCGGATATAAGTCGTATCCTCCAGAGAGGTCTGTCTAGCAGTACCCAAAAATAAAAAATCTAATACATACATATATATGAATATATATATTTGAACATACATATGTATGTATGAAACGAACATATGTGTAACCATTGTGCGAAAGGCAAAGCTAAAGAGCAAATACCTTTTCAGGTCCAAAGCTAGGGTCTAGTCCGAGCATAGACCAGGCTAGTAAGCCTCTATGCATAGAATTTTACATTTGATTTGCCAGAGAGAGGCAGGGAGTAAAAAAAAAACAAAAAGGATAAAGAGTCAGAATGTTGCTTATAACGAATTGCATATCCTCTATACAGAAAGTTATTTAAAATAATAAACCCCATCGAAGACTAAGGTTATAAAAAGATCACATTTACATCGGATTATCTCACTCGATTACCATTCTTTATGACATTTGATTATGTGCACAAAGCCAATCAAAAATTTATTTGATTTTAAGCATTGGCGTAAGCTAAATGAAAATGTTGCCTGGACAAATCGCAGCCGCCGCTGAAAAAGTCCCCAAATGCCGATCTGAGGGCGTATCTACGAGGACTCTTATAAACAAAAAATTAAGCGTATACGTGAGCTGCATGCACGCAGCTTTTCACACACACACATACATACAAATATACGGATATACAGGACCTGCAGACGAGTTTCCTTTACTGCATATGCGAGAGACAGGATTTTGGGCTTCATATGCTCGGTCCGTTGCCCTCATAATTTTTTTTGCTCATTATGTGCCCGAGCAAATAATACGAATAAGAGTTGGCTATCGGATAAAAAAACTGAAGAAACTACCCTCATGTCCTGCTATATTATTTGTTATTAAACTGGCCTCTGGCTGGGGCGAATGCCAAATATGCGAATTGTGTTTTTATACTCGTTCACGAGGTGTTAGGAGTGTGTTGGCACTGTGTAATGCTCGTCCCACTATCCGTTCGTCCGTCAATTGATGACAAAAACTATATATATTTCTAGTATTTCTAATCGTATGGATAAAATATTTATATTCTAGAATTTTATAGCTAGAATTTGTGGCGTAATTGGATCAACCATGATATATAAAGATTCCTTAGCAAGACGAAATAAGTATATTAAGAAGAGGCATACAAATATTAGTAGTGGATAATATTGGGTTAGTCCACATATCGATAAAGGAGAGTATTATGCAGTTGATGCGAACCGACTGCAATCTTTCGACTTGTTTATGGTTATCGTTGGTTGATTTTATAATTTTTTACATATTTGGCACGCACTTTGTAATCGAGACTGACCACAATTAAATTTGCTGGGACCCGAGGATCTTTTCAGCTGTCGCCCAGACATGCGCTCATTAGCGAAGGTTTGGGAATTTTAACTAGAGAGTGGTCCCATTGGGCGTCTCTTCTGGCAGGTGTTAACGGGCAGCAGATAGCAGCACCAATTTACCAGCTGTGTGTGAACTACAACGCCAACCTAAGCCTCCACAATGTGAGGCAGAGTTGCCAGAGTATCCAGCAGAAGCAAATGTAACTATTTGTAACATCATTTCGCTATTTGTACTCAGAACATGCAGAGGGCGAAAAGAGAGAAATTGTATTTCAATTGAAGATGCTTATCGCTCCCTTTCGGTTGCCCAGGACAATCCTGTTCGCTAGCCCCCTCAGGGATTTATGCTGTGCGAAAAGAAGGCGAAGAAAGAAAATCTATTTTCATTACGCTGCCTTTCACTTTCCGACTTCGACTCTTGCGGCTGATAAGCTTTTGCAGGCCGGACACAAGGATCAAAATGAAAGGCAATGCCAGCTCTCAGTTGGCTAAACGTCGCGTCGGCCCTTGCGGAGACTGTTGTGGCTGGCTTCGATTGCGCTGCACGTGACCAAATTATGTTTTCTGCGTCGATATAATTTTCTCGATGCGTGTGTCTTGCGTATCTTATAGAGAAAGGTATTCGTAGCCCTCTTTCCTTCTCTTACCGTTAGGTAGTTGATATTTTTATGGCTTATTCCGACGCGGTCTGTCGTTGGCTGACTAACAATTAGCGTTGGCTCTGGTGGCCCAGGTGGCTCAGGTGAGGCGCGAAGCACTCGACTGCACCTTGTCGTAGATTAATCAAAATCTATTGGCCACATCGTTATAGCCCCAGCAGCTTGTTATGTAAATCGTAATGCGACAACGTCTTTGTTAGTATATAAATTATGTTAATGACAATTTGTCGCCCTTCCCTCGTAAGACCATAAAGAGAGGGAGGTGCTAACATGGTGTCAAAGCAATTGCTGCCAGTATTTGTGCGGGTTAATGAATATAAATCTCATATATATTCAAGAGCATTTCGCTCTTGTAAAGTTCTACAGAGAAGTGAACTCTTAAGATTCATTTAAAAAATTTATGAACTACTAGAACTACGTTTATAACTAAGAGTGCTCTAGTCAAGACTGCTCGACTAGGGGATACTCTGAGCCCTGTGAAGAGCCAAATATCAAATCATTCTACGCATTTTTTATGCATGCATATAAAACACATACACACACACATATGCACGCACGCATAAGCACGCGCTCTGCCAACTGCGCAGTTGACGCAGCGACTGCGCTTGGGCAGCACTGTGGGCATTACTATGGGAACTTAATTGTTTAATAACTTTTCTTAGCGATGGACTAAGTGCATCAAACTTTTACAACCTCTTGTTGGCATTCATATGTATGTATTTGGTAAAGCACAAGACTCTAGTATTTGATTTGCGCTTTTTACAAATAGGGGGCTATTGGGGGCGAAGGGGGTGTGGCATAAAAAATCTAAAGATAACGTCATTTCCGTATTCATTACACGCAACTACATAGCAAATTTGAAGTCTCTAGCTCAAACTATGTACAAACCACGCCTTAAAAACACATTCAAATTATCGATAAATGCTCATAAAATCAAAAGGAAATAAGTTATCGGAAAAATTTTATATACTTGTGCAGCGTATGGTATTATCGAGTATTCATGTAAAATTTCAAGTCTCTACGTTGCGTATTTAAAAATATCTCGGCGTTCACACGGACGGACGGACGGAGAGACGGGCAGACGGACGGACGGACGGACGGACAGACGGACGGAGAGACGGACAGACGGACGGACGGACAGACGGACGGACGGACAGGCGGACGGACGGACAGACGGACAGGGCTATATCGACTCGTCTTGTCGTGCTGATCAAGAATATATATACTTTATGTGGTGTGGCACGCCTCTTTCTGCCTGTTACATACATTTTCACAAAACCATTATACCCTGATTTCCCATTTTCAATGGGCTCAGGGTAGGTAGGTAGAGTTTGTTATTACGATTTAGCTGAAATATATTGGAGACTCACAGTAAATATTTAGTAAATAATGCTATACAATATAGTATGAACATTGGCGTTGGACGTTACCATCGGCAAAATACTCATTCGAGGTCCAAAAAGACCTACTTATCTTTATAGATATCAAGACGGAATCACCAATAGCTGAAGCCCTAGCTCAAAAACTCTAACATGTATATGTAAATGTAACATATTTGGTAAATCCATTTGTTAAACTCTGAGTTTATGTTTATCCCTATAAAAAAAAGCTTGCATAGGTATAATGAATGAAGATAACGTTTTATTCTTTGGGTAAAAGTATATTTAATTTCATGTTTGTTAAATATGACAGTTGTCTGATCCTCTTTCTAATGGTTTTCGAGAAATATAAATAGAAATAGAAATGCTTAGTGGCCCAGTTGCCTCACAGCCAGCAGAACGTATCAATATGCATGACTGAAGCGAAGGACTAATCCTTTCTAAGTGCGTTAGGAATACCACATGCTGTTCGTCGAATGCAACATTTGTGCTCAAGGACACGCCGCAGCGAGGGCTAGAAAAATACACCGAACAGGATGCAAACCGTCGTAGAGGGAGGCTAGCTGAGGGTACTGCTCATTCTAGCTGTCATCCCCTTCAAGCAGGGGGAGGGGCGGGCTGCATAGCGCGTGGCGCATGCAATAATTCAAAATAATTTGAGCAAACAATCTAAGTGGTTTAGGGGTTCTCGCACCGCTCACCACTCACACCACACGCTTCGTCCATGTCAACGTCAACACAGCTCTGACTCGCGGCAGAGCCGGAACGGCGGGGGAGGGACACGTGCGCGAGTTCGCCCGCCCGCGACCCGAAATATGAGAGCATTAGAGGCCGGATTCAGATAGAGTTCTCCAGCTGTTACGCGCCTTACCTGCAATAAGAGGAAAACGCCATTTTTGTAGTACATTTTAATTAAATTTTAAGCGGAAAGCATAAAAATATTTATATTGCACAGATCCCAATTTTAATGGAGCTCCCATATGGTGAACAGGGCCAATTACGAGTAGGCGAGCGCAAATCGTAAATTGTGAATCTATGGACAACAAATTTTACTGCCACAAATGGCAGGAAACTTGGCCAGAAAAAAAGTGAATTTAGAATGAGAGAGAGTATTTCGATACGATATACTCTGTAAAAAGTATAGCAACTTTCTATGTTTTCCCTAAAACGAATTGTTTTAGGCTTTTCAAATAGGTGTATGTAGTTATGAATATCTCAAAATAAGTTATTGCGAGGCCAAGAAAAATTTCTTTTGGTCTAATCTAATACTCTGATAATAAATTTATTTTAACATTTAATAAAAAAAAAAGAAAATGAAACGCGAAACTAACAGTTAGAGTTGGTATGCAACGTATCCAATTTTTGCAGGGTATATAAAGACATGGAATGCTGAGTCGCCTCACAGCTCATATTGTTTGACAATTAAAAAAGGGAGCAATCAAAAACATTTATTATTTCTCTTTTTTTCTACTGTTGTCGCAACATTGTTGAGCGCTTAATCAACGACACCCAAATTGTTCCGAACTTTGGCAGGAAAAATAACACACACAGACATACACATACACACACGCACACACACAAAACGAGTTACAAATAAAAATGTAAATATTAATAAGCGTCAATATGCGTTCAAGCGAGCGACATAGACGAGGGGGCAGATGTGGTGCTGGGGCGTGGAGCTGGAGTCGCCGGAGCGAAGGCAGGCAAACAAACAAATAGCCGCAGCCACAGTGCGGATGGGCGGGTGGACGAACGGGCGGGTCGGCAGTCAGTCAGACAACGGGGGCGGCAGCCACACCCCATAGCCAAAACAGACGACGCCCCGGGTAGAGCTCTGGGTGAGCGCCCGAACCCAGGACAAATCCGAAACGGCGTCGTTTACCACTCGTCGGACACACTGCGGCCACCGAACGAGGGACTGGGGCGTGGAATACGCTAATGTGAGACTAAACACGAGCCGGCGACCGAAACCGATTTCCGTCAAGGTGCCGTTAAGAAAGTTCTTGCTGGGGGTGTGTGAAGGCTGCACTGTGGGGCAAATCTGCCGATAGCTGAGGAACTGAGGAAACTGCACTTCATGCAGGATTTTTGAGATTGTTCAAGAATGTGTGAGGTTGTATACTTTACATAATAAATTAAAAATCTTTATGTAATATCTTTATAAGATATAAATAATAGGCATAATAAAAAGGCAGGCTTATAGTCGGTTTAGTAAAATTTCTCGTACATTGCTCCAGTTTCGAGAATTTTCGAATCACTGTATTCCTACCTATCGAAGCGTTCCCTTTTTATGCCAGCGTCCTTCACACGCTTCCCACCGCCACGCCGCCACGCCGCCACACCACCACACCATCACACTGCCCTGTGACCATTACCATCAACTTCCCCTTTTATGTGGGATATAGTCCTCCGTTATGCGTTCTGTGCGCGCTGCCATCATCAGCTTGAACATCAACATCAACATCATATCAACATCAAGTCATGGACTTTGGCAAAATGGAACTTTCAACACCGGAAGCAGCGTGTTGCATGTATTTATGTAGATATTAGAGTAGCAGCGGCTAGCCCAGCCCCTGTCGCCAGTGGACTGGTCCCTGGACTAAGGACCGAATAAAACTGAAACTCAACTCGAACTCAAACCTTAACCCAAACCCAAACCCACACCCAAACTCGAATCCTAAGTCGAAACGCACGGTTGCAATATGGGGAGATTGAATGTGGCTGTTGTTGTTTTCCTTTTTCTTTTTTTATAAGCGCGACTATAAACCAGATTTGGCAGAACTCTTTCCCCAAACATATTCTATACCCAATAAGTGGACGAGTTGAGGGAGCTGCACAAAGGACGTGTACGTGTAAAGGGCTAGAAGTATCAGACCCCGGGCCAAAGCGGCAGTCACAGTAAGAGCCACAGCCGGAGCCGGAGCCGTACCGGAGCTGGAGCCAGAGCCGGACCCAGAGTCAAAGCCAGTCAAATTATAGTCCGTGTTTGGGTTTGCCTCACGGTGAAATGTGCACAGGCAGGCAACGAGTCGAGTGCGAGAGCCAAGGACGAGAATGAGGGTAAACTCGGGGCAAAGTAAAGAAAAGAAAAGAGGAAACAGCAATTTTTTTGAATGAAATTATGCATTCATAACCATCGACGAGCCATTTAAGAGGGGTTACCGTATACACTAGAGCGAAGCACAAGAAAATGAGAAGAAAAAGGAAGCGTGCAAAAGAAGTCGAAACGCTACACACTGACACTCCGTACAGGTGGGGTCGGTTTGGCAGAAGGTTATGCCTGAACTTGAGTCAAACGCAGTTAAGTTAAAAGAGTTAAGTCTCTAATAGACTCGGGGCAATTGTTATCCAAGATCCAGCTGAAGACGGCAAAATTTTAAGCTAAATATTGTGAAAGTACTACAGGTTCCCCTTTTCAAGCCACATCCTTAGCATTAAATTTTATAAAGAAATTGCAGAACTTCACAATATAATCCATTCAAGTACATTTTGAAATTGGAAATTGGCGGAAAGCAGTATTGTTAATAATTATAACATTATTATGATCCTTGAATTTCATGTAGAATGTAAAGAAATGTCTATTTTCGTTACGTTTTACTGAGTCATTACCGACTTAAATACATACCACTTATCTATTCTTCCTCGACTTTACTCGTTTCCACTCTATTCTAGTATAGTCTTGTCTAACTACAGTCTACATAACTTTACTCTAGTCTTTTGCGGGCACGCCCCTTTCTAAAATAACTACTATTGTTATTTCTTAACTAAGAACACTATCGGCTGATTAATTATTTCGGACTAGCAATTTATTTCTAGAGGTCTTTACGATGTTTTGCTGCTCTTTTATAATTGATCATGTTGCGAATCAGGTTTGCTTTTAATTGTTAAGGTTTTATGAATTAGGTTAAGGTATTCAGAATCGTATTGAGCATCTGGAACAATCTAGAACATTGCCTGTACTCAGTACTACTCTGTCATATAATTGTCTAAACCCTAAATTGATCTTCTTAACAATATACTCTGAGAATACCCCGACATAATGTTACACTAGGCTTGAATTACAAATCTTCAGGAAGTTTGCTAAGATCTTTAGAAGTAATAGTAAACTGCTTCCTAATGGTCAAGGCTTCATGGGTTCATTTGTAGGTTAGGTGCGCCTAGCCATTGGTCACTGTAATGTTCAGTTATTAGAATGTGATAGTCAGTAAGGCCGTAGTGGTGGCCTCTTGTTAGTGCGTTCGCATGGTCAACCCTCTTTGCTTTCGTGCCACCCTTAAGCCTTTAATCAAATGCAGCAACCCTAAGCGAGGGATTACCTTTACAGCTACTGCTGCTGCTGCTGTCGCTAACAAGTTGTTATTATTTGTTGCTGGATGTTGTTTAATTTAAAAAATGTCACGCGGGCTTAATACCCTTAATGCAGCCCCTGTGACTGTGTCCGTGCCTGTGCCTGTGCCTGTGCCTGCGCCTGAGTCTGAGCCTGTGCTTGAATGCCTGCAATGCATCATCAACATCAATGAAATGTGTAAGCCTTTGACTTGATGCCACTGTGCTGCTGTTAAGGGGTTCATTCATTCATGTGTGTGTATGGCATGCAACTGCAGAAACCTGTTTGATCGAAACTTGTTCTCAAGGGTCTCGACCACTGGCCAGCGGGCAAGCCCCATGCCGTGTGCCGAAAAACAATCTATATATACTCTCGTTCAGATAGGGGCAGAAAATCTCAATATGCATATGTGTAGTACGTAATGTAAAATAGTATGAAAGGGAGAGAGAACAGAGAGAAAGAGAGAGCGTGTATGTGTGAGTGTGAGACCCCTGTGCCGTGTCGCGTGTTTCATCATACTTTTTTTTTGGATCAGAACTAGAGGGGGTCGAACGGTAAACGTTTCGACGATAACATCTGCTCTGCTCAGGGGTTGCTCATTGCATAATTATGCCATTGTCCAATGAGATTCGATATAATCTAATTTGTTTTAGCCAGCTAGCCCACAGCCCACAGCCCACAGCCCACAACCGGTTTTGGGGTTAGTTTTCGGGTTGTTCTTTCTTTTCAGCCAAAAGATGATGACCCAATGACCTACAAGTTGCGCTTTACCTTTCATTATTCATTTGTTGGCCCTGCGCCAAGGTGAATGCCTTAACATAAATTATTCACAGCTGCTTATCGCGCAAAGGATTACCTGGCTAACAGGCATTTGTTTCTCGGTATGCTAATGTCTCACCAGGTGCTATGCGAGGTGTGTAGCAAATAAATCCCTAAATCTCCGGGCCTAAAGCGAAGTTCATAACTCATTTGTAGCGATTCGCGAGCTATGACAACTTTTCCGACACATCTTCTACTCCGAATACTTCGAAGTCCCTCCTCCATTCAATTGTTATTCGCTTTATTTGTCGGCCGACTTTTAAACTTTTGATTTTCCAAACTCAGATTTTCCATAGAACTGTTTCTGATTCGAATCAGAGTCTCTTTGCTCTTCTCTTCTATTTCTCTTTGGGCACTCGTGTTGGGAGTGTGACGAATGCTTTACATTTGTCAAATTAGCTATAGGGCCGATAACAGCTCCGGGTCGTAGCGGCGCAGAGCAAGAGGAAGAGAGAAAAAAGCAGCAGGAGATGTGTTTTCTAGTGCCCGCAGCCAATGCTGTAATCCACTCGCTGTCAATTAATTATATTTATAGTCTCTATTCCCAAGCAACGTGCAATCTATATGAGCTTCCGTCGATATATTCAATAATTTCAAATTGAAGTTTGATGCTGCTTGAAAAAACATGTCGCATACAAAATAGGGGGCTAGGGAGCTAGAGAGCTGACTATTTATGACTTAGAGGAAGCTACAAAACTATTATCTACTATGCCCAAAAATAAAACTAGCTTATAACAAAGCAAAAAACTGATATACTAAATAAACGTAATTTCAGCTCGATTAGTCTTAAACTTTGAGATATTTACACTATTAAATTATATCGAATTTGCTCGAACTATAATTAGGATCTATTTAATGCTCTGTTTTTAAATTTCGCTCATAGAGCATAGTCGATTAATGAACATTAATGAACATAATGAACATTAAATAGATTCCAATGAGAGTTTGATCAAATTCAATATACTTTAATAATGTTAATAACTAAAGTTACTAAAAATACTAATCTAATTGAAAATACATTTATTTGGTGTATGATTCATAATCTAAGAGTTCTTAAAATGAAAAATGTTCTTAAAAACTTCAGATATTATATTATCTATCGGCAATATTCTATTAGTTTTGATTATCAGTATCTGACACTTGTTATATATATCGACTTTTTTATCATGCAAATTATATATATATATATATACAATATATATAAATACATATGTATGTATAATATAGACATTCCAAATGCTGTATGTCGTGTTGTTTGCCTTGTTATTGAACTGAACTTGACATTTCGCACTGACATTGGTCTAGGGACAGCGACAGCGATTGCCACTGGGACAGTCCAAAAGGCAAGCTGGAGAAGGAGGGGAATAGAGAGGGTAGGAGAGAGACGGCCTGTTGCGGGTTATGCTCGATGAGCGAATATCTGGAATAAAAAGGATAATACGAGTGCGCCGAATGCTATGGGCTTGACCCGACCCCAATTCAGCGACAGGATACACGTTGAGCCGCCGAACAGGAGGCAGCAGCTGCTGCTGCTCCTGCTGCTGCTGTTGGTGCGATGAGTCGCCTACTTGCTCAACCTTAGCTCGTGTAACGAGCCACAGCACTTCGGCAACACGAGCCGAGCGGAGTTGTGGGCATGCAAACTGGTTGAAAAAGGACGTTTATGAAATTATTTGCGGGTTCAAAAAAAAAAAAAAAAAAGAAGAGAAAAAGCGAACCCTACGAGAGGGAACTAAACGAAATATTGAAAGCTTTCTCAGGCAGAGCCCATAAAATGTGACTGGCAAAAAACTTAATATTTTGAAGGCTTATTGGCTTCGGCTTATTGAAATGCGAATTCCTTAAAGTAACTGTGCAAATCATAAAACTATTCGTAAATCGTAAAGTCCATTAAATACTGACAACTCAACCGACACAGGAAAAAAGGAAACTACAGCAAATGCTCTAGGCTCAGGCCTAAATTATGTTAAATCAATGTTAAATTTAATTTTACCCACAGCTCGGCACATATTTTAATTAATGTCAGCTTAATGAGTTCCATGCTATCTCGCCCGGGTGCCGTCGATTCTAAGGGGGTTACTTTTAGCTTATCTGAAGGCCCTGTGGTTGCTGATGTATCTGGGTGGTGGACCTGGGTGTTTTTTGCTCAGGCTGCTAACATTTCCCCCGTCTTTTTAGATATGACTAACAGCAGGCATTTTGTGGACAAAGCCCAGATAGAAATCTTATAGATGAGATGTGATTTGTGTATTGGCTTGACAGTTGTGAAGTTTCAATTTGCTGCTTTTAGATTTCAGATATCGATCATCTACGTTCAACGGCTTTTAAAGCAGATGAGCCATGTGAAAGCAACTGTTATAAGATCTGAGGAATTTGTATGTACTCTGACTACTGTGGAATAATATATACTTGAAGAACGTTGACTTAATAATAATATATAAAATATTTATATTTAAGTGAACATTTTATATTAAATAAACTAAATTTATAATATAAAGGAAACTAATTCGAAAAGAATGAAAAATACTTTAAATGGAAAATCATTGAGTTTTGAGTTTTATAACTAAATATAATTTTATAGTTCGTTTTTAGTTCTTTTAATTTGACTTATATATAATATTTAAATGTTGTCTTAAAACTAAATTTATAAATATGAATTTCTGTTTTCTAGAGAAACTGCACAGCATTTCAAGAGATGACTTGTTCTATATTCTTTCGTATGTATTGTATTGTGTCCTATATACAAAGGAATATCTCTTTGTGTATGTAGTATGCACATCTTTTACCCATTACTTCCCATTTTTATTCTCTTTCTCAGCTAACAAACCCCATAAAGGTGGAGCTGCTGCTTGGGCACATCTAATTACTGGTTAAACTTTTTTTTTGCGGCCAGGAGCTCTTGCTGCTGCTTCTCCTGTCTCCAGCTCCTGTGTCTCCTGCTCCTAGCTGCGATGTGTTTAACTGTGCTAAGTTCTCGCCAGCAACTTGTCGCCTGCTCATTAGCAGTCGCATTCGCATTCGCATTCGCATTCACATTCACAATCGCAGTGACAGTAACATAAACTCACACACAGCACACACTCTGATGCATACATATATACACTGGTAAAACAGGCTTAGATTGGGGTCCTACCTCAAGCTGAATAGGACACAAGCGAAAGGATTAAAGAGCAAAGCCAACAATGCATTAAAAGGCAGGCGCAGCAAGCACTTTGCAGTTATGTGAAAAGATATTAAAATAATTTTATGAAAATTAACAGAAAAAGCATAAACTGTGCTGCAGTTCTCACCCTATGTTAGTCTCCTTCTCTCTTCCTCTATGTTAATTGTTCTGACGCTCACACATATATGTATATATATGTATATTTGATGTGTGTCTGTCTGTCTGTTGGTCTGTCGGTCTGTCTAACTGTTTGAACTTGGAAACTTGATTTTGCGTAAGAGTGCCAGGCAGAAGGACAACAAAAACAACAACAACAACAACAACGTGCAACATCTGTCGCTAAGTACAAACTGTGATACACACAGAGCCGGAGAGACAACTATAGACAGAAGGGGCGGACAAGCGGACAGGCTGAATGACAGGCCGGGACATACACACACACACAATATATATAAATATATACATATATATATATATATGTATGTAGACATACGTGCCTGTAAGTCCTGGAACCGCGTGCCAGCGACTCCTCTTTAAATTTTGCTGACTGCGCGCGCAGCCACATGAACTGACAGAGGACGACCTGGCTTTAAGCCAGTCTCCTATATATGTAGCTCAAGTGGCTGAGAAAACGGAAGTTAGACAAGAAATTAAGTATTTCGGCTCGGCAAAAACCAAGAGAGAAAAAAATAATAAGAACAACTTTAAAAGCCACGCCAAATGGCTGGCGAAGGTAAAGGGACATGGCACAGGGGAATTGGAGTGGGACACGCAATCGGGCAGCGGCAGCGGCAGCAACGGAACGGGCTGCCAGCGGGTTGGCGGGTTGGTGGGCAGGCGGCCAGGCGGGCAGGCGGGCTTTGGCAGCGTGAGAACATTTTCATGCAGGATATTTTAGCGGCTGCTCATCAAGAGTTGAACACACCCTGGTGGGAAGTTTGCTACCCTATCAGACCAACACACACACACTCGCACACAAGCCCATGTCCACACACACTCGCACTGACACTCGCACTGACACTCGCACTCACACTCTCCATAGAGTAACTCTGCGCTCTCTCGCTCTCTTCGCTGCAACGGTGTCTGCTTATGAAATTTCCCAGTATTTTCGGTACACTTCCGTATTCAATGCGCTCACACACACTGCACATGCGCTGCCAAAGAGCGGGAGAGCGCGAGAGCATTGAAAAGAGAGAGAGAGCGCAAGAGTTCCCCCAAAAAAATACTGGGCTATCACTTGATAGTTGTTGTTGCTGTTGCTGCTACTGCTGCTGCTGCTGCTGCTGAAGTGCACTTCACTGGCTGGGCAAACACGCGCACACACACACATGTATACATGTACATGTATATGAATATGGTTGTATGCATATACATACATATATGTATATATTTATATACGAGTATGTATGTGTATATATGTGTATAGCGTTCGTTTCTTTTCTGGTCGGGGGTGTTATGTATTTTTTACAAGTGTTTAGTCAAATTCTCGTACGCTGTCAGTGGGGGAGCGGCCCCTCGCAACAAGCTAGGAGGAGTCGGGGAGCAGGGCAAGGGTTTGTCGGGAACGTTTTGTTTACAAACGTGAGGTAAAAAGTTCGAATGAAAATCCAGCAGAGAGCAGCATTTTAGATGGAAATTGATTTTCGCTGTGACCAAGCGAGTCGGTGGAGATAAAACAGCCAAAGCCTCGCAATATAAGCTCAAGATAATAGAGAGTAACCCACCCCTCACTCCTCCTCTTCTACAACTCGAAAAATCGAATTGTAAACAAGCAAGAGCAAGAGTTTCGGGAGTTCGTTCCGAGAAGTTTCCCAAACAACAGCTAATAGTTAAGTGATAAGAGTTAGTTGATTATTTGGAATCAGAAAGAGCGAATGGGAGAGAGAAAGTGTGTGTGTGTGTGTGTGTGTGTGTGTGTGAGAGAGAGAGAGAGAGAGAGAGAGAGAGAGAGAGAGAGAAGGAGAAGTAGAAGGAGAAGTAGAAAATATTAAAACAGATAAAGTATTGTAAAAAGAATTTAAGTTCAGTCCATTGATCCCTTTTGCTGAGTTCTCTTAAAAATGTATTTTGGAGAAATTTATTAAACCTTTATATCCCAACATTTAAAACACATTTTTAAAAAACTCCCTGATATAACTAGTTATATATTTGTAGATTTCCCAATTTTATTATACCCAATTAACTACATTTTCCAACGCGTTCTGGCTGAAGTATTTCTCATTAGTTGTTCTAAAAAAACCTAACTGTATACGAAATGTGTTATTTTCTTGACAATTTATTAACCTTTGTTCCGCTTCGATAATTTTTGCTCTCGTATTTCTCATCGAGAGTCGTCTGCTTGAGTGATCTTTGAAGGGCTTCTTCTTTGTATAAGGCAATAGAGATCATCAAAGAACTGCCCGTGAAGAGCATTAAAGTTGATCTCAATTATATAACACTCAGCGATTAGCTTGAGAAATGCATCCAGTTCATGAATCTTGAATAGAGGAGGTAAAGCTCTCAGTCTCCTTCACGTGCTTGCTCTTACCACGGGGGGCACAACCACATCCTTACGTGCATCTCCTGAAGCAATCTTAATAGGCTTTGCAGACAGCAGACAACAGATGATTGACAAAGAAAACCGCAAGACATATTTAAATAACTGTGCAAGGGCCGTGGCAAGACTCGTCGTGGCCCGAACCGAACAAAAAACAGGATCAGAGAATGGAAAAAGGAAAGAAAAACAAAAAAACAGATGATTGCGCAGCAGCAAAGCAAAACAAAACAAAAGGACAGATCAAGGTGATGCTTCAAGAAACAGCTGTCAAGAATTGAGGACAAACGGCATATGATTGCTGCGGTGGCTCGTTGCTTGCAACAAGCTGCAAGGTGCAAAGGAAAACTCCAGCGAAGGGGAGGCACAACCAGGCGAAGTATCCGCTCGCCAACATTAAACAGAAGCAGGCATAATAAGCGATCTTTGCTGATTATTATGTTTGGGAGCAGTCGTTGAGCTCTCCCCATTACAGGTAGCTCAGGCAAACCTGCATGATCCACACTCTTTCTTCCTCTCCCTCTCCCTCTCTCCCTCCCTCAGCTCGATCGTCTGCCTGCCTGTTGAGCAGCTGTCGTTAATGAGCTGTACCGCAGGCTACCCTGTGCTTCGCAGCCACGTAGGGGTTGCTCGGCAATCAGCCAGCATTTCGTGTTTAATTTTTCTTCTCTGTTTGTTGTTTGGAGAGCAAATGCAATCTCCGCACACACATCTAATCTTTATTGACGGCATTCGGCTAATGCTATGGAAATTCTATTTGTCAAACAAACAATTTCGTTTCGTTTCGTTTCGATTCTACTTTTCACGGCAGCACTATAAATGGTTTAGAGTCTCAAGTTCTTTATAGTTATTTGTGTGTTGTGTGTGTGTTCGTGTGTGTGTGTGCCGCGCTGCAGGTTGCCTTTTTGTTTGCGGCAGGTACGTGAATTGCTGATCCTCAACAGCTGAACACGCGAGGTTTCCAAAGAACTCGTCTCGCCATAAGGTCCACTAGCTCGCTCTCTTTCTCTCCTTGCTGGGCTATACATTACAAATGCTGCATGATGTGGGTTTGGTGATAAAAAGGATTTTCGTGTTTTTCGTACTTTGTACTCCATAATGACGGTGGGACTCTTGTTTGCTCTAATCATATCAGAGCATCTGCTAGGCGGTGTTTTCTCTTTCGGTTTTCCCTTTTCAGCAATTTTCTAATTCTAATGGTGAAGCAATAATATGAAGAGAAGTAATGGAAGAATTCAATTGGTGTGAGGATCAGAAGGTATTTGAACCATTAAGCTATTGAAAACGGGATTCAGGGTATAATGATTTTGGATAAAATGCATGTTACAGACAGAAAGAGACAGACGCAGAGAGTATATGAATTGGCCATTTTCTTCAGTCTTTTTTCTATAACTCTTTACATTTTCTTCAATAATCATCGATCATTGTATTTAGCGTTTTACTTCAATTTAGTTATACTTCAAATATTGTTATTTTTATACCCTGAACCCATTATAATGGTTTTTTAAAAATGTATGTAACAGGCAAAATGTAACAAGGCACACTTGGGGACGAATGGGGCTTAGTATGTCTATCTCCAACGAAGTACAAACCTCGCCTAAAAACGAATTCAAACTATCGATAAATGACGATAAAACTATATGGCATGAGTCATCGAAAAAATTGGATAAATTCGATCAGCGTATGGTATACACGACTTTACGTATAAAATTTCAATCCTATAGGTTATGCACTTTCGAAGATATCAACGTTCACACGGGCGGGCAGGGCTATATTGACTCGTTTTATCGCGCTAATCAAGAATATATATACTTTATGTGGTGGGAATATATACATATCCTATTATACTCTAATTTCCCATTTTCAGTGGGTTCAGGGTATAAAAATGAATATCTCTTGCTTGATTAGTCAATCCGCAGAGCGTAAACATCGTTATTGCACAGGTCTTTTATGCCTCAGCAACTGGAGCGGCCTGTAATGCTTAGGGCCTTCATATATGTTATATTTTACTTAATTCCAGTTCACGCCACAATTTTTATCCAAAAGAATTTCAAAAGTACGTTAAACCGCAAACTTACTTGCAAAGGACTCACAGGGTTCTGGGTTTTCAATATGTTCTTTGTCGCCGCTAATATCGAAAAGACATTCACTTCCCATTTAGATAACTAAGCTCGATATATATTGAGTTAATTTTGTTGGGACGCGGTTTGGCGAGAGGGGGGCGCGTGTCAATTTCCCGTTGATTAGCGCAATGCTGCTTCGACTGCGAACCCAACTCAAACTCCGACCCAAAAGACTTTTCTCAGTCCGGGCAGAAGACCTAAACACACAATATAGCAAACACTTACAGTAATCTCACCCCAAACAGCAACAGCAATAGCACCACGAACACACCAGCCGTAACAAAAACAACAACAACAAAACATCATCAACAACAACAACAACAAAAACTTCCCTGTTTTCACCCACTTCCCTCTGTACGTTCTGCGCTGAACGCGTCGCTTGCGCATTAAATGCGATTTTAATCACTTTCCGTTTTGTCGCTGACGTGTGACTGGAACCTGAGAGAGGGACTGTGAACAAAAAGAACTGATAGGCACTGGGAGAGAGCAGAATCGTGGATCAGGGGAGCCATAGGACCCGGTGCTAACTGGTAAATGGGAGGTACTTGGCGCCGAATTCCTCTGTTTATGCTGTTCTGCTATGAGCTCAAAATAACTCAAGTCGTCTTCAGAGTTTTGATGCGCTAACAGAGTGACTCTCGCTACTCGCCATCCAAGATGCGACAAATACCAAGAGAAAATGTTATTCTGAAACTCTAAAGCCCTTTAAAGTTTTGCGGTAAAATAATCGGCTACGAACGTTACTTAGCTTATTAGATTGTTTCTGATTTAAGATGTTTCATGATATAGCTTAAGGTATCTTTATGTATTCTCGAGATTGGACAGTTTACAAAATAAATTTGATGGGTTTAAGGTTATTCAATGATGATCTCATATTCAACTTTGCTGCTTTCCTTGTATAGTTTAACAGCATTCCAATTACATGGCGAAAGTTAATGTTAACTTAAATTGTGTATGTTATGGCTGAATTCGAACATTTTATATAAAGTTTAAAGTGATATCAATTTTTCTATCCAACAAAAATTAACTCGCTAACCATCATTCAAGTTATTATCTTCACTCATCAATGTTATCATTACTCTACAACCACTTGCTTTTACTCCAACCGCCTCGGGAGTTACTCCAGTGTTCTAATTTTTACAAAAATTAACACTACATCTTGAAGAAAACAAGTGGCTATTTAAATTATTAGCTCGGGGAAAATATTAAAGCAATTTCCAACTTTTACTTCGATCTCTTCATTCTAATTTATTTCTTTGTTAGGGTATTAGATCTTCGACAGTTGAAAGAGAAATGCTTTCTCTGTTGTCTTTTCGTCTTTGCACCCAAATAATTTTATTTAAATATCCACACATAAACTTTGTCATTTGGCCCTCGGGCAAGGCCTTGTAGTCTAGCAGTCTGGCTGTCTGTCTGCCTGTTTTTCTGTCTTTCTGGCAGTGTGAAAGTGTGGTTCTCCTTGCTGTTTTCTGTTCTCTGGTTCTGCATGTTAATGTAATTTTTATGCTGATTGCAAATTTCCACATTTCCGGACGCCGAGCTCTGAGCCAGGACACAGCAGACGGGGAACGATTTGCCTATCGGTTTTTGGTCATGGCATTAAAAGGGGGCCCACATGCGTGCGCCCATCTTGGGGCCCCCTGATTATGGTGTTTACTGTTGGGCTGTCGCTAGGTTCTCGCTCGCTGTTCGCCAAGGATCAGGTCTTTGTTTCACATGAAGCGTGCTTAACAGCTTGGCTTTTGTTTACTTCTCGCGTTACGTTTTAATCAGCGGTATTAATTTAATTTAATTTGATTTAATAATCCGGCTACAGAGCATATGTGAGCCAGCTGAAAGGACTCGCAGCACTGCAGCTGCTAAGTACGTCTAAGTGGTCGCATTGTGGTCCGAGCAGTTCGTATGATCTATTGTATGGTCGAGTGTATTTTGGCCATTGTCGGGAGCTTGCTCATTAAAAATAAATAGAGAGAGCAAGAGAAAGAGAGAGAGAGAGAGAGCGAGAGAGTGAGTAAAAGCGCTTCATTAAGAGTATTCCTTGTAATGATAGCGAATACCTGGAGCAGGAGTCCGACTCGAGTGGGTTTACAGCGAGCCTAGCCAGATGCCTAGACAAATGGTCAGGCACTTGGCAAAATGAATGGATTTTGTTTGTAAATCAGCGTCTGAAGAGCAGCTAAATTAAAAGCCGAATTATCATGGAAGGAAACGAGATGTTCGAGGCTTTCTATAGTCATTATATATTTATATCTAATGATGACGAGCTGTGCTCGGGTATATAAATATAAATATATATTATTTAAAATTCTTCCTAATATCCTAATTTCATCCTTAAGAGTTTTTCATCAATTTCATATAAATTCAATAAGAAATAGGAATAGAATTTTATAGGTCTCACAGACTTTCTATCCGACTAGGATATATCCTGAGCCCAGAATGGATATTTTCGAACACAAAAACATTTTGAGACTATAATAACGAGATCCAAGTACTAATCCAAATTTCAAATGCATTTTTTGATATTTACGCAGAAATATATGCATCAAAGTTAATCTATTAATATTGTGGTACGTAAGCTATCAATTCTTATCGGCAATAAGCAATTGGAAGGTGTTTCTAGGAAAACATGAATTTGTACTGCTTATGGAAAGTTGAAATTTCATGAACCCATTTAGTTCGTTGGTCTGATCAAGATTATTGGGGTATGCCACGTAGTCTTTTGCCTTTTACTTGTATTTGCCTAGGACTACCTTGTACTCTAAGTTTCAATTCCAAATCAGTGCATTATTTTAATATTTCAAATTATTTTTGTTTTATAAGTCTTTCATTATTTAAAAGTTGTATAATTCAAATAGAATTTATAAAACTCAGCTCTCTCCTTCGATTCATTGTATCCATTTAAATGCTTGTGCTTTTAATTTTCAATTTCTTTTAACAAAGAGACTTCTGCCATATTAAATAATCATCTATTTATGACACTCTTTGAATCAGATAAGTTCGCACTTCATGTAAATTTCATTCATTCATTAAACAGCTTTTCAATCTTTAAATAGTATTCCAATTAAAATCGCCGCATTTGCCACTCAATTCACTTGGTTCATTTAAGATGCTTCGGCCACTTTCAGTGAATTCCTTTGAGCATCAAATACGTTTGCCTCAAAATAGGGAACAGTTTAGTGCACTGTGATATAATTTAAATGAATTTTCGTCGTGTTCATTTTGATTTTGATTTAGATTTTCATTTAAATTTCTAACTAACATTTAGGCAACACTTCAAAGGTTTCAATTACAACAACAACAATTTAAAGACCCAAGCCGTCTCAAAAACCAATACATCCTGTATGACCCCGCACACACGCACACAAATACTACCTCATGGATTGGGCTCCACAGTAACGCATACATATATATATATATATATATATATATATATATATATATATATATATATATATATATATATATATATACGCCCACACGCACCGACATAAAAATAATCAAAAATGGCATATAAACAAACAGGAGGACGCGAACTAACGACGCACAGTGGGCAGTTTCAATAAAAATGCATATATAAATGATGAGAACCATTTAGAAGAATATAATTAAAATTGTATATACATTAAAATTTGTTTTTTTTTTTATATTTTATAGAAAATTATTAGATACCAAAGATGTATGTCAAGATTTCGGACTAAATTAATTAAATCGTAAATTCAATCCAAAGATATGTAAAAAACAGTCCTCTACCATTGCGGAAAGGAGTTACCTTAAACTTTTCTTTTGATTTTTCGAAACTGGGGGTAGTATCCAATATAGTCAATATGTATATATTTGTGAATAGATATGGAAAGTCTACGAACTAAATTTGATAATTGTAATTATGCTTCAAATCTTAAGTTTGATTGTGATGTCAATGAAATTTAAACGCTTAATTTATTTGTATTTATTTTATTTACCGTTCAAGTAATAGTTTACGTATTTCATAAATTTGTGTAACACATTTGCTTTACTATCGTCCACAAATGTTGAAAAGCAAAGGATTTCCAATTTATTTAAAAAATGAATTGATGCTCCACTGTGCAGCCGCTCCGTCGGCTGTGTAGAGAGTTCCTGCCTTGACTTCCACTGCTCGGTCGCCTGCCTGCCTGCCCGACTGGCTGCCTGCTAGCCAACCAGCCAAGCCAAGCAGCCAGCCAGCCCTTCAGCAAGTCAGTGGATGGTCCCTGCTGTCCTTTCCGCCCTCTGGTTGGCGTGGCGCCTTATTTTAGCTACCTTTTGGCTGCTCTCAGTGCTGCTCAGTGGCGCTGTTCCGTGCTGGGCTCTGTTCTGTTTGTCTGCGTGTGTTTGTTCAAAATGTTAAAATCCTGTTTATTGGATTCAATGGTTTGTTAATTGCCAATTTCAACTCGTTCTACCGTCGCCACCCGTCACCATTGCCTTTGCTTTTTGCCGTCCCTGGCCACCACCTGCGTCTCGGCCTGGCTCATCGATGCCTGCCATAATAATTTCCTGGCTATAAAATTCATTAGACCAACGACCACCTGTAAATGTCGTCGTCGCCGTCAACGTCTCGTATGTCTGGCTTGTGTTCGGAGGGTATCGCTAGCTGCTACCGTTATGTGCGGCTCTTATACGTTTGCCAAAGAGAGTGTATCTGTGTGTGTGTGTCTGTATGTATCTTCGAGTGCAGACAGTCGCAGGCTTCCACGAAATGTGCCTCGAAATGTCGCTGGTGTCGTTAAATTAGGCACGAGCTGGCATCAACTTTAATGCCAATGGTCTAACGAGTGCCACATACCCACATACCCTATGTTGTGGGCCTCGGCTTAACGAGGTATCTGCATAAGTAGAGGGCATTATGTATCGTAAATAATCAGCATAAGCTAAGCGCTGCATCAAGATCTAACCGCGTGATTTTTATGTGCATTCAAATTAAGAAGTTACTTGAGCTCAAATTGATATCGCCATAAAAGTTTAAGTTTTTTCTTAGAACCGTTCTTCGGGAGATAGGCATGGTAATAATACTCGGGTATAAAGTTTTATACGCTAAAGTATGCAACGAGGCAGCTCTGCAATTTGCTTAAATTAACTTAATATAACCGTAACTTAAGTATCTTAATGGAAGTTAAATATTAAACTTGCCGAGGCAATGCAACAAGTAATTAAACGTTTTCTCTGTTAAGGCGAACAGGAGCATGTATGAGAGATCTGATTAAGATATATAATATATATATAATAATAATACTAATTTTATATATTTTGAATGAAAATTTACGGTCATTCAGATTATAAAAGTACTATTTTGTATATTACTCTGAACCAATTGAAAATAGAAATATCTGTTATAATGGTTTTGTCAAAATATATGTTTAGGGTTGACCGTCCTGTTTGTATGTGAAGGTATGTATCTTATGAATTATATTAAATTTCAATTTTGGCCTTGATCCATTGTTTCTTAATTAAAGCTTACAATTCACAACTACTGAAGTTAAGCATGAGAAAGCTAACAAAATGATTGGGATACGAGAGTCTAGCGAGATAAGAAATCACTAAGTAGCTTGGATCTATATTATTATAGCTGAAGACAATAGTTTTAGACGCCTTTGAGTTATTGTCGGTTATAACAGTGAAACATTATATCTAAACTATCATTTTTATATGAGATAAGACAATGTACATATGTAAACAAACTCAATTTCATTTAAAATTCTCAATAGGTTATAGCATCAACGTCTTGTAATGCCCGAGTGCTTCAGCTGAAAGCAATGATGGCTTCTCAAACCCTCGTCCTTAGTTCATTCTTGCAACACACTCATTGTGAAATGTTCCGAACAATCTTTATGGAGCTCTCGTGATTATTGTTCGAATCTGGCAAACGGTTATCAGCAGCTGTCATCTTCCCGGTTAACAAGCGACACTCTCAACTTCAGATACTCACGTATACAAGTGTGGCTCAAGAGGTTCAGGTGGCACACCCACCTACACACACACGCAGAGGGCGGCTGCTGTCTGGTGTCGCATTTAATTCAATTGCACACACAAAAAAATAACAGGAAAGAAGAAAAGCTAAAGGAAAGCGCAAAAATTGCAACAATTGCAGAAAAATTGAGAAGAAAATTTCCAGTGCCGTTTGCTGACAAACAAAAGCGCAGCAGCAGCAGCAGCAGCAGCTGAAGCCAAAAAGTGGGCGTAGGTGATAAGGGGTGGGGCTGACGTATCGCCAGCCAACGGATATGTCACGCGACGAAGGATATCAAAGCGTGACAGGAACAGCGCCGCCAGAAGCTGCTTCCAGATGACGGTGATAATGATGTAAAGGATGCGGATGACGAGGAGAATGATAATGATGAACGAAACTCACGCACTTGAGAAAAGTTTTGTACGCTTAGAAAATGGCAAACTCGTTTATGGAGGGGACGCGTGAAAGTAACACAAGCACTCACACATACACACCTACACTTACTCGTACACACACTCAGATCTACACTTGAACAAATTTGAATTGACATCACATTTCCGCGTCGATGATACCAAGTGACGCACGTGCCACACTGACAAAAAGCCCCCATTCATTCTCTCACCCTTTTCCCGATTCTTTTAGCTGTTGCATGACATTTGCATGCTACACTGAGAGAAAAAGTAGCGCACAAAAAACATTTTATCATTTTTATAATGAATGGGGCGAGCTTAGCAAAGTAGATAGTAAATATTCAGGTAAAAAGCAAAATATTTATCTTATTATATATATAAACAAAATATATATTATATATTTTTGTAAATAAGTTAATATGTACAAAATTGATTTATTTTTTTATTTTATTATGATGATGTAATCATTTCTTTATATATTTGATTTGAGATACATAGTTATATTTCCCGAAATATTGTGTATTTAGTTTCCTGTCCTATTTGTCGTTTGTATACTATTGGTTGCAGCTAGACTTTTCCCCAAGTGTTTTCTTACTTTAGCTATTCCGTTTCAATCAATGGGTAAAGTGACTTAGTATTATTTTCGCTAAGTGTAGCTTGGGCAGTTCTTTACTATTTACTTGGCCTTTATTGTCGGTTCGCCGGTCTCATCTATCTTTTAAGAATTTTTGTTAAAATTTTTTATACGCCATAAAACTGCGGAAATGTCAGGGAAATGCATGGAAAATGCTTTTATAAATGAATTCCTCAATACTGGCTGACAGCTGTAGTAACAATATAAACAGTTCCGCTCTTGGCCGCAACTAATAGATTACTCACAGACAGACACACACATCCCTCTCCCTCTCTCTCTCTCTCTCTCTCTCTCTCTCTCTCTCTCTCTCTCTCTCTCTCTTTCGATCTGTTAGATGTCTGTCTGCCTTCGCTTGCCTCCGCCCCCTTGAGAGAGTCTGCCATCAATTGCCAAATAATGTTGAGGCATCAAATATTTAAAATGCCTCGACTGAGGTTGTTTTTTTTCTGCATTTTTTAAGCTTGTTTGCGCAGAGGTTAAGGGGCAGAGATTGCTCGCATGCGACATAACATGTTGCATTTTTAATGCGAGTTTTACGTCAATCTGTTGTTTATTTTCAGCTTTTGTGCAAATATATTTTAAAGCTCACTTTCAAGCGTTCATATCCTGGCAATATTTATGCCAAAACAATAGACACAAACTATGGGCACTGGCAAAAAGGGTGCGGGAGCTATTGGGGCTGGCCAGTTTGTTTGCAAGGTGTGAAAGGTGTGGACCGTAGCAAAAATGCCAGAACAGTTTAACAGTTTAACAGAGGAGGACCAACAAAAATCTAAACATTTGACTTGCAGGCTCCCAGGCACGTGCAGCAGGGGGGCGTAAGGACGCAACAGGGAAAGGCGGGGCAGCATGAATGCCAAAACAGAAGGCAACTGACTTTTGGCTTGCAGTGTTACTGGAGGTAAGGATTTGCAGGGCAGGAGCGTGTAGTCAACAAAGCTAGCCATGGCCAAGGCAAACACACACACACACATCGACACACCCACACACACGCATGCCTTGGGAGTCAACAAATTCTGTTTTCTTTTTTCCTGCCACTGCTGCTGCTCGTTTTAATTTCTTTTGCAATTTTGTCTGCTGCATATTTTCACACTTTATCGTCACACTCTTTTCTCTGCCTCTCCCTCTCTCCCTCTCTCTCTTGTGCTCGCTGATATGCAAGCCCTTCGCAATCCACCCCTCAACCAACCCCAGCTTGTTTGTTTGCTCGTCTGTCTGTCAAATGAATTATTTGCATAGTTTTTGGGCGCAGTGAGCGTCAAATGATAAAGCTTTCTCGTCTCACCATTCAAATGCGCTTCATTCATTCATTCATTTTTACAGCCGTTTTCCACCCACTTTTTCCCATTTTCCAATTTTTTTTTTTTTTTTAGCATTTTCTATGCGCGTTTTTGGTAGGCTAAGCACGGATTTTCTACGCCCATTTTGCCGACATCGTGTAAATATTTATTTGCCGCCTGAATAAGTTTTAAATATGTTGACAGGCGAACGCGAATGCAAATTCATTCAAATGCAGCTGCAGCGGCTGCCCCTATGCAGCGGGTTCAATAGATTTTCCAACACTCCCCCCACCAGCCGACCTCCGATTGCTGATCGCATGTGTTGCATCTATTTGATATGGATATAATATGATATAGATGTATAGATATGGTTTGATATTGATATACTTTAGTATGAATGTTAGAGTGCCAGCCGCTAAAATCCCTTGCAAATTGCAGTGTTGAGCAATGCAAATAAAACTCAAATATTTTCGACGAGCCATCGAGGAAAAAGCAGGAAAAGGGACAACGATTAGCAATGGCTATGCCAATACTTAAGCTCGTAGTTGGTTTTTGTATTCCAAAGCGCAAGCAAAGTGTTGAGTATCTATCAGTAAACCGCTTTAGATTTATAGGTTGTTGAACAGGAATCACTGAGAATTATTTTTATTTATTTATAAAAACTTCAATTTCAATTTATTAATGAATAAATGTTTCTGTTTTTTTTTTTATATATGAATTATTTAGGTGTATTACAAAATTAAGATCGATTTGATCAATGCAGCAATATAAATCCCTATCATATCAAGTTTAGTTTGCTAATATATACACTTTATATATTTAGTTTGATTTTGAACACATAAAAAAATGTCGAATATTTAAATAACTTTACATACATTATTTTTACTATATTATTATTTTTTTATGTTGGGAAAAAAATAAGAAATGAATAGTTTTCATTTCGCACGCAAATACTTAAATTGCTATGCGTAAAAAGTCTAAAGGACAGCTATATAAAAGGCTCCAATGAAGGATCTTTGAAGGTATACGCCGTGCCGTAAAAGCGTACGTTAAGTGCACTACAAATTTCCAGCATTTTTTTAGCGTACGAAACTGCAGTTAATCTCAATAGCTGACGCTTTTATTAGCTTTTGGCAGCGGCTCTCAACACGTGCCTAATCAAAGCCGAAAGAGCATGTACTTGAAACCGAAAGCTGACAGCTGGAGGCTGAGAGGGAATCCTTTCATGCGGCAGGCCTTGCCCTTAGACGGCACTTGAGCTGATGGCCATCGCGAACTATTTTGCGCCAAGTTGATTAAAAACATTGCCCGGCAATGAACCGGCCAATGGCCCAAAAAAGAGTAGAAATTGTCGAAATGCGCCGAAAATAAATGACTTTCATTTAGCGTCCGGCTTTTCGCACCAGGCTGGGAACTGGCTGGAACTGTCGGTTGAGGGACAAACTATGGCCACGCCTCCCTTTTTCACTCCCGCCTTCGAGGGGCCGACAAACTTTTCAAATAGACATTTTCAAAGGCAAACTTTTTATCAGCAACAACAGCAGCCGCTCCAGTCGGAACTGGAGTCAGAAGCAGAGCCGTGGCCGCAGACCGTAGCAGTCCGTAGTCGGCCGGAAGTTTAGCTATGCCGGTTGTAACGGATTGCGGTATTTGAGGAGAGAGTGAGAGAGGGAGATCGTGCTGCTGGAATAACTGCAGCAATGCTTTTTTCGTACTCTGGCTTAGCAGAGCCTTTTCCAGAGGGCGACGTCGCGTCGTGCCACAGCAGCACAATTTATGATGTACGACAATGCAATAGAGATGAACAGGGAATTACGCAGAGCTCTTGTTACAACCGGAACAATGACCAGCTATAGCTATAGTTTACAGAACACACAATTCCAATTGAATTGCAATATTGCGAGAGGTTTTCGAATAAGATCTGCTGAAAACACTTTATGTATTGCACTTGATTGCGTGGAATAGCCGTGTTATGAATGATCCGATTGCCTTAAAATTTATTTTGCTATTAATTTTGAGTGCGACTCATAAAAGCAGTATGTTAATAATCCTAAGAACTGCACCATATTTAAATAAATGTATAATTTTTCTTACATTAAAATTTTATCGATTTATTAATGAATAAATTGCTGATAGATTGTATACAAAATGAATTCTGTTTTTGTATTGCTTAATGGAGATTGCTAACTGGAGTCGAAACAAGCTAAATAAATATATTTACAACGATTAATTAATATAATATTTAATAATAATTCCTTCATATATTACAACTATTTTTCTTAAATTTAAGTAATTTTAAATATATTTTGTCGACCTAAAATTAAAACAATCACGGTCAACTTGATAAGTTTGTTTACAGGTTACTGCCTAATCACTTACATCTGCCATTGAAGTGATATAGAAAATAATTTGTAGCTATCTTTTTTTATGCTCACGTACAAACACGATTCACGAAGTTTGCACATCTCTAACTCAGAACTAGCCACTGGTCGTTGGGGCTCGGTTCAGACGGGGTTTTGGGGTTTGCGAGCGTTTGCGACACCCGCATTTATGTGTGACTATTTGGTTTATTTCAAATACAATCACATTTACACACACACGGAGTAGTGGGCACACACACATTTAGACACTTAGTGGTCTTTATTGGTTTGGCCGATGTTGTTGTTGTTGTTGCTGCTGCTGTTGACCGGGCTAGTGGCACCCACAGTCGCCGCTTGTGCGGTTGTTTTGGTCATCTCCGTCGTTTTCATTTTGCGCTCTTTTTTTACTTTTTTGTTTTGCACAACAAAACCTTTTTCCTGCATTTCATTCAATTTGGTTTGCAGGCAACACAGACACAGACACACACACACGCACGCATAGAGCCATGCCATTATAGTTTATGTAGTTTGCGGTCACATTTGGCCTGGCCATATGGGTTAGCCTAGAAGTGGACTGCAAATGACATTCCCAGTGGATCTCTTAACCCGACAGCCCTTCCGCTCTCTCCGCATCACACAGCTCTTCAATCGAGAGCTAATTTTAAATGTATATGGATATTTTATTGCTGCCATTAGAGTTATTAGACAAGAGGCTGCCATAGGATTTGCTGCTGGATTTGCTTAAGTGGCTGCAGACACTTAAGAGCCCCAAAGGGGTGGAAAGGCAACCTCACCCTACTGGCAGAGCTTGTGGGCGGGAATGGGAATGGGAATAGTTTATGTATAAGCACAGAAGCTGTGAACTTCGTTTGCATAGAGTTGATTGCTTAAGCAAACGAAGAGGGTGCTGAGATCAGCAGACGAAAACGAGATGAGATGATGACTGTACAAGATAAGCTGGAACTCGTACAAACGATATTGGATTTTTTTTTTGGGATTCTCTGTTATAAATTCTAACGTGGAACTAAGTCTTAGTAGTATTAAATAATTGTAGACAACAGTTCAGCTGAAATCTATTCGTTCCACTTCGCTTCACCTTCAATCTGTTTCTAACAGCCTTCAATCTTTGTACAGGAAGTTTGGGAATCTTTCAATATGTTGTCCATTGACAGTTGGCCATTGTTTAGAGACTCGATGATATATAACTTATATACGCACTCGCATAACTCATTCGTGTGCTATCAGTGCTAAGGGCTGGCCACGACCCGAAACTGAACCTGAACCTGAGCCTGAGCCCGGCCGAGCAACCTGGGAGCCTGGAGCCACGAATGGTTATCAATGACAACACCTTTTTGTGGGGCGCAGACAATTTGTTGCTGGGGCACTCTGAGTGCTTTTTGGGGAGGCTCGACTAGAGAAGCTCTTTGTTGTCATGGGCCGCGTAGTGTGTGTGGTGCTATTTATTGCCATTTTCCTATGGAGCTGGGCACGCACTTGCCATTCCGGCGGACACACTGTTGGTCCGCTCCTCGCAACAATTTCACATAAATCAAAATAACTGTCAGCGGAAACGGCGTCCATAGTTTGAACAGTACGAGAGTTGCAACCGGCACCGGCACCGGTACCGGTATAGCCGGGCTAACCGGGGCGTGAAAAAAATTTATATATATACGAGAAACTAGCTAGCGAAGTCCGCTGACCCAGTCCTATCTCTCTCTCTCTCTCGCTCTCTATCTCTAAATGGAACTCCCAAAACTCACATAGTTCAAGTTGCGGTCGGACGCATAATGCATATGAATGGGACGCAAACGAGTGTGGCTAGAGTTGCCACCATAGAGCTGTCGTCGTAGTCGTCTGCCATTTGGTAGCCAATTTTTTAGCCATTTGTTTGGCCGGCGTCGCCATAATTAATTGTTCACATTTCTGTGGTCATCTATAGAAAGTTTCGGTATGTGTTTGTGTTTTAAGTTCCGTAAAAATACGCCCAGACAACATTGAATTATGGCTGGTGGCGATTCACTCCCGGCCAATTATGAACCAATAATAAGCTAATAGAGCCAATAGCTCGATAAACAAAATTATCAAACAGGACAAATGTTTTGTCAAGCCAATCGTTCAGTTTAAATGAAGCATTTGCTCAGGCAGACATCGAGGCTTTCCATTTCATTTAGAATAATGAACGTGCCTCTTGTGAGGAGTGAATCACTAGCGAATACCCTGCCTAAAAATGAGAAATCGTTTTCACAGATAAACATCAAGTAAATATCTAAAAAATTGTTTGAGGTATTCCAATTTCTATACATGTTCACGGTTATTAATATAAGTAAATAAAATAATATATAATATATAAATAAATAAAATAAAGTAAAATAAAATTTATTCAATTTTTGCCTGTTAGAATGGAATAATATATCTTATAGTTTATTCCTTTCGTAAAATCACATAATCATATAATCACCTAATTTCCTGATGAGTATGAGCTAAAGTTTTAGATAATAACAGCTTCAAATGTACTTATCTTAAGATGTGTACATATTTTTTCCATAACTTATTGGCTTATTTCATTGGCTGAAATCATTTTACAATTAGGTCGACTGATAAAAACACCCTATATAATTAAGCAACAGGGTATGCCACAAACGATAACGGACCATCTGACTGCGCACATCATTAGGTGCAGTCATTTGATGAAGTTTTAATGAAAATAACAGCACAGCGGATACAACAACAACAACAACAACAACAACAACAACCACAACAACAACAACAACAACAACAACAACAACAACAACAACAGTAACAATAATAATAATAAGAAGAGAAAGAAATATACCATTTGGGGTCCGAACATCTTTTGCCGTTTGCCTTTTTTGGCCCAATCAAAAATTAATGAGTGCCAGGCGCTTAGAAGTGATAAATCACCTTGACAAAGGCAACAGAAACACAGGCCGTGAAAAAGCGAGAAGGGAAAAGGAAGGAGAAGGAGATAGAAAGAGGAAGGTTGAAAGAGTGTATACATGTACATATATATACTGTATATATAAAGAGGCTAGTACCGAGCATATTGGCTGGACAGAAATGAAAATGGCATCATAATAATAACGACAAAAATAATAATACTAATAGTAATAATAATAATAATGAATGTCGCCTTTGGTAATTTGTTTTAATTGCCGACAAATGTGCCACAGCAAATATTTCACAGTATAGCTGTGGAAAAAGAGAGAGCGGGAGTGATAGAGAGGGAGGAGAAGAGCGGAGCAGTGGGTGCACTAGTTGAGAGTGGCATCTTAATTATAAGCCACTCGACCAGAATGCGAGTCAGCCTCATAACGCTGGCTGTGAACTTGGCAAACATCAACTTAAATAGCCGCACATAACTCACGAGGCACGAACGACTGAAATTAATTGCCCACCTCCAGTCCCAGCCCCAAAATATATGCTACGCTTTTTTCCTCGCGCTGTAAACTCGCGCAATGGCACCTGGTGCGTGGCTGTGGGCCAGTGGCAGAGGCGTGGCCCAGCATGACGTGGTATTTATTAATTTCTTTGACAAATCTGTTGAATGCTCTACAAGCAACGAATGGCAAATGCGTTCGTTCCCAGCGGAAGCCGCTGCTGTTTTTGAAGCACTCTGTCAAACTTTTGCAAACAACTTTTGCGGTAGCAGAGCACAGTGGAGAGGGTCACAGCTTACTAAATGCCTAGCCATTACAAGCACACACAGAAAGAGATGGCCCGCTTGTGCAGAAAAGCTAATGTAGGCTCAAGCTGCTGATTAAGCGGAGACAAAAGTTTTGGTTGTATTTGCAAAAAAATCGGAAATCCCATATGGAAATACTGGAAAGAAAAAATCTAAAAGCAAAAATACTTTGGCTTTCGACTTCAAGCTATGTTTAGAATAATAAAAAGTTACTAGTTAGTTATACTAAGTTATATAAGTTTTAAAAGATAAAATATCGAAGTGAATAGAGAAATCTGCGCGAATAAATATATTTATAAGTTCAGTAACTATTGACAGACAATTTAATTTCCATTGACATTCAACTTTGCGAAACCTATCTTCCACGTTTTCGTTCTTTAGACCTTAATCTGTAAAAGATAAATTCTCTTTATATAAATATATTTATATATAAGCTTTAGTTATTTTTATATACAATACATATGTAAATCTTATAAAATTGATTTCATAATGTGATCATTTTGGGTTACTTTTTCACATGAGTACTCTCCTTGATTCATTGAAGATAAGTCTACATGCTACTGCACGCTGCCTCAGACGATTCTTAAGCATACTTTTTTGAGGGATTCATATTAACAGCTCTTATCGTTATAAGGCGTTTACATAAATACTTTATTTTCATTGTTATTGCCAAAGACACATCCGATAAAGGGGTTTAAATTATAATATCTGATATCCTTGAAAATATATTTGCCTATGGGTCGTGTCACTAAGCAAAGCACGACACGATACGACAAACATTCCATTCCTAACATGTATAGACAATGTAGCATCATGTTCACACATACTTACACCCACACATACACTCACACACTCTCGCACACATACACATATCCACTCAGCGCTTGCTCCTGCTCGCATTCATAGTCAAGGCACTTGAAAAACGCAAAAGTAATAAACTTAATTGGTTTGTTCGCAGTTACTTTGCTCCAGCGGCTTTGCCAGCGCCGTCCCCCAAACAGCACGCCCCTGTCCTCCTGCCACGCCCACCAAGTACTTCATGCAGCTACCCACTCGAGCATTGCGTTGCGTTTTGCGCTTTTAAGTAGCAAAGTTTTGTGAGCTACTTTTGTTTTTTTTTCACTTTTTCTGTTTATAAATGTATATATGTATATGTGTGTATGTGTGTATGTGTGTGTGCTTTTCAGCCAAAGTGTTGAAGTTTGCTGTTCGAGTGTTTTGAGCCAACAACAACAACAAAAGTTGGGCGGCAAAAAATGGCAAAAACTTTGACTGCATTTGCAACAAGCTTGAAAAACAAGGGGAAGCTGACAAAAAAAAAACTGAAGAAAATATCCCTCATACGCAGCGTTGACTCGACTCGGAGCGGCTCGGCAAGTGCTTATTATTTTATCTAATGAATCTGTTTGGCTAACTCGCCAAAGCGACCGACTGCAACTTATATGAATATGGCCAAAGTTTCTCAAGTGTTTTAGTTACAGACTCCAGACTCCACACTCCACTCTCTAGAGCAGGCAGTACGACAAGGACATGCCGGAATGACAGAGCTATGCTACGTTCGGTTGCTTTTTTAGCTCTCTTTGCCTTTTTTTCGAACTACGGAACAGTTTATTTCTCAAGTTTTTGCAACTGTTTATTTTCGGTTCCACACTTTTTATTGCGCTCTCCTGTCTCTCTGTATGTGTGTGTGGGTGGGTGTGAGGCTGTGCGTAGCCTGAGTAATGGATATTTCATAATGAATTTTTGAGTAGACAAAAGCAAAGCTCCACAAAAATCACTGCATAAAAGTTTTGTACTATTTTTGGTTTTTGTGTTCATTCCCTGTAGTATATGTAATATTTATAATGCAAAAAGTGGGCAACATGCATACAGGGGATGCCGACATTTACGCTATGCGGCCAGTCCAAAGTATCTCGAAATCATCTATTAATGTCAGCAACAACGCTTCGACTGCCGTGCGATGAATGTGGCTTGTTTTGAGTCATGTTAATTGTGTTCTCTTACATTTCTATATAAAGTTAGGACTAGCGCTCGAATGTGTAATGAATATTTCGAAAAGATGTGGAAAACCCTTTCTTTTTATGCCGTGCTCAGCAATGATTTGCAATAATTAAAAATTCAGTAAACATTGAATTGTTATTCAATTTGATAATTATTAATTATTTAAAATAAATATTTAATAGAACAGATTTTTTACATATATTAAACGTATATTAAGTTATTTTTGACTAAAAATACAAATTTATTATCAATATACAGTATTATTATACTATGTTTCAATCACGAATTAACTTTAACTTTGATGAATAGAAAAATGTTACAACCAAGTGCAAAAGTGAGTTAACGAAAGAAAGAACTGGTATGGGTTAGTGTACATAAATATTTAGAGCTACATATTCGAAACTTCAAAGATTAAGCTTCTTTTCTCTTGTCCATAACTATAGTTACATAAGAGATTGTTATTATTATTACCCTCTAGTTTTTACCGAATCGACAGATATATATTGAAGATAGATAGGATCGAAAGATAAATGTATAAAATACCTTATAATTGTAGTAGTAAATACTATACAATTCAGTTGTTTTGCTTCGATTGAATTGTCTTGCTAATACTTGATAACATTTTATCAACTTTTTTATCTTCATTAAAGCAAAGATTTTCGTGTATATTTTCTGAGAGGACAACTTCGTTTTATTGGTGTTTTTGTACTGACCGAACTTTTTACCAAGCTTTGCGGATGCCTTTGGCTGCAAGTGAAGATTGTAGTACGTACAAGAAAGAATCCAGATCATGTTAATTTGCTTTCGTTCTCTCGATGAAGGTGTATTTAAACATTGTTTTGCTGAGTTCAGACAGCTCTGTTTTCAGTTCTAATTAATCGAGCATCCAGCCCATAACAAATACCATAGCTCCACATCAAAATCAAGTCTTCGATCTTTAGAGATGAATTCATTCAGGCAGATAGATATTGTAAGAAACTCAAATACTCTGTTCAGTTCCTGATCGAGTCTAGCAAGGAGAAAATATTTGCTTTTGAACGAATTTGAAATTCGACCGCGCCACAGGTGAACTTAATTTGCTCATGTCGCGTCCTCTCACACCTTCGATCGGAATGAGCTTATGAAAAGCACGCTCACTTCCGAATGGTAGCACATAATTATTGCCTACTTTTCGGGGCGAGAAAATAACATCAGCAGCAACAACAAGCAGAAAGATAACAGACTTGCGTTTGCAGTCAAAACAGCTTTAAAAACAATTTTGGGCACCAAAGCTGCCAAGAGGTTGTCATGTTGAACGTGTGGCACGAACACAGCCACACGTTCATACACTCATACACCCATACATACATACACTCATGCACTCATACACTCATGCAACTCTTCGAAACTTTGTTCGCGACTTTCGCATTCGAAAGGATAAAGCATAAAATATACGCGAGAAGCGTGCGAAGCTTTTGGCAAGACGTTTCGTCTGAGAAGGAGGCGTGGCATAGAGCAGTCGACTCTGCTTGTGGGTTGCGGACTCGAGTGTGGCAAGTGTTACTTGCCTTTGGTTCAGCAGTTGCTACTAATTGAAGTTAAGACCCGCCGCCAGTGAGATGTTGTCGACTTACCTGCAAAAGAACGAGAGAAGAAGTTAAAACTTGGCATTATATATGTATATACATATAGATATATATGTGTATAGGTGTGTCTCTGTGCATGGGCTGCAGCAGATAAAGTTTGTTAAATCGTGTGAATTATGTCTAATAGATAAAACTGGCTGGGAAAAAGTTAAGTCGCAGAGCCGGGCGCGAGTCTAGACTTGGCTAGGCCCTTTTCTAATGCAAGCTAACGATGCCTCTGCTGCAGCCCCATCCCATGTGCCCGCCCTGACTTGTCAAACGAAACTCCAAAAATTGTCATATTGGGTGACGCAGAGCGTGTGTACAGCTGTGGCACGTAGCAAGCATCGCCTTATAAATAAGAGATCCTTTATTTGCCCAGCTCGGCAACAGCCAGCAGCCAGCAGCCAGCAGCCAGCGGCCCGTAGGCCAAAGTAATAAAGTAAAGAAGCGACCCGGCTAGGAAGCCGAGAACAAAGAGTCAAAGAAATGCGGAGTGGCAACAGGTGAGAGACAGGACGCACAAGGCAAGCGGCAAGCGGCAACAAGCCCATAATGAAGCTGAGGCCAGGCAGCAGCCACTTCTTGGATGAGTCAGTGGCCACTGCCCACACATAGAGAGATGAAGAGAGAGTGAGAGAGAGAGAGAGAGAGAGGGAGCAAAATGCCGTGCCACTGGACCATATGATGTTGCACGTTTGACTTGCAGCAACTGCCACAATCTGCCGCTGCACACATATTGTTTACCTGCCAGAAAAAGGCTATAAAAACAAAGGCAAATAAAGCTAAAAGGCAAAAGAGAGACGCAGCGCGAGTGCCTCGCCCCGACCTACCCGCGCCCTGCCCTGCCCTGCCTCCAGCCTCCTCTAAAGAAACTAATGTGGAAATTCAGGTTAAACTGGGTTTCCGACTTGCTTCTAAAGTCTGCCTTCGACCCAAAAAGTCATAACTCAAAAGTCGGGTAGAAGAGACAAACATGTGACTTAATAGTTGCCTGACTACTGCAAGGGCTGAGACCGAGAGAAAGAGAGAGAGAGAGAGAGAGAGAGAGGAGGGGAGAGTGGGGGAGGTGGAGGTTTGGAGTCTGTGGCCAGCCAGTGCAAACAAAGATGCGAAGCAAGACGATAGCGTGAGCGATGGCCTGGCTGCAGGTAGGGATGGGCTGCAAAGGGTATCAGACGTTCTTAACATGAAATCACAAGCAAACACACACACCACAGACACACACACACACACACACACTACAACATATGTTGCCTGGTCTCGCCGGCTTCATCTCAGCAGGTTGCCGCAGCTCTGCCTCTTCATCCTCTCTGGGTCTCCACTTGCACCTGCTCCTGCCACTTGCTCTGCCTCTGCCTGGGCTCCTGCCACGCTCGACACAGCTTGCCACAGCCGCTAGTCAGTAGCAGCAGCCGCGTTTAAGTCAAATGCTAAATGGCATTTGGGGACATCACACAAACAGCTGAGCTGCTCCACCAACTACTTCCCTTTCAATCTACCTCATTCTGCTTCTCCCTCTCCCTCTCTCTCTCTCTCTCTCTCTCTCTCTCTCTCTCTCGCCCCCTCTCTCTCTTTCTGTGCGCCTTGGCAAATTTCATTTTCTTACAGCTTGCCTTTCCCAGTGCAAACACACAACATGTCTGCGGTTTCATCTTTTTATTTTTTTTTTCTGCTTTTTCCAGCTCAGCTGGGTTCAGTTGCTTCGTGCAACTCCTCGCTCTGTGCTGTTTGGAAGAGTGTTAAGTAGCATTTGGACTGGTTGTTGCGAGTCGTCTCGTGTTGTTGCCGTCTGTGTGGGTAGTTTTGACTGGGCTGTCAGCCTGTCACTGGCACAACTTTGTCAACGGCACGTGCTAAAGTCAAAGTCCGCCTGTGGCCGGGCTTGCAGCTCAGTTGTGTGCCGGGCTCAGGTTGGCTAGACAAAACATGATGACATCTATAAGAACTAGTTCATTTGACATAGTGCAGCATGGCTAAAGCGGTTAACCGTAGCATTCATGAATCTATAGTTCACATCGAATCAATTCATGTGTTGGTTCATTTGTGAATTTGGGATTTTAAATGGATTCCTATATATAACAATTTATTGCCAGACTCAAAATGTTTCATTATCAATAGCTTTATAAGAGCCTCTTCTTTTCTTCTTTCTACTGTGTGCAATATTTAAATAATGGACATTCTTACCCACTTCCCACTGGCATCTAGTCTCAGCTTATACTAGTTGACTACTTTTCTCGCTCTCTTCACAGACTTAAACCTTTGGGCACAGGCAATGGCTAATATTTGATTGCCTTCGTACGCAAACATGGAATATGCAGGGGCTGCACGGAGTCTGCCTTAGTCTGACTACTCTATAAATATAATTGCTGAAATGTTGCAACTATTTGGGACCACAGTTTGTCTCCTCACAACCTCTCCCTCTCTCTCTCTCTCTCTCTCTCTCTCGCTCTTCCCTTTTAGACCGTACGCACACGTCTGGCTCTTCTGAGTTACTTACACTCATGTCAGGGGCCGGGCGGCCAACAAATAAATTTCCTTATGCTTTCCCCGGGTTGGAAACAAGAAAACTATGGCCAACAACGTTTTACTTACAGTTAACAGAGGTACAAAACTTTTTCTAGTCTTAACGTTGAGCGTATGTGTGTGACTGGACTGCCACAGTGTTGACAAAGGCCTGTTTGTGGCCCTTGTATATGGGGCCCGGCTCGGTCCTGGCTGGACCATGCTGATAAATGTAAGCGGTTTCGGGGCCAGCAAGGAAAAGTGAAAATGACAGCAAATTAAACGCACAGAACTTAAAAGCAAACGACGAAGGGGGGAAGAGCTCTTTACTTCGTATTTTTTTTTTTTCAATATTTTCCTTTTTCTGCTTTGGCCCCAACTTTGGGGCTTGACTTTTAGCTTTGCCAGTTTTAATTAAGCAAGAGCAAAATGATTTTAAACACTCTTAACATGGCAAGAATTTTAAACAATTTTAGGAAGAAAAGCATAGCAAACTCTGTTTTGCAATACATGAGAGAAAATTTGAGAATAATACATATATTAAATATATTTACTTATGTGAGATAAATAAGAGTGATATGATCGCCCTAAATCTTGAGCAGAGTTCTTCTTTTCAATGGGTTTAGGGTAAAAAAAATAAATAGAATTTAAACCTTGAATTTTTACAAAAACTCCACATTATATATTTCAATTCGCATTGACTTTAATGTACAAGCCATGTAATGTAATTTAAAGTAATATTCCGCGTGTCAACTTAAAGGCTTTGCAAAACGTAAAAAGCATTAGAAATTTTACAAGGGGAGCCAGATTTTTTGCCTTGAAAACTGCCAGAAACACGCGCATTTTGAAGTGTTTTTTCGTCAAGTGCCAAGAATTTGCATAATCTTAATGCAAAGTTGCTAACGAATGGGGCAACAGGGGTAGGCAGCACGGCCATGACAGTGACGCGGCCGTTGCCTCAAAAGCGCAGACAGCGATGCGCCAACAACGACAACAAAACACTTAAAATGTGGCTAGCAGAAGGGCAGAGACTTGGGCCTCAGCACTCCGAATGGGAACCCAGCAAAGGAGTTGGAATTGAAGTTGGAGTTGGGTTTGGAGGCGAAGGTTTTGGGCAGGTCTGCAAAGTGCCTGCAACTAATGGGAGTTAGCAATTCGTTCCATTTCGAGTGCCAATCCCGCTCGGCAACCCGTTGATATCGTGTGTGTGTTCGAAAAGTTGACAACAAGCAAATAAGAGTTGCAGTCTTAAGTCTTAACGACAGCAGGGGTGAGTTGGAAGGGGTTAGTTTACTCAAAAGTCAATTGACTGTGAAAAGCCAAAGCGAGCTTAATTTCCGAATAAAAGGGCCGTGATTTGAGGTCGATGCGTTACAAGGGCGGGCACAACTATCGCCTCGGCACGTCTTTGGAAATGCCGCGAAAGGTTTGAGACAAAAGCCAAAAAAGGGCCAAAGGGAAATGGGAAGTGGGAAATGGGAAATGGGTCGGACGAAGGCAGAAGGCGAAATACAAGGTTCATGCGCAACCCTTCTAAGACGTTTGGTATCTTAGCTTTATCTTGCGGTTCGTATCATTGCTCTATTCAATTTACAATAGCTCCGCACCTCGCCTGTTAGTTCCCCCAAAAGGAACTGGCAGTCGTTAGCATAATTATTACACACGGCTTAGCTGGGGTAGCTGAGCTAGAGGGTGACAATAGCTTGGCAGAGCTTGGGGTGGTACTTGAATTGTTAGCTAATGCCCGAAACGCAAGCATACTCTCCCCTTAACAAATGTCAACGCTTGCCTGAAGGCCGCATATTTGTCATTTAATAAAAAATTGTTGTAGAAATTTGAGCTGTTTCAAGGTTGTCTAAGCCATGTTCGTGAAGGTGGTTCGGTTGCTGGGTGTTTGATGCCACTGGGGAGAACACAGCTGCTGGGGCATTGGTTAGCGTTGCTGTGGTTTAGCTTTGCACATCGCTGCCCCAAACATATGAAGTTAATTTGTTGTTTGTTTCTAAGGAAATGGGCTTAGCCGGAAGGAAACACAAAAATTGATGAAAAGTGCGTCGGGGGGTTGGCATTTAAATCCCAAAGAATTTTAATTCCAATCTCGATTGCATTGTTACAAATTAAGAGAACAGTGTCTTAGGGGAGTTAAGATAAGATAAAAAGTCTTTAGAACGTGCAAGTACATATAGCACAAGGAATTTTAAATCAAAAGATCCAAAGCAAGTCTCTGATAAACTGAAATACCAGTTGCTCAAATAGAATAGTAATGGAGGTGTTTTGTAAGTATGTTTGTTTGTATTGGGAATATCTTATAAAGCTTATGTTATCTAAAATGAAGCAAGAGAAAGAGATGGGTATAGAAATGGAAGTAGAGGTAGAGGTAGAGGTAGAGATAGAGACAGAATTAGAGATAGAGATAGAGATAGAGATAGAGATAGAGATAGAGGTAGAGGTAGAGATAGAGATAGAGGTAGAGATAGAGATAGAGATAGAGATAGAGATAGAGATAGAGATAGAGATAGAGATAGAGATAGAGATAGAGATAGAGATAGAGATAGAGATAGAGATAGAGATAGAGATAGAGATAGAGATAGAGATAGAGATAGAGATAGAGATAGAGATAGAGATAGAGATAGTGATAGAGATAGAGATAGAGATAGAGATAGAGATAGAGATAGAGATAGAGATAGAGATAGAGATAGAGATAGAGATAGAGATAGAGATAGAGATAGAGATAGAGATAGAGATAGAGATAGAGATAGAGATAGAGATAGAGATAGAGATAGAGATAGAGATAGAGATAGAGATAGAGATAGAGATAGAGATAGAGATAGAGATAGAGATAGAGATAGAGATAGAGATAGAGATAGAGATAGAGATAGAGATAGAGATAGAGATAGAGATAGAGATAGAGATAGAGATAGAGATAGAGATAGAGATAGAGATAGAGATAGAGATAGAGATAGAGATAGAGATAGAGATAGAGATAGAGATAGAGATAGAGATAGAGATAGAGATAGAGATAGAGATAGAGATAGAGATAGAGATAGAGATAGAGATAGAGATAGAGATAGAGATAGAGATAGAGATAGAGATAGAGATAGAGATAGAGATAGAGATAGAGATAGAGATAGAAATAGAGATACAGATACAGATACATATTGAGATACAGATTGAGATACAAATTGAGATACAGATTGAGATACAGATTGAGATAGAGATAGAGATAGAGATAGAGATTGAGATAGAGATACAGATTGAGATAGAGATTGAGATAGAGATAGAGATAGAGATAGAGATAGAGATAGAGATAGAGATAGAGATAGAGATAAAGATAGAGATAGAGATAGAGATAGAGATAGAGATAGAGATAGAGATATAGATTGAGTCTAGAAAGGCAAATACAAAGAAAGAGAGGGATAAAGAAAAACGAAAAGACTGTATATTACACTGCAAGATTATTTTAATATTATTATTTTAATTGTCCTTTAAAATATGTCATTTAAATTTACAGCTACACACAAATACGTATGTTTTTCGATACACAATTTAAAATGTTTAAACATTTCCATTCATCACACTACACAGACTTCAATAATTATCCATCTCACGAATGTAAGCAATTTTAAATTGCTTTCCTATTTAAAAATTAATTTTATGCACAGACTTGGGATAAAACTTTCGACTGGCTTCAGTTCACAGACGAAGCGAGATGGGTTCCCCTTGGCACCCAGACTTGACTTTTCGGCCAGCTGGGCGCCGTCAACGTGCCTTTAATGACAGTTGATTTAGTTGGGCTGGCTGTAGGGGCTTATAGATAGTTAGCTAACTGTGTGCTAGAGACTGCATCAGATCATTAACTTCAACGATTTCGAATGCTAACGGCAAATGAGAATTATGCACGTGATGCAAACGGGTTCGCCTCGAAGCACTCGAAGAAATGAGTTTCCCAATTTGTGGTGTGAGAGGCGTGGCCCAGGACAAGAGTTTTCCTTTTCTCTCTTTTTCTTTTTTAAATTGGTAGACAAAGTCTCTACCTCGAATCGCAATCGTAGCAGTCACAATTTGAATTTCACAAGCCATTGATTTTTATTTGATTACCACGACAATGAAAGGACGCCATGGACACGTTAGCTGAGCAACTGAGTTGATTTCATTTAGCCGTTTTTCGGCTAGAATTCATATAAAAGTGTGAAAATAATAGGTTTTTCTGCTAGCTTTTAGAAATATGCGAAAGAGCTTGCGCTCTAATACATTTGTGTATGAATTTGTGATTTTTTGGGTAGAAGATTTGAAGAGGTTTAGGGAGTTAAAAACAGTATATTCTAAATTTTGAATTTGTTTTCTATAAAAAAATTATTTTATATTACAAATAGATAAAAATTTAGTTAAATTAAATAAAAAATGTATGGAAATAAAAACTTTTCCGGGGAAAATGATAATAATAATTGATGGTTGGTTAAGACATTTCTTTAAAAAATAAATCTGTATTTGATGCTCTAATTTTATTGATTTAGTTTGATTCATAGATTATAGCGCATATATCGCTCAATAATAAACAACACATTATTTTTACCCATTCAGAAGACTATATTATGTATACAAATGCATAACATATGCAATACATTACGCATAGTTGGTTTATTTTTAATGAATTTAGCTCTTCTCTATTTAGATTGAACGCATCTCTATGAAAAAACGGACATTAAACTCTTGGTTAGAAAAGAGGAGAGAAACATTTGAAATTATTTGCAGCAAGTTTCGAACGGGGCGACAACTTTGCATGTCATTCAATAGCTGTCTACCAATTTTTTGGGGTAGTCAAACTGTGGGCTAGGGGCTGGTGTTTTTTTGTTTTTTTTTTTTTTTTTGGCCAGGCACTACGTGAAACCCTTTTCTTATAGTCTATGATGACGACGAAGCGTTTGGGCTGTTGCATTCGAACAATTTATTGCAGCAGCGCACGACGAGCGAGCAGTTGCCTTTTCGAGAAGAGCCAGTAGGCAATGGAGTGGATTGAGTTCTGGTTCGGGACAGCGTCAACATGCTACATGGGGGTTGCACTGCTGCCCTGTTGCCCGTCCAGTCAGCTATTCCTCAGCTGCCACTGCGAGTCTTGGCTGCTGGCTGGGGGAACAGCAGCGGGGCGGCGTTTGGCTGTCAAAAGCATGTCAAAGGCGTCGTCACCAACGTGCACCACATTGTTGTAGCAATAGTAGCAGTGGTTGTAGCTCTATTTGTTGTTGATGTTGTCGTTGTTGTTGGCGCATCCTTTTCGAGGATTGGTGCTGGCTACAGTTGCAAAAAACTTGAGACAATCGAATCAAACTCATTCGCCTGAAATCATCGACGTGTAAAATTACGAGATAACATTGTTAGCTGCCCGGTTTGCTACTCGGCCTCTGCCTCTGCCTCTGCCTTTGTGCCCTCGTCCTGGCGAGTCCTGTGGATATCCTGTTGAAGTCAGCCACTCGTGGAAATGTGTTCAGGATTTGAAATTGAATCGCGCGACGCTTAAGCAAGAAATCAACGACACAAACGACACCCAATGACGACCACATAAATGTCGAAATATGTAGTCATGCCATCCCACGTTCAATTTATAGAAACTGTCAGGACTCGATTCCAGGCTGAGCAGGGGGAGTTTTGTGTGCTGTAGTCATGGGACTATTGCTGGCTGCAGCACAATTTTTGAGGTTTTCATTGTTGGTTAGTTGAGCTCTGTTGTTTGAATTGTCAGACAGTCGTCTCTGGGCATTCGGACTCGGTTTAATTGGTTTATCCTTGCGGCCGAAACCACGGCCCGTTCATAGTTTGCATACTTTCGCACAGCACTGTTGAATATTAGAAGTATGCACACATACATATGTTTTATTGTGTGTGTATGTGTGCGGTGTAATTAAGTCGCTTTGTTACGAGTAAAGTTGGTTAGAGTTCTGCAGCACACATGAATAGCGAGTCTGACTCTGTGCTGGCAACGTACAAATTAGGCATAGTTAGCAGTCATCAATAGGACTTCAATGTCCTTTATCTCAAATCGTTGGAGCATTAATCACACAAGTGTTGACAGGGACTATACTTTATGGAATAAAGCAATAATACGAATGCATAAATGCTTATAGAAAAGAACTTCTCAGTATTAGGTTATACTCAACCTCCTCGAATAATGTAAGTTTATTCGCCTATGATATTGAAAGCAGAAATTCAGTTCCAACATATATAATTTTTAGGAATTTAATGCATCACTATGCTCTAATATCTACATGTTCTCTCGTGTTAGTAAGTACCGTATTACATTTTTATTGGGACGACAATTCAAGTTTATTGTCACTGAAATTTCTCATGCTGATATTTCTGATATCTTAAAGAAAATTGGTCTAACGAAGCTGCTTCTGGCAGTGCGTCTTATCTTATCTTGAAGAAAATTGGACTAGAAAGCTACAGTTGTAAAGTACCAGGATATTCGTAGAGCTAATGAAGCAACTGAAAGACAACATCTGCTCGTCTGTCTCGTACCGTTTTCCCCTTGCCAGGCTTCTCAGAGAGACAGACAAACAGACAGACAGACAACAGACAGCAGACAGACATTATAATCATAGGAATGTCTTGGCTTATAATTTGTTTTAGCAAGTCGGGCGTGTATTAGACGCAGACGAAGGAGTACTCTTTTTAACGGCTCTCTGCCATTACCGGACTCCAACTCCTGTGCGAGTGTCGTGGACTGCGTCTACGGTTAATGCGCTTGGTCTGGCCGAGCGCTGTTAGAGTCCATGTCGCAAGCCGAGGCCAATTCCGAGAAGGCAACTGAAGAGAAATTTTAAGTTTAACTTTTTACGCTTGAAGCGACAGATGCCGTCCGCTGCGCTCCCCGAGTTCCAATTCCAGCGTTCCTTCACCGAGCAAGTCGTCATGAAAAACCTAATGGCAGACGTGGCCACAGGTTCGTGCCTTGGCCACTTACTCAGCAAGAGAGCCCACAGCTCGAGGCCATCGTCTCGTCTACAATTGCTTCGACCCGCCTCCTCCCTCCTCATCCTCGTCTTTCTTCTTCTCTCCTGCCAACCGACCAAGTTGGCTCCTTGCGGCCAACTGGCCGTCGAGCAAGTTGCGTCTTCTTCCTCTACTCTGTTTTGTTGTTTTTTCCTCTGCTGGCATTTTTGCTGAGAAATCTGTTTTTAAGTTTTAGCAATTTAATATTTTAAGTCCACAAATTGTTGTTGCAAAAGATTACTTTCTGGTGTGCATTCTAATAAGCTGCTAATTGGTTGCCAGCGCAGACAACATCGTCTCCAACTAACGGCACCTTCTCTCCTAACACATATATATTGTATATGTATAACGCTCTATCCTGCTCATAATTTGCATTCCCTTAGCACGTCCCTTCGTTCCATAAATTGTGCGCTTGCAGGCGCAAATGCTTTCAGTTTGAAATTTCATTCTACGAAATAAGAATTTAATAGCTTGCGGATTAATGTTTACTTTTTTCGATTTTCAATTTTTTCTCAACTTTTTTTTGCGCGCTTTGCTTTATGAGAATTATTAAGCTTTTCCATGATTATAACAGTGTTGTTTTGTAGTTTTTGTTACTCAAAGTGGTTTTTCTGCGCCAGCAACAGCTACGTGTTGAAAAATCTAATTATTGAAATTGATAACCGAGAGTTTAACGGAGTGATAATTAGCTTTTCCTTAGCTGCTGTTAATGGGTTATATATATTTGTTGCTGGCGTAGACAGCGTGAATTATGCTTTGTCATTTGACAGTTTTAATCGACAGAGGAGCCGGGAACAGACGCTACCCCGAAGATTTAATGGTAATAATGACAATAGTCGTAAATAAGGGACAACATATCAATTTTGGCTTGATTGACATGGTTTAAGGTAGATTTGATGTGTAGTGACTACTGAAATTATAGGAAATATTTGAAAATAAAAGAGCACTGATTTAATTACGAATTCCTCTTATAGGGCACTTTAATAGATGTATAAATGCCTAAGGATTTGTAAACATTTGCATCTACTAGCTTTCTAATCGTATATATAACATCTAAAGATTTATTATTGCATAAACCATATTTAATAATATTTATATCCAATACAAAAACAATATATAGTAATTTAATTTATTGAGAAATTTTCTCTTAATAAATTCCATAGTATAGCTCCGTATAAATATTTTCCTCTTCTTTATAAATAAAATATACAATAAAAGCACAACTGAAATACAAAGTTATTAAGAAATTGAGCCAGTATAGCAATTTTAGTATAACAGTTTCAGTATGAGAGCTTTAATTTTTACTAGGATTAATAGAACAGTAGGATTAATACCAACAGGAGAACATTTAACAGTTTGCATCGTAATTATTAGAGCAAACAGTATATTTATCAATGAAACGACAAAATAAAGAGCTGCCAGCAATAAAATGTTAAGACTTCCTGCTCTCTTTATCTTTAAAGATCTCAGATATGATTTCAATTGAAAGATTTATTTTAGCCAAGACTTTAAGAAGAATGCAAACCACTTGGCCGTGATGCGAACTGCAGGCCGATGTCTGAGGCTGATTCGCAGCCACAGGCACTGACAGCTATAGAAATAATCCTGGACATACTATTCATGCGGCCATTTGATCTCCGCTCAGTGTTTCCACCCTCCGCCAGATGTATATACGCGATGGATAGGCGTATATATATATTGTGTGTACATCCTTTTTCATGCTGCCTGCACAACAAATGCTGTCTCATCAGCATTTGACTTCAAAGGAGTCATTTGCACAATGCTCTTCTGCACAACATTTGGATGTGGATTTCTTTTTGCCGTCTCTTTCTCTATATTTTTCTATTTCGCTGTAGATGTTTTTGTACGGAAATAGCGGAAGTTGTGTTCATTACGTTCTTGCCAAACAGGACAACATCTGAGAAAAGATAGACAGAATGGGAGAGAGCGAGAGAGCGAGAGAGAGAGAGCCAAGACATGGACACAGTTGCCAGCTTGGACTTGTCATTGCTTTCCTTTGACTTGTCTAATAGAACTTGCATGATATAACAGAAAGGAAAAACTGCATGTAATCATTAAACAAAATGGAGGATAAATTTTCCTGTTCTATTTAATTTTTTTGGTTTTTGCTCTTGTGGCCGAGGGAATACAGTTTTCGGCCATACAAAATGAACCCACTACAAATCTGAATGGGCGATCACGAACCAGAGCATCAGAACAGCACGTAAATAGCTCGGCCGGCCAGACGAAAGGCTGCAAGGACTTCCTTCGACTCCTCGGCTGCGCGTCCTTCTCAACAACGAGTTCGTCCGCTTGTCTTTTGGCTGCCACGTTCATTGATGATTGAAAAGAGATTAGAGTCCAGTCAGCCGGGGCCACAGATTGGAACACCGGTGCATAACAATGAGAATGATGAGGGCAGGCAGCCAAAACAAAGCGGGGGCGCGGCTAGGTGAGAAAGGCAACGGAGGGAGTGGGAACCACAGAGGATACGAAGAGGGGAGATTAATTGTTAATGAGAAGTGGAGCGGAAAATCAACTGTGTTATGGATTTCAATACGAACGTCCAATACTCGCTGCGGACTGCTGTGTGTTGAGCTTTAATTTGCGCTGCGGTCACTTGCGGCATTTAATTGGCATCGCGATGTTTTTTTAATGCGTTCGATCCGTATGCGAGGGCTGGAGCCAAAGCTTATTACGCTTTTTTGAACCTACTGACCGCAGAGTTGTCATTGCCATCTAAGCTGCATTAATTATAATTGAAAATATTTGCCTCGATAAGGGACGCGTGGAACCTGTTTGGCACCGTAAGCGGGAACTGGTTTTGCGGCAAGATTATAGGACGAACAAAAGCCGATGAGTGGCAGCTATGAAATTGAAAGCTGCCAATGGAAGGGCCCTGATTAATAATGAGGGTTGCTTAAGGGTGCCGCCTGCTGCCCCTCATAATGCTCAAATTGTATATGAATATTTGTGCTCCCGACATACAATTTAAAGCAAATTCATAAATATTGCATAACGAAACGAACAATGGCATTGTGAGAGGTGGTTAAAGCATAGCTAGCGAAAATAACAAAGTCATTAAAGGGGTTTTACATAAATGAATAATAGCAATCTAATTGCATAGAACGTTTGGGGGACGGTGAGAGCAGTGTGAGCTATAAGATATTAGACAATTATCAAAGAAACCCTTTTTAATAAAAAAACTAGTTCAGTACCAGTAATATTTATACTCTTAAAGTTATTCTACTTCATATTACAAGAATATATTTGTAAGTATTATGTATAATTTGGAATTGAAATTAAAATATTATTCGTATAATATTACTACTATTAAAGAATAATTTGAAAATCCTTTTGCCTGATTCTGAATTGGCCTTATAATGGAGTCTTCTTGAGTACTCTCTGTCTTAAACATTGACCTAGCCAATATAAACATTTCTCCTGCTTGTTTATTGCTGTGGACTGTGTTCAAAGATATGTATATATTAGCATTATATATAGCATTTCGTCACAAAATGTTTAGCAAAGAAGTCTCAGGGCAGAGCTACTGATTGATTGTTGCTATTTTTCTCGCTCAGGCCAGACTGTGCAATTTTTGAACACTGTTTATCTACTCGTTCTTCCTACTTCGTTTCCAACCCTTTTCGACCACAAGCCCAGCGTTGTCCAGTTGCCTTGACCCTACTCAAACGGTTTTAAGCCCTGACCGAGAGAGCTAATGACTAGCCATAAAATATATCATCATTAGGAAAGAACGCCGGCTCCGATAAACTGAACCGAACTGTATCAACTTACTGAATGTTCTAAGCTTCTTGTGCAGCGCAAGCTGAGAGGCAGGCCCCTCTAACTCTTTGCTCCGTCTAAGCCAATTAAATGCCAATTTGAAGCACATTTTACATATCATTGCACAAAAACGCGCCAGCTCGAACAGCGGGGCGCGCGGGTTGCCATCCAAGTTCATTATCGCTTATCGATAATCAGCGTCCGAACTACGAAGCGTGTGATATTGACAGCCACAGCAGGTACCTCTCCCCACCACACACACACACACACACACACACACACATCTCACCTGATGGAGCTGCCCCAGAGCCCGTGCAGAAAGCAACATAAATTATTTCCAGTTTGCTATCGAGTGCCGGATGGAGGGAAAAAGAGCGGCAGAGGGCGGGGCGAAGTGAATTCGGATTTGGGTTTTCTTTTCATTTATATTTCGCTTTAATTTCTGATTGAAAATCTGTGAGCGCAAACCGAAACATGTTTGGCAATTAATTGGTTAATCAATATGATTAATTTGCATGATCCGAGCGCACGCTTTGCCAGCTTAAGTCGCAGTCGACTTGGAAATTTGTATATATAAAAAATAAACTGAATTTAATTTATGGTTAAGAAATTGCCAAGTAAAATGTGTTAAGCTGCACAGTGCAATGAAGTCATTGAAAAAAGTTAACTTTATTTCTGATTTTAAAATACTAATGTATATGCTGTATTTGTTTGAATATAAATCGCATTAAAGAACTCGAGAAAAGCTCTCGTTCTTGTTATATAATATTTTAAGATTTGAAGATTAATTTATTTATATATATATATTTTGTTTGTTTAGTGAACTGATCCAATTTGTATATGTTTTTGGAATCTCTTTGAACTATAAGTATAATAAGTAGCGTATATAGCGTAAAACTTTTGGTTTTGGTTAGAACTGTCTTCATAAATTTTATTTCCACTGCGCACTCTCAACATTGAAACAACTTTTCAGGAAATTTAGAACTAGTTTTAAGAGCTATACATCCATTGGCCTACAGATTTATGGTGATAATATAATTATAATAATAATGATTAGTTCATCTATCAATTTTAATTATTAATGCTTAAGCAGCTTTAATCCTGAGCCGGCTTTGGAACCCAACATGAAATACCGTTCGAACTGGTTCAACTACTTTCGAACTAATTGTATTATACATAGCTAGCACATAATTTCCTATATACGCAAATATTATTATATTAGTATCTATAAGATAAAGCAAACCCTATGTGGTTTTCTCTAAGCATTATCAATTTCCTAGACGCGTCGAGTATGAGCTTAAGCTCAAAAAAATAAAACACAAAATAGAGCAAGAAAAACGACAACGAAGCCATAAAAATGTCCAATCCTACCCAACAGGACAACTTGGACAATAGCTGGACGGCTCAATAAATGCCGCAAGAGGCGGAGAGAAAGAGAGCGAGAGAGAGAGAGAGAGAGAGAGAGAGAGAGAGAGATTGGGAGGCAAATGTGGGTCACTACCCGGTCAAACGGAGCGTATGCGTAATGGGAGGTTGGGCGGCATTGTTGATGTTGATATAGTAAAGTGTTTATATGTATGGATGTTGATGTTGATTATGATGATGTTTATGATTGCCTGTGTTGTTGTTGATATTCGAGAAATGTTGTGACAGCCGAACAAATGACCGGCAGTTACGTGCAAGCAGTTTAACAGGCTATAGACTCGAGGGCACAAATACTATTTATATTTTATTATTGCTTGCCATTGGCTTGTCGTGTTTTTCGTGCAGTCAGAGCAGCATTTGAGGCTCAGTCGCCCAGAAACTTCTGGCTTTATCTGCGTCTTGGCTGTCCCATTGCAAATGCAATTAAAACATAATTAAATTTAATTAAACTGTTATTAAGTATACGCCCGGTCGCACAGTTTGCCCCAACAGCAAAAAATGAGAAGCTCGCGCGCAAATACTTTTTGCCTGCTTTTACTCTTCCCAGCTCCCTGTGCCTTGTTTTCCGCTCCTCTCTTTCGCCCAACAATAGGCGCCCCGAATTTTCCGCTTAAGTTCTTCGGTCTAAACTGCACACCATGAAAATTCCAAGAAAAACAAAAAAGTACTGGGAAAAAGAAATGGAAAAGCGGCGCACAATTCGCACTGTAGCAAGGAAAGCAAAAGGCGAACCCAGCAAAACAAGAGGAAAACGCAAAAAGAAAAATGATTGCGTACAGCTGATAAGAATAAAGGAGCAGCAGAGCCAGTTGAAAATGCTCGACTTGAAGATACCTAGTTTATAATAATAAAGACCATAAGGCATAGTCTAAGTTGATCTTAGTGAGTAGAGCCAGTAGTACAGGGTAACTGCACAATCGAGCAGCGCATTCACTTTACTTCAATTGGATGACTGACTAATGGAATGAGAGAGCGAGAGTGAACGGCTGTCTGTGCGTCTGTCGGTCTGCCGGTCTCTGCGCTCCTCTGGCAAAAAGGGGTCTGCCGTACGCCTTTTGGGCTTAGGCGACTGTTTTATAGGCGCAAATGTTATACAAAAATGACACTTCATAAAAATGAAGACAACGATAATGATTATGATGACGACGACGATGATTATGATGATGATGATGATGATGATGATGATGATGGCGGTGATGACGATATACCCTGCCACCCCTCAGTCTGATAATGTCTAGATGGATGGCTGTCTGCCTGTCTGTCTGTCTGTCTGCCAGTGAGTGGTATAATAATGATTTCAAATGTTTCCAATGAGTCGTCCTCAATGTTGTCGTCGCCGGGCCTGGCGAATATACTTTGATATGGGTGGAGCGATGGGACTTTCGGAGGAGGAAGCCCAACGTAAAGTGCAAAATTTGATGTTTTAAATTAAGTCATTTGCATAAGAGACACCAGAGGAACAAAGAACTGAATCTGCAGCTCTGACTGTAAATGAGGCCGAGCAGGAGGCAAACTCGAAAGTTTTGACTGAATAATAGGGGGGCGTTATATGTGGTGGTATATTACTAGAGGAGGAAGCGGAGGATGCCTCTGCAATGCAATCATTTGTATGCAAATGTTACATGAATGAACAAATCCATGTGATTTTTCTGGATTGTATTTATTTCACGGTCTTTCCATTTGAGAAATCCCAAATCCCATCTAATTGTGCAGTCTTACAGAAATTTGTCATTACTGTTGATGCGATCATCAAGGAATATCAATCATTGCTTCGAACACTTAGCATACTTCTAGCAGTTAGTATTAAATATAGATTGCATTTTCTGTTCGAAAAGAAAACTACAACTACTTCCGTATATCCGCTAAAGAGAGGGCCAAAAATCATGCTTTATTATATAACATTAATAACTATTTAGTAAATTTGAAAACACTAATTTAAATATATAGGCTGCAAGATAATGGAGTAAAAGAGGAAGCGTGCGTAAGAGATCTAAAGGTTTAAAGGAAGAGAAAATGATACATCGGAAGACACATGCTGATATAGGGCTTAAGCACATTGAGGGAGAAAGACAGGAGCACATACAGCGAAAAAGGAAAAATAGTAAAAATAAGAGAGAAATGGAGAAAGTAAATTTGTATGCAAATAAAGATTAAAGCACTAAAAAGTGTCAAAGACAGAACCATAAAATCAAAGAAATGTTGAGGAACCATACATTGCAAATCATTTAACAATAAATTCTTCGCTACTCTTTAAGCTTTGCAATATCCACATACAGGTCGGTTTAATTATGCGCACAGTAAATGATTTTGTTTAGTCTAGACTCTGGACTCCTTGATCAAACCTCAATTGCGTTCCCGGCTTCACTTGGCTACACAGCAAATATATCAACTCAATCGGAGCAATTTCCCAGCTAAGCAAAATTAACAGAATCTAGCCCCGCCGAACCGTAGGCTAAACAATACCTTAGCTTACCCTTAAGCTCCTCCCCTTTCAAATACCCCTCCCCTCTTGCTTGGGCTACGTCTACGTTTTTAGATTTACTGCTTAACTTTTTTGGTTAGCTGCGGGCTCATTCCGCGGCACGTTTCCGACAAAGGCAAACGCTCAAGTAGGTGTATTTTGTTTGTTGTTGTTACAGTTGTTGGTGTTGTTGTTGCTCCCTGCTGTTGCTGCTGTTGCTGCTGCTGCCTGCCATTGCCGCATAATTAAAAAGTCAAGTGAAAAATCACATTTTAACGCAAATGGCAGCAAAGCGAGTGAATGCGAAAATGAATGAATGAAATTCTTGCGCCTGAAAGCAGACTAAAGTAATAGCTCGCACAGAGGCTCAGGGAAGGGGCTTCGCTCAACTGGATGTGGCCGAGAGGGGGCGAGAGGCAGCTTGGCAATTGGGGCTGTGCCTAGGCTGTTCCATGCATACCACGCCGAATTGCGTCAAATGCAAATTCGTTCATTGTCGAGAGCTACAAACTGCAGGCGCCAGCTGCGAATGGCATGGGCGCAACAAAAGGGGGTCGGCCTACCCACATGGGCAAAGGAGGTTGCCGCAAACACTTGAGGCATGTTGCCTGTTCCAACTGGCAGCTGAAAGCTGATGCTGCAAACGGGCGACTAACAAAAGAATATCAAAGCTCTGTTCACAGCGCGTTTTGTTTTTTGTTTTTTTTTTTTTTTTATGTATATAGAGAGGGGGGAGTTTGTGTGGGAGTCGAGGTTGGGGTTTAACAACAATTTGCCGTGCCGAGCCGCGCTGCGGCAGTCAAAAAAGTGGCAAAAGGGCTGACAGAGAATTACAGGCATTACGTAATTAAATATTTAAAGTGTTGCCGCATCGAAAGAGATTCCGTCGGAAATATCGCCGCCTGTTTCAATAATTTAACAATTTGTATAACCTTTAATACAAATTTAATATAATTTGGCTTATAAATTGGTGAATATAACCAAACTGGCCTTAAAAAGATACAAATTTAACTAAGGATTTTAAATTTTGATTATTTTGCAATTTCAATATTACTGTAATTGTAGTTATACAACTAATTATTTTATTTTTTATTATTTATTAAAATATACCTGGGATAAATGTATAAATATTTAATTATTATATGTGTACATTTAAAGAGCTGAATATATTTTATTGAATTAATTATTAAAAATTTTTTTACATTTTTAATCTCTTAAACAAAAATATATCTCAATATTATACATATATTTATGAATATATTATGTAAGGCTTTCCGAATTTTTTAAGATACAATATCGAGTGACTACGATTCTCTATAATCTAAATATATTTCAAGCCCTGCATTCCATCATCATGCTTCAAAAGAACTGTCATTTGCAGACTTCAGTCGAAGCATGGTTTAAGGTATATGCCAAATACCCTTGAATACGAGAGTGCTCTTTCTCTCCTTGCCCCATCCTATGCGCATCTATACACCCTCTCCTCGGGCGGCAAGTCTATGCCTCTTGCTAAGTGCTCCCAAATTTCACTTTTCTGTTTCACGCAGACGCTAGAAAATATTTTCACTTTTTTAATTTCATGCAAATTTTCTTTTTCAAGATTAATGTTTGTGCCAAAAAAAGGGAACTTTTCTAGCTACGCAAGGAAAACTGAAAACAAGCGAAAACGCACAAATATCGCGTTTCTCTTCATCTTCTGCGTCTGCTCATTTGAATTTGGGGGCAGTAGGCGTCAATAAGGCACTAAACTTCAGCCCTGCAGGGCGTGCTAGCCCAGCACATTAAGACTTTCAAATTCATATCTGTCTGTCTTTCTGTTTTTGGACGACCTTCAAGAGTGGAAGTGGAAGATGAACCCGAAGACATTTACGATACACTTCGGCAATTTTTCTCTTCACAATTGGAAGAGGGCAAAGAGAGGAGACGTTGGCCTGTTGCCCCCGCTCCTCATTTAAAGCGCAGCAATATAAATTTAATTAATGCCCATTCGCATTCGCATATTGCCAATTTAGGAGCATCCTGTTGGCGCTCACAGGGTGTGCCTTGTTAAGCTTTTTGACGCTCGTAATTTAGATGCTTAATCCTTAATCCTGCGCGCTTAACGCTTAAAATATCTTGGTAAAACTTTTTAAATTGATTTCGCCGCCGCCTTGCTGCAATTTTTTTTTTTTTTTTTTTTAAGTATATATATACATAATTTTTTTCCCATTTTGACTCTTTCATGATTGCCAGCCATGCGCAAAATTTTTGCAGCACGCTTTGGCGCGCAACGCCACAAAGTGTTTGAGGAGGAGGAGGAGAGGCCAATGGATTTGGTCTTAAGAGTTAAAATTGGAACGGCCCCACATCTAATGTATAAAATTTACTATAAATCTTAGGTATTTCTGCTCAGTACTGTTAATTATGAAGTATATCTGTTATTCTTACTCAAACTCTAAACTAAATTCTACGGAACTCTCACTTACGCTCTCTAACTCATTCAATACAACTACGCTGTACTAATTAGTTTTCATATAAGGATATCGTATTAAAGGATATTAACTTGGAGTAAATGGGAAACTAAATGAAACTATTAACTTAAAACAAAGAAACCAATGCGACCCATACATAAATAAGATAATATACCACAAGCAACCAAGTAATCCTACAACGATCCGGCAAACCCGGCGCCGACACTTAATGATGACAGTAAAATGACTTAAATCGCTGTCAATGTTGACACTTTAACAAATTTTTTCACTTATTGCGAGCGACGAGAAGCGAGCAGAGAGAAGCGAAACAGCAACATGAAAAATAATTATGCGAAATTTTTTCTGCACACTTTGTGAAATTGTAGTTGTTGTTGTGCGCCTCGGCAATGGCAAAGTTTTGTTAAATGTTGTTTATTAAAAAAAAATACAAAGAAAAAAGAAAAAAGAAAAAAGCGAGTTTAAATCGTGATTGTTGTTGCCTTTGACAATGATAATGATGTTGTTGATGAACATTCGTCGATGTTGCTGCTGCTGTTGTCGTTGTTGCTGTTGTTGCTGTTTCCTGGCAGGCGTGCTCATTCAACCGCATATAAATCTGCAAAGGCAACAGCAACAACAACAACAATAAGAGCCTCAACTCGCACGGTGTTACGGGCATTGGCAAAAATGCAACGGAAACGCAAAATGCGACGCCGACGATCACCCGAAAAAAATCCCAACCCAGACCCCAACCCCCTACCGACGCCCCTGGCTGCACCCACCACGAATCAAGCCACAAACACAGTCGATGGACTGTGCGCTCTGTCCGGCAACCAGTTGATTGGCGGCAGGCACGAGTTGGACGCCGGCCCAGACGAAGGCCGTCGGGGGTGTGGGGGGACTGATTTGGGGTTTATGGTAGGTGACTGGCCTGCAGCCTTTGTTGGTCAACTGAGTGACTGACTGACAGACTGACTGCCTGCTGGTAGCTGCCTGTGGTTATCGCCAGGCAGGTGAGGCCCACAGCCAGACTCAGCCAGACCCAGACCCAGGCCAGAACCCAGCCACAGACCTATCGCAGACCCAAAGCGCATCTGAGTCAGAGTTGGAGTCAGAGTCGGAGCCAGAGTCAGGGCCAGTGCCCTGCCGGGCCCAGCCCAGACCAGTCTTTCGTTACATTTCGTTTATTTTTTTTTTTTCATCTCTTTTTGTTGTTGTTTATCTCGTGATAAAGCGCGACTTGCAACGCGCTGCGTGGTAGAAGCTGGCGCCCCGGGACAACGTTGGCTCCAACTGCAGCTCTACGGCTCGGCTCGGCTCTTCGGCGGGGCATTATGAGCGCACGCTTCATAAATGTGAGCTTATTGAATGCCCAGAGCGCGGACCGGGCAGAAGGCAGAAGGGGCAACAGCAATGGAGCTGGAAGTGGAAGTGGAGTAGCCTGCAGCTGACTGCCGATTTACATTATTCATAAAGAATGCGCTACAGTTGATTTGCGTGAGCATTTCCATTTATGCAACTGCAGGCTGAGCGAGTTGGGCTGAATCGCGGGACATTTGCACTTAAATTGTTCCCAGTGCAAATGTAATTAAATATCTGTTTCAAGTACGTATGCACTAATTTTATGAACTTTTAGTTTTCAATTTATTTTCTTTCACTTTATGCAATATAATCTATATCCATTGATATTTTATTGCCAACTATCATTGATGGAATATAATAATTCAAAATTTGTTTTCGAATATAATAATATTAAATTTGAAATTAAGAGTTATTATTATATGCACATATAAAATGTATATACTGTTAAGTTAATAATCAAAATTTTTTTTTGAATTATTATATAGAATATAATAATAATAATTTAAAATTGAGAATAATTGAAATGTATATATTGTTAACTTGAACAGTTCGAAGTGTATTATGAAGCCTAATCCATTTTGCTCTATGACTAGTGACGTGACTAATCGAAAAATATCATATACAATTGATTATTACAGACTATTAATTGTGTAATATATGAATACCATATTTTCGATCGATATTGATTTGTTTATAATTCGCGTTGCCTGAACTTCAATATTTAGCTAAAATTAATCACAATTTGTAATTACCTTTTTTTCCAGTCAACGCATCTGCAGAGCTGCACCTACTCGAGTCCCTACCTCAGCTTCCTCTTCTCTTCCCTCACTCTTCTCGCCTGTCACTTGAATTTCGCTCGTAATATCGCGGAGGGCTGAGGCCGCTTCAGCAGCCTCTTTTGCTGCGATGCTCTTGTAATTGAATTGTTGCTGTTGTTGTAATTGCTTTGCTACCGTTTTTTAATCGAGCGACGCGCAAAGAGCAACAGCTACAGCTACAGCTACAGCTGCAGCCGCTCCACCTCGCCCCACCACACTCCATCCGCTGCACAGGCCCAGGCACTTAACTTCATTAAATGTGCTTGGTCTGAGCCCTAACCCTCTTTGATTTCCCTTTGCCCGCGCGTACTGCCCTTGGCCGAAGTTTGAGACGAGCGCGTCGCTGTCCGTCCGCCTGCGACTGTCTGCCAATTTTGCGTCGCCCCAAACAGGTTTATTTCTTCTCATTCGTATACCCTTGCCCAGTGTACAGCTCATTTGGTATGAAATGTGTGAAGGACTGAGGCAATCATAGGGGAAGCTGTACCGACTAGATCGCAGATAATGGAGAGCTATAGACATCATATATATGGCAACTGATTCATTTTTTATGTGACAAAATTGGTTATTTTTTATTTCATTCAAATTGGAGTTTTCATTGAGGAGATCTAATTCTTCAAGTATTGGAATTGGATGTCAAAACTATTCACTTTATATCATGTATAACCAATATATATGTACATAATATTCATCTCGTATCTAAAGACTATTTTCCTATTTAGTATTCCTACCATTTATATGTCATCTGGCTTCTACAGTAACAATTGGTCTTAAGTTTGGCTTGCACATGAATTTTCAAGTGTATTTAACTGTCGGCCTTTGAAACACTCATTTTTTTTTTTTTCAAAAAAATTGTTTTTCCCATAACTCGACAAACATTTCTGCTGTCGACGCGTATTAATTTCAATAAGCCCCTAACCCTTTGCCTACCTCTGGTGATCTCTTTCGCACAGCACCTTTCGGTGTCGCTCACCCTCTCTTTATATATCTCTCTCTCTCTCTCTTTCACTTGACCATCCGCAATCCGTTTTTGGGCAGCTGTGCGCGTGCGCTCGCATCTGTAATGAGCCAGCCAGGGGCCGCCTTCGCATTACGAATTACGCATACGCCGCGCTGTCGGTGCGTCGCTTGGCACCTGTCGATGACAGTAGAGGCAACACTTGGAGCATGCCGCGCACGTCGCTTGTAAATAATTCATGTTGACAACTATTTTAGCTTGTTTTACTCTAGTTGGTCACGGCGCGGCCCAACCTGGTCGAAAGCAGACAGCCGATGACAAATCGAGCCGCCAACTGCATGGCGATTGGCGATTCGCGATTCGCGATTCGCGGTTGGCTTCATATTAAATTATGATTGACACATTGACTGCTTGACTGACTGATTGCATGCTCCGCACACTTCTCCGCTTTTATCGCTTGAGTGGCCAGCCAAGTGTGTCTGTGTTTGTGTGCGTAATAGCTGCCTGCTTATCAGTCGTTCTGATGTTATTGACCCCTCTGCTCGGACTGCGTTTATTTACTCGTCGCTGTTGACTTATCAAAACAGTGGCTTTTCATGAATCAAAGAGACAGTTCATTCATGATAGTTAACCAAAACTTGCCTATAGGTGGTGCTTAGCTACTCGATTTGAGACAACATGGAATAGGAAGATTATTCGACTGATTTGTTGACAAATCAACCATGATATATCTATCAATCTATCAATAACCGTTTTAAAACTTTTACTTTCATTTACTTAGTTCCGTAAATTAGGTAAACAACTTACTGAACTGCTATTCTTTAGCCATTAGCCATTTAGCCGCTTACAGCCACCTTTGTTGCCTTACCTACAATGAAAGTAAAGTAAAAAGTAAAGATGTTAATTGTGAGCTCGATACCAAAGGAAAAAGGAACAAAAACTTTATTTCCGACACTAACAAATCATGTCTGGCACAGGGAGCGAATCAACAAAGTCAATATAAATAGATAAAAAGATCTTCGGGTCTGCCCAAAAAAAGGGCAACAGTCAGCCCTACTGCTGAACAGAGGTGGAGAACTATCGATAGCACTACCGGCACTATCGATATTTCGGCACTATCGAAACTCATTCGATAGTAGCAGACCCTTTCGATAGTGGCCCATTTACTATCGATACTGTTGTTAATAGTGCACGTCTCACATCGCTAAAAAAGTTTTCCCTCGCTTGCTCTACATATGCAATGTCAGGCACATGGATCGCTTTTAATACCCTGGGTATAATGGTTTTGTGAAAATGTATGTAACAGGCAGAAGGAGGCGTGCCACACCCGTCTGTCCGTCCGTTCGTGTGAACGCTGAGCTATTTTTAAGTACGCAACGTAGAGACTTGAAATTTTACATGAATACTCGATAATACCATAAGCTGCGCATGTCTATAACTTAATTCATTTCGAAAAGAAAGATCGACATTGACAGAGCGTTAACTGAGATGGTTGGCAAAGATGTGCAACCCTACAATATTGTAGAAAATGAAGGGTTTCCACAATATAGTCAGGTTTTGGATCCTCGATATAAACTTCCAAGTAAGACACACTTACGAGATGTGCTTATGTTTAATTATTTCAACGAAATCCAGGTGTGCGTTCCCGCTACGTCCGCGGAATCCGAAAGAACATTCAGCAAGGCGGAGCAGATAATTTTGAAGAGGCGAACACGCCTTAAAGAAGAAAATGTAAATATCCTTTTATTTGTTAATCAAAACTTTTGGGTGAAATAAACAATAAATTTATTATATTTATTGAAAATAAATTTGTTTGTCGGACTACACTATCGACTGCACGGTCGATAGTATCGTTTAACACTATCGTCACTATCGATGGTCGCAAAAAACAATCGTCGAATATCGATGGAGCCAATTATCGATAGTTCTCCACCTACTACTGCTGAAGGGGAAATTAACGAGAGCTAAAGTGATTGTTATCTATTCTTCCTTAAGTATTGAGATATAAATTTCAAATACATCAACCCACGTTTGCTTTAGATTTTGCCTCGTCAACTGCTCCGCACTCAGCTACACATTGTCTACAGTTCGACTTCTCTTACGACGACTCACAGAAAAAACTTGATTTCACAAATACCAAACTTTTCTAATTAAAGTCGCGCGCAAGTTTGTAAGCCCAGCCCAAGTTTCCGATGTAATTTTCAACTATTTGGGAAGCTATCGCATATGAAGAGCTGTACAGTTTGGGCTCCTTTTCAATGAGCACTTTTTCCGAGCTTCGTAATTGTTTGTTAATGTCTGAGCAAATGAGGCTATAAAATAAAATATAAACAACAGCACGGAGAACATATGGCACGTGCCACATCCTTAACAGCAGCATCAGGCAAAGGGAAATTAGCTATGCGATACTCACGCGTGACACGAGACACAAGACGAGACGAAGACTCCAGATGTAGCCGCAATAAAGTTGTGGTACAGCTTCATTATTATTATATATGTATATTTATAGTTTATAATCATAATGATGATGGTGCGGATGATGAGTGAAACAGCAGACGCTGGTAATAAGCAAGCCAAGACGAGGCAAGTTGAGGCAGCAGCGGCGCAAAGCCATTGCCAGAGTCTAGACGAGGAAGCTGGAGCACAGAACAAACATAAAGCGAAGCCAGCGAAAAAGCAAAACAGCCAGAAACCTGAAGTGTTCTTGGGGATGGAGAAGGCTCGGCCGGGTCTTGGGGGTGTTTGTGGGCTACGAAGTCAAGGGCAGGAGTAGATTGTTGCCTGATGGAAAGCGAAATGAACTTAACGCCTCTTTAAACTCGTGAAACATTGTATCCTGCGAGACGCCAATGTGGCCAGACAAGCGGCGACCGGGGAAGAGGAGGGGCATGTGAGAGCCAGGTGACTCCGCAGCCAAAAGCAACAGGAAGAAGTTCCGTCCAACTCAATTATGTTTAAGAAAGAAGGACAAACAGCAAAAAGTTTTCACAGCGTTGCCAACTGGCGGCAGAGCACGAATCTAGCTGTCTGGCAACGCTGCTCAGTTTTACGACCGGCTGAGCCTTATCAAGCGCAACAGCCAAAAGAAAGTTGAGCGCAAAAAAATGAAAGGCGAAAAAGCAGCAAGCAAAAAGGCAAACTGGAACCGGAAGGAAGGAAGACACACATACACACACACGCACACATATACGGAGGACTACACACACGCGAACAGCCAGCCACAGCCAAGTGCCAAGCGAGTCTTACGAGGGTCGACAAATATGAGGCGAACCGAAATAAAAAAGGACGTGCGGCAAGAGGCAGCACATTTTGAGGCGGTTTAATGCGCTGCCCTCGGTGCTGCTGCTCCCTTTGGTCCCTTTCGTCCTTCTCGTCCTGCTTGGGGTGCGCGCTCTGTAACGCCCTTTAATGCTGGCTAACCCCCCGCTACCCCACCAAACTCTGCCTTGTCCTGTCGCACCCCTCGGGCCAACACAGCCGCTGTTAACTTAAATATTTTATGGGGTGTCAGCATTGTCGATGTTGGCGCGATTGTCTTTGCGCCCAGCTCCCATGCCCCTCACTCCCTCACTCCCCCTCTTCCTCTCTCCCTCACAGCCCTCTACCCTCTACCCTCTACCGAGTGTGTGTGTTTCTCTTTATCGTGTGCGTGGCTTGTCTTTTGTGTTCGAGCTAAAGTAATTTCAAATTGATAAGCATCGCTCCCCGATTGACGACCGACTTCGCCTGGCAAGAGCTGTAGACTCTGCTACAGACCGTGCGACAGAGGCAGGTGGCAGAGGGTGAGAGCAAACGAGAGAGCAAAGGGGCAAAGCAAAGGGCGGTTGGGCGGAGGGGCTGCTGGGCGTTGTATTAAACTGATTTGTTCCATGTCGAATTGCTAGCAAACAGCTTCAGCTTCAGTTTGGCGTACGTCGCGCTTTTCAAAGTCAATTGAAATTAAGTAACAGATTTTTGTGACTTAGCTACCATTGCAGCAGGGGCGGGACAGTGGGGAATCGGGTTGAAAATAGGGGTGAGCCACCGGCTTGCGTTGCCTGTGTAATTATGTGGCTCTCGGGGTCTCGGTGTCTAACTGCTGATGGTGTTTCTAAGCATGGCAGGAAAATGTATACGAAGTGGGCGTACAAACAAATTGATCTAGATTTTTATCAGTGGGCTTTAAGGGGCTGCATAATACTCGATCACAGTCCAAAACCACCTTATTGTTTATATTGGAGGACGTTCATTTTTCTTTCCATCTCTCTGTTGAAGATCTTTGCCACGCGAATTAAGTTACTTCAATTTCAATAGTATGTATTTTCCCTCATTTTCCACGTTTTTGACAGACTTTTATATATAAATATAGATATTTTAATGAGATAATACACGATTTATTTGGATAGAATGACAAACAGTTGGACAGCAGGACGAGCACAGGACACTACAAAGTAATATACCCTAACGACTGCCTGACTGAGCATAAAAAGGGAATATCTGTTCACTATATGCATATTTCCCTTTTGGGAATAGAGTATAATCACTCCTCTTCATCATATGATATTGAATGTCTCGTTGTGGTAGTGCAACACTAGCCCACACAAGTCTTAGATTAACCCATAGCGGCTGCAAATGAATTAAATATTCTCTTATAATCTCAATTAATTCACGCAATTCAATTACCGTCATCGTCCACTTTTGCTGAATGCATTTACAGAAATCAGACGTTATGCGATATTCTGTTAGTCCCTCAGCATAAAGGCCTGATTCCCATAGCCGAATTTAAGGTTCGTAGTGCGGGGTGAGTGATCAGGGCCATGCGACGACAAATGTGCATAATTAATGAAAAGTTTGTTTGTGCAGCTGCTTGCCACGCCCACCCCCTGCCGCACAAAAAACTAATGAAAGCAACCAGCAACCACTCCTAGAAACTTGAAGGCTCCGTGGCCAGAAGCAAAGCCGTCAACAAATGCCGGGAAACACGCAGAAGTCTCAACGTGAGGCGCCTCACAGAATTTGAGACTAAACAAATGATATTTATGCAGCAGAAGCTTAGTTGAGACTAAAAAGTTTGCAAAAGGCGAATGGGAATGGGGTCTGTCTGAGAGGAGAGCTCCAGATAGGGGATGGAGGAGACCTGTTGTTTGGCTCGGCGCGGCGTTGCGTAGTGCCACGCCGATGTTTGTGCAGACAAAAAGGCATTTAAATCTTATTTGGACATAATTAATGACAGTTAAAAGCAGTTGGCGGCTTTTGCGGGCCACATCTCCGGGCTGTTGCACATTTACATGACATTTGGCTTTTTGGGAAGGGGGCGGCCAGAGCGAGAGCGAGACGGAGGAGGTGCGTAAAGTTTTCAACTCGACTGCATAAAATTTATGGCATTACGCACACTTGCAAGTAGCTCTAGCGCCAAAAACGTGTTTCACTTCCAATTTGCGCAGCTGTCTGCCAGCCACGCCCATTTCTTGACAAGCCGAACAGAGACAGCGCCCGGAAGGCTCTTGGTATATATAAAGTCACTCAAGTCGTCGCATGATTAATGCAATTGGCTTTTGTAATTGGCACATAATTTATTGTCAGGCCTTTTGATAATACGCATACGCAACGTGGTCCCAGCTGCAACTGACGCCAGAACAGCTGCTGCTGCAGCTACAACTGCTGCTGCTGCTGCTGCTGCTGCTCCTGACGTTGCCAGACATTTTTGAAGTCTTGAAGTCTTGTCCTGCTGCACTCTGAAGTGAAGTGGCTCAAGCCAAAGGATGCCGCCGTCTCGTTTAATAAAGTTATGCAAATTTCTTTTGACTGGACAATGTTCGGTCTGCTGTTGATGTACTTATCAAGTGGCTGGCGAAAGTGAAGAGCACACGCACTGTGTGCTCTGAGTGTGAGTGTGTGTGTCTGTCAGTGTGTGTGAATCAACGTGAAGATGTAAAGTTTGTTAAGTGGCTAATGGATGTGAGAATTGCACGAGTTGAGCAGCTTATCACTAGCTGACTTCAATATCAGCTAACATATATTTAAATAGTCTGAGTTATAAAACCTATAGACTATAGACTAGCATATATTTCAGTATATATCATTAGGTATAAAGTTCACATAGTTGTTAGTTATGTTATATTACTGTTAATCGTTAATAGTGAATTAAATTACTGGTCTTCATGTATGTATTTAAAAGTATTTTATAAAACCTGTATATTTGTTCCTTTAGTATATCCGCTAGATGTCTGTTAAGTTGGTTCGGTTAAATTATAACGCAACATTTTTACAATCACATAGATCGCATGTTTAAAATATATTCGATATATTGTCATTAGCATAAAATGGAAATATGTTGAGCTTCACAGTGTGATTAGAAATATATATAACATAAATTTAAATAAAAGTGAATAGATGTGTGAAACAGTGTGAAAGAAATATAAAAATATTATTAAATTCATATCTAGAAATATCGATTAACAGATATATAACATTCTGTGTTAATATTTTAGAATTTGTAAGTCGTTTGCTCATAGAAATATAAATAAGTATATAAAAATATTATATAATTCGCTCGATAGCTAAATCGAGCGACGACTTTAATGAGCTAAGATATATCATTACATTTATAGTATCACGCATTCGATTACGTGCGAATGCAACGTTCTTGTTAATGTTTTGATAGTGTAAACCCTTTTCTTAAACACTCTCAAATACATAGATCCGCGTCAGTTAACTAGCCAATAGTTTGTCATTCGAGACCTGCTTCAATTGCCACTGGAGATTCAATTGTTAAGCGGTTGTGGGTCCGATGGCAGCTAGCACAGCTTAACCTTAGCCAAGGCCAAGCTCCACTCAGTGCACTCTGCACTTTGTCTAGCTCTCAATTGGTCGTGCTATTCGAATGGCACTTCTGCACATGCGAGAGGGGCAAAGTATTCGAGAATCGCTGGCGGCAACCAAACAACAGAGAACAGAATTCAATTGTGGCCCCTGCTTCAGTTTCTGCTGCTGCTGCTGTAATGCGAAACCTGTGAAACAGTTGTGGCTGGAGGGCTGATGGATGGCTGGGACTGGGGTCGGGCCTGGGCCTGGGCCTGGGCGTGGGGTTAGATTGAATTGCTGCCTTCATTCCGCCACTTGGTTGGCCACTCAAATGCAACATGGCCAATTAATTACGCAACAGCCAACCAGCCTGACAGCCCGTCAGCCCGTCAGCCAGTCAGACGATGCACAGCCAAACGAACCGCTGTGACCGCAACATTCAAGAGTTTAACCCACACACACAAACATACACACTCGTACTGCCTCACCTGGTCCATGTGGCGCATACGTAATGGGCTTTAAAGTGTGCCTCCCCCGCTCGATCCACACGGCCGCCCTGTCACACGCTGCATAGTTAAAGTTCCTTTTTTACCAAATTAATTTGCATAAATTATGCGGGCAATGCGGTAATGGCAATGGAGGTTGCGACTCGGGCTTGGCCACAAATTGAAGTGCTTACATTGAGAAGCGCGCATCATTAAAATTAAATTAAAAAATAAAAAAAGCTCAAATCGAGGCAATATTTGTGCTGCTGCCACGCCCCTCAGCTACTGCTCTATGGCTAGTGGAACTTCTACCGTCCACTGCCACGATTCGGCCATCTGGTTTGCATAATTACTTTGCCCTATTGCAATCGCCACGATGCGATGCGATGCGATCCGCGTTGCTGTTGCAGTTTACATTTTAATGTCTTTGCTCCATTTCCGGCTCGGTTCGGTGCGATTCTGCGAGGTTGGGTTGGGTTCGGGGCAGCGTGTGCTAATCCGTGTTTGCCTCCGGGCTAAGCACTGCACTGACCTCAAGATTTATGCCATCACTTTGCTTTGTTGACACTCCGTGCGAAATTCATCCCAGCTGCAACGCCCCCAAATTAGGTCTCCGACGCTTTTCACATTCTCCTCGGAATACAGTTTTTTCTCCATTACATAATAGAGTGTCTGAGGCTCACAGAATGCGCTGTCTGCCAGCTTTAATATGTAACGCTCATAAATTAAGTTGGCGCAAGAAGAGAAAAAAAATGTATAAAGGAATAGTGAAGTTCAGCGAGTTGATTAAGACGATGATGTAAGATAACATGTTACAGTTAGGCTATATCTTTATGACTTGATCTTAAAATTCAGTAAGAGAAATTTATCATTATCACCAATGAAATAATATATAAGTTAATGTTTAATACAAATATAAATGTTATTTGAGATCTATTTGGTAATTGTTCAAAGTTGATCATTCTAAAAGTCTCCACTGCCAATCCCTCGAGCTAAGTGCAACCTTCACGAAAATCGAAATCTGTCACTTTTATAGTTTTAGGAACTTTTATAAGCAGATTTGTTCCATTTCTTTCTCCTGGAAATGGTTTTTGTGTCCTTTCTCGCTCAGTTTTTTTTTTTTCAGTTTTGATTTTCGTGCACTTTATGTAACTCAATTTTGTGTGGAGTGCGCACTTTTTTTACTTTTGGCCAATCGCCAGCTGTAACGGTCAGCTCCAACTATTGCCTTTGCAGTCGGGGAATGCGTTTACTACCTCGCTAATTGTTCGCCTGGCGCGGCCCATTTATCTTGTCCACGTCTTCAACGTGGGCATTTTTAATTTGAGCTTTTCTTTATATTTATAACGTTATTCACTTCATTGAACACAACGAGAGCTTCCAGAATTTTCGTCTCGTTTCATCCACTTCTATCCTCTATCACCACACAGTAACTCAATTCGAGGCGTTGTCTATTACTTTTTTGCGGTCCCTCTCTCTCTTCCTCTTTCGCTCTCCCTCTCTCTCTCTCTCTTTCTCTTGCTGTTGTCCTTTAGTTGGCTCCATTCGTATCATGTCACTAAATCAGCACAAATTGCTCAACTGATTTATAAATTCTGGCCAAATGCCAGCGATATAATCTTATTGCTTGAAGCTTCAGTTGCCGAGACTCCAAGGCCCCAAATAACTGAGAGTCCAATACAGTGGACCCAGTCGACTCAGTCAACAAAAAAACAAATGTCCAAACAGCTCTCATTGGCGTCTTTCTTCTTCTTCCCTTCTGTTATCCGTTTCCGTTTTTAAATGGTGTCATATATGGTGATGAGCTGAACTCTTTCGCCTGCCCAGGCAATAGTATAATTTCAAGTTTAAATACAACAAGTAAGAGTGCTCTAGTCGAGACTGCTCGACTAGGGGATACCCTGAGCCCTGTGAAGAGCCAAATATCAAATCATTCTACGCATTTTTTATGCATGCATATAAACAAAACATACACACACACACATATGAACGCTAGCATAAGCGCGCGCTCTGCCAACTGCGCAGTTGGGCTGCAATGTGGGCATTACTATGGGAACTTAATTGTTTAATAACTTTTCTTAGCGATGGACTAAGTGCATCAAACTTTCACAACTTATTATTGGCATTCATATGTAAGTATTTGCCAAAGCACAAAGTCTCTAGTATTTGATTTGCGCATTTTACAAATAGGGGGCTATTGGGGACGAATGGGGTGTGGCATCCAAAATCTAAAGATAACGTAATCTCCGTGTTCGTAACTACACAGCAAATTTGAAGTCTCTAGCTCATGTACAAACTACGCCTTAAAAACACATTAAAATTATCGATAAATGCTCATAAAATCGAAATGAAATGAGTTATCGGAAAAATTTTATAAACTTGTGCAGCGCATGGTATTATCGAGTGTTCATGTAAAATTTCAAGTCTCTACGTTGCGTACTCAGCGTTCATACGGACGGACAGACGGACAGACAGACGGACGGACGGACGGACAGGGCTATATCGACTCGTCTTGTCGCGCTGATCAAGAATATATATACTCCTCCTTCTGCCTGTTACATACATTTTCACAAAACCATTATACCCTGATTTCCCATTTTCAATGCGCTGAGGGTATAAAAATCCAACATCAATCAAGTGATTTAGATTTACAAGTCTACAAGTTCTGCATATGGTACATCCCATTTTATGCGGGGTAAATCAGCTTTATAATTATATATGTATATGCTATATCTCCCTGTAACATTGTTGATAGTTAATTTCAATGAAGTAAGTCAGATTTAAGTCCTACCAATCCAACTATATATTCTATAATATATGATACAGCAATTTAGCGTGTTCAATTTAAAAATCTATAAGTTGTATATATGCCGATTCCCTAGTGTTATATGAAGTGTATTTTGCAATATGTCTTCTGACTACAAAGACAGAAGTATATGATATTTTACTTCTGTCTTTATTCTTTATTACAATATACATGTTCTACATAGCATGATTACTCAAGGAAGCTCTTGTAGGCGGGGATTGACTAACGATAATTAAAAAGCATTCGAAAGCTGTGAACAATAAGATATTAAATAGCTTTATGTCAGCAATTATTTTGAAGCTGCAACAGCTTTGCAAATTTAAATGCCAACATCATAGGATAACTAAGGTCTTCACAATGCAATCACAATCTATTTACGTACGTTTAACTTCAGCTCAGGCCAAACCGCATTGGGCAACAATTATGCTTGTGCAACAATAACAATAACAATAACAACAACAACAACATCAACAACAACAACAAGAACAACAGCAACAACTTCTAAATGTACTTTCCAAAAATTGTTGGACGACCTTCAAACAAACTAACCAACTGGCAAAACCAGCCAAAACCACCACCACCAGCAACAACAACAACAACAACAAAAGTGGCGACACATAAATTGCATAGGAAATACAACAGAAAATTGTAAAAAAGAAAAAAAAACTAAAATATAAAAACTGGCAAAAAAAATACATAAAATAAAATAAAATAAAATAAACTGAACGAGCAGACAAAGTTAGAAGTCAGCGGCCAACTGGCAAATGAAGTCAACTACGAACATGGCAACAGAATGAGCCAAAAACAAGTTCTAGCTGTTGAGTGGAAAATTATTGACTCGGAAATACCCTGTACAAGGAAGATCCTGCCAGCCCAGTTTAAATGCATTGAAGCAAACAGAGAGCGACGCTTTTTGGAAAAGGCCATGAAGCTAAATAATTGTATATTAGATCAGTAATCTTTCAATAGAACAACATTTTATTGATTAATGAAACAATCTATCCACACTGAACAATAGCCTTCCGGTTATTTTACGTTTTTCTTTTGCTTTTCCTTTAAATCATATATAGAATCTTATTGACTGCATACTTGGTAAAAGCTTGAAAATATTTGTTTATAAAGTCGAGCAGCCAGTAAAGATGAATATGGCAATTAGACACAGCTGCATTTTCAACGTCTCAGCAGGCGAAAGGTCAAGCACTATGCACCTGTAAAATTTAGTGAGTTTAGTTCTGAGACTATAGAATATATGATTTGTCAAATGTGACAAATGTGGGGACTCTAACTCTGACTTGAGCGTCATACACCTACTTTGTATATTTAGCCAGCATTTGTATGAATCGTCAAAAATTACTTACATAAAGCTCCAATTATTCACTTCGAAAGCTAAGTATTTGCCAATATATTACTGACATTGTCTTTAATTCAGGGAACCGTTATTGCACTCTCCCACTCTATCATTCTTGCTTATTATACAAATTTTCTCTAACTTTTCTCTCCCCTTCTTTTTAGACTATATGGAGAATTCGCTTCCTTCACATGTGACAACCACACAAAAACTCTTATAACCTTTCCGAAGCAGTTTAGGTGCGTACAGGGTATAGCAACTGATGGCATATTTTTTGATCAAATGATCACAGCTCGTCCTTTATTTTAGGCACCCAGTGCTGCTTTTTTGATGGATAGTTTGTGTGCGTTAGTTTTGAAAACTTTTTAATTTGAATGCAGCTGCAAGAGATTTGCATGTTTATGGTAATTGCGTTGGGGCACTGTGATTTTTGCGGTTTATCGATTGCTATGCATCAGACCTTGTCTTGGCTAACGTTTTCCAAACATTTTTATTTTATGCTGCTACTTTTTGGGTGGGGCCCGAGCCGAGATGCTGTTTCAGAGATAAGTGGGCTTCCAAGTGGGCAAGCAAAGTGCAGACATGAGGGTCAATTGTATCTTTCAATTGAATGCCCCCCATTAAATGGTCATAATATCGTCAATCTGTTGTCTCGAACCCCAAAAGTCACGCAAGCAATATTTATTTTCATATTTTTTACGTATCACGTTTGGCCGCGAACATTTCACAATTTTATTTATTTTGTTTTTTCTTTTTTTTTTTCTTTTTTTTTCGAGCACAATTGAAGTGACAAGAACGCTCACTCGGTGGCATATTGTTTGAGTGGTGTGGGTGGTGCCGATTCCCGCATTTTTCCACACGGCCTGCGACGGAGACTTCTCGTTCAGGCCAGAGAGCAGCTAGTAGCAGCAGCCGACTGTTGAGTTGCCTTAAGGGAGCTATGGGGCAAAATAATTTTATCCTACAGCATGCAAATCTGGCCATATACACAATATATATACACACATGTATATATATTTATATATACAGTGGGACAGTATGTAGAGTTATCTGTCAGCGGAAAGCAATCAGCAGTATAATCGAGTAAGGCTTCGCCTCCGCTCGAGGGATCGGAGATTGGGCAGCTGACAGCTGTGGAGGGGTTGAAAGGTGGCTTTAGCCTTTTCGAGGGTTGTGACATGGCCATAAATACAAAAGAAATTAAAATGCAATTGAAAATATAGAGCTTTACAGCGTCGAGCACCAGGATTTTCACGAATATATGTACATGTGCATGAAGTGGTGCGTAAAGAGTTCAAGTCCTCATTCTGAGTGTCAGGCATATGAGTACATTTTTAACTGTAGCGTAACTTAAGCCAGAGCAAAAAGATCAGCACTAATCAACTTATATTTGTTGTTCAAAAGACGGTCATATTTGAGAAAATTTCATACATTTGTTTTGATGCCTTAGAGTTTTTAGGTTTGTTTTCTATATCGTAAAGATAGTTCCTTATGAAACGGACGATGTTTATGACTCATGGCACGCAATCTCTGGAAAATCTTTATGAGTACATAACTGTTTTTCTTTCCTAAGTCCAATCTTCTTTTTCTGTTATAAAGAAGCAATGTTGATTTATTTGTGATGACTACTGCAGTTTCCGAGCATTGTTGCTTTTGATCTGATTAGGGCTCAGCAGCCTCGTCATCTAACATACAAGATTTGTATGCCACATCTGATTGAAACTGTTAAACTGTCTGTTAACTGTTCTGGAACAATCAAGTCCTAAAGTTTCCAGCACAACCTTTTCTATATCTGATGAGTATCGAGTATCAAATTGTAAAAAAATCTCCCAGTTACAGTTAGTAGAGAAACTTTGTGACTTCATCATTCAGTTTTATTGCTACGTTGTTTCAAGATTGCTTTACGTACACCCTTCTCGGCTTTCAGCTCATAAGGTCAGCCATAATTCATTATCCTCAGATATTCCATGGCGCTAGATTTTAAATAAATATTTTTTGCTATCATATTTTGTGATTCATTTGTTTTTGAACCTCTCGATGAATATCGCTTGTTGCATTTGGCAAACTTTGCCTCAAGGTCAACATGATTATTTTTTTAATACAATTTTGTTTATATTCTTTTTCTTTTATTTTTTGCGCAGCCAATTTTGCAGTTGTGCGAATTAACGAGCTATAAAACGAAATCAAAAGAATGCAAAGTCTGAGATTTGCAATTGTTTCTATGCTTTTGTTGTTGTTTATCGTGTTTCGGTCATTGTTGTTGTCGTCATTATCTAATTATAATGTAGATGCAAGAGTCAAGGTAACTGCACAATTACTCATTTTGTGTGTGCGAAAAACGAAGCAGCGGAAACAAATTGCGAACAAAGCAAAAACGCTTAGCTCAACTTAATCAACTTCAGATAATAAATTAAAATTCGTATAACAAATGAGCGCGAATAGCATGCTGCAGACAAGCAGGAAGATTTAACACTTGATTAGCAAAGATTGAATACGCTTGCAGCTGTTAAACTGACAAGCGGATTAAATTAACTAGCAGTTAGCCTGACAGACTAGAATGTACATATTTCACTTACTACTGGAATATAATATTTATAGCCGGAAAAGCTGACAGGGAGCTTAATTCAACGTGGGAAAACCACTACACGTGATTTCCTTAAATCAAATTGATAGGCGACTATATCTACCATATAGTTCAACAGAAGAAAGTAGAAGAGCACTACACATTGCGTAATCAATATTTTCTGATTTGTGTCAACAGTGGTCCAACTGCAAAATCTGATAATCTATATAGTATATAGATTTTCCCGATTTGCTAAATATATATTGTAGTATACTTTGCTTGGTAATTGTGAAAAGGAGAATAAATTAAAATATTTCCTAGCTTTAACAGAACCTTAACTAATACCTTTTCAGCTCTACCATATTACATATGTACATACTTTGGAGTTCCAAGCAACAGTGAAACAAAACTAAGAAAGTACATTAAATTATTATATTTCGTTGAATACATAAAATGAAACGACAGATCTAATATAATAACTAAAAGTCTAGTCAATCACATAATTCAATACCCCGTCGTAAGGTTTTTCACAATTAGCTTAAAAATAAAACTCAAACTAGTTCCTCTTGATTCAGAGGGGAAGTACTTAAATTCGAAACAGTCCCGCCCTCCCCTCGGCCCCTCTTTCTACTTTAAATAAATGTTTATTAAGTTTAATCATAATAAACGAAAGTGCAGTCATACATTTTCACATATGCTCGACGATGTGGGCCCATATTCATCGAGTAGCTGAAAGCTAACGATCTGGGTCTTACGTATGTTTGTTTACATCAACGACTGTAACGGAGCAAATAGGAGGATGAGGAGAGAACGGGGCTGGGTAGCTTCTCTGCAGCACAGCAGCACTCGAGTGACTCAAGCTGTCGGTTAATAAGCGACATTTAGGCTGCGATAAATGGCATAATGTGCCCTCATAAACTATATGACGGAATCCGGGAACACGAGCGGCTCTCAATAGGAAACTGGATGGATGGACACTCCACGCAATTGAAGCGTTGCATTGCATCGCCAAAGCCGCAGCCGCAGCCACAGCCACAGCCACAGCCAAACTCCGTGTCATAATAGGCGCAAAAAACTGCACGACAGCGAAAAGCAAACGAAAATCGGCTGCAATAAGCGGAGTGAACAAGTTGAGCACATAAGCATATAAGTACGAGTGCGAATGCGAGTAGGAGTGTGAGAAGGGAAAGAGAGGGTGCCAGTACATTCATATGAGTGCCAATTAAAGATGAGAACGTGAGTGCTGCGTGAGTACGTGCCAAAGATATTTTTCCAAATGTTTACTCTACTGCAAGTTGAAAAGCTGAAATTTACGTTTATTGTGCAATCGAATTTAGTACAGACCATGATTCAAGCGTTGAAATATTCTCTCATGATAATAGTTACATTAAGACTGGTTCATTCGAGAACTGAATAAAATTTAATTAAGTGAAAACTTATAGAACATACTCAATGAGAAGTTCAAACTAAGATAAAAACATTCAATTTTATTTAGATTTGCTATTAACTTATCTATTACATAATATTCAACTCTCGCATACGAAGGCGAAGAAACAAACTTAATAGTATTTATAAATATTATTGAAAATATTAAAAATGTATCAAAAATATATTTATTATATATGTACGTATCACATAAATATAGATATTTTACTTCAAATAAAATGGTTTCAATAATCTTTTTATTGAGCTAGTTAAAGTTGGGCAAATTTGTAGAAACGAGCGCATGATAGGTGCCAAATATTAAGAACTAACTAACAGAGTGCAGTCTGCCTAGTGTATAGTGTAGTATAGTATGCACAGCAATGCCTAGCCAAATATTCTTATATATTTCGTGACACAAACAATTATCACGCGGCCATCTCTAACCCGCGAATTCGCATTTGCGCTGTACAGGCCCGACGCCGCGAGCCTATGAAAAATGTGTAGATGTGGATTTGTCAACAACAACAGCAACAAATAGCTGAAGCAGCAGCAATACCAGCAACACCAACAATTACTTAATGCCCATTGTATTGCAGTTCAAGTTGGCAAATGGAACAAATGGAAAACTGCGAGACGTCCGGGCAAAAAGAAAAAAACAAGCAGAGGGTAGCGCTGCACAAAGCCAATGAGGAGGAAGGAAAAAATACATACATATATTCGCAGAGTTGCGGATAAAAGTGAGCTTCCAATTATATATATATGTATATATATATATATATATATATATATATATATATATATATATATATATATATGGACAGACATCGGGTTGGCACTGCACCCACTGCCGGAGTGGAAATTAAGGGTTTCAATGATTGGTTGAACTTGTGTATCGGTTAATAAGCATAACAACAGCAACAGCGAAATATTGGTTAAACGCGAAGGGCGTTAAGTCCAACCACGTGAAATGGAAGGACTGAGTCACACAGATAAAGGAAACATATATATAGTGCACATTCCCCCATTGAACCCATTGGCTCAATCAATCAATCAAAGTCGCCAGCAGACGACATGTTCCATGTGAGACTCATAGACTCATAGCAGAGGTAAATGACAGCGCAAAAGTCGTGGCGGCCTGAAAACTTTAATAGTGGGTGACTAACTTCATGAATGTTTTAAATAAATTATATATTTCCGATTAACAATGCATAAACAGAAATTGTCAGCATTGAAACAGATTGATGGTGGGGAGAATTGCTTTTTCTTCTTCGAAACTATTTATTCCTAATCTAAAATTCCTCATTGCACATTTTTCATTAGGGTACGTAGACGAGTTTGATAAAATAGTTATTTCATTTTTAGACTTTCGACTTGAATGTATTAACTTGAAATAGAAGACGCATGTATTTCACCATTTTATGTTATTTTAGCTTACCCAACCTGCTATCATCTTAGGTCTAATCTTTATACATCTTAATTCGATCAAAAAATCCCGCTGTGCAGAAATCAACTCGAAACTTAAAACTAATCATTAGCCGTTGGTGCAACAACTTAGGACTACAATAGGATATATATTAGGATAATAAACTTAACGATGATGAGCATTAAACTTTTAATTGCGCTTTAATTATAGTTGAACCCGAAACTGGGCTAAAAATATTAAATGCATTCGAAATCATTTGCATTTCTTTGTACGCTCTCTGCACAATGAAGCCCTAAAATTAGCCGTAAAATCAATTTAATGCGCATAGCGGGCCATAAAACGACTGTCGTCGCACCCATCCCCCAGAAACAATGAAAAATTGAGAAAGGAACTCGAAAAATTATGAAAAAAGCAAGAAGAAATAAAAGTCTAATGAACATTTTATGCGGCACAGCATGGGTCAGTTAGGCAGATATATATACACCCGTTATATATACGAAGTATCTGTATATTTATAGCTTGATTTATTTTATTTTATTTTCAGCACTTGAAACGCTGCTGGGTGTTTCCAGACTGGAGGTGTGTCCATGTGGCCACTGAGTTAGAGACGGATATAGACACTAAAGCTGTTATTGCTCTCTCTCTCTCTCTCTCGCATCTCTCTCTCTCTCTCTCTCTCTTTTTCTCTTTCTCAACTCATTTATAGCTGCATATGCAGTTGTCAGTTGCAGCTACAAACTTGTGTTCACATAATTGCACCGCCAAAGCAGAAAACTCAAAAAACTGCTTCAACAATCAACCAACATGTTGCCAAAAACTAATCCTACGACCAAAACCAAGCAGCCAAATGCAAAAAAAAAACATGATATATGCATACAAATTATTAAATTCTGTACAGTTGGCGGCTACTTTTTTGTGTTTATAGCGAGCTTTGCGTGTGTGCATATAGCCTGTAAAACCAAAAGTCGAACTATGCGGGTATATACGGTTTGTTGCGTAACACACAGGCAATTCAACTGATTCAGCTCAGTAGAAAGAAATTCGATTCCTACAGAAAAAATCAATTATAAATATACTTAAAATTATTTTTTCTAGTAGTCATATTATTGGCCATATCTATAAAATAATCAATTTAATTGTTAATTGTTATAAACACAGTTCTCTTCTTTAATAAATCTTTTCTTCAGTTTTCATTTGTAACACATTCCAAGCAACATGCAAAGTAGATTAATACAGATAAATTCTTTATGCTTAATCAATAATAAAACTTATTTAATATTTATGTTAATTGAATGAGGTACAATTTTATTCCCTGCCAAAAACGTTCTTTAGTTTACTTGCAGGGTATACTCGAAGTCTTTACTCTACTCTAGTGCATTCTTGCATGCTTCTATTTTGGGTCGTTGCATGCAGCTGCTGCTGCCACAGCCAACTTGCCAATATGTTGCACAAAAATTATTATTATTTATAAGCATTGGAGTTGCCGAAAGCTGGCGAACTGTGCCAAACTGATTTTATTGCTGCTGAAAAGTTTCATTGCCAATTTTCGCTCAGTATCTATGTGTGTGTGTGTGTGTAAGTAAAAGCGATGCTTAAGCAACTTATCGGAAGTGCTTAGAACTTGTTAGCTACTTGCAAAAGATTGCAGTTTGCAGCTCGAGATGCTCGAGAGTATTAAGAGGCAGCTGAAATGAACTTTTTATCGAAAACTTTTATTACTATTTTTTATTGATGATAATTGCTTAAATGGACGTCAAGCAACTTTTTAGTTATTGTTCGTTTCGCAGATTATAATGAAAATATTTAAACGATATTTACAAGTGAACTTCTAATATACATACATTCAAGATGTATATATATTCTTTCGATTTCGAGTATAAGAATAGTAAACGGAAATAAAAGGCTATATGTATATATATTTGCAATCGATTATGGATCTCTTCGTTAATTTTAAATATGTATAAATGAAGAAGATTTTGTATTAACTTTTCTCAAGTCAACTGCATAAATTTAGAGATTATTCTACCCGTTGTCGCATTTACTAAAAATAAGCTGAAATATCCAATGAAAGGAAAAGATAAATGGGAAAGACAATGTCCTTATCTGAAAGTCCAGCTCTGACCAGGCCAAGCCCGCACAGTTTGGGTTCGGATCCTAGCACTGCCTTTTTTGCCCTACCCTGTAAAGCGAACTTCTTAATCACATTGAGGCGGGACCACAAAAGTTGGGACCAAAAGGCGTCCGCAGCGCCCACAGACAAATACCTGCAATCAGCGCCATCTAGATAAAAACAAATATAAACAAATAGCGGCAATATTTTCCTCACTTTTTTCCCCAACACATTTTTACATAAAATTCCAACAAAAATTCTTGAACAAATGCAAAGCAGCCCCAAGAGAGGACAACTGATACAGGCGAGGGGAGTGTCTAGGCGGAACCTAGAGAGAGAGAGAGAGAGAGAGAGAGAGACAAAAAGAACGAGAGGGGTCGAGGGGCTGTTGAGGGCATTTTATTTATTGTTATTTCATTTGGACCGCAAATTAAAAGCTATGAATAAGAGCACCAAGTGGAGCACGATAAAAAGTAAAAAAAAAAAGCAAAGAATAAAACGCAGTCAGCAACAAGGTGCAGGAAAAGTAAAAATCGCCAACAATAACAAAAATGGAAATACAAACAAAAGTCCACGGATAGCATATAGAGTAAAACACGCTGAAAACGGAAATAAAAGCTTATTAAAGCCAACTCAGAGCAAATAAAACAAGAGCCAAAGGAGAAACGAAGCCCGAAATGAAAATGAAAATGGAAGATGGAAAATGGGAATGGCAAATGGGGTTGGACGGAGCTTGGATCAGAGCTCAGAGCTCAGAGCAAACGGAAACAGAGAGCTCAAAAACAAACACTAAATCAAACATTACACCCAACAAAACAGCCGGGCTGTGAAAAGTGAAATGGCGGGAGAAATAAGTATAAAATGTGTAAGGAAAATTGTGGAAAAATCAAGCAAAAAATAAAAAACAACATAAGGAATCGCGCGAGGGAGGGAAAGCGCTTTTTTATTCGAGAGCATAAAGCAAATGCCAGACTAAAGTAAATATCAGCCACCCGATGGAGCTCTGGCAAGTGGGCACAAGACAAATGTGGGCGCCACCGCGACGTTCTTCTTCTTCTCTTTCTTGCTTTTGTCGCTGCTCCTGTCGCTGCCGGCATCCTTTTTGCAATATTAAACGTAGCAATGACACCCATGGGTGCTGCCACGCCCCCAGCATTGGCGTGCTGCCATGGGTTAAGCTGCCGCGCAGGCACCGCTCACTCCTCGTTCTCTCTCTCTCTCTCTCTCTCTCTCTCTTTTTGTGTGTGTACTATGCTAGACAACTAAATATATACACCTAGTTATTTGCTGGGTATCTGTTTGCACGGCGGCAGCACACAAAGTGAAATATCAAGGGAATTAAAGACATTGTGCGGATTTGCAATGAATGCCTGGCTGGGCATGAATGAGCCGACTCCACGGATGAGCAAATGAATGAACGAGCCAACGACTATGCGAATGCGAGTGTATGTACGTGAGGAATGACTGACTGATTGTTGACGCCGCCTGCCATTGCCCGCGGAGAGACCTCACCAGTGCTCACAGGCTTCAGCGCCCCAGAGCTTGAGCTGCGGAGCTGCAGAGCTCCAGTGCAGCTTGTTGATTGAGGGGCTTCAATTGGTTTTCCTTCTTGTTTTTTGCGTATTGGCTGCAGCTTTTTAGACTTTAAGCCCTCTTAACGAGTGCTGCGGATAGTGGAGAGTGTGCCAACTGTACACAGTAAAGAAAAAATGGGTATGAATTTCAGAAATACATTGGAGAATTAAAGAGATTAAAGCAGCTAAAGAGCTAAAAAAGTTCCGCACTAACAATATTTGGTCGAGCAGTAAATATAGTATATATTGTAATATATACAGCAGTGTTGACCCAATGAAATAGTTTCTATAATATTTTAAGCTCACTTTAAAGTAATACAAACTTTCATGTACAAGCTTGCTCATTCTCATAAGCATATATATATAAAATCTAGACTCATGATGAAACATCTTTAAGCTGTGATTTAATCAATTTCGAAAGCTAATCGTTACTGTAGTTGTATCATTTTATTCAAGCTATTTTTAGCTCCTCGCATTCCTTGACAAGCAAATCCCTTCGGTTTGCTGGTTCCGTAATTAACAAAGACTTTGCAGTAGCTTAATACTAATGCTTTAAGACTTGAAATGCTTTAAGCTCTGTGAGCATGTTCCTCATATGAGTCTCCTTGAGTCTATGTGAAATGTGAGAGTTCAGCTCTTAACTGCCGGAAACTGTGTTATCTTAGGCAAATTCCTTTGATAAGCGTCACACTCAACCCTATAAACTTCAAATAGATATGTGTGTATATGATATGTATTTGAAATACAAAGCTTGTTTCAGCTATTAATCCGCTATCACATCGTAGCCCATCACTCAACAGGCAGGCATTCAGTCAGACAGGGAAGTCCCCTATCCCCTTTACCCCTTCCTACATTGAATAAACAGGCATACCTAAAACCTAATCCGCTGCAAAGTGCTTCTGTTTTTATGAGTAATATGAACGAGTAAAATGTATAACCCAAAGGCAAACGACAAGCTGGCACAAAGCACACGCTCCTCACCAGGGATAAGCCAAAGGATATGCACTCACAAAATACACATCTGCTTATATATCTCATGTAGATGAGCTCGTGTTCCCATCCACACATATATACACATAATGTATTGTACGTGTTTCCCGCTCCAATCCTATTTCCACATTGCTGTCATCGTACCCTATGCTAGCCCATTGCTTTGCTTTCGAACCTCTTTTGCTCTCCTTATAACAATGCTAACACACACAGACACTTTTACAACAGCGGATAGAAATGAAAGCTGAAAGACAGAAATAAAACCAAATCAAAAGCAGTTCTTAGCAAGTTTAGTTCAGCGACACTTCGTCAAAGTCGAACGTCAAGCGGGCCTTCAAGGATGTATCAGTCGGCCAGAGGCATTGCGATGTCCTGTACATATTTACAAAGAAAATGGCTAAGACGAGTTCGTTAAGACCGCAAAAATATATATGTATATTGTATACAATATTATTTGTATGGCGCTAAATGCCTGTGAAATGAGTTTGTGAATCTGTTAATTTTAATAGTAATTTCATAAAAGATTATCGATAAGAGTCTGCGTTTAGGAAAACCGACATATCATCAAACGGTTTCTAAATCAATATTTATCGATAGTTAAATGTGTTGTTTTGATTTAACATATTTTGGCCTTAAAGCTTAATGTTGATGAAACAGATTGTATATTCATTTTACTGCATATTTTCCATTCATACAAAAGTAATTTCTGGGTAGTCTACCCGTTTCTACCTCTATGCTAAATGTTCGTTAAGATTGCAAAAAATATATATATTGTCTATTATTTTTATGCTGATAAATGCCTGTTAAATGAATTTGTGTATATGTTAATTTTAATAGGAATCTCATAAAAGATCGATAAGTCTCTGCATTTGGACAAGCTGACGTCAGACATAAAAAAACAGTTCCTAATTCAATATTTTTCGATAATTAAATGTGCAGTTCTGATTCAACACATTTTGGCCTTAAAGCTCAAGGTTAATGATACAGATTGTGTTTTATTTCTACTGAATATTTTCAATTCATACAAAAGTCATTTCTGGATAGTCTTTAGGTTCTACCTCTACGTGAACGTGACAAAAAAATAATTAAAATGGATAACGACATAGAGGAAAGTGTTACCTAGCTACTACTACTAGGATACTCTTAGTCTGCTTAAATAAGAAACCATTGATACATGTTAGACCTGCGGAATGTGTGAAAGGAAAGCTCTACAGAAGAGGATGACAAAAATGGAACCTTGAACTGACGCTTTCAAGTCAAGCTAAAGCATTCTAGGCTGAACGACGGATACTTATCTGCCATAGGATGGGCATGTGAAAAGGGGCACGTAACGAGTGAAAGAGAGAAAAAATGGGGTAAAATAGAAAGGGGTTAGACACGTATGTACGGAGCATACGGAGCGAACCAGTTCAAGTGGCGAATGGGCCTTTTGCCAACTAACACTAATCTCAGCAATGGTAAACGACCGCTCGAGTGCTTATCAAATGTCACAGCGAACGACTCCAGGAAATGCCTACATGGGGCAGTGGCGCTATCAGTGAACGGTAATCTTATCAACGGACTGCAACACTTCGCGCTGACAAATGCTAGAAGTGTGTTTGTAAATGGCTCCCTTTGCAGCGGGGGTCAGGTCTGGCCGGGAGACTGGTGCTCGAAAACAAAAGAGGACATTGACTGCAGTTTACAGAGACCCCGGGCACAAGTCTCCAGACCATACCCCACCCACTGGACAAGGCGTAGTCAATAAAACAAATATGACAGCGAGAGGAGGGCAACGTAAGTGTAATGATAATAAAAGTTTATGACAGCAGCTCATGAGCTTGTAAGGCTAATGTCAACGTGCTCTTATGGTCTGGGGGAGGCACCAAAGCGTCGATGCGATGAGTAGCCTGCCGCCTGCCTGCCAGCCAGTCAGAAGGTTAAGCAGCTGCACAATGCAGAGTGAGCAGCGCCTCGGCCTGTCGCAAGTGCGAAAAGCGCTTTCATGCTCCACTGAGCATCCAGCGACGCAATGAAGCAGACATTTTTAGCAGGTCGCTCGCCTCCAAGCGCTAAAATGCTATTATGCTACAAGGTGTGGGTCACTTGCACCCTTGAAGAATATTATCAAGACACTGCATTTTCGATCACAGAGAACCAGGGTATAATGGTTTTGTTAAATGTATGTAACAGGCAGAAGGAGGCGTGTCAGACCCCACAAAGTATATATATTCTTGATCAGGGCGACGAGCTGAGTCGATTTAGCCCTGTCCGTCTGTCTGTCTGTCCGTCCGTCCGTCCGTCCGTCCGTCCGTCCGTATGTTTGAACGCGTCGATTGAAGCATCTAGACAAGCTATAGACTTGAATGTTTTTTGTTGGGTCCGTGGATAGTACTCGCAGGTCAAGTTTATTACCAAAAAACGATATCTATTTTTGTTGTTTTGTTATCGATTTTAAACCTTATCGAAAACAGGTTATAAAATTATATCTCACACACCTTTAGAGCTAGACCCCTCAAATTTTGCATATAGATTCATGTGAATTTATGCAATTTCTATTTTTTTTTATATTTTGGACACCGGCTCTTTTTACTAATATCCCACCCCCCACCCCCCAACCCCCCCACCCCCCTCCCCTTCTCATTCCATTGAGAGTCTGTTACAAATAGAGCAATGTGAAATTAGCATTTTTATAAAATGTAAAAAATTTAATAAAATCAAATGATGAAAGTTTCATCAGATTCCGTTAATTCAGTCCGAATCTATTAAACAAAACGTTTGGCCAATTAACACACGCACGTGGCAAGCAGCGACGCGCAGCAGAAAACATTTACACATACACATACATTGAAACGTGCAAGCGCGTCTACTATGCATGTGCACAAATACATTCAAGTCCATTCATTCTAGCATATTCTTCAACCAAATCTGTGTTTGAATTGTATTTGTATTTGTCATATATCGCCCTTTACACGCATACATTGAAACTGACCACCGTTTTTGTATGTACACATACTCATACATTCATATGCGCGCATTTCAGCATATTCTAAGAATCACAATTGCGATTGATCTGCTTCTTTAGCTTCTTTAGTTTTGTATTTGTCATATATCGGCCTTGTAGTACTATTTTGAGTGACGACAGCGTAACTCTTTTAATTTTTAAAATAAAATGGTTGTGCTAGTTGAGATGATGCTCTTTAACGTTACATATGTAGTAAATAGATGTAGATTCGAGTCCAGGTGCGGTGATGTTTGTTTTTCTTCTTTTTTTTTTTGGTAATTTATTTATTTTTGATTTACATACAATTCTAGTTGAATAAAATTTCAAAATTATAAGATTATTTTGTAAAATTTAATGTTATATGCAAACTATATAGCGTATTAAACAATGCAAATCGGACGGGGCTCAGGGTATCTCCTAGTCGGGCACCTCCGACTAGAGTTTTCTAACTTTTTTCTTACAGGATTTATTGTAGAAAAATAATAAGAAAATTTTCATAACTTACTTTAATGATAAAAAATTCTCTGAAAATATATATTTAGAGTAAGTACAATTATCTATATTAAATGATATATTCATGTAAAATGCTTTTGACAAAAAACTTTCTGTTATCAAGCTCAGAACTCAGCGTCGCTTTCAAAAAGTACTGAGTACGCTGTTTGAACTTACAAATATATTACAAACACCTACTGCAGCAGCTATCACTTGGGGTCCCACTTTGCTTCACTTATATATGTTGTTGACAATGTTCTTAAGCCTCGCATTTTCTGGTCGCCGTTAATGGCTTTTAAAGCCAACTTCAGAGCTTTTCGGTGTGCTCCCAATACTTGACAAGAAGTAGACCAACTGCGCCCCAAACTCTAAGCTCGTTGCGGTGTGAGGTCCCCAGGCAAACAAGTGCCAGCTAGCTGTTATCGCGCAGCTCTCAACCCTCGACAATCTAGCAGGCTTATCGCATTTCCATCAATAATGTCGAATAGCAAACGAAGAAAAGTGAAAGGAAATAAGTATTAAAATAACATCAAATATTTATGATTTTTTGTAGATCTGGAAGAACTAAGAACTCAGAATCTATATTGGTGTAACTGAAAAATATATTCTTCGGAGGCTACTGTCAAAGACAATACTCAAAGTCCATTCGGAAGCGCGTGAATGAAGAGAAAAATGTTCAAAATACCCAATCAAAGTAAACGTATATATAAATATATTTATAAATATAAATACATACGACAGTTGACGTTTACGTGTCGACATTAAACATTGATGACATGAGCTGCCAGATAAGCAAGCAGCAGGTCGAACAATGGTCGGCACTGTCACCTGTTATCTGCAATCAGCTATCGGCTAATCAGTTAACAGTTATCAGCTGTGAGTTAGCTATAGCTTAACAGTTGTCAGTTGTGTGTGCCTGTGTGTCATTCGAGCTCTACGATTGACTTAACTGAATGGATTAGAACTCTTATTATTAGATTATGTGTTGATGGAGCATAATGTTGCCTAAAAAAACTGAGCACCTAATTGAATTTCCCATTGTTTACGATTGGATGACTTTATAATTAGACGTTCACGACGTGGCTTTCCAAGCAGGCAGTTGTAAATGCCAGTCTAACCGCATTCAACGCTAACAACTCGGAGCATGGCCAACTTACTAAATAATTCACAGCATTCTGGCTTATATAAATACATTCTCCATGCATATAGTCAACAGTGTGTAACGGTTCATTGCTTAAACTAATAACTACATAATCAAGCAGAACACAAGTGTAACTTTGCTACACACAACGAAATTACTTGATACAGGGGTCCACAGTCTAGACCAAACCACCAATCCCACCGATTGCCCCGCCACGGTAGCCGAAATGTTTGTTGTGTGTGGCAAAATTGGGCTGGAGGCTAGGACTAGGTCTGACCTTGTTGGTTCAGAATGTTATAAAAGTATTCAGAAAATATAATTTAAATAAGCAGTTAAGAGTAGTTTTTAAAAGTAAATATTGTTTGTCAATACAATAGGGTTGTTCCCAATAATGTCTTTTTAAAATCGAAGCATATTTTGATAAAATGTGTCGTAGCCTTTCAGAAAATCATAAATAGCTTTGAAATAAATTTTAAAATATCTCAACAAGGATTAGAATTAAATGTAAATCTTTTTTAATAAGTAAAAAAAAAAAAAAAAAAAATAGTAATCTTTTTTAGAAATATTTTTATAAGATTTATGTTTAATTCCATATAAATTAAATGATTCAATATGGGATCACAGAAATAAAATCAGTTTTAGGCTATTTGTATATCGATTTAAGAGGCTTTCATATATTTTTTTCTAGCAAGAGTACACAAAATCCAGCTGTTGGAGTAATCATTAAAAGATTAGACAATATGCTTCTTACAAAACTGTAGGAGACTTTTTAAAAGATAGAACAGATGATAATTTATATGACATTATACGATATAGTAAATGATTCTATTTACTTCTATTTGTACAATCTTTTTACTTTTTTACAATTTAAATTAAATTTTTAAAATTATTCAAAAAAAGCTAATATTTTGCCTTAGCGCCATTTAGAACTTTTTTTTCATTATTTATTATTTTGTTTCCGAAACTCCTTCTTCATTCAGCAGACCTTTGCTGACTCCAAATTGTCTAAGGTTTACGATTTACCGCCCATTGAATACGTTAGTCAAACCCAAATCGAGAGCAGTCGCTACTCATCTGCGGGAAGCCCATTAAAAACAGTTCGCTTCATTTACTTGAAGTGGGTGGGTGAGTCGCTGGCATCGAACTAGCGGCCAGTCGAACTGGCGACTTGTTTGTTGTGTTCCACAATTTATGGCGACCTCTCAACTCCTTGACTGTCCATTGCGCCTTAGGCAGCTCGAGGGACCACTCAAGGTTTACCTAGCCCCACACAACGAACCGTCATTTAATTCGATTGCTAAGTGTTTGCACAAAGCGTCGCCGATCAAACCCCGACTAGAATTTCAGCTAAGCGTACAGTCGCGCTCAGACACCATCCCGTGAAACTGGCCGCATTATAAATTCATATTCAATTACGCGTGCTGGCCACATCGAGTTGGGTTCGAGGTTCAAAGTTCGGTGGGCAAATCGGTGCAACAAAATTTTTGTTTGCAATTGCGGTGCGGCCCATGTGTAAAGGAACAACATAGTTGGGGGAAGAGGCAAGAGTAGGAGGTGGTCTGTGTGTGTGTGTGCGAAGGCTGACTGCCTGCATTAATGATAAATGAAATATTTATATAGCTAAAATACGTAATTAACTCAAATTATAATGGGTCGTTGGCCCCCCTCTGCAACAATAGGCGTTAATATGCCAGCGCCAGCGACACACACAAACACACACAAGCACACGCACACATGGCGAGTAACCACAAATTGTGGCGCTGCAGCCAGTGCAGAGGGAGTGGCAGGGCAACCGATGGAGGATGGGGGATACGGAACGCTGCAGAGGCACTGCCGCCAGCATGTTGAAATGCATGCTGAGTGTGATTACAACAACGACGACAACAACCCGCAAGCCAGCTCCAGCTACACTCGTGTCTACACTGCAGACCTCTTCCCTTCTCTCTCTCTCTCTCTACCTCTCTCTTTTAGCTTCGCTCTACAGTTCTGGTCATGGCCTACGCCCCAGTTTGGCTGCGTTGGGCTGGTCATTATTTACTCATCGATTGCACAGGAATGCGGTGCATCATGCGGTGCAGCGCAGCGCTCGCTTTTGCTTAGTGCCTCCGTCTAACCTGCGCACCCGGCCCCGCCCCCTCCGCCGCCTACCCATGGCATGCCCCTGTCTCGTGTGTGCTTGGTAGCTGCGCACTGGCTGGCAACTGACTGCTAATAAATTCAGTAAAGCCAGCAGGTTGCTAGGCTTAAGGTTCGATTCTGGAACTGCACCACAACGCAGACCACCTCCACCTCCACCCCCGCCACTCTCCGCCACTGGACTCCGCTCGCTGCTGCCGTGGAGCAACAATAACAAATCGTGTTGTTAACTGGGCAGCCGTCGTCATTGGCGTACGCACGAATGCATTCAGACATCGAGTGAGGCAGGGGCGGTATGGCCTCGGCTCGAGTCTGGCAGTGGTCACACATAGCTGCTACTCCCTGCCTCCCCTTTGCTAAGGCTCCCTTTAGATCCACGCCTCTGTTGCTTAGTATGCATGCTTCGTTGGCTGGCAGGTCTTAGGCTTGCTTGTATGGGATCTGGATTCGGTCTCTGGCTTGGACTTGGCTTTGGGCTCGGGCTGAGGTTTGGACTTGGTCTTCGGCTTGTCATTGACCTCCACACACACACACACACACTCTCGCACACGCACATATAGACATTGTAACTGCATCTCCCCAGTTTCCCCTGTTCCCTCAGTCATCAGCACTTCCTTTATTAGCTCTCCTCTAAATGGACATAGACAATGTTGTGTGAGCTTTAATGTTTTGGCCTTTTTGAAGTTGCTTTTAGGTTCGCTGCCCATAAAACAGAGCCCAGTGGCCAGTGGCCAGTGACCAGGCCAATACCCTAAGGATGAAGTGTTGATTATGCGTGTTGCACTGGACAGGCAGTCGCTTGTTGCATGTTGTTGTAGTTGTTGTAGTTGTTGTTGCTGTTGATGCTGCTTGTTGTTGCTGTTGTTGGTGGTGTTGGTATTATTGCAGCAATTTAGTAACCAAGTGCAAGCCGCTTAGAACTTTTGCTGTTTTGCTCTTAGTTAAGCCCAAGCATATTGTCAGCTGATCCCAGTTAGGCTAAGCTCTTGCCTAAAAGTGTGTGTCACTGCTGCGTGAGTATGTGTGTGTGTGTGTGTTGGCAACACTCTTTTGCTTGTCTGCTTGTTGATTTCTGGCAAATTGCACTGCCAACTTACAAACAAAGTCAAATGGACCGACAGAAATTGATAGCCAGCTCGGACGAAGCTCCATAATTCCATAGACGTTCGAGTCGAGGGCGAAAGTAATAAATACAAGGTCAAGCAAATTATTAAGCTAAACGAAATGAGAAAACAATTTACACGATTTAACTTCTGAAGGCATATCTAATACGTAAACATTCAACTGGAATAGTTATTTTTACACTGAATAACAAGTTAACCATAAGAACACTTGGGACTAAGTTGAAGGATTTGCAATGGAGACGACATTATTTATGTTCCATGATTATTTATTATTGTCTTTTAAAAGGGTCTTAGTAGAAGCTGCCTTTTAGCATCTGATCAATGTGGAAAAGTTTGAGGCTTCAAGTTATAGTTTAATTTCTTAGCTAATTTACTACTCCATTTACTTTAAAGACTTATTTCGTAATATTCGTTTTACCTTATGCAAAGTCCCTTCGTACCGGAATAACTCAGTGCTTAAGCATTACCTGCCACATATTATGTTGAGCAGCAAGTCGCGTCCCCTGCGCTTAACCACACTTAAGTGTCCAGCTGTTTGTCAAACTGTCAAGATACAAAATAAGTAAATTAAGGAAGTCACTTCCTTGAGAACTTAATTAACGCTAGCCGCTGGGCATTGGCCGAAGACCCATTTGCAGGCTCTGCCGAGAGCCAAACCCAGTCGCACACACAGACCCTGTCGTAGACCCAGTCCCCTGCAACAAACACAATTCACACGCTTTCCGCTATTGCTTGCTGGCCCTTGGTCATTAGCACGGACCCGGGATGCAGAATGCATTACAAGTAATGCTCGGCCGTAATATGAAATGCAAATAGTGCGGTTGTATTTTGGCTGTTACCTGTTGATATTGGGTATCAGGAGGGGGCCTAGCAAACAGTAGCCTAGTTACCCTGGGCAACTACAACTGCAACTGCATCTGCATCTGCATCTACATCTTTCATGACTTGCAAATTAGAGCACATTAACGCATTCAGGCTGAAATACGCCCCATTGTTTGGCCATATCCGCAACTTACCTGCAACGATAAAAGAGAGAGAGATTGAGTGTGTGTGAGAGAGAGAGAGAGAGAGAGACAGAGAGATTAGCTAAAGGAAATTTGTATTTGCCCAAGATATTTGCAAGGCGATATAACAACTCATTTATACAGAGACAGAATCTATACATATATACATAGACTAGATACATGCATATATATAAAGGTGTACACAAGTATTTCCCTTGCTTTGTTGTGACTGATGACTAATTGGAGGGCCTTTTGTGATTGAAATGTTTCTGTTGTTTGACTTGGGGACCAACCAACAGCCAACAGCCAACAGGCAACGGCCCGCCGCCAGCCCAGTTGAACGAACTTTGACAGTTGTTGAGGCCGAATTGTTTCAGTTGTGTTAGGCTGGGCCCAGGAAGTGTTGAAGGACTTACAACGAATGCCATTCGAGTGGACACTTCACTCTGCTTGCGTTTGTCGAAGCCCGCTCCAAGGGGGGAGCAGACGAAGACGGCGTCTAATGAATAACTGAGCTATGCGAAAAGTTTGTTATTTTAGCGCTAAGTCAGCTCATTTACTAAACTTTTACAATGGTTGCCCAAACACAAATTATAGCACAATTTGAGTTTGAGTTCAATTTTCGGATGTTGAGGAGCGGGAAAATTAACAGAAAATTAAATATTTGTCTGTCCCAACATCCCCGAAAACGACGGACGTGTCACAGCTCGATTATATTATTTATTATTTTTATCTAGACAATCAGCTGAATGATTATAGTCATATCTTGAGAGATCAAGTATTTTTAGGTGCATGAATGTTTACTTTATTACTATACTAGCTCTGATAGATTTCCGATTGCTTTGACAATCAATCAATAGCGCCCCGTCATATCTCGACAAAGTTGATCATTAGATAATGTCACTCCTCTTTTCTCTATAAAAGCTTGCTTGAAGACACTGTAATACACTTTGGATTGCATTGCATTACTCATACTTTACTATCTGATCACTATATACTTTTTTAACATATAAACTATATCAACTTATTGTAGCGCTTCACAAGCTCCAATCTTTATTTCAAATTTACTCTAATATCGAAAGCGAACAAATTATGTAATTCAGACGCGTTGCAAACGGCAAGAGAACAAACCCTCTCCTAGCAGTAATATAGACGCGAGTTTCACCCTTCAATTTGGACGGACATTAAAGGCGAAAAAACACATTAGGCTTAAGCAGCGGGCGGTTACTTTGTTTCCGGCTTAAGATCTGTTGCAAAATCCTTATCAACGGGCCACACAAGCTGAGAAGGAAATTAAAAAAATAATATATATATATATATATAAATTGTAGCAGCAGTTCGAGAGCAGACTCTCAGCATTGGTTAAACGTGTTTCATGTATTTTACGAGTTTGGGCTGCTTCTTCTACTTCTAGTGCTCGAGCTGTACTGCTAGGCGACCACAAATCTAAATTACCAGAACTGTGCACTAAATCAAACGCGAGAGGGCAGCCGACTTGAAAGGGAAACCCAAGAGCGACCACAGCGGACAACAGCAAAGAGCAGATTGGGGCAAGGTATAAATTAAGAGCGGCATGTGGCATGCGGCAAACGAAATTCGACTTGTAACCCTAGAAGTGTGGCCAAGTAGACGAACAGCCAACAGCAAACCGACGACCGACGACCGTCGACCGCATTATTGCGCCCTCGGGGGATGAATTGTCAGGCCCAGAGACGAGGACTGTCCGACTTGGACGTGGACGGGAACGCAAATGTTTTGTGCCTCGCCTCGTTGCGGATAGCAGTTAGCCAAGCTTTACTTTCTTGCTGCTGCATTCTTGTTTTTTGTAATTAGCCATAATTCACTTGCCTAGGCCAAGACAAAATGAAGCATAAAATATTTACGCGCTGCCCGTCGACCACCGGAAATATGCAATTTGACGCAATTTGCATGCAGAACCGAGACTCGACTGCAGCAGAGCCCTAAACCTTCTCTCTCTCTCACTCGCTCTCTCTCTCTCTCCCTCTCACTCTCAATGTGTGTGTCTTGGCCGCTGTCTCTGTTGGTGGCACGTGGTTGCATTAGGTGATGCAATCATTTCCGCTTTTGCAGATTGCAAAATGCGCATGCCAGAAATCAATTTCCGTTTTCAAGTCATCTGTTTCGTTGGTTAGGCAAATGGCTTTAGTTAAACTGGAGTACGGCTTGGCTATCAATGTGAATTTGTGTTCGATAGCATATATATGTTCACTTATGCTACCTGCCTATATATATACCTTCTTCTTGTGCTTACAAAATGTTTTAATCAAAACCTGTCTGGACAGCGACAAAACAAAGGGCGGGAAGGGCGGCGAGAGGAAAGAGCTTGGAGTCGGGCTTATAACAAGCACAGCTGTAAAATTAAACGCTGGACACACACACAAGAGATATTTACTGGGAGTTGCCACGCCAAGATGTTTATCGCGAACCACATCTACAGCGACTCCTCCCACAATAGCTTTAAGTGCTGTTGTTGTTGCTGTTATTACTGTCGTTGTTGTTGTTGTTGTTGGTATAAACATTTTCTTTTCATTAATTCATAAAGCATATTTTTATTGAGTGGCAACACACGAGACGAGTGAAGGGGAATTGGTCAGGGCCATGAAAATTGTTTTGTGAAAATTGCACACTCCCAGCGAGGGGGCAACATCTAGCTGTTAAATAGATACACAGAGAAAGAGAGAAGGAGAGAGAGAGAGAAAGAGAGGGGGATAGCGTTTTAAATTGTGCGAGAATGTGCAGCAAAGTTGTAAGTTGGCTTGTGGCACGCTTCGGTTGCCACGGGGAATTCCAAATAGAATAGAAAAGTTATTCGTGTTTTTAATTATTTCACCCATGCGGATTTCGCTTTAACTAATGCATTGCCTGATAAGCCTCATAACGGTATCTTCTTTATACACATGCATATTTATATTTGCGTTCATTTGAGTTAATTACAAAACTAACCAAAAATATATATCTTCTCCCCGAGTAATAAACAAACAAAAATTATATGAAGAAGAATAAAATAATTACAATATAAGAAATGGAATTCTTATAAAGTAAGAAACCCGAAAATTAAAATTAACCATTTATTGAAAATATTACATTATTAAATATGCTGAAGTCAAATATGAATTTCACTTTAAATTAAATGTAGTCGCTCAAAGTATCAGCCATCTTTAAACAATTTCATTCATTTTTATTACTTAATTATGCTTAAAAATTTGTATTTTTTAAGTCTCTGGTAAGTGAATTACGAATTTGAGGGCTCAAATTTAATACAATATTTATTTTGAATTTTTTGAAGGTCGAAGCAATATATAATATACATATGTAATTAAATAATTATATATATAATTATAATAATAATTAATGATTAATAATAAAATAATTAATAAAAAATATATTTCCTAATTACGTGCAATTGTTATCCATTTGGAAAGATCATATTTATTTTGATTCATTGGATATACCAGCTGTATTCTTTGTCTTGCTTAGTTTTAAAAGAGATTTACATTAGAAGATGATTCAGTATTCATTCTTTGCAATACAGAGTTTTTAGTTCGACTATCCAACTTTGTTCTACTCAATATAAAACTAATTTGACAAAATTTCCCGTGGCGTGAAATACATTTACATTGATTGAATTCAATTTATTTATCTGTAACATAATGCCACGTCGGATTCTATGATTTCAACAGTGTTTATCATGCAATTGGCCTGCATTACATAGTGCTTCTCTGACATCTAATGGTTGGTTTACTTCTTTGATCTGTGGCGCTCATCTAAGCTGTCAGCACATACTTTACGCACACACGCAAAGCAAACACTACACACCACACACCACACTCTAGACACTAGGCATGGTATACCCTCTTCGGTCTGTTGATGTCGCTGTTGTTGGAGCTCACTCAGTACACTTCAGTCGACACTGCACTTATCGTATTTCTAATCATTATGCAACCCAGTGGACGAGTGTTTAACTCACAGAGCCTCCATTTCCGATTCACTTTGTGCAATCGGCTAAAAATCAAAGAGCTGAAAGCCAAGCTGAAAGCCGCAGACTGCCCAACAGATTGACCGAAGCCAGACGCGGGACAGAGAAGCTGTGCAGACAGTGCGGCGCAGCCACTGATGTAAGCGTAAAGAACTTTTCGCAGCGCCAACATTTTCTGCTCCCCCTCTGTGCTTTTTGGGTGAAAAACTTTAGTAGACTAATTATAATTACATTCTAATTAGAAAAATTGCGCCAGAGCTGCCTCAGCGCACTTCGCAGCTGCTTCGCCTGGCAACCTAATAAGGAAATCAATTAATAGTAAACGATGCACCAACGGCAACAACGACGACAACTTTCAGACTGTCTAATAGATTTTAAATTAAAGTTTGCCGCAGTCAACGGAGTTGGCTCGACACTGACTTGCACAACAAGTTGACTTGAAAACTGCTAAAGATACAAAGATACAGATACAAGAACTCAGATGATGGCGATGATGATGCTGCTGCCATCATCATGGCAATGACGACTACATGGCAATGCACTCGACGATGACAACAACAGCAACAGCAACAGGGAAAAAACTTCCGTAAACAACGTTGTTTGTCCCGAGCCCGAATCCAAGCCAAAGCCAAAGGCAAACTCGAAGCGTCGCTCGGCCAGACAACTTTTCGAAGACGATTTTAAAATTAGAAAAGCAAGAAAAATATGCTAGAATAATCAACAAAAAAAGAAAAAGGAAAATCAAAAGGAAGCTGAAGTTGAAGTTTAGAACCTGCCTGACCAATAGATACCCTCAAAATTCGATTCTACTATTACTATTATATTTTAGAAACAAATGCCGTTGCTCAATGAGAGCTTCGTGAAATAATCATAATATTGAATCTTTTACAATTCTTTATCACTATAAAGCCTTCAAACGAAAGACTTGACTTTTTACGGAATTCTTTCTTATCTCATCAATATGAAAATTTTTGAAACTCCATAATGAGCACATCATGTGTTCAATAAGAAAAAAAAACACACCCGATATTTATATATATCAAAGTTTTTTATTCAGCTTGATTATGCAGTCTATTACACCCGATCCTCAGCTTGCTACGAAAGGGTATACCAAATGGAAAATGAAAATAAAATTGTCTATCGTAGCATTCTTCTACTTGTGTGTGCGTCTCGTACATTTGTGGATATAACAAGCAGCAGTTGGCTGGGGAATACGCGGCATATAATCCAACCTGATGAAGCGGGACTGAGCGAGATAGAGAGATAGAGGGGGGAGGCGCATAACGAGGTGAGCCGCCGCCTGGGGCCAATGCAAGCGAGCAAAGCAGAGGCAATCAAACAACTGAGGCATGACAACTTGATGCCAGGAGCAAAGAAGATGCTGCTATGGATGGATGCTGCTCCTGATGTGGCCATCGACTGGTAGAGAGAGAAAGAGAGAGAGAGAGGGAATGGGTAGCCTATACCCCGGCGACCCGTACTCTCCCACACGGCGTTGACGAACGACGACGAACGGCACATGACATAAAAATTAAATAAACAAAATTATGAACCACGTCGTATGTGGAGGCCCCCTCCTGATAAGTGCAATGTGCATGGAGAGTTTTAGTTAAGCCCGAAGTGGAGACAGCGACTGGCTGGAAGAGGCAGGGCGCAGGAATAGTGTGTGGGGCGATACGAATCAAAATAAACAATGTGTGCTGCTTGATTGGGGCATGCAATAAATGTTGTTTCCCGAATTGTTGTATTTGTAAGATAAACAATGAAGGGAGTTTTTATGTTTGTCTATGCCGAATGCCGCCGGCAAGTGCTGGGCGTTGAGCAGGGGTCGACGGAGACGGAGACCGAGACGCCTAAGCCTACAGTTGATATGATAGCTGGACAGCAGGGAGTGGGGCTATTTGGGGGGCCCGATTGTCGGTCAGCCTAGTGCATTGAGCTGTTAAGTGGAGAGCAGTGGAAAGTCAAAAGCAAACATGGACGCAGCACACACACACGCGCACATGAAGGTAATTCACAAGCATCTCTGACTGACAATGAAACGGCCTCAAGGAGCATATCATATTGCGCATGATGCCTATTTTGTTAACCAGTGGCAATTGGGTTGAGCAGTCAATACACTTGTCGAATTATAGGCTAATTTGAAATGGAGAAGTACGGGAGCTTCGATTGCAATCTGCGCACAATGGAAGCTTAATTGGCGTATGTTGAGGTTATGAATAGTTAAATTCAATTTGACTTAAAAGCAATTAAGAAGAAGAAGCGAGCTGTCCAATCAGACTCTCTCTCTTAGACTATATACCAATTATATATTATCAATCAATTATTATTATATATTAAAATTGCATTTGAAGGGACCTAATAATGATGAGAAGCACGCGAGATAGAGGCGAAAAAAAATAAAAGAGAGAGAGCGAGAGAGACAGGAGAGTTGTCCGAAAGGACATAAGGAGCAATAGGAAGATTATATGACAATGAATTGTACACAAATTGTTGAATAATATTCTTAATCAACCCCATGTTGCTTTCTGACAAACCTTAATCTGAAGTTACAGTGTAAGTACTTTTCAGCTATGATCAGAGCATAAGATTTATATTGCATCCAGTTCAGTGTTCGGCCAACACTTCAGGCATCTCAAGATGCTCTGCACTCTATGCGAAGGTATCTCTAGCCAGACTGAGGGGAGAAGTTTTTGCTAGTATACAATATATTGTTGTCCATGTTGTTCATTTAGCTGCTTGTTTGCTTAATTCGAATAACCCTTTTTCCGCCCTTTGGCAAAATGATTGCGATAAACAGGAGAGTTGGCCATCGTCTGACGTCTGCGCCAGCTGATTGTTGTCCATTTGTTCTGATGGGCCCTCGGGCATTAAATACACTTAATAATATTACAATGCAATTCAATGAGGAAGCACATCCCCCGGCCTGTCCCCGCCCCCACCCCCGCAGAATCAAATCAAAAGCAACTAACGGCTGCAGCTACGCCAGATACATAAATATTTATGTGAATTCGTATATGGCTTTAATAGCATTCGTGTTGTTTTGTTATGCAATAATTGCCACGCCTGCTGCACTGCAAAAAGTAACAAGCAAATTATATTTACAAATTTTACACACACACACGGATACACACAGCCACATACACATACATGCACGTATATGTGTGCGTATCTTATTACGTTTTCAATTAAAAACTCATTTCATTTAGATGGCAGATTTTTAACGGCGCGCAGCAAAGTAAATTGAAGCGAAGTCTTCGTTCATTGAACTTTGCCTTTGAATAATACAACAACAACAAGTAAGAAAACTCTAGTCGGAGGTGCCCGACTAGGAGATACCCTGAGCCCCGTCCCATTTGCATTGTTTAATACGCTATGTAGCTTGCATATAACATTACATTTTGCAAAATTAAATTATAATTTTGAAATTTTATTCAACTAGAATGTATGTAAATAAAAAAAAAATTAATAATTAAATAAATAAACAAAAAAATGAAAAGAAAGCAAACATCACCGCACCTGGGCTCGAACCTGCATCTATTTACTACATGTGTAACGTTAAAGCGCGTCATCTCAACTAGCACGACCACCTTATGTTTATAGATTTAAAAAAAAAATAGAAAAAGTTACGCTGTTGTCACCGAGTTTCGAACCCGCGACCTTTCGTTTACGCGCTTTGTGTCTATGCACTACGCCACGCCAGTATTGCGTTGCTTGTTGGCAAAACGCAAAGTAGTACTACAATGCGATATGTTACAAATACAAAACTAAAGAAGCAGATCAATCGCAGTTGTAATTCTTAGAATATGCTGAAATGCGCGCATATGAACGTATGAGTATGTGTACATACAGAAACGGTGGTCTGTTTCAATGTATGCGTGTAAAGGGCGATATATAACAAATACAAAACTACAGAAGCAGCTGAAAATGCAAACAGAATTTGGTTGAAGAATATGCTAGAACGAATGGCCTTGAATGTATTTCTGCACATGCATAGTAGACGCGCTTGCACGTTTCAATGTATGTGTATGTGTAAATGTTTTTTGCTGCGCGTCGCTGCTTGCCACGTGCGTGTGAATATTAGCCAAACGTTTTGTTTAATAAATCGGGACTGACTTAACGGATTTTGATGAAACTTTCAGCATATGATTCTATTGAATTTTTTACATTTTATAAAAATGCTAATTTATTCACATGGTTATATTTGCAACAGACTCTCAATGGGTGTTGATGGCTGAGGGGGGGGGGGGTAATTAGTAAAAAGAGCCGGTACGCAAAAAAATAATAATAATAAAAAAATAGAAATTGCATAAAATTCACGTGAATCTATATGCAAAATTTGAGGGGTCTAGCTCTAAAGGTGTGGCAGATAGAATTTTATAACCTGTTTTCGATAAGGTTTAAAATCGATAACAAAACAACAAAAATAGATATCGTTTTTTGGTAACAAACTTGACCTGCGCGTGCTATCCACGGACCCAACAAAAAAAAATTCAAGTCTCTAGTTTGTCTGGATGCTTCAATCGACGCGTTCAAACATACGGACGGACGGACGGACGGACGGACGGACAGACGGACAGACGGACAGACGGACGGACAGACAGACGGACAGGGCTAAATCGACTCAGCTCGTCGCCCTGATCAAGAATATATATACTTTGTGGGGTCTGACACGCCTCCTTCTGCCTGTTACATACATTTAACAAAACCATTATACCCTGATTTCCCATTTTCAATGGGCTCAGGGTATAAAAAGAACTGTGGCAGTGAGCTGACTGAAGTATCAATACCCTATAAATACATTAATGTGCTGAGATCTTCAGATGATCGGGCTAAAGTAAACTACTTATAGAAGACAAAAATAGGCCAGAAATAATTAATAATAAAAGATTAAATTGAATAAAAGCTAGATATGTACAAAATTTAACATAAAAACTAAGCTTAAATAAAAACATAAATTCGTAACATCCATAGCTGAAGGCGGACACAGTTGACTCCGAATGGTCAAAGTCGAAGATCGGAGAACCTTATGCGTAGTAGTTGTTGGTAATATACACGTATATTTTATATATTCATTATATTTATTTCTATTGCCCAACCTACTTCCAAGGGTTACAAGTTTCTTCGCATATTTAGTATGCCCGCATCGTAGTGCTTTTCCAAAGAGCAACAGTTGCGGCCCAGTAGCTCAACGTGGGATGCAGGGGAGGAGGTTCAGCCCCGCGGGTCTACAAAAAATTAAATATATATGCATATACACTCATACGGCTGCCAACTGATTAGCATTTTGTAGCGGCCCGTCCTCATCGTCGCATTGTATTAATAAAAAGAATTTTTTACATTTTTTGTGTGCATAAAAATAAAGTAATGAAATAAAACGAAAAAAAAAAGACACACACACGCGTCAGGCGAAATGCAATTTAAATTTTAATACGCTGGCTTTTAGTAAAATGCAAAATAAAAATTGTGCACACATGGCAAATGCTGGCAGGCAAAAGGTGAGGGCGGGCGGGGGGAGTCGCTGCAGACGGGCCCAGTGAATGGCCAATTGCATGCAATTGCTGCCAATCTCTTGTTGCCACTGCCATAGCCCAAACATGTGACCGAGCCCAGAGCTCGCACCCAAAACACAAACCTCGAGCCTCGAGTCTCGACACACGCACTGCCGTCCGATATTTTCCTCCTTTTTTCGAGTTGCATTTAATTTACTTTTTTTTTTTTTTTTTTTTCTGTCCCAGCAAATGTCAAAAGTTGGACGGCAGTTCGGCCACGTAACTCATTAAACGCAGCAAACGGACAACAGCAGCAGGAGCAACAAAGCAGCAAACATGTATCTGCATCTGCGGGTCTGGCTTTTAAAATCTACTCCGTTTACCAGATAATCGCAGCCAGCTTCCAGCTCTAATGTACTGAGGCACGAAACCTTTAAACAATCCACAATACATATATATATCGTATATATATATATATATATATAATGACAAGTTAACAGACTGATGCTAGCGATAAGAATTGCTTGGCTTAAAAACGTGTAGACTGGGTTAGGATAAGTGCAATATCCACAATTTGAACTGCAAGTTGACAAAAAATACTCTCCAGATATATATATAAAATCTGAATAATCGATTCTTTACTAAAAAGTTAGTTATACTCATAAAAAACTTGATCCACCTGTAGCTAACGTGGCATTAACAGATGATTATAATTACCTGACGAGACTTATACTATACTGAAGTTGTATCCCATCGCTGGCCAATGATTGAGAATTCTGCATTCAGCTAATATTCAGTCATCATAGCCAATCCGTGGCTCAAGCTTGGGTGTATTACGAGTCATTGGACAGCGTCTGGCGAGTATATCTAGCTATAAATTCGTCTAAAATCCAAGCTCAATGCCAACAATTGTAATTTTCTATGAGATTTAGTGAACATATTCGGCGGATTTGAGAGAATTACGCTTCCATTGCAGCAGCGGAAAGAATGCTTTGTGGCAGATGCTTGTCGCAGGCGTTGCATGTGGCAAGCAAAGCGACGACAAGAGCTGCTGGACTTTATCTAAGTGGAATTTGGAATTTGAAGCGCTTTGACCCACTTTGCGTCTCTCCTCTCTCCCTCTCCCTCTCTTTCGCTCTGCCACTTCAGTCGCTGCAGCTTGTGGCACGCATTAATCATGACAACTTTGCCATGTCAACGTTGTCGCGTTGCCATGCAAATCCAACAAACTGTCACTAAATGTGCGACTTTAAGCGCTCTTATCCTTGCCGACGCCTCTGACTCGGGTTTTCGCATTTTTTACAGTTTCCTGTTGCAAAATTTCCTGACTGCGTTTCCCGCTCATGTGAGATTTTTGCTCAGAGTCAAAGCCAAAAACCAAAGCGAGTCACATGCAACATCCGGTTTCTTCTTTTCCTTTTTTTTTTGTTTTTCTCTTGCTTTTCCTTTTCCTTTGCTCTTTGGTTTTTTTTTTTTTTTTCATTTATGTTTTTTGCATATTTCACACGGCGGCCAAGTGAAAAATAGTGTAATTTGCAGCACTGCCGCGTTGCCGCTCAAATATGCAACACGGAGCCAAAGTTAATTTGTAGCGACGGCAACACAAGCTATTAGCAAGCTCCAAGCGGTGCCACAAAAACAGCAGAGGAGCGCACGCAGAAGGGGCGGGAGGAGGCCGGAGGAGCCCAGCTGCAGCAGCAGGTGCCGGGGCACATCGGAATGGGCAGCTCGGCGTTCCTTCTTGCTGCTAGCTGCTTGCTGCAACAACAATAACACCAGCAGCAGCAACAGCAGAAGCCACAACCCGTTTTTAAGCTGTTCAGGGCTTTCGAGGGTTTGTTTTGCGACGCTGCGGAATGTGCACAAGCTTCAAAGGCTGGTATGCTGTTCACGCATAATGCATGCAAAACTCATTTTTAGTATCCGTTGTCCTCAACTTAAATTTTAATGCAAATTGTCTAATAAGGACATGTGACATGTATGAATATCAATAGGTATTCACTCAAAAAATTTGATGTATTTTATTAGTATTATAGGAGCAAAAATCAAGTCGATTTAGTTTTAAACTATTTTATATTTTTAATGTTTTATTATTATAGTAATAATATTTATATTTTTATTTGTAACACCCAATTAAATCACTAAACTATAGAAAAAGAAAAAAGTATAAGTAATTTTTTTATATTGTTAATATTATGCAAATACGGTCTACATTGCGACTGAATGATTGAATGACTGATAGATTATTGATTATCGCATTATACTTTTCTTATATTTTGAGAGCTGATGACTTAAATAGCAATTATATAGTATCCAAATAAATAATAGAAAATTGCCCACAAAGCTCTGTATAGGGATGACAGTTTTATAAGGTATCGATGAAAATGCCCTTTTTATTAGCTGTTAAATTAGGAATTATTTTAAATACGTTCACACTTATCGTATAGCGAAATGTTACGAGTGCATATCATCTCTTCTTCGTGTCAAAACAAGTGATGTGAAAATCTAGAAATATCATTAAAAAGTTCTCACTACGCCTTACTGAACAAATAGGGAAACTATTAGCTCTGTTAACTTTTGCTCATGGGAAAGATTATGAGCTGCATATACCGCTTGACGTTGAAGCATTTACGGCTACTGTAGCTCCTACACAGCGAAATGTGTGCATGCGTAGTGCGCAGTGTGTGCAAGTTGAGTGTGTGTTGTGTGTGCATTCACGAGGTAACTTCTGTCAATCTCTGCCCCTCTGCCCGGTCTGTGTGTGTGCATTCAACATGTCATGAATGAATAATTAGCCAGTGCTTCGTGTGAAAGCACACCCCATACACACACATCTCCCCCTCTCTGTTTCTACTTATCTCTCCCTGTTTTCCCCCTTCCCTTCTCTCTCACACACAAACACTTCACATGCAACTAGGAAGCAACTAACTAGAAAGAATTTCAGCCTATGGAAAAGACTTGGAAATTTTCTATTTAGCTGCATTGCCGCATCTATTAATTTAATTTGAACTAGTTAAGTTGTCGTTATAAATTTTCAGCAGCTGCTGCTGCTGCTGCTTTGGTCACTTCATCCAGTTCTACGGAATGTTATGTTATCGCTCTTGCATATACGCTATCTAATTTCATTTGAGTTCATCTTTTAGAATATTTTCAATACGCTTCTAAAAAGTATCATTGAGTTCGTCATCAAATTCGTATATTAGGAGATACTTTTTCATGTTTGAGCAACAGTTGCAGTCGTGCATTCGTTCTCTTGATAACCATGACTATATGAGAATAAACATATTTTCCTATATAATTATATACTAACCAATTTATGAATTAAAAGTGTTAGTATTTATATAAGGAAATCCGTTCGTAATGCGATAAATTTATTTTTACCCCATAAAATGAATGTTTATGAAAGTGAAAAACTTGCGTAAATAAATTGAACATGAGGCTTAAATTAAGATTTATCTATTGACTTTGAGACATAATAGCTGATATAACTGATATATTTATTTGTTGCCTTTTATACATTTTGATTCAATTGAAAAGAAATAGTAATCAATGTTCTTTTTTTTTCAAGAAATCTCGAAATACATTAACACATGAACAAAAATATAGTTCATCACATTAATCATAATTCATATAGACTTTTGAAAACACCACAGTCTGTTTGGTGTACCAGAAATGTAATAAACCTTGAACCCTAGCATGCCTGCATGGGAATACCCGATCGAGTAACTTTATATGAGTTTTCTGAGTAAAGAGTATTTGATATTCGTTATGCTGCAAGAAATTTGTTGCCTTCTCTTGTTTATATATATATATATATATATATATATATATATATATATATATATATATATATATATATATATATATATATATATAAGTCGTGGGGGACACGAACAACTTATGCATATTTATGAAGTGCAGTCAAATGCCCAGGAGAGCAGCAGAGTTTCGGTAGATGCGTTGGGGGCTTTCGGTTTATGTTGGCATCTGGTGAGACTGGACAAACTCTGGGGACTATGCTCACACAAACAGAGATGGAGATGGAGACGGTGAGGCAGAGGGAGAGCGTAAGCGAGAGCAAGAGGGACTACTCTTTGGCCATTAACGGTGCTTGACGCACTCCTCGCTTTTATTTAACCGGAAATGCAAACGTTTATGCTTTCTGCGCTACTTTATCTTTTTATTAACTCACGTATATATATATATATATTATGCGTATTTGTAAAACATTTCAAATGCTCAACTGACGAATGTTTCTTTTTAAATGAATAATGCTTCCTGAGCGCTTATATACATATATATGTATATAAATATAAATAGAACCGTCATTTGCGTCTCTGCATAATTTACCACAATCATCAACTAATTTGCGGATGCAATAGATTCAACGAATGCTTTTAGATGAGTTATTATATATGACCAAAGAATTACTCATTAAACGAACAGGAAAGAAACACTAGATTGCGATTACCGAAGCTTAAATACCCTTACAAAGATATATCTGATCCAAATAAACTTATTGCATATTATTGCACTATACATACAGTTATCTTCTTAAGCGGACAACTAAATATCTTGTTTTTTTTTTTTTTTGCAAAGAAAATATAAACAAAATGTAAAGTTAAAGCGTGCTGTACCGTTGAATGCTTTGCTTTTAGATTATGCTGATAGCTGATACTGAGGCAGAATGATAAACCCAAACAACAAAATTGTTAATAAAATTGAACAAATTTCATAAAATTAAATGTAATAAAATATAGAATCAGTTTGGAAAAAAACTCTATAAACAAAACTTCATTATTCAAATTGCAGGCTAGCAGCTTTATACACCTGTGTTGGTAATAATGCTGCACAAATGTGATAATCTACACAAATCAGAGAATTGAGTTAATTTTTGTTAGTAATAAAAAATAAAATAGACAAAAACTAAGCTTTCAAAATTGTATTAAAAACAAAATTTAAAAACAAATTCAGAAATAAAGAATTTATATTTATTAATTATTATTCCCATAGGGGAATCTGGCACATTAAATTTAAGAATATATCTTAAGTCGTTGAAGTCACCGCTCGAAATAGGTACCGATAGCAAACTTTGTACTATATATAAATATTTAAAGGATTATTTTTATATTTATTTATATTTATATATTTCTAAGAAAATAAAATTAAATAATTAATATATTTAAAGTTTTAAATAATTAGATTTATTTTTTAAAATATTCATATTCGAAATATCGAATTGAATACTGTGCGGTCTGCAACAACGCTATCGCATTTGAGGGTATTGGCAACACACACTTAAAATAAAACAGCATAACTGGCCTAGGCTATGCACGCGATCATTTTAGCAGTAATTAACTTCCAGCATTTAAACGTATTACATATATATCTTAAATGACTTTTATCATCTTAGCAATTCTGATAAAGCTTGTTTATATAAGCTTATTTATAAAGCTTATTTATAGGCAAAATTACAGCTGCACAATACAAACTTTGTTGCCAACTTGTCACGGCCCCAGTAGGCATAGACAAATAATATTTGGAAAGTCCATAGAAGGAGTCTAGTGTAATGTAACTGTAAAACATGGATGATTGCACTCCAAAAATGTAAAAATTACAGGGTATTTTTTAACATGCGACGCCCCAAAGACGCATGCGATTTATTTATGGGTCTTCGAATGACAAGGCTTCCAGTAAGCAAACTATTCTATTCTGAAGCTTTGAGCTCTAAAACTCTAGGAGATATATGCTATTACGATTTGCCACGCCTTCTGTGGGCGTAGGTATACCCACCATATCTTTTTGATTTTGGGCCGTTAATCCAAGTATATATACAACATTTAAAGTCTGTAGCATCATGTTGTGCTCAAAATATAGCCGAATTTTAAAAATCACGAACATAGAACAAAACCCTTTGAGAACATAGTATAAAAAGATAATTTGAATAATAAACTATCACAAAATAAAATCAAAGTTATAAGAAAATCTAGCAACATCTAGTTCTTTCTTCATCCTTAATTATCTAATTCATAAGTGATACAGTTACCGATTTTATATGATCACATTTATGGGTTTCTTTAAGCTATAATAAATTTAGAGAGAAACCGATAAACATAAAAAACGCTTTTCGCACAGCATTTTAAATTATTTCACACGTCTTCGCGTGTCCCCGGACGCCATAAAAAAGAAAGGAAAGACAGAGCGCAAAGAAAAAATAAATAAATAAACTGTCAACCGTTTAAGGGGCCCATCCACTTGCGAACATGTTCGCCGAACATGTTGTGTTCGTCGAATGTTCGCAAGTGGATGGTGGTGTTCGCGCGAACATTTTGTTCGCCGACCGTGTTCGCGAAGAATAGAAATGTTTCTATCTTACGCGTGTTCGTGCGAACATGTTCGACAATGGATGGGTATGTTCGCACGAACATCATTTGAAAAAAATATTTGTGAAATCAACACGTGCCAAATGAGCAAAGTATTTCTAGAGGAATTCATTAAATCTCTTAAAAATGAGCCATGCTTGTGGCAAAATAAAAACGATAGTTACAAAGACAAGAATAATAGAACCAAATCTTGTTAAACTCCTGTTCTAAAATACAATGAACATGATGTAAGCGCAACGGTGCAGTCAGTAAAAAAAAAGTTAATTCTCTGCGCACTGCCCATCGGCTAAAAAACGCAAAGTAGCTGAAAGCTTTCATTTGGCGTTATTGACATTCTCAAGGGAGTGTCCTATATGTATTATGCTTTCTTTTAATTTTTTCTTCTTTTTCTATTTTTAAGTAAACACTTATTGCCATTAGGTCAACGATTTTATTTCGCTCCTCAGACATGTTTCCCTCTCGAAAAATTTTATAAAATGATGTTCGGCGAACAATGTTTGCCTAGTTGGTGGGCAAACTAATTGTGTTCGGCGAACATGTTCGGCGAACATGTTCGCAAGTGGATGGGCCCCTTTACATAAATTTCGCCGTCTATCAATAAATCTGGCAAGAAATACATAAATTCAAACCAATTTGTGTAGCTGTAGCTATAATTGCAAACTGAAACTATTTCTATTTCTATTTCTATTTCGAGGTTTCTTCAGTTTTTTTTGTCGTTTGTTTTGTTCATTGACGCGTTAAATATTCAAGACTACCTCAATACGAGTTTCGTTTGCCTAAATGAATTGGCAAAGAGCGTGAAAGAGAAGGTCGATGGGGGCAACAGGAATAACGAGCGTGCGAGGAAAGAGAGAGAGGGCGAGATAGTGAGTGAATGAGTTAGAGTGAAAGGGAGAAAGAATCTTTTAGCATATTTTAGCATATATCAACAAAACTGCGAATGAAAGAGACAAGAAAACTGCAATACATATACAGATTCAGACACAGACACAAACACAGATACAGATACACACACCTGCGCTTATCTTCGAGTCGCTCAATTATTACGAAATGTGTTGTTGCTGTTGCTGTAGTTCATTAGCACTTGTCCGTGCCGGTTCCACTCTGAATATATTGTAGTAGGCTGTTCCCCTCCTCCCTTCCTCTCCTCTCCCCTCGTTTACCTACGACCCTCATTACTCATTCTTGACTCTTCACTCGTTTACCCCCTTCTCTATAAATAACCACGCTTTTTTGCGGTCGACAATTGTCACAGCGTTCCCTCAATGAAAGTTTACGATGCTTTGTAGTTCCATTGTTGTTCTTATTCGGCCTTAAAGCTGAGGTGAGCTCTGCTATTTCTTATTCTTCTTCTTTTGCTTACTTTATTTGTATTTTGAAAGTGAATTCATAATTAGCTGATTTAATCTCCTCTAACATGCAATGTTCTTTTATTAATTAATTTTTCAACGTTTTATATTTTATCTTCTACAAATACCCTGAAACCATTGAAATTGGGAAATTCTTGATCAGTGCGACAAGATGAGTCGATATAGCTGTGTCCGTCTCGCTGTCCGTCTGTCCGTGTGAACGCAGAGATCTTCGAAAGTACAACAGCTATAGACTTATAACTTTCCATACTCGTGTATACCATATTTAACATATTTTTTTTATACTTATCCCATTTCTTTTTTATCGGCATTTATTTAAAAAAAAAAACGTATTCCTATAGTCATTCCCACCCTGCCGCTCAAACGCAGTCATTGCGGTAACTGCTCAGTTAGCATAGCATTCATATGTGCTTGTACGTATGTGTGTGTGCATGTGTTGTTTATTTGCATGCATAAAATCAGCGCAGAATGGTTGTAATATTGGCACAGGGTTCAAGGTATCTCCACTCTTACTTGTACTTCTTCATTTTCAACTTTTGTTATTTACTCAATAAGAATGACACAGCTAATTAACACCTGCATCGGTGCCGTTTTGTAGCTGACGGCAACAGCCATCAAACAAAAAGCAAGTATTTAAGTTGTTTGAGACTGGTTTTCGTGCTAAGCAAATGCAGATAAATTTTGCACAGCTGCAGCTAATTTTTCGTAAATCAATTCGATGTGTTTCAACAGATTAATAGTGTTTGAATTTGACATATTAAACATAAATACTCATACAATTATTGTATATAAATTTAAATATTTCCTTGACGTATACGATACGCCATATCGAAGCTACACAGATTTGATATGTAGTTCTAAGGGCTTGTTAAAGGTTTAATATATTATACATATTATAAGAAGTAAGAAAGCTTTAATCGCGAGTGCCCGACTAGAGAATCCCCTGACTAGAGCTTGTATCCAAAATATAACAAAAATCAAAATTACATGAAATTCACATGAGTATATATGCAACATTTAGGAGCTCTAGATATAACGATATACGATATATAATTTTATAACTTATTTCCGATAAGCTTTTAAATTGATAACATTACAACAAAAATAGTTATCGAATATTTCCAACAAATTAAATGCACGATTATCTGCGATTGACATACGGTCAGACGGACAGACGGATGGACAGATTGACGGACAGGGCTAAATCGATCAAAAATATACATATATACGTTATGAGTTCTGTCACGCCTTCTTCTGCCTGTTAACATTCAACAAAACCCTTATACCTTGATTTCCCATTTTCAATGGGTTAATGGAATACAAATTTTAACGATTACAAATATAAATTCTTAAGAATAATACCAAATACATATACAATAATTTGTAACCCTACTTTCAATGTGAGATCTAAATGATATGAAATATGTAGTTATGAGGTTTACTAGGTGTTTCATTTCATTTAAATTTCGCCTTGAAAATAGTTTCGAAATATTATTAATATGTATATATACTTAGTATTATTCTTAAAAATAAATATTTGTTTGTTTATAATTTATTTGTTTACACTCGTATATATACTTTTCTTGATAATGCCCGTATTGTTGTCAGTTCGTCTCTTTGATACCCTCAACCTATAATCGGAAACAACCTATATCTGTTCAAGCATAAACGTTATAATTTAGTATTGTTTTGAAATTAGAAATTTTAAATTTTGAATATACAATACTCGGGTTGACTACACTTCTGAAAATATCTGGTAAATAGTATAGAATATAATATTTTTGGAATGTTAATGATTTTGCTTATCTCTCATCAGTAAAACTCACTATAATTTCAGGCAGAACTAATATTGTTCAGTAGAACATTATTAAATATGTATCTGTTCAATGCTTGCATTAGAGTTCTTTGCATTTAATCTATGCATTTAATCAGCCTTATTTTATATAAACTCAAGTACACGCACTCGAAACACAATCATTTCAGAGAAATTGTCTCGAATTATTGTGCAAACTTCATCAAGAGCATCCCTCACATAGAACTCTCAGCAAACACTCAAGGTGAATAACTCTCGGTGTCTGGCATGCATGCAGCGATTACCCAAAAAAAAAAAAAAAAAAAAAAAAAAAAATACATATATATATCATATATATAAGGCCATGATCCATGCCCCCGCTTCCCCAGTCCAATGCCAGCCATCCACATACTAAGCTTGTCAGGCAAATATTTTTATTTATTTTTATTTTTTATTTTTGGCTAATTTGCTGTCGATGTTTTTGGTGTTGTTTCTTCAGAGTGGCGCACGCTTTCTCTGCCGCTTTTGTTTATTTGCATTTTATTTATATATATTTAATTTGATGTGTCATTTCAAATCGCCGACAAGCCAACAGCCAGAGGCGTGGCCAGGGGGAAAATTAAGATTTATTGTGGGTGGCTGCACTGGCGCAAGGTGAGCCGAGAATGCCGAGACGGCAGAAGGAAACAGTGAGCACTTCAATGTGCAAATTTCGCTTGAGTAAATCGGGAAACATATACATATGAATACGCAAACATACGGGGCGTGAGCACTACCTCTCATGCATGAGTTGTCAATTTTAGCGAAGGTTGCTGACTATTCGCAAAAAAAAAAAATAATAATAACAAATTTGTGTTTGACATTTGAAGGTTCTTTTGGCTGCATTTGGACAATGAACTTGGCAGAAATCTGTAGCTGTATCTGTATCTGTATCTGTATCTGTATCTGTATCTGTATCTGTATCTGTATCTGAGTAGCGCGCTGCTGAAAGCAATTTCATTGAATTAATAACACTGCGATTTATTGCACTTGACACGTTCGCATTGAAGAGCGATGTGTGAGAATATTTTGGGCGAAAGTTATTTAGGAAATAAAAACAAAATATCAAAGGCTACAAAATAAATAACAAATAATAAGTAAAATAGATATAAAGAAGTGAATTCTCTACAACTGTAAATATATGACCATAATGCTAAAATAGAGGAAAATGAAACCAGTTCGACAGGAACAGTTCTGATAGATAGAAGCTGAAACGGTTTTGTTATTTACAGCACTTGAAAATAATAATTACAGCTTAATCATCAATCTTTACTGCAAAATACTGAATATATATCTAAGCACACAACTTTGATTTTAGAAATAGGCAAAAAAGCGCTCGATAATTAATAAAAAATCGATCACTCACTTTAGATTAACTTTGTGCGGCGTACGCTCGCTCAATCATTATCAATCACAAATTATCATTTGATTAATCCTTAGCACTACTACTTCGCTCAATGTTTATACAATGAATGATTAAATTATTGATTAACTATCAATCTCTAGAATAACCAATAAAAACAAAAATCGAATCAGATGAATTAGTTTTTTTAAGATTATTTTTTTAACATTCAACAATCTTTAATATGTTAAAATATTTTAGTATTACATTTCCAGTCAATCGTCGAATAGAGTGTAACTCACATAAATACTGGCCTTTAATATGTGAATCATAATGTATTCATCAAAATTCAGAAATATTTTTATTTTGCTTTGAGCCATAATTTAATACATCTTTTTGTCGATGTATATGTGCCCGCAAAACCTTTACCTGGAATGTGTAATACCCTATACAGCTTTTCGATTTGAGCATATACACTACACACACTATTTGACTTTTCATCTATAAAGGTAGACAAATTCGGACAATTTTTTAATAGATACATACTAGAATTTTAAACTTCATATAGACATATGCAATTGTATTTAAATGATAATTTGTATTTAAATGAATTATTAATTGCATTTAGGCTAAATCATTTCCAAGCAGCGCCCAGCATGTTGTGTCCGACCCGCATAAATAGTATAATAGCTGTATACAAATATGTATTCATTTGCAAAGTGTTCATGCATTTTACGGCAACATTTAGCCGAATGGCCCCAGAGTAGCAGTTAAATTATTTAGAAATAAACATTATGTAAATAGTTTAAAACTGCTGCAGGGCTAATAGAAAGGAAAGAAAAAAACAGGCAAATTTATTAACAAAAGTAAGAAGATAAAGTGGTATTGTTTGCCCTCAAACCTGACGTAAAAGCAAAGAAGAGCGCTTCAGTCGGTCGATGCCGACTGCGTGATTCTCTGATCCCATTTTACATTTCAGCAATGGGATCGCTCCCATCGCTCGTATAAAGTTGTCCTTAAGTGATAACAAGATCTATCGGAGTCATGTGTGTTCCCATTACAAATCTTAAAATCTAGTAAATAATCGAATAGAGTTTCGTACTGTCTGAGGGTAATTACCTTTCTTAGTTGATTAATTGTTTTGAGAATTTAAATGTTAAATTCAATATCTCTTTAAATATTTTATATATTTATATAGATTGTAGATGTTAGGCGCAACAAGCTTTTTCAATTTGCCACGCCGTATAATTTATAATTGTACAGTTCTATGGTAATATAATTAAAACTTACAGGCTTTCGCTCCAAAAATTTTAAATTAACAGAGTATCAGAGTATCAAATCTAATATTAAAACATCTTTATTCGTCATATGTTTTTGACCTTGGGTTGTAAACCTGAGTATATATAGTTAAATTCTATCATGAGCAGTGCACAAAATATAGCCGAATTAGAAAATCACTCAAATCAAATAAGTCATCAATAGCGTCGAAATGCTTTCCTTGTCATACGGACGGACAGAAAGACGGACATTGCAGAAAACCAATATACTCTTTTTCGCTTTGGAAGCAAAGTTTAGATTTGGGCAAAAGCTATCAACTATGAATGTTAATAGCTGTGCAGAGCAGAGCTATGCAGAGAAAGACAGAAGCAGAGAGATAGACAAAGAAAGAGAGGAAGGCATAGAGAGAACTGCTTGGAACAGGAAGTAGATTTAAAGCAGACTGAAATTAAAACTCTATTCCAGTTCAAGCCACTGGCCGCTGGCCTGTCTGTTCATGTTAATTTCATGCGTTCAACAGGTTTACCCCCTAAGACAAGCCTGCCATCACACACACACACACACACACGTATCCCCATCTGCTCGTCACAGCCCCTGGATTCCGTGTACCATATTTTACGTTAGTTTTAGTATTTTTTTCATTTCGCCACGCTAACTACCGCACAGCGTGCATTTAAGTGTCGTCGCCTGAGCTTGTATCTGAGTCTGTAAAAAGTATCTATGTATCTGAGTTTGAGCATAAGGCAACTTCGGCAGCAACAGCAGCCATCGCGTTGTCAGACAAACATGCGAAACAGAGGCGGAGGCCCGGCCACATCTTCGGGCCTGGTGGAGTCTAACGTTTTGCTTTTTAATAGGTTTTTGTGAGCCTCGGGCCGAGCTGGGCCGAGCTGGGCCGGCACAATCATGTATCTGGCAGATACTTTAGCCTGGCTCAGCTCTCAGCTCTTAACTTAACTCGGCTTGGCTTGGCTCGACTTTGTATTGTGCTTAATTACAGTACGCCATGCGCTTTTGAATTAGTTTTAAATGTTGCAAATGCTCAACAAGCCCAAAAGACGGAGCCGAAGCCAAAGAGCTGTAAACTTATACTTGTCATAAATTATAGAGACATGCCATTTATGTAGCAGGCGTATCTATCGGGTTGGTCGGTATGTATCTGTATCTGTATTGTATTTGTATCTGTATCTGTATTTGTATCTGTATCTGTGTGGCTGCTTATTTCTATAACCATGATTACACGTTGAAGGCATGTGGATCGGCCTTCGGCTTTCGGTTTTCCGCTTTCTTGCTTCGCCAAAGCGTTAAATATCACTTTACTCAACAGCACGATGCAAAAAGGGTCTTCCACGACAACTTCACAGATATTTGGAAGGGTTGAAAACTAAAAATAAGAAATTAGTGAATATAGGAAAAGAAACGGCCCTTAAAGTCGTTCTGTAAACTCCACAACCAACTTACTGAGTATGCAGTTGTGCCAGGAATGTTAACTGTTTAACATCTGTATGTAATCAGATTTTCAAAGACGCGAATGAAGCTATATCATAAGATGAAATATCTAGTTAATGTCAGTTTATTTTAAATCAAATCATCTATGGGCTCGTTTTGATATATTCCTAGTGAAAAGCCAGATTTTCTTCTTGAGTTCAGGATATAGTCCTTTTACTTTTTATATTTTACTTCGACTTTCAATAAATTATGTATAAATATTTTCACATTTCAATATATATTTTACTATGTTTTGTCGTTTAAATAATAATTTAAAATCCCTCTCAGCTCATCAATATGAGTATTACATTTCGTGAAACACACTGAATCAAGTCAAGAATTTGCAATATATCAATTTCTGTCTCAACTCCCGGCATATACTATATATATGACATTGTACAGGTATATATGTATATCTTGCTTCCTTTGTTTAATACCCTTTGCTTGTAAGAATCTTGAACTTCAGCCCATCCCATTTCGAAGAGGGCTCGAACAGTTTATCAACCCGAAACATGTGAACTGCATTCTTTGGCATGAGTCACCTATTTGGAAACCTTCATTTATACATATATATATATATATATTTTTTATACCCTGAGCCCATTGAAAATGGGAAATCAGGGTATAATGGTTTTGTTAAATGTATGTAACAGACAGAAGGAGGCGTGTCAGACCCCACAAAGTATATATATTCTTGATCAGGGCGACGAGCTGAGTCGATTTAGCCCTGTCCGTCTGTCTGTCCGTCCGTCTGTCCGTCTGTCCGTCTGTCCGTCCGTCCGTCCGTCCGTATGTTTGAACGCGTCGAACGAAGCATCTAGACAAGCTAGAGACTTGAAATTTTTTTTGTTGGGTCCGTGGATAGCACGCGCAGGTCAAGTTTGTTTCCAAAAAACGATATCTATTTTTGTTGTAATGTTATCGATTTTAATGCTTATCGAAAATAAGTTTTTAAGGCATAGTTTGTGTATCGTTTGAGCTAGAGACTTCAAATTTGCTGTGTAATTGCGTTGAATGAATACGGAGATTACGTAATCATTAGAATTTTTATGCCACGCCCCATTCATCCCCAATAGCCCCCTATTTGTAAAAATCGCAAATTAAATACTAGAGAGTTGTGCTTTGGCAAATACACACATATGAATGCCATTAATAAGTTGTGAAAGTTTGATGAAGTTAGTCCATCGCTAAAAAAAGTTATTAAATAATTAAATTCCCATAGTAATGCCCACATTGCAGTCCAAGCGCAGTCGCTGCGTCAACTGCGCAGTTGGCAGAGCGCGCGCTTATGCGTGCGTGCACATGTATGTGTGTATGTGTTGTTTGTATGTATGCATAACAAAAGCGTAGAATGATTTGATATTTGGCTCTTCACAGGGCTCAGGGTATCCCCTAGTCGAGCAGTCTCGACTAGAGCCCTCTTACTTGTTTTTTTATTTTTTTTATTTTTTTTTACAGGGAACTTATTGATGCGAAGTCTCCACAATGATATGACCAATCGAAACTTGATTGTTATAAACTTCTGCTTAAGTGTTGTGCATTAAGAAATATATCTGTATATATGTGTACAGGCTTCGACGATTGCCAAGAGCATTCATGTTTCAATGGCTGCATTGGATTCGCACTGTTGCAAGAGCTTGAAAAATACCTTACCCATTTTCAATTTGAATTTTTTTGCTGTCAAACATCAAAAATGATATGCCGACAATCAGTACATCATCAGCAATATAAGTATTTGCTTATGATTATTTTTGTTTTTATACCCTGAGCCCATTGAAAATGGGAAATCAGGGTATAATGGTTTTGTGAAAATGTAAGTAACAGGCAGAAGGAGGCGTGCCACACCCCATAAAGTATATATATTCTTGATCAGCGCGACAAGACGACTCGATATAGCCCTTTCCGTCTGTCCGTCCGTCCGTCCGTGTGAACGATGAGATATTTTTAAGTACGCAACGTAGAGACTTGAAATTTTACATGAATACTCGATAATACCATACGCTGCACAAGTTTATAAAATTTTTCCGATAACTCATTTCATTTCGATTTTATGAGCATTTATCGATAATTTTAATGTGTTTTTAAGGCTTGGTTTGTACATCTTTTGAGTTAGAGACTTCAAATTTGCTGTGTAGTTGCATGTAATGAATACGGAGATAACATTATCTTTAGGTTTTGGATGCCACGCCCCATTCGCCCCCAATAGCCCCCTATTTGTAAAAAGCGCAAATCAAATACAGGCTTGTGCTTTGGCACATACACACATATGAATGTCATTAATAAGTTGTGAAAGTTTGATGCACTTAGTCCATCGCTAAGAAAAGTTATTAAGCAATTAAATTCCCATGGTAATGCCTACATTGCAGCCCAAGCGCAGTCGCTGCGTCAACTGCGCAGTTGGCAGAGCGCGCGCTTATGCGTGCGTGCATATGTATGTGTGTATGTGTTGTTTGTATGTATGCATACAAAATCGTAGAATGATTTGATATTTGGGTCTTCACAGGGCTCAGGGTATCCCCTAGTCGAGCAGTCTCGACTAGAGCACTCTTACCTGTTATTTATCGTGTGGGCATATGGTGTTTGCATATGCATTTAATATCGGTTCTTCGCAGGATTCAGGGTATCTCCTAGTCTAGGCGTCACGACTACTGCACTCATACATGTTGCGAAATTGCTACCTATTCAATAGAGTATTCAGATCATATGCAGAATTGGTTCTCGCCGTTTCTCTTCCATATATTTACAACATGACTTCTCACTTTCAGAATTCATCATCGTGGTTATTTTCTATGCGAAGAATCTCAATTACAATTGAATTAAGTTTGAAGTATCAGCTGGCAAAAGCAATGAATTAGCGGCGATGGTAGAGGTGACTAGGTTGGCGATTTATAAGTTGGATTGTGGAACCTAAATATTGACGTAATTATCTTTTAGATTATCAGAATGCATTCATTAAATTATATCTCGTACGTCTTTAAAGCAAAAGTCTTCAATTTTCCATTCTTCATTCGAATCAACATTACTATTGAATTGGCTTTAGATTGTCAGCTGCTACATTAGTTTCGCTTTACTGATTGTCGTTGGGCGTAACTTCTGTCAACACCGGGATTTCTTAAAAAATTACTTCGTATATCTGCAATCATGCTATTTAATTGCGAGGGCTAAACTTCAAAAGATGCGGAGAGCAAGTTTGTTTTTAGTCACAAATTTACTCATTTATTGGTTTATATCTATGCATAGATAGAAAGTTATCGAGTATAAAAAGTATGGTCGGGGTTCAGGGAATCTCATAGTTGCTTACACATGGTTGTTTCTTTCTTTCTATTTTAACATTTAACAAAATTGTTTTTTTTTTACACTTAATATTTTGTATAACCATTACAGCATAGTCCACTAATAGCACTGGCTATATTTTTTCCTGTAAGCCTGTTGGCAGTCGAGAAATTAAAATATTATTTTGATGTATTTGATTTCAGTTAAAAACTGTCATTCGCGAAGTGGGAATGAGCATATTATTTTTGTGCAAGATTTGTCTACCTACATATCGTTTATACCCTCAACTCAATTGAATTGAATTTAACTCTTACTCTCATTTGTCGATCTCACCATTTCAGGGGCAGGCAAGAGCTAAGAGTATGACTGTCAGCTGTCACAGAGCTGCAACGAGTGCCCAGCTCTGAATGGAATGGATCTCAGCTGAAAAGTCTCAGCCAGAGCATTTTACCACACTGGGCAAATTTGATAGCCGTTGTCGTAAGATGGAAAGCCACAAAGGCGGATTCATTCTGATGGTTGCAGCAATAAATTGGATTCCGGTGAATTTGTAATGTGCGCTCAAAACTTCCACAGAAACAACAACACCAACAAAACCAACAACAACAGCAGCGGCAGCAACTACATTTGGCTTTTTGGGGCCCTTGTCAAACAACAGTATATACATATATATATTTTCATAGGAAACCCAAGAGATGTTGCCCAGTAGACAAGCCTAGATAGACAAGGCGACATATGTAAAGCAAAAATTCTCTGTCCTTACCAAGAAACTGTCAACATGCATACAACATTTGCGCCCACTTTTGCTACACACATAAGCACACACACACACACTCACATTGACACGCCCCTACCGCCTTTCGTTCCGTCCCATTGAGTTGTAAATCCGCAGCACACAAAAGTGCTAACTTAATTATTTAGCATGGCAACTTGTACAACAGTTGGCAACAAAGAAAAGCCCTGGCCAAAATCTTCAGTCGCGAACTTCAAGTTTACGTTTTTCATTTTAATGACTGCTCACGTGCCGGCAGAAAAGTATATTGGCTTTGTACTACGTGTTACAAATGCTAGGAAATGTTTATGAGTAGACATTGTCAAAATTATAAGGCGTCGATCACTACGATCTAGACTTAAGCTGAAGCCTCTCAATAAGTGGAATATTTTAAATTAATATTATTTTATGATATACTCAATATTCGAGTCTTTTTAGAGATCAATACTAGGCCTATACTGCTAGATATATGTATTCTCAATATCTTTATCCATAGATAAATCTGTGTATGTACTTATCGAAATACCCTTATCTATCAATCTATGTGTGTCGACAGGCATATTGCTCGCTATTATTACACTGTGAACGAGTATCTGACAGTCGATGTTATTCGCCTCCAATTCGCCGTTTCTTTTTGTTGGCGTGTTACCTTTGTGTGCTTATGTACATTTTTTTCTTATTTTTCTTCGTTTTGTTGTTAAGTAGATTTATGCACGTCTAGTCTGAAATAATTTGAAACAAGTTTAAAAGGAATATGGGCAAATCTGCAAAAGGCAAAAGGTACAGCCAAAGATACAGCGCTGTTGCCCAGGCGCAGCTACAGCAGTTTTAGCTTCGACTTCAGCTTTCAACTTCGACTTCAGTTCAGTTTCAGCTTCGGGTTCAGGTAGGTAAGTAGTAGGGCGTTGCTGACGTGCAAACGGGCTAAGAAAAGAGACCTAAAACCGAAAGCCACACAAACAACAATAATAACAACAACAACAAATGCGACGACGAGCACATAAAAACGCCATGAAATATATAAAATATACAACAGCAAACACATGTAGACGTCGTCATCGCTGTTGTTGGCTTTTGTCGACGTGCCAAAGATACAGGTAAAAAGATACAGATACAAATGTATCTGCCCGCTAAAATACCTGACCAAACTGCAATGGCCCCCAATAGTGTTGCTGTTGCTGTTGCTGTTGCTGTGGCTGTGGCTGTGGCTGCCCTGACATTGGCAAAGTTCAAGAACTGCCCGAAAAACACACACACACTCACAGAGTGTAGAGCCTGGAAATGTATCTGTATGAAACATCCCATAAAATCCAACACCACACGACGTGTCCTCAGCTCTTCTTCGTGCTCCATCTCGGGATACTCTTCACGCTGTTTCCACGAATTTCACACTTGTTTCATTTATTCTTTTTTCCTTTTTTTTTGGCTCAGTTGATTATGATGATGAGGGATTAAGAGCACAGCCGTCGCGCTCTTGAAACATTCATGGAGGATGCGCTCAGGCAAAGCGCAGCCATCAGATCCATTTACTACTGCATTTTTATGACACAAATTGCATTTGGTGGAAAAAACCGTCCTCTTTATTGGCCCAAGTGCCGCTTGAATCCTTTGCGGTTTAGACATAGCCTTCACCTGTGGTTTGTGGAGCAGCGTTTGCTTCATGTTTTATATCTGATGGCGAATCTTGAGAAATCGAGAGTGAGTGAAGAAAGTAATTCAAAACTAAGGACTTTGTCAACTGATGTCTGGGAATCGGTTTGATTCTGTGTTATAAAATGGACTTTGATTATTTCGAAGATATTTATATAGAATATCCTTTATATAGAATATGCATTTTTTAGAATTTCCTTTGTAATCAACTTCTCATATAGGAAAATCGAGGTGTATGTCTAATCTTTGACTTTCAAATCACTAAATCGTTTAATTAATACATCAAATGCTTAAAAACTTCAGTTTGAATAAATCAAAGTTAAAGATTGCTTGACTTTATATGTATATATTAAAAAGTGATTTTAATGAGATTTATATATTATTTAAGTTTCAAAATTATTTTACCTTGAATTGTATAGAATATTGTAAAAATATAAATAATAAGGAATTTACACTTTCATTTTCACTTGATTTAAATATTTATCAAGTGTTTTTTTTTTTTTTTTGCATATTGCTTCTTAGATCTTAAATTGTCTTGCCGCAATACACGTGGCGCCATCTATGAACAAGCGGCTGCACTAGCAGAAACCTACCCTCTTCTTGAAGCAATTGCCTATCTCTCGGCGGGCCAGCACCCTCATCATCAGGGCAAACAGCGCGACAGGAAAACGTGTCTGCTGGCACAACCCTTCGCAAAAAAGCAACTTCAGAGTTGCCTTTTTGCCCACAGTTGTTGCTGCTGTTGTTGTTGCTGCACATTTTTAATCAAGCGTAACGTGGGCGGTGCCACTCTGTCCAAGTTTAGCAAATTGAGTAACCCCCCAGAGGGCCACAGCCTCACACACTACTGCTTCGACAGAGGCCAGCCGCAGAGATATACATATGTATGTATAGCTAAATATATACATTTATATATGAAGAGGTATATATAACTCTACAGATTCCGTCAACTTTTTAACAGCGTCATCTTCCACTTTCAACTTCAACTTCAACATCGACTCCATATTCATTTAGCGCTTGAATTGCATTGGTCAACGCCCTCTCGAAACTGGCCACAAAGCACATCCTTAACGCCATCTCGTTGGTTGTTGTTGCTGCTGTTGTGGGGCTTCTTGCACTCTTTTCTTTTGTGTTTTGTATTGCGTGACTTGGCATGGCGGCTACAGCCGTAGCACCGCCTTCAATGATCTCTCACTGGCTGCCAAAGCATCGTCAATTACCTTTACGACTCTTTTAAAGAGCTATACAAAAAAATATATTTATATACATATATGTGTATGTATAATATATACAGACAGTAACATTTCCTGTTATTCGAAGATTAAATACCCTGTATCAATTTCAAAGATTCATTTTAGTCTATAGTTCTCATTGATCAGACGCAAGTCTTCTATCGCTAGTATAGGGTACGCAGAAGTCGCAACAAAATGTTTCCTCCGCTCAACAGAAAACGGAAGTTAACATTTTTTTGGTGCGTGCTTCGAGACATGAAGTAATTTCTCATATTTTGACTTTTTTACGATACTCGAAAACTCGACCAAAGTGACGCCCTTTAAATCAAGCGCGGGGTAAAAAAAAAATTATAACAAAAACAAGACAAAGTAAAAATTAATTTATTATGCTAACAATGGGCTAAATGAAAAGACCAAAAGAAGAGGGAAAAAGTTTTGTAATGTTTAAGCCCCGGCAATTAAGTGACAGAAATTATCAATTGAGTGAGATCTTCACATGTGGTGGCAACTCCGTGCAGGGCCAACGTTGCCGGCTCGTTTGTTGTCGCCGCTGTCTTTGAAAGTAAGCGTGATGTTTGGGGGAATGAATATAAGTGTATATCTCTGTCTGCCTCTTCTTCTCCCCTTCGCTGGCTCGCTCACTCTCTGCCTCTCTCTCTCTCTCTCACTGTAAGGGAACTATGGACTATCCCTTGTCGTGTCATGTTCACTGAATATTTCAGTTGACAGCTGCGTGTTTAATGACATTATGATTAAAATCATTTTGTGTCAAAAACAATTGTCACACGCATACACGAGCCCACACGCACACACATGCATAGCAAAGGATATTTGAGACAGGACCCCAACTGAATATACATGTATTCACACATGTACATATGAATGTTGGTAAGGCCCCGCCCTTAGTTGTTGCCATTGTTTTGCTGGCTTTTTTAATTGAGGCGCTAATGAGCGTGGCAGTGTCATACAAAATGGGCTTACAAAGGGTTAGCCAGGCTATAAGTGATCCAGAAATTGTTGCCCCATAATTGGCTAGATTGTTTAGACATTGTTATGATGTACAGGGGGAAAACAGGCTGAGATTTGGCAGATCTATGACTAAATGGATAATAGTCACGCCACTTAAAGCCTAAACAAGTGTTATTTTGAGATAATAATAATAGATAATAATATTCTATCAATCTTAGTTCCGTAAAGATACATGTGATTAAGATATACATTTTAATTATGAGCGTCAAATAGTATTTTGTCTTGATACAAATTTAGGAAAGATTTCAATTTATATTAAAACATACTACTCAAAACTCTTACTTGAAATATATAGAAACATATAATGAAATAAATATACACATATATAAATATGTAAATGACAAAATATGCTTTATAACAATGAATGATTAAATTAACTCACTTACTTCGAACGTGTTTCAGTAAATACATGTTATTTATGTAGAAGGTTTCACATACCTGCAAATACAGAAAAAGGGAACAAGGACACATTAAAGAATGAAAATAAATCAGTTAATAAAGCAGTGCAATTTAAATATTACTAAAAGAACTTCGAGTAATTCCCTAAATAAACTTAAAGTTTTCTCTAAGGACCTACGTGAATGAAGCTAATGAATAGACATGAGCAGTCATAAATACACGCTTAAATAAAGATTTTGAATAAAAACCGTAACTCGTTTAGCTGAAGCTTTACTTAATTTATTTCTATTTAATGACTATCCAAAGTGAATACATTTGAATGTTAAGCGTTTCACGCTTAAAAATGTTGCGTCAGGGATGTAGAAGAAGAATATATGATAATTGCGTTAGGAATAATTAATGAACTAAGCTGAGAATGAACAAATTTAATGGTCAAGACTTACTAGCTCTATAAGTAGTAATTTCACAGGCATTTTTGGAAAAAACTATGGGAAACCCTCTTTTGCAATTAGGCATTTATCAACCGATAATCTTAAACAGCTAAAAAGTCTGAATCAATATTTATATTCGAATATTAAATTTTACTGGGCAAAAACGTTTACTTATTTTGTTGTTTTCTTTAGTTTTTTTCTAAGAATAAATTGCAATGAGAGCAAATTTTTCGCATTCAGAATAGTTTTTCGTACCAGACACATTATCATTTACATCCCACACACTCGGAATATACATAAATAGATAGATAATGCTGTTAAACAAAAAGTACCATGTGATTTGCCCATTGAATATATATTTCGATGAAATGAGGTTATCAGGTCACAGAGCTCAGTCATTCAGTTCAAATGCCTCATGAGTTGCCTCGCACTAAAAAAGCGGAGATATCAACGTTTGATAACGATGCAACATATAAAGAATATTCTAAGAAATCAACAACAAATATATTTATTATATATATATATATATATATATATATATATATATATATATATATATATATATATATATATATATATATATATATATATATATATATATATATATATAAATAATTGTTATTATTTCAGTTCTGAGCAGGCCAGTGCAAAAGTGATAAGAGCTCTGACGCCCTACTGCAAGCCTTATGCAACTTTTAGGAAGGGCTTGTTAGAGTCCACAGATTGTGTTTCCTGTATGAAAACTAAAAAAAATAAAAGAGATCTGCGTCGGACTTGTATTTGCTAAAGTTTTATGTCTTGGCAAACATTTGATAAACAAGAGATACGTAAACAAATATGAAGCGAGTAAAAGTTAAATACATATGTAAATATTTGCTGATTATATCGCTTGACAGTTTTTTTGGGCGCGTTGAACCTTCCAGAATTTCTGTGTCAAATTTAACGAGAGCGCAAATAGAAATGAAATACAACAAAAGCATAAACTATTTTTGCCCAAATCTAGAGGCGTTGACAACCCGCCGCCAGACGCCTCTGACAAACGGCCAATGGCAAATGGGCGTTTGATTTACGCTAGACACTTACGTTAAGACTTTTCCCTCCGCCAAACCCAAGAGTTACGGCAGCGGCTATAATTCATGTGAAAATATTTAAAAGAAAAGTCGTAAGTGTTTTGAGAATTCCTATACGCTTCAAAACACTAAATCCTTAAAGTATTCTCCATTAAATCGCCCAAGTACTAAAAGGTTTTCGCTAGAGCATTAGTTAGAAGAGTAAGAATTTACATTTCAGGCCATCTTCATTTCCCAACTTATGTTAGTTAATGCAGTGATGAGATCGGCTGCTGTATAATCAAATTTAGTTTCAGTCAAATAATGAGAAAGAGAAACAATATACCTTACGAGTGTGTACTAATTATATATTTTCATATCTTACTGATCGAACTCTAATGTATTAATGATTATTAAAAACAATTTGAAGTATTTTTTTATTAGTAAGCTAATTTGTGTACGCAAAAATGTATTCAAAAATTAGTAAGAAGCAAGAAGAGCTCTTTAAATAAAATAAATTTGAAACTTATAAGTCATCTATTTTCTTAACAAATATAATAGGTATAATATAATATAATATATATATATATTGGCAGAGCCCGTTCTTATGTGTGCGTGCATATGTGTGTGTGTGTGTATGTGTTGTTTATATGCATACATAAAAGATGCGTAGAATGATTTGATATTTGCCTCTTCACAGGGCTCAGTGTATCCCCTAGTCGAGCAGTCACGACTAAAGCACTCTTGCTTGTTTTATGCTGATCTTGAATATTCACTATATTCATTGATATTTCACATATAACTAATTACATTATAGCCAAAGATATTGTCACTTTATTGAATACTCGCTGCTTGCATATAAAATATAAGTAAGAGTGCTGTACTTGAGACTATTCGACTAGGAGATACCCTGAACCTAGTAAAGAGCCAATATTCTAATCATTCTACGCTTCTTTTATGCCTGGGCTGCAATGTGGGTATTATTGTATTATAACTATTCTTAGGGATGGACTATCTTCATCAAACTTTCACAAATTACTAATGACATTCATATATTACCAAAGCAGAAGTCTCTAGCATTCCATTTTTGAAAATTGGCGATGAAGGAACCGTGGTATCTAAAATCTATAGATTAAATAATAATGAATACATTACTAGCCACAACACAGATTTGAAGCCTTTACAAAGTTGAAGCCTTTAGCTCAAACGCTGTACAGGCAACGTTTAAAAATGAATTAAAATAATCGATAATTAAGACATGGGATAAGTTATCGCAAAAAAATTGATCAACTCGTGCTGCATATGGTATATACGGATATTCATGTCAAGTTTCAAATCTCTAGCTTTTGTACATTCGACGATGTCTGTATTCACACCGATGGACGGACAGATGGACAACGCTATATCGATTCCCCTTGTCGCACTGATCAGGAATATATATACTTTATGGGGTGTGACACGCCTCTTTGTGCCTGTAACATACATTTTCACCAAAACCATTTACACTTATTTCCCATTTTGGGATTCAGGGTATAACAAAAAATTTCAAAACTTATTTGCAACGCAACAGAACCAAAAATACAGAAATAAAGTTTTGCAGCAAACCGGTATTTACTATACAAAAATAAATTCCAAATGCACGCAGACATACAGACAGACTCAGAGGCAGACTGACAGACAGACAGACCGCGACAGCAGCGTCGCGGATGCGGATCGTCAACCTAAAATGTATCTTACGGATACATAAACATGCCGCGCATCTTTGTCTACGTAAATGGCCCATGAAAATGAGACAAGAATGTATAGAACACCGCAAGAGGCAGCAACAGCAACAGCAGCAACAACAGCAGCAACAACAATGACAGACAGGACTGGCAAAGGACAAGCAACACAGCGTGATAGTCGCCGGCAGCACCCGCCTCTCCTCCTATCCCTACCCATCTTCCTCTTCAGTTCGCTTGATGGCGTCGTTGCCATAAAAAAGTGCCAAAAATCGCATGTTGATAACAGGACATCAAGTCTAGTTGCCAAGCAGAGCAGGAAGTGGAAAGGAGCAGCGGAGGGAAAATGTTGAAACATCTTTGGGATTCAATGTGAAGGATCTTTAAATGCCATTCAACAGGCAGCGCCGAGGTGGAAATTTTCATAGAAGTCTCTATTTAGGGGAAACATTAAATTTTATGCACGCAATAGTTTTATATAAACGTTCAAATTGATGATGCCTTAATAAATAGGACATCAACTATGTAGCTAACTACGGTGCTTATAGGACGGATAGGACGGCTTTTTTGGATTCATTTTGTTAGTAATCCAATAATTAGTTTGGAAGAATAACAAAGTTTGTATATTCATTTATCAGTTTCAGCTAACAATTCTTTCTAACTAATACGCCAAATATAATTTTTGTTAAGCTACTTTTCTAACTGTTTTAGCTATATTATGCCTAAAAACTACTTTTAACCATGCTTCAGAGTTACATTACAGAGCTGGCTCATTTTTGGCATAACCATTCCTTATAGATGGGGATAGATCTGACTTTGCTTTAATTGGAATCTTTTATTGCGCTTGCCTCGCCAATTTGTAATCAAGTAAAAACAGGCAATGCTTAAACAATTATTTGATAGCAATTATTATAACAAACTTTTAGTACTAAATAGTTTTACAGTTCTTTTTCCTCTTTTTCACAATTGGCTTTTGTAAGCCCCGCTGCAAGTATGCATTTTTATACTCGTTTCCCAAAGGGAAAAAGAGTATATTGGTTTTGTGAAATGTCCGTCTGTCCGTCTGTCCGTCTGTCCGTCTGTCCGTATGAATGCAATATTTTTCTACGCTATTGAAGCTAGAGACTTGAAATTTGGAACATATACTCGTGTATACCCTCGAATTATAAAGTGTCAAGATTTTCCGGCCACGCCCACTAGGGGCGGGGCAAATCGGAAAATGGTTGCGCCCATAGTTAAGAAATCATATTAGTTGAAGAGCTAGAGAGTTGAAATTTGGAATGTATACTTGCGTTGACCACCCAAGCTCAAAAAGATATGGCGGATATATCTACGCCCATTGGGGGCGTGGCAAATCGGGAAAACTGTAACTTCTACAGTTTTAAAGCTAGAATGCTGAAATTTGGCACGTAAATTAACGCTACGATTCTATAAAGATTCATAAAAAGATTTGGTGTCTACGCCCACTGGGGGCGTGGCAAATCGGATCTGAATATATAGTGATTTTACAAGATCAGCTATATTTTGAGCACTATTGATGCTAGAGACTTGAAATTTGATATATATACTCGGATAAGCAACCCAAGATCAAAAAGATATGGCGGACATACTTACGCCTTCAGGGGGCGTGGCAAATCGAAAAAAGCTTATAGCTCCTACAGTTTTAGAGCTAGACGATTCAAAATTGGATGTTTGTGTTACTGGGGGCCTCCTCTATTGATTCCCTAAAAATAAATCTTACGCGCCTTTGGGGGCGTGGTATATCGAAAAAATACCCTGTATCTTTCACATTTTTGGAGTGTAAGCATCCAAACTTTGCAGTTACGTTACCCTAGACTCCTTCTAGGAACTTGCCAAATATGATATGTCTACGCCTTCTGGGGGCGTGGCAAATTGGCAACAAAATTTGTAACGCCCAGCTGCAAAATTCATATGCCTGTGCCACCTATATAAATAAGCTTAATAAGAATTGCTAAGACGACAAACGGCATTTCTGAGAAATATATGTAATTCGATTTAATGTTGAAGTTCTGCAAATAATTTATCTGCTAAAATTATCATTTTTCGTATAGCCTAGGTCAGTTATGTTATTTTCTTTTTGTGTGTGTGACCCTGAAATATCAAATACCGATATTTGTGTAATCGACTTAGTCCGAACAAAATTATTTACACACACAAAAATTGACGATAGGTCCCATCAGGTATGTATGCATGTAGGCACGAACAGCTGCGCAACTATTTTCATGCCGTCGCCGCCGCGTCTCGAACGCGGACCCTTTTGCTTACACGCTTTTCATCTACCTGCTGCGCCACATAAGTTTTGCATTGCCTGTTGGCAAATCCGAAACTACTTCACTACAAGGGCGACTTTTGACAAATACAAAACTATAGAAGCTGCTGTTAATGCAAACACAATATAAACATAAATCAATCGCAATTGTGATTCTTAGAAAAAGCTGAAATGCGCGCATATGAACGTATGTATTTATATGTGTACATACAAAAACGGTGGTCGGTTGAATGTATGCCTTTAAAGGGCGATATTTGACAAATACAAAACTAAAGAAGCGGCTGAAAATGCAAGCACAACTCAATAACAATTTTGGTTGAAGAATATGCTAGAATGAATGGCGCTGAATTTTTTTTGTGACCGTGCATAAGCAAACGCGCTTGCACGTTTCAATGTATGTACATATGTATGTGTAAATGTAAATATATTTTGCTGTCGCTGCTTAACGCGTGCGTGTCATAATTGGCCAAACGTTTTGTTTAATAGATTGCGACTGACTTAACGGAACTTGATGAAACTTTCAGCATATGATTCTATTGAATTTTTTACATTTTATAAAAATGCTAATTCATTCACATAGTTATATTTGCAAAAATTGAAATTGCATAAAATTCACATGAATCTACATAAATGCAAAATTTTAGATAAATTATTAAATTTAAAATACCAGATGCCCATGTGGGAAACGAGTATGACGCTGTAGGTCTCGCCCTAAAGCAACGTTCTTACTTGTTTTTTATTTTTTTTATGACTCTCAATTTTTATTGTTGTTGTTTCTCTGTTTTATTGTTATTGTTGCAATTGTTGTTTTTGCTGGCAGCAGCAAATTGAATTGTTAATGAACTAAACATGCAAATTTAATTAAAATGCACTTAAAGCTGTGGCAGTCAGCCAAACAAATGCAAATTTGTAACTATTTAAAAATGATTTTAACCGTATTTGCGTCGGTTGTTTCATATATGTATAATACATGTATTGTATATACATGTATATGAGGGCAAACAAATTACATATACGCAACTCTAAATATGAGATAGCCAATGGGTTGCATAGGCCAACCTATATACAATATAAATAATATGTCTTACACAGACATGCAAAGCCAATTAATTATTTAATTCTACCCTCTTTTCTTTATGATTTGTTTCATAGAATATAAATACTTATAAATTGTAAAAATGTGTTTGCATATTTATTTATATCATATCAAATTAATTTCCATTTTAACCGAACCGCAGTGCATATTATTGCATAAACAACACACAAGTTAAAAAATCACTTTTCAAAATACATTGTTAAACTAAACTCATTAAATCTTTTTTACTTCAGTAACCCATTATGCTTATATATTTTTTGCAGTATTCATCAATATTATTTGATTTATACAGAGTACCCGCTTAGAGTCATTCAAGTTCAAAGCTAATTAGCAATTTTGTTACGCTAATTTACAAATGTTTCAAGAGGTGCGTCAGGTTTCCTCTAAGTAGTCGATTGCGACTACCTGGCTGATTGCCAGACTGACTGATTGACTGATTGAGTAGCGGACTGACTGGCTTAGCAGCCAACTGTGCGAATCACTCAAAGCTACTTGGCTTTTGGCACATGGCTCAACATTAATTACATTTCGATGCCGAGCAATTAAAGCGCCCGGCTCGAGAAATCTATTGAGTATAAGTGGGCCCAGAGACAGCGCCACTTCCAAGTCTCAAGCGTATAAAAATGAAATACTTTTCAATAAAAAGCGAAAAGCGTTGGAAATAAACATGTAAAAAATACGAAATGTAATCATAGCAACGGGACGTTGTCGTTGTCAATTACTCCATCAATGAAAAGACTCTGTCAATAAAAAGAACTTGTATTGTATACACAACTTTGTTCGCAGAAAAAAACTTGACAGCAGCACACAGTGCTCAAAAAGCTGTTAAAATATCTCTGCAAGCATATGATTAAGAAGAAGAACTCTAGATATTGGAATATATTTATTAATTAAACCGCAGAGTTAAAGTTAATGAAATGTCATGTGAATTAAATTATTTAAAATACAATTAAAATTGGAAAATAATAATAGAACTGTTTCGAACTACGCAATTTATCATATTATATATTCATTATGTCAAAATATTAACATTTAAATTAAATGCCTTTATATTTATTTTATACATATTAGAACCACTGTGTCGATGCTGACGTTTCGGAATCGCCTCTATTATAGTAATTATGCTCTGTGTCTGACGCTACTGCTGCCACTAGTTGAACAAAGAGCAGCCCCTTATTCGCGGCATGCCAATCAAGAAGCGTGTGAAAAAGGTCGAACTTCTCGATTATAAGGCAATATAAGGTAGGCGATATTTATATAATGTAACCGATTGCGAGTCGTGTTTGTGACTAGTCCATAATACGTGAATGCTTTTTATTCCATTTATACGTATTTACTAACCATTATTTGAGAATAATTATAAAAGCATTTTTCAATTTAATTAATTGTATTCATACATTCATTTTTTGCAATTATAATTTTGCATGTTTCGTTTGTGCCAAAAACAAAACACAATTTGATTATTTTATGTTGCTAATTATAAATTTTGGCCAGCAAGCCGATGGCTCCCTCGACTGCCCTCAATTGGCATCCCCCTTTTATTGTTGGCCACAAGCCGCAAACTAATTTCACGCGCAAATACAATAATTTTCAATCGTATGGTCAGCTAAACGCTTAAACACAAATTATATCTAATCAATGGGCAAACACAGGCACACACACACATACACACACACTCACTCATACGCACAACAATAATGGCAACAATGCTTGAAGAGTGACAGGAACAACAATTTCAATTGACAATTCAATTCAAACTCCGAGCAAATGTCAAACTGATGCTTTTTAAGCCGATTATAATGGCTTTTTGCTCGGCTGCCCACACCTGACAAATGCCCTACACCGCTCTCATCCTCTTCCTCTCTCTATTACCCATATTGTCGTTGGCGTTAGCAATAAGGAAGCTGTGGCTGAACAAAGCGAAGTGCAACATATATTTGTTATATGGACAATTCCCTGTGACATCTTTATTTAGATAAATGTTTGTGACACCTTTGCATTTCAGTCTATTTAGTTGCTTGATATAATAAAATGGCTTAATAATAAACTATTTTTTATTGAAGACTTTTTTGTGTTTAGTATATCTTTTCATTTTGCCAAGTACACAACAATAAACTGTATGATTTTTGCTGTTATTTCTTTCTTTTTTGTATAGCCTGAATCCATTGAAAATCGGAAATCAGAGTATAATGGCTTTATGAAAATGTAACAGGCAGAAGGAGGCGTGCCACACCCCATAAAGTATATATATTCCCAATCATCCTAAGCGCAGTCGCTGCGCCGTTATCATATGCGTGCTTATATGTGTGTGCATGTGTTGTTTGTATGTATGCATAAAAGAAACGTAGAATGATTCGAAAACTCTCTCCTCATAGAGTTCAGGGTATCTTCTAGTCGAGCAGTCTCGACTAGAGCAATATTACTGATTTTTTCTTTTGCTTATCGGTTTTGCTTTACAGCAAACACTTTTGATTTTCAAAGCGGCTTAATGTGTGTGCGAGTGTGCGTGTGTATCTGTGTGTGAATGCTGTCTCGGTTGAACGCATAAGTAGAACGCACGAAGAGTCAAGGTCAATGTCAAGTCACTTTTTTTTGCAAATGAGGTCTGAGAGAAAATTGGCTTACGACGGCACCTAGAAATTGAAATAGAAATGGAATGTAAAGGAGAATCAACAAAGACATCAAATCTTCAGCAATGAAAGCAGCAAAACAGAGATGGAAAAAAGCAAAAGTAAGCACAGACCTCAAAAGAGAATCGCAAATTGGAGTTGTAGGTGAACAAAGATACAGTGGAAGCCGAGAAAGGAGACAATGCAAAACTAGTTATGAGTTATGTTATAATAAATACTCTATCAGTTATTGAGATCAAAATTAAATTATATTTAAACGTAAGATATTAACCCTTTGGATATGCTTATAACGAGGATATTAATCAATTATGAACAGAAAATAAGTTGTATATGAAAATCAAATTTACGAGTATAAACTCGTAGAAATCCGGCAAAGCCTTAATAAACCTATAAAATTATTAATGGGGGGATCAAGATCTTTGAGATCTACTCAAATTCCCATATTTTGATTTAAAGTAATTTAAACCGTATGCGATTAAAAATCAAAATTGTGTACTCCATTGGAGTAACTCCAAATAACCAAACATTAAAAAATATGTTTTGTACGTTATATACATTTCAGTCCAGCTTAAGAACGAATCATTAAATTCAGTGTTGGCAAATCTATTCAGATTTTCAGAGTAAAATTAATTTTGGAATTGTAAAAATTGATCTAACCTTTGGTGATTCTTGAATGTATATTTTAAATTACAATAATTTAAAATTAAATCAATTAAATATTAACCTTAATATTACATTGAGAAAGTATATAGAATGTTGAACAAAATTCGCTCGAAGTTTCTGAAATGTGAACATCGCTTAATAGTCGTTTGCTCGTTAGCTGTCAGCAAATGCATCCTTTGGCTGCACTTTAGAGATGCATTTGCTAGATTTCGCGTACACAAGGCCCACTATTATTGGATCATTCTCGTGCAATAAAGTTAATGATAGCCCCGGGTGCAGCACATATCCAATGCCTGACTGACTGACAACAACAACAACAACAACAATGACAATGACAACAACGTCAATAACGAGAGAGCCAAAGTCTGGTCTAACGCACTGCAATTGCCAGCAATTGCAAAATCGGTTGCAACTTCAGGATCCACTTGACATAGCGGCAAACATAATTGCCACATGCCCGCGAATTTGAGTTCCGACGCCGGCCTTATCGCTACCACACAGATAAACAGGGACAGGAGCAGAAAGAGGGAGACAGAGACAGGTGCACAGTCGGGCTGGCGCAAGCTGCGGAGTACGGCCGTCATGCACATCACTCATACGCCATGTTTGTCCAGTCGATGCTTAAAAAGTTAATGACTAATTTTCGCTAGCGCAAAAAATAACAAGTTGAACTGCAGCTCACCACAATGAACGGCTAAAATATGCCCAGTAATTGAAAATGTCAAGCCTCCTTTGTAAGAGAGAAGAGGTAATAGAAACAAAGCTATGATAGTATCTCACACTGATCGTTAGAGTTATATGAAGCTCTGGTTTTATTATCAATGTATAACTGGAAGAAGAATATGGGAATTTACAAATTATAATCCAGAACTATAATTTTAATTGTAGCTTAACACATATTGCACCTCAGAGTTGACTTCAAACTTAGGAATACGCAGTAACAGATGAGAAGATTATAAGAGAATCTTTTCAACCAAAATCCAAAAGAAATGATAGATAAAGGACTGATCAAGTCAATGCGTAGATCTATACAAATTTGATTAACGAAGATCGAACTTTTTACAGCTTTATTCTCCTCTATTCAATTGCACAGCTGATAGCTAAGGTTAAATAAACTCCTTACTCAACTGTGCCCAGTTATTCTACCCCAGGAGCTCGACTCATGACTACAGGGTATGCAAAATGAGAGTCTGGCAACGGCCATCACTTGTCCGGGGACGCATGTCTGGCCGCAACCAAGCGGTACGGGGCATGGGTAGAAATCTTGTTGGCTTTACCGCTGAATTGTTGCTGTTGTTTCAGCTGCACATCCAAAAGGGGCTGGACAAAGAGGAGGAGTGGGGAGTGGCGCGGTATGTAGTGTGTTCAACTGTCTGCCTGGCGAAAATGCAACGCGTGGTCCGCGAACTGACGTTATAATTAATGAAAATTTCCAGCGTTTGCGGCGTGTGCTTGTTGCCAGTTGTTTTTGTTGCGATTGTGGAAAAGCCAAAAGCAAAACAGACGTCCACCGTGCAGTTCAGACACACACACACACACACGCACACACAGGGAAACACATGCATAAAGTTGGCTAATATGATTTTGATTTTGGTGGCCAACATTAGAATGCTATTAGTTTTTTTTTTTGGTTTGGTTTGGCCAGGCATTCGTATGATGAGCATTTGGCTGGCAATTTGCATAAATCGCAGCGGTGCATAAATAATGCATCCAAATATTGGCAAATTGCCAAAAATCAAGAGCTGGAATCACCGTTTTCATCAATGACATAATGTAGACATTATAGAAGTCTAATGTTAGGATAGTAATGTCCGATTGCGCCGAAACGGATAAATTTATCTCATTATACAGGCGAATGTCTTCATATTTATAAAGCTAAAATGATGAAAATTAAATCAATTCAATAATAATGCTAAAGCCATCTACAGTTCTCGCAAAAATGGTCTAATGAGTTATCGTATATATACTTAAGTTCATTCTAACCACCGCTAACTATCAACTTCAGTATATTTTGTTTAATTTGTATACAGAGGTTTACATTTCAACTAAAAAATTCATGCTTCAGTTTCCTAGTCTAATGTTTTCCTATTTCCCATCGAACTCAATTCATAAACCTGTCTCTCGCGTCTTCTGTTTCACGCAAGTTCATATTATTCTACGCAAAACATCAGTTTTTCATCTATAGACTCAGGTTTAGCTTTCCTCTCTATTAATGTTTTTATACCCTGAGCCCATTGAAAATGGGAAATCAGGGTATAATGGTTTTGTTAAATGTATGTAACAGGCAGAAGGAGGCGTGTCAGACCCCACAAAGTATATATATTCTTGATCAGGGCGACGAGCTGAGTCGATTTAGCCCTGTCCGTCTGTCTGTCTGTCCGTCCGTTCGTCCGTCCGTATGTTTGAACGCGTCGATTGAAGCATCTAGACAAGCAAAAAACGATATCTATTTTTGTTGTTTTGTTATCGATTTTAAACCTTATCGAAAACAGGTCATAAAATTCTATCTCCCATACCTTTAGAGCTAGACCCCTCAAATTTTGAATATAGATTCATGTGAATTTTATGCAATTTCTATTTTTTTATTTTTTGGATACCGGCTCTTTTTACTAATTAGCGTTTTGCCAACAAGCAACGCAGTACTGGTGTGGCGTAGTGGATAGACGCAAAGCTCGTAAACGAAAGGTCCTGAGTTCGAAACTCAGTGATTACAGCGTAAATTTTTTAATTTTTTATAAAATTTATAAACATGATGTGGTTTTGCTAGTTGAGATGATGTGCTTTAACGATACATATGTAGTAAATAGATGCAGGTTCGAGTCCAAGTGCGGGGATGTTTGTTTTTCTTTTCTTTTTTTATACCCTGATGAGCCCATTGAAAATGGGAAATCAGGGTATAATGGTTTTGTTAAATGTATGTAACAGGCAGAAGGAGGCGTGTCAGACCCCACAAAGTATATATATTCTTGATCAGGGCGACGAGCTGAGTCGATTTAGCCCTGTCCGTCTGTCTGTCCGTCCGTCTGTCCGTCTGTCCGTATGTTTGAACGCGTCGATCTCAGAACGTAGTTGACCTAGAGACTTGAATTTTTTTTTTTTTGGGTCCGTGGATAGCACGCGCAGGTCAAGTTTGTTACCAAAAAACGATATCTATTTTTGTTGTTTTGTTATCGATTTTAAACCTTATCGAAAACAGGTTATAAAATTCTATCTGCCACACCTTTAGAGCTAGACCCCTCAAATTTTGCATATAGATTCACGTGAATTTTATGCAATTTTTATTTTTTTATTTTTTGCGTACCGGCTCTTTTTACTAATTAATTTGTTTATTTATTTAATTATTAATTTGTTTTTTATTTACATACATTCTAGTTGAATAAAATTTCAAAATTATAATTTAATTTTGCAAAATTTAATGTTATATGCAAGCTATATAGCGTATTAAACAATGCAAATCGGACGGGGCTCCGGGGATCTCCTAGTCGGGCACCTCCGTCTAGAGTTTTCTTACTTGTTTCCTTTAAGTTTTCAAATTTTAATTTTAATCAAATCATTTAGATTTCATTTAGATTTATATTTTTCGATTTTATTTATCCCTTAGTCTCATTTCAACTCCTTTCTATTCTCGTTAAACTTTAAAGATTATATCTTTTATTTTGAATTCTATTTAAAGCTCAACTTATGGCTATTGCTTAAAGCTTTAACTGGCACAAATCATTGCATCTGTAAATTTATCTTTTCAATATCTTCTCTCCTTGCTTGCTTTACATAGTTCTCATTCAAAGTTGAGGCTTAGTGCCTTTATTTCATTTCGCAATTCTCCCTTGCTTTCCGACATTCCACTTCAATATACAATTTGTAAATTATTTTCTGGATTGCAACATTTCTCTCCTCGTCCATTTCTTGTTACTCTTGCACGAGTACTGGATTTTCCATTAGAGATTTATTGCATGATGACATCTGTGTAAAAAAACTTTAAGGTCTGTTTGCGACCTCTTATGGAAATATGTCAAACCAGTTGGCCAACAGCAATAAAGAAGGGAGAACGTTTTGTTTGGCAAAAATTATACTAGAATATTGTTAAAACATATTTGTTTTTAAACTATTGTTGTTTATTCTAGAAAATAGAACTTAAATGACTTTATTTCAATATTTTTATTTTCTAAATATATCTTTCTTTTTGCCGTTAAGGCATTAATAGCCCATAATTTCACAAATATTTGATCTCTTTTTCAAATTGTTATTCATGGCTGTATTCAAACTATATTCTACCTATTTTATAGTTTAATTACCCCCATAAATTGTGACCGACTTTTTTCGCCGACTTTTCCTCAAGCACTTTGTAAGGAATTCGATTTAGCCCAAATAGCGAATCCCTGGCATAGTCGAAAATTCGAATTCCAAAGTCAAACAACATAAATATGAATAAAACTCTCCCATAAATCTGTGAGGCAGTGCAGTATAAGAAGTGTGGAGCTACCTATTTGATTTATAGCGCACGTTTTCTCGCTAGCCGAGTGCCTACACCCTCCCTCGCTGGCATTGTTTTGCACTGGGACAAAAAGAAGTGAAACAAATAAAAGAAAGAAAACACTATAAAATGAAATAAAACAAACAAATTTCTGCACTTTACAATTGCGAATGCATTTTCCATGGAACGTAAATAGAAGCTATTTAGTAAAATGTGCACGAAAATCAACAACAATGGCAATACTACGACTACTATCGCAGCAGCAGCAGCAACTGAAACAGCAACAGCAGCAGCAACAGCATCCCGAGCAACAACAGATATCAGCAGCAGCAGCAGCTGGGAGGCGTGGCAAAGTGGGGAAGCTTTTCTGCTTTTGAGGTCAATGTACAAAACAGAGGCTGGCAGCATTTATTACGACTTAATACGCAGCTCGAGGGCTCAACCGAGCAGAGGAGGAGGCGGAGGAGGAGTCAGAGAAGGGAAGAGAGCGGAGAGAAGAGGAAAATGGAAGCATGGAAAGCAAGGGGCTTGAAAAGGGGCAAAGAATTGCAGTTGGCCAGGAGAGGCTCTAATTTCGTGTTTAAACTGCTTTTCACACAGTCACACACACACACACACACACACACACACACATACACACCACAGTGTTAATAATAATAATAAAAGAAAAATATATGTATGAAAATAAAACAACAGCAAACACGAGGAATGCTCCACAGTTGAAACAAGTGGAAAAAGTAAAGGCAAAACCAAAGCCAAAGCAAAGGGCTGTCCTAAAATAGGGGCAGAAGGAGACGGGGCGGAGAAGGGGGCGGGAGCAGCGGCAGAGTGGGGCAGACAGCGTGCACTGGGCCAGCCATCACTTGCATGACAACAACAACTACTGCAACAACAAAGAGAAGAAGCCGAGCTGCAAAAGAAGAAAAACACACGAAAAGAAAAAGGGAGCAAAAGAACTCGGTTTAAAAAGTGACAAGCGGGAAAAGCCAATTGCAGCAAGACGCAGGGCTAATACACTAATGCGAAAGAAAAACTGCTAATAGATACATGAGCTGAATCAGTGGTTCAATCTTTAATAAAAAAAAACAAGGTTCCTTGATTTTTATTAACATATATAGAATACATCTCACATATTAGTCATTTTAAATTATAAAGAATAACAGCAATTACTTTTAATCAATGATTGATGAAACAATTGTTCAGCAATCAATCAAGAAGCTGAATTGATTGATTGATTAAGTAGAATTGATTGAATCAGTCAGTCAATCAATACATGTATACTTAAACTCAGAGTCTCAGAGTCCGTCAACTGATATCAGTCATAAAATGATATTCAATTACATGTATTAAACTCACCTCCCATTGATTGCCAATCAAAATGTGATGCCTAATCAATTAATTCCATAAAATTAGCTTTAATTTATGTGTAAAAATATCTAAGTGTTTTCAATCAATCAATAAGTTTTGAAGTCAATCAAGCTATCCATATATATCTGATTATTTGTTGATTATAGATGATTGACGTTTTTAAAATATTTGTTATATTTATTGATTATAGATAACGATTTTTGTATCCCACAGATCCCAACAGCGTCCAATCCGAATCAATCGTCCTTCGTCTAACCAAAAAGTATCAATTGAATACGAAAACCAATCAGACCCGATTAAAGGGCATGCAAAACAAAAAGAAAGAGCGCATTTGCAATGCGGCCAACTTTGGCGGCTGCAGCCGGTGCCCGTTGCCCGACGCTGCCCGAGAGGGCGGCTCGATGTCTCGTTTAAAATGGGGGCGTGGCAGGCAGTTTGGCAACGCGTTGGCATGTTGCAAGTCTCATGCATAGCAGGCCAAATTTTCCATCGAGTAGCAGAGGAAAACAGAGAAAAGCGGAGCAAAAAAACTTGCGCTTGGCTTATGCCTGGCGTTCGCATTAAGGCTATTTAGCTGTGTGGTTATTGTTGTTGTTGTTGTTGTTGCTGCTGCTGTTGTAGTTCTTGTGGCTACAGTTGCTGCAAATTAGTTGGCCACTCCACATATTCATTTTGGTAATCGAGTGTAATCGCTTTCAACGCAAAAAAAGCGGCAGCTGCCGGAGGCGCGGCTATTGAGAGCAGCCCGACGCTAAAGTTGCCCACAAGGCAATCAGCTGTAAAAAATAAATATGATTCGGGAAAAAATATGTATGAGAAGGGAGCAACGGAGGCGGAGACTAGCAGATATGAATGTAGCACTCAAGATCTACAGTGGAAAGCTTAGAAATGAAGACAAAAGTTGCCTTAGGTCAGTTCTATGTGTATGGTTTATTGGCATGGGAAGCTCTCGATGAACGTAATGTGAACAATGCTCCTTGAAAGCTTTTCACTATTAATATGGAGTGAAAAGTTCTTAAATGGAATGTTTTAGACAGAATATATTTGAAATTGTGATAACTAAGAAGCGGAAACGTATTGTAATTGTTATTTTCATTTCGTATTTTTTTCCGATCCATGATCTTTTTTATAAGAATATAATACAAACAAGTAAGAGGGCTCTAGTCGAGACTGCTCGACTAGGGGATACCCTGAGCCCTGTGAAGAGCCAAATATCAAATCATTCTACGCTTTTGTTATACATACAAACAACACATACACACACATACGCACGCACGCATAAGCGCGCGCTCTGCCAACTGCGCAGTTGACGCAGCGACTGCGCTTGGGCTGCAATGTGGGCATTACTATGGGAACTTAATTGTTTAATAACTTTTCTTAGCGATGGACTAAGTGCATCAAACTTTCACAACTTATTAATGGCATTCATATATTTGTATTAGCCAAAGATCAAGTCTCTAGTATTTAATTTGCGCCTTTCACAAATAGGGCTATTGGGGGCGAATGGGGCGTGGCATCAAAAATCTAAAGATTACGTAATCTCCGTATTCATTAGACGTAACTACACAGCAAATTTGAAGTCTCTAGCTCAAACGATACACAAACTACGCCTTAAAAACGTATTTTCGATAAGCATTAAAATCGATAACATTACAACAAAAATAGTTATCGTTCATACGAAATAAACTTGACCTGCGCGTGCTATCCACGGACCCAACAAAAAAAAATTCAAGTCTCTATCTTGTCTAGATGCTTCAATCGACGCGTTCAAACATACGGACAGACGGACAGACGGACGGACGGACAGACGGACGGACGGACGGACGGACGGACGGACAGACAGACAGACGGACAGGGCTAAATCGACTCAGCTCGTCGCCCTGATCAAGAATATATATACTTTGTGGGGTCTGACACGCCTTCTTCTGCCTGTTACATACATTTAACAAAACCATTATACCCTGATTTCCCATTTTCAATGGGCTCAGGGTATAAAAATCGATGAGAAATTGTTTGAAAGAAGAATCTTAGCTCACGCCTATCCATTGCTGGAAGAGTGCTTCAAATTTCGAACTTATACTTTTATTATAACATAATTCGAACGAATTTCAGTGAAATATAAATATTAATATGTTTGATAAATAATTATCGAAATTACCGACGAACAATTTGTTTTAATCTTGCATAGTTTTTTTACTATAATTTATTAAGATTAATCCAATAAAAAAAAGTTATGTGTACGACATATTGAGTTTAAAGCAAAATCCCTTGATTTTAGACTTAGTTTCTATCAATTCATAGTAAGATTTTTAGAAAGTTCAACCAGAAAGTTGTTTATTTAAAATTGATTTATTAGCCTTATTTTGAAAAACAATAAATAAAACAATTATAATTGTAATTACATATATAAGATTGAAAGCCCAAAAAAACCCAGTTTAAATGAAATGAAAGCACTTAAAGTCCTAATTTAAATATATTACAAAAAATGTGTTTTACCCAAAAGATATTAACAGGTACTTAATTACCCAGCCAAACGATCTATATGATATATATACATACATATATATCATAAATAATGTTTAAGTTTAATAAGTTTTAGACAAATTTGACTACGCGATGCATACATACATCAGCACTAAACATATATATTCTAGATACTTGCCAGCACTATAAATGGCCCTGCATAAGCCACTTGCGATTTATGAAGCGCGCTGTGTTATATTTGCTATAAAAAACGCGCCATTAAACAATTTTGATAATTTATCTGACAGATAATTGTACCGAAGTGCGCAGTAAAGGCGATTTAATAAATGTATCTTTCGACTGAGTAAAACACGGCACGCGCGGCTCGCTTTAGCTCGTCAGCTGTGTGAATTTATGGCTTACAGATGCATTACTTTTGTTGTATATTGCAGTTGATTGTTGTTGTTGTTGCTGTAGTTGTTGTATCTACAATGCCAACCAATTTCCGCTCATTAAGAATGCGTAACGTTGCGCTTTGTATGTGCATGAGCGTGTATTTAAGAGTGGGTGTGGGTGTGTGAGTGTGTGCGTGTGTGCGTGTGTGCAAGTGCATTTGTGTCTTTAAGATATGTGAAACATACGTTCAGACGATGGCAAATTTATGGCCCGTGGGCGCGATAAGCTTCCTGCATGCGCGCATCGCTCAGATGCATATGCATCTACAGCTTCTAAGCGAACTCCTGCACTCTCTCCACATACCCCACATACCCTGCAGTCATTATTCAGTAGCCAATAAAGAGAGTATAATGAGCTTGTTCAAGAGTTTTAATGTCGGCACCTATAAGACCTATAGACTTCAAAGCTTACTCGTACGTAGATATCATCGATAAGTCTGCAGCAGTGTGGATATCTGGATACGAGAAAATTTAAAATAAGAGCTTGGCACAAGGTTCAGGGAATCTTCTAGTCAAGCATTCCCTACTAGAGGCGACATACTTGTTCTAATTAATAGCTGTTGTTGCTCTTACTGCTCTCAAATCATGCATAAATTGCCAAGTCTTCTTTGTGGTCGTTGTCAGCATCGATAAGTCGAGTGTCGAGAGATCTGCTCGTTTCTGTTTCTGTTTCTGTTTCAGTTTCTGTTTCAGTGTACGCACGCAATGCAGGCCTATCAGCTGCCCCATCTACCTGCTGCTATATCAAATCTTGTATCTGCTCTTTCGCTCATTTTATTCTCTTTGCTCGTTTGTTCGGCTGCCCTCGTCTGGTCGTTCGTGCTTTGCCTCGTATTGCTGTCGGAAATAATTTCAACTTTTGGTCGTTGAACTCTTTTTGATTTATTTATTTTTATTTATTTAATTTTTTTTTTTTTTTTGCTAACAAAAAATTTGTGTGCGCTTCTTATACCCTGAATTCAAAGAAAGTGGGGCATAATGTTTTGTTAAAATGTTTGTAACAGGCAGACAGAGCCGTAATAGAGCCCACAAATTATATATATTCTTGATCAGGTCAACGAGGTGAGTCTATTTCGCTCTCTTCGTTTGTCGGTATGTATGAACATGTCGTTCTCAGAACATATAGAAACAAAAACTTTTTGAATGTATTTTGGATACAGAAGCTCCAATTTTTTCAAAAATGTTTTAATTGATGATTAGTTGCAAATATACCAAATAAAATATTAAAATATATAATAAAAGGACAAAGACTTCGTAAAATGTATGGATTATATGCTGAAAACTGTAATGAAATATATTTAGTAACACAGCGCCAAGAGGTTTCCTTTACATGTGCATCAATACATGCGTGCATGCTATTGCACTTTTCGGGGATTTTTGTTTCTTGGAATCATAGTACAATATCCTGTTAGCTTTTAAATATTAATACTAATATTCTTGTATTATTATGGAATATTTCAAATCCCTTATCTACAAGGTATCTCGTATCGGGAACTCCTAACTAAACCCGTTTTCGTTCCAGTTTCTGTTTTATTGAAATAAAGCATATTCTTCCACTGAATATCTAGAATTTGTATACATGAGTACTCTAAGATTGTCATCAACTGACGCTAATAGACGGACACAAGGCAATGTCTTTCGATTCGCATAATTCATAATTTGCAGCAAAACATTATTGCCTAAATTACCATGTTCATTACGATTCGTGTATAGAAACCCTAACCAAACTATATTAGTCGATTCTAAAAATATATTTGAAAATTTTAATTTGAACCACATATTACAAATTTATTATGTCATTATCATAGAGGAACTGTATAAGCAAATACAGCTCTTTTATTAAATTTATTCCATAAAAATAGTATAGGCTAATGATTATTGGTGTTTCATTAAAAAAAGAATTTCTCATTCTCAATAATTTTAAATTCTTATAAATAATTTATATAATCAATTTGATATATATATAAAAATCGAAATATTTAATATATAAGCACATTTCTAAGCTAATAATCAATTTTTGAAAACTTTTCACTATCAACAAAACTATTTTTGATGTTATTAAAATCCGATTCGAACCGCTTTCAAGCAAACTCTTTGCCATCTACTTTGGCTACAACTTTTGCAATTCTGACCTCAATTTTGTTTACTTTCGACCTTCTGCTACTGCAATTGCCGAGAACTTCGGCCATTAAAATGCACGGTTTTTTTATAATAAACATTAAAACAAGTTGTTGCGGCATCTCTTTTAATGTTTCGCATTTGGATGTGGGGATGATGCGAATATTAACAGAGAATCAGACGCAACATCACATACAAAACATTTAACTTTAATTATCGCTCATAAAGACAACAACAGCAACAGCTCGACGCCAACAACAACAACAACAACAACTCGATTGCAGTTTGCAGTCGTTATTTTATTTTTATTTATTTTTTGTTTTGTATAATCAGCATTTGATGTTGTTGTTGTTTTTTCTGGTGTTTTCTTTGAGTGTGCTATTGACTGCAGGTACAGGTTTTTCCACATTTTCCATGGGCGACCCCCGAAGCACCAAGCGGCGACCCACTGCACTCCAATGCACAGTTTTTCACAGTTGCTGCTAAAAGTTTTTTGCCAGCTGTTGTTTTTGCGTTTGTTACTCTTTGTTTTGTTTGTTTTTTTTATTTTTGCACAGTCATGCCAGCACGCCTCAATTGTCGACACTCACATACACACACACACGCAGAGAGATATAGATGCAGATACAGCTGCAGTCAAAAATACATGCACACACAGAGATACACACCAACACACTTGCATTGACTGACAATGCGATATTGTGTAATCGCCCACGTTGATTTATCTCGTTTAAGTGACTCCAAAATGACGCCAACGTCGACGTCGACGTCGACGTCAACTTTGCCAGATGACGCTAAAAGTGTAATGTGTAATAACTAGCATATTACACTCGCATGTCTTATACCTTGTAATCGGTACACACTTTGAAGAGACGGTTATCATTAACCGAATGGATTTCTTATCCAACAATTCGTTGTCAGTTAATTCTTATTGATTAACTAAAACAAAATTCATTATATATATGCTCCAGATATATATAGGTATGCTTAAAATTGATATTCCATATCTTCTTTATAAAATGAACTACTATGTATATATACTGAAATTGACAAACAAATGGCGCAAATGGCTGAATAACTTTTAAATCGAAACTAAGCCAATCGATTATAAACCTACATTCAATTTCAGATTTTTGAAGTTTTTCCCTAAAATTTTCAAATTGTCATAATTAGTACTCAATATTTGGTATCCTTTCACTCAGGGTTTTCTCACAGTCCTTCATTTAAGTTTCAAATAAATTAAATTCAATCAAGACGTAAGCACGTAGTCTTTTGGTACGTTTGTATTTAAAATAAAGAATATACGTTTTAGAGCATATCTGAGTAACTTACTAAGAGCAAGTACTAATGTAGAGGTTTTCTGTCTTTTGCAAGATAAATGTTTCATATTATAATAATACGCTATCTATCCATCAATTATAGGGTAGCCTATTGTCGAGCATACCTTCTTGTGCATTCACATATTTATTATACATTCAGTTGAAGTTGATGTTCGCTGTCGCTTCTGCTGCTACTCGTGTATATTTAGTCGTGCCTTAGTCGTGCATTTCGGCTTCTTAATGTTATGTTTGCAATTTTTGGCATTGCATTTGGCATTGTTTTCATAGCCGTTGCATTGTTTGGCAAACCCCCAACACGAATTCATTTTGTTGTTGCTTTTTTTGTCCAAGTTGTTGCTATTCCTTTTGCTATTGCTGCACATTTTGTCAATTTGCAGCTGAACAAAAAGTTGTAAGTCTCTTTATTCTTTTCGATTTTTGTTGCTAAGTTCAAACTTAACTTAGAGCTAAGTTTCCATTTTGTGGTCATGATCATGACTCATGGCTCGCATAATTGAGTGAGAAATAAAGTTACGCATATTTAATTTTATTGTTCTTCTGTTTTTATGTAAAAGTTCTATTTATTCAATGCGAATCCGTCGATCTCCTCGGTATTCGAGTTTTGCGAATTAGACTTGAATGATTCTGAATGAGTTCTTGGATCGAACTTAAACTAAGGAGCTGTAGTCAATAAGGTTTACTTTAGGATTTATTCAAAATTAGTAATCTCCTAATAATCCAAATTATTAATATTCTCTTTAACAATTCCGAAATGAACGGCAACAATTCAATGTTATTGATATCTCGCCCTCTCTTTCTCGTTTCTATTTTAATTTTATTTTTTATCTCTCATTTTCTGTTTCTCTCATTCTCTCTCAATCTATTTCTTTCTTTTTTTCTCGGTCTCTTTCTCTCTCTCTTCTCTCACTGCCTCTCGGTTTTTTCTCTCTTTATTTATCTCTTATTCTATCCTTTCCATTCTCAATTCTCTCTTTCTCTCTTTCTCTCTCTCTCTCTCTCTCTCTCTCTCTCCCTCTCTTTCTCTCTTTCTGTTTGTCTATCTCTTCCTGGCATTATTTTTCTCTTTATCTCTTTCGTACTCTCACTCTCATCTCTCTCATATGTGTCTAATTCATTTTATTAAGCTATAGGAAAATATTTTTTTTTTTCCATTTATTTTCACTTTTTCCATTTATTTCTCCTTATTTAATGTTTCTGTCACTTTGTTACCATATCTGATCATTAATCACTGTTACTATACTGATCATTGTCTTCGTCATCTCTTTCGTTTCGAAGCAACATAATCATATCATTTTATAAAGTTTCGGATTAATTATACTACATGAGAATTCTAAATGAAGATCGAAAACCTTAAACGCAACTTGAAACTCCATTACAAACTCCATTATGCATATTCCTGGCAAGTTGTAAGACAGCAGAATCACTGATCTCATATTACAGTTATAGCTTTAAGGAATCTGTTTATTTTCTTTTAGAGCACGTCCTATTCATCACTGTCTCATAGTTATCGGACGATATTGAACTCACCTGTCTGATGACTCAGAGGAGTCGCAACGATCCACGCAGCGCTTCTTTGTGCTCTGCCCGTTCCCCCGCACTCCGCGTTCTCCTCGGGCAGTTGTTGCAGTTGTCGTTGTTGTTACTGTTGTTGTTGTTATTGCAGTCTTTCTGGCGCCTTGATAGAGCTGAGATCGCAATGCGTTGATATCCAATTTAGCTGCCGCTGTCGCTGCTGCTGCCGCAGATGTTGTTGTTTTGGGTTTCGTTGTATTATTGGTTGTTGCAATTGTTGTCTTTGCTGCTTCCCTGCCCCGTTTAGTGCCCTGCACGATGCCGATGCTGCTGCTTGTGGGCGGCAGCAGCAGCCGCGTGGGCGTATTGAAGGACGCCTTCGGCGGTTGGGGCGGCGGCGGCCTCAATTCAATATTTGTGACTCGAGCAGCGGGCGGCGCAAAGGGGAATGCCGGGGGGCTGGCCGAGGGCGAGCCAGTTCCTATCAAACTGTTCAAATTGACGCCGTTTTTCAGCTGATCAAACAATGACAAAGCTGCATTGGATGTTAAAGTCTTCTTTGCTGATGTTGCATTTGTTGTTGCTATTGCTGTTGCTGTTGCTGTTGCGTTTGTTGTTGTGGGCGTGGCTTTTGGTGCCTCGCTAGCCGTTTCAGTGGTCTTTGTCGCTGTGTCCTTCGACGGCGTGCCAGACATTTTCTTGGCTTTGCTTTGCTTTTCTTTTTGTTTTCCTTTTCTTTTCAATTTGTTTTCCTCTATGCACTTTCTGTTTACGTCTTCTTGTGTTGTTTATTTTCGTAACTGTTTGGAATCGTTCGTTTTAATTGCTTCCCGCTCTTGTTGTTTTTGTTGACTTTTATTTGGCTTACAACACATTTTTTTTTTTTAATTCACTTTTCGCCTTTTTCCTTTGCTGCCTTTGCTTTAAGCTTCTTTTCGCATTTGTTTTTCTTCCACTCTCTGACTTTTAAATAGTTTTTATGTCAAACATTATTTGTTTTGTTTTTTTTTTTTTTTTTTTTTTTTTTTTTTTTCTTTATTAAATTTCTTGCTTCTTTTAATTGAGTTGGTTTTTAGTTATTACTCCGAGTTACTGTATGAAAATAAAAGTTTATTAACAGAAGATGTATGGATGCAAATACTGGCTATAGTAATATTTCGAACCACCCTTAAGTGACATTTCTTTGCTTTTACTTAGCAACAAGTATCATGACTTGTGAGTCTTAAAAGGAAAGGACTCAGAAATGCTAAACAAATATTTTGAAAACTAAATGAACTGTGTAGAAATATTTTATGTAAATTTTAATTGTATTGTTCACTGGAATTTTTATAAGTGTTTGAATTCTTTATTAATTAACAAATATAAAATTAAAGGATTCAAACTATCAAGATATCAAAATGATTTTACAATCATAGAACTCATTTTCGAACATAATATACATATAAACTTTGATTTTTCTAAAATTAAATTCAATAGAATTACATAGTTGAAGCCTCTTCATAATCAAAATTTTAAAGGATTTTTATAGTCATTAAAAATTAAGAAATCAAAAGTAAAAGAAGATAAATTATTTGAAAATATATATGTTTTGTTTTATTTCTTTTCAATATGATTAATAATTGATTATTGATGGGGATTTTGTTCTCGCCTCTCGTATTCTTCACTTGAAATAAAAACTAATCATTGATTGATTTTAATCTTAACTGAATTTCCAGACATTCTGTTAACACTATGAATTTATCTTCAAATAGATTCCATTCGATTCCCACACACTATCTTTCACATTTAAGCAGCCCATAATTTATTTGAACATTTGTTAGCAAATTTACATTCAATTGGAAACACTGTTTTACTGATATTTTCGTTGTAGGTACGCTTCACTGTAGCACAATGGCTTCTGTAATATTATTCACAATTTCTGCGTAGCACACAAATATATATGATTTTTATTGCACTCAAATTACAGCCGTCGATTAAATTTTTTTTCGTTGGCAAATTTGCTTTTTCATTACATTTTATTTAATATTTCTTTTTTATGACACAATTTCAATTAAACTTTGCATTTGATCAGCATTTATTTAAAACAATTATATACAATTGCATTTTCATTAACTTTGCATTATGAATGGCTGCTAATTTTCTTCTTACGGGTTTTATTCGTTTCCGTTTGTTGTTGCTTTTGCTTTTGCATTTGCAGTGCAGAAAACAAACCAAAAGCGAAAAAACTTTTTTGCAAGCTTTGCAAACAGTTAACCGGTTCTCGCGTCTCGCGAGCTTTGTGTTGTTGCTGTTGATTTTTTATGTTTGTTGAAACAACGAAACCGAAACAACAAAAACAAAGTCACCAATCAGGCATTTGTTTAACAACAAAGCCAAGAATCTAACCAAATGCATTCCAATACACACGCACAAGCATTTAAGTTCGTTTGCTCCCTCTCCCTCTCTCTCTATCTTGGTTGCTCTTACTCTCTCTATCGCTCTCTTTCTCGCTCATGTGACGTTATCAATGCTTCGCTCGCCGGGGCCGAGTTGTCTATTAATAATCAAAAAAGCGCACACAATTTTATTTTCGTTTGTGTTTTCGTTTTCGCATTCGCATTCGCATTCGCATTCGCGTTCGCACTCGTTCGTTGCAGTTGTTTTAATTGCCATGTAAAAAATGTCAGTCGAACTGTTGTTAATTGCGTGAAACAAAGTGACTCGAAAAACTGCGCGTCGACTCTCACTGCCCCCGCTGAATGCGTTGCTTTGGCTGCTGGCCTCTGCCTGCGACTGACTGTCGCGCCGAACGCCGCATTGGTGTGGGGCCCGACACACGAAGAGCTTTAGCCAACTAGAACCGAGCAGCCAGCACGAAACGAGCGAAGTCAACAAGAACGAGCGTCCAACGAGCAACGACCGCAACTTCGTGCGAGCGCCCGAGCGCCAAAACCCCAAACGACGACGAAATCCGACGACGCCAGCATTGCTCTGTTGTTGTTGTCTTTTTCGCCGAGTGGCGAATTATTAGGAGCGGGGCGACTGCGGGCAGACGCCGACAATATGCAAGCGATGCGATGTTCACTTTTGATTTCTGTGCAGCGGCAGCAGGTTTGGCGTACTCTATCAGAGCAGAGGGTCAGCCGAGAGGGAGTGCAGAGGCAGGCGAAGGTAGGGTCTACAGGGAAGCCGGTTGTGCGGCTGCGGCTGCTACTGCTGCTGCCGCTGCTGCTGCTGCTTGTTGCGCCGCAAACCCACACGCTTTATTATTATTTTTTGTTTTTAGTTTTTTCTTCTGGAAATGCAAGAAATATTTAGTTTTCGAACACATTTTGCCCGATTGTCGCTGAGTGGGTGGAGCAAACGTAGCTGCAGAATCATGTTGTAGCTTAATCATATTTGTTACCTGTTGATATGAGCGTGAGAAACACAATGTGAGCAAGGGAACAGGTTATAGATGGAAGACTATGAAATAGACCAACAGCTCAGGCGAACTCTAATAAGATCTTATCTAGAATTCTATAATCTATAACTTGCCGAACTGAATTATTTTTGAAATACGCTTTCTCATTAAATAGTTTCATTATTTTTTTATTTTTAATTGCAATCTATTCTATTCAAAACATTTCTGATTCCACTTAAATTTAAATAAAAGCTCTAATTTTATTGCTTTCACTATCATTTAATTCATTGAATTTATCTTTCTTCTTTTGAGCTCTTTGAGGTTCGTCATTATTTGTTATTAATTTGCCCTTTATTGCATTTCTTCAATTTTCATAATTTTGCTTCTACCTACATATGTAGGTACTTCGTGATTCATGTTTGGAAGACAGTTTAACAACCGTTAGGTGCGTAATCACGGGCACAACTCACACAGGAAAGACAGCTGTTTGGCTAAACATTCCTAGCCCATTGGCAAACCGGTGGTTTATCACTTACAGGGCACCTACTGAAGCACTTCCTTAATCATGCTCTGAAAATAACGGCCCACGCCTTTGTTGCAGCTTCCTTTGCCCACGCGAATTCGCTTCAATAATTAAGCAAAGTCAACTCAAAAGCAAACAATAACAAAAACCAAGCAAACGCGTGAGCAAGAAAGAGACCGCACAAACACCAGCACACACATCAACTGTTGTTATCAAACCCCGATACACACACGCACACACACACGCGCGAGCTCAATCAGTCACCAACACAAATCACGTCATGAATACAAATTATACATACATACGTACTTATTACATACACACATTGAAATAAAACGAGCGCAAAGAAAAAACAGCAAAGTCAACAACACCAGCAACAACAAATACAACAAAATCAAAGCCAACACGTGCTTTTATTACGTTACATGAGCAATCTGACTCTCTCTCACTCTGTGTGTGCGTGTGTGTTTCTCTCTCTGTGTGAGTGTCGGCCTTTTGTGATGCAACGGTTCTGCAAAAGAGCGTAGCACTAGATAGCTAGATTTTGAGAGCGAGCTAGAGAGAGCGCACTATCTCTTAGTGGGTGTGTGTGTGTGTGTGTGTGTGAACAACAGAACTTGTTTGCTAGCTTTGCTCCCGTTGTTGTTGCTGTAGTTTGACTTTGTGCCTCGAACTGCTCTCTTCAAGCACAGAAAGCGAAGCCAATGCAAGAAAATGGCCAAATGCAGGAATTACCTTTAACTGAAAATGTTTGTCGACACCTTAACGTAAACTATTTGCAGTTGTTACGGTACTCTTATTTTTCCCAATTGCCAACTTTGAACTGATTTCATACACATACACGCACACACGCAAGCCAAGCCTACGGCAATCAACGTGACTGCGCCGAACGAGCAAAGAAAACGCACTGCATTAGCAAATCTAAAATTGCAAATGCAATGCCAAAGACGAAGAAAGAAAAGAGTGAGCACTATTTCCAAGAGTGCTAAAGTGACTCAAGCGTCGTACATTTTCGGGTTTATTTTTTTTTATAATTTTTAAGTTTTAGAATTTAATAACTCTGACATAGAAGAGTTTAGTGCAGCTGAACACCTGGTCTTATGTAAATGATCTACAAATGAATACATGATCTACAAAAATAATATCCTAAACATGAAGAGACTAAATGAGAAGCAACAAACGTCATTCGCTCAAAGTGCAAAATAGAAATGAATGAATTCTGTATAGGATGTTAATTAACAGTGCTTCCCGCTGTCAGAAGTGTTAACGTAACAGAGCACTGTTAAAGAGCACCAGCTAGGTTGTGAACACGATTGAGGGACTGTCTTTTAACAGTGGGTTATGAAGCGAGCAGTTCCGTTACTTTTATGTTAATTAACAGACACAATCTATTCAAGCACTTAACAGTATCATGTTAATTTCGTCAGACCACAGTTGAGCTGCAGCAGCGAGCTTTTGAAAGGGGTTTGATATTTTTGTTTCGAGATCATTTAGTATTTTCGATAGATAATTTTAAGGTATAATTTAGTTTCTTTTTCATATGAACATAAACGAGTTTTTCCAAATGATTAAAAACTTAAATGAAATTTTATTAAAAACATTTATAATTGCGCTTTAGTTTGTCTAGAATACTGTTTTTTAAATTACAAACATTAACAATAAAATACTTAATCGTAGTAGGGGAACGTCGGTACACCGTAAAATAAATTAACTAGCTGTAAGGCAAAAGGCAGACGACTGACTACACAAACAATATAATATGTTCTATATATGTATATATATGTACAATTCCTTTTTCCTTTGACTTGGCAACAGTAACATTTTGAGTCTAAGCGCATTTGGTGGGTTGCATAAATAGAAATCTAACCTAAAAATGCGCATCCAATATTTTGGTGGCAACTGTACTTACAACCAGTTTTGATAATTTCACTAAATTACATTACGTCTTAAAGACTTTTGGCAGACTATGTCCACACAGAGGTAGGTATGAGACCCTCCTTGCTGGTCCCGGGCGGCGTTAGAACCTCCTTGTTGAGAAACTCCAGCGGCAGATTAACCAGATGACCCTAGAAAGATATTCAGAAAATGGACCAAGCTTAGAGAAAAGTTATAAAGTACAATATATGAGCCAGAATAAATGCGTTTTATAAAGAAAAGAAATAACGATGATGTAGTAGAGCTCTCAACTCTACCCTAAACCCATGAGATCGGGTTAAATGCTAAGACTTAATCTGTTGGTCGGATACCTGTTAGTCGGGCACTTCTGGTGTAATACTATATGTATATATAGTTTATATCGATAATATATAATCGATCATACATGAAACCGATTAAACAAAAGTAATTATAATAAAATATACATAATTGACATTGTATATTTACTTGATTTTGATATTAAATTATGAATAAATTAGAGGAAATTTTAAAATGAGAAGTAGAAAACTGTCTAAAATCTGTTGTTGTTCCGCTTTTAAATCCTTTTTATAAGAATAGTTCCCAGAAATTCTAATTCTAGTTCCCTAGCCCTAATTTCCAATAACAAAATATTCGAAGAATCGTCTATATCCGAATGATCTTATAAATTCCCAACTGCACATGTCCTAACAAATGCTTTGGAATTTCCCATTCCCCAATTTCCCTACATAACTCTGTGGTACAACTTGTAAAATCCCACCTGAATTTCCGTTGCCCGCTTGGCGGCCAATTCCGGTTCAGTTTTCGACATCGGTGGCTCCTCCTGATATTTGCGCAGACTAGCGAAGGTCTTTATAAAGTCCGTTGGAATGCACTTGAATACCTCGTCGTAGATCTCCGTGTTTCTCGTGGATATACGACGCCAGGTATTGTGCCAGAACTGATCGCAGACCGGATCGCTAATATTCAGATCGGAGCGCAACGAGCTATCCAGATCCAATAGGCCTGGAACAGAGAGAGATTGTTAGGTTAACAGAAAAGAAACGATCAAATCTTTTGATCACCTACCTAGATGTTCTTTGAACAAATACTTTCGCAATCTTCCGGCGAAAATGCCACTCGGATACTTTTTGCCATTCATGCGTCCGTCCTCGTACTCCTCATCCATGATTATGGCGGCGATTTCCGAGTCCCGTTTGCCAATCATCGAGCGATCGTTGATATTCGCTGAGCCACAAATAACGACGCGATCATCGACGATCAACAGCTTGGAATGCACGTAGATCAGTTCCGTGATCGGCGTATTATTCAGATACGAGTGATTGCGCAGACTATGGAAGGATATATAATTCTCGGGCTGTTTGATGCCCGCTTCCTGAAGGCGTGTCAAAATTGCAGTACGTCCCCTGAAACAGAGACAAGGCGAGTTACAGAGAGGAATATATACAATATAGGAAGATCGGGAGAGATAGAGAAAGAGAGAGAGAGAGAGAGAGAGAGAGAATATGAAATTTATAAGAGAGAATAGGAATCTCAACTTAAGTGGGTCTAGGTACGAACCTGGATATGGACGCATAGTTCCAGTGGGTTATAGCACGCACTGCAATGCCCGTGCTGCCGCCCACATCGCCCTCAAAGCCCGGCAATAAGGGCATTATCACATAGACACGAAACTGTTTGCGTTCCCTGAAAAGGATTAAAATAAATTAAGTTCAATTTATTGTAGTATACATATCCCAATTGTCTATATATTAAAGATATATTAAAATTGCATTTGTGTACATCTAAGATTGCGTTTAAGTCATACACCACAATGAATATGGACGTAAGATGCTATGATGGTATGAATCCTATGTCTCAAATATACACTAGACAATCTTTCGAACAGTGGTTTGTACATTTACCAATGCCACAGATCATATAGATGCTATTAGATCTATAGATCCTACAGCGCCTATAGAGCCTACAGAGCCTATAGTTTAGGTAACTCACTTGTGGGCGCGTACGATGCGCTTGAAGAGTGTCTCCCCGATCTGATTTCTGACGTTGAAGGCGCCCGAGACGCCCAGGCCCAGCTGCATGGTGATGAAGAACTGATTCTCTATGTAGACATAGTGCTGGGCTTTCGTGATCGTCTCGATGTAGGCATCGTGTATGCTCTGCTCGACCAGATCCGGCTCGATGAAGCCGCAGCTCCAGGCCGAGACGCTGCGCAGCAACTGGCAGGTGACTCGCTGCTGCCGCCGCTGCTGCAGCTGCTGCATCTGCGGGTTAAGACGAATCTGGTGGTAGCTCTTGGGCATCAGGTAGGGAAAGCGCACGTTGTCTCGCAGCTTCTCCAGCTTCATGGCATTCCAGCGCTGTATGAAGTGCCGGGCCACATCCCGGGCGGAAGCGCCGACAACGCAGAGTCCGACGTCATGCCAGGGCATGCGGGGAGTGGTGGTGCGGTCGATGATGTCCACGAAGGGAGCGCTCAGGTTCATCCAATCCTTGAGTATAAAGTTAGAGTAGTCCTTGCCGAACCAATACTTTGCCTGGCCATAAAACTCGCTGAGTATCTGTGTGCTGGCCCCGGCCCCAGTTCCTGCTCCTGCTCCTGCTCCAGCTCCAGCTCCAGGTACTGCAGCTGCTGCTGCTGCTGAGCTGGAGGCTTGGGCCATGTCCTCCTGTCTAGCCGTTTCTATGCTATAGATGGGAGCTGACGCCGCCTGCTCCTGCTCCGTCTCCGTGCTCTCTGTCGCCTCGCTCGTGGTCAGTCGCTGCATGAAGTCCTTGCCCTTGCGCGCGCCCTTCATTGCATTGTTCTTCAGACGATCCAGCATGTTCTTACGCTCCATCTCGGGCGTGTTCAGCTTCATACCCTCCAGCGCTGTGGACTCTAGGGCTAGCTCGCTGGAGGCTGCGGAGAGCATGTCTGGAATGAGCAGTCGATCCCCTGGCTTCAGCACTCGCAGCTCCACGTCCGGCACGTTGGGCTCCTCGTTAGCTTGTCGACTGCTTGCTGGCTCCGTCGCGCCCGCCGCTTCGTAGTGGGCGTTGCGCGAGGATTTACGTGAGCCAAAGGCTGAGTCCTCGTCGTCCCTGTTGAAGAACCCGCTGGGCGTGCGTCGCGTACTGCCCGAAACGGAGCCCGTGGAAATGCTGCCCAGATCCGTCAGCCGATGCGAGCGATCGTCCCACCGGCCATAGCACAGATCTATGCCGCCTATGAATGCGTATGTTTGGTCTATCACTACAATCTTCTCATGGTGCGCCCACAGCAGGATGCCTCCTCGCGCGTGATCCGGATGCCGCATGACCTGAAACGGGTACGGAAATGAATAGGACTCTGGGTGCGGTTGAAAGGGATTCCTTGTATAGGTGGACTTGCTTGACTGAGCCTGAAGGGGATCGAGGGCGTGTCGTACCTTAATATTCTCGTGCTTGGCCAGCGTGGATTTGCTGTAGTAGCTGTTGATGCCGAGGGCCATTTCCACTTCCTTGTAGAGCAGAACAAACACCCGCACGCCCTGCTTGGCCTTGCGCAGCAGGATCTTGTCCAGGCGCCAGTAGTCGCCGTCCAGGGCGGGCCGCTTCATGTAGATCTCGGGGCTGAGCCACCAGTCGGCGATGTATATCTCCTCGGTGGCTGCCTCTAGGCCATCTGCCACGGCGGCCATGTACTGGGCTCCGTCCACATACCAAACGGCTTGGGTGTTCGCGCGCATGGGAGCGTAGGACATGTGCGGATTGGGGCAGGTGAAGTCGCGGGCATAGGTGTGCGCGGTGGTCTTGAGGTACTGCATCCACTCCTTGCACTTGCGCCGCGTCCAGCACTTGAGCACTATGTGGCGACTGTTCGTGAGCACCTGCAACCCCTTGCGCATGCCCGTCTGGTAGATGCCCGTGGAGACGTCGAAGCCCTGATCGAACAGGATGACAGCCCGAATGCTGCCGTCTGTGGGTCGGACGTAACCGAAGCACGTCTCCTTCACAAAGAACCAGCGGTTGCGCCAAGTGCCGCAGACCACGTCCGAGCAGAAGTAATTGCACCTCACGCAGCAGTTGCGCTGAAAGCACCCGAAGAAATTGCAGCCCGCCTGGCCCGGCCTCGTCGAGCCCGTCCTCTTCAGTATGACTCCCTCCTTGCCCTTAATGCCTAGGCCAGTGACGAATGACACATTGGACACCTCCACAAAGTTCAGCTGCGAAGTGAATATGAAGAAAATTAAACTGAAATTGTTTCTAATGCCGATCGTAGCCTATAGCAGGTAGCAAATACTCAATCCTAGAAGAGGACCTCAAAGAACCACAGACAGAAACAGAGTCGAACCAACTAACAACACTAAGGTCTATCAAAGTCTAAGACCTTTGCCAACCCTATCTTCATTGAGCTGGGAGTACACTGTTGTCAGTTGTTCTTTAAGGGTTACTCAACCGAATCCTACCTTAACTAAACAAAAATTCATATTTATAAATGTCAAATATCTTGCTGTTTGTCTCAATTCCATTAGTTGTCATTCGTAGTCTACTCACCGTCTCATGATGGTATCGATATAAACTAATATTAAGTAAATTATACAGATAGTCCTCCAGCTGCTTGATCCGCACTGGAAGATGTTCCACTGTGATCAAGCTTTCCGGACGATTTGGGAAACGTGGCAGTTTTCTCTTTTTTTTCTTGTGCTTCCTTTGACTGCGACGCGGCGTGAAACTGGCCAGAATCGAACTGTGGGTGGGGCTCATGATAGTGGCAACGATGCCAGCTCCAGCTCCAACTCCAGCTCCAGCTCCATCTCCACTGCCGTTATGATTGAGGCTGTTGTTGTTATTGTTGGTGCGATTTTGACTATTGCTAATTGGTGTGCTGGAATGCTTGACTTTGGTATGGGCGGGCAGATCCTTCAGAGTGGACTCGTCGGCCATTTGACTGGCGACGGCCTTCAGGGTAGTGCGTTTCTGCTTGTGCGCTCGACTCGGAAACGGAATATTCAACGAGGTGCGGAAGAAGCTGAGCTGTTGATGTAGGGAATTGAAGTGCTTGTAACGCCTCTTAATGGTCCACTTGAAAGGGCCATGAGTGAGCTCGATGGTGTATCTGCAGGGGAGAATGAACAGAGCTATCATCAATCATTAGTTATTTTTCAGTCAGCTAGCTAGATAGCCCTTAGTCGGTCGGACAATAATTTAGTCAGTCAGTCAGTCACAAGCAGTCAGTCAGTCAATCAAAAGAATTAGTTTATCAGTTTATAAGTCTGTCAGACCGTCAATTAGTCTGTAGTCAGGCAATCAATCAGACAATTGGTCATTCATTCAAACTCTCAGTCAGTCAGTGACCCATTGTCGAAACAGCCGATCAGTCATTAGTAATACAAATAAATAAACCGATCAGGAACTGTCCATCAATCAGTTAATCCTTCAGTCTCTAGTCATCAGTTAACAGTTAACCATTAACACACTTACAAGTTGGGATTAAGGAGATGAGTTGTCACACTGCGCTCCGTGTCGATAATTCTCACATGAATCTCTCGGCCTGGTATGAAGACCTTGCGCTGAAACGAGTTGAATTTCACACTAGTCCCATAGATGCTGATGAAGGGTATCTCCTGGCGTAGGAGCACGCTATTGTCGTCGTCAAACTCATCATCATCGTCGTCCGTCTCCTTGCGCTCCACCAGCACCGGCTTGTCGCCCACAGTCGACAAGATCGTTACGGAATCGGGAAACGCCAGCGTCTCATCATATTCCGAATCGACCATCGAGAACTGAAACTCGGGCAGGCAGCGGCTGTGGTGCGCCTGCTCATCATTCTCGTCTATGGCATCGTCCACACAGTCCTTGAACACATCGTCCCCATCATCGTGGTGCTCGGGATCAGCCCCATCGTCCCCATCATCATCCGCAAGTGGATCGCAATGGCCGCGCGCCGTGTAGGGCGGCACAGCCCCACTGCTTCTAGCATCATTCATGGCCTCGTATTGTGCGAAGAGTAAGGAACTATCTAAATCATCATAGCCCCGATTGATATAGCCACCATACTGACTAGGTCTATACGCGTCATCCGAAGGATATTCAACTGCAGCAGAAATAAATATAAAATAGGTGTAAGATCGATATCGATTATAAGTTAAGAACAGATAAGGAACAGAACAGGTTAGGGGAGTATCTAAGTATCGATTAACATTTTACTTAAGGGCACTTCAATCTGTAAACATGGACACTAAATATTTGCATTGAATAAACACAATTCAGCAAATTTGTTTTCTGTAATGGGATAAGCTTTGTTTAAAGCTTTTGATGACTCAAGCTCCATTTCAGTTTTTAATCATTCTAGCATTGTAGATAAAGCAGTTGGTAATATAATAATATACAAAAGAAGTATTGCGAGTCTTCAGCAAATGTGTTTTGATTTACGAATTAGCTATATACAAAATGTAAATCAAAACTTTCTAGGCAACTTGCTATATCTAGTACATGTACTATATAGAATCAGTTCTGATGTAATAAAGTAATATCAATCGTTGCTCTGGTTGTATTTTCTAGCCTCTCCCATAAATTGACGGTAGAGGTAGCTTATAAAAATAAATTATATTCAGTTCTGATGGACGTCAGCGTAAGGCACATTTATCTTTACAAGCTACTCTAAGAGCTATGCAACCCACTCTATTTAGTAGAGCCCATCGCCGACCATTAATGTATGTACGTATTTCCTGCCTTATCTCGTATTTACACGCGTAGTTTTTGTTTCTGCGCGTAACTTGCGCACTTTTAATTAGCTAAATTCAGTTTGTTGTTTCAACTTAATGTGATTGTGTTGACGATGCTCGGCTCTCAAGCATGAGTGCACGAGTGCTGATGACAGCTTGAAGTGTATTGCCTACTCGCACTACTCAACTAAGTCTATCTATCAAATGGGAAGGAGCATGGCTGTGCAAAATTTTCTTTGACAAGGGTTTACATTTTCTACCGTAGTCTCAATAATACTTTATAATACTTAGTTAAATATGCGAGTGATAACAAGTAAGAGTGCTCCAGTCGGGACCACCAGACTAAGATATGAAGTTACAGTCACTTATCGATTTTGGTCGATAATAAGAAAATTATATACATTATATAACTATACATAATCAGGTTGGAAAAAAAAATTGTGGCGGATCACAGAATAGTTTAACTTTATTATACTTTTCACTAAAAACAAGTAAGAGTGCTCTAGTCGAGACTGCTCGACTAGGAGATACCCTGAGCCCTGTGAAGAGACAAATATCAAATTCTTCTACGCTCTTTTTAAGCATGAATAAAAACAACATATACACACACATACGCGCGCCCTGCTAACAGCGCAGTTGACACAGCGACTCCGCTTAGGCTGCAATGTGAGCATTAATATGGGAACTTAATCGTTTAATAACTTTTTTTAGCGATGGACTAACTGCATCAAACTTTCACAACTTATTAATGACATTCATATGTGTGCCAAAGCACAAGACTCTAGTATTTGATTTGCGCTTTTTACAAATAGGGGGCTATTGGCAGCGAATGGGGCGTGTAATCCAAAATCAAAAGAATACATAGTCTCCGTATTCATTAAACGCAACTACACAGCAAATTTAAAGTGTCTAGCTCAAACAATGTACAAACTACGCGTTGAAAACGTATTTTCGATAAGCATTAAAATCGATAACATTACAACAAAAATAGTTATCGAACATATGAAGAGAACTTGACCAACGCGTGCTATATGCGGACCTACAAAAAATTTCAGCTGTCTAGCTCGTCTAGATTGTGAAATCGACGCGTTCAAACATACGGACAGACGGACGGACCGACAGACGGACAGACAGACGGACAGGACTAAATCGACTCAACTCGTCGCCCTGATCAAGAATATATATACTTTGTGCGGTCTGCCAAGCCTCCTTCTCGCTGCTACATACATTTAACAAAACCATTATACCCTGATTTCATATTTTCAATGGGCTCAGGGTATAAACACCCGTTCCTTTTCTATAGTCAAAATTATAGTAGTCTTAAAATCAAATGTATGTATTATATACATGCACATAATTATTTTTTTTTAAGCTTGACTCAAAGCCCTTTATTTCGCTACAAAACTAAGAATTATTGAATGAAAAGCAGAAACTTAAAACTAAAATAGTTGCTCTAGCTGAAGCTCATTAAGAGTTCAATTATCTAATTTAACAAATATTAAATAACACAAAAGTGAATTTACTTTGAAATAAAATATGTAAAACATATATTTATCATTCGAGATATATAAAGAACTACCTATTTTTCCTTCAATTTTCAGAAGTTATAGATAAACTAGTAAGAACGTTGCAGTCGGGCGCTACCAACTGCATAATACTCATGCACGATCAATGAAGGTCATTATTAAGTTCTTTAAGTTTGTATATTATAAGAATGATTTAAAAACAATTCTTTCTTTGCTAAAGTAAAATTGTACAAATTGAAACCCGTATCAGGGACTGTGCCAGCGCCAGTGCCAGTGACTTTTATCGTACAACTACAAAACTCAAGGTCTTTTTGTGGCCCGCTGAAAGGTACTACGTATACATTTTCAAGCTGATAAAGGTGGTCTGGTCTGTTGATAAGAGCGAACATTAACCATAGGAATACTTTATTTTTATCAAAAAGAAATCCACCGAATCGATGTGACTGGAGTTTTCTAAAGTAAAAATTTTACAAGCTAATATTATGGCAGTTGCACAAATATATAAAACATATACATAAATATGTATGTGTATATGTATATATCTGATAATTTCAAAATATAACAAATCACACAATAAATATAAAATCAGTTTACTGATAAGGTCTCTAGCTAGCGCTCTGGCAAACTATGATATTTCATGTCGCATAGATATAAACATTTGTAGCCTTTGATGGTTGCTTTTTACATAGAGCCGACTTGTCATTAGGCTCAAATCAAAGCATTTGACTTAGCTATGATATATAGAGCATGTATATATATATTTGATAGATAACATAGATAAGAGTAAATAAATATATGGGTGCGCTAATACTGTGCAGCCCTGAATTCTATTAGTTTAACTGATAACAAAATCAGATGACAACTAAATAAACAGAGTAAACTATTGGATAGCGCAAGATTAGCAAGATTAATATTAGAAATTAGAAAGGAAATCGCATATAGAGACAACAAAATATATAAAGTTAGTAGATGCTGCAGTTGGGTACCACCGACTGTATAATACTCGTACCAGCAGGTACGGGCTGAAAAAATCTAATTTCTGATTGGGCTATGGGTAAGGTTGGCCAACCCGTATCAACAAAAATTTGGAATTTTTGATGTCGGGTGCGGGTAAAGTTTTATTTTCGGCCATGGGCAGAGTGGGTTGACCGCGAAAATTTAGGCTCGTGTCCACCTCTATTTCAAATACCGTTGTTTTTTTTCACATTGGAATGCGATGAATCAGAGAATAGTAATATTAATAGTGACTTAACTCTTTTTGGAGCATATTGTGACTTGTTTATCGTTCGTTTTGCTAGTCACAAATATCTTATCAGCCAAAAAGTAATGAAGAAGGTGTCTAGCTGCAAAAAGGCAATTGTTTTATTATATGCAAACATCTACACACTCATACAGTCTTGGGTTCAAGTTCGACTGAGTTATAATCGACTGAGTTATAATGCTGGATAGTTTGTGCGCTAGTTTGTCGTAGAGGCTTTTGGCATTGAGGTCTCTCGATTATAAATTATCTTGTAAAGCTGTCAAGTTTAATTGGGTTCAAAAGACACGCTTTCGATTATTATCACAGTTAGTCAGCGAAAAAATGGAAACCAACTATATTCAACGTTTATTCGTGGACAATACTTTATTTAGCAGTAGTTCCTGATCACTACTATAAGGTGAGTCACTCCAGTACTCTCCGTTCATCTGTCCCCTTGTATAAACGCGTCGACCTCAGTATCTTAGAGAGAGAAATTTTGTAAGATACTTTAAATAATCGATATTCCCGTTTTAGTGCTACTTATTGAAAACATTGTGTAACTTTAACTATTAAATTAGAGTACTCTCGCAATTAGTTTCAAGTTTATTTTCTATATATAAAAATATAGGCAATTTATGAAAGAGTTTCCATTTTTACAAATTTTTTGGTTAGAAAATACAGATCATAGCTGTATAAATTCTGATCACCAGAAACTTTAAGTCGTTACATAGAAAAACAGGCTGAATAATAGTATTCTATTTAAGTCTGAGCAACCGGTGTCCTTTATTTTTTCCAAAAAAAAATCAGATGTCGATTAACTTGGTGTATGAATGAATAGACCCAATATTTTAGTATTTATTAATGTTTGTTGCAAGCATTGGAGTATCAATGCTTGTTCTGGAGTAAGAACAGATCTCCCATACATACATATATGTAAATATCTGTTAAATGGCTAAAAACTAAGTCTCAGAGTCATGGAGAATGTAGAACTTACTGTACTGGTTGCAAAAAATATTTAGTCAATTGCAAAGTTACAGAAATATTATGACCGCAACAGTTGAAGAGAATAAGAAAATAGTAGAATTGAAACTCGGAGCAAATCCAGATCCAAAATATGAAGAATTCCTGTCACCGGGCTTGAAACTAATTTGTAACTTTGCGTTTGTTTAGTCTTTACTTTCTGTACAATGTTTAATAATGTATACATTATATTTATAAAACTGTAGGATGTGGTACCAAACATAACAGCTGTGGCGTATTGGTATCGATTACAGTGACTGTCCACCTGAGCTGTATTATATTTATTTCTTGTGACTTAATACCGTAACTCCGTTCATGAATTTGTCTCTTCGCATCACTTAAAAAATCACCCTCGAAACTTAATACAGGCAATTAGTCATTGTTTGATCCAATCTCAACATTCTCTAACTGGTTACACAGTTTCTTTAAATAAAATGTAACGTAAAATTGTGGCGGTTGTGTGTAGAACTCTTAAAATACTTCATTACGTATCTCACGAAGTATCTCTTTAAAAGATTATGGGTGATTTGATGATAAATACTTATATAAATTTGTATTATATAGCAGCACAATCAAACTTTTATATCTGTTGTCAATCAATCAAAAGTTAACAAACATCCCACAAAAGAATACTCTTCTTCGAAGAGAACCGTCGGGCGTTACCAATTGCAGAATACAACGATGCCACGCCCCCTAAGGGTCAGCAGTAACTCGAAAGCTCATGCATATAGACATTCTTGCAGTTTGCCACGTTCCCAATGGGCGTAGATATATTCGCTATTTTCTTTATCTTGGGTTCTCAACGCAAGTATATATTTCAAATTCTCTATGATCAAGAAAACCATAAGTTCATTAAGTTGCCCCACACGACATGGTTGTGTTCATACGAAAGGAAAGACGGATCAAGAATATATATAATACGATAAGATCAAGTCTACAAGTATATTGAGCGAGCGAAAGCACTTTTTTCAATATACCTAAGATATGCTCAACTGTTTATGGGGTCTTTTAAGTCAACGATCAGGCTAACTGCCAATTAAATAAATATTTGAAGAGCTCTTAGCGAGATGTCATCGTCACTTTTATTGCTTGAACAGTTGCTAAATGCTCATTCACACATCTTCGGCTAGTCTGACGATGAAGAGGTCTGTCAACTGTTGTTGTGGCTGAGTTAGAGCTGCAATTTCTGATAAGAATATCTGATATGCTATATAAAGACAGTAAAAAGATAAAAACATACTACGCCAAAAAAAAAAGAAGTAAATGGATCATACGCATAGAAACGAAAGAGAATAAATAAACAATTTGCAGTTGTGCAATACAAACGCTATAGAACTATATAAGTAAAGCATAAACTTTGTATTAGTATTATAGTTATTATTATTATTATTATTACTCTTAAAAAGTATGTTTTTTCCAATACAACAGACGTCACAAACTTTTCTTAGCACTTTTAAAAATTATTTGCGGCCTTCTATGACTCACGTCGAATGCTTTAACTTGTGATTCTTTGTGTGCACTGATAAAAATATCTAAAAATATATGTATCGATTGCAATTGTCAGGTCTTTCAACCCGATTCTATTGTTGTTGCCGAAATCAAAATCGAAATCAAATCTTCCTGTTGCACCGTTCGCCCCAGTCTCATATCATGAGCAACTGCTCGTTGCAACGTGGGCTGCATTCACAATTTTGTGACGCGAACATTATGAATAATTTGCTAATGGTGCCGTTAGAGCTGCCACGCCCCCCTTTTGCAGGGGGAGCGTCTCAAGCAGCACGCAAGCTTTTTAGGCACGTGAGGCGAAAGCTACGACCAAACTCAAGGGTTATATAATATATTGTATATATAGATATCTACATATACATATATATCTATATATCCATGTGTATTTAAAGACTTGTAGCGTGGATTGCAAGGCCTCAAAGTTGGCATTGTAAATCAGTAAATGGAATATTATATAGCGGTGCAATAAGTCGGAAGATATTTGTATAATGAAGAAATTGGTTGCATTGAGGAGTTGAAATGCAACTCAAAAGAAATCATAAAACAAAGCAAAGAATTTGAGCATTCGAAGCACTTTCTGGAAATATATGGGCTTTTGAAATTCCCTAGAAGTTCCGCTATTCACATTCCCTTGTATGTACTTGAAAGTTGATTTTAATTGATTTTAATCAGTTTTGATAATATATTCTGTGTTTTGCCTTATCATTTCATTTCGTTCTATTTTCGTAGTTTTTGTTTTATTGTTTTTTTATTGAATTGCCAATTTGATTATAAACAGACGATATCGCTTTAATGCGTATCATATATATGGTATATTATTACCCTACCAATGATTATTGATGTCTTTCCCCATCTATAATTTATAATATTCATTAAGTATCAGCGAATGTGTTAATATCTTACTTTGTTTTCAAATTGACCTACCTTATAAACTATAGTTTGGTTGTCAGGTTGTTAGAAAACAATATATTCATATATGTTGATTTCACTTCTAAATTCATATTTAAAGTTAATTTTTTTAGTTTTTTACAGAACTATCGAAGATTTCTGTGGCCCATTTGGCTGTTTATCTGCGTTTTATGACACTATAATCGTTCAGAATAGGCAATTGTTGACAGACTTTTTACACACATATATGTATAGGCTTATCATGCAGAGCGTGACATCTAGAGGAAGGAAAGTACTCCAAGTTGAACTTGACAAAAGTTAGATCTGATTTATGTATTTAAATAAATTCCGTTTGGAGCTACGCTTCCTCTCGCCCACAACGCAATAACCCAAACAGAAATAATTGCGCGTCTCGGTGCCAATGCGAGTCAAATTCTTTTTCACTTTCTCAAGCAAACCGGCTAAACAAACCGGTCAAATACAGTGAAACAGTTCTAGTAAACGAACAAGAGCCACTCGACGCAGAAAACAAAACTGGTCGAACATAGACGAGGGCAGTGTCTGTGTGTGTCCGTGTCACCTGGAACGCTCTCTGTGCAATGATCTAACCATGAGAAACTTCGAAGCTTCGAATCACAGCCAACACATAAGCCCTGAAAAATGTGGCCAAAAGCAAGTGGCGGCGAGTGGGCTAATTTCTTGGCAATGGGGAGCATTAAGTGCTAGCTGCATGCTAGCAGCTGGCTGAGACTTATGCGTATTCGGTAAATCGGGGATATTCTAATTGAATGTTTTCGAAATAAGACTTGTTATAATTGAATGTTTGAGCATCGACAATTTCCCAATACTTATTACCTAGACTTCTGCTCATACGAAAAAGTACAATAATAATAATCATAATATTTAAGGCACATTTCGTCATAATAGAATTAATGTTAAAGGTAACAGATCTAGACTGGATAACCGGATAGCCGGATAACCGGATAACGCCAAGACCTCAATGCTGGATCAACTGTTATACGTTCTATCAGCTGTTTGATATCAACAACAGCGCTCCCTCATTGAATTGGGACTTTTTCAGGACATTTCTCTGGGACATTTTTAGAGTTTGAAAATTTACCCATGCTCGCCATCAGCTCTGAGATGCTACGGCGATGACGCTGCACTCGCATGTTTTGCAGATCTGACGTCAGCGCCGCTGTCCGCGTGCTCTGCAGCTGCTGCGCGTCTGCGTTGGCCGCGCTTGCGACTTTTAGTACATTTGGCTGGGACATTTTAGACGACATTCTTGGTATGTTTAATTATTTGGTATTTTTGGCATATATTATTTGGTGTTTTTATTTGTTGTCGTCGAGGGATTTTCATTTTGTTTATGGTTTTGTTTGTGTTTTTATTTGCAATTCGAAAAGTGCGATCCAGCTGTTGTTGTTGTTGTTGTTGTTGCAGTTGTTGTTATTATTATTTTTGTTATTGTGTTGTTCGCTCTACACCAGCTAATTAAACAACAAACGCAGATGTAAATATAAAACGTCGCACGGAGGTTTACAAAATGGGCTCAAGGCGACAATTTATGCGGCATATGTATTAAAAATTAATCATTCTACGTAATAAAACATATGTATATTTTAATCGGTCACGTTTCCTTTATATTTGACTCAAAATCATATATTATTTATTATTTATTATATATTATTAATTATGTTATTTAGCTATGTTAATGTTATTTCCTTTGTTATTTATTCTTATTTGTTATATCTATAGATATTTTTCGTTTTGCATTTAATTCGTAATTAAAGTATATATTTTCTTTTATTTAAAATTTAAATCAGACTTTTGTAAAATTAATTACACACAATTAGCCTTCAATTATATAACTGCACTTGTATATCCAGTACATAGGTACATATATCTTTATACATACATACATACATACACTCATATGTATGAACATTTTTATATGAATATAAACCGCTTTGCCACTGATATACTTATGCATACATACATACATATATATGTACACACATATGTACGTATGTATATTACTCATAAAAGTTTGCACAACAAATTTTTGGCACGAAAGGAAATTTGGCAATAGAGTAAAAGAAGTGTAAATGTAAACAAAAACAACAACAACAACAAGCGCGTGTGTAAATGGAATATTTATTCCCTTTGTTGTAATTGCAATTGCTGTTTTTTCGTTTTTCCAATTTACAAATTCCGCTGCTTTTAATTGGTGATTTTTTTTGCATATTTGCATCTTTCAGATTATCGTACGCATCAGATGCACAATTCCGTTAATAATAACCAAAATCTCATGGTGGGAAATAAACACGTCCGCTGATAATAAGTTGCCATTGTTTACTTTTGCCGCAGCCACAGCCAGAGCCAATGACTAACGGAAGTTGCAGCTTTCAAGAAGCCGTTTCTGGATGCCGCAGCGCGAATATTTAGCGCGCAGTGACATTAATGAAAAAAAAACTGTTACAAAAACAACAAGAGAAATGCTGCCACGGTGTTCTCTTTCTGCTACGTCTGCTTCTTCTACCTGCGACAACAACAGCCGAACGGTCGCACAGCCGATTAGCCGAACTGCCGTCTACCGACCGAAGATAGCGCGCAGAAAATGAAGACACTTCACATGCGCATGTCACACGCACACACACAGTGACACTCACACACAGTCACGCACGCACACTGACACAGCGCGTGCCCCGATCAACGATCGATTCGAGTTGCGACCGCGAGCGCGTAGCCAAAACGTTGCATCAACGTTGCCGTCACTTTGTTTAATAATAGTAACTAAACCAGTCGACCGCCGCGTTGGCCAAAGCTTTTTCTGCTCGTAGCGGCAGGCCAAGCGGTTAACGTTTAACCGATTGCAGAGCGCGCACTCTAACCGTTTAGCAACTGTCAGCTAGCACTCTCTCTCTCTCTCTCTCTCTCTCTCTCTCTCTCTCTCTCGGCACCTATCTCCGTTTCACTCTCTCACGAACAGTTGTTGGAGTTGCTGGCAAAAAAGAAGCAACACGAACGGACGAACAGCTGTTGCCTGCCGTTCATAAGTGCGCACTGAAAGTGCGACAAGTGCGGCAATATGAGTTTCAAATAATCGACTTTAAAATGAAGCTCGTTTTAAGAGTTGCCCCATAAGCACACAAGGTCGCCGCCGAAACGGGTTTAACCGTTGCTGTTGCTGCGCGTTAGGCGAGCTTTTTCACAAAGCTCTCTTGTGATCGCAACGGGGAATTTTATTAATGGGAAATTTGTGACGTTTATCAATGTGAATTTCAAGGATTGGCAGCATATCAATTGAAATATGATTAATTTTCAAGTCAACATGAATTGGGCAATATATATCTATATACGTACGTACGTGTTTGTATGTGTTTGGTTATTCTATCTAATCGGTCAATTTTGGCGTAATCAACGGAGCGGCACTAAAGGCAAATTATAATTACATTTCCGATAAGATTGTAGCAACACAATAATCAAATACCAAATAGAGAATATTTTAACACATGTGAGCAAAGCAAATATCACACGTTACAAGAAAGCGCGCCAAGTGATTCAGCTCCACCAGGTGGATTACCTTTGCAGGTGAATAGTAAAACATGAGCCATTCAATTACACTACGAAATGCAGATACATACATATATGTACATATAAAACGATTCTGAAAAGCATATGATATTTGAGTACTCCTAATATACCCTTTATACCGTTCCTTTACTGATACGAATAGATATTTCTACGATTTCAAATATACCACATTTAATCCAACAAATTGTATTGGGAATATGAGTCCATGATATAATTAAGGTAAGATTATATCCTAAATGCGGATTCGAAATCCAAATTTCTGCTTATAAAGCCCACCCATTGGCGGTTAGCCGATCCCAACAGATCGTTGCCAAGTGCAACGTTCTAACTTCATATTTTTTATGCCATGCGATTTGACCTTTAACTTCAAAATTTAAAAGTCTCTGACAAACTGTCAGAGGGCAGTGAGCGATGAAAAATAGTGTTGCTAATTGGTATTAAGAATCGCAAATATATTTAGGATGAGCAACATTAGCATTTGGTCAAACACAGAAAAAACTTTCATTAAAATAAAGAATAATGAATCAGGCAAAGGCTCTCTGAGCCTAAATTAGTAACCTTTTGACAGATGTTTGATATTCCAATCGCAGTTCCAATAGGATCAAATGTTAATTGAACAATTGCTGATTCTGAAATTTAGCTTTACGTATTAGTTTTCTATCCAATTCTTTACAAGAGTCAACTCGATTATAAATAGTCAGCTTAGCACGCAAACTTCTCTATCAACCCAAGTAAGAGTGCTATAGTCGAGACTGATCGACTAGGAGATATCCTGTACCCTGCCTGTTATATACATTTTCACAACACCATTATTCCCTGATTTGTCATTTTGAATGGGTTCAGGGAACAACAAGTAAGAGTGCTCTAGTCGAGACTGCTCGACTAGGGGATACCCTGAGCCCTGTGAAGAGCTAAATTTGGAATCATCCTACATAACCAACACATACACACATACATATGCACGCACGCATAAGCTCGCGCTCTGCCAACTGCGCAGTTGACGCAGCGACTGCGCTTAAGCTGCAATGTGAGCATTACTATAGGAACTTAATTGCTTAATAACTTTTCTTAGCGATGGACTAACTGCATCAAACTTTCACAACTTATTAATGGCATCCATATGTGTGTATGTGCCAAAGCACAAGTTTTAGTATTTGATTTGCGCTTTTTACAAATAGGGGGCTATTGGGGGCGAATGGGGCGTGGCATCCAAAATCTAAAGATTACGTAATCTCCGTATTCATTACACGCAACTACACAGTAAATTTGAAGTCTCTAGCTCAAACTATGTACAAACCAGGCCTTAAAAACCTATTTTCGATAAGCATTAAAATCGATAACATTACAACAAAAATAGTTCTCGTTCATACGAAATAAACTTGACCTGCGCGTGCTATCCACGGACCCAACAAAAAAAAATTCAAGTCTCTAGCTTGTCTAGATGCTTCAATCGACGCGTTCAAACATACGGACAGACGGACGGACGGACAGACGGACAGACGGACAGACAGACAGACGGACAGGGCTAAATCGACTCAGCTCGTCGCCCTGATCAAGAATATATATACTTTGTGGGGTCTAACACGCCTCCTTCTGCCTGTTACATACATTTAACAAAACCATTATACCCTGATTTCCCATTTTCAATGGGCTCAGGGTATAAAAATACTGAACATTCTTCTTCATAATTATCAATTCATAGCTTCTGTAATTCATTCACAATTGATTTCATAATATTGGGTGTAATATCTATTGAATTAAGTTGTGGAAAATAACCGTGAGTCAGCCCAGCTCAGCAATAGTCCACAGTTTCTTATCGTGAATGGATTAGCGAATATATTACAGTAGAGACAGTTACGTTTAAAACGAAGTTGATATCTTTGCTAAAGGTGACACCGTAGAATTCTCAAATGGTTACAGCTAATCAGAAGTAGCAAGGCGAAGACGAATCAACACCTTTTTATATCCAGAACCCATTAAAATTACATTTTGTTGCTATGTTGCGTGTGGTGAATAAGGAGATTATGTAATCTTTACATTTTTTATGCCACGCCCCCTTCCTCTCCAATTTACAAAAAAAATTGTATTTAAAATACTAGAGACTTGAATGTCATTAAGAAGTTATGTATGTTTGATGATGATAGTCCTACTCTAAGAAAACCTGAACCCATTGAATATGGGAAATCAGGGTATATTGGTTTTGTGAAATGTATGTAATAGGCAGAAGCAGGCGTGGCAGACACCAAAAAGTATATATATTCTTGATCAGGACGACCTACTTTGAATTAAAGGGGGAGAACTATCGATAGTGGGCGCCATCGATATTCGACGATTGTTTTTTCAGAACCATCGATAGTGGCGATAGTACTAAACGACACTATCGATAGTGTCGTCGATAGCCCGACAAACAAATTTATTTCACCAAATATAAGAAATTTATGGTTTATTTCAGCCAAAAGTTTTGATTAAGAAACAAAAAAATGTTTACATTTGCTTCTTTAGGGCGTGTTCGCCTCTCCGAAATTATTTGGCCCGCCTTGCTGAATGTTTTTTCGGATTCCACGAACGTAGCGGGAACGCACAGATATTTGTAGAACAGGCTTTTAATATTTGGAAAATCAGTTTGATTCTACTCATTTTAGATATTATCAAATACTTATGTATAATACATTAAACATACCCATTTTAAAGCGATCAATGTGTCTTAAATTTCTTATGTAGAACAAGAGAAAATTTGTTTAGCGATCTGAGACGCCTACTATCGACAACACAATCGATAGTGGATGGGCCACTATCGAAAGAGTATAATACTATCGATTGAGCCTTAATAGTGCCGAAACATCAAGAGTGTCGATAGTGGCATTGAGAATTCTCCGCCTCTACTTTGAATGTCAGTTGGAAATATAGTCATGCGAATGAGTTGGAATTTTCATAAAATGCAAAAAATTCATCAAATTCCGTTAAGTCAGTCCCAATTTATTAATTAAATTGGTTAGCCAATTATCACACGTGGCAAGCAGCGCTCAGCAGCGTAAAACAGTTTTTTATACTCGCATACATTCAAACAGGTTACATTTTTTGCTAAACACACACACAAACATACACATATACATATGTATATGTGTGCAGTGCAGCATATTCTAAAAATAACAATTGCGATTTAGTTGTGTTTGCATTGAGTTTGCATTTCCAGCTTCAAATACAAAATAGATGGCGCCCTTGTAGTAAACTAAAAGCGCAGATCGGACGGAGCTCAGGGGATCTCCTAGACTGGAACTCCCGACTAAAGGTTACTTACTTGTTTATAACTAAATAAGTTTTAGACTATTTTTTTCTCTATTTCTATTATACATATATATATTTTATAACAACTCAATAGCCAATGGCTATGAAAAACATGTTTGTTATAATTGAAATATTATTACTTAGCATTCTCTCATTCATTCTGGGTATTTTTTTTTTCAATTATACGTTGTGAAATAAAAAAGCAGTAACCAGACGAGAGCTACCGACTACAGAATTCTTATTCGCGTTCAAAAAATAGTTGAATTAGTTTGGTAGACGGATCCAAAACTTTGTAAGATATTGTTTTTCCCGATTCGCCACGCCCCCAGATTAGGGCTAAGATTTGAAAACAGTACAGATTATACCCCAAAAGGGTGTAATATTTGTTATTGGTTCATCAATTCGTGATGTCAAGATTAACTCAATAATCGAAGTCAGTCTAAGTCTTTAAAATGATTCAGATTCTTGTGGTTTTCCAGCACTATATATTTTTATCATTGGTACTCAAGTGCAATGATATTTTTCTACGCAAATACGGAGTGAATGGGTATATTGTTGTAGTTCGATTTTCATCCCACTCTTATGTTATTGCAAACTTCATTTAAGTATTGGCCCAACGTATACGTTGAACCATAATTTTATAGTTTTTTTAAATTATATAATCTCAAACACCTAAGTTACAAATCTGTGTATATATGCTGATTCCTTGATAAAAATGTTTCAATTATGCGCTGATCAATACCAGGTGAGTCAAGTGGTTAAATACACAGGTGCACCCTCGCAGCAAACCTTTCAAATGCTACAAATGCCGCAATGAAATGCGAATGAGTAAAGCAGCGAAAGGCAGATCGAGATAGGAATTCAATTGTAAGTCACGCATTCTTAAATAGCTCGTACTCTACTTAACAGTAATAATATGTTGTGAATAAAACTTACGATATATGTAGTTGGGAATGAAACAATAAGTTCAATATCCATAAAGTCCCAACAGCTGCTGAATAGGATCGCTTTGCTTAAAGTTAGATTCAACTGGATTCCTTTACGAGCAAGCTTTAATGATTCATGCACATAGCTTTTCTTTTATGAGTGTGTGTGTGTCGAAATAATGTATGCATGTATGTAAATGTGTGTGTTCAATTATACGGGTGTCTAGCTAGCACTTTGATGTCGTATTCCTTTCGAATCGCGCGCAAGTGCAAATCAATTGGGGCATAACGGCAAAGGCGCCCGATGAGCACGAAAATCTGTTATTTTAATTTCCGAATTGTTGTGATGCCCAATCAACACAAGCACAATAACATTGAGACGTACACACACACACACACACATGCGCGCGCGGAGAGAAGAGCGAAAGCAACAGAGAGAGAGAGACCGAGACCGAGACGCACGCGTAGCTGTTGAACTTTCTCAACGCAAATTGAAAACTTGTTGCTGCATATACAATGTATGTATGTGTGTATGTATGTGTTTTTTTTTGTTTAGCAGAACGCAGTCGCCGCGGCCGCCGCTAGCGTTGCCGTCAAATTTATAACTGACAAAGCAAACGTAAGAAAAATAACAAAAACGTGCTGGCGAAACTGGAAGTGAGCACTGGAACGAGCAACGGCAGCCAGAGCGAGACAGCTGCCCACTGCGAATCTTAAAGACCAAAAGTGCGCTCAGTGCAATGCAAGAGCACTTCGTCTGCTGCGCCCGCATTCTGCACTTTTTGATTTGCTTAATCAACTCTGTGACTTTTCAGCTCAAGTAGTTTTCACCGAGTGTGCACTTTAATTCAAGCTTTGACATTTCTTATCGTCGCGAGTCGCGACGTATTCATTCCAGCGTCATAGCGCACGAGCTTTTCGACTGGAAGCGACTGGTGAGAGAGCTTGAGCGCAATGGCGATCAAACAGCTGAGCGATGGTCCCGTGGTACAAATACCGTGTAAATTCAAATTGTATAAAGTTTAACTTTTGCAAATTTTAATTTCGAAAATTATTTAAATAAATGTTGAATGGAAAAATTATATAACTAATATAAAAGGTCAATATTAAACAATATTTTTGTTTAAATAATAATAATCTAACTAATTTTTGATTACATTTTGTTTTAAATTAAACGAAGAAAATATTCCATTGTAATTAATATTCAATTTAAAATATTTTCACTGATTCTAAACTTATTTATTTGCTATAAAACTCTGATATTTAATTGACCTTTTTCGTTATACATATTTAAAAATCCAATTAATTATATGATTTTATGTTAGCTGAACCTCTCGTAATATGTGTACTATTTATCATCACACCCTTATTCTATAATTCTGTCATTTTAAGAATCTAGTATCTGTATTTTGGAAGTAAGAAATGCCTGACCATTTACCTCAGCTCAAACTACCTTATAAATTTAATGTAATGTTGTTTAAAATGTGGAACAAGCCAATACATACGATACAAAGTTCACATCTACTGATAATAACAGTTATACATTATATTATGCAATGCAACTTACTTGCAAAATGCTCTCTTACTTACCTCTACATATACCAATACCCAAAAAATAAATAGAATAAAAATCAATTCTTTAATAAAAACAAACCGTTTGATAAGGGACGCACTCGACAGCAAAAAAAAAAAACCAGAATGATAAGAGCTTGAATCAAAAGAAATCAAAGCTCTTTACAGGGTGTCCGGTTTGTATCACCTTTAAATGAAATATTTTAGTCAGTTTCTTCTTCATATAATATTTTATTTTATTTTTTAATTTATTTCTCTTGTTTTCGTTTTTAATAGCTTTATAAATCGTTTCATTTTCTCAGAAAAAATAATGCATTAATGCTCTAATCTATGAACTACGTACATTAAGTTTTTACTTTTCACGTAAATTGTTTAAGCATATATATATATATATATACATATATATGTATGTATATTTATAATTATTTATAAATGTAGTAAATTGTATTTTGTATGCTTTTTGACATTTTTGAATTTTGAATGATTTTTGTTGTTGTTTTTTTTACAGCGATCCCTTGCAGTGTTTTCCAAATACGTTAATCAAAAATAGTTACATTTTATACGGTTTATTATTCCACAGATATATATATATATATATATATATATATATATATATATATATATATAAGTAGGTATATCTATAGCACATTAAATTTGCTTATAAAGCTACTGGATTTAGTGTTGCTCTATGTGTGTGTGTGTGTGTGTGATATTGCTTAAAGAAGTCACATCAAGAACTTAAATTTAGATTTCAACTGCCAACAAGAAAAACATTTGAATAGTTGTAGAAATAAAATCTTGGTTAGAAAGAAGCAAATATAATATCTATACGAAGATTACGATAAATATTTATGTTTATATATATATATAAATACATCTAGCTATATGTATATGCACTTGTATATATGTTTATGTGTACTGCCATTAAATTAATATATATAAAAATATATATATACACATATATGTATATATAAGTATATATATATAAGTATTTGCAATTTGTATATTACAAAACAAATAAGCGTCTCGTTTGCGTGATTACATTGATCTAAATAGATGCATGGCAATTGTTGATTTGATTTATCACATATATACTTATATGGAAATATATATACTTATATATTGGAGAAATCAAATGAACTTCTGCTGCACATCCCTTAGTGTTTTTCCGTGTTTTTGTTTGTTGTTTATAAACCTCATAGCGTATATATAAACTATATTCTATTTATGTTTTGCCTTTGACACAATGTGTTCCGTTTTCGCCCACCGTCCAGACGCTCTTTAGGCATCCGACAGATCACAGTAAGCGGTGCCGCCTGCCACTCCTCCAGCTCCGCTGGTGCCCGCAGCCAACGTCTTCTGCTCGTCATCCATGAGTGCATCGGCAAACTCTACGCTCGCCTCATGATGGTTCACCTGGGGCGAGGAGCTGCTCTCGCCGCAATTTGTGGCGTACACATGTCGTCTGCTGCCTCCGGGCAGCTGATTCGAGTCATCCGTGTCTGCGTCTCTTATGGAATTGAATGCATTACATGCATTCGCATTCGGCGAACAGGTGTCATCGTTGGGCGGATAGACGTGGCGATGGTAGCTTCCTCCCCCGCTGCCCCCTCCACCAATGCTGCCGTCTCCATCCAGCTCCGCATCCCGCACGCTGCCAAACACCGGCGTATGCGAAGAGCTCTTCCGCAACGAGGCCGGCGGCGACCAGACGGTCTGGTACAGAGGCGAAGCGAAGACGTACATGTGATTCAGATACTCCATGTCGTAGCTGGGCTGATAGGAGTCCGTTTCCAGTGGGTTGTACGTGTGCTGATACATCGGCGTTTGCCGGCAACTGGCCGAGCCAGAGGCGCTGCCCGCATAGTGCGGCGTATCGTAGTTCTGCGAGCGCGTCGAGCTACTCAGCAAGTGAAGCTGGGCGTGGCCCCCGTGGCTCCCGCCCGCGCTACTGCCACCCCCGCCCGTTCGATGGACGGGCAGCGTGGCATAGATGCCGCGATACGCCTCGTACGGTGTTTGCGGATAGTACGCATCGCTCCATCGCACATGATTCGGCGTGTAGTCGCCTTTGGCATACAGCTGCAATAGAAATGGGGGAAATTTAGTTTCTGAAATTCCAGAGCGGCCTTCAAAATTAGTTGAACAGCTACGAAACTTGACGAGTTTGCAGAAACTTTTCATTGGACTGTATTTCATATTGAACATTATATATTTAAATACTGGGAATTCATCTTCGAACCAACGACAACTTAAAATTGATTTAATGATACATATATCATAAATAAAACCTAAAATTTTGTTGTTTACGAAACTTAACGACTTTGCAGAGAGTATTTATAATCTAATGGTTTTCGATTGTAGTTCATATTGAAAATTATATTTAAATACTAGGAATTTATATTTGAACCAACGATAACATGAAATTGATTTAATTGGTTACGAAACTTAACGAATTTGCAAAGAGTTTTCATAATCTTATGGGTTTCGATTGTAGTTTATATTGAATGTTATATTTAAATACTAACAATTAATATTTAAATGACGTTAACTTCAAATTAATTTAATGATATATCTACAATAAAACTCATAATCTTATGGTTATGGATTGAAACTTATATGTAAATACTAGAAATTCATATATGAACCAACGACAACTGGAAATTAATGTAATGCTATATCCACAATCAAACTTTAAATTTGGTTCGTTACGAAACTTATGTTTATGGATTGCAGTTTATATAAGGAAACTTTTATTCAAATACTAGGAATTCATATTTGAACCAACTACAATTGAAATTAGTGATATATCCACAATCAAACTTTAAATTGGTTGGTTATTCACGGGAACCGCCCAATAATTTGGTATTCGCATAGAACGAACAAAGTATTGGTATAGTGCGCCAATGTCTCAAGCTCTGTTCTTACACCTTGTCAAGTGCATCTTATCGCTCACCTGTATGGGTCGACAAAAGCCCTTATTCATATGCCTCGGCACGCCCAGCGTGTAGCTGTGACTGAAGCCGACCTCGGGGCTTAGAAGATACTCGTGAAACTTGTTGGGAAAGAATTCGATTTTCTTGTAGTTGTTGTAGATGTCCGGCTGTAGAATTAAAGAGGAGATTTAAACAATTCTGGATGGGTATTATGGTATGTGAGCCGTACCGTCAGGTTCTTCTTCTTTTTGTAGCTGGCCCAGTTTTGCGCCTCGAGTATGAGTTTGCCTCCGGGCCGCAGCTGATTGAAGATGCGCTTGAAGGCCAGCTTGAGGCCCGCGTCCCCGAAGTTGAGATGCATCCACTTGGTGACCGAAAGACACAGTATGAGATCGTATTGCTGAGTGTCGTTCGCCATCATGGACTCGTCCTTCAGCACATAGTTCGTTTGGCGAAAAAAAACGTTTTGCGGAAATTGGTTTTTGCAACTGAAATTGAGAGGCGACTTTCCCGTGGGCGGCAAGTGGGGCATGCCACCATAGGTGAGCGGGAAGGAAATGGGGAAGAATTCGTGCGGCTTCACCAGCAATGCGTCCAGTTTCTGTTGCTGCTCCAACTGATGATGATCGTGACTGTGGTGATGGTGATGATGATGGTGGTGGTGATGATGAAGTTGTTGCAGGCGTTGCAGTGCCAGCTGCTGCTGCTGTTGATGATGATGTTGATGCTGATGCTGATGTTGCTGTTGCGCCTTCCGCCGCTTCTTGCCACGCCGCGTCTTCTTGTGTCCGTCGCCTGGCTCCACCTTATCGAGCCCTGACTGCGGCTGCAACTGCTTAGTCTCTGGCACTGGGCGCTCTTCCTCGGGGATGCGCACAAATATCGATAAATTGCGCCGCGCTCGAGCAATCAGTTCTTGATCGATATCAATGCCCAGGATGCTCTTGGGCGCCAAGTGGCGAGCCACTGTTATGGTCATGTGGCCCACGTTGCAGCCTATGTCGAGAATATCCTTGTTCTGGAACAGCTCCACATGCTGCTCGAACACCTGCAGTCGCACGTCGCGGAAGTCGTGGAGCTGTCGAAAGTCCACGTAGCGATCGAAGTTACCATAGCGGTACTTGAGACCATCCGCCCGGAACTTGGGCGTCGCCGTATGAAGTGGAGGGATCAGAGCAGGCTCCAGCATGAGGCCAACAATTTTCTGACCTTCATTTGCTGCTGTTGCTGCTGCTGCTGTTGCGTTTGCTGCTGCGACTGATGTACTCGTTGCCATCACGTCGTCCGCTGAAGGCGTATCCGGCTCCCCGGCAGTATGCGACGTGGCTGCGGAAATGGTGCTCAACGGGCTGCCCAGGCCGTGCTCCGACAAATCGGGCGTATCGTCACGAGGTATGTCCACAACTGAAAGCAAAGGAGGATTGTAGAGTGCGTGACCAATTTGTCGCCTGTTGCACTTACCCTCGATGAGCGGCTTGTGCGGCAGCTCCTCCACGGGACTCAGCTGCTCCGTCTCGCTAAAGGATGTCGAGCGTCGCGTGTTCGGCTTGCGTGCCCCGCTTGGCTGCAGAAGACGCGGCGGACGCTTCCACGCGCCCGGCTGCGGCACCACAGGACTCACAATTTTATCCATGGCATCGTGTCGATGGAATTTCTATGAGAAAAGTACAAGCTCAATTAGTATAAGGAAATAATAATGGCAAAATATCGTCATATTTCTTTTCGCATATTCACACAGTTCATATTATAAATGCTTATAGATATATGCATCTGTCGTTTCTTGATACCTAGAATTATCATAGTTCCTATACTATATTGCCACACATCCACTTATTTATGTATATCTAATGTCCACTAATAAATGTACAACTGGAATACTGTTTCCGAGCATTTTTAAACGCTTTTGGCAACCCTCAGAAAGCAAATCCGAAACAAAATTCTTTCTATGTCGCCCTGACCCCTTAACCTCAATCTAAGCAACGCTTGAACAAGCAGCAAAACAAACCTCGCAAATAAACAAGAGCGCTCTGGTTGGCAGTGCTCGACTAGGCGATACCCTGACCCCTCTGAAAAGCTGATATTCAAATAAGTCAATGCTTCTTTTATAAATATGTTTCCAGACAACACACACACACACATACGCCCGCTTTTCATTGTTGAACAACTTTTGTTTGAAATGCAGTTTCTTAATGAAATTTCCTGGGCCTAACTTTGGAGAGAACCACAATCTCTGCATTCTTTACATGAATATGCCCAATGAATCTGATGTCGTCTGTCAGCTATGTCTACGGCTTAGTCGACTCAGCTTCTGGCCAGCTCAAGAATATATTTATATATTTATGACCGCCTCCTTCTGCCTGTTACATAGATTTTACCAAAACCATTATACCTTGAATTCCGATTTTCAATTTGGCGCACGGTACAAACTCAGCCAAAAGCAATCAAAACAAAGCAAGCGATTGACTTGCCTCCACATCAACAACAACAACAGTTAAGGCCCATGTTTAAACATACACACATACGCACACACACGCTGGTAGATTCATACACTTGCACATTTCCCCATTCCCATTGATTTCAATTCCATTTCATACCCACCTTGCTCTTTTGCGAATTGTTGCTCTCGCTCACTTTACGTTTCCTGCTGCCGCTGCCGAAGCTGCCTGCGCTGCCAGCAGCAAAGCTTAACCCTGTACCGCCAACGCCGTAGCATGCGCTGTCCAAATCCAGACGCAAATCTCGACTGGCCAGCGCACGACGATCGGCCAGCGTAGACGCTACTGCCAACGCCGCTGCCGACGTTGAACCGTCTGTTGCTGCAGCGCAGAGGACCATATCATCTGAGCTGTTTTTCATGCTGCTGCTGCTGATGTCGCTGCCTTCAGTCGCTGTCAGCGTGTTGTTGTTGTCACTGCTAGGCAGCTTAGCAACTGCGGCCACATGTTGCTGTTGCAGTTGCAGTTGTTGCTGTGGCTGTGCGTGTTGCAGTGGTGACGATGTTAAAGCTGGCACCGGCCGCATAATGTTGCATTCCATTTGTTCCTGTGGCGAGAGCGTTTGTGCTCCGGCTGCCAGAGCTGGTGTTGCCGTCTCCTCCATGGCGGTGGCCGCTGCCTGCGGAGAGCGAGAGCGCACATGCGCCTGCTGTTGTGCCAATTCCAATGTTTCAACTGAAGCCGACGCCGCTGCCTCGCTCAGCAGCGTTGTGGCACTCAGTGCAGCCACTGGCGACGTCGCAGCCGTTGTTGCTATTACTGCAGCCTCAGTCACTGCTGCGATTGTTGCTGCCGTTAATATTGTTGTTGGGGCTGATGTTGCGGCGACATTGACGGCTGCGTCGGCTATCTCTGTCGCTGCTGCTTCTGCTGCAGCTGCTGTTTTTGCGGTTTTCACTGCTGGCACATCTTCCAGTGAAATCGAAAGCGTGGCCGTCTCAGCGACGCCGTCGCCTGCAATGACTGCGGCGTCATCGCCGGCGTACGATGTGTTATTGGAATCGAAACGCCGACGCTTGCGATTCTTGCGCTGCCTGTGCTGCCGGTGATGCGGCTGCTGCTGCTGCTGAAGCTTCAGATGGCTGCCACGAGTCAGCATTCCGCCCCGCTTCATCGGGGACGTCAGCTGCTTCTCGTATTCCATCGAGTCGACTGGATCGAGCAGGTGCAGCGGGTCATGTATATTCGGCGGTATGATCACCTCCACCTTCGGCGGCGTCGTTATCGGCGACTGGCGCGGCGTCGTCGCCGGCGTATTGTTGCTAGACGACGCATTCGACGTATTCTCATGCTGCAGCGAATTCAAGTTCAACGGATCCGAAATGTTGCCGCCCAGTAGAAACTTTGTAGGCGGCACAATCACCTCCTTACGCAAGCGCTTCTCGGACAGAAAGAACTTGGACCGGCCGCAGCAATAGTGCACGGCGTTCGCTGCCGCTGCCGCGCTGCCGGAGTTAATGCTGCTGTTGCCGCTCAGCGAACTGGTGTCCTTGTTGCTTTGCGTATCCTTGCCGGCTGCGCTGCCGACGCTGCCGTTGCAGCCAGTGACCAGGCAGCAGGTGTGATTCGCATTGTTACCTGCGCACAACACGTGATGATGATGACCTCTGTTCGATGGAGAGGCAGAGAGAGAGAGAGAGAGGGAGAGAGAGGGGAGAAGATAGAATTATATAATTAATCATATTTGGATATTTTACACGTATATTAATGCTCTTTAAAGGTCACTTATTGACGTTATATATCTGCTTCTTAAACTTTTTGCTATTTAATGATATTCAGTTACGTCACGCCTTATTTTTTATACTCTGAGCCCATTGAAAATGGGAAATCAGGGTATAATGGTTTTGTTGAAATGTATGTAACAGTCAGAAGGAGGCGTGCCACACCCATAAAGTATATATATTCTTGATCAGCGTAACAACACGAGTCGATATAGCGCTGTCCGTCTGTCTTTCCGTCTGTCCGTCCTTCCGACCGTCCGTCCATGTGAACGCTGAGATGTTTTTAAGTACGCAACGGTGAGAAATTTGAAATTTTACATGAATACTCGTTAATACCATACGCTGCACAAGTTTATAAATTTGTTTTGATAACTCATTCTATTTATTTTATGAAGTTTTTCGATAATTTTAAAGTGTTTTTTGGATGCCACGCCCCATTCGACCCCCAATAGTCCCCTATTTGTAAAAAGCGCAAATAAAATACTAGAGACTTGTGCTTTGGCAAATACACACATATGAATGTCATTAATAAGTTGTAAAAGTTTGATAAAGTTAGTCCATTGCTAAGAAAAGTTGTTAAACAATTAAGCTCCCATAGTAATGCCCACATTGCAGTCCAAGCGCAGTCGCTGCGTCAATTGCGCAGTTCGCAGAGCGCGCGCTTATGTGTGTATATGTTGTTTGTACGTATGTATAAAAAACCGTAGAATGATTTGATATTTAACTCTTCACAGGGCTCGGGGTACCCCTTAGTCGAGCAGTCTCGACTAGAGCACTCTTACTTGTTTTGTATTTCCCTACGTTACTTTACGTTATAATCTATTAGTTGCCTCCGCGTAATATAAATCTCTCTAGCCTACGTTATATTAAATTCATTACGTCATTTACTAGGTCATTACGCCAAACCGTCGTTACGTTATGCAGAATGCAACGTCAACCAACCTAACCTCAATTTGCATTATGTTACGTTGTGTTTTATGCTATGTTACCTGTGTGGCAGCATCTTTTTGTACTGCTGCTGCTGTCCCTTCAGCCCGTGGCCGTGCCCGTGCCCTCCCAGCTTGGCGTCCATCGGCGCCATGGGCAGGCCGTTGCCCACAATCGCTGCCGCAGTCTGCGCCAGCCGCGTGTTATGGCTGTGATGATGATGGTGGCCGGCGCCGCTGGCTGCGCTTCCAGCGCCGGCGGAGCCAGCCGCTACGCTGTGATGGCCGCCGGCTTGATGGCCGCCGATGTGGGCGTGGCTGCCAGCTATTTGATTTTTGATGTTCTGTATGTTCTCCAGATCGGCCTTGTGGGCAGCCGCAGTGGCTGCGGCGCCCAATGGTGGCAGCGAGCCGACGCCGGCGCCGACAGCTGCCTGAGCAGCGACGCCGCTGCCGTTGGCCGAATGGTGTGCGGCATAGGGATGGTGATGTTGCTGTTGCGCGCTGGCACCGACGCAAGCGCTGGCATTGTATTTACCGCTAGTCTTATGCTGCCGCTTGCTCCAGGCTTTGCTACCGCTGCCGCTGCTAGCGCTGCCGCCGCTGCTGCTGCTGCCGCTGCTCTTGTGCTTGGCTGTTTGTTGCTGTTGTGCTGGCGCTCGAAATTGATGATGCGTCGGCGTCGGCGTTGGAGTTGACGTTGACGTTACCATTAACGTCGGCATCGGCTGCTGCTGCGGTGACTTGGCTTTGATTTCAGGTTGTTCATCAGACTGTTGCTGCTGTTGGTGCTGTTGTTGTTGTTGTTGGTGTTGGTGCCGCTGCTGCTGTTGACGCTTGGGGCTTTGCTGTAGCCGCAACGTGGGCGTCATGCTTGATCTGGTTACGCGGCACTCACTGGGACTGACGCTGCTTGATTTATCCATTACTTTTCTCTCTCAACTCTGCTAGTTTCGATCACTTTTTTGCACTTATTTGGAAATGTTGTATGTATTATTGTTTTATTTTGTACACTCTTTTAGCTGTTGATATGAGTTGTTCACTGTGGCGCCATCTGTTGTCCGAAAAGAAACATGGCATTTAGAAATTCATTCTTTTTTAATAATAATAAAATAAAAGCAAATTATATGTTATATAATCAAAAAATAATGATTCCGATTTTCTTTGTTTTTTTTTGTTTATATATCATATAATTTTCTTTTATTTGTTTTATTTGCTCAATTTGATGAATTTAATAATAATTTGTACAATTTTAAAATTTTTATATTATTTCATTTTACTCTTCTCACACTTAAACCATTTTATTTCTTGAATAAAATATTATTATAATTTATTATTATTTATATTTTTATAATTTGAATATTTTCATTATTCTTATTTTGTTTTGTATTCAATTTATACATTTTGTTTCTTTTTGAGTTTAATTCTTATAAACTCACTTCATTAGAATTCTTCTTGGAATTAATCCTAGACGTTTCATGTGCTTGTGAACGGTCGATTTTGACAGATTTAATCTCTCTGCAACCTCTCGAGTTGTTATTCGACTATTTGCATCGACCAACGATTTTATTTTGTCTACATCGGCTTCAAGAGGTCTTCCAGGACGTGGTGCATCCTCAAGATTGAAATCGCCGGAACGAAATTTTGCAAACCAATTTTGGCATTGGCGTTCGGTCAATACATCTTCTCCGTACACATCGCATAATTTTCGCCTTGCTTGAACTGCACTTTTGCCCTTTCGATAGTAAAACAGTAATATATGCCGAAAATGTTGTTTTTGATCTTCCATCTTTGATAGGGCACCAAATGAAAACTATTTCACAAAATCCAACAAAAAATTGTACAATACCATATATCTATATCAGCTGTTGGAATTTATAACAGTAACGCGGTTAAACGCGAAGTTGGCGAAAAAATCTATAAAATCAGCTGCTGCCATAAAACAAAATTACTTAGTGACCGAACCAATACATAAAAATCAATTTAATTTGAATTTACCTTTTCTTTGTTTTTGATTATATATCATAAAATTTACTTTTAATTTGTTTATTATATATTTGTTCAATTCAATAATTTTATAATATATAATAATATAATATATATATTTTATAATAAAATATATATTATTTTATTTCACTCTTCTCACATATAAAATATTATTATTATTATTTATTTTCTTTGATTAATTCTTGTAAACTCACTTCATTAGAACTCTTCTCTTATTATTTTTAAAAGTATTTTCACTTTGTTTTTCAACAAATTTGTTCAAATTCTTTTTCACATGTTTTTACGAATCTCACACATTTTGCGGCTCAGCCCGCAACCTTTCCGGGGTCGGAGATAATCGCACAGTGTCCAGCATTAATACGGACATCCTTAAACACGGCGGAAAATGCGTATTTTAGCATTTTATTGTATTTTACTTTTTTTCCAACGTAAAAGTTTTAATTAATCTTGTTTTTCTGCTCTTAACACTCTTTTATAGTTGGCATCAAGCATACGAGCCGTTGCCCTTGCTGCTGACGTCGCGTTGAACTTTGTTCTATATTTGTATTTTTCAATTCCTGTTGGAAACTTTTTGCTTCCGCTGCACGTTTACACTTCCGTTTCCTCTTGTGTGTTGAGCTGCAAGAAATGGACAAAAAATCAGATAAGCATGGGCAAAAATTAATTGAAAATTTAATTACCGATAGTAATTTAAGCGCAAAACTCTCAATAAATACACAGACACACAGCCACACAGCCACAGCCACACAAGAATGCATAAACCGAAAACTTAATGGAAAAGTGCAAAGTTCCAAAGCAAATGTTCCCCAACTCCGTATCTCGACCCTCTTCGTAGTCCCCCCCGCCACTTGCCCCTCTGCTCTTCGGCTGCTGTTCGCCTCAGACACACTTCAGCAATATTTTGCATTCATTATTTGCATAGTCAGCCACCAACGTCGAGCCAGTCAGCGAGAGAGCGGAGCAACGACACAAACGAGTTTTGAAAAATTGAGCACAGACATTTCCCTGCACCCTGCACCCTGCACCTTGCACCGAGCACCCAGCATCCAGCCCCATCCCTATGCCCACCCCATGTTCACCTACCACAGATAGCAACCCGAAACTACACTCAACCAACAGTGGAGAACCGAGCGTCTTAGTTGGGCAAAGTGGTTCACTGTGCTAGAGATGGCTGCACTGACAGTATATGTTTTTCGATTATTTATCGATATATCGAAATGGAGAACTATCCACTTATTTTCTTACAGTTTCTAGATAGAGGCCATAGCATTTCAATATCTTCTCTGGAATATACGTCTATATATTTGTATGATAATCATTAATGTTCTCTTGAGCATATAATTTCAATTATTCCATTTTATCATTTAATTCATAACTATATCGATAAAAATTCCAGCATTTTATATTTAATTGTTAGGACTCATTCACAAGTTAATTTAGAATATACGTTGTTCTTCGGCAAATATATACACTTAGTAATTAATATATCGCTAGACTTATATATTTTATTTCGCTTACTAACACTCAATGTCAATGTATTCCCTCTAATTTTTACTTTATTTTCATATCCTCATAAATTCAAACATAACTCACGCGCCCATCACTTGGGAGTGCATTAATATTTACACGGCGAATTGTGGCTGACTGGATGGCAGCACTCTTTTACCTATCCATTCGTGGCGGTTTTGTTGACTGCAACCAAGCAAAAGCTGAAGCGCAAGCGGAGCCAACCGAGCGGAGAGGCGAAGCCAACAATTCCAAGACCAAGCATCCACAACAACACACACATTCCCATTCACTAAAAAGCCACTAGAAACCCAACTACAAATTCTAAACAGTCGAAAACAGATTTTCTCACACAAATACTAAAAAGGAAGAGTATAGCGCAAAGAGCGATTGAGACAGAGAAAGAAAGAAAGAAAGAGAGAGAGAGAGAGAGAGAGAGAGAGAAATAGAAAGAAAAAGAGAGAGAGAAATCAATTTTGTATAAAGTACTCGATTGAAAGTCTTCTCGGATAATCGAACGTGGGAGTAACATACGTAGCACATGCAACGCATAGTTAAATGGATATATACGCAAAACTAAGTAAGCGACCGAAACTGAAGTATCTCAATCTAACTAGCTCAGTGGTTGGCTGAAGGCAACCAAGGAAATCTAACAATCATTTTATGCATTCTTTTGAAGAATTTCCACAAAGCAAACACTTGAGAAACATTGTAGAACACATAAAGGGCAGAAAGTGAGGCTTATTCCACAATTTGTTTGTGAAAGTTTAGTGACCATGAAGGACATTTGGCGCAAACAAAACTTAACTTGGCTTAATATAATTGCATTTATTATAAATAGCATTGCTTAAATTAAACAAAAAAAGAAAATAAAAGTTCTTAAAAAGAATCTAAAAGAAGTTTTACTTCTTAATCTAGGCAAATTTAGATAATAAACTGATTTTAATAAGAAGTGATTGATATGGATTTCAGTTATATATTTAATACAGTTTAGAAGATAATTTAAATCTTTCAATGATTTAGCAATATAATTACAGCAGTCTTCAATGTAATGAAATGCATTTATTTCAGAAGACCACGGAACATCTTTAATAGTCTATGTTTCAAAATCTAATTAATAATATCTACTTTTATTGAATGTTAACAAAATAAAACAAGCTCTAGTCGAGACTGCTCGACTAATATATACCCTGAAACCAGTAAGGAGCCAATATTCCAATCATTCTTTTTCTTCTTTTATGCCTACATACAAACAACACATGCACACACATTGCAAATTCTTGCGAAGGGGGTGTGGTATGCAAAATCTCCGTATTTATATTACGCAACTACATTTGCAAATTTGAAATCTCTAGTTCTAACGATAACAAACTAAGCTTAAAAAACGAAAACTATCGATAAATGACGATAAGAAATAATGTAATGAGTTATCGAAAAAATATGATAAACCATACTGCGTATAGTATACACGACTATGCTTGTTAAATTTGAAGCCTCTTGCTTTTGTATTTTGCGAGATCTCTGCGTTTATACGGATTTACGGACAAACGGACAGGGCTATATCGACTCGTCTTGTCGCGCTGATAAAAAATGCTTTTTTCTGAGAGTTACACATGTTTTCACAAAACCAATATACCTAGCTCGTAGACCTTATCAAGAATGAACGTTTATACTTTGGGTGTATGCCATGCCTACTTCTGAGTGAAGGATTAATATAAATACAGTTAAGCGCGCGTAAAGCTTTTAACCTCAATATAATAAACCCAACGAAAGCTACTTACTCTTGGCAACTTTTACCCCCTACTGTTTCTGCACTGCCCTCTCCTAGTCATTTGTCAAAGCTCTATGGAAAGCTCTTAAAAATCAGACCTAGATTTTCTACCCGCAAAAAAACAAAGGCAATTTTTTATTTGCATATTTTGAGGCGAGCGCGGGAAAACAAGGAAAAGAGGCAGAGTGAAAGAGAGAGAGGGCTGTAGGGAGTAAATAGGACGTGCGACGCGTGCCACACAAGCTAAATTTTAATTAAAATTTAAATATGCGGCACGTTGTCGTGCCAAGAGGTTGCCGTGGGCATCAACTTCCCTCTTAACAAACCAGACAAATATGGGCCACAACAAAAAGCAATTGTTTAGCCAGAGACAAAGGGAGAGAGAGAGAGAGAGCGAGACAAAGAAAGAGAGAAAGAGAGAAAAAGAATGAAAGAAAGGGAAAGAGCAGGTGGGAGAACGGAAAGAAAAGAAAGAACGCGTGTGTCTACGCGGTTTCCATTCTAGGTTTTCAGCAAGCTTTCTTTTATAATTGTTCCTCTGAATGGCCAACGGATATTGTCAATTTTGTTAATTTTGTAAACATTTTTTAATGATGGCGTCCAACTACACCTCTTCTGTTCGCCCTGTGCAAACACTAAAAGTTGTTTTTCAGTTGGTCCAAATGTAATTTGCATGTAAATCAAATTAGCTAATTTGGCGCAGGACGCGGCGGTGCCTTCACTGCCAGCTGCTGCTACAAGTGGCAGCTCGCTGAGCGCTGTTCAGAAACCCCTCACGATGATTAAGACGCGGCTGTGGCTTGTGCTGCGCGCTTGTATTTAGTTTAGTTTAAGCTACTCTGCATTTTCAATTCTATAGAATCTACAACGTGATGTGAATCCATTGATATGTGAATCATATAAGCATTAGTTGATGCGATGATACCAACTCATTCATATTATGAACACAACAACTTCGTATTGTATTCAAGTATTGCTTACAGACCCAGAATAGCTTCTAAATTATCAGTATAGCTGCTAAGCCTAATAGCTATGAGCTAACATCTATTAAAATATTGTTTTATGCCTGTTTAATTAAACACTTCAATGTAATTCCCGGCTAACAAAGCGAAAGAGCTACTTGTAAATATTAGTGCAGCTGTTAAGCTTTGTATGTTAACGTTAACATGAATATATGAATAATTTTGTTAACATAATCTGAAGATACGTCAGCAAATAAAACAGACTCGGATATACTTTAAACAAATCAAATTTCTATTTCAAAATTGATTTTATACTAAATATCAATTGATAATTTATAATCCTTAAATTTTTACGAACCATCAATTGACATCCACATAACATGCCCTATGACACATTCGGTTTATGGGGTATTGTTATTTATGAGTGTAACATATATGCATGGCACAGGTGTTTTAAATGTGAAGTTGAGCCCCTTGGGAGTGCAACAAATTTAATGCTATATAAAAAGACAGACATAAGCACGAGGACGTTGGAGAGAGGTAGGATATATGCCGCAGATAAACAAATAGCGACACATTTGTTTGTTTACCAGACACTCACACACCAGGCCAAAGTTGTTGGATATGGGGGTAAGAGAATGTCCTGGAAAAGCAGCTTCTCACATTGCATATGTAATGTACGTCATTATTAAGCACAGCTTAACACCTAACGAAGGGTGGAGAGCACTAGAGAGCATAGGAGTGGGTTGTGGGCTGGTGTTATTTAATGCTGGGCCTTATGGGACCTGCATGAGATGATGACAATGCGCACACCAGGACAATGAGCAGAGTTACTTCCACCTGTCGCCAGAGGGCGCCTACATCTGTGGCTCATTTAGCAAACATTTGAAATATGCATGAGCACACAAATATATACACTTAAATATCTCGATTATAGCACCGTTTAAAAACACAATAACATGTAGAAAATAAAATGCCAGCCACTTGAGCATTTGAGAGACACATTTAGAGACTACCTCGAGAGAGCTACGAACTGAGATTCATAACAAGTAAGAACGTTGCTTTAGGGCGAGACCTACAGCGTCATACTCGTTTCCCACATGGGCATCTGGTATTTTAAATTTAATAATTTATCTAAAATTTTGCATTTATGTAGATTCATGTGAATTTTATGCAATTTCAATTTTTGCAAATATAACTATGTGAATGAATTAGTATTTTTATAAAATGTAAAAAATGCAATAGAATCATATGCTGAAAGTTTCATCAAGTTCCGTTAAGTCAGTCGCAATCTATTAAACAAAACGTTTGGCCAATTATGACACGCACGCGTTAAGCAGCGACAGCAAAATATATTTACATTTACACATACATATGTACATACATTGAAACGTGCAAGCGCGTTTGCTTATGCACGGTCACAAATAAATTCAGCGCCATTCATTCTAGCATATTCTTTAACCAAAATTGTTATTGAGTTGTGCTTGCATTTTCAGCCGCTTCTTTAGTTTTGTATTTGTCAAATATCGCCCTTTAAAGGCATACATTCAACCGACCACCGTTTTTGTATGTACACATATAAATACATACGTTCATATGCGCGCATTTCAGCTTTTTCTAAGAATCACAATTGCGATTGATTTATGTTTATATTGTGTTTGCATTAACAGCAGCTTCTATAGTTTTGTATTTGTCAAAAGTCGCCCTTGTAGTGAAGTAGTTTCGGATTTGCCAACAGGCAATGCAAAACTTATGTGGCGCAGCAGGTAGATGAAAAGCGTGTAAGCAAAAGGGTCCGCGTTCGAGACGCGCCGGCGACGGCATGAAAATAGTTGCGCAGCTGTTCGTGCCTACATGCATACATACCTAATGGGACCTATCGTCAATTTTTGTGTGTGTAAATAATTTTGTTCGGACTAAGTCGATTACACAAATATCAGTATTTGATATTTCAGGGTCACACACACAAAAAGAAAATAACATAACTGACCTAGGCTATACGAAAAATGATAATTTTAGCAAATAAATTATTTGCAGAACTTCAACATTAAATCGAATTACATATATTTCTCAGAAATGCCGTTTGTCGTCTTAGCAATTCTTATTAAGCTTATTTATATAGGTGGCACAGGCATATGAATTTTGCAGCTGGGCGTTACAAATTTTGTTGCCAATTTGCCACGCCCCCAGAAGGCGTAGACATATCATATTTGGCAAGTTCCTAGAAGGAGTCTAGGGTAACGTAACTGCAAAGTTTGGATGCTTACACTCCAAAAATGTGAAAGTTACAGGGTATTTTTTCGATATACCACGCCCCCAAAGGCGCGTAAGATTTATTTTTTGGGAATCAATAGAGGAGGCCCCCAGTAACACAAACATCCAATTTTTAATCGTCTAGCTCTAAAACTGTAGGAGCTATAAGCTTTTTTCGATTTGCCACGCCCCCTGAAGGCGTAGGTATGTCCGCCATATCTTTTTGATCTTGGGTTGCTTATCCGAGTATATATATCAAATTTCAAGTCTCTAGCATCAATAGTGCTCAAAATATAGCTGATCTTGTAAAATCACTATATATTCAGATCCGATTTGCCACGCCCCCAGTGGGCGTAGACACCAAATATTTTTATGAATCTTTATAGAATCGTAGCGTTAATTTACGTGCCAAATTTCAGCATTCTAGCTTTAAAACTGTAGAAGTTACAGTTTTCCCGATTTGCCACGCCCCCAATGGGCGTAGATATATCCGCCATATCTTTTTGAGCTTGGGTGGTCAACGCAAGTATACATTCCAAATTTCAACTCTCTAGCTCTTCAACTAATATGATTTCTTAACTATGGGCGCAACCATTTTCCGATTTGCCCCGCCCCTAGTGGGCGTGGCCGGAAAATCTTGACACTTTATAATTCGAGGGTATACACGAGTATATGTTCCAAATTTCAAGTCTAGCTTCAATAGCGTAGAAAAATATTGCATTCATACGGACAGACGGACAGACGGACAGACGGACAGACGGACATTTCACAAAACCAATATACTCTTTTTCCCTTTGGGAAACGAGTATAAAAACTCACGTCTGTTACGACTTATATAATGATACTTTAGACACTTTAGACATAATAATTTCCTTTCATATATGATTTCCGCTATATAAAAGATACAGATATATATTTTTGCATATATTAATAAGCTTCATTTTCATACGAGCCCAAACCACTATTAATTCGAACAGCATGTTTTTTTTGCAGTGCGCAATGTTTAACACACTATATTATCAATACTACTAAAGATAACACATACCAATGCATTTCGTCTCAAAGGGAATTTTATTCTCTTCACGATGAAAAAAAAAGTTTTGCTCTATTTCCAACAACAACAAAAATATGAGTAATTTATTTAAACGGTTGACTTAAGAGATAAGACAAAATTGACCACTATTAATTCGAACGCTGCGTAATGTGATTTACTATCATACTTAAAACAATAATTTAATTAATTAGAATTGTGATTACGCATTTAACTCGTTTTGGCATTGATTTTAACAAATTTTTGTAATGCTCTTGAGAAATTGAGTCCCACATCTCTTGCAACTTGATTTTCAAGTCAGAAATATTCCTTTGTGGCTCATTTCGAAGCTGGTTTTTCATTAGCCACCAAATATTTTCAATTGGGCTTAGATCTGGACTATTTGATGGCCAATCTAAAATCTCCATTTGATTATATTGCAGCCAATTTTTGGTTCGCTTGGCTGTGTGCGATGATGCTCCGTCCTGCTGAAAAGTAAATTCACCGCAATCTGATAGTTTTGGTATTGATGGCAATAAACTATCTTGTAAAATATTAATATATTTTTCAGCATTAACTGTCTCTTCAATGCAATGAAGTTTTCGTAATCCTTTGGCAGACATACATCCCCATACGCCCCATGCTCGCAGGAAACTTTGTTGTTCTTTTAAGGCAGTCTTTATGATATGTTTCTGACCTCTTACGGATGGCCATATGATGGTATCCCATAGCCTTTGAGTCCAAGACAACCTTTCCCGAGCCCATTGCAAACGCTTCAATTTTTGACGATTTGATACCATCATATTCAGTGATGAAGCTAAATTTGATGTTAGTGTCGGCGATACGAGAAAACGCGCCACCCGTAAGAGGTCAGAAACATATCATAAAGACTGCCTTAAAAGAACAACAAAGTTTCCTGCGAGCAGGGGGGGTATGGGGATGCATGTCTGCCAAGAGACAGTTAATGCTGAAAAATATATTAATATTTTACAAGATAGTTTATTGCCATCAATACCAAAACTATCAGATTGCGGTGAATTTACTTTTCAGCAGGACGGAGCATCATCGCACACAGCCAAGCGAACCAAAAATTGGCTGCAATATAATCAAATGGAGATTTTAGATTGGCCATCAAATAGTCCAGATCTAAGCCCAATTGAAAATATTTGGTGGCTAATGAAAAACCAGCTTCGAAATGAGCCACAAAGGAATATTTCTGACTTGAAAATCAAGTTGCAAGAGATGTGGGACTCAATTTCTCAAGAGCATTACAAAAATTTGTTAAAATCAATGCCAAAACGAGTTAAATGCGTAATCACAATTCTAATTAATTAAATTATTGTTTTAAGTATGATAGTAAATCACATTACGCAGCGTTCGAATTAATAGTGGTCAATTTTGTCTTATCTCTTAAGTCAACCGTTTAAATAAATTACTCATATTTTTGTTGTTGTTGGAAATAGAGCAAAACTTTTTTTTTCATCGTGAAGAGAATAAAATTCCCTTTGAGACGAAATGCATTGGTATGTGTTATCTTTAGTAGTATTGATAATATAGTGTGTTAAACATTGCGCACTGCAAAAAAAACATGCTGTTCGAATTAATAGTGGTTTGGGCTCGTATAATGCTTTGGTATAGCCTTTGTTTTAGTATAGCCTTTGTTTTCATGTCAAGTCTTATATTTCATATATTCTTTGCCATATGAATGAAATATCTCACAACTCATACCTAATGTATCATGCTTCACTGCTCTAACACCATATTTTATATTTCTCTCATCTCCATATGTCATTTCTCATAAGTCCCAACTTATTTTCTATATTTATTATTTTACATCTCCATCTTATATTTCACATATCATCATATCTCATATTATATTTATTCTTCAACACTACAACTCCAGTTGACTGAAGCAATTTAAATATTTCTAGCTTACATCTTTGCGTAGTGTAAATTTTATGCTTTAAATTTTGCACTTAACTACTTGAGAGGAATTCTCCAGCCAGTTGGGTCGGTCTGCTCTTCCCTCTCTCGGTCTTCCACCCATCGCTCAATGCGCTGCTGCCACTCGAACTGTCAAAACGCCAACACCAACTGTCTCTTATCTGGCATACGACACCCTCACACTACACACGCGACGACCAGGTCATTATCATCGACGTTGTCGTCATTCTGCCAGTGCTCGGCTCATGTGGCGGGTACTTTAATAAGCCATAAGTGCAGCACAGGGCTACAAACCAGCCCCCAATCCTCCAGGGAATCCAGTTTCCCATACCCAAACCCGATTCAAAGAGCATTCAAAAGCTGCCAAGCTAACCAACAAAATATCCAAAGAAAATGGATAACAAATAACAAAGTGTTTTACAACTATTCTGTCAATATGCTAATACACAGTTGCTGTCATTAGTCAGTGTACATACTATTTACATCGTCTGCTGAAATACAATTTTATAGCAAATTTAAATCGCAAACATTTACCCCGAGGCAAGAACAAAATTAAATTACTAGCCAACCTATCACACAAAAGAAAAATTGTAAAATACGAGGACAACTTTTACATAGAAGAAAAAAGAAAATAGAAAATGAAAATGGAAAAGTACAGAAAAAAAGAACTATCAGCCGACTACACTTTGTCAGTTTTTGTCAGTTGTTCGGTTAAGTTCAGCGAAAAGTTTGTTGCCATCGTCCTACTCCTATATATACTAAGCCCCCCTTTTACCCTGTAGCAGAGCCACCTAGCTTTCCCTGGTTTGCAAGCATACTTTACTTTCCACGAGATTTTTCTCAATTTTCTCAGTTCGAGAAAATTACAGTCTTTGTCAGATGCAGTTGCAGTTGTCGTAAATTCTACAAATGCTTTCAAAGTTCAATCCCAGAGCAGGCAAAAAACATTTGAAATCAAGCAAAGTAATTAGAAAGTGATCGACTTGAGATACCCTAAAGCTATTGTATACTAAGCTTCCTTTTTTTATATATATATAATTCTTTTCAGATTTTTACTTTTAAGATTTCTACAACTATTCCGGCTATGGAATATGAACTGCATACACCCGCACCACACTGTAAAATCAGGATTGAAAAAATATTTAAATAAATTATGTTGAGTACATAATTTTTGTATACGACAAGTGCTACAAAAAAAAAAATTTCCGAACAGCATACAAATAGTTTTGCTGAGTACATATTTTTTTTTCACGTAAAATTAAGTATTTAGTCTATGCCCACGCTCTCAAATGCTGTATCAGCGCCATCTATTGCACAAATTAAACTAAAGTTCAGGCACCGGCCATTAATCAATTATGTAAAATCAAACAAAAGCATTGCGGAACTCCCCGCCTGCCACTCGATGCTTGCCACTCACAGCAATCAAACAAAATAAAATGCAATGAGTGGAAAGAAACTCAGGTAAAGAGCTCGTCATAAACATGCGGAAACAGGAGAAGACGTAGAAGAAGCACAGGCAGAGCCATCGAGATAGTGGGGCAGCTGTTTCAGCCGCCTGCTGCATAATTTTGCACGGCACATTGAATGATTATGAACGCTTCACTGGGCGCTGATGATTTATGTATGCATTGGCGCGGGAGGCGGGCGACTCCTCGGTACGGAGGCTTAGGGCCTTCCAGATGGGCGTTAGGGGTCCAGGGTAGGTCGTTGCACAAATGAAATTACGTTGACAAATTAATGTTAATGAGCAGCGCGAGGAAATTATGAAAATGGTCAAGCGAAAACAAAGAAAAGAGCGGCAATAGAAAGATAACAATTTGCGTGACTAGTAATAAGTAAGTAAAAAAAGGAGAGAAACAACAGTAAAGACAGGGCTATGACGAACAATTTAAGTTATCTACTCAATCAGCTATATCTGATCTCTCCTTATCTCAGAGCAACTATAAACAGGCGTAAGGCTTTATTGCAATTGCATAATATATATAGCAAAATACAAGGTTCGCATTTTGGAGTTATCTGCCATGCTTTGATATGTTTCTCTTCCCTCCTCTTACTCCTCAGTCATTCTCACTTTCCTGTTGTGGTTGCCACCCTATTTCTCTCTTTTTCTGTCTGTATATATATATATATATGTGTCATTTTCTTTCAGTCTATCTCTGTCTCTAGCTCACCGTTTTTGGCTTTCTTCATACTTCTCACTCTCTCTCTGTCCGTCTGTTACTTTTATCTATTTTTACTCTCTTATCTCTCGATTTTTTCTCTCTTTTGTCCTCTCCTCTTCCTTTCTTTTTGTCTTATTTACAGTTAAAAATCTAACTTCTAACACTCTTACTAATCTAATTTCTATATCCTGTTTTCTTTTTTACTCTTACTACTTTTTGTCCATACCTTCCACTTTGTATCTCTTGCTCCCCTGGTTTTTTAACTATACTTATAATCTGCATATTAGTTTATTACAATAAATATATTTTTACTTGTCGCTTTCTGGCTTCTCTCGAATTGCCCTTTGTGTAAAATTCGCAAAAATGTCACAGACAAGTTCCGCTTAAAATATTCGCATTGCAGTTTAACACTTAAGAATTCGATTTGATCGTCATAATATCATGTGTGTCAACGCAGTTCATGTCTCATCTACAAAAACATCTATTAATAATGATAAATAAAGCAAAAAAGAGGCAAAGAAACTCGTTTGTTCAAACCAGTTAGCATCTCAATTCAAAAAGCTTTCACAAGTTTCAAGCACAGGCCGTATATCATTCATGCTATATGCGTCCGCACACAGTTTCCACAAAGCGCATCAGCAATGTAATCCACATACACACACACGTTCTCATTTTTGTATACATACACATATTTATCAAATATTCTTACAGCAGTGTGAGCAGGGCAACCCTAAAATGCCTTCAACTGTGAATTTTCACTAGCTGCCATTTTACTTGAGACCTTTTCGTGCCCGAAAAGCTTTGTGTCATTTAATTGCCGGCGTATTGTATAACGGGATTTGGAGTTTTTGTCTCTGGGCGTACCGGAGGGGGTATTTTCGAATCCTGAGTTATCCTTCATAGGAGAGAGAGAGAGTGAGAGAGAGAGAGAGAGAAAAAGGGAGACCGAGGGAAAGAGACAGAGAGAGACAGAAAGAGAGCGAGGGAAAGAGACAGAGAGAGAGAGAGAGAGAGAGAGAGAAAGAGAGAAAGGGAGAAAGAGAGAGAGAGAGAGAAAAAGAGAGAGAAATGGAGAGACAAAGATACAGAGAGAGAGAGAGAGAGAGAGAGAGAGAGAGAGAGAGAGAGAGAGAGAGAGAGAAAGAAAGAGAGAGACAAAGATACAGAGAGGGAAAGAGAGAGACAAAGATACAGAGAGGGAAAGAGAGAGACAAAGATACAGAGAGGGAAAGAGAGATAATGAGAAAAACAGAGACAGAGAAAGAAATGTTTTAAATAAATAATGAACAGAAACGAATTTGAAAGCATTTAGAAGGACAAAAAGCGACCTTTTCTTGTTTGACCTGCGCGCAAAGTTTCGTTAATGTTTGTTAATTAATTGCAATAAGGTGCAGGCAAAGGTAGAACGCAAAGTTACTTTGCTTTAGAGCCTCGGCTAATCGGCATGGAAGCAAGGACGTGACACTCAGACATCATCGCTTGTTTACATCAAATAACAGGCAACACAGAGGCACAGCAAGAAACTGCAAAAACTTTTCAATGCCACTTAACTTAAGTTTGCTGACCGAATCGCGGATTGCCCTTCAGATATCAAAATATGGGGCAGCAGCAAATACAAAACAAGTAAGAGTGCTCTAGTCAAAACTGCTCGACAAGGAGATACCCTGTACTCTGTGTAGAGCCAATATTCCAATCATTCTACGCTTCTTTTATGCATGCATATAAACAACACATACTGTTGCGAAAATAAAAATAGTAGTGCGATTGAACACATATTGTTAAACAGCATAACTTAGTGATAAGTAACGGGACTTTTTACTATTTGCACTTGTTGTTGGTACAGTTGCCAACAAATTCGCGTCTGCATATTTTCGAACGGTAAAAGTACCGTTATATTCTTTGGTTTGTTAATGTACAACACCACTACTATTTTTATGGTCGCAGCTGTATATACACACATATGCACGCACACATAAGCACGCGCTCTGCTAACTGTGGGCATTACTATAGGAACTTAATTGTTGAATTAGTTTGCTTTGAAATGGACTATCTTCGTCAAATTTTGACTAAATATTAATGACATGTATATAATATTTGAAACACGGTTTTTTGTAAATTGGGGCGAATGGGGCATGGAATCAAAAAACTACAGATTCCATGATCTCTGTATTCATTAAACGCAACTACACAGCAAAGTTTAAATATCTAGCTTTAATGATGTACAAACCACGCTTAAAAAATAAATTTAAATTATCAATAAATCCCGTTAAAAAGAAGAGGGATGAGTTATCGAAAAAAATTTATAAACTAGTACTGCGTATGGTATACACGAGTACATTATTTTAAGTCTCTAGCTTAAACTTTCTGAGACCGACGCGTGCAAACATACGAATAGAAGGATGGAAAGAAAAAGATGACTCAGCCCACGCCTCCTTCTACCAGTTACATATATTTCCCATTTGCAATGGCTTCAAAGTGTAAATTCATAAATTAATATTCCCTTAGCACGTTCGAGCACAAAGTGTTGTTCAAAATTTGATACGAACTATTATAGATTAATAAATTATACATTTTTTCCAATTAACTAAAATAGTATAGATGACTTCAAGTCAATTGGAGTCGTGGAAGCACTTTTCATTCACTTTGTTCTAAAAAAAAAAAACTTCTTTTTATCGAGAAATGAGCCAAGAACGAGCTCATATTAACAACTAATACGAATTGAACCTGGATCAATCAATCAATGGAATGAATAAAAGAGGGACAGTTTCCACATATTTATATATACTCACGTTGGTGTTATAAATTGATATTATCTCAATGCTGCCACAATTACAGGGTACCGATAACTCGAAGAAAAAACACAAAGTTAACGTTATAAATATGCATGGAATATGTAATAATTTGCATGAAGAGCAAAACCCCAAAGCCCAAAGCCCAAGCCGCTGCTGAACTACTCGTGAGTGAGTGAGAGGCAAAAATTTGATTATATTTTCCAAATGGTTTCTTTTCTGGCTAGTTGTTGCTGTTCGTGTTGCAATTGTTGCTGTTTTTGTTTTAGTTGTTGTTCTTGTTGCTTAAACTTTAAGGCCGACAACGGCAAAACATGCTACGGACTTTCTGCTTTCTATAACAGCATGAAAACGCAGGCATTGAGGATGACGATGACGACTAGTCAAGTTTTCCTTTCATTCCTCTTTTACTTTTTGTTTTTCCAACAGTTTCGTGGCAATACTCCTATATACATATATACATACACACTTATATATATGTGAACGTACACCATCCCCTTCCTCGCCTACCAGATTCGTCTGTGGTTTGGCTCCGTCTACGAGTACAAAGCGGAAAAACCACTTTGATTGCCGAGTCTTGCGTCTATTTGTGCTTTGCAATTGTAAAATTGCCCGTTTGTAGTTTGGGGGCATTAATTTATTGGATGGAGTTACTGTGGCTCTCTCAACAGCTCCACAATTTCTAGATAAATGACCGTAAATATTGTTTTTGGCTGTGGGCACTGCTTTCGAGTTGAATGTCATTTTGTAATGATTCTGGCCAAGTTTCTTGTTCTAGCACGACGACAATAACTTGCAGCTTGCTGAATTAGATCTGAGCTTCAAGTGTGTCTAATTGCATTTATCGATACTTTAAAAGGTCTCTTTTTGGATGAAGAAAGCTTTAAGTTCAGCTGAAGCGACATATATCGACAAATTGTAAGTAAATATTAAGTTTTTGTTCTTTGGCGTTTGCTTCTTAATTCTAAGCTGAATTCTGGGTAATGCGAGTTTTATCAAATTGAATTTATCTCCAACCAAAGTAGACTCGTTAGTCCATAGGCAACTTTCATGCGATTAATATAGATTGTTTTATGCATAATTCATAAATGTATTATTGAGGTGTTTGACTTGGGCTACAAGTCAAGAGTGTTTTCGAAAAGCCACTCCTTGGCATAAAAGCAATAGAAAATCTCATTTGTTTTTCGCTCGATTATTTGACAGGCTTTTCGCCATAAGTAGATGTGTCACAAATAAAAAGAGAAATAACAAAAATAAAAGAGAAACCAGCTTGGCTTGGCGTTGAAGGTCGAATTGAAATGAAAATGCGACATACTGCAAATTGGTTTCATAGACATTCGAATACCCTAGAAGGAATAGGATTGAAGAAGCATGGTTAAACGCAATGAACTGATGGAGAATACTAACAATAGATATATGTTATACCTGGTATACTACAAATTATCAATAGGTCGATATCGCTTTCTAATGTTGTTTTTGTATCGATAACTAACTACACAGAAAAGTTCTCAATTTAACCCAGACTGACTAGAGTTTTTTATTGAAATTATAATAAATTAATACATTTTTAATTTATATGTCATCTTAGAACACTGACGTCATTGTAAGTTCGTAGAGCATCAGGTAGTCGTGTAGTTAAGACTTTATAAACTTGTTTACTTGTTTCGCTTCTGCCCAACTGATTTCTAAGGTGCTTATAAAGTCGAGCCATTGTCAGAAGCCAAATAGGTGGAAGAATAAGTAGCGCAAAAAAAAACACACACACAAACAGACACATGCATACAAACAGAGCGAGCGAGAGAAAGGAAATTTGAAGAAGAAAATCGACTGATATGCTTGCGTTATGTTGTGCGCTCAGGAAAATTGGAAAATTGCTTTTCGCACACAACCCACACAACTCACAGAGCCCACTACCCACATTTTTGGGCGGTGCACAGGTGTGCGTGAGTGTCCGCTATGTCCTGTGTGCGTGTGTGTGTGCGTGTGCATGGGCGTGTGTTCATCTGTATTTGAAAAGGATATGTGTGTGTTTCTAATGGCTTTCGGTTGAGAGGTCATGTCGTACATGTTCCCTATAAATTTGCTGCACAAATTCTGAGCACACTGTAAAGCTGATAAAGAAATATTTTCTGCGCGCCAAATTCCAAACAAACATACAAATGAAATGAAACGCAACTAAGCGATAACAGAAAATAGAGAGAGACGGATATAGAGAGAGCGAGAGAGAAACAATATATTTAGAATGTGTGTTGAAAACGTTTATTTTATTTTGTTTTTCAGAAGGCTGTGCTAAACATAGCAACTATTCGCGTAAATATGCGAGCGATGAAAACAATTTCGCCAACAAAATAAAGAATATTGTTCTATTGCGAACTGGGATTTATACAAATAAAACATATATTCGAATTACAGAAGCTAGGGAATTTTTTACTGATCAAAGGTAGACAAACACTAACGACTCTATAAACTGAATTTAACTTACATATTTTATATCCCATAAAAACGATTATGAGTGCATATAAAAGCGGGTGAGCGAGAGGCGTGGGGGAGGGAAGTGAAACTGCACAAAGAATCTATGTATATTTGAGTCAATATCTAAGACATTAATAAGACCGATATTGGTATCAGTTTCGCATTTTGTTAGTTCAGGTTACTCAGGTTTCATAACAGGTTTGAATGACAAGTTCATAGTACCCGAGTCAGAAAGATAACATAGAATAGAAATGCCTGCAAGCCGCGGGCATAACAAATGGATGCTCAGTTGTGGCAATAACAACAAACCAACAACTGCAACAAAAGCAATGTTGGTAGTTATCACTAAAAAGATAAAAGAAGTATTTACATTGAAATGTATATTTTTAAAATGTATTTCATATTACAAATATTTTTGGCTTAATTTATTAAATACTATAATTGACAAATTGTGTAACACTGTTTATTCCACAAATATAACCCTTAAGCATGTATAGTAGGCACTATATCATCAATACTACAATCCATCTTTCGGAAATGTGGAGCTAAATGAAAATACAAAATCGACATCTCCCTATAAATTGGCCCAACTTGATGAAAGGTTTTTCAGAGAGTAGCCGAGTTTTACTTATTCATTTGGTTTCAGTGCAGTGCATTTTTGATTTTGATCGCATTATCCTTTTAGTTCAACATCAAAATGTTAGCAACCTTTGGACACATGATACTCTATAAACTCAATTTAGCGGCTTATAGCACACAAGTAGGAGCACAAATAAGCTTTAGTCGTGACTGTTCAACTAGGAAATGCCCTGAAAAAGGGTTCAAGAGTCAATATTCCAATCACTTTACGCTTGTTTTTAAAAATTTAAAGATTCCATAATATTCGTATTCATTACTCGCAACTACACAGCAAACTTGAAAATCTATAGCTCACACAATGTACACACCACGCTAAAAAAACGAGTTGAAATTATGGAAAATGCCGATAAAAAAGAAAAAAGCTATCGAAACATAAATATATATTCTCGTTCAGCGTAAGGTGTACACGAGTATTCACGTAAAATTTCTTGTAACTAGCTTATGTACTTTCGAAGATCACAGCGTTCACACGGATGGACAGACAGGGCTAGATTGACTCGCCTTGTCGCGCTGATCAAGAATATATATACTTTTTAGGGGTGCCACACCCTACCTCTTTCTGCGTATTACATATATTTTCAAAAAAGCATTATACCCTGATTTTCCATTTTCAATGGGTTCAGGGTATACAAATAAGAATGCTAAGACTAATTAAGTTTATGAGATCTACTGATGACTTCTGTGAGTTTCACACCAAGTGAATTTTATATTAAGGTCATAGGGTTATTGTTATATAGCGTACAATGGAGTTATGTGCATAAGCTTTTTTATGCATTTTCTTATTTATATAATATGTATTCATTATCTTCAAAGTACACATCGTCGTTTTATAAAGAGGCAATCGAAAAATTTCCTCTCATACACACACACACACGTAATTACAGACATACAGCTGTATTTTTTATTGATCATTGAATTTTGTTGTTTTTTTTTCACTCCCATCTTCGAAGCCACATCTGTTATGCACTTTGCATTGATTGCTTTTATCTCTTTTGGGCATACCATTTTGCAATTTGATACGTGCTCTGCAGGTTCACAAATTGTATTCAAATCTTATTTACTTAATAACTTAATGTCATTTATAAATAACAGAACGTTTATTGATTTCTTTGGTCTGGCATTTGTTATGTTCACTTGTAACATTTTGAACACATGATGCAGTTTGTGCGAACGTGAAATAAAATATCATCAATATGCAACAGAATACTCCATGACTTAATCATCAATATATTCGCAGTACGCTAAATTACTCGAACTCAAAGATGAAACATAAAAATATGAATATACAAATTTTAAATATAAAAATAACGTACAAAAAAACTTTTATTTGTTCTACATATTTTATTTATATGTACATATATATATATATAAATTGAAGTCATATATAAAATGCAATATATAAGAATATGGTTGTTTTTATATTTTTCATTTAAAGTAAAATTAAATACAAGACTAACTTTTCTTGGGAAAATATATGATACAATTATAAATCCGAAATTGTAGACTTTAATTTATAAACAAAAAAACTAAAAAATTACTTAAACGTTTTAATGAAAAGCAAAATGGATAATGTGTAAAGCTTTACGTAGACAAGTGCAAATGACTAACGGTTTTGTGAAAATATATGTTGCGGACAGAAGGAGGCGTGGTGGATTCCTTAAAGTATCTATATTCTTGCTCAAGGCGATGAGTTGTCTTCCAGTAGGACAATCTCAAGTCTAAGTTGTATAACGAATGCAAATTATTAAAAAAAAAAAAAAAAAAGCAAATGCAATAAAAGCAGAGTAAATTGCATAGGTAAATGTCAAAATGTTCAACCACTGATGTAGCCAACAGAGAATGGGGCAACAGCATCAACGAACTTACTAATTACTAAGCTGATTAAAATTTAAGCAAGTTGGTTAGACGACAGCATACACACACCCTCACACACATATGTATATATTTATACTAAACACGTACAAGTTTTGGCTCTTGAAATGCGTTAAGGTGATTGCCAACTTAATGCGACCAAAGTAATTTTTATGTATGTATATGTATGTGCCTGTGCGTGTACATTGCTTGTGAGTGGTTTGTGGACATATAAACACATAAACACAAACAAGCACCACACCAGACTTTTCATAGATAAAGCGCCACCTGCTCTGAGATTGGCTTAATGCCAGTCTAACCTCTAACCAAGCGAGAGAGCGCGAGAGAGAGAGAGAGAGAGAGAGAGACAGAGAGGGAGAAATGCTGAATTGCGTATGTTTGAGTGGGCATTTTAATTAATGGCACAAGGATACCATTTTAGAGCAAAACTCAAAACCAAAGCCCAGTCAAGGATATCAAATGATAGAACTCGCTTCGACAAACAAAACTGCGTCAACAACTGGGGAAATGAAATGTATATATGTACGCAGACATCACAGATATAGCACACCCACACTGCCATTTTTCACACGCCTATCAGATTTAGCCCACCTAGCACTTTAATTACCCACGTTACATTATATATATGAGATGCTGCTCCTAAAAGCGAAATTAAAAAAAAAAACAAGTAAGAGTGCTCTAGTCGATACTGCTCGACTAGGAGATACCCTGAGCCCTGCGAAGAGCCAAATATCAAATCATTCTACGATTTTGTATGCATACATACAAACAACACATACACACATACATATGCACGCACGCATAAGCGCGCGCTCTGCCAACTGCGCAGTTGACGCAGCGACTACGCTTGGGCTGTTTAATAACTTTTCTTAGCGTTGGACTACGTGCATCAAACTTTCACAACTTATTAATGGCATTCGTATGTGTGTATTTGCCAAAGCACAAGTCTCTAGTATTTGATATGCGCTTTCTACAAATAGCGGGCTATTGGGGGCGAATAGGGCGTGGCATCCAAAATCTGAAGATTACGTTATCTCCGTATTCATTACACGCAACTACACAGCAAATTTGAAGTCTCTAGCTCAAACGATGTACAAACCCCGCCTTAAAAACACATTAAAATTATCGATAAATGCTCATAAAATCGAAATGGAATGAGTTATCGGAAAAATTTTATAAACTTGTGCAGCGTATGGTATTATCGAGTATTCATGTAAAATTTCAAGTCTCTACGTTGCGTACTTACAAATATCTCAGCGTTCACACGGACGGACGGACGGACAGACGGACAGGGCTATATCGACTCGTCTTGTCGCGCTGATCAAGAATATATATACTTTATGGGGTGTGGCACGCCTCCTTCTGCCTGTTACATACATTTTCACAAAACCATTATACCCTGATTTCCCATTTTCAATGGGCTCAGGGTATAAAAATCACAAACATACATACAGGTTTTCCAATCATGCAGCAAGGCTACAGGACCAACAACTGCAGCAAATGCCATTATAATAAACTAGAGAATGCTTAATGACAGTCATCAATAACTTTATGGACAGCTTTGCCACGATTTCTGTGAATGGATTAAATAAATTGGAGTTGTATTTGAATTGTCAAACTGAGTTCAGGGTATCTCCTAGTCGAGAAGTATCGACTAGAGCACTTTAAGATGTTTATATTTTTAGAAGACTAAAGATGTTTTTAAATAAACCTATCTTATATTGTTTAGTTGAAGATAAGAGTATTCACTCGTCGCTCTGTCATAGTTTAAATCTTTCTAATGACGATTTTGTTGTTTATGTACATAAAATACGAAAAAAGTTTTACATATCGCGAAAACCGATTACAGACAGAAAATTACAGAGGTGTTATTGGAGAGGATTACTGTATAGTAGAAAAGGATAGGAAAGTGCGCTAAAGACATAGGATAATGCCAATGTGCACTGCTTTGACCACTTCGTATTTGAACAGCGATGCCATTTTTTATTGACCTTGATATGAAGTGGAGGAAGGGCAACGGAAATCAATGGAATTGGCATCCAGTGACAGCTAAGTGGCTTTTAGATGCAACCAAAAAGTATGTGTTGATTAGCAGACGGATGCAGCTCCCAAAGCTCTATTGAATGTCATACTCTGTCAGTGTTTCTCTCTATCTCTCTCTATTTTTCTTTTCTCTTGCCATATATATTCTGGCTGTCACTCTCAGTTGGCGTGACGTGCATTTCGTAACCATTTTCACAATTTTTCAGTTGCATGTGGATGTGCCAGGCAAAACGGAAATGAAATTTTGCGTATTCGATTCTGTGAATACGGAAAATACAGAATATATTTCTCCACGCTGGTTCCTCTTTTATTTTGTTATATGCTGAATGATTGGCAATTGTGCTCGTGAAACGAGCTGCAACTTTTCGGACAATTTCAATTTGATTTGCACACCATGAGAGTTTCAGTGGAAATTTGGCATCAAACGTTTGAATTATTCGAGATAGGTTTTCTATATTTATATATATATATATATATATATATATATATATATGTACAGAAATGCACGAATTTTAAAATATGTTCCATAACTTGTAACTATGTAGAGATATAGAAATCACACGCAGTTACCATATGTTTGCATGTATGTATGTAACTCATACAAATTATTAAGAAACTGCGCTCTACTAACTGCTCAGTTTGCGCTGTTCGCCCATTGTATTTAAAATTTAACAAATACATAATCTTTGTATTAAATTTGATACATATCGCTTTTATGGTGTACAATACATGCAATAAACCAGTTCGCCGTTATTGAAGCTGACTTGAAATTTGGAATATATACTCGGGTTCTTCGCCTCAGATCGTCTTTAGAGGAATAGTACTGCTAAACTCGTTAAATAAGAAAATTGAGATGGTAGAATTTTAATTTTGAATGCTTATTATGCAACCGGTAGAAGCCGACTGCTACCTCTTACTTTAATGACTGCTAAGATAATTTCAAAACTAATCTGCAATATTTAAAGAATAATATCTATGTATATATTTGTGTTTACTTTAATTTTAAACTGTCAAATCTAATTTGAAGCAAATTTTTTTTTTCTTTGCCTTTAATAATTTTATAAAATTCCAAAATCTCTTACTTTAATGATCTTAATTTATATAATCTACCTCAATAATTCCAGCCAAATGTCCCCCAATACTGCTACGATCAACATCAGCCCATAGTACAAACATAATTTGCACTTGCGTTGACTAACTTTAATTAGCACAAACACAAATATGTATAATAATATTGTGGAAATGGAAATGTGAGTGAAACATGAAAATAATTATAGCAATAACCGCAACATGTTGCCGTTTTGGCTCGAAAGAGAATTAAAAATAACTGCCAGGCAAACAATTTATAGTCGGAATACTGAATGCATATATATATATATAAATCCAAGTAAATCTAAGACCATGACTTATGAGCTGTAGCCTAATTATGCAGCGGCTCGCCTGACGAACGTAATAGATAAACTTTTCTTTGGAAATAAAAAGTTGTGGAAAAAAGGATGCAATAATTTCGAGACGATAAGCGTAAGCTTTACAAGACTTTTGAAAACAAGAAAAAAAAACTATGTTAAGAAAAACGAAAAGCTAATAGAAAAACAGATTTGCTGCTAGTCTTAATTAAATTACACTACGCAAAGTATAACAAACTTAAAATACAATACAAACAAACATAGATGAGTAGTGGGACTCAAGATTAGGTTGAGCTGTACGGTATGATTTCCATTGGAATAACTCATTATTCGTGCTCGATTTGCTCGACCTTATACTTATAAGATAAAATCGCATACTTTATTATACAATATAGTTATCCTGTATTTTTTTTTACCCGGAGAATCTTTAATATGAAAATATTGATTTATTGAAAATGAAAAATAGGAAGCAAGAGTAACATACCATATAAAACATATATATAATTGATCAGGACGACGCAACGGTCTCGTAAAGCACAAAAGGTGGATGTGTAAAAATCTAATATATACCATTTACATAACAAGTTTATGATTTATTTAGACGACTTATGTCATATCCCTATTATCAATGTAAATCGAAAAATGGCCATACATACGTGTATTAGCAAACACTTTATTAAAAGTTAATTAACAATTAAATTGACATAGTAAAACTCATACTGCATCCCAAGTCGTTGCATAAACTGCTCTTAAAGTATATTGTTAGATTTGTACATATAAAAGTTGTACGTATAAGTTTTAAATATCCGCAAATCGAGCAACCCCTATTTTTTATGTGTTTAATGTGTTCTAATGTGTTTAAGAAATTCAATGTATCATATGAATTTTATTTATAAACCTTCAACGAGAAGGAGAGAATGAGATCAGGTATGCAAAATGTAGAAATAAATAAATAAAGGGCAAATAAAATTAAATTTTATATTCAGTTTAAAATTCCGTACAATTTGTTTTATTCGAAAAGAAACAAAAACAATTGACCAATTGGTACACATGCACTTGATATACCCCTACCCTCACCAGCACTCTATGCGTCGGAAATAAGGAGAGTCTAAAGAAGAAATAGGAGTTTTTTTGTCCGTGTTGTGGTTGACTCGGTTCTTAGTATATTTCGTCAAAAGACTCACCCTCCTCCTACAGCTTGAATTGTACGTTTGCATTAACTATTAACTGTGTTCATTAAACTAACGGTATATTAAACGCACGCATTGTACTAAAACAGAGATAATATGTGTACACATACCTATAAACCTGTAGATATAGTTGTTGAGTCCGGAGGAAAAGACACATTAATGATACGCCATTTGCTTTTCGTACGCTTTCTTTATTCTGCTGTACCATCCCAACCTACTCCCATACTTCCTTACTATCCGTTAACTGGTTGGTGTTGTTCATATTTATGTCTAGAATTTATTTCCTGGTGTGGGTGGTGGGTGTTAATAAAGCAGATTTGTAGGCATCTAGTGCATACAATGTGGCCAAATGCTATTCATATTTATATTTAATTGTGAATAAGTTCAAATTGCAAATGTCATTTAAATCAACTTCAACTTCAGAATTTCTTGCATCACATATAAAATAGTTTTTTTTTTTTTTTTTTAAATAAAAAAGAAAAAAATTAGTTAGGGGGTTAATGATCGTACATTCGTAGCTGTAAATACCGAGTTGCTCCAATAAACATTATATACCAATATTCATACTTGTTTCACTTAAAAAAAAAATATTGACACACTATCTTCTGCTTACAGTGAAATCAGCGTAAAGTGCAACCAACTCAACACAACCCTGCCCCATTTGCACTTAATACACAGCTCGGCCCTAAAGAATCAAAATCCGAAGTAAAAAGTCAAGCTTTATTTTCACATAGCTGGTCGTAGCCCGTAAAGCAAGAAGTAAACAAAGTTTACTGCCCCAACAACCAACCGCCTTCCCCAATCTTCCCCTCCACAGCACCCTAAAAAAAACTACCACTCATTGACTTGCCGTTACAACAAAACTTTCGACGAGCAAGTTTCAAACTAGTTGGGGGGGGTCAGCCTCGAATTAAATGGAATTGAATGGGATGGGGGGATATGGCACAGGACCCAGCATTAATATTAAAACGAGACAGGCAATGGAAGAGAGACGAGACACGAGTGTTGCGCTAAAGTTGCTAAGAAAATATGTCTACACTTCCCGACATCCGTTTCCGATTTCAGATGCGCGTTGCTTTTGCTTGTGCGTGTGTAGACCCAGCGCCTGGAAGCCATTGCAAAGGCTAACAAATACGCATACGCGTGTGTAGGTATTGTGTATTCGTATTGGTGTACGGGACACATTCATTGTGCCTCATTTAGGGCTCGCACATTGAATGCAAATGGCGCAAATTCAAATTACAAACCAGCAATTTCCGCAAAATGTGTTTCGCACTTTTCCTTTCTTCATTAACTTTTCTATTTTCATCCACATTTAATTGAGTATTTTATATAGCGCTGCGTGTGTCTGGATATGTTCTTTTATATCCTTAACATTCTTTACAACATGACCTACGGCTGTGTTTTCTAGTTATTTAATTTCATTCACTTTACAGAGTTTCGTGACACAATTCAAAGTGAATTAGAAAAAGTGTACTCCATTGCTACCCAAACAATTTGAGTAAAAACTAACGACTGCACAATATATTAATAACTGTTTATAAATTAATAGCTGGAAACTCTTAAAAGAGATTCCACTTGATTATAAGTCAAGTACTATTACAAATTGAATGCTAAGCCAGTTGCTTTACTATTTTGAATATTTTTATGTTTACTATCGCAGCACGTGGCTGAAAAATATATGTGAACAAACATATTGAGACATTATTCTTTGAGCAAGTCATCCACTGGAATAAACATACTCTTGCAACTAATTGCACACGATTCTTCAGATATCTTTTTGCATAGATATACAAATAAATATAAGTTTTTTTTTTAATAATTCAGGCATTATTAAGGGAAATTAATTGTTAATAAGTCGTCCTGTAAATGGATTATATACATCAAAGTTTCAGCACTTTACGACTTATGTGTATATTTCCCAAACAAACCTAGCGAGCAGTCTCGACTGGAGCACTATGGAAAATTGTAAATCGGATATAATGGTTTTGTGAAAATGTATGTAAGAGGCAAAAGAAGGCGTGGCAGATCCCATAAAGTATATATATTCTTGATCTGCGCGATAAGACGAATCCGTCCGTCCGTTACCTGTTATCCTTGGATAGATAGATACATATGGACAAAAAAAACAGGTAAGAATTTTGCTATCGGGTGCAACCGACTGTACGTTGAAATGCTAGGTGATATACTGTAATCGTCGCACTTATTAGGCGAGAATATACATGAATATATATTCAAAAAATTCAAACCTCTTGCAGCGATATTGCTTCCGTTTATGCGGACAGACAGATAGACAACCGGATTGCTGGACGAGCATTGCAAAAAACCAATATACTGATTTCACTTCGTGAATGAGTATAAGTATATTAGGGAGCAGAATTTCTCATCATTATCATAGTGGAGAAAACAAATGAGAGAAAAAGAGAAGAGAGCCCGACAAAAATTTGCATGGCTCGACATTTTCTGATTGTGTCTATGTTGTGTTGCTCTTGCCTGTTATACAATATAACATGGAGTAGGCGCTGTGAACAATGGATATGAAATGTAAAAAACCAAATCGGGCCAATCTCTAGAACGTGGCCGCACAAATAGGGGCGGGGCTCGGTAGCAGGCAGCCATCACGAGAGTGGCATCGACTAAAAATGGGGGAACGAAGTCGGAGAGTCGCGACTGGCGCGCCGACTTTGCTGTTGTGCCAATTTGGTCAGGGTTGCTGGCCTTGTTATACCCTCTAGACTCAGGAAGATGTAAAGATGTAAACGTCTATTACAAGCAAAGGAAAGCAACAGTGTTACTCTGCATCAGCGAAGTCTATTCATAAATTCGCGTAGATCAGTTATGGTTTATATATACTCCTACTATTTCTACCTCAATAGCCTATAATATATAAAGGATATCTATCGCACAGTCGCGCAGTTTTACCAATTTCTCATTGTAGTTGAATTGGTTGAAGGGCAATAGCAGTAGCAACAGCCGCCGCAACAAATTTGTTTATTTCGTGTTGTCTCCTTTTTTCTCCTTTATTATACCCTGAACCCATTAAAAATGGGAAATCAGGGTATACTGATTTTTTTAAGATGTATGTAACAGCCAGAAGATATCTTCGAAAGTACTCAAGTTAGAGATTTGAAATTCTCGTGTATATCATACGCTGAACGAAATTATTATTATTTTATTTTTTTTAATTTTTTTTTTTTTTTTTTTTTTTTTTTTTTTGATAACTCATTCCATTTCACTTTATCGGCGTGTGCATGTTTTGTTTGTATGTATACATTAAGGTAGCGTAGAATGATTGGAAATTTTGAATTTCACAGCATTCTGGGTAAGCCCTAGTCGAACAGTCTCGACTAGAGTACTATTACTTATTTTGTTTTGTTTTTGGAGCTGTTGTTGCCTTTGTTAGGGAAAATAAATTGGCTCGACTTAGTTGATGCACAGGTAAGCAAGGATTTACCTCTACATTTTTACAAAAAAAAAAAAAAGAGTTAGAAGTGCGTACCTATTTATATATGAAGTTCAGAGTTCAAATACTAATTTAGGACTAATAAGCATTTACCTAACTAATAAAACATCAAAAGAAATACTAAGATGGTATACAATTTAGAGCTGGAGATTTCACTCGGTGATCCATAAAGTCGACTGACTTTACAATGAACTTCAAAAGTTTTCGGTTATAACACATAGATTATAATTTTATTTCAGGGTAAACCCATTGGAAATGGAAAATGAGGGTATATATATATATAGATATATAGATTCTATGAAAAGACTAAATCTTACAGATATAAATGGAGATCTTCGATGTATTGATTGCCGAAAATTTTTATATAATTGCAATGTTAGTAAACATCTCTTGTACCCAGAATCAACTAAAGGAAGTCTATCAGCGTTGAGTCCCACTGTTAAAAGACACCAGGTTATGCAAAGAATTGTTCCGTTACTTTTAATGTTAACTAACAGCTCTACTGTGACGTCACAGATAACTCATGTTAAAATTTAGTATGCGCGTGTGTGGAATTTTGATGATAGTGCCAACTATAAATGATCAATTAATCAACCGAAAAGTTAAATATACCTTTTAATACTATTTTTTTTAGTACATTTAAACTTTGGAAAATAAAATTTAAGTTACTCAACAAGAATGTCACGGCAGTCAACGGACATCACTCAATCGCCCTGGAGTCTGTGAGCAATAACAGCTTAAAAACGGTATTCATGAATGTAAAGTAGTAAAACCCTTATATTGTCCGATTCTTGAATCTATATAGAACTTGTAATTGGAAGCGTTGCAAGTTTTATTTTGGCTTCTGGCTGCAAGACAGATAACAGTGTCAAAATTGCTGGATTTTCATACAAAATTTAAACGCGCGCCAACATTTGACATGTCTGTGACGTTTCACTGTTAAAATAACAGGGGTATTTGCATAACCTCCTAGTCTCTCAATCATGGTTGAGCCCAAATGAGAAACCAAATCGAACTTATAGAAAATGCCTATCGCCCGGTTATAAAGTAACTGATATCTTAGCTTTTCCTTACTCATTCACATTCTGAGAAATATAATATAATGAATACGTTATTATTTTAGGTCAATTTTTCGGTACTTTTTGTTCAACTAGCGCAGAAAAAACATGTGGCGTATTAACTACTCGTAGACTAAGCTTTGTAAGAGGAACGAAACATCACTGCACGTTCTGTGCATCGCCCTGCAAATGCAAGTTTCAAAATGGTCGTAAATCAATTATTAGAGACGACGGTAAACAGATTGTTTATTTAGGTGGCTTTTACATTATGATGTATATAATAAAACTACATTATTAAATTATACAATTTACATTTTTTAGCAACTGATGCCGACAGACATGCACAGCCGTTTGCACGTTGCTTTCTATTCGAAAAATCGCAATTACAATTGCATTGAACTCTCAGCTGCTGAAGCAACGAAGTAGCGGCAATGGTTAAGGTGATTCAAATGAACGACGATTTGCAAGTTCGATATAACAGATATAATGGCTTTCTGAACATGTATAAAACAGTTTGTCAGTCTGTGCGTGTATACTAAAAATCAAATGTTGATAACTATTCCAATGTTCTGTCGATCGATCAAACACCGTATGGAAAATAAGATTTTTGAGTATTTATCGTATGTCTTTACAGCAAGAGTCTCAAAATTATGCATTGGCTTCAAATATATCTTGTAAATTTTTTATTTTTGTTTTATTTTGCACAACACATTTAGTCTCAGGTCTCTTGCACACATATCCCATACATATTGTATATATATCCCATACGTACATATATGTGAATGAGTTTGAATGTTTACTAAACTGTGGCAAATATATTATTTGGCTGTAAGCTGCGAGTTCAAATGACGCGGAACCAATATTTTAGTTGTTTAGTAATTTGTTTTTTATATTTATAAATTTCTAACAAATAAAATTAAAATAAAAAATAAATTTAATATATTAAATAATTAAATTTTTATTAAAATAGCGATATATGAAATATCGAATTGAATGGTGTGCTTTAACCACAACTCTGCGCATTCAACCCAACACCTGAAATCGTAAAGCATATTAATCGATAACAAATAAATTTCGCATGAATGCAATTTAATGTGGTGTGTACGAAATGTTAGGGTGTTGGCAACACAAACAAGAAGAAAACAACATAACTGACCTAGGTTATACGAAAAATGACGATTTAGAATAGAAATTATTTCCACTATTTAATCGTTAAGTCGAATCACATATATTTCTTAGTATTTCTTAGAAATGCTTTTTGCCGTCTCAGCAATTCTTATTAGGTTTATTTATATATGTGCCACAGACATTTATATTTATCTGCAGGGCGCTATAAACATTGTAGCCGATTTGACACGCCCCCAGTGGGCATAGGCATAAAATATTTGGTAAGTTCTTAAAAGCAGTTTAGGGTAACGTAACAGTAAGATTCGGATGCGTTCACCGCAAAAATGTGAAATTTACAGAGTATTTTTCGATATGCAAAGCCCCAAAGAGGCGATAGAGGGCCCTCTAGTAAAACAACAGTCCAAATTTGAAGCTTCTAGCTCTATAACTGTAGGGGATAAAAGCTTTTGCGGTGTGTCACGCACCATATCTTTTTGAACTTGGGTTGTTATTCCGTTACATATTACAGTTAGCATTAAGAGTGCTCAAAATATCGCAGAATTCAGATCCTATTTGCCAGTGGGCGTGGACATATAAATTAAACATACAGTATTTCCCGATTTTCCACGCCCCCAATGGGTATATATCCGTCACCTTTTTGTCTTGGGTTGTCATTCGCGTTGGCATTCCAAATTGTAACTATCTAGCTCTTCAACTTATATGATTTCTGGCCTATGCGCGCAAGCATTTTCCAATTTGCCACGCCCCTAATGGGCGTATCGGAATATCTTGACACTTTATATACACGAGTATATGTTTCAAATTTCCAGACTCTACCTTCAATGGCGTACAAAAGTTTTGCATTCACAAGGACATTGCACCACACCAATATACTCTTCCTTCCGCATCAGAATATAAAAAGATATCACAGAGATATAGATATACAGCGCATGGCAATTATCAATAATTAAAACTTGGACAATAAATTTACTGTTGGCCGAAAAAGGTCGCCGATAGAGATGATCCAAAAATAATTTAAAATTTGAGAAAACTGTATAGTATATTCTATAGTCCCAAATCAGCGTATAATGGTTTAGTTTAAATGTCTTTAACAAGCAGGGATCTGGACAAGCTGAGTGGATGTAGTCCTGTTAAAGGCTAGATTAACTTTGTTTAATAAAATCGATAACTATTCCGGGCTTAGAGAACCTTTTCAAAATATTGATATCAAATTGTTTCTTATATACCTTCAAAAGTGAGTCTTCAAAAATTGCATTTACAATATTTCAATGTATATTATTCAATTTTGACTATCGATAACTTGACATCGCGTATCTAATACATAGATTTTGAAATTTGTAGGGTTAGGGTATCTCCTAGTTGATCAGTCTCCACTAGAGCAGCCTTATTTTATTTTGTTTTGTTTAATTGAGTCGAAAACCAGTTTTATTTGTTTGCAAGCAAAAAGCAGCACAATCATCAGAAGCAAATATAAGTTGTATGCGTCGCAGTTGCAGCGCTGCTTTTCCGCTGCTGCTGCGCTCACGTTTGTGCCGTTTCTCTGCTGCTTTTCCACCTTTTTTCTGCAAAACATACTTTTTGAGAGATAGAGAGAACAACTACGCGAGAGTTGAAACGCTTCAACATTTTTTTCTTATCATAATGCGATTATTTTTGGGCTGGCAAAAATAAAAGCATAAAAGTAAAGAACTTTTACGCTGACTTCTCTCTCTCTCTCTCTCTCTCTTTTTCTGCGTCAGTCTGCCTGCTTGTCTGCCAGTATGCGTGTTTGTATGCGAGCGTGTGTGTGTGTGTGTGGGCTCAAGCTAGCGGGAGCTTTAAACTCGTTATTGCCCGCCGTTGCCATCGCTGCAGACGCTAGCGTTGGCAGCGCCGTCGTTCAGCAGCTTCTGTTTGCTATCTCACTTGCTCCCGCTGCGTTTTCGCTTTAGCTTCGTCGACTGCGTTGCTTTCTTTGTGTTCTATTCTTCCCTTTTCGTATCTCTTCTCGTTCTTTGCTGTTGTTTTGTTTTTATTTTCGTGTAATTAGAAATTAGTTCTACTTCATTAAAATTACTTCTGCTCGACGATGTGCAAATTACTGTTACCTGGCCATTTTTTCCGATTAACTCAGCACAGCAAAAACAACAGAGATAATTTACAAAATAAAATGAAGATAAACAAAGAGTTTCTCACTGACCTGCACTCGCTGCACACACGTGTCCAAATGCGTTTTGCATTCCTGCTTTATGTAAATTTAATTTCCAGTCTACAATGTTAATAATTCTGACCAAAGGATGCAAGGGGAGGGGTTGAGGGATGGTCATTTGATGGTTAGCTTGATTATCAAGCTGCAATATTGTGCAACAAATTTGTAACCACACCTGACTATTTTATGCAAAAATAAATACAGTGGAACAAAAATGTCTTCGCACAGCACCTTTTTCTTAGGCGAATAAAGCATATAAACGCAGCAAGAAAACAATTTATTAATTAATTTACATACAAATTTGTATATGTTGTTTAGTTTAAGAGTTACACCAAAAACATATATTTTAGTTTATGCATATGATTTACTTGGTTCAAGATAAAAAGTTGCTGCTGTACAAAGACATTAATGGGACACTGTATATATACATAATGCTATAAATAGTGCTGTTAATTCACTGTTATGTATTATGTACATAATTAATTACATAAATAACTAAACGGGTCCCATATTAATTGCATATTCATACACAGATACACTGTGCGAAATACCAGCCTAATTTAATCTTGTTTTTCTCAGCTATTTACAAACAAGTGCGAAACGCTTTTGCTAGTTTCTGATCAAATACAGTGAACACTGTTGAGCAGAGATTTTGGCCCGACTTTGATGTTCTCCCTATTTCAGCAATACTCAATATATATTCAATGAAATAATCAAATCAAGTTATCATCATGCTGATATTCCGTGTGTAAAGCATTCACTGTAGTTACAGTTAGTTATAATTTGGCAACGTTTCAATTCCCACTGCAGTAATTAGCACACTGTGCACACTGGTACACAGAAACTAAAAACATTATTTTTTGCCTTCACACATATGTAAATATATCTTTTATTTCACAACATCATTAATTGTATGCGGTTTGTCTTTAATAAGTTTTGTAGTTATTCCAAAGGTTTTCAAAATTGTATTTTAATTTAAATTAATTATTTAATTTTACAAGGGGCGTGTGACACACACACACACACACACTTATACTCTTTGTCTCACTCTCTCTCTTTCTCATCCTCTATCTCTATCAGACACAGATGGTCGCATTTGCGCTTCAATCAACCAGTTAAGATCACATCGAAATTATGCACATTTCATTTGAAAAATTCTCGATTTTTTCATCAATTATTGTTGTATATTTGTGTTATGTATGTGATTCTCATTTATTTATTGATAAATTTCTTGCTACTATTTATAGGTTTGCTATTTGTTGTTGTTGTTGTTGCCACTGCTCGCCTGCCCGCTAGTCTGTTCGTTTCATTTCCATACGTTTTATTTTCATGCACAGTGGCACAAGCGAGACAAAAATATTCTGCACGCGGTGTACAAGCCCATTTCAGCATGTTCAATGCTGGTCACACGGTGCGTGTAAATGCCATTGCAAACGTCGACGTCGACGTCGACGCCGACGTCCACGCCGCCGTTGCAAAAAGAGGAAGAAACTAGCGCGTAGCACATACACCGAATATCTGCAATAATTGTGCACAGATTCTTCTTCTTGCTGTTGTGGCTTTACTTTTTGACACTTTCACTCACAAAAATATAAATATATACACACACTATTTTAACGGCAATACTTACATACAAGCCTGTGTGCATGTATGCGGCTGTGTAAGAGAGAGACAACACTATTGTGACTGCCAATTTTAGCTGTTGTTTATTTACTTTTATTAGCCCTGCCCTGCGGCCGGCTATTTTGCTATTTAGTCACTTTGTTACGCACGACTAAAGCTCTGCTCTGCTTTATTTATGCTTGTTTTGCCGTCGGTCTTTCTGCAGCTGCTTTGGCGTTCGTGAGCGCGGTGCAGACTAAAATTTCGAATGCGCCGAAAATGCCGTCATCCGGTCTCGACGAACCACACTCATTCGCGTTTTAACAGAAACTGAAACGTTTCATTGCCAAGGCGTTGCGTTACGTTGTGGATGATTGTAGCGGAACATATGAAAACGACGTACCGACGAACCGACCTCCCGACTGACCGACTGACAAGCATGAGCGACGTGACGACGGTGAGACATTTCGGCAAGACCAACGCTCTGGCTCCGAGTGTGGTGAATAAACATCGGGAGGCAGGCAGGCAGGCAGCTGTGCATTAGTGTGAGTAAGTGAGACAGCGTGTGTGTGTGTGTGTGTGTGTGTGAGTGTATTGCGACACATCCAGTCGCTGTGCATGTGAATACGCCATCAGTTGGCTGTGCGCATGTAGTTGTAGATATTTCGTTTGTTTACAGTTTTGCGTTGCTTTTGTTGTTGTTCTTGTGATTTTTTTATACTTGCTTTATGTTGTTTCATTCCATTTGATTGTTTTAAATTGAGATTTGTGTGCCAAAAGCGTCGCAGCAGTGGTTTGTGTACAATGTTACTGCTGCCGCTACCTCTGCCTCTGCTGCGTTGCTGCTGCTGATGTCGCTGTTGGGTTTTTGTTTCTGCTTTTCCATTTTTGCATTTGCTGCACATGAAATTGTTTATGGAGTGTAACCAGCAAAAAACAATCACAACTTTGCCCACACATAATTTCTCTCTGCCTACGTGTTGCTTATTGCTTACATTTTTCGTTTATTCTATCCTCTTCCTTTTCGCCGTGTGACAGCTAATTGGATTATTTGGGCAAACAGGGAATGGTATGGTAATGGAACAAAGTTTTTGATTAGGTTTCAAGTTCTCTGAACAACCACTGTACATAAATGCATGTGTGTGCGTGTGTGTGGGTGTGTGTGTGATAGTGGGCATATTTAACCCATAGCAATCGCACATTTCACATGGGCGCTCATAAACAATGTATTAAGTTAATTAGGCTTCATTTAATTTCGTTACACGTCTCCACAAAGCATCACGTTATTACAGTTATTCGCCATGTGCTGCCTTCGTTGGCTCAGTTCGGAAGTGCGGCAACGTCGCAAATTAGACGAATTATTATTGAATGCTCTCTGGTAAATCTATCAATACTTCGACATTTTCAAATTTTAATTAAAAAAAAACCTTTAAATCTGGATTTGCATTTGTTATCTGCACAGAGTATGATGAACTTTAGATATTCTATAGACTTTTCTACGTTTAATATTCGAAACAAAATAGGAAATCAATTGGACAAAATGCAACTACTTGGACTTTAAGCAATTAAACATAATAGATTTATTAATTTGAATAAATAATTAATAATAGTTGACAAAAAGTCAACTCACAATTTTCAGAAAAATCAATCATATGTAAATATCAAAATACTTTAAAATACTGGACTTACCCATATCAATCCCAAATTGAAAGTCCCCCATGGGTCGGTTCATTCGGGAGCTGTGTAGAAAAAAACTATCGGAACTTATTATCGTTGAACAGCTCGTCCTTGACAATATATATATTATTGAATTATTTAAATATGTACATGTATGTACACGTATGTACATACATCTACATATCTGCATATAAATGTGTGTATGACAGCCCACTGTACTTTCAACTTCGTATGCATGTACATTTGTATGTCCGTAATTCTGAACCGCAAATTCTGGCACGAAATGCAACATCAATAAACGATAAATATATCAGAAGCATGAAAACACACACAGAGAAACACACACACATGCACAGCCATACACAATGCATGGACGAAATAAAAATAATAATAATAATAATAATAATAATAATATTTCTTTAATCAAACTACACAACTGATTGCATTATTGACAAACCAAACGTACGATAAGAGAGGACAGGGAATAGCAGCGCACAGTGGTGCAATTAAATACTATTTGGTAAAACTTTGAGCTTACACTTTTTAGATATTTATCGACATTTATAGATAATTTGAATTCGTTTTTTAGGCGTGGTTTCTACATCGTTGGAGCTAGGGATTCTACATTTTCTGTGTAGTTGCTTGTAAAGAATACGAAGATTATGTGATTTTTAATCACTGTGTCAACTGCGCAGCTAGCACAGCGTGTATGACCACGCATAAAATAAACGTAGAATGATTGTAATATTAGCTTCCCTCAGGGTTCAGGGTATCTTCTAGTCGAGCAATCACACCTGTACAAAGACATTATGGGTACACTGTTATAATACATACAAACGTATTTCGCATGTGTGTTCTTACTATTTTACAAATATGTATTTATGTGTGTGTAGTACGTTATCAGAAAGCAAATTGTGAAAAAGTTCTCAAGCAAAACCATAAATAGCAAATTTGATAAGCTCACATTGAACGGCGCTCTGTGAGCCGCCATTGCCCCATCGTGTGTTTCACAGAGGTGCATCGGTCCCGCAGCCGCTAAAGCAGCAGCAGCACCAATAACAACAATAAACGACAAGTGCAGAAGAGAGAAACGACGAACAGAGTGTGTGATGCAAACGAATTTGATGCGAGGAGAGGCAAACAACGCACTTTCGACTCTGCCACCTCCCATTCTATAGTGCTCGCGCTCTTTCTTTCACAGCCAAAACAACGACGCGAGGGCAACGTCGACAGCGACATCAGGCAGCATAACACAATTTATCGTTGTCAAAGCTATCGCACACTCTCTCGACGTAGCGTCGTCGCAGAGCGCCGTTCACGTTGAGGCAGTCAGGGCAGCGACGCAGTTCACAGCGTCACAGTGATAACGAAAAACAAAAAAACTAACATATTTATTTAATTTTCCATGCTTATAATAACTAAAAACAACTAATAGTTTTATGGTTTGTTATTTTTGTCTTATTATTTATAATTTATTTGCAAAAAGTTTTCTTTCCCTCCAGCCTTTTATTCTAAATAAAGTTTCGTTTTCACCCAATATTGCTGTGCTGCACCCACTGTGCATAGCTGCGCCTCTACTTTACAATCATCGTCGCTTGGTTTGCGATTGCTTTTGCAGCTATTTCTAGTTGCTTCATGTATGTATGTATGTGTGTTGTGAGTAACTGCATGCGTGTGCTGCATTCGGTTTTACTTTTTTTTTTTTTTTCGTTGAAATAGAAAATGCCTGTAACGCGTGTTAATCGGCTCGCCTGAATCGCGGACTGCCCCAACTAGCCTCAAACTAACCTCTCAAGTAGGCAAGACTTTTATCTTTTTACTTTTTGTGATAATTTAAACATATATTTCCCTCTCCCTCTCTCTCTCGCTCTAACCACTTATACACTTGTTACCATTATTGTTGCTTGTCGCTGCTGCTGCTGTTACTTTTGTTGTCGTTGTCAATTCGCGTTGATATAATAAAAACTAACAGCTTGTAGTTTTATTTGTTGGCCGAGCGACGGCAGCGCAGGTTCGTTGACCAGCCGCCAACCAATGTTAATTTATGCATTGACATAACATAAGACAAAGCAAAAAAGGGATTACCTCATATTGAGACTTTCATATTAAGCGTGTCCCTAATATGCATATGCATGTGTGCATGTCTGATATGCAAATATGTATATGTAAATACATATGAATATATACATATATACATATGTACGTATAGGTATTGCAGTTGCTGCTGTTTTGTCAAGGTCATTCGTCTATTTTGGCACATTTGTGAACAAAACGCCGTGCGAAAGCTCTTCGCTAATGGCCCGATGCACAGCTGGCAGCGACAGAGGCTGAGGCAGAGGCAGCAACAGAGGCTGAGACAGAGGCAGCGACAGATGCACTAACATCGATTAAGAGTGTGTGTAAAATACAAAAGAAAAGAAACAGACAACGGCAACGACACAAACAACAAAAAGACCGGAGCAGCAGACCAACTCAGACAAATCCTGCTTGCTTTCAGACGCGTTCGCCTTTAAGAAACGCAATGAAAATGAAATGGAACAGCGGTAAATTACGTTCGGTGAAATTATGCGCATAGATTGAAGCCGCAACTGACAAAGGCTATTATGTGTGCTTGCCCTGCATATGTATTCATGTACATACATATATGTGTATGAGTGTATATATAGCACATATGCAAGTATTGATTGTCAGCTTGCATTATAATAAAGTGGCCCTAGGCATGGACCTGTAATTAAATCAGCTTCTTCGCAGGTACAGTGAGTGCAGATTAAGTGAACAAATGTACAAATTGATGATGAAACAGTCATTTATAAAAATTATTATAATTAAAACTGTTATTTGTTAAATACATAAATCACGATATACAATATTTTCGAACATTAAAATATATATATCTCAATTTGGCAGTTACCCTGTAATTAAAAAATAAAAACTCAATTATTGAGTTTTAACTGTACTTGACACTTTCCACATTCATTTCTCTTATAAACAATGCAGAAATCGAAGACTATTTATACCCCGAACTCATTGAAAATGAGAAATCAGGATATAATGATTTTTTTTTTTAAATGTATGTAACAGGCAGGCGTGGCAGACATACGAAGTATATATATCCTTGATCAGAGCGACGAGCTGAGTCGATTAAGCTCTGTCCGTATTTCTGTCTATCCGTATGTTTGAACGCATCGATCTCAAAAACAACAAAAGTTAAAGACATGAAAGTAGGCTCGTGTATAGCACGCGCAGATAAAGTTTTATAAAATATTTGATTTTTTTTTGTGATGTTATCAATTTTAAGCATTAATACGTTTTAAAAGAACATTTCGTACGTGTTTATAGCTACATATCGGATTGAATCTATATACATATATCTATATGCGAATTTTATGCAATTTTTATTTTTGTTATTTGTTGGATACCGGCTCCAAGTGAATGATTTGGCATTTTTATAAAATGTAGAAAATACACTAGGATCATAAGCTAAAGGTTTAATTAAATTCCGTTAAGTTAGTCCCAGTTTATTAAACAAGTTATTGTATTGGCTAAGTATCACACTCACTCGGACAGACACATACGCCCACATACGTGCACTTTAGCATATTCTAAGAATCACAAATGCGATAGATTTGTGTTTGCATTGAGTTTGTAATTCCAGCTGCTTTAGTCTTTAGTCTTTTATTTGATAGATGGCGCCCTTGTAGTAAGCTAAAAGTGGAGGCCGAATGGGGTGCAGGGCATCTCCTAGTCGGACACACCCGACTATAGTTTTCCTACTTATTTTTATTAAAAGCTTACAGTCAATGCTCCGACGGCGGGGTTTCAATTCCGCAGCGTTCCAAGCAATTACGTTTGCCTTCAAATAGGAACAAAACAAAAAGGCTATTTTCATATTGCTCTATTTATATTCGGTTAAAATTTACTATTTTAAATAGTTTCTGCTTTTTGCACATCAATTAAATCTATGAATCATTGTAAGCAGCAGCGAAACTGTGTTTGTGGTATGCAAACCAAAACTAACAAAAATTGTAAACTCAAAATACGCAAAGTAAATAAAATTCCAAGCAGCGGCGACGACGACGACGACATCGTCGCATCAAAATGCAAATGAATATGAGAGTACGAAAACAAACTAAATAAAAATCGAATGTGTGGGAGGGAGAGCGCTAAGTGGGGCGCCAACTGCGGCCTGAGTGGGACACATGGAAGATGGGAGATGGGTGGCAGTGAGCGCACACACACACACATGCAATATACATATGTATATGTATATGTGAGAAGACTGCCGCCAACGCAGTCAAATGTCATTTAGCGTTGCAGGCGCGCTCAGTTAAAGCTTTGAGCTACATACATACACGAGCACACGCACGCATGCATACATATGCATATTAATATGTATGTATATATGTGTGCCTGTATGCATACGACACACACACACATGGGCACATTAGTAGGCATGAGACAGTGGAATGAAGCTGGCGAAAAATGTTTGAAATTTAAGCAAGTCGAAATGTTTTGCATATAAATTCGTATTTTTAGTTTTGCGCTGCGCCCCGCACAAAGCGACGGCAGCTGCGCTGCTTTTCATTCATGTTTCTTCTTGTTGCTGTTTGCTTTTGTTTTCTTTGAGCGCTTTGGGCATTTGACTCAGACGCAGACGCAAATGTTGTTGTTGTTCTTATAAATTATGTACAAAATGTTGTTGATGTCATTTTAAAATGAAACGAAAAAACTTTAGACGGCGAGTACGTGAAAAACAACAACATATATGTATGTATGTCTGTGTATGTATGTATGTATGTTACCTATGAATATCACAAGTAATATAAGTTTTACACAATTGAAAACTGTAAGTTAAAACTATCTCTCACTCTCTCTCTCTCTCTCTCTCTTTCACTCATACACATGTCGACTTTGGCTCAACGAATTGTGCAAAAGAATTGCAAGCAAAATTGAATGCGAATGGCCAAGAAGGCGAATGAGCGGAAAAGGTAGGAATGTCATAACTTTTATTCCCGCTCACGCAGTGAAGAAGGTATATTAGTTATGCCCAATATCGATTCATATACCGGCCTCCATCATAAAATTCTCCTACCCGAGCGTGGCAAGTCGGAAAATATCTATATTCATATGTTGTACAATAACAAATATACGCTTTTGGACCGCGAACGAGTATGTGCAGTCCGTTGCGCCCGACAGCAGTGTTCTCACTGTTTTTTATTGGCAGCAGCAAATGAAATATTAAGCAATAAACCACAACAAAACGTTTTCAACTTCAAAATGTAATGCACACTCAAACACATACATATACACATATATACACACATACATATATGCATGTCTACTACATACATACAGACAGACACATGTATGTGTGTGGCTCTGCTGTTAATGTTAAAAATAGCAGCGGATAAGGTAAAAGCAGCAGCAGAGAAGTCGACGTCACCGTCTCCGTCGACGTTAACATCAGGCGTCGTCATCCTTTCTGTTACTGGTGTTTCTTTGAGCTGCGCTGTGTCAGCGCTTTTGCTCTGCTGTAATCGCAGCAGCAAGGAACAGCGAAACAGAACAGAAAGAAAGCGGGCGATCACAGTGGAAAGATAGACGAATAGAGGTCGACAGTGGCTGCAATAGTAGTAGGTGGCGCTGGCAGAAATATTGGCATAGAACGTAGCGAAACATAAATTTATTTGTGTGTGCTGCTGTCTGCGTTTTATCAACTTGCCAAGGGCGTATTGACTTTGTCATGCAAAAAGCAACGCTAACCGAGCTAACTTAACATACGAAATATATGCCTAGTAAATGCTTAGTATATTTCAATATTATTATTTATTATTTTATCTATATTCAAATGTATAAATACATTGGCGCTATAAAACAATTAGAGTATTCAGCTATCGTCACTTACTTGAAGTATAAAAGTTCTCAATTTTTTCTTTTGTTTTGCTTTACTTGATTTATGAGATTTTCACACACGCACACACACACACACACACACACACATGCAGACACAGCGAAATCGAACTTTATTGATAGTCGCGCTGTAGCAATAAAAAGTATGGGCGAAGCGAAGGCATATGCTGCGTTGGGTGGGCGTGGTCGATACAAACAGAGCACAAGATGCTGAAAGATAAATGTGTGTGTGTGTGTGTGTGTGTGTGATTTCAAGTGTGTGAGTCGGGAAAATGTATGCCATGTTTATGTTGGCACTTGTTTATGACCAAGAAACTGGCCAAGGCAGACGACCATACAAAACACACATGACAAGAAAAAAAAAAAAAAACAAATAGATAACTGAGCAAAAGTCCTATGTAAATTGAAGACAAACCCCACACGGTTCAGCCGCTTATCGCTGGGCATCAAAGTTGCCGCAGAAGTAAAGGCAAGCCGAGGGAAGGAACAGGGGGAAGGGACCTGCGCTAGAAGTCGCATAAAAAAGGAGGTCAACAAAGCTTTAGCATCAGCTTCAGCTTCAAAAGCCCATTAAAGAGCAAAAAGGAATAGCGAAAAAGAAACGAGAACAAGAAACTAGAAACACAAGAAAAGCGTTTGACATCATGTAATTTGCTAAGCGTTACGCGACAGCATAAGAGCGCTAAAGAGTGCGAAAGAGAGGGCGAATGAAAAAGAGAAAGGGTGAAGGGTGGCAGCAGATGTGTCCATCCACATATAAAACAGAAAAGGCGAGAAGAGTGAAGCGGGGGTGCTTTTCCAGACAGCAGTGCTACAAGGAAAAAGTAAGAGTGCTCTAGTCGAGACTGCTCGACTAGGAGATACTCTAAGCCCTGTGAAGAGCTAAAATTCAACACACGCACACGCACTCACACACATATGCATGCACGCATAAGCGCGCGCTCTGCCAACTGCGCAGTTGACGCAGCGACTGCGCTTGGGCTGCAATGTGGGCATTACTATAGGAACATAATTGTTGAGTAATTTTTTGTTAGCGATGGACTTTTTTCATCAAACTTTTACAACTTATTAACGGCATTCATATGTGTGTATATGCCAAAGGACAAGTCTCTAGTATTTGACTTGCGCTTTTTACAAATAGGGGGCTATTGGGGGCGAATGGGGCGTGGCATCCAAAATTTAAAATTTACGTAATCTACGTGTTAAATAGACGCAACTACACAGCAAATTTGAAGTCTCTAGCTCAAACGATGTACAAACTACGCCTTAAAAACGCATTAAAATGATCGATAAATGCTCATAAAATCGAAATGGAACGAATTATCGGAAAAAATTAACGAGTATTCATGTAAAATTTGTAGTCTCTACGTTGAGCATTTAAAATATCCCGACAGACGGACAGGGCTATATCGACTCGTCTTGTCTCGCTAATCAATATAATATATATACTTTATAGGGTGTGACACGCCCCCTTCTGCCTGTTACATACATTTTCACAAAACCAATATACCCTGATTTCCCATATTCAATGGGCTCAGGGTATAAAAAGGCGCGCAAAATATAAATATATAGATGTACATAGATATGTATGTATGTACATATATATTTATATTTACATGAAGGTAGTATGTACATATTAAATAGCAGTTACATGCTCAAAGTGGTGACTGGAAGGCCTTGAGAATGACCGGCCATTAATACTCTGTAAGCACTCAATACCATATCTAATTTACATCAAGCAACAAGTAAGAGTGCTCTTGTCGAGACTGCTCGACTAGGGGATACCCTGAGCCCTGTGAAGAGCCAAATATCAAATCATTCTACGCATCTTTTATGCATGCATATAAACAACACATACACACACACACACATATGCACGCAAGCATAAGCGCGCGCTCTGCCAACTGCGCAGTTGACGCAGCGACTGCGCTTGGACTACAATGTGGGCATTACTATGGAAACTTAATTGTTTAATAACTTTTTTTAGCGATGGACTAACTGCATCAAACTTTCACAACTTATTAATGGCATCCATATGATCCATATGATTTGCGCTTTTTACAAATAGGGGGCTATTGGGGGCGAATGGGGCGTGGCATCCAAAATCTAAAGATAACGTTATCTGCGTATTCATTACACGCAACTACACAGCAAATTTGAAATCTCTAGCTCAAACGATGTACCAACCACGTCCTAAAAACACATTAAAATTATCGATAAATGCTCATAAAATCGAAATGGAATGAGTTATCGGAAAAATTTTATAAACTTGTGCAGCGTATGGTATTATCGAGTATTCATGTAAAATTTCAAGTCTCTACGTTGCGTACTTACAAATATCTCAGCGTTCACACGGACGGACGGACGGACGGACGGACGGACGGACAGACGGACAGGGCTATATCGACTCGTCTTGTCGCGCTGATCAAGAATATATATACTTTATGGGGTGTGGCACGCCTCCTTCTGCCTGTTACATACATTTTCACAAAAACATTATACCCTGATTTCCCATTTTCAATGGGCTCAGGGTATAATTATGGAATAAAGACATCTTTAATATTATATTAAGTTGAATAATATTTGATTATTATTTTCATGTACAAATTGTTAGCATTAAATTGATTTAATATTTTTCTTTTGATTCGATTAAATTAGCTATTTTAATATTATAGTAAGAAAAAAGTTCTCGTTATATTTGTGAACTCAATAATATTTTAATATTCGATTTAATTCTTGAACAAATTAGATATGTTTCATTTAATTACCATATAAACTTTACAGGGTATTTCCAAATTAGTAAACACGCACCCGAAAGGCACGCACGTGCGGCAACCTAAAGGCTCGCCGTGCAGGAAGGGAGGGGCGGGGCTTGTGAGGCTGGCACCTGCCAAAAAAGCAACAAGCAAATAAATACGACGACGAGAAACCAAAGCGTCACATGCAAATAAAAGAACGCACAAACAACAAAACGTGACGATATAACAACAAAAGTAAACAGAGAAGAACAGAACAAGCGACAAAAAGAAAACACAATTGTCGAAATATGTATATGTAAAAGAGCAGAGGAATATAAAAAGTAAACGGTAATAAGAGCAGCGAGCACAGCAGCGGCAGCAATAGCAAGCTCACTGCTCTAGAACATTGTTGCAAATGCTTGTTTCACATGCCAAAATGTTCCGCTCTCAAAAGAGTCAAATAGGGAACGATAAATTAAGTGGGCGGGCGGAAATGTTTCAATTCGCAAATGCGTTAATACAGTCTCTGCTGCTGCTGGCTCTTGGCTGCTGCCACATCACATCAGTGTTCATCCACTTTGTCTGTGTCCCACATCTTCAACTGCGCTTGAGCAGCGACGTCGCGACGTTGGTGCACATATGCCGTTAAGCGCAGCATGCATGTTTTTCTCTAATGGCGGCAACGACTATGGCGCCTCTCCAAGTACTAAACAATTGTTCGCCTCACATCCCCAAACACACACACACATACGGAGAGAAGTCGTAGCCACCTGCTGGCATTGCACAAAGCAACCAGAGCAGCGCGCAAAGCAATAGAGCTGATTGTTGCACAGTGCAACAGCTTGTGTGTGCGTGCGCATGCAAATTAGAGATGAGCGCGTGCTTACGGACATAGAGGGGTTATAGTTAGAAAATAAACATATGTGTATATATAAATATATATGTATATGTACATATACACTGTACCACTTAAGTCACCGTACCCCCTGTTCATTTTCACAAAACACGCTGTAACTTCGTCAAATTTTTATATAAAAAAAAAGTTTTGATGGTGATTGATAAAGTGATCTATTAACTACACAATAGCATTTTAATAATAGTAAAATATGATTTTAGTCTAATATTATAACTAAAAAACTAAAAATATTCACATTTTCGACTCCACAAAAGTCACCGTACTCTTACTACTAATATTAACTAATTAACTATAGGTATGATATTACTAATTGAAATTACAAACTTAGTATCTAGTAGGATATCCCTTCATTTTAATCACCTCTCGGAGTCGATTAGGCATTGACATCACTAGTTTTTCAATATAGTTATTGCCAAGTGCGGACCACTCTTGATGTAATGCCTCTCTAAGCTGGTTTTTGCTTGTGATGTGGTGCTTTCGGATTTTTATTTCAAGCATATTCCACACATGCTCTATTGGGTTTATGTCGGGACTCTGTGGGGGCGTTTCCAATAGATGTGGCGTGTTGTAGGCGAGATAGAGACGGGTATTCATGGCTTTATGTTTAGGGTCGTTATCTTGTTGGAAGTAGAAGTCTGACCCTATACCAAGTTTCTCAGCACTGCTTTTCAAATTTCTGTTGAGGATGTCAATGTAGGTATATTGGTTCATCACTCCGTCAATAAACTCCAAGCTGCCAACGCCAGATGCAGCTATACAACCCCAAACCATAAGACCACCGCCACCGTGCTTTATGGTCTTTTTTGTATTTTTTGGATTAAGAGCATCTCCAGGTCTTCTCCACACGCGTAGGCGCCCGTCCGAGCCAAAAATGTTGAACTTTGACTCATCTGAGAAGATTACCTTACGCCAAAAGTCAACCGGTTTTTCCACATACGCCTTAGCAAACTCCATACGCTTTTTCCTATTTGTTAAATTTACGTATGGTTTTTTGCGAGGAGTATAAGACCTAAAGTTGTATGATTTTATGGCTCTACGAACGGTTTCCGGGTGTATATCCTTTTGAGAAAAGTTACTCATCTCTGATGCAATCTTTACTGCGCTGGAAAATGGATCCATGTCCACCATATGCTTTATTTGGCGCTTGTCGCGAATAGAAAGTGCAGTTGGTCGGCCAGATCTGGTATTATTTTTGATACGTCCCTCGTATTTAAAACGGCCAATTACTGTTTGGATGGTTGACTTGGCTCTAGACATTAGTTTAGCTATCTCTGCATACGACTTTTGCTCCTTTGTGTAGAGCTGCAGAATCCGCCCACGTTCTTCTAAAGTTAACTCTTTCCGGGTCATTTTTATAAAGAAATTTGTAAATTTTGTCCAACACAAGTAATTCACAGCAAGTAGCATTAATTTTAAAGACATTGCACACGTGTTTCGAAAATCCCCGTTAGGTCTAAAAAGAACATTGGCGCCAGACAGCGCAGCGCAAGCAAGAGTACGGTGACTTTTGTGGAGTCGAAAATGTGAATATTTTTAGTTTTTTAGTTATAATATTAGACTAAAATCATATTTTACTATTATTAAAATGCTATTGTGTAGTTAATAGATCACTTTATCAATCACCATCAAAACTTTTTTTTTATATAAAAATTTGACGAAGTTACAGCGTGTTTTGTGAAAATGAACAGGGGGTACGGTGACTTAAGTGGTACAGTGTATATTATTATATATAACTATTTAAATAATAGTTATATTATAAATATATAGTATGTACATATATTCTAACGAAGCAAATTTGTTAATTTCCTATTTTAGCAGCTTAATGCTTATTTTCACTTAACACCTTCATATGACACGTTTTTCAACAGCTGCTTACCACTGTGCACACGTTTATTTGACATAATGATACTTCCACCATTCTCGAACTGTCCGTGTCTTTGTCTCATTCGCCTTGTAATTATTGTCATTACGTCATAAGCATGTAAAACCGTCGTTGTAAATTCGAAAAGAGAGAGAGAGAGAGAGAGAGAGGGTAACGCACACGCACATTCAAAATGTCAGCGTTTACCGCTATTTTGCATTTTGTTTTGATTTCGATTTGGCGCGAACTCTGCGAACTTTTCTTTTCCCCTCTTTTCCCCTTTATGCATACATACATATTTGAATGTGCATTCAAATGTTTATTTTAATTATTTGTTATTTTTATTGTTGGGACATGCAATGAGTCGCTAGTGAGCCCGAGTCTACGAAATGACATGCAAAAAGCTCGGGCAATTAGCTTAAACTTCGACAAGACACGCGATAAAAGCTGAGCGCTCTTTTTTACTGCTCAAATGGAGCGTAAAATTGGTGGAAAACACAAATTACGAATTGCAACAATTGAACTTGACTAAAATGTCAGTGAGAGGTAAATGCAAATCGAAAGCTCATATGCGTGTGTGTGTCTGTGACAGCTTTCCAATAAGAATGTGTTCAAGTGAATTTGATTGTGTGTGTGTGTGATTGCTGCGTTAAATCGAATGGATAAACTGCAATAAACACACGTAATTAATTGCACGTCACAAATACTCTCGCTTTCTCAGCAGTCAGACAGAACACATATATATATATCAATACCTTATATACATATACAATACATGTATACATGTGTGTTGCGGCGCAGGCAGCGACAACAACGAAACAGCTGAGCGTAAACCAAAACGGCGGCACGCACACACACACACACACACACGTGCATTCAGACTTTAGCTTTTGCATGGGCACGGTCACACTGCGCTTTGGGCGTACGTGCGCATGTATTTGTGCTTTTAGCTAAATTGCAAAATATAAACAGACTAAACTACTTACCGTTAGTTTTATGAGTATTGCAGAGCTAGACACAGTTATGTGTAATTGGGTTCCATTGAATTTTTGTTAATTATAAATCCAGCAGCTGCCGCAATACATTGCCACCTTATAGGTTCTTTGTCTCCTGATTAGTTCAACTCACAAGTAACAGTAATAGCGCTAAATGTTCTCACTAAAATGCCGCACTTATCTTAATTTTATATTTTAAGGAAATTTTGAGCATAACGCGTGTGTATCACACACAACAACGAAATGGGAACTGCAGTGAGAGTGGCTGCACTGCACAGGCAACAAAATGCCAAATAATCGGGTAGAAAATACTAAATTTGATCAATGAATGCCTAAAAATGACTGTGATTTGGCAAACAGCTGTTGCCGTAGTGGCAGCTTTCCCATGGCAATAGTTAGAAGATTGGCGTTTTGGGCACGTTCGTGTTAGCAGTGTTGCTCAATGCATGAGGTCATCGAATAATAGCCACTCAAAATTTATATGGGGTTTAGTTAAAAAGTCTTGATGCCTAATTAAAATTAAATTTCATCGCTACTACACGCAATTGTTTTATAAGCCCAGATACTGAGTATACAACACCAGATGTTGAGTGTGTGACGTCACGAGGAAGAGAACGTTCACATAACCTTGGAATCCGACAAGGTGGCAAGGCTACAATGCGTGTGAGTGCGTTTGTGTGCAAGTGTTGCAGAAAATTGCTGTAATCGAATTAAAAGTTGAAATTATTATACCAATTCAAAGGCAACGAAGGTGCGGGCCGCATAACTAGTTAACCCTTATGGCCAATCGCACTCGCAACAATACAACCAAGGTCGAGGCCCTCATCGAAAGCTGCCGCAGCGAAGGCAAATGGCAGCGCGTCATCGAGCTGACGGACGAGCTGAAAACGGGATCGCCACATAACGGTAAGCGAAACTAGAGTAAATTCAAGTGAAAATCAAACACTAAATATCCAAACTGCCCCACAGAGTGCTTGGCCAACTTCTTGGTAGGCGAGGCGCGGCTCGAGAGCTACTTGGAGGAGCATGCGGTGGCCGCCGAGTCGACCTTTGGCCGCGCCAAAAGCGGCCTAGCCGAGGCGAGACGTTACCTAAATCTGGCCCTGGGCGAGAGCGGCCAGAAGGCGGGCATAGCCCTGGACGCGTACCTGTTGCTGGCTAAGCTCTGCTTCGCCTGCGGCGACTACGAGCAGAGTCTGGAGAACTTCATCAAGGCGGAGCTGAACACGCTGGCCGAGAAGGAGCTCACGCTGTAAGCAATTCCACCTAACTATATATTCCGATAAACACATATATGCGCCTACTGTCTGCCAACAGGCGCAGCCTGAAGATTCTGGCCGAGTCGTATGCTATTAAGGGCCTCTGCTTGGAGCAGCAGGCGCACAAGCCCACGTCCAAGTTCAAGAAGGCCGAGAAGGACACGGAAATGGTAAGGTCACCCACTGCAGTTCGACCAGTTTAACCTCTTGACCCCTCCACAGATTTGCTGCTTCGAGCGCGCCTCAGACTTGGGCCTGCTCTACCTGCAGGAGTATGACATCGTGAGTGGCAGCAACAGCTCCTCGAACAACTCCACCGCCGGCTCCACACTGAACGTGAATGCGGGCGTGCAGCAGTCGGCGAGCAGCTTCGCCATCAGCAGCACCATTCCGAGCAGCAGCGTCACTCTGGAGGGCAGTCGGCGGATGGGCGCCATACTGGAGACGGCGCTGCAGCGGGCGCCCATCGTTCTGATCAAGGCGGGCAAGCTGCAGGCCGCCGTGGAGCGATATCGCATCATGCTGAATGCCATTGAGACGCGTGCGACGCAGTCGCTGCGCCTGACGCTCGCCCGGCAGCTGGCTGAGGTGCTGCTCCGCGGCGTGTCGGGCACCATCTACGCGCCTCCCTTCACCACCAAGTCGGGAGGCAGCACTTTACGCGGCGGTGGGGCCGCCAAGCGTCTGTGGAAGCCACGCAAATACGCAGCCAGGCAGCAGTTCACGCCGCGCAACCAGCAGGAGGAGGTGATCCTGCTGCTGCTCATTGCCGAGGCGCTGGCTGTGCGGGACACAGTGCTGTCGCAGAGCCCGGAGTTCAAGCAGGCGCGACAGCACGCCATGGGCAATGTGACGGCCGTCTATGACCTGCTGGCGCTGGCCACGATCCGCTGGGGTCTGGTGCAGCTGCTCAACGAGTCCTTCGAGAAGGCGCTCAAGTTCAGCTTTGGCGAGCAGCACGTCTGGCGGCAGTACGGACTCAGTCTGATGGCCGCGGAGAAGCATGCGTACGCGCTGCGCGTGCTGCAGGAGTCGATGAAGCTGACGCCGGGGGATCCGCTGCCCTGCCTGATGGCCTCGCGCCTCTGCTACGAGAGCCTGGAGACGGTGAAGCAGGGACTGGACTATGCGCAGCAGGCGCTCAAGCGGGAGGTCAAGGGTAAGCGCAAGCGACCGCACCTCAGTTGATTCACTCTTTACTCTCTCCCACTCCCACTCTCTCCCCTCGCAGGTCTGCGTCCGTCGCGGAGTCAGCTCTTCGTGGGCATTGGCCACCAGCAGCTGGCCATTCAGGCCACGCTCAAGAGCGACCGCGACAGCTACAACAAGTTGGCGCTGGAGTCCCTGGAGCGCGCCGTGCAGCAGGACGGCAACGATCACCTGGCCGAGTACTACCTGTCCCTGCAGTATGCGCTCCTCAACCAGCTGGGCGAGGCGCTGAGCCACATTCGCTTCGCCTTGGCGCTGCGCATGGAGCATGCTCCCTGCCTGCATCTGTTCGCCCTGCTGCTGACTGCCTCGAGGCGTCCGCGCGAGGCACTGGGCGTGGTGGAGGATGCGCTGCACGAGTTCCCCGACAACCTGCAGCTGCTGCACGTGAAGGCGCACCTCCAGCTGAATCTGGAAGACGCCGAGACGGCGCTCTCCACGGTGCAGCACATGCTGGCCGTCTGGCGGGAGGTGTACGAGGCGCAGCTGGCGGGCGAGGAGGAGAAGCATTCGGACACCAAGAGCGGCGTCCACTTGGTGCACTCGTCGCAAATGTCCGACAAGGATTCGAGTAAGTTTTCGTCATGCGATCGCATCGCAACAGACCCCACAACAACAGCAACAACACCTGCCTCTAATAATGACTATATTCTGTATAAATACAAAAACACACTCCCACACACACACACACACACATACATATGAATCTATTACATCTCTGTAACTACCCAACTTCTGCGGAATGTGTCTGTCTAAATAACATTCATAAACCATAAACGTAATTGTAAGTCTTAATTGCGAATTAAACAAAACGAAAAGAAACTAACTTAACTGGAGCGTCGGCTGGCGTCGACGGCCCTGTACACTTGCAACACAGATGATGTAGAGATTATAGAAACAAGAAATTCTAGAGAATCTTAGATATCAAAGCTTAGATATAAATTTATATTTTGAAATAGATGTTAGGTAATCCTAGAGCGTCCGTTGGCAACATGATATCAACTGTAAATAGAAAGATCGATAGATCGAAGATATCAATATGATAGATATATCTAGATCTAAAGATAAAACATAATAATAGAGTGTGAAGCATTCTTGATGAAGACAATATTTCCAAATAATCAAATACAATAAAAAGAAAATCAATCAAATTCAGTTATAGTTCAAATTAAATTACGAAAAATATTTTGAAAATCTCAATTTTTAATCTTTATATTATTTTAGACATTTATTTAAAAGTATTTAAAAATTGAGATGCAAAATATTTTTGAAAAATTTAAGTAAATTGATCCTCAATTTGGACCGAACTTTTATTGGCATAAATATCAGTTTATTAATTGGATATATTAGTTCAAATTTATTGTGTGTTTTAGTACACATAGTCTGTTGGTGAAATATATTAATGTCTGATATATAAAATTAATTTTTCGTCGAACACATTTTATCTGTTTCATATTTGAATTAGAGTCTTAAAGGAGCTTAAAATGCAATAACAATATGTTTCCAGCAACATTCAGGAACAAAACTTCTGAGAATTATTAAATTTCAATATATATACTCAGCAGATTTATGCTATATTGTTAAAGTTAATCTCTCTTTTTTTGATAAGACTATATAACATTTTATTAAGGGTTTCATTTCTGTGTGAAATTTTAAACTTTAAAACCGCTGTATGATATATTGACATAGAAACATTTTCTTTAAGAGTGTGTGATCAATGTTATAAAGATGTGAGAGTAAACTGTTGTCAATCTGGAATAGAAAAATCAGTTTGCAAGTGTATAAATTGCTTCATTTTATGCTTATGCATTGTGGTTCTTTCTTTTTCTCTCTCTCTCACTCTGTCTCTTTCTCTCTCTCTCTCTCTCTCTGCCTTGCGAATCTTCTATTGTTTCTATTCCACATTGTTCAATCTTGCCTGCACTTAAATTTTGCATCCTGTCGCATGGTTTTCTTTAGACTTGGTCACTTTTACTGATTGTAGATACTTATGCTTATGTTTTTAGTACTCCCCAACTCGAATTGTCGTTGGCTAATTTTAAAAATGTTGTCTTGATTTCATTTGTAATTCTCAACTTGTTATTCCAACTTCAAGATTCCGTCTACGCTGCTTCGCTGGCCGCAGTCTCGCGAGTGGAACAGGCTCTCAGTGAGGCGGCGAGCTCGTTGAGCTCGTTTACCCAAAGGCCAGGACCGCGCCGTCCGTGGATGCTTCAAATCGAGGTAAGAAACTACATATAAGTAAGTCGTATGGTATTTAAAATGTTTTCTATAGATCTGGCTGCTGCTCGCTGATGTCTATATGCGCATCGACCAACCGAATGAGGCGCTCAATTGCATACACGAAGCCACGCAAATATATCCGCTTTCGCATCAGATTATGTTCATGGTGAGACAGACCCATCGCAATCAGCAGTGACACTTATTTAACATGCACTTTACAGCGCGGCCAGGTGCATGTTTATTTGGAGCAGTGGCTGGATGCGAAGCAATGCTTTCTGAATGCCGTCGCCGCCAATCCGAATCATACCGAGGCTTTGCGCGCCCTAGGCGAAACGCATTTAATACTGGGCGAGCCGCGGCTGGCTGAGAAAATGCTGAAGGATGCCGCCAAACTGGATCCCAATTGCCCAAAGATATGGCAAGTGCCTAATGGAGCGCATCAGCCCACGTCTAACTGCTCAATTGTTGATCTTCCAGGTTCTCGCTGGGCCAGGTTATGGAAACGTTGGGAGACTACAATTCATCGGCCGATTGTTTCGCCACCTCGCTGCAGCTGGAGCCGTCTTGTCCGGTGCTTCCGTTCACCTCGATACCCCTAGTTTTCGAATAGGTATTTCGCGTGAACATATGCATTTCGTTTTCTTAACTACATATATAGATGTTACGCCAAAACTAACCTCAAGTGAAAAACAAAAACAGACGAACAGAGCAATATTACTTACTAGAAGATTGAACGATATGTATTTGTTATTATTTTATTATTATTAACTTATTCCGCTGTTATGTCAGTATTACGACAAGCATTGATGGTGTAAATCGAGTGTACGTATGTAAATTATTAGCTGTCCTTATGCAAGCATGTTAACCTAAGCCAATCTATTAGAAGCTGCAAATTGTATTTAATGTTGGTTCATTCCTATTTATACAAGGGAAATTGGGAATTTTTGTGAAACAAATTGGAACCTGCACGTAATCGTATGTCATTTATAGCATAAACATATATTTGTATATGCTTATGCATTGTATGTAAACCTGAAAACCAAATTATTTATTTAATTGCAATTAATATGTATGTTATATTCATAATTAAATAGATGTTCGAAACCCGATTTGTTAGACTATGTTTTATGTAATTATATTCATTTTATTATATACTATATTATGTTGCGGAATAGATGAGATCATTATTATCTCAGTTTGTAGATCCTTGGCCAAATTTGGCGGATTTGTTTGCTTAGCCTGCGTCAGGCTTTGTAACAACCTTCTAACAGGCTAAAAAAACTCCTTGTTTAGCTTCTCCACTCGCCTGTCCTTCGGAACACTTCCTTTCACTTTTCGCGTTCTAATTGGCACAGCTAATTTCCGGTCAGAAATATCAGCAGAAAACCTCGAAAATGTAAAAAAAAAATAGACGAGCAAAAGCACGAAACAAGCCAAAGTCAAAATAAAAATAACTCAAGACCTCGTTGCCCCGGGCAACGGCGAGTGGCCAATCAATAGAATAGTAAACAAAACTGAAAAGAAGGTGAAAAAGGCATTGCAGGTGCGCAGGAATTTGGGTTTACGAGCAGATTACAAAATAAACCAAAAACTTCGGTTGGAATGCAGCAGAAATTGCTGCGTCAGTTAAGAAGTTAGGGCCTAGAGCTGAGAGTTAAGAGTTTGGCCTGCATCCAGAGCAGGAAATGGGCTGTTGAGCGCGATGACTCCCAAAAGGAAGCGACAGCGCGGCAAGAGTCGCGCCAGGGAGCAGCACAAACAGCTGCTCGCTGCCCTGGAGCTGGCGGATAGCTGCTGTGACATTTGCCACTGCGACTGCTACAGTTCGCACAGCAGCAGCAATGCAAGTGGATGTGGACCTCCGTCAACGAAGGCGACTCAGGAGACGCAGCTGAAGCAACTGGATCAACAGATACGCGCCTTGGAGCAAGTGCAGCGCCGCGAGGACAGCGCACACAGAGACGGCAGTCGAGTGCGGACTCACAGCAGGCAAATCAGCGCTTCCAAGTCGCCAGCCGAGCAGCCCCGAATCCCGCACAGTCGACGCGGCTCGGCCGAGTGCCAGACTCGCGTCTCCACAGCGTCCAGAAGCAGGCGGTCCAAGAGCGCGGGCAGCCAACGTTGCCCGTCCAGGGAGGAGCATCTCGAGGCGCGGGTTCCAGAGAAACCTGCCAAACAGCGAGTTGGACGCGCGGGCGGCCTGCGCGACTGTCAAATGTTGCAGGTAAGTGCGGCCTCACTGAGGGAGGATGAGCGAGTGCGAGGTTCAATCTGGCCTAAAATCTTTAACACAAGTCGTTGATTATTTATTTAGCCATGCGAGCTCGGTACATCAAATCAGCATACATCTATTCCATGTTCTTTTCTAGAGTGACGTAAAAACGTGTAGGATTTTTATATATTATATGAAAATTTTGGGTCTAGAGATAGTATCATATCTGCCATATCTTTTCGATCTTGGGTGGTCAACGCGAGTATACAGCTGTGAAAAATAAAATAGCCCCACATGCAAATACAACGTTTAAGAAGTTCTCCTCGATATCATAATCTATTGCAACAAATAACAATTACATTCCACATTGAAACTCTCTAACTCTTCAAGTAATATATGTTCTCACAGACGGGCGCATGAATTTTCCTATTTGCCACGCCCCTAGTAGGCGTATCGGGAATATCTTGTTGGTTTATAATATGTGGGTATACACGAGTATATGTTCCAAATTTCAAGTCTCTAGCTTTAATAGTATTGAAATATTTTGCATTTATACGGACAGACGGACGGACTTCAAGACGGACATTGCACAAAACCAATATACTCTGTTTTTTTTTTGACTAGAGTATAAAAAAGAAAACTAATCCAACTAACGACGTTATGAATGAATGAAGTAAATAATGATATGAAATGAAAATAATGAAATAATCCTTCCTAGACTGCAGCTCAGGTATTCCCCCTACCAACCTCCCAAGTCGCTTACGAATCTCTTATTTATCTTATTGCAGACTGTGTTCGGTGCACTGAAGGGCAGTGATACCTCGACGCTGGCCATCAGCGGCAGTCGAGCGAAGTCCAAGTCGCAGGAGAACATGTCGCTCGTGCCACTAGGCCAGAAGCACGCCCACAAGTCGCTGTGCGCCTCCATGGCCAATCTCTGCCTGGCGCCGACAGTGCGTGCTGCCTACGAGCAAGTGCCCAGCCACGACCAGCGAATACTCAATCGGATGGCCGTAAAGCGGAGCGAGCGAGCGGCGGACAAGGAGCACGCGTGGCTGGCGCGGAAGTACTGGGAGAACGAGCGCCTGGAGCGACAGCTTCTGAAGTGTGAACAGCTGGAGGAGTACAAGCGGGCCGTGCACGACAAGCAGTTCCAGGACTATCTGCTGACCAAGGCGCGTCTGCAGGCGCTGGCGGAACGCGATCTGGCCGAGCTGCGACGGCTGCGCGGCGCCTTGGACGCCAAGGATACGGCGGCCAAGGAGCGGCTGGCCGCCATGCGCCTGCAACGCGATTTGACGCTCTGCCAGCGGCGCTGCGAGGAGTCGCGTCGCAGCGAGGCGGTCAATCTGCAGCAGGAGGAGCAGCAGCTGGACGAGACGCTGCGCAAGCGCGACACGTGCATGCGGCTCACGCAGCGGCTGCGCCGTGCGGATGAGCTACGCTCGCAGCTGCTTGAGAGCTACTTGAAGCGGCTGCAGCACGACAACCAGCTCGAGCAGCTGCAGCACGAGGAGCACTGGCGCGAGCGCCAGCTGTCGGACCGCCTGAAGCGCGAGCAACTGCAGCACGACATCCAGCGCAAGCGGCAGCAATCGCAGCGCTTCGTCGACTGCCGCCAGCGCAAGCACGAGGCGCGTTTCCGCACTGCCAAGATCTCAGCTAGCCTCAGAGAGCTCGTCCGCCAATCGGTGACGCCCGAGTCCGCCCTGGACCAGCCCTCGAGCAGCTTCTGTGCCCAGCAGCAAGCGCAGCTGGAACATCTGCTCTTCACTCTGCGCCCACTGAAAGACTTTTCCAAGTAGTTACCAAAACAGTTCCCCAAGTAACTGGGAAAATTATTATTATGTGTGCTGTCGTTGTTATTATGTAATTAAATGCGAGAAAAAAACACGAGTTCGACTCATACCTAGGTCTGAATGGAACGCAGTTGAAAGCTGATCGATAGATGATCACCGATAATGAGTTTCATCGATCGATAGAAAGTGCGATAAAGGTTAGATTCAATTTATTGTTGTGGCTCTCAACAGCAAACGTCAAATGCCTGCTCGAAATACAGGAAGCATTAGGTTAGAAAATGGTGGAGATGATTTTGTAAGCAATCGGGCGTTTCCGACTGTATAATACTCATTCGCGATCAAAACTCCGTTAAATGTGTACACAATACAAAAAATGTTTTTGTATTTCACTAGGGTGCAGTTAAAACAGATAAAGTGTCTTGAAAATGGTAACGTCCAAGTCTTTTGCTAGCACTGGTGCGGGGTTAGCAGTACCTAGTTGCTTGGCCAAGCTGAGAATCTAATCTCTCGAGGTATTTTTTGGCTACCTTCGGGATTTTTGGGACCTTGATTTCATGCTCTATATGTTAGCCTTTCGTGTACCAATCATCCTCAGTGAATTTCCTTCCTCAGGGTTTTTGCCTATTGAACACGCATTTTTTTCCGATGCGTGTTGGCAACAGTTCCATGCACCACATTCAAGTTTGGATATACAAAATTTTTATCAATTTCAAAAGGATGCCTGCAGTTACTTAACAGTATAATTCTTGATTTCTAAGTATAAGGTGGTGGAACTTATAGTTCCTCTGATGTTTAACGCCCCGAAGAGCAGATTTTTTAGTATTGCTCATAAAAGCTGTAGACTTTAATTAATACAGTTTTTTCAAAAAAACACGTCTATTGACTGCTTACATTGATATTTGTCTAATATACAGACGGTTCTACTTTAACTTAACTTCCAATGCCTGAGGAAAAACTGTCGATGGTTTTTATACGTTGAAGCCATTGAAAATGGGAAATCAGGTTACAATGGTTTTGTTAAATGTATGTAACAGCCAGAAGGAGGTGTGCCAGACCCTATAAAGTATACATTATTGATCAGCTAGAAACTAGACGATCTATAATCTTCTTTATAGCTCCGTGTACAGCACGTTTTGGTCTAAAGTTATCGCTTTGAAACCTGATCGGAAATACGTTTTAAAATTATATCTCGTACATCTTTATAGTTCATTTTATGCAATTTTTACTTTTTATTACATTTTGTATACCGACTCCAAATTTCACAAAACCCCCCTTTGAAGGTCAACAGCAAATATAAGCCGTTGTTATGATCACGAATGTAGTGTCATTTTTATAAAATGTAAAAAATTGAATAGAATAATATGATGAAAGTTTCATTAAATTGGGACAAAGTCAAGTTCATTAAGTTAAGTCAGTTCCAATTTATTCAACAAAACGTACAGCCAATTATCAGACGCACGTGGCAAGCAGCGCTCAGTAGCGTAAAAGATTTTGCCTATACATACATACATTCAAACAGAACCCCGATTTTGTATGTTCACATACAAATACAAGCAACTAGAGTTTTCTTAGTTGTTTTTTTCATTCGATTTTAATTTCTAGTTCTAGCCCACTTCTAATCACTTTAGGATATGTGATAAGTATAATTTAAGGAAAAATAGAATTATACATTATAATGTTATCGTAAAAGTTTGGATTCTATTATGTAGGTTTGAATCAGAAATATAGGAATACTATAAAACAAAGATCACGTATTGGCAAATACGTGACGCGGGTCTCGCAGACAAAGGCTACAAAGGCCTGGAACATGGGTAGGGTCGGGTCAATGTATGCCTGTCTTGGTGTACCTAGCCGGAGGACACACGTCTTGATGCGTAATAATTGACACTTTTCAACAGTCTGACTAATTATGTGGTTTTCTGAAGAGGTATACAAATATGTAGGTGCTTTAGAGAAGTGTACAATGGGATATACTGTTTGATTTGCCTAGCAGTCGAGGGTGGCAAGGCTGTCGGAATGCCCCTCTCAGTCAGTTGAGGGAGCTCTCGAGCTTTTTCGACCCCGTATTCCTAGTCGTGCGCATCGCTGACCTAGGCCATTTAACGGCGGTCATTTCCCGGTGTTAAATCAAAGTTAATTGGATTAACACTTTTTCTGGCGCGTAATTATGACATGTCTCGTTACTATGCCGTTCTTGTTGCTGTTCTGCGGTCATTTTGTAATTGAAGCCAATGAAAATTGTCTTTGCAAGTGAATGTGTCGAGTCTTCAGCTCTGTCTGCCCCGCCTTAGCTTGTTTACGATCAGACAGCCGGGCACTTGTTTTGATTAAAGGCGTTGATAGTGGACTCGGTATGTGTATACTTTATATATACACCGGGTCCAATATGTATATATATTCACATTCATATATATAATACATATTTTAACAAGTAAATAGTTCGACTAGGAGATGCCCTGAGCCATGCTCGGAGCTGATAATCAGTTCCGTAATTCAACAAATATATAATCCTCACTACAGAAGTTAATTTAATTCTTCAAGTTACGCTTAAAAAACAAAAAAAATCAACTGATCAACAATTATCAATAATTTCTTATGGGAATTGGGATAATATTTGGACAATACGGACAGGCATATAGGCGAAAAGGTGGACATAGTATGAATGTATCAATATATACATAAAATATGTTGGGTCAGTCCCGCCATCTTCTGTATTTTCTCATTCTATTGAATTCTAATTTTCAATAGTTCACGGTATACACAATGTATATGTGCATAGCTATAGTGAACTAGAGGCTCAGTCGTACTCAGTATGCTCTATAAATTTATATTTTATTGAGCTTGGGCATTTTCCGTGCTGATAAGTTTTACTTTTCAGCGGCGTTTAAGGAAAGACAATGCTTTAATTTATTTTCATTTTATTATTAATGTATTTTTTTATCACTGCTAGCAAGAGAGATGATCGACTGCAAAATACCCAATCTCGATGCAAAAACAGTGAAATTATTTTATAATCAATATTTTTACGCCTCAAGGAGTGAACCATATTATATGGCAATCAGTAGAGGAGGTGATCCTTCAGCAATTAAACGATTTTAACTTTAAAATTTAGGCTGTCTGCTGTAAGCATAGTCTACAAATTTGGAATCTCCAGTTAAAAACTGCTGAAAATGTATTACAAAATTACCATATGTATGTAAACTTGTGCTAGCATGGCGATCGAAAAATACAATGCTTTGCTGCTAGATCTGTAAAATTTAACAGTTTGATACTTATTAATGCTTGGGTCAATCGAAAAGAACTATATACACCTGTAAGAATTTAAAAAAAAAACTATTATATTAACTTTGCAAACTATTTGAATAATTTTTATTATTTTCATTTTTTATTTTTATTTTTCAATATTATTTGAAGTTTCTAAAGTAGTTTTTTGTTTTATTTTGATAGGACTATATAACATTTTATAAAGGGTTTCATTTTGATATCAATCTTTAAAACCGCTGTAATTTAATAATAATAATAATAATTTGTTAAGAATAAATAATTTTCAGAATAGATGTGATGGATAATGCACAGAGGTGGAAAAGTATGGATGAAAACAAAATTTTAAAATGATTTTGCAAAATTATTATATCCTGGGAAATCAGGATATAATGATTTTAAGAAAATATAAATAACAGATAGAAGAAGACGTGACACACAACATAAAGTATGTATGTATATTCTTACCAGCGTGATAAGACGAATCGATATAGCCCTGTCCGTCTGTCCGTCCGTCAGTTTGTTCGACCGAGTGAACGCTGATATCTTCGAAAGTACATGAGCTAGAGACGTTGTGATTTGACATGAATACTTGTGTACACCATGCGCTATTATTCAACAATTAACAACCCATAGTACTGCCCACATTGCAGCCGAAGCGTGCGTATGTGCGTGTGCATGTGTTATTTATGCATAAGAGGAGCGTAGAATGATTGGAAAATTGGCTCCTCGAAGGGTTACGGGTATCTCCTAGTCGCTCAGTGTCGACTAGAGGACTCTTACTTAACAGAGACTTTCGCAGAGTGTGCATACCTCAGAGTGGGCTATAGAGTATTATAACTGAGAGATAAGTAAAAAAAAAAACGAACGAAATTACTGGAAGCATTACTTGGCAGTTTCTTAACGTTCTCTTTTGTATATTTATTTATTAATTTATTTTCTTTTTTTTGCAAGTTCGCTGGCAAATATATACTTTGACTTTTTATTTATAATTATTGTATATATTTTATTTTTGTATAAAATATAAAAAATATACAAAGTTTGTTTAATGAAGTGATAAGATTGATGTTTCATAATATTTTAAGCGTGTGCTCCAATCAAACAACCGAAAATCATATATATGTATATATATTTAATCAAATATATATATATAGAATATATTTCTATTATATGGTCACAAGGTCTAATATAAATATATACTATTCATGCAAATTTTTTGCATATGAAATATTTCACAATATACAAAAATAGTTTAAATAAAAATAACAAATTTGTTTTATTTTAAACTTTATTTGATTCATTTTTATGATAAATATATAAATTGTATTATGCCTAATAAATAATTTAAGATATTTTCGTTACTAAATTAAAGTTTTTAAGCGCAATTTTGAAACGGGTAACTATTGAAATGTGATATAGATTGTTTATGTGGCTGCATTTGCAATATACATATATATGTATATATTTATCATATTCGAATTTATATTTGCATATTCGTGTTGTAAAAGTTAATACTTCTACCTGGCCTACAGACAGATAGTTACAAATTGCATATGGGCACAAGCGCAGTTCTCAGTTCACAGATTTCAATTCAAGAAACTATAATTCGAAAGTAAGTTAATAATCATTCTATTATGATGTTGAAATATTGATATATGCTTTCTGGAGCAACAAATGAGTTTCTCGAAAAAGAACATATTTTGTTGTATTCTTTTGGTTGTTCTCAGGCGAGCTTAGCTCTCAAAGTCGGTGTATTTGAGATTCAGCTGCGTCTCAATCAGATTCGAGTGCTGCCTCAGTGTGTGATTGTTGAGATTGCCAACGCTCTGATATGACTTGTCGCAGTACGTGCAGGCGTAGGGCTTTTCGCCGGTGTGCACCAAGTGGTGAGAGTTGAGGTGGCCGCGCGTGAAGAAGGCCTTGTTGCACTGATCACATTTGTAGGGTCGCTTGGACATGTCCGGATCGTGGGAGCGCATGTGGGTGCGCAGATCCGATTTTGTGGGCCACGTCTTGCCGCACACAGTGCAGTCGAAGATGCGCGGCTTCGTTTCGCCTGTGTGCATACGGGCGTGCGAGATCAGTTGGGTGCGCAGCACAAACCGTCGATCGCACAGTTCGCAGGCGAATGGACGCTCAGTTGAGTGCAGTGACGTAAAATGATAGCGCAGGCTGTGGCGCGATGCAAAGCTTTTCGAGCACACCTCGCACTTGTACCGCAGCCCGTCGCCCAGCCCATGCACCGATATCATGTGCAGCTTCAGCTGGAAATTACGCGTAAACTTCTTTTCGCACTCGGTGCACGGGCGTAACGACTTTGGCGTCCGGCTGCGTACGCCTGTCCCATTGCCGCCGGCTGTTGTTGCTGCCTTGCGTGGCGGCCTCTTTCGCTTGGGCGGCACAACGAGATCAAACGCACAAGCAGATTCGCCGTTCCTCTTCTCTTCATCATCATCTTCTTCTTCTGCAGTCTTCAATGGCTCCAGGTTGCCTGGCAAGTGGATGGGCGTATTTAGGGTGGCCGCGTCCCAGGTTGCCATCGTTGTGTTGGGCTGATCCTGATTGCCCCGAAACAAATCCGACAGATCCAGGGTACCTTGAGGGCAAGCGAAATATCACAGTTAGATATGGATTGACACTTAAGGTTTTCATATATCTACGGTAAGAGTTTCGCTAAATTATATTAACTCCAAATGCAAATTTGATCATACAATAATGAATCGTACTCTTTTGGTGATTATGATTATAACTTGAAATAGAGCCGATGTATTTATCGTTTACTCACCAAAGTCAACAGGTTCCGGCAGCGTTGGCATAGCTTTGGACATGGACATGGATTTGGCTTGCTCCAGGCAGCCGACCTCTCTCTCGAGGCACTCAAGTGCGTCGTCCAACGCCTGTTCGTTGCGGGCGCGTATAATGCGCTCCGATTCCTCGCAGCGCTGTCGAAAATCAAGGGCGTCATGAAGTCGATGCAGACAGAGCTCGCAGATGACGTCGCTGGGTACAATCTGAAGAGTGGGCGACAGCGCGAGCAGCTGGCTGAGCAGTTGATCATTGTCGCATATGCTGTGGCAGTACTGCGGCTGTTCCACCAGGCAGCAACGGCAGACCACAAAGACCGAGTGATTCAGCAGCGGGAACATAATGGTAATACCTAGGAATGCGTCCGTCCGCTCAGCTGGACCGTTGCTGGATGTCTGTGGCTCGAGCGTATACGATCTCGAGTGAAGACTGAAAAGTACTGATGCTAATACCGATGCCGATGCCGAAGTCAATGCCGTTGCCGTTCGCGTCGCCGGCTGAGGGCGCATTGATAGCCCTTGACATGGCCACAGGGCGAGCGATAAGCGGCCCGAGACTGTCTGTCAATGTTTGCTAATTTACAATCAAAGCTTACTAATTGATTATTGAGATCTGAATTCGAAATCGGCTATCTATGGTAACTACAGCAGCCTCAGCTAGTACTCCAATCGACATGTAACGTACGCCTTATCGCCTTGCAGACTCGGTACTAATGAACTTGTTATCGCATCGTTCGAATTTTGCCGATTTCGCTGGTCGCAGCGATGTACCTTCCAGCGGACACGTACCAAAAATAAATCTCTTATCTCTTATCGCCCTTATCGTTCGGCTGAGCTGAGCTTTGTACTGAGCGGGTTTCCCGCTCTCTCCGCATGACAACGTATGTATATTTTGTTGTTGTTGCGCTCTAAATAGAGGATGCTCGAAATGAATATATGAATATCATATCTGTTTTTTAATTCCTATTTGTCTCGTATGTCGACATTTAGTTCAATATTTACATCTTGATATAGCTCTTTCGAATGAAGATACTAAAGATGGTCGATAATATCAAATTGAACCCATAGAAGTGCTCTGCTCGGGACTACGCGACCACTGTTAAAAGACGACAGGTTATGCAAAGAGCAGTTCCGTTACTTTGATGTTAACTAACAGGCCTGTTGTGACGTCACATTGTCAGTTTGTTCATCTAGAAAGTCAAGGGACTTTGTGAGTAATAACAGCTTAGAACGGCTTAGAAAAATGAAAAGTAGTAAAACCCTTATATTGCGTGATTCCTAAACCCATATAGAACTTATAGTTAGAAGCGCAGCTCGTTTGTGTGTCGCTACTGGCTGTAGATAGATAGATAGAAGATAGATTACAGTGTCAAACTTGCTTAATTTTCATACTAAGATCAACGCGTGCGTAACATTTTCCGAAACAATGACGTCACACTGTTAACTTAACAGACCGCTTTGCACAACCTACTATCACTCAATCGTGCTTCGAGACTTGCCGAGCTCCTGATACCTAGAAAAGCTGATATCTCAATAGTTCTATGCTTATTAAGCTCGCGCTTTCCTGATTGCGCTGTTTACGCGTGGGAACTGATATGGCGGAAAACTATGCTTCTAGATAAACTTTCTTAGTAAAATTTTCAAAGTGTTATTATAGATTTAAAATATGTTTTTTTTTTTTTAATTTGGTAGGAAGAAAGTAATCTGTGCATTCATTACAGGAGTCCCTACAGTAATTAAATGTTTCATCTTTTGTGGACCTTTTTCTTTATCACGATACCGCGTATGGCATACACTAATATATTTTTCACATTTTAAGAGTCTACTGTGAGTAATAACCTCCAACAAAATAAAGACGGACTGTGGACTACTATCGATTCAACCCGAACAGTAGGGACTTACCTTTGGCACTTTCACTTTTCGCAAAATTAAGTCACCAATTAATCATGACCATAGTTGCTGTTATAAGTGTAAAACATTTATTGAAATATAGGATGCCTTGATTCTATATTTCTAAAAAATAATGGCTCAAACGTTAATATGCTCTTTAATTTTAGTGTTTGAGTTTGTTCTCTTCTTCACTCAAAGTGGTGAGTATTAATTTATATACGTTAAATTGCGCCAGTCGGAATTTCCCAACGAGGACATATCCTAAATTCTGTGCCTCCCCACAAGCTTACGCTACAAGGCTGCATTATAAATGTATTAAATCAAAATTTTCTATTGAATAACTTTTGTTGTAGATGTATTTCATCCCAAGTTGACCACTCCCGTTTAGCGCAATTTCTACAACTCATTTATATTTATATTAACCGTGAATAGAAATCGGTATTGGTTTGTGCTCGAGTTTCGTCTATGTCTTGAATAATCTTATCAATTAAGTTTTTTTAAAAATTATTTCTAATCATTTACAACTTCTGAATATTTGATATATTTGCAAGATCATTATTTCTTATTTTAGAGTCCGGAAACATAACGAATAATGAATGCGTCAACTGTAGCATATATAGCGGATCTTGTGAAGTTACTGCTACTGGATGGGCCCCCTTTAAGATGTCGTTGTTGGACTCTGAAATAGTTAATACCATCCCCACTTTCCCGATTGATGATTTTGATACCCATCTGGCTGGTTGTATTATTGACGGATATAAAATAATTGGTAATTAAAATATTCAAAATATTTTAATATAATATATTAATATCAATGTCTTGGTCCACTGAATTCTATCCGGTAACACTGCAGATGAGGTAGAGACATTCATTTGCTTTTGGGCTCCTTATATAGGATGTCAGACCGTCGCCAGTAAGGATTATATTAACATTCATCATTTCCATCATATTGCCTGTCAAGAGTGTGCCAAGTATTGTCGTTGTCCAATCCTACTAAAGTCTGCAGCGCATTATTTAGATCGTGAATCATCGATGCACTTTTGCCAAATAATGTTTTTTATTTTTAACTATTTAATTTATGATTAAATTGTTGTAGAATCGATATTTACATAAAATATATGTAGACAGTGCTTAGTCGACCGTTCTTTCTCAATGTCTATGCTATCTAATAAATTTGACTTTTTGTCAAATTTCAGCTCCTGACATTTAAATATTTCAATTATAATCGACTTAGCGCTATTTTTGGCTGTGAGCTTTATGAATTTAGAGAATTTATGAAGTTTTTAGATTCATTGCGCAGATGGATTAATGATTAGTGAAGGTCTATTATTTTTAACTATTTAATTGATGATTAAATTGTTGTAGAATCGATATTTACATAAAATACATGTAGACAGTTGTTACTATTGTCATACTATTGCGAACATCCAGCAACGCACATTTGCAAACATTTCATAAATTCTCCTCAACCAAATCCATTCCACGGATGATTGCCAGGAATCGACAGCTATCGTATCTCAGATTGGAAGTGAAGGTAACAGGTAACTCTAGATGCCAGTAATAACATACATGCAAATTTACATGAATATATATGCAAAATGTGGAAGCTATAATTATAAAGTTGTACAAGATATAATTTCGAAACCTATTTCCGATAAGATTTAAAATTGGTAGCATTAAAAAATAGTTATCGAATTTTCAGGGTATAAAAAGGATATATCAACGATGTTAAAAATAATTTGAAGTATGACTTCTAATTGAATTGTATATAAATTTCCCTACAATTGAATATATGCTTTGAATGTTTCATAATTCTAATTCTTTGAATGCCTTGCCAATTTATAATCATTATGGAAAATCGAAACAAAATGTTCCTTGTGTCATAATCGAAGTTTTTTGCCATTAGAACTGATTATTGTTTCAGAAACTTCAGAAATGACACTTGAAATATGCTTTTACACAATGAACTCATTGAAAATGGGAAATCAGGGTATAGTGTGAAATGTATGTAACAGGCAGAAGGAAGCGTGACACACACTATAATGTATATATACCCTGAGCCTGTGTGGAGCGTATATTCCAATCATTCTGCACTTCTTTTATGTATGCATAGAAACAGCACAGGTTCACAGACATGCACACACGCAAAGCATTATTCTGGGAAGATAATTGTTGAGTAACTTTTCTTAAAGATTAACTATCTGAATCAAACGTTCAGACATTATTAACGATATTTTTATGTATATATATTTTTCAAAGAAAAAGTCTCTAGTATTTGAAATTTAAATTAAATGAAATTATTGATAAATAACGATAAAAAGAAATTATATGAGTTATCGAAAAAAACAATGATAAACTCGTACTGTGTATAATATAAACATGTAAAATTTGAAGTATCTAACTTATGTAGTTTGGGAAATCTCTGCGTTCACACAGGGCTACATCATCTCGTCTTGCCACGCTCATCAAGAATATATACACTTTATGGGGTGTGGCACACCTTCTTTTGCCTGTTATATACATTTACAATTGATTTCTTTCGATAGCACTCAGAACGCGTAACAATTAATTTAGAATAATGTGCCTAATATCTCTTTCCTGTCTTTATCTAATTTTTAGTATATAATCATAATTTTTCATGTGCAAAACATTTGTTCACTAATTTTTATTAGTTCAGTATCCCAAAAGCAAATCAAATTATTTTCCACACACAAACAGTTTGAAGACGTTAAATGAACATTTATTAAATCAACCTTTACGAAAAAAAAGAACTTCAAGAAAAGCATAGTGAACCGAAAAATCGTATCATTCTTTATAAAATTGTATATAAATATATTAAGAACATTTTATTTACATTTTGTTTTAAATTACGATTTATGTTAAAAACTGTGTTGACAGATATTGAAGTATAAAGATATAGAGATGTAACATATAGTCTCTAATTTTTGGCTTAGTGTATTACGGGATTTGTATACTGTTGATGTGCTACAATCGTAGTCTCATTCAAAATCCAATCAACGCTTTCTTAATTCTACAATGTTTACTCATCCTCAAGCACATATGTATATGATATATATGCACAAACACACATATATATATATATATATATATATATATATATATATATATATATATATATATATATATATATATATATATATATATATATATATATATATATATATATATATATATAGCATATATATATGTATATATAGAGCGTCGTAAAACGCCGCTGATTGCACAGAATTAAATTCAACTATACGATTCGAAGCATCGCAGTTTGCAGTAGTCGCAGATACAGACACAGATTCACCTACACCTACTCAATTGAATGGGCCGTCAATCCTCGACTGAGTTGAACGTGCTTATCTGACGTTTTGTAAGCGCTATCAACAGACCATCCAGCAGATCGTCATCTATATATGTTAGTCCATATACGAGTACATATATTATTTTCAATACTTGTCGCACATTACTTCTGCGTATTTTTATCACACAAACGACCGAAGTCTCTCTCTGTGTGGGTGTATTTGCACTGTTTGAAATAAATTGTATATAATTTTTATTAAAATTTCCGCTTAAGCATCTCTCTGTCTCTCTCTCTCTCTCTATCTCTGTGTGTTTGAGTTTTTTAGTCGACAGTTCTTTCTCTATGTCTATGCTACGGAATGTTAGGAATCCTCAAGCATATTTCTCACATAGATCTAATAAATTTGACTTTTTGTCAAATTTCAGTTCCTAGCATTTAAATATTTCAATTATAATCGACTTAACGCTAATTTTGGCTGTGAGCTTTAAGAATTTCGAGAATTTACGAAATCGTCAGACTCATTGCGCAGATGTTGGTCTAATGATTAGTGAAGGTCTATGCATTTTCTTAATTAATTGTAAAGATATTTTAATTTGGTGTCTTAAATAAAAATTTAATATGAGCTGAGCTTATGAATTAAACGTGTGTATTGCTTTATTAGTTAATCAAGAAATAGACACTAGCAGGGCTATATTAATAATCCATCGTAGAGAGTTGTCATCTGTTATTTTAGTTATCCAGAAGTTTTATACCCTGAGCCCATTGAAAATGGGAAATCAGGGTATAATGGTTTTGTGAAAATGTATGTAACAGGCAGAAGGAGGCGTGCCACACCCCATAAAGTATATATATTCTTGATCAGCGCGACAAGACGAGTCGATATAGCCCTGTCCGTCTGTCCGTCTGCCCATCCGTGTGAACGCTGAGATATTTTTAAGTACGCAACGTAGAGACTTAAAATTTTACACGAATACTCGATAATATTATACGCTGCACAAGGTTATAACATTTTTCCGATAACTCATTCCATTTCGATTTTATGAGCATTTATCGATAATTTTAATGTGTTTTAAGGCGGGGTTTGTAAATTGTTTGAGCTAGAGACTTAAAATTTGCTGTGTAGTTGCGTGTAATGAATACGGAGATAATCTTTAGATTGTTGATGCCACGCCCCATTCGCCCCCAATAGCCCCCTATTTGCACATATATATAAAATGCGCAAATCAAATACTAGAGACTTGTGCTTTGGCACATACACACATATCAATGTCATCAATAAGTTGTGAAAGTTTGATGCAGTTAGTCCATCGCTTAGAAAAGTTATTAAACAATTAAGTTTCCACTATCTGCACTATTCTTACTACGATTATGTGTATTTACTTTGCTATGTGATTCACTAAACTTTATAGAAAATCAAATATTTTTTAGGTTTTGTTTCGATTTAATGTAAGTCTTTTTAATGTCAATTAAATATCTCTATTTGATTCCGATAATTTGTTATTGGCATTAACAGGAATTAAGATTACACTTTGCATCAACTATTACTCATATTTCTATTGTTCTGTCTCTTCTTTCCTCAAATATTTCTGTATTTTTAACTTATTTTTCCTTTTCATTTTACTCTACTAAACACAAATATTAATGTGGCGTTATCCGAAGTCGGACAATGAGTTGAACCGCTCCTGTCCGTTCCAAGCAATGCTGCAATTTCTCACAAATCTTTTCAATGTAGAATCTAAATGTAAGTGAAGGGTAAAAACAAATGCGAAGATATTTTATATATATGTATATATATATATATATGTATATATGTACATCTATATTGTCAATATACCACTGGAAACATCATTATTCTAGCGAAGTATCTTCAATAAACATTTATGGCTGCTGTTCAGACGGACAATTCATACGAAACTCTTGGAATGAGAGCGTTAATACATACACACATTACACCGTTAAACTGTGCGAGATCAAATGAAGCTGTGCGCATGCGCAGAAGAAAGTGCTGAAGCAACGATTAATGAGCGAAAATACGACCTTCAGACTTGAGAGCAAGGCACAGCAACAACAAGAAACAACAACAGCAAGAAAATCAAACAGGTATCGAAAAATGCATTTTCCCAAAAATTGTAAGCCGTCCCAAACCGGTGCTCAAATGCAACACCTGAAAGCCAATGAATAGCATAAAAGAGCGCAAGTGAGTGCGAGAGCGAGAGAGAGAGAGAGAGAAAGACAGCAGTTGTAACATATGCAACAGGTGAGCAGCAGCAGAGAGAGAGAGAGAGAGTATCTCATTGCTCGCTCATGCTCTCAGGCTGTGCTCTCCTTCTCTCGCTCTCATACATACACGTGCATGCTCCGCTGATACTCGGTGTAAGTTGGGTATACGAAACAACAGCTCAGTTTCGATAGTCAGTCCGTGTGACGGTCTCGAAGCCAGCGGTCGGTCAGTTGCTCTGTCGCAACGTCGTAGGTTCGAAATTTTTTAACGCTGCATCCATATGCGATTGGATTAATTTTTACAAATATATGTATATACTGATATAAAAATGTCGGCAAGCTAGTGCGAGTGTCTGGTGTTCAAGAACAAATACTTGAATAATTATTAATTTTAAGATACAAATATCGAAGTGTATATACATATAACATAAGTATCATATGCGCAACACGAAAAAGTGCAATTGAATCGTTCTTCCAACAGAATAAGAGGCTAACATCAATTTGCAAACGAACAACTCCTAAAAATAATATTGAAATTCTAACTACGAAAATCTTTTGGATATTCAACGAACGACTGCTTCAATAACGACAAGGTGAGTTTCGCATAGTTATTTATTATTGATTCTGTGTAAGTGTACTCTCCATCCATTTAGAGGGGAGTGCTTATTTTACCCTGCTTTAAGGGGGTTGTATCTCTGTTTATTGCGCATCGGCATTTTGTATTTCCATCAAGGAATTTAGTCTTAAGCTGCGTCGTATCCGACATCCAATGCAGAAAAGCGCAATAGGCAGTTGAGGAACAAATTATTGGGAAAATTAATATAATTGTATTAAAAATAAAATAAAAATTGTTGAGATATATTTAATAATATATATAAATATATTATTTATATATAATTAATTTATAAATTTCCAAAAAAAAACTTTATAAATATATATATTTTTTTTTATATATAAAGTTTTTTTTATGAAAAATTCATTATTTTAAAAAAATAACAAAAAAAATGTTTTTTTCTTGCATTTTCGAAGTGTAGAAAATTTCTAAAACTGCAGTCAAACCCGAACTTGAATACTTTAATTTTTAAAATATCAGATACAAATTTTGATGATATACAAGAAACATGCTGAATTCAAATCAAATTCAAGTTTATTAAACTTGCGCAATTTTATGGCCAATTTAAGAAGCAATTTTTTTCAATTATTTCTAATTTGTGGATTTGTGGATGGCGTTTTTGTGCAATTTCCATTTTAAAGTCTAGTGCCAACGGAGATTTCCTTTAGACTGGGGGCTTATTCATGCTTTAATTGAATCATAGAATAGAACTAAATCTGATCAAATCTAGATCTTATATTGGAACCTTAGCATGTTATTAAACGCGATTTGAATAAAATGAATGACAGTCTAAAAGAAGTGTAATTAAAATCAGCAAATGACTGTGATCGGAGGCGAGGAGTGCTGTGCATGGGGATTAACGTTTCTCTTGCTTCTCAAAGAAACAAAATTTGTTTTTGACAGGTAAATAAGTGCAGTTTAATTGGAGCATAGCTACAATTACATGGCCATTGACGGAGTATAACACCTGAGCGTCAAAGCCAGCACAAACTCCAACTCAAATTGGCATTAAAAAGTGAAGCGAATAAAGTCAAGACAACATACAAGACAGTGAATCCGAACTTCAATAGCCAACATTGGCCAATAGTAAAAAAACACACACGCACACACACTCACACATACTAGGACACGCACAGTTGTACAGACAACAGTTTTCATAAGTTTGCATTTTGAACATACGACCCGAAAAATGATTACATAAAACTAGCCCCGCACCTCGCATTCGCCCCTAAACGTGGCCCGATTCATTATGATCCGGTTTGTTTTGTTTGCTGACTATGCAATGTGAAAATATTTGTAACGTTCCCCTTCCCCGATGGGAAGTCAACATATGAAGGAGTTGCACAGTTAATGAAAGTTCAAGTGAAATTGCCGAAAAAAACCGGTTCGTTTGCGCCGAGCTTTAATCAATTTCAGTTTGAGCAAATCCCATTATGTTCAAGGCCGACAACGTTTTTGGAAATCGAAATCGAAATCGAAATCGAGATCGATATTGAAAGGAAGAAGACAAAGTGTATCGTGATTTTTACAATTCATTAAATATAGCTGAGCGGCGTTTATGTTGATTAAATTGGAATTTATTACAGAAATGACATGAATTGATGTTAATTGATAATATTGTATAGGCTGAGGTTAGACAAGATTATGTTAGGTTAGGTTAGTTCAGCTGGCTTTGTCTATACCTCTCACGACATTCGGTTAGTTGATGCCGGTGTTTATTAAGGGCTTAAGCTAGGATTTTATAAGTATTCTTAATCGCTTACAGCGATTTAAAACAAGCAGGAACTTATGTTTTGGTATATTATCCCGGTTTTTATCATCAATGTAATATTATTAATATTATACAAGATGATTATATTCCGCCAAAAATTATGTATTCTAGAATTTAACTGTTGCGAAAGTTGGTATATAAATTTGTATATGTAAAAAGATTTCTATTATATATATTTCTTATTTTTTCTAACTTTATGAAAAAAAAAACTTTATTTAAACAAAACAAGTAAGAGTTCTGTAATCAGGACTATTCGACTAGGAAATACCCTGAACTCTATCAAGAGCCAATATTCCAATCATACTACGCTTCTTTTATGCTACATTATCGAAAAAAAAATGGATAAATTTGTGCTTCGTATGTATAGTATTTATGTGAAATTTCTCTAGCTTTCGTACTTTCGAAGATCGTGGACGGACAGATGGACATGACTATATCGACTCGTCTTGTCGCATCTATCAAGAATATATATACTTTATGGGGAGTGGCACGCCTTCTTCTGCCTGTTACACTCATTTTCACAAAACCATTATACCATGATTACCCATTTTCAATGGATTGAGTGTAGAATTTCTTGGAATTTAAACTTATTTATAAGATCTCTATAGTCAGAAATAGTCATATACATATTCTATATATCGGTACTTCGCAACTAAATTCCAGGTGAAAAACATCCACATAAATATATATAAATTTTTAGATGTTTTTCTACATACTTGGAGTTTCACTCTCACTCACTTTCGCTATCTCTGCTTATTCTCTAAGATCTAAATTATGCCTTCGGCTAATGCGAGTAATATGTCAGGCATATTAAGCTCCACTTGGACTAATCGCAAGCTCAATAACTTGCACTTTCTTTGGTCTAGGCGTTAATTAGCCTTGTCACATGGGACTTTTACTCTCAGGCTCGCTTTTCGTTGAAAATGAGCAATTATGATGGCGTTTCCCGAGCTAACAGCATCGACTTAATATATCATCAAATTGGCAGGCCAATAATAAAAAAGTAGAAGTAAAAAACTCACATATACATGTATAAATGCTAAAAATCAACAACTAAGTAAAGAAAGAAAGACAGAAAGCAAGAGAGAAAGAAAACAAGACGGCTACAAAAGCCGCAGCCAAAGCTGAGAGTCGAGAAATGTGTAGAAAAAAGAAAGTGCACTGCTGATCAGCTATACTATACATATAAATATGTATGTATGTGTGCGAGTATGTACATACGTGTGTTGTATATGTATATATGTATGTAAGAAGCGTTGAGTGTAACGGCACTTCAGAGCGCCAGACAATGAAAGATTTTCTGGAACAAGAGTACAGCGCATGGCACCTGAGTCAGAGTCTGAGTCGGAGCTGAAGTCGGAGTCTGAGGCTGGCAGGGGCCTTTTCCTTTCAAAAGAGTTTGCACATGAGACGCCTATTGATTGCTGTGGAACCACTTGGTTTTGCTTGAGTTCGTGCTTTAGTTAACACCTTGATGGGCTGTGGATTGTCATTAGCTGTGTGCCACTTGGAACTGGAACTACGATCGAACTCGAACTCGAACTCGAACTTTGCTAATTTGTGGCGTTCGCTTTCATGTTAAATATTTTAGCAAATATTATAATTGTTAGCTTAGCAGTTTCTGCTAATGTTTATGTTAATGTTAGCGCTAATACTATAATGACACTTTGTTAGATTTCACAAATTATTGAGCTGCTAAGTCGCGTGCCCAAATGTTAATAGCCAGCCATCAAATTCTCAGTTGAGTCTTCATTTTTATACCCTGAGCCCATTGAAAATGGGAAATCAGGGTATAATGGTTTTGTGAAAATGTATGTAACAGGCAGAAGGAGGCGTGCCACACCCCATAAAGTATATATATTCTTGATCAGCGCGACAAGACGAGTCGATATAGCCCTGTCCGTCTGTCCGTCCGTCCGTCCGTCCGTCCGTCCGTCCGTCCGTCTGTCCGTCCGTCCGTCCGTGTGAACGCTGAGATATTTGTAAGTACGCAACGTAGAGACTTGAAATTTTACATGAATACTCGATAATACCATACGCTGCACAAGTTTATAAAATTTTTCCGATAACTCATTCCATTTCGATTTTATGAGCATTTATCGATAATTTTAAAGTGTTTTTAAGGCGTGGTTTGTACATCGTTTGAGCTAGAGACTTCAAATTTGTTGTGTAGTTGCGTGTATTGAATACGGAGATAACGTAATCTTTAGATTTTGGATGCCACGCCCCATTCGGCCACAATAGCCCTCTATTTGTAAAAAGCGCAAATCAAATACTAGAGACTTGTGCTTTGGCACATACACACATATGAATGTCATAAATAAGTTGTAAAAGTTTGATGCACTTAGTCCATCGCTAAGAAAAGTTATTAAACAATTAAATTCCCATAGTAATGCTCACATTGCAGCCCAAGCGCAGTCTCTGCGTCAACTGCGCAGTTGGCAGAGCGCGCGCTTATGCGTGCGTGCATATGTATGTGTGTATGTGTTGTTTGTATGTATGCATACAAAATCATAGAATGATTTGATATTTGGCTCTTCACAGGGCTCAGGGTATCCCCTAGTCGAGCAGTCTCGACTAGAGCACTCTTACTTGTTTTCTATTAACCTGTTGAAACCCGTTTTCGTATGCTACATACGATAACTCATTCAATCTTCAGAGGAGTAGTGAAATGTTGAAAGGAATCAGGCGGGAGTTACGACGAGCTACCTGCTGCAGTTGGTGGGCGGGGCTCTAGCAAGCAGAACTGTACCTATTTTTAACAAATATCAATGATATTTAAGAAAACCGGATTAAATTATTTGCGTTCTATACCGTAAAGCCCTTTGAACACAAAAAATTTAACAAAGGAACAGACCTAAAGTAATTACGGAGTTGGGTCTGTGAAACCATCGAGTTATTCTTGGCAGGTATTCCTGTTAATCTATCTCTTGCTTGAAAGTCAATAATTGGAATGATCGGGAATTGAGTAGAGGGTTCTTAAAAAAAAAATAAATAAAAAAGAATGCTCAACGACTCTGCTATAATAGATATGATAGAATGTCTCGAAAATTTTTGTTTTAATCTGAGATTCTATTAAGAAATATTCTCTCAGATTCCGTATAAACTGAATATTTGTATACCCTGAGCCCATTGAAAATGGGAAATCAGGGTATAATGGTTTTGTGAAAATGTATGTAACAGGCAGAAGGAGGCGTGCCACACCCCATAAAGTATATATATTCTTGATCAGCGCGACAAGACGAGTCGTTATAGCCCTGTCCGTCTGACCGTCCGTCCGTCTGTCCGTCTGTCCGTCTGTCCGTCTGTCCGTCCGTCCGTGTGAACGCCGAGATATTTTTAAGTACGCAACGTAGAAGCTTGAAATTTTACATGAATACTCGATAATACCATACGCTGCACAAGTTTATAAAATTTTTCCGATAACTCATTCCATTTCGATTTTATGAGCATTTATCGATAATTTTAATGTGTTTTTAAGGCGTGGTTTGTACATCGTTTGAGCTAGAGATTTCAAATTTGCTGTGTAGTTGCGTGCAATGAATACGGAGATAACGTTATCTTTAGATTTTGGATGCCACGCCCCATTCGCCCACAATATCCCCCTATTTGTAAAAAGCGCAAATCAAATACTAGAGACTTGTGCTTTGGCACATACACACATATGAATGTCATAAATAAGTTGTAAAAGTTTGATGCACTTAGTCCATCGCTAAGAAAAGTTATTAAACAATTAAGTTCCCATAGTAATGTCCACATTGCAGCCCAAGCGCAGTCGCTGCGTCAACTGCGCAGTTGGCAGAGCGCGCGTTTATGCTTGCGTGCATATGTGTGTGTGTGTGTGTATGTGTTGTTTATATGCATGCATAAAAGATGCGTAGAATGATTTGATAATAGGCTCTTCACAGGGCTCAGGGTATCCCCTAGTCGAGCAGTCTCGACTAGAGCACTCTTACTTGTTTTTATAAATTTAAAAACATTTCAAGCAAAATAAACCTTCAAATTTTTTCTTAATGTTACGATTTCCTGGTATCCAGGGACACCATTTGTCTGCTAATACTATGTAAGCACGCGCTTTGCTAATGACGCAGTTGACGCAGCGGCTGCGCTAGGGATGCAGCTTGAGATTTATTATGGTATTTGAAGTGTTGAATAAGTTATCTTGTAACTAGTCTATACTCATCAGACTTTCAGAATGCATTAATGACATTCATATGTGTGTGGTTCTAGATTGGAAATAATGAAATCTCTACCTCACACGATTTGCAATAAAACAAATTGAAATTATGGAAAAATGTCGATAAAAAAGAAATCGGATAACTTATCAAACAAATATGATAAACTCGTACTGCGTATAGCATGCATGCGAAGTCTCTAGTTTTTGCAGTTTGCAAGATGTCTGCGATCATACAGACGTTCGGACGGATCGCAACGTCTAGTCGAGCACATCACGAATATACATACTTCACATACATTTTCACAAAACCATTTCCCATTTTCAATGATTATCTACAAACATAATTATTGCAATTTTCTATTTATATTTTCAAGCTAGTAGTTATCTGTGAATGATATTTGTATCACCATAAACCATTGAAAATGGGAAATCAGAGTATAATGTTTTTGCTAAATGTGTGTAACAGGCAGAATAAGGCGTCGCAGACCCTACAAAGTATATATATTCTTGATCAGGTCAACAACCTGAGTCGATTAAGCCCTGTCCGTGCGTCCGTCTGTCCGTAGTTAGTTGCTGCTATCGATTTTAATCCGTATCGGGAATACGTTTCAAAATTATATCTCCTACATCTTTATAGCTCTCAGCCCCCAACATTTTCACAGAGATTCATGTGAATTTGTTTGCAATTTTGATTTTTGTTACATTGCGGATACCGGCTCCAAATCTCACAAAACCGCCTTTAAATGAATAAGTTGTCATTTTTATAAAATGTAAAAAATTTAATAGAATTATATGCTGAAAGTTTTATAAAATTCCGTAAAGTCAGTCCCAATTTATTAAAAAACGTTTGACCAATTATCACACGCACACGGAAAGCAACGAAGAGGACCACAAAACATTACATTCACACATAAATTGAAACGGGCAGGCGAATTTTCTATGCAGTGCACAAATAAATTCATTCTAGAATATTTTTTTTAAGTAAAATTGTTATTGAATTGTGTTTGAATTATCAGCAGCTTCTTTAGTTTTGTATTTGTAGTGAACTAGCTTCCGATTTGCCAAGACAATACCGATGTGGTACAGTAGGTAGGCGCAATGCGCATAACCGAAAGGATTCAAGTTTTTTTATAAATATAATGGAAGTGGCTGTGCTAGTTGGAATGATGCGCTTTAACGATACATATGTAGTTAGACGTAGGTTCTAGTCCAGGTGCAGTCATGTTTATTTTTCTTTATTTTTTGTTTCTCTTTTCTTTATTATGATTATTTATTTAATTATTTATTTATTTCTGTATGACAAACATGTTATTTTATTGTAAAATTAAAAGCTCAAAAATATAATTTAATATTGTATAATTTAATGTTAGATGCAAGCTATGGAGTATATGAAAAATACAGATCGGTTGGGGTCCAGGGTATCTCCTAGTCGGGCATCCCGACTAGAGCTTTCTTACTTGTTTTTATAAATCAAACAAAATAATTCGAATAATTCAGTTTTGCAAATTGTATTCGTGATTTGTATAAAGCTTGTATGTTTTTGGCGCCTAACATATAGTTCTGACAAACATTCCAAACAATGCGAACAAAAAGATAAAACAAAGTTATCCAATTTCTTTAATTATCAACTCGAATAAGTGCCCGGAAATGTTTAACTAGTGTTAAATGAGTTTTTCGCTGTATTCGAATGATTGAATCAGTTGAGCTTAAGGTGTTTAAGCAGATTTCAACCGCTTGACCCAAAGATATCAAATGGAATTTGAAAAAAAAAACCAGAAAAAAAATGAGACATAGACATTCAAATCAAACCGTTTTAAAACTAGTTAAATAATGCAAAGCCAAACAAATCAAAAAGCGAGTAAAAATAAACAACACAAAAAGAAATAAATTAAAATTGAAAGCAGTTACAAAGAGCAAACTTCGGCGTTAAGTGTGTGTGCGTGCGTGTGTGTGTGTGTGTGTGTGTGTGTGTGTGTAAGTGTGACCTAGTTCCAGGTTGTTTTGGCTGCGCATGCGTCAGGCCGAGCTTGGGGAGCTTGAAGTTCAGAGTCGCAGAAAAAGTAGAAAGTGTTTTCGATTTGTGTTTTTGTATTTAATTTATATGTCGTATCGTATTTAGATTTCTGCTACGACTTGCTTGCAGAACCCAGCCAAATGCCTGGCCGGGGTCGGGCCAGTATCAAATTGTTGGCAAGTGTTTGACGGCTGCTCAATGTTAATTTGTCAGCCTCGAAGCAAGACTAATTAAAATTCATTGCAAACAGTCGTTGCCACACAAATTGTAAGAAATACGAAAAGGTTGATTGTCCGTTGCCAAAAGCAATATATATATATATATATATATATATGTACTCGAATATATACCTCTATATAAATGTGAATCAGCTTTAATGTTGACAATCCACAAAAACAAATGAATATGTATGTGTGTATAGATTGCTTGGGTTTTGGCAGAGCCACGCCCACGTTTTAAGGTCAATAAAGTCATGTGTTCTACTTGACTGACTTGACCCAAAATCAAATCCATCCACAAGGCAATTATTGAATTGAATTTCGATGTTAAATTTTCGATAAATAATTTTCTTTTTTTTCTGCCATTTCGCATTAGTGAAATTCATATTTTTTTTTTAAATATGCATTAATCAATATGCATTTTGTAATTTCTTAGTATTTAGCCTCGTGTGTTGGTTTGTCTGCAAAATAAAAATCATAAAATAGCAAAACAAAAGTGAAAGTTGTTGATTTTGGGATTTGGTAATGGCAAACATATTGAATTAAGTATGTGTGCGGTTTTTTATTTTAATTTATTTTTATTTTTATTTATTTTTTTTTTTGTAATGCATAAATGAATTATATAAATTGTTTAAGAAGCGAGTAAAATAGAGACTGAAAGGCGTGAAGCTTGCGCCTGGGTAAACCGCACTTATGCAATCCCATGCAACAAATTGATCACAAAATACAGATAAACAACAACGACCAGCGACCAGAGACCAGAGACCAGTGACAGGCACGCATCCGTATGGTCTGCGAAAAGTTGTTGGAAAACGCCGCTTTTACTGGATATTGGGAAATTAAACCAGATCCATTTAAACCACATTTTATGCAGTGAATTTGCCAAAGAATTTGCTCCTTTTTGGAGCTTAAAAGTTAGTGTGCCTCTTAGTTATGTGCATTTGAAGATATATATATTTTTTTATATACAAATATTGTTAAGTATTCAATGTATACTGTCTTTATATACATAATTTTATTATGAACTTAGCTTACTTATGTATTAATTATATATCATTGATATACCAGAACAATACCTTGTAGAAGGCATTCCTCAAATAGATATCAGTTAGACATCTTTCAAAAATTTAACATATAACATGAAGTATGTATCAAGCATAAGTCAATCTTACATTTCCATGCCGGCAGTTCTTTAATTTTAAGTGTAATTGAACAACTCAAATCATTTTTATTATTTTGAAATTTGTATCCGAGATGGCATTTCATTGAAAATGCATTTGTTTTGCAATGAATTGAATGACTTCCTATATAAATTCCGATAATTGTTATGTACGTCTTCGCTCTGAATCACATTCGAACATTCATATGTTTTATTTAAGTCAAAAATCTGCAGTGACCCCGAAAAATAATAAAAGAAACGGAATATGTTAAAAAGTTGGCACATCAAAAATCCATATACATATATGTATGCATTCTTTCAAAGAAATCATCAATGTGCATAACAACAACAATGAAAAATCACCACGTACGCACACTCATACACTCACACTCAGCCATAAACAGTAAGACGTCAAAAAATCAAAATAAAAACTGAATGAAAACAAAAGACTTAAGCGACAAACTCTTTTTGGGCAGACAACTTTCACGGCGCTTCAAAGAATTTCTAATGAATTAATAAAAAGTTTACAAATGCGAAAATGTTTGAATTTTGTTTAAGAGATAATTGAAAAATACAAGAATATTTTGCTATAAATCAAGATGCTTCTCTGCTGCTGCTCTTTGACCCAGTTACCCAAATTGACGGAAGACCCAGAAATTATGCAGAAATCGCTTTTGATGGTCGTCACATTTAAATAAGTCTCAATCAAAATATTTGCTTATATAGATATATGTTTATATTTATGCTCGTTTCTTGGTTTTCGTGGCACGTATTTCAGCTTAGGAACATATGGGAAATTCTCAAGGTGCGAACGTGTCGCACGGCGCGACATAATCCAAGAAATCAATTGTGTTTACGATTTGGCAAATTTCAAAAGTTCAGTAAATCGTTTTAGTCACAGCAGAAAATGCAATAGCCGACGACATGATAACGCATTTATTTTGACATTTCATGTCAGCTGGAAGCTGATTGTGAAAACTAAAACTCAAGCTGGAGTCGAAGCTAAAGTTGAAGTTAAAGTTGAAGTTGAAGTTGACGTTTGCAACATCATTTAAACGTTCATTAATGAGCTTTGAGGGATGCTGCGTTTGTTATGTGATTATGTTGTAAAATTTTTAATTTTGCATAATATCGGACGCGCCGGGCTTTTGGAAAACCTATTTTTAGACTTTGACCACACTAATGAGCGCTGAAAGCGACGCAAAAAACTGTGAATATAAATTGAAATGTGTTATATATAAGAGTCAGCTGATGTGGTAGAGCCACATCAGCAAAATCAGAATACTGCAATATAATTTATGCAGCATTAAAAATGAATTGGGCTCAAGAGAAAGCTAAATTAATCAACTCTTAAATGCGGGTGCACTCATATGATAATCTGATAAGCGAAGTGAAGGCAGATATTAAGCAACTCGCTGAGGATAAATAGACAAATTGTGCTGCAATGACAGACACAGAATGGAACAGAACTATTACACGTGTCTTAAGACATAAGAGTAGAAGAAGCTTTATAATCAAATAAAATCAATCTTTAATCTGACAAAATCGATTTTTAATCGTAATTATAGCGCCTTTTGAATATATTTAATGAGAAATCAGGAAAAAATGGTTTTCTAAAAATGTATTTAGCTGGCAGAAAGAGGTGAGGTAGACCCCGTTAAGTATGTATATTCTATACCAGAATGACAAGTATATCGATTTAACCCTGCCCATCTATCCGTCTGTCCGTCTGTGTGATAGAATGACGTGAAACTAAAGTTTGAAATTTTGTAGGTCCTAATATGGGATGAGCAAATCAATTTTTTTTTCAAATAAATGTTAAGTATTCTGGCTTAAATGTTAAAATTATATATCGGTCGCCTTTGGAGCTATAGCTTCTAAAATTGATTTTTGTTATATTTTAGATACCGACTCCAAATTTTACCAAGCCAAGATCCGCTTACCAAGATCAGTTTCAAATATAGCTGTGTGAATAGGTAGACAGTTTTTATAAAATGTAAAAAATATGCTAAAAGATTCATTAAATTTCCTTAGGTTGATCCCAGTTTACTAAACACTTTGTTGGGCACCAACGTGCATACTTCTGCACACATACACGTACGTTAATATGCGTGAATATTAGCATCTTGTAAGGATTTGTGTTTACATTGTGTTTGCATTTTCAGCCGCTTCTTTACTTGTGTATTTGATAGATAGATAGGGGCTCTTGTAGTAAACTAAAAACGCAGTTCGAACGAAGTTCAGGGGATCTCCCAGTCGGGTACTCCCGACAAGAGCTTTATTCCATGTTTCAACTGGCAGTAGCACCGTATGTACTTTATTTTTATCAAATACGCATTCTTTCGAAAAATCGCATCTTTATTTGAATTTTGTTTGAATTCTCAGCTGTTACTTAAGTTTAATGAGATCTAGAAAGCTGATTCACAGAGAAAAGATTATAAAAAGTACTTTTAGGATGTGGGGACGATCATTTGAGTGATTCGGGAAATTTTTAAATGAAAGTTAGCATAAACTTACATTCTTAAGACGAATACATACATACTTACATATGTAGAGCTGTTCGTGTATAATTGACATTTTATATACACGAGTTTTGTGTACCTACAAATTATGATGTATATTTGAAAATACAGATTGACATCCCCAACTATCACTTTTTTACTTGTTAATTTTCGAAGTTGTCTGTGAATTCAATATTTATCCAAATTTAAGTATCGTTGTCAATGCTAACAAATCTATTTTTTATGTAGATGATACAAATCGACTGAAAATCATTTGTTGATCTGCAAGAACTTAAATATGTACTAAAATGTCTCAAATTTGTGATTAATTCTACAAATCTGGTAGTTAGATTGCTTTATATAATTAAAGTTGGCCGTATAACTGACAAATTTGTTTATTACAAGAACTTTTAGATATACTTTTCTTATATACCTCAAAAGTAAATACTTGAATGAAGCCATCACATGAAACGTGGACAAAACGTGTCACATATTTGCATAACTTCTTAACTGTTATTCTCCGAATATATGTATGTACTTTTATGGTCGCGGGCAACTTAGAGACTGGAGGTGCTTTGGCCCCGTTCTGAACTGTGCTGATGGACAGCGAGAGAGACTCATTTGTTGGCCTTTTAACACAAATATAAATATTGCCGACGTTGGCGACTGTTGCCACGCAACACTCCTTGGATGTTGATGCTTGGCGCCCAACTTGTTTATTAAATCACTTTGACATAATGAACCGTTACAACAATAATCACTGCGACGGTCCAGACTGAAGCTCTAACCTTGACTGAAGCAAACCCAAAAGCCAAAACACTTCAGAGCGCCATGTGCAATGGGCGTTTGTGTTGTAATGTCTGTTTTGTTACTATTTTTTGTCTTTTGTAAAAGTGCAGCGTCAGTTGTCGTTGAACCCGAACGAATAAAATAGAAAGTTACCAAGTTTACGCTTACACAAATACAGCTGCAGCTATAGATATACATATGTGTATAGATACACGTGGATAATTGTTGTTAAGCTTGGCGTTTAACATGCAAATACCAAAATGAACAAGTAAGAAAACTCTAGTCGGAGTTGCTGGACTAGGAGATCGCCTGAATCCCGTCCAGTAACATTTGGAGCCGGTATCCAAAATATAACAGAAATTAAACTTGTTTAAATTTCACATGAATCTATATGGAAAATTTAAAGACTCTAGCTCTAAAGCTGAACGAGATTTAATTTTAAAATTTATTTTCGATAAGTTTTAAAATCGATATCATTAAAATAAAAATAGTTGTCACGTGCTATATACGGACCTTAACAATTCAGTCTCTAGCTCTTACAGTTTCGGAAATCTACGATACATACGGATGGACGGACGGACAAACTGACGAGCGGACCGACGGATAGTTGACAGTATAAGTTTGACAATCAGCTGCTATTAACATTGTTATTGTCTTCTTTTTGTTACTTTTTTGTTTTCTTTTTTGTTGCTGTCATTAGGGTCGGTCTTGGGCAATTATAATGCTAATGTTCTATTCATGTAGAGTTCATTGGAATGTCTATGGGACATTCTGTGTTTGGCATGAGTAATTGCTTAAGCAAATTGCGCAGAAACAAATATTGTTTTCATTGTAATGAATTATATACAGTGTATCATAATTTTTGAGGGAATAATAAATATTGGAAATACAAATTGTTTTATTCATATTCACTCACTAATAAATACATACTTACGGAAACTGGAGGTAGTGACTGCATAATAATTAAACATTTCCATTTTCAAAGCTTGGGTGTGAATAAAAACTTAATTTTTTACTATGAGCCCATTAAAAATACGAATTCAGTTTATAAAAAAAAAATATTGTAAAAAAGAAATGTCGCCCCCGGGTGGACTCGAACCACCAACCTTTCGGTTAACAGCCGAACGCGCTAACCGATTGCGCCACGGAGGCTACTGGCCATTGTCTGTCCAATCTCATTTTGCTGGTGCATGCCAGAATTTCTTATAAGAATATATTTTTTTTTTTGCAATATTGCGTTAGGTTGAACTTGGTTAGAATTCTGCCACCGCACAACGGCCTCCGTGGCGCAATCGGTTAGCGCGTTCGGCTGTTAACCGAAAGGTTGGTGGTTCGAGTCCACCCGGGGGCGGGTTAATTTTTTTATTAATAATTATATTATATAAAAAAAAATAAAACTGTTTTTACAAACTCATTTTTAATTTTTCTATAAACAAATCTGTCTTCACTGACGAAAGCTAGTTTATTAACTTTATACCTGTACTTTACTCCTATGATCATATTAACGTCCATTAATGACTTATTTTTCGTAGCTATTTATTTTATTGCTATGTTTTGTTAGATGAACAAGGGCATTTATATATATTTCATTTTCTCGAATTTATTCAGACAAATATCACATTAGAAACATTGCGTGTACTATATTAAGTTGAAGGTGCCGATGAACAAAGCCAAATAAACACAAAACGAGTACATATACAAATACATTTGTGCCTGCTAACCTACAACAAAGCTAATGTATGTATGTTTATAAGTATATATGTACATAGATAGCCTATAATAACAGCTTCAGTCTACTTTTGCCTCAAGTCTTTCGCCTTCACTAGAGTACAGCACGCACGCAATGGGGCTCAGCTGAGTTCAGCTTTTAATGCGTTTGCTTCAAATAGTTGATCTTGAGTTGAAGTTGTACGACAATAACTAATACCTATTCACTTTTAAGATAACTTTATTATACCCATATCTCAACAACAATCGTATTTTTGTCATTCACAGATGACGTGCGGCATTTCGTGTGTCGATAAGACACTAAACAAATCATTCTATCACCTGGGCATTTGCATAGCCAAACATCCGGGCTACTTTGTCATCATACCCGTGATGATAACGCTGCTCTGTATGACCGGGTGAGTTACGAAAAAAAATGCCTAATACTATTTGGTATTACGATTGTTGATCATATTTGATTACCCCGTTTATTTTTTATACAGCTATCAGCAGTTAAAGTACCAAATCGATCCCGAATATCTGTTTTCGCCCATTAATGGCGAGGGTAAGGCTGAGCGTGCGCTTGTTGAGCAATACTTCAAAGTGAATTATACGCATCGCTTCAATGTGGGACGCATTACCAGGCCGGGTAAGTTCGAAGCACAGCAACAACCACACTCAAAGTTTGTCTATATGCAAAGGGTGGGGCTTAAATTGTTGGCCATAATAGTAAGGCATTGGGCAAGTGAAATGGCCCGACGACACCCAAGTGAGCGAATAAAAAATTGCAACACTTTTTGCTACGCGCCTAGGCTCCATTTTAGGTCCCCGAAAAACTGTGTTGCAAATCTATGTTTGACTCCAACAACATTTAGTTTCTAACACTAAAGTTCAAGTCTACAAAATCAACTGGCAGATGAAATGTGTGGGCAACATTTGAATAGGGTCTTGAGTCGCGGCAGAGTTTCTACACGCTATTAACTACACTAAATGGCTTATTAGCCAAAGCCAACAACGACGATCACAACCATGGCTAACAAATGATATAAAATTGCCAAATGACATTGTGCCACATACAAGAGAAAAACCGACCGACTTGAGGCAGTAGCAGTTAAACGTAAACGCAATGAGCTTCAAGCTGTTACCAAATCAATTTTTATGACAATTGAAAGATCAGCTATAATTATTATATATATGTTAAATTAACTGTAATAACATTTACACATAAATATCTCAAAATAAAAATATTCATTGTATAAAAATATACAAATTTAAAAAAATAAAAATTTTACTTCCCATACCGGGAATCGAACCCGGGCCTTCTGGGTGAAAGCCAGATATCCTAGCCACTAGACCATATGGGAGGCTTTTAGTGGTGTGGCATAATAAATAAATTTCATTTATTAATGTTAAAATCAATAAATTGAGCCACTTAAACATGCTAAAAATAGCTACGAATATGAACTATTATATGTCAATTAGGTCAACAGCTACTTAAGTATTTAAATGAAAATAACTCTTAGCAAATACCTAAGTTTTCAATTTAGAGATTTGCTTATGAGTGTGAGTAAGAGTGTTCAAATTGGTAAAAGCTATTTTGCAAAACAGTAATGCACAAAAAATGTTGCACAAATTGAAAAACGTGTGCAATATGCGAAATCTGAAATCCATAAAAAAAAACAACTGTAAAAGTCATACAAAATCATCAAATATAATGAGCACACAGTCAAACGCTGAGACGCTATACTATATATAAAACTAAAATAGAGAAAGCGATAGAGCGTGAGTGAGCGATATATAACATACTAAACAAGATTAAACGATTCTTGCGAAATCTGTTGGCCGCATTCTATGAAGCGCTGCGTTCAATGGCAAGGAGGTCTTAACTATTCAATGCTCATAAGAGTATTTTTTACTTCTAGATCTCCACTTAACCACTCAATCAATCTTAATTTAAGATGTACGTGTATGCGTAGCATCATTGAACTTTGGTTTCGACAATCACAAATGCTAAAGAGAAGATACATACAAACATAACAAGTCTTGTGAGTTGCAGAAGAAACAGCAGCAGCGGCACTACCAGCAACAAGTGTTGTGTTTGAGCTAACTGTTTATGGGCATTATCTAGACCGCATTTAGTTGGTTTCGACCAGTTAGCTACGCTTCGCTTGACTTGCACTTTTGGTCGTAGCTAATGTGTATGTATTTCCCCAGACACGGAGGCGATTTCAAATGCTTAAAACTGAAATGGAGTTGCATGTTAGCAAATAAATTGTGTTTCAGTGCAACCAACTTTCGCCTGTCTGTCTCAAGAAATTAAGTATTTTATTTTTATATAGCGCAACAAAACGATGCAGGCATTTTTTTTTGTTATTATTTTGTTTATATTTTCATTAATGTAATGTTTCGACGAAGCGTTATGTGAATTGATTGGTGCTATAAATATTGATAATAAATTATTAATAAATACTATCATGCGTAGCAAATGATAGAGAACACAGCTGCACTGCTTGCACAGTTTATAAAGTTTGCACTGTGTGCACTGCTTTATCATTGTTCAAGTAGCATTTATATAAGTCTCACAAGCGCCTCCCATATTGTCTAGTGGTTAGGATATCCGGCTCTCACCCGGAAGGCCCGGGTTCAATTCCCGGTATGGGAAATCATTCCGAATGGTGATTTGTTTTTTTTAAATATTTTTTGACAATATATCAACTGCATAAACGGTCAGGAAATATTACCAGAAAGTACAATTAATTAAAATAAATATAATTCAGATAGGTGGAAATTACACCAGAAAAACTCAGTAAGTTATTTATTCAATAGTAATTAAAGAAACAAGCCTTTTGTATTGCAACTTTAAATTACATATTTTAACAAAATCATTTAATTTTAAAATCGAAGTAAAAATAAGATATTTAATTTTTTAGCCGCTAACTAAATATTTGAGAACAGTAAACATTTAGTAGTCAAAATTATGATTGAAGTTTTACATATTTCTTTATTGAAAGATATAAAGATTTACTAATTATATTATATATTGTCGACTTATTTCAATTTACTCTGCTATAAGATTCACTATCGAAGTTAAATATATTTTTATAAATAAGTGTAATATTTAATAGCTTAACTTTTTTTGTCTGTATAAACAAATATATTCATACTAATATGAATGTTACTATGAATAGTATTTATATACTATGAATAGTATTTATAGTTTATTCATTATTTAAATGTATTTATTAAATAATTCACTTGGATATTTATGAACTTATCTATTTATTCACTTCTCATAAACTTTAATTAATAAGTACTATCTCTAAAGTTCGCATTAAACGATACAAATTAACTGATACCAATTATTGATAAGCGACTCATTAAAAACAGCTAAGATATGCAGCAAATTGGCAAAAGTAACTTATCAACAGCGGCCTTACGCGTATAAATAGAAACTTATCTCTACTTGTATTTCAGTGCGTCCATTTGTATATATTATAAAAGCAACGTGCCGCGTTTATTTATGTCAAAATTTGTATTAGAAATTGTATAAGTTCATTGACAAAATTTTTGCGAATGGAACGTGTGGAGCGTCACGTTCCCATCCAGATGCTATACAACCACTTCTTATAGCCCAGCATTAGATATAAAGATATAAACAGATTTATATAATGATATATACATACATACCCAATATATATATATATATATATATATATATATATATATATATATATTTATTTATTTATTTATTTTTATATATATTGAAGATGTATTATATTATCTACGCACATGTTTAGATATTTATTTACATATATAGGTTTCTGACAAACACTGCTGCATTTGTTATGGCGCATTAAACACAAAACGATTTGCACAATACTCTAACAATGTGGAAGTCAATTATACGAGCGCAACTAACTAATAAAAAAATCTTTGAAAAGGAAACTGATTTGAATTATTGTCACGTCGCCAGATACAATTCGAAGAAGACCTAGGCCGCGCACACTGGTACGAAATAGGATCAAACTTTAATCAAATTTAAGTTTGATTGTATGAGAGAACTAGATCTTTAAAGAGTCTTCACGTGCTTTGCTGGAGTCATTGCATTCCTTAAACTTTCATTGAAGGTCTGCTTAGCATTTGCTATATTTAAAAATCAAAATTATATGTTAGACATTTATGAAAATGGACAATGCGACTCGAAAAACTCGAAAAATGTCCAAAGACAATAAATATAAGGAAAAAATTTAATAGATCTATATAAATTGGATTTGTGGGGTCAGCATGAAGGCAAGCGTTTAATTCTATTGGCTTCAAAACTTTCAATTGTTTTCTGATACATATAAGTAAGAATGAATTTTCCTAAGCTGATTTAACACAGATTTTTAAAATTTTTATTAGAGTTAGATTAACATTTATCATCTGTCCATTGCAGGTCGTTTTGGTCGCGTTATAGTTATACCAAAAGATGGCGATGATAATATGCTTCGTAGAGAAGTTTTTATGGAACTACGACAGCTGGATAATCTCATTCAGAATGCATCAACCACATATGATGGCGACACATTTACCTACAAGGATAATTGTGCTCGCTGGGAGAATGAGTGTTTCGAAAATGATATCTTAAACTTGGATGCTCTAATGGATGACGTGAGTGCAGATTCGTTTCTAGCCAAACACTTCTGAGTTCTTTCTCTCTGCAGATCGAATCGGGACAATTGAATTTAACATTTCCCATCATGTTTAATCCTGTGACATGGGATGCTCACGCCTTTCCAGTATTCTTTGGCGGCACAAAACTAACTGAAGATAATTTTATAATAAGCGTGCCTGCAATTCAACTAGTTTACTTTGTCACTGCCGATACTAAACGTCAGGATGCCAAGTAAGAAGGACGATTTCTTAAGTCGTAGAAACCACCTTTAATATTTAATTATTGAACTCTTAAATTTTAGGGGCGGTGAATGGGAGGAAACCTTTTTAAGAGTCGTGGGCAAGGCTGAGGAATCGGGCATGTTCAAGCACATATCAGTTTCCTATTTCGCCTCGCGCACTTTGGATCATGAATTGGAAAAGAATACGAAGACGGTGGTGCCTTACTTTAGCTCAACTTTTCTGCTCATGGGTTTGTTTAGGTATGTAATTCTTGGGTCTGGAAAGAGTTGAGTCTACATTTCGAAATATTCTATGGATTCTGTTTAGCATCATCACATGCATGATGGGCGATGCAGTACGGTCAAAACCTTTTCTCGGTCTGATGGGCAACATCTCAGCCATAATGGCCACCTTGGCTGCTTTTGGGTTGGCCATGTACTGCGGCATCGAGTTCATTGGAATTAATTTAGCAGCGCCTTTTCTAATGATTGGTGAGTCCTGAAATTCATTTTAGCCTGGAGCTTATTATTAAATTTGCTATTGGATTTTAGGTATTGGCATCGATGATACGTTTGTTATGCTGGCTGGCTGGCGACGTACTCCGGCCAAGATGCCCGTCCATGAGCGCATGGCGCATATGATGTCGGAGGCAGCTGTCTCGATTACGATCACATCGGTCACGGACTTCATTTCGTTCCTGATTGGCATCATCAGCCCTTTTCGCTCGGTTAAGATCTTTTGCACCTACTCCGTGTTTGCTGTCTGCTTCACATTTATGTGGCACATCACTTTCTTTGCCGCCTGCATGGCTATATCGGGGTACAGGGAACGTAGAAATCTGCATGCTATTTTCGGCTGTAAGGTGAAGCCCATGTCGGTGGCTATAAAGGGTAAGTGGAGATATATGGAAATGATCCTTGCCTTTAGATTTTGAAATCACCAATTAAGTTTGCAAAAAAGGAATTTAGCATAAGAAACGTCTTTAACTATCGAACTTAGGTACATATATACAACTTATTTCTTGGTGCTCTTAAGATTTTCTACTTTCGAGGACTCGAGGATATGAAAGTAGTTTCAACATTTCAGAATTTACAGTTATCAAACAAAAGTAAATCGTTTTTAAGTTGATTCTGTCTTCAGGTTAACTGTTAAAATGCGTGGTTTGATCTATATAACTATATATCGTATGCATATGTACGTATATATTTTACTATGTTTGTTTATTATGCTTTAAAAGAAAACCGAAAAGACAATTTGATTGACAAAACTGTTTAGATTCTCAAGCAAAGCTGCTGGACTAACCGAAACTAGCTAAAAATTCAGAAATATATATTGCTTAACCTTTGATAATGCTTAGCCATTCGTTTCACAAAGTTTCAAGAAAAGATTTTACACTCATTTCAAAACAAATTTTAACTTTTCAAATCATATTATTATCATTTCATAAACATAAAATGCACGTATATCTTAAATATACGAATCGAATAAGTCGCTCTATCATCGTTCTTGATCTTTTAAAAAGCCCGCAATTAAACTCTGTAGTTGTCGCTTAACTGATGACAAAACCTGGCTGGCAATAACAAGGTCCACTTGTTGCAGGCCAGTTGGCCCGAACAACCGGCTCAGTGCCAAGCTTAGAGAGAATGAAATTAATTTAGTCGACCAACTACCAGCTGAAACATGAACTTGATCATGGGGCGCTAGTCAGACTAGTCTCTGCTAAGAAGAACGTCAATACCCATTTGCGGAATTGAGGTCAATGGCAACTGGACTAAAGCGACTTTTCTCTAATCTTGCAGAGAAACGCAACTTCCTTTACAAGGCGATCATGGCTGGCGGAATCGATCCCAATGATCCCGATAATCCCATCGATAACAAGGATCACATGTTCATGGCCTTCTTCAAGGACAAACTGGCTGCGATCATCAACAACAAATGGTGCAAGATAATTATTATTCTCGCCTTCGCCAGCTATCTAGCTGGGGCTTGCTATGGAGTTACGCAAATCAAAGAGGGGCTGGAAAGACGTAAATTGTCTCGGGAGGATTCCTATTCAGTGGAGTTTTTCGATCGTGAAGATGATTACTATCGCGAGTTCCCTTATAGAATGCAGGTAAACTATTCGTCAACATTTAATACCTTTAATACCTCTAACTTATTAAATCCCTTTTCAAGGTTATTATTGCGGGACCTTTGAATTATTCGGATCCAGAAGTCCAAGATCAAATAGAGAATTTGACAAGCACTTTAGAGCACACCTCATATGTTACCTCCTCGTTGTATACCGAATCATGGCTGCGCTCGTTTCTCTCTTTTATGGAGCGCAATAATGACTATCTGAATGAGACCATCGATGATGAACAATCGTTTATCGATGCAGTCAAGGAGCACTGGTTGTTCCCGGGCAATCCCTTCTCACTGGATGTGCGGCTAAATCAGGATGAAACACAGATTATTGCCTCGAGATTCCTTATACAGGCTGTCAACATTACGGATACGAATCATGAAAAGGAAATGGTGCGCGACTTACGGAAAATATGCAAGGACTCTCCGTTGAATGCATCCATATTTCATCCGTACTTTGTGTTCTTCGATCAGTTTGAGCTGGTTCGTCCCGTTTCACTGCAGGCCATGGTCATTGGTGCGATCATCATGATGATTATCTCATTCATCTTCATACCCAATATTCTCTGCTCATTGTGGGTGGCCTTTTCCGTCATATCCATTGAGCTTGGCGTCGCTGGCTATATGGCCTTGTGGGATGTCAACCTGGATTCTATATCTATGATAAATCTGATCATGTGCATTGGCTTCTCTGTGGACTTTACCGCCCATATTTGCTACACCTACATGTCGTCGAAGAAGCGCAGTCCCAAGGCGCGCGTGCGGGAGGCTCTGCATTCGCTTGGACTGCCCATTGTGCAGGGCTCCAGCTCCACGATCTTGGGCATTATAGCACTATTACTAGCACAGAGCTATATATTCTTGGTCTTCTTCAAAATGGTTTTCCTTGTCATCTTCTTTGGCGCTATGCATGGATTGTTTTTGTTACCTGTGTTGCTCTCACTCTTTGGACCTGGCTCTTGGCTGACGTGGACGGGCCGTGACGATGGCTCTGATGCGGAGGTGGATGACAGTGCGGATGATATGAAGCTGGCAAACGTGATGGAGAAACCATTTGCGCAGTCATACTACATGCAGTATCCCAGTATGGGGCTGAACGGGCCTTATGCCTATGGCTCCAAGGGCTTCCTGGGCGCGCCCTATAAGGCTTACGGCGGCGATGAGAAGGATCAGGGCCTCGGTACCTCCGGCGAGGACTCATCGGAAAGCAGTTCCAGCCGCTCACAGCGACGCCAACAGCTGGCAAATAATGCCGCTGCGGCCGAAAAGGGCTGGCGGCAATCAAGCTATCAGAACATCTATGGCAGTGGCGGTGCCCAGTTCCAGCCACAGCCCGATCTCTACGGCCAGCAGGTGTCTGCAGCTGAGTGGCGACAGCGGCTCGATGCACATGAGCAGCAGCATCAGCGCAATAAACAGCGACGCAATCCCTATGAGAACTACGACCAGGAAATGCAAAGGCCAATTCGTCGCAATTCCCACGGAGACGTCATCGATCTCCATACGCCCACGCCCAACTCGTCGCTGGACGAGCGAATGAGGCGTCAGTACCAGCAGGCACTTAGCGCTGGCAGTGGGGACGACAGCAGCTATCGTCAGCAGTCAGAGCAGAGTCCAGCTCCACTGGCTAACAGTTCGGCGAAGCGCTATCACCGCCGTCGCTCGTCGGAGGACTCGACGCGCTTTCATCAGCGCTGGCCGGCTAACATTGAGGAGCGTCGTGCTCGGCGCGCCCATTCGCCCACTCAGCGATATTCGCAATCGCACTCGTATACAGAAACTGCCGCCGTTGCCTCCAACTTCGCCCATCGCTCCTCCTCGCATCACAATCTCTACCAGCCGAGCAGCAAGGTCACGCATCAGCCGCCCACATATCAATATGGAGATTACTAACGTTTCTCTTATTGAAGCAGGACATCGAGAGCTTGAACTGTGGATGACATATAAAGAACAAACGTAATTAAGCATAGTTTAAACAATTTGCCTAGGCGATTAATATAAATAATTGCTATATATAAATATTTATCTAAAATGCTTCTCTTTTATTTTATCAATTAGTTTTGAAGTAGTTTCTGTGCTTTTGCTAAATTTCTCAATTTCAAAATCTGCCTCAAGAACTTTTGTATACTTTCAAAAGGTTTCCAAATTTTCGAAAAAGTTTCTTAAAAATCTTTGAGAGTTTATATAAATATTCCTGAGTTTCTTTGAGTTCTTTTAAAAATATCTAGAAAATCTTTGAGCATTTATTAGATTTTTTTAAGTTCTTTAAGTATTTATTAAAAGTACCACCATTAGCACGGGAAAAAAAATTATATATTTTTCTAATCATTCTCCACATTTTCTCTCATCAGTGTAGCCCCTCGTTCGTTATGTCAATATGTTAAATAAATTAATTATACAATTTTCAAGACTTTACGAGCATTTTTGGAAATTCATAAAGACTTGATTTTCTTTAAAAATTATTTCCTATTTTGTATTTCTGTATATATTTACATATGTAAGTTCTACAACTGGCGCACAATCTTTGATCTGCTTGTCTTAAAACTGTTCAGAATTTCTTTGCTCATATTCGAAGATACATAGTTCAATACATATAATTTTTTGATTATTTTCATTAATGCAAGTAGAAATTGTTGGGATTGTCCACTTCATAGTCCAATTACGTTTTAGAATAGAAGTTTTGGCGGAATTCAATTGAGTGCGCATTAGCACAGTGCACACAAGCACAGTAATTGCTTTGATTGCTTTAATCTATGGCTTGCCCCATAAGACATTGTTCGTATATATAACTTTTTTGGATTCGAAATTTCTATCAAACATCAAACACATTATAATATGTATAATTTTGAAAAAAAAAATGCTTTTATTTCCATGATGACATTTCACTTGCCTGAAATTATGTTTTAAATAATTATGATAGTCAGATTTTCGACAACCCTTGTCAGCTGTTCAACATATGCATTTCATACAACGAAAGCAATGCAAGTCATTTATCTTTACATTAGCTTTACATTAAGTCCTTACAGAATATTTCATTCAATCTTCGGGCTCTCATTATCGATATATATTATATAATTAATTTAGCTACAGCTAAGTGAACAGATTGGATGATGTGTTTGTATAGAGCATGTAACAAAATACTATTAGCTGTAAACAAAGTAAATAATTATATATTTATCTCCTTAGTTTAATCACTAAATTCCTGACTGCACTAAAAACTAAAGTGAGTTTTTTGTATGGGACACAATTTTGTAAAGTCTTAACGATTTTTGCTATTGAATAAAATTTTTATATTTTCCTAGAAACCAAGTACGTGTGTTATTTATCTATATAATGGCTTTCTGAGCGACTTTTGATGTGATGTTTATCACGGCAATATATATACCGCTCAATAGTAATGTCGGAATGAGTTCTCAACAAAATGTCTCGACTTCTGCTTCTCCTTTGCTGTCTACAGCTTTTAAATTGTCAGACGATCAATGACAGATATATAGTTGCAACTTTTGGCAAGGTAAGAGCGGTTAAGATAGGTCCATATATATATATATATATATATCCATTCCAATATTTTTCTGCCAGGTAAATTGGTTCCAGGCGAATCAAATATGCCACAAATCCGGCATGATTCTGGCCACAGTCACCAGCTACGAGCAGCAGCTCCTCGTGATACGTAGCATAGTTCTTAACGGTCACCTGCTGGGACACGAAGGCTTCTGGCTGGGCGCCAGCAACTTAGGAAATCTGAATTCTTGGACGTGGCAAGGCCTTGGAATAGCTCTTGGCTATAAGAAATGGGCAAAAAATGAACCACAAGTGGATTTCGTTCCGAATGAGGGATGCATGGTCATGGGACTGGATCAGTCCTGGTACAGTGTTGATTGCTACAGTGAATACTATTTTATATGCCAAAGAGTGTGCAACTCATCAAATGATCCCTTGTACATATAAATCAAACAGTAGCGAATTTATAAATAAATTCGAGTCCCACATATTTTTTGTCTTTTCTGTGATATACAACAAAAATATATTTTATAAAATTCTAAATGGAAAATGTGGTGCCAGCACGTTGGCATGTATGTATATCGAACTGAATTTAAAGGATGATTTCATTTGCAAATAAACTTACCCTATTGTAGATCAGCATTTCAAGTACTGTAAAATCCGCAATTGCTTTAGTCAGTCGCATTTTGCCAACGACTATACCATGCTGAATACGGTTCTCGTCGTTGGGCACGGTTAGTATTTAGATGGTGTTCGTATCTGTGGACAACTTTTTTCTTTAAATAATTTTTGCGAGGACTTTTGTTGTTGCGTCCATAAAATGTTGGCATACTCGAAGTCGCGAGTTTAATTCCATAGTTTGAAATATAAATAAGAGTTGACTTTTTTCGGTATTCTTTTTATTTGTAACAAGAATATAAACAATATTTCTGATTCTGATTGCAATTATAAACTTTTTATTTAGTATCATTTATGCTTATGGGTCACATGCATTTTTAAGTATGTTTAGTTATAGACTTGTTATTAAGCGCATTGCTGTACTTCACAGACAAAGTAATGCCTGTCTCTGCAATTCTCATCAGTCCAGTCGGCAGTGATTCCATTTATTGCGACGCAGCGGTAGGCAGTTGATGGGGTCCTAAGGAAGTTGTTATAGAAAATGCGAGCTCCACTGCTATGCCATACGTATTGGGTGGCAAGTCCCTGATTTGTGCCCGAGACCCAAATGGGTTCGTCAACAAGTACATTGATTTCGTTTTCAGCAGATGATTGGATAAAGTCGATTAGCGTGGTCTGAACACTTTGTGAAGGAATATTGGCAAGGACATGTTCCTGCGCAGCACAAGCAAGTTGCGCCTCATACCAAGTTAACTAAAATTGAAAGAAAAATAATGTTTGAGTTATTTAATCCAGGTAATATTACTTGTACCTTGTGCAGGCCTAAGCCGTATTGGGTATTTTGGTAGGTGAACAAAGATAAAATGGGTTTAACTTCATCTTCATAGTCGGGGGACGGTTGGACTTCAGCTTTAGTTAAGGCAGTCCATGTCACAACGCTGAACAACCAGAAAAGACCGAGAGCCAGAGAATTCATTTTGTAAAGAACTCTGCGGCTTGTTTGTTTTTATAGGCAACATTAACGTGAATACTAATTCTTTAAGGCATCTATCATTGTCATTGATAACTTAGCTACGATTATCTTGTCGTATGTCATATGTCTGCATTTAACTCATTATTATTGAATATCGACTGCAGAATGTTCATTCGCGGTCAAAATGCTGCCAACTTCTCTAACGCTTTAAATGACAGAGTTGCTGAAATACCGGTTTATAGCAGAAAAATCTTAACACCTTATTGGATAAGGGCATACATGAGAATATATATTCCACATTTCAAGTCCCCAGCTTCAATAGCAGCGAAACAATTTTCACATTAACGAACATTGCACAGAACGAAAGTACTTTATCACTTCGTGAATGAGTATAAAAAATAATAAAAACAAATTTATTGCTTCAAGAAGAACTCGGTCTGATTGAAGTACGGTGGCAAAAGTGGAGAAAAGTCATTCCAAATTACCTTTTCTCTCAGACCTGGTAGCTGTCCTGCACTCTCACTCAATGGCGCCACCATCCCAGTAAGCAGTTCGGTGAAATATCTGTGCATTCATCTGGGCGACAGCACATAAAAGCGAAACAAGCACAGCTTAAAGCGAAGACAAAAGAAAATGGCTCCTAGGACCGCGATCACAACTTAGCCTTGAGAACAAAATAAGATCATACAAGGCAGTACTTAAGTCAATATGGACTTATGCGTTGCACCTTTGGGGAACAGCCTGCAATTCGAATACCGAATTACTGCAGCGATACCAATCCATGACGTTAAGGACAATAACTATTCATAAAGATCTCCAAGTACCTTTCATCAGGGATGAAATAAAAAGAAGAACCAATAAACATATTAATAGGCTGGAAATACATAACAACGATTTAGCACCGCACGAAGGGGTCTAAAACGATTTGATGTGTTGAACCTACCATACAGGCAGTAGATGGACAAATTATACATAATATATATGGTTTGAGTTCAATGGAGCTCAAACCATCCCGTAATATATAATCAATGTCAATAACATTTGCTTATTGTTGTATACAGATTGCAAATAGAAATGTAAATTAAAAAACAAATTATTAATTTATGAAATGAATTAAAGATTGAAACTGACTATAGCTTTTGACGGTGATGACTCGAATCGAAAGTTGCTCGAATGTGACTTGCCGGTATTTTAGTCCACGCATGAGCCATGAAATGCTTCAGTGTGTTTTGTTGAAATATCTGTGGTCTGCTACAGAAATTTTTGTCTATAAGCAAATTCATAAATTCGATCAAGTTGTTCACGTCAGATAACACAATGTACGGAATTTCAAGTCTTGCTCCTTTTATAAGATCCGTCTATGGAGACTGGAGACTGTATTGCTTCTAATCGAATCGAGTTATGTGTTCAGGATCATTAGTATTAACTGTTAAACCTCTAATATCATTTGAAAATACATTAATTTTCATAAGACCTCAAAATTCCTCAAGCCTCGTTTAATAAAAACATGCCAATAAAATAGTTACTCGTATATCTTTATATTGACCATCTATACAATAAGAACAAATTATATTTTTTTTGCAATCAGAAATTTTTATTATGCTTTTGAAAGACCAACACCATTATAAGAAAATATTGATTTTATAGAAAGTTCATTTTCGTTACTTTCTTTTAAGTTACATTAACAACGTTTTTCGCATACGAAATAACGCTGAGCGTAACAATCTTCAGGGATCCAGTAACCGGTAACTGCATTAAGGCCGAGACAGCGATACGAGGAATTGGGCGGAGTCTTAAAATTGCGATATCTAAATCCAGTTCCAATGCTGAACCAACTCCATTGAGAACCGCTGGCCAGATTCGAACCTGACGTCCATACCGGCTCGCTTAGCAGACTCAAATAGCCCGAGCTGAGCAAAAATAAGTAAACACGATTCTGCTTGTCTTGATTTTCTAAGCTGACCAACGTGTAGCCCTGCTGGGAAGCGCAGGCGGCTTCGGCTTGGAACCAATTTAGCTGCGATTATACAAACATATAATAATGCAATAACAAATATATCCATTAATTACCTTTTTAGACACGGATAATGCGAAATCTCCTGATGAATATGTCGGAATAAAAATCGGTAACGGCTTTTCCTCCTCTGGGATGGGCTCCTCATCTTGTACTGGTTCCTCCAGCTCCAGCCTCAGCTCTTGAGCCCAAACCAGTGTTCCGAGCAGAAAGAGAATAGCGATACCTAAAGACTTCATTTTGTGAGCAAGACAATGATAGATACTGCCCTTTTATATAGGTGTGACATGGTTCAAGTTAATTGCCCGGAGCATCTATCAATGTCACTTGATAAGCTTAAAGTTTAAGTAGTTATTCTCCTTAAATTTGTTGTTGCTGAAGGGGTTTTTTCTTTTTTCTTTCGTTTGTTATAAATTTCGCTTACAGTAAATCTCAATTTTAAGCGTTGCGTAAATCCGTTTGCCATTTTTATGGCAAAGTTCTGCGCTAATAATGTTATCCACTGCGCTGAAGCTGGGGTGCCACGAAATTTATCGAAAAAATGTAAAAAGCATATCTCATTTAACTGAGCTGTCAGAAGGAAAAGGAAAAAGCAAGTCGGTGCTGGGGAGGGAACGTTATGACGGGTCAAGGATTGGCAATTGCCAGAGCTAGGATATTAGGGCGCACCCTCTTTTGTTGCTGTAACGTTCCCCTTACTCAATGTGCATTTCGTTTGCTACGTTTCTGTTGTGTGCTGGCCAAAGTGTTTACGAGCCCCATTGGGATTGGACTACCAGAACGAAATGTGCAAGCACAGATCGTTGCGTTTTTACTTTTCGAGTGGGGTTCGCTTCATGATATAAAATCAAAAATTGCTGTTGGTGACTAAACGCGAATGGCGAATGGCGAATGGCGAAAGGCAAACGGGTGTATGGATAATATGATTTCTGTTTGTTTGAATGGCATGCCATTTGCATTGGCCAAGACAGCAAAAAAGTAACTTCTAACATTTATCAGCAAGGTCTCGCCAGCGGGCAAACATACTCTGGCTTAAGTTTTAAATGGGCATTCTTAAATCTTATATATAGCAAGAACATGGTATAAACCAGTATATATATACATATGTATGTAAGGCATAGAATCTAGAATATAACTATTATAATTATAAGTAAGCTATTATAAACTTAAGTAACCGTTTAAAAACTATTTTTTCTCTAAATTCTAAAGTGGTTTAGTGAGGCAACGGATAATGGGTCTGACTGCGAAATGGAAAATTCCAGATTTAACATCTGACAAGATCGCAAAAATAGAGTTTATTTATTTGTTTGAACTTTTATTTTACGTTTCAACTTCTTGAATTATATAAATTTTTCTTATTTTATTATTTTTACATCCTGAGACCATTGAAAATGGGAAATTCAGGTATAATGGTTTTGTTAAATGTATGTAAAAAGCAAAAGGCGGGGCAGACCCACAAACTATATACATATATTCTTGATCAGGGCAGCGAGCTGAGTCAATTTAGCCTAGAATAGCTAGGGAATTTAAATTTTTTGTAAGTTCGTACATAGCACGCGCAGATCAAGTTTGTGGAAAATTCGATAATTCGAGATTATTCTTATACTGTTTAATGAATGAGCTTCCATTTCTTATAAAATATAAAAAATGCAACAGAATCATTTCCTGAAACTTTAATTTTTAGCTGCTTCTTTGTCTCTTTTGTATTAGATAGGAGGCGTCTTTGTAATGAACTAAAAAAGTAGATTGAATGGGAATCAGGCGATTTCCTAGTCAGGCACTCCCGACTTAAGCTTTCTTACTTGCAAAAAGTTATTTTTGATTTCTTCTCTCAAAAAAAAAAAAAAAAAGTTTGTTTCGCCCAACGTGGGGCTCGAACCCACGACCCTGAGATTAAGAGTCTCATGCTCTACCGACTGAGCTAGCCGGGCTGTTGCCAAAAGTTTTCAATTAAATGCTATGAACGACCACTCAGTAAAAATAAAAAAACAACGAAAGGAAATTCTAAAAAAAACTTAATTCTTATAATAATATATTAATTTTAATATAATAATAAAACTAATAAATTGGAAGAGCTGGGCCAACTAAAAATATTTAATGAAAAATAAATCTAATTTTAAATATTTGTTAAGAAATTGTCGATCTTTCAGTTCAACTTAAGAGCAAACGTCTCTGTTAAGTCTTGTTGAATGTGCGCAATTAGATTGTAAAACTTGTTGACAAGATGACATGATCTATTAGCTTTGGTTATTTGTCTTTGACGCTGGCTGCAGGAAAAATTGCAATTAAATTGGCTACTGCAGCAGGAAACAGAGAGCAAAGTACGCGAACGACAGCATCAACAACAGAGACAACGCTTAAAAGGGGAAAGAAGTGTAACTGACAACAAAAGTCACGCAAAATAAATGCGCCATGAGAATCAGGCGACGTTGAGGGCCAATGCTGATGGCGATGCTGCTACTTCCACTTAATTTATGCGAGTGCGACGTTAGAGTAGTTGCATTTGATGCTGTGGTGTGGCTAAGGCTGATGGGGTGGGGCGTCCTCCTCTGCCTGGTGGCCATTTTCGCAGCACGTTAAACGAAGGTCGTCAATAGAAAAGCCAACGCTTAGCTTTTTTATGGCTGGAATATTCATCTTATACTAGCAATTGGCTGCGCATCCAACAATACTTTACAGTTTATTCAATTCTTACCAAGTCCCCTAGTTATTCTTGCCCAACAAGGCTGCAAGGAATTGCAAATGTTAAAAGTATTCACACAGGATTCCTTACCTATTGTCTTATAGCACTTGCTTTTATAGAATAATTTAACAAACGTGAAAAAGCAAATTAAGATTAATACATAATAATAACAAATATATAGTAAAGAAACAATAATTCACTGAAATTTAGGCTAGCATTCAAAATGTCGATTTAATAGGAATACTTACTTTATAAGATAAAAACAATTGGAAATAAAAAATATTTAAGAAAACGAGTAAGATAACTCTAGTAGGGGTGCCCGACTAGAAGATCCCCTGAACCTTGTTCTATCTGTCATCTATCGAATAAAAAAAATGATAATTTGCCCACCAATAAGTTCAATAAATTGTGACTGACTTAAGGGAATTGAGTGAAGCTTTCGCCTTACGATTTTAGTGAAGTTTTTAGATTTTATAAAAACTGTCAAATTATTCTCATAAATATATTTGCAACTGACCTTCAAAGAAATTTGGAGCCGGAATCAACAATGCAAACACACTGCAATCAAAATTGTATAATTCACATGAATCCGCATGTAAAACTCGAAGGCTCTAACTATAAAGATGTAAGAGATATAATTTTAAATTCTGATTACGATGAGATATCAAATCGTTGACATTAAAATAAAAGCAAACTTGACATACGTGTGATATACACGGATATGCATATATATAGATAGAATAAAGGTTCTTTGATCGACGCTTTCACACATACGCATAAATATATATTTTATGGGGTCTGCCAAGTCTCCTTCTGCCTGTTGCAAACTTTTAACAAAATTATTATCCTCATTTTCTGTTTTCAATGGGTTCAGGTGTTTAAAATGTAATATTTCAAAAATTAAATCAATTGTATAACAAACAAAAAAGTTGTTCACAAATGCCAACACGCGGTTTTTCCAAGTGCTCCAGCATCTAAGTAGTTACTTTTGGTGATCGGTTGGTGAAATACGAGTGACTCAAGACTCATTATGTATGTAGTGTTTCGGAATAAACGATAGAAATTTTCAACAGCATTTGTAATACATATTTAAATGAAGGGGTTTTGTTGGCTGGCCAGCATTAATATTACAATTCTGCAAGAGAAACCATCTCTTAAATTCAGTTCGATATAGGAACATGTAGAACGCGTTGGCACCACATTTACAAGTTGCAAATGGAAAACTATTGCGATACATAATCTGTAAACTTATTTTGCAACTGAAAATATATTTCATATTCAATTTGTTCATTTCGAAAAGCCCTTAACGAAGCTCTAATTTTGAAAAATTATTCAAACTTAAATTCATAAAATGAATCAATACAAGATGATAGTCCATCTCTAAAAAACTTATACTTAAATGTTGAATAAGTTTTTCAATAGTAATGCTCACACTGCAGTTGTTGTTTGTATGTATGCATAAAAGAAGCGTATAATGATTGGAATATTAGCTCTTCACTGGGTTCAGGGTAGCTCCTAGTCAAGACTCTCGATTACAGCACTGTTACTTGTTATAAATTTAATTATAGATATATTGTAGATGTATTATTTAGTAGCTAATTGTGCCTTCTACTGTGTGGATTATTGTCAGTTTTTGTATAAAGGTCAATTAAAGGTCAATTAGTAAAGATTAAGAATAAATATATAATTTAATAGCAGTTTTTATACTTCCACGCATTACTTAATTTTTAATACGTGAATTTAATCACCTTTTAATTAAGATTTTCATTTGCTTCTATTCCTCTTTGGCTTAAGCAAAGAGCTACTATAAGCCACTCATTTAATTTGCATTAGATAAACCTTTGCGTCCCTTTACGTTAAAAACTTCTTTGCGAAATCACTGCACAAAATCTAATGTTTCATTAAGATTTTAGCGCACTTTTATGTTTTTAATGTTTTTTGCTCTTAGTCATTGACCGTCAAAGCTGGCAGAGCGCGATAATGTCGCGCATTGCGCATCCCCCTTTCTTAATTAACAAATTTCTTCACTAGTTCAAGGCCCGTGGGGAGAGTTTCCAGCTAATTAAAGTTCTACTGGCCAGCCCTTTCCCAACCTCGCGATCCACCTCGGCAGCTAACTTTCCCCTCGCAAGATGATGCAACTTGAGTGTTTATTAATTTTATGTCAATTTGCATACAATTTGTGATCAAGTCGAATCCTTATCTGAGTCCAATCACAGTTTTGTCTTTTATGATGGCTATTCAGCATGGCAGAATGCACTTCACAGTGGAGCTAATTAAAACTAATGGCTCGCCCAGTTATTCGCATGAACTGCAGGTGCAGTCATCAGATTCTCAAAAACTTTCAACTTTAACTTTTTGAGTTTCTGCGTGGTTGAGTGGATTTTGTTGTTCGATGGCTTTGCCAATGCAATTCAATAAAAATGAAAACAAGTAAAAGCGTAACAGTAAGGCACAACCGACTGCGTAATACTGTGTCTGCATCTTGAACCCATTGAAAATATGAAATCTATTTATAATAATATTGTTAATATAAAAAAGTCGATAACTATTTCCGTCTGGCATACGGGAAAGTGCATTTTCTGATTTGCCACGCCCCTAGTGGGCGTATCGGGAACACTTTATAATTCGAGGATATGTTCCAAATTTCAAGTTTCAGCATCAATGCGTAAAAATGGTTTTTATTCACACGGACAGACGGACGGGCAGCAAGACGGACATTGCACAAAACCAATATACTTTTTTCCTCTGAGAAATCTAAAAGTAACGAAACGCGAAGGTAACAAAACTTAGATGAAAATTTGAACTGTTTCTGCTAACAGCTGAGAGATACCCTATAAATTAAACAAAGCAAAGATTTTAATATAATAGGAATTCATGTTTAACTTCCCATAATCTAAAATGCCTTCATGTAGAATCTAACTTATATAAAATTTTTAATTAATTAAAGCCAGATCAACAAATAAAAAAAAGCAAAGCCGCGAGCTAAAAAAGTTAAAAGATAAGAAAATGTTATTTTTCATCATTGATTTATACCATTAAAAAACAAAAGATTATAATGTAAAAAAAAATAAACTATAAAGAAAATAATATATATAAGAATGCTATTATATCGTCATAACCTTTCTCTTTGTGATAACATTCTTGTTCTTTTATATCTCTCAAATCGTTGTTCGTTATTATATAATTGAATCTATAACAAAATACGTGTATATCCTGATACTTAAAATCCAGTTGATAGTATCCACGTTCCCCGAGTTTCTTATTTTAGATTTGATTACATTCATTTGGCTTAGCACCCTCTCAACTACGGCATTCGTCCAAGGCAGTGAAAGTAGATACATTGCAAACCAGTTCTTGGAATCTTTCGTTCCTGCACAATCACGAAGGTTGGTTACCTCTACCCAAAAATTTCTTGGTGTTTTCAATATTTTCGAAACAAAAATATTCAAGAACAAGAATTTTTGTTTATATATTTTGGCATTTCTTATTTTTTGCTCAGTAATGAGCGATGATAGATTTGGAAAAAATTTACATGAAAAAGAGGTGGGAGACTGTGAGATAATAGGGGTTGCTGCATCGTCACATTTTCAATTTCAACACTTATTTAACACAAGCAAATAAATGCTATTATATATATATATTTATATATAAACACTTCTAATATTCGTAGTCCCATTATTTTAATTTTACAATTAAAATATAGTATATAGCATTTTGCTCAGCCATACTCAGCCATGCTCATCAGCGTTTCACTGATTTCTATATTTACAGGGTATTAATATTGCGTGCGACTTACGCGCAGTTTTCAATAGCACATGGGGAAAATGTAAGTAGAATCGAGAAATGTATTTTGCAGTTGTGGCCCTTTTGCAACGTGACAAGGTCAAACCAAAGTCATTGCAAACTGTTGCGACGGATGGCGCACCAACTGACTCTTGCCCCCGCCATTCTGGGGAACAAGTCAACGGTAAATTGGCTTAAATGCAGTATATCATTTAATTTTATGTCATTGGGCGTTTCTTCCCGTTCGCTTATTGAAGTCGTAATGAAGGTTACAATAGACTCTGCAGAGAACAAATAGCTCATAAGAGCTCAATATTAACATATACATATATAAATTTTGTAGCTCAAGAAAAAGGGGGTTTGGCATCCAAAATCTAAAGATTACGTAATCTCCGTATTCATTACACGCAACTACATAGCATTTGAAGTCTCTAGCCAAACGATATACAAACTACACCTTAAAAACACATTAAAATGATCGATAAATGAGTTATCGAAAAAAATTTACAAACTTGTGCAGCGTATGGTATTAATGAGTATTCATGAGAAATTTCACGTTGCTTATTTTAGAATATCTCAGCATTTACACAGATGGATGGACGGACGGACGGACAGACGGACAAGGCTATATCGACTCGTCTTGTCGCGCTGATCAAGAATATATATACTTTATGGGGTCTGACACGCCTCCTTCTCACTGTTACATACATTTTCACAAATTCATTATGCACTGATTTTCCATTTTCAATGGGTTCGGGCTACAAAAAATTGTCAACAGATGCCAACAACACGCGGTGTTCCCAATCATCAATCAATCATCATTTACCCATCAGTATCATTGAAGATCGGACGAGAACCGATCAAGGTAATTGTTGTATGTGGTAGAATAAAATTGATATGAATGCTCAAAGATTGTAAGGTTTGGTCGTCATAAAGAAGCTGAAACGCACATTGTGTATCAATGTATGGAAATATATATAAATCAAATATAATATATCAAGGCCATTTTGTAAAGAAATATTTTACTTTTGAAGAAAGCATGATCATTCAAGTGTCTAGAATGTGAATAATAGAATATTGAACAATAATTTTTTATATAAAAGATAACTACTCTCCAGTTAATTAGCATAGTGTAACTTTTTCGATTATTTATCGTATTAAATTTGCGAACAAAGTGGAGAGTAGGAGCTAGTGCAAATGCAAATGTAATGATGCGAAGGAAACTGCATTCGTAATTAGCCACGTTGAGCGCACATAATGCGGCTAAAAGGGAACTTAGTCTATTCAACTCAGTTTACACAGCTCTCGTCCTAGCACTCTTATATGCCAATTGCATTTGACAATTGTATCAAGTGTGTTAAGTGCTGTGTGTGTATGTATGTGTGTGTGTGTGTGTGTGTAACAAAGCAACAGCGACAACAAACATCTACAACAACAACAACAATAACAATACATGGCTATTACAAGGACTCACAGCTGTTGCACTATGTAACGTCATTTTGTGGAGCAAGTTAAAGAGAAACTTTTTGCATTAACCGCAATTGTTGGCAAGTGTTTCGTGGCTTTCTCCGCCTTCCATCCTCTCTCCACTCCTTCATTACGACATATTTACCCAGCAGCTTGGCTGAACGATAATTGTCCTGGGACATCCTTGACAAGTCATTCACGACTTCGTCTGAGGGACAAGGCTAAATCGAAGTAAAGCTATAGTAAATCCAATTATTTGTCCTGCCATTGAATACATTTAATTGATTAAGTAATATTTGAATGGAATATGTGCAATCGCCTCATACTCAAAGATAAGATAAGCGTACATCAAGTAAGTGCAACATATTGAAGAGTCAATATTTTACTGTAATTTGAATGTATGTATGTATGTATATGTGTATAGGAAAAATGTTTGACGCTGCTCGTCGCTGCTTGCACGAGCGAGTGATAATTGGCCAAATATTTTGTTTAATAAATGGTGGCTGACTTAACGGACTTGAATGAAGCTTTCAGCATATGATTCTACTGAATATTTTACATTTTATAAAAACTGTCAACTCATTCTTATGACTACTCTGTTCCCATAGAGGTATCTGGTATACTACATGTAAGCTGGAAGCTACGAAGCTTTGGCCGAGTTGATCAGCGCAAGCATTTTCCGATTTGTCACGCCTCTAGTGGGCGTATTGAGAAATCTTGACAACTTATAATTCGACGGTATACACGAGTATATTTTCCAAATTTCAAGTCTCTAGCTTCAATAGTATAGAAAAATATTTATGGACAGTAAGACGGAGATAGCACAAAACGAATATACTCTCTTTTCCCTTTGGGAACAGAGTATAAAAACAACTGATTTCGGACAAGAGAAAGCATGTCTACACCATTTCAGCTAGAGCTCAAGTAACTGTTTAATAACAAATTACTGTATAAAGGAGTTATAGCTTTTAACAACTCATTGCCTTGTCTAATTTTGTCATTATGTTGAAAGAATTCGCAATGGGCAGTTAGATAAAGGAAATTGATCCCGATATGAGAAATTGAGTTGTAAATTTACGTGATGAACGGAAAAAGTTTAGAGAAATCGGCCACGTGCTGGGAGGCCACCAAAGCTAACGAAACGCGAGAAGAGGGACGTTTTGAAGACTGTGAGAGATTGGTCAAGGTATTAGTCAGAGGTATAATAAGGAGCTTCATGATGATATAAAAAGAAATATCTTAAAAAAGGAGGGACAGCATGTCAGTGTTTCAGATGGCAACAAAGTAAAACGTATGAATTTTGGTCAAAAATTCTAATCAGTGCCTCTTTTTTCTAAAGATTTCTGAAATAACGTAATCATCAAAGCATCAAATGCCCCAAATTTATGTGGCATAAAAAGGGTACAGCTCTCGATAAAGTAAACCTCACTCCAACTGTTATGGCTGTACAGCTGCATGTGCAGTAGGGATCCTTGTCTTCATTGACTCCACAATGGACCACAACGCTTACCTAAAAGTCTTAACATGATGTGATGATTTGCTTTTTTATAATATGAAGAACCTGGTAAATTAAATCCTATTGAGCATATTTGGGATTTTCTGGAACGTAGGATTCGCCTTACATCTATTAAATCCAAGGAGTGGATTCATATTCCGCCTGAAATGACTGAAATCCAAAGGCAATGCTTAAAAAATTGGTTGAGACCATCTAAAGGAAAGGGTATCCCACATCATATTACATTTAGTGTTATTTGAATGAAAAATGCTTTATCTTTTGTAATTTTAGTTTGTATGCATACTAGTTATTTAAATATAGAAAAATAACTAAGTGTAATGGTAACAAATTATACATTTTCATTGAAAAATAACGTTTTGTCAATAGCTTACCTACAAGTAATTTTACTACTATCAAAGTTGTGCATTAACATTGTACGTGTATTTCTTCTGGCAAGCAGTTTATTTATTTGTGCAAGTCCATTGACGTGTTCAGTAAACTGCTTTATGTGTCGGTAATACAGTTCACTAATGTGCAATAGTTCAATGCTGTTAAAGCGCTCAAAACACAAATCATTTATGCGGTCCTGTGGCGCAATGGATAACGCGTCTGACTACGGATCAGAAGATTCCAGGTTCGACTCCTGGCAGGATCGAATTTTTTTTAATTTTAATTTATTAATTGTAATTGAACCACAGTTCATAAAATTATATTATTATTGTTTCACGTGCTGGACCTCATAGACAGTAAATAAACAACAGAGCATAATAATATATGTATAATAACACATAGTATATGGTTTCAGTTCAATGGAGCTCGACCATCCGGTTATTTGTAATGAATGTCAATGAAATTTACTTATTGTTATATTAACAGATTTAAAATAAATATGTAAATAAAAAAAATTATATTTAAAATTATAAATTTGCATATAAGATTGCAATAATGAAAATGGGAAAATTTTTGCCAAAATCAAAGCTCAGCTAATGTCTGTTAGTAGAACTATTATTTATTATTTAGTGAAAAACGTACAAATTAAGAATTTAAATATTCGCTAATAATTGTATTCACTAATTGATTTATGAAATCTAAAAACTACATCATGTAAAACTTAATAAACTTTTGTCACCCATGGTACAACGGTCCTGTGGCGCAATGGATAACGCGTCTGACTACGGATCAGAAGATTCCAGGTTCGACTCCTGGCAGGATCGAACTCATTTTTGTTTCTTACAATTTATTTATTAGATATTTTTCAATTTTACTCTATTTTCTTTCCCCAAACGTGATGTGCTTTACTAAAAACTCTCAATGGCAAAATGAGGCTGCACTGGATGAAAGCAAATCAAGTGGCGTCATGTAAAGAGTGTGGATTATTTGTCTTTTTATGCTAAGCAGCGGGAAATGTACAAGGTTTTTCATAGAGAGGGGATGCATTGCGGCGAATGGCGAAATACCAAGCCAGCTGTGCACAATTCAACGTCAAGGACTTTTAAGGTGACATCCAAATGATTCTCATGCGAAGGACTTTACGCGACTGTGCTTATGTTGGTGCATACGATTGTGCTGCAAGTCCACTCCAATTTGCATAATACCAGAAGCTGTAATCGAACAAAAAATGCGATTTGCAATTGTGTGAGTATTCAAGAAGAAGACGTATAAGTTCAATTTGCAGTTTTAGCCAAAGAATGTATATTTTTGTTTATGTAAAATAAATATGAGAAAAGATAGTTATACTTAAGAAAACAAGGGTATATATAACCTTCCTACTTTTTGTTTTAAAAAAAAACTTGTTTGATATAAATATATAATGAAAAAAAAAAAGAACTTTCCCATACCGGGAATCGAACCCGGGCCTTCTGGGTGAAAGCCAGATATCCTAGCCACTAGACCATATGGGAGGCAATACGCGTTGTGATAAATAATCCAATATCAACATTTTCAATTTTATATAAGTTATTAATAAATATTATGTGTATTTCAAATGATTCGCTATCTATCATACAATCTAAAAAATCTACAAATATAACAATTTAACATTATTGTTTTCAGCTTGAAGTGTGAAGCATTTATTTTAGTTTGTAATTGCGAACACAGGCACAAAATGTGAATGAGTACATTATGCATTACAAACTAAATAACAAGATCATACAAGTAATGTTTGTAGATTTACTGGTTTCTAAAATACACATTTTTACATATAAGAAAACAAAACAAATAAAATCAATGCACACATAAGTCAAACCTCGTTTTTGCTGACTTGGATTGGATTCTTTTCACTTTTTTATTTAATACTAAAAAAAAATATAACTGTTTTTTTATATGCCTTTATTAACAATGAAAAAAATTTCGATCCTGCCAGGAGTCGAACCTGGAATCTTCTGATCCGTAGTCAGACGCGTTATCCATTGCGCCACAGGACCACCTGTGTTGCTTGCCTCAAAATCCCGTTTTATGAAGCAGTTCATTTTAAGGTTGGTATCGTACATGCCAAATATATCAAATATATATATATAAATCAACAGATACATACATAACATGATATTCGAATTGCTAAGAATATTTTTAACATATAACCATAATTATAAAATAAAAAAAAAAAACAAAAAAATTTCGATCCTGCCAGGAGTCGAACCTGGAATCTTCTGATCCGTAGTCAGACGCGTTATCCATTGCGCCACAGGACCGCGCGTTTGTTTCACGGTATGTTACCATTTAACAGCCGAAGCAGTGCAAAATTTACAGTTTCAATGTTGATTAACAGAAACATCAATTCATAACATAAAGAAATCCAACAAGCAGTTCAACGCAAAAAATCTGCATTGCATCGCAAGAAAACGTTTATTTATTAATCATAATCAAATTATTATTATGCTTCAGATAATTAATACAAAATTATATTAATTATTAATTTATACATTTATGGAGTTTTTATTAAACTTCGCAAACACACTATGGCAAGTTGTCTCTCCTCTGTTTTCACAACAACGCAGCAGCACCAGCAGCAGCAACAGCAACAGCTACGATTGACTGATAGTCTTTTAACAGAGAGCAGCAGCCGTCGCTGTTATCGTCGACAGCCAACATTCTATTTAGTCTCTTATTCGCACTCTCTGCGTGTGGTTCAGCGGCGACGCAAAGCGAATGTACGACGTATTTGGCGTAAAGCCGTTGTACGTGCGCGCGACGTAAGCAAGTGTGAAACATAAATAAAATACAAAATGAATCTCTGAGCAACAAAATAATAAAAAAATAACAAATATATACATACAACAAATTGTTTATAACAAAAAGAAAAATAGAAGAGAAGAGAGAAGAGAGTGTGTCTGTGCATAAATATATTTGAATAGTGTTGTGAGTGCGTGTTCAATAATAATACCAAATAATAATTGATGCAAATGCGATATACTAACGTAAAAGTAAACGTAAATGTAAACGTAACTAGATGCAGTTAGTTCGGTAAGTGCAGTTAAAATGTCGACAACACCGACCCCTCCTGTCTGTCAGACTGCTCGACACCCACTGCTTCCACTCACTCTGCTCTTAGTTCGTCTCTCTACTCTTTCTGGCGCTTCTTCACATTGCCTATTCTGTTTTCTTTTTTTTTTCACATATGTACGTTTTTTGTTTTCATCGTCTGCTTCTGCTTCAGTCAGGCAGCCAAACGCCGTAGCAGCGGCAGCGGCAGCGGCGGCGTTAAAGCCCAAAAAGCATATCATCAAATGAAAAGAAACGAATGGAAACGAAATCGTTGAAGCAAGAACAAGAACGAAAAGCAGTGGGCAGACAGAGCGCGTAAAAGCGAAAAACATAAAAGCAAAAAGCTCAAAGATTGGGGCTAGGGCTAAAGCAAACGCCGTTCGACGTTGTTGTTCTTGCTGTTTGTTTAGCTGTCGTTTCTCCATTTACATGTGTGGTTGTGTATGATATGTTTCTTTGACTGTGTGTGTGTGCCTATGAGACGAGTGTGTGTGTTGTGTGCTACTATTTCTGTGTGTGTGTGTGTGTGTTTGTAGGCATCCACACGGGCAGCGAAAAGCGCCACTGCTGTCTCTCTGCCGCTGCTTATGTCTATCCCTCTCTCTCTGACTGTCGTTCCTTTAGTCGGCATCTCCATCTTTTGCTTCTCTGGCCGCCATTAACCCGTTTAGCGACTTGTTTTGCCTTCTGCTGCTGCTGCTGCTTGTTGTTGCCGCCGCACAATAAAACGCCGTAGCACATAAAAATAGTCTGTGGCAGAATTGTTGACTTCCCCTTGCGACAAAAGCGACCCAACCGTCAACGGTGTCCGCGTGAACCTATTGAAATGCCTAGCATTGTATGCACACGCCAACATCCCAAGCGCTACAAAATTGCCATAGTCGAAATTACAGACACACGGCTTACAAATTCCATTTGTATGTGCAGCAGAAACAGAAGAAGAAGAAGAAGAAGAAGAAGCAGAAGCAGCAACGTAAAACTTATTTTTCAATTACCCGTAAAACTCTTCCGGTACTCAAATTCAAACTCATTAGCACTAGAAAAATTCATGAATTACATGTGCTCATATGAATGTATGTATGTGTGTTTTCATGTAAATATGTATAATAAATATATAACTTCCAATTAGAATAATTATTAGTAAAGATCAAAATTGTTACTTTACCATGCTTTACTTAGATTCTATCTTAGATCTATAAGAAGATTTATTTAGTTCTTAAATGTACCAGAAAATATTTATATTCTCTTCCACTATAGTTAAAGAAAGATACATTTCTTAGATTTATATAGTTTTTAGTAATATATAATTACATTACATCATGTAAATCAAGTTGGGGTTTAATTAACTTAAAAATAATATAATATAATATTTTGAATACAATTTAAAAATCTTTTAATGTGCATTTCCAGTCAGAATCTGATCAACAGCTAACATAAGTATGGCTGATCAGGTTTGCTTCCAATCGAAGCGTTATAGAACACAAATCGGATTAGAATATTTATAAAAATAGTTGCAAAGAGATTTCGAGTTTTCTGACTTTTTATGAACTCATTTGTAAAATTAAATGTATAAAAGGGAATTTAGTTTATTGTAATCAATATACAAATTAGAAGGGCCTAATATTTGTCCAATCTTTTTCAGCTTTGAAAAGAAAGTTTTCTGAGGAAAACAAAATGTTTTCGTATATATAAAATATTGCATAGGCTATATGGTTCGCATATATGTATGTGCATTGGGTTAATGGACCGTCAAGGGCTATCATTGAGTACATTTGGAAATACATACATACATATATAAATATATGTTCTTAATGTGGTTTCTTAAAACATTATAAAATGTCGAAGGTATATTTCAATATGTTTATATATCTCGCAGGGTTCGCACACACATTGCCTTCTTCAGCGATATCCTTGGTCTATAAAACATCAGCACAAATCAGATATAAATTTATATACATATACTTCTTAACTCGAGCCCTATGTACATACATATGTATCTACAACTCTCGTATTCCATAGCCCCATTAACCTGCTCAATCGAAAACTTGTCTGAAGCATTAAAAGCGTCAACCATTTTGGGTGCGCAGCTTCGTTGAAAGCGAAAATAGCGCAACGCAGAGAGGAAAAATTGTGCCTGATGTGTGCCCAGTGCCTGCTGCCTTCTGCCTTCTGCTTGCTGCCTGCTGCCTGCTGCCTCTGCCTTCTGCTTGCTGCTTGGGCTCGAAGTTTCCTCTGCGAATTGTTTTTGAAGATATATATCTAAAATTGCCTCATAGCATGTGCAGCAAAAGCCAAAGACAAGTAACTAAATATAACGCTCACAAGCACACACACACACACGCACAGATCGGATACATACAATTTGTGTGTGCGCGTGTGTGTGGGGCTGTGTCTAGGTTCCCGCTTGCAATTTCATTTTCATTGCAACTTCATGCCCCTGACATCGGGCCATGCCATGCCAGCCTGTCGGCTCTCTCGACATGCCGCCCCGTCGGCTGTCGTCGCACACACATGCACTCACATCCACACGCATACACACACATGCATGCAATGCTTTACTTTTGCGCTGTCTGTAAGTTTCTACGCTCATTCTTCTAAAACTGCAAGTTGCTGCCGTTGCCGCTGCCATTGCCGCCGAAGCATCGCGACGTTCATCGGCATATTGAAGGCTTCTGGCTCGGTCGCTGCCGCAGCTGCCGTTGCAGTCACAGTCGCAGTCACAGTCGCAGTCGCAGTCGCAGTCGTCGTATGCGTCACTCTGCTAGTGCAGTCGGCCATGCAACTGCCAGCCTGTCTGTGTTTCCCTGTCTCTGTTTCTCCCTCGCCGCTGTATTCGGTGGGTGCGAGCGAGTGAGCGCGCCCGCTGCTTACCCTAACCTACACCACAGAAAATTTATTGCGTCGGCTCTACTTCCACACACACTTCACTTGATTTCATTTGCTTGTATATCTACCAGGCATACATTCTTCTTACTTCATCATTACTTTTTGTTGGATTTCATTTCAGTTCATTCATTTTTATTTATTTTTTATATTGTTGTTGCATGTTTAGCTAATTGTGTGCGTCTCTTTCATTGCAGAATTAAAGTCAATCGATCCGGTCGATTATTAATACAATTTACATATTTTAATAATTTCACGCATTCTGACGGGGAAGTGTGCAATAAATTAAAACTTGATTTTAGATCAGTACATCTCGTTTTGGTAAGTAAATCTATATGTGTAAATATACATACATATTTGTTTAGTTCAGCCATTCTGATTGCATGGATTGAGGTTTTGATTGTGTGGCCCATTAGCTCAGCTGGTTAGAGCGTCGTGCTAATAACGCGAAGGTCGCGGGTTCGATCCCCTCATGGGCCAAATCAATATTTTTCTTAAAATATATATTATTAATATATAATACTTTTTAATCGATAGCAACACACATTTTTATAAGCTAAAAAAAAAATCAGTATGAAAATATGTAATATCATTTCAATATTTTATATTCATAATCCTATGTTTATTATATTATATTTAATTACTCGCTTGACTTTACTGAAAAAGGTCTTTAGATCAAGATCATCTCATGGCCCATTAGCTCAGCTGGTTAGAGCGTCGTGCTAATAACGCGAAGGCCGCGGGTTCGATCCCCCCATGGGCCAAGGATTTATTTTTTTAGTTTCACGGGATATTTGAAAATGAAATTTTGAAAGAATTATTGCAATTAATATTATATTAATCAATATTGAAAAGAATTAATTTAATCTTTTTCATTCACAGAACAATAAAATACATATAAACGACAGAAAAAAAAAACTAGTTTTTAATACCAAAAAACATAGTGACTAGTTGTTGGCCCATGGGGGGATCGAACCCGCGGCCTTCGCGTTATTAGCACGACGCTCTAACCAGCTGAGCTAATGGGCCAGACATACGAATTTTGCCAAATGTTCTAGTTATAGACAAACATAAGTTATAAATTATACTTATACTTCCTACATATTTTTATTTTCGATATCAATGATTTATTTATTGATTAAAATATATAAGGACAAAAAATGTACTCTCGCCCAACGTGGGGCTCGAACCCACGACCCTGAGATTAAGAGTCTCATGCTCTACCGACTGAGCTAGCCGGGCCTATTGCACCTATTTCGCTTACACCACAAATTATTTTAGGCGTGCGCTTCTTTCGGAAATACACAGAATATGGACTGCTGCTGTCTGTCTTCCTCTTTCCCATCAACCTATTCAGTTTGTCTTTCACTTCAGCTTTGTAATTGTTTTCATGCAGGCCCCTGTATTATGGTGAGTTTTACTGCTTCTTAATGATGTATAAAATTACGTGCCTACCTCAATGCAGAATATAAAGCAAGCGAAAGAAGAGGCGTATCTGCACCAGACAGACAGCCAGCCACCCCGTCGGCAAAGTAATTTGCTATAAAATATTAAAACGAAACAATGTGCGAAAGGAAACAAAACAAACAAATACGAAGCGACCGCATACATAGACAGACAGACAGACAGGCAGAAAGCCAGACAGGCAAAGCAAGTGCAAGAGGCCTATTGGGTACAAAGGAACCACAATAAGAGACCGACAGACATGCAAACAAAGAGAGAGATGCAAAGAAAGAGAGAGAGAGAGAGAGAGAGAGAGAGAGAGAGATAGCGACGACAGTTAATCAGCCGGGCAGACGACTTTTCGGCGGCGCTACTTGCCAGAGTGTAGGTCATAGGAGTTACGCGGAAAAGTACTTGTTTAACTCACTTTTATATATTTATTAATAATTGTTTAACTATCAATATTATATATATCAGAAATATATAAAATTAAAAACAAATATATGTGAGTGACATTGTTCCATACAGATGAAACACTTCTTGGTTTCGCATGTTAAATATAATATTAGTACAGGTGTGATCAAGAGATATCATAATTTCTCCACTTGATTTACATGATCTACTATTTCCATTGTGTGAGGAAGAGAAATGAGACAAATGAAAGATAAAGCTTATATGTGGGGAGACAAACGGTTTGTGTTTATTGTCGTTGTTGGGTGACTACTGCGCCACCACCGTGAAGACCTGCCACAGCCCTAGGCACAGGCACATCCAAACACACACACAAACTCCTCTTTTCGGTTCCCCTTTCTATGCCTATTTATGTCCGTTCGGCAGCAGCGTCCTCAGCAGATAAGACCAATTATGTTCGGATAGACTCGAAAAATAAGAGAAATAAGTGTTTTTTTGATTACCAACTGGCAATAACCACAACATACCTAACTACCAACGTTTAGAAATGAGAAAAAATAAATAAAATAAAAAAATTTAATATACACGCATTCTCTGACCAACGTCAGGTTCGAACACCTTGCGAATTTTCAAAAATATTAACACATGGAACATGTTAATATAAAAATATTAATTAAAAGACATAGTTAATTTTTGTTTGTATGTAAGGATAGTAAGGATACAGTTGGTACAGTTGGTGAACAAGTAAAATAGAATAGAATATAATCGAATAATACAAATGTTATATAATTCATTCATAAATTATTTTAAACAAATTAAAGGCATTTTAATTAATATGTATAAAAATAATATTAAAAATAAAGTGTTAATTTATTAATTAACAATAATTTTGTTGAACTCTGTAATAGTGCCAAAGTGAGCTAAAAGGAATTTCAAGCTACATATGTATAGCCCGGCTAGCTCAGTCGGTAGAGCATGAGACTCTTAATCTCAGGGTCGTGGGTTCGAGCCCCACGTTGGGCGAACACTTTTTGTATTTTTTATTATTTGTAAGCAAATTCTTGAACTTAGAACAGGATACTACAAATAAAACTGATGTCTATTTATAAAATATAAACCTACGAAAGAAAATGTATGTGATAGAAATTGATTGCGAAGATCAATCAATGCCGAACGATTAATTTGCGGCAAAGAAATGGGCATATTAAAGCACGTTTAGAAAATGTGTTAATTTGAATGCATAACATGGGACTCAGATATAGCACAAACACACAACCGGAGCGCAGCGGCAGCTGCAGCACCTACAAAAATACGAGAAGCATACAGAAAAAAATAAAAAATACGTATTTGTTTGTTATGCAAATAAAATGAAACGGGGCAAATGACTGAACTTAACCTTAAAACAACGCACACAGCTATAAAAAAAAAAAACGTCTATAAACATACGTAATTCGTTACATACATGTTGATTTCCTAAATGGACTTGGAGTTTTTATTTTTGTTTTGATATCAAAAATTGCGTTTAATGCACAAAAAAAAAACGCAAACAATGCTAAATTTATTGTTGAATGCAAAAAATAATTTTAAAATGAAAAAAAAATGTATACATAATTGGCATAGGATATATACACACAATACTTTATCATGAAAACTGAGTTGTGAAAAATGTGTGCAGCTCTCTTATTATTTCTTAAAAATATTTAGCAATTTTTGTGTTGATGTTGATTTTTACTAGGACTACACTATGGCATACAAATAAACATTTAGCTAAACTAAGTTCATCTCCCATATTGTCTAGTGGTTAGGATATCCGGCTCTCACCCGGAAGGCCCGGGTTCAATTCCCGGTATGGGAAGTTTAGATACTTTGTTTTTTTTTTTTTTTTTAATTTTAAGGTTATTATTTTCAATTTAATTAGTATTATTGCTTCAATGTTTTTTTTTGTTTTTTTTTTTTTAAACATAATTTTGTACATACGTACGTATAGAAGTATACACTTTTGTTATTCAAATTGTCATTCAATCAATTCTCCACTTGTCCATCTCATCGTGGAATAAAATCATTTTTCACGTTTCCATTGTATATTTAGTTGCAGTGGTTGCCACTTATTTTCGAATGACAAAACGCTTTTGACGATCAAGCGATAAGTTTGGCAGTATATTTCTTACCACTTTTACTACACGTGTACAAACTGAGCAAGAGTTAAAAAGATACGAAACTGGCTCAGCAACTTATTTACTGTGCAAGTAACAACGAGGGGCGCAGCTCTCTCTCTCTCTCTCTCTCTCTCTGCTCCACAAGTTTCATAAGGGTGACCTTGTGAAGCGAAGATCGTTACAATGTGCGATCAGGCTTTTACGTTTTCAGTAACATTAAAAAAAATATCCGCCCCCGGGTGGACTCGAACCACCAACCTTTCGGTTAACAGCCGAACGCGCTAACCGATTGCGCCACGGAGGCCACTGAACTCGCAGAAAAAATATACGCACTATTATAATATAGTGTTTAAAGAAGATCGAATCTTATAAGAATTGTGAAAATATTATTATATTTTACATTTAATTGCAATTGCCTTAGATATATCTAGATACGGCTTACCTTTCAGAAATATTCTTATATTTTATATTTAATTACAATTGTCTCTACATACGGCTTACCTTTCAAAGATATCTATTATTTTTCTATTTAGTTATAAATGCCATCAAAATATAACAAATATATTTTATATGCTTATATACATACATACATACATACATACATACATACAAAAGTAAATTTGTAAGCAGTTAAAAAGAAGATGAAATACTGAAAAAGGTATATCCGATCCTGCCAGGAGTCGAACCTGGAATCTTCTGATCCGTAGTCAGACGCGTTATCCATTGCGCCACAGGACCGTTGAAATAAGTAGTAATTTACTACTCTTTATATAGTTCATCGACGAACTGAGAGCTTAGATGAGTTCTAAATCGTTATTTTACATATTTTTTAAAATATATTTTTATTGCCTGAACCCATTCAAAATGGGAAATCAAGATATAATGGTCCGTATGTTCGAACGCGTGGATTTCATCAACTAGACGAACTAGAGAGTCAAGTTTGTTTAATAAATTCGATAATTTTTGTTGTTGTAATGTTATCAATTTTAAAGTGTACCGAAAATACCTTTTAAAATGATATCTCCTTCATTTTTATAGTGAGATTTATGGGAATTTTATGCAATTTTGGGATTTTATATTTGGGATACCTCTTAATTTTACAAAACCCTTCTTCAAGATTATTTAAAATCAATGATTTGACATTTTAATAAAATGTAAAAAAATCACAAGACTCAGTTTCTGTAAGTTTTATTAGATTCCGTTAAATTAGTCTCAATTTATTAAACAAATTGTTTTGCAAAATATCACACGCACGCGCGCACACATATGCACACATACACATCACGTCGGGAGAGTCCGACTTGGAGATCCCCTCAACCCAGTGCGATCTGTGTTTTCACTTCACTTCAAATAGAAAACTACAAATACAATGTAAACTCAACTCAATTGCTAAACTCAATTTTTAAAATATTACATAATAAATATAAAATGTTAATACAATATAAATGTTTAATTTTCTTTTCAGTATGGGAAAAGTGTCCAGCTTCATTGGATATGGGGTGAGAGCATAAAACCGAATAGCTATAAGATTCAATGTTTTGCAACCCCGATCAACATAATCAGTGCATATTTTCGACTATCACAGATTTTAACGTGGATGGAAGTTCCTAAAATTTGTCTAAATACTCTAAGAGTTGCAAATAGCAGAGCTATAATTACAAGTTTCGTTCTACAGCTGCTCATTCACAGTATTTGCCAATCTCTCTGAAAGCAAGCAGAAATCCTTCTAGAGCTTAACCTCCTTTCTTCAACTTAAAAGTAGGGAATCTTTTCTGTTCCTGTCTTGGAGGTAAAACATGTAAGAAGCTTGGCAACATATTAATTGACCGTCCCCATAAAAATAGGCAGAGCGAGAGAGAGAGGGAGAGAGAGAGAGAGAGAGAGAGAGAGAGAGAGAGAGAGAGAGAGAAAGAGAGAGAGAGAGAGACCAATTTTGCAAGAGATTGTGAACTAAATTCCTTCTAGTTTGTACGTGTTTCCAACAAAACAAAACTTTAAATGCATATGTGCAAATTTATCGATTTTCGTCTTGCATCTATTTTCAAGTCAATTCCATTTGCTGCGCCTAGTGGTCGTCCACATATAATATTTGGCAAGTTTTCAGAAATAGTCTTAGAATGCTTACGTTCCAAAATGTAAAAATTTAAAGGGTACTTTTCTACGTTCCGCACTCCAAAGTGTTAAAAAATAAATTTTTGTGTTATTAATAGTAATCGGTAACTCAACTATCAAATTTCGAAGCTCTAAAGTAAAGATGCAGCAGATAAAAGATTTTTGCGGTTTGCCACGATTCCTGTAGGTGTAGATATGTCGACCCTATACTTTTGATTTTGGGTGTTCCAAATTAAAACTCTCTAACTCTTCAACTAATAAGATTTCTGGCATACGTTGTACATCGTTGAAGTTTGCTGTGCAGTTGCGTGTAATGAATCCGAAGAGTATGTAATCTTAAGATTTGAAATTATATGCCCTTTCACCCCTATTTGCAAAAAAACGCATTTCATATACTTACGTATACAATAGGCACTTTTCTTTGGGAAAGACACAGTTAAAGATGATATTAGTAAGTTGTAGAAATTTGATGAAAATAGTCCATCTTTAAGAAAACTTATTCAACAATAAAGTTCCTATAGTTCCCACACTACAGTCAAAGCGCAGCAGAGCACGCGCTTATGAGTGCGTGCATATATACATATATATGCGTGTATTGTTTCACAGGGTTCAGGGTAGCTCGTAGTCGAGCAGTCTCAATTAGAGCACTCTTGTTACACCCTGAACCGATTGAGAATGGGAAATCTGGGTATAATGGTTTTGTAAAATGTATGTAAGAGGCAGAAGGAGACGTGACCACATAAAGTATATATATTCTTAATCAGAGGGACGACCTGTCTGTGTGTCCGTACGACGTCCGTTCTTCTGTTTCGTTTGTTGAAAAAAATCGATAACGATTTATGTTTTGTATTATCGATTTTAAGCCTTATCGAATCCGGGTTTGAAATTATATCTTCTACATCCTTAGAGCTAGAACCTCCAAATTTTGCATATGTATTCATGTTAATTTTCTGTAATTTTAATTTTATTAAATTTTTGATACTGGTTCCAAATTTTACCAAGCCCCTCTCTGAAGATCAATAGCCAATATAGCCTTGAAATTGATATGAAAAATGTAAAATCTAATATATTATTCAATAGTATAATATGCTGAGATACATCGAATTCCGTAAAGTCGGTCCCAATTTATTAGCAGCAACGATCAGCGTAAAACATTTGTCCTATATATGTACATAAGCTTGTTGAGTGATTGATTTGTGTTTACATTGTGTTTTTATTTTCAACCGCTTCTTTAGTTTTGTATTGATAGACGGCGCTCTTGAAGTGAACTAAAACGCAGGGGATTTCCTAAAAAAAAAAAATATTGAATATATAGTTCCGGATTTGTAGAAATGCTTATATATTGGCTTCGGCCAATCTTCCGCTAAATCTTTGCCCACTCTCTGACACACCGCTTTTTCGATCTTTTAATGGTTTTAACCACTTTGCCAAGGAATGCAAATAAACAAAAACCAATTGTGACCTACCTATGCCATTTACACAGGTGTAAATGGCGTGCACAACATTCCACATACCTTGCTGGTCTTCATACGTTCCCCCATGCAATTGTTATTGGTCGTCACATGATGCATCCGCTGACATAGCAAAAATCCGCTGCTGCAGCCGTCTCCGCCTTCACTGTTGCCCCCTGCGTCCTCTCTCATACTTCCGCTGCACAACGCCCTAAAAAAAAAAGAAAAAAAATCAAAAACAGAAAGAACTAAAGCGAGAGTGAATGCAATTCTGCCTGCTGCCTGCTGCCTGCTGCCTCTGCCTCTGCCTCTGCCTCTCTGCCGCTCTCTGTCGCCTGAGCCAAAAATAAACACGCTGCGTTAAATAGGCCGCCCCAAACTACTCGCTCTCTGCAGTTGCATTCGTTGTAGTTCTAGTTGCGCTCTCAACTTAGGCGCTCGTTGTCTCTCCCTCTCTCACTCTCTTCATGCTCGCGCCAAGTGCACGAGGCCTCAGCTATGCTAATCCAGTGTGTGTGTGTGTGTGTGTGTGAGAGAGAGTTTGCAACACTATAATAAATTTCCATTTATTTTCCTGCCATGCTAGAGTGTTTCGGTGTGCTTTGCTGTCGCTCTCCAACGTTCACTCTGCTCACCTATATGGCGAGCCGCGTGTCCATTGTAAAACGCTGTAAGTTGCATGCCCACATTTGCATATGCATGCATGCGTGTGTGTCTGTGTGCCTGTGTGAGTGGTTCAATGTAAAATTATTCGTTTTTTCTAAGGTTCAGTCGCAGAGTTGAAGGTCAGTTGATGTTTTATGTCATTCAACTTGCCGTGCCTTTGTCGTTGTCGTTGCTGTTTTCGTTTCATTGCTGCTGTTGTTGTTGTTCTTGTTGTTGTTTTCGCTACTTTAAGATTTTCGTCATTACTGCAAATGCAAATAAATGTAAGTAACAGGAAGAAGGCGGCATGGCAAACCCCATAAAGTATATATATTTTTGATCAGGGCGACGAGCTGACGCGATTTAGCCCTGTCCGTCTGTCTGTCTATCTGTCCGAATATTTGAACGCGTAGATTTTAGTGACTAGGCAAGCTAAAGACTCGACATTTTTTGTAGGTCCGTGTAGAGAACGCGCAGGTCAAGATTGTTCAATAAATCCGACAACTATTTTTGTTGTAATTTTATCGATTTTAAACGTTATCGGTAATACGTTTTAAAATTATATCTTTTACATCTTTAGAGATAGGGCTTCCAAATTTTGCATATAGATGCATGTGAATATTATGCAATATTGATTATTGTTATATTATGGATACTGGATCCAAATTTTACAAAGACCGCACTTTGAAGGTCCGATTCATAAAGTAGCCTTGAGAATAAGTTGACAATTTGCTGTGATATTAATTATGCATATAAGGATTTGATGGAGTCTACCACGCCTTCTTCTGCCTCTTACATACATTATACCTTGACTTTCCATTTTTAATGGTTTCAGGGTATACTAAACAAAAATTCTTCGTAAATTCAATTAAAAGTTAAATTTAATAATAGATATACTTCATTTTGTATTAGTATCGTGAAATATAAAAATATATCGAATATAGATTTAAAGTATAGAAATCAATCAAATTTAAACTTTAATAGCCATCATAATTTGGAAGAATACTAAGTATATAAACAATTTACCGTCGTTTTTAGCACTCAATGATTCACTAAAGAGATGTGTGCATTGGCACTTTTTCGAGCAATCTTGACAGTAAGCGACGTGATGCACACCGATATAATACTCGGAATCTATTATGACTCCGCAGGCTCCGTTTTTGGTGCCAGAACACACAGGAGAAGTCGCTGGCCCTTAAAACAATAACGTATTCATCATAATGTGTTGCACAGAATGTGAAAGAATAAACAAAACCGAATTTACCAATTAGTTTTTTACCGGGCGATATACATTTCTCATAACTCTGGTTATGTTTCTCATTAGCTTCCAATGACGCTATAATTGACATATCGTCCGTGACGCATAGATCTTGGCTAACCTTACAATTGTTCAAAAAGTTTGAGCAATCCATACAAAAAGGGTCTCCGTTAACATCTAAGTTTAGTTCATTAAGTTAGTAAAATTATAAATATATACACAACGTCTTTTTCTGAGGATCGAAACTTACAAGTAATAAGTTTAAGTAGAGCCGCGCACCCAACAAATATCGAAACTAAAATTTTAGACGTATACATCTCGTAATTTGTGTATGTTAAAATATTTATGAATCCGGAAAGTTAGCCGATTCATGCTTTTGTTAGAAATTTATGACACAGTTTGCTTAGGGCATGGATCTACATAAAATTATAAAATATACATTTAACTAAATATAAAATGTAAATTGTAATTAACAAGTAATAGTGCTCTAGTCGAGCCTGCTCGATTGGGAGATACTCTGACAAATACACGCATATGAATGGCATTAATAAGTTGTCAAAGTTTGATGAAGATAGTCCATCTCAAAGAAAACTTATTCAGCAATTGAATTGCTATAATAATGTCAAAACACAGTCGCTGCGGAAACTATTCAGTTAGAAGAGCGCATTCGTATACGTGCGTACATATGTGTGTATGCATAAAAGAAGCGAAGAATAATTGGAATATTAGTGTTGAAGAACCATTTCTCATTTTTTTGCACATATGACGTTACTTAGCACATTTTTCCTTATTTAGCATATTTTGGATTTTTTAGTATAATATGTAGCTTTAATTGTTATCGGCGAATGAAGAGCCGTATCGAGATCAATTATCGGTTAAGTCGATACAACTGTGTTAGTATTGAGTAAGCAAACGAACGGACAAGTTGAGCGTACCAGCAATTGGCTGTTATAGTTCACATAAAATAAAGAAATGTTTAATTATTTATCAATTAGCTCCTTACAGGGTATAAGGTATCTTGTAGTCGCAGTCTCGACTAGAGTACTCTTACTCGTTATACCCTGAACCCATTGAAAATGGAAAATCAGGTTAGATTGGTTTTGTTAAATATATGTAACAGGCACAAGAAATCATACTAGACCCCACAAAGTTTATATACTTATGAGGGTATAATGGTTTTGTGAAAATGTATGTAACATGCATAAAGTATATATATATATGTATATTTTGTATCCGCCCGTCCGTCCGGCCGTGTGAACGCTGAGAAAAGTGATTAAACAATATTATTCCCATAGTAATGCCCATATTGCAGCCTAAGCGCAGTCGCTGCGTCAACTGGCAGATGCGTGCGTGCATATGTGTGTGTATGAGTTGTTTGTATACATGCATAAAAAAAGCGTAGAATGATTTCATATTTGGCTCTTCACAGGGCGCAGGGTATCTCCTAGTCGATCAGTATCGACTAGAGCACTCTTACTTGTTGTAGGTCCATGTATAGCACGCGCAGGTCTAGTTTGTTTAAAAAAATCGATAACTATTTTGCTTTTGGTGCTATCGATTTTAAGCCTTTTCAAAAACAGGTTATAGAATTATTACTCGTGATACGCATTCCCTTGCCCGTTCTAATTCCCATTGTCATTTCCATTCCATTCCCTTCTAAGGTTCCATTGTCTACACTGATGCAGTTTTTTTGGGTCATCGTTGAAATATATGTGGGAAAGTAAGGCGGCTGTAAATTAGCAAATTTGGCCTTGAAGACGAAACGTTTCAGAGCACTGAATCCTCAGAAACTCCATTAGTAATCAGTTTGTTTCTCTCTGACATTAAAATGTACACCATGAGTTCACTGATTTATCATACCTCGCGTGAAACTGACCTTTGGTATATTATATTCAGATTTGGCATGTGCATTTTTGTTCAACACGCGACTGAGTAGGTGAGTAAGTGAGGTTAAGGGCGTGGGCTCACCTGCAATCGGGAAAGTTACGTGAATGCAATAAAGAACCGTTAAGTCATAACATGAGGGAAAAACTAGTATGAGCCTGATCCGCAGTCCTTAAGCAATTGATCTTTTCACTGGACTCGGGAAGCGTTCGAAGCAAAAATTTACAAGTTTCTAAATTCCCAAAAAGTGAAGAAATCACCAGCAACAACAAAAACAACACGTGTAATTTTAGGACACTCTCAAGCGTGAGCAGAGCAGACCAGACGGACTCAAGAGATAAAGCGAGTAGAAGCATACACAAACATACACACAAACTTGCATGCAAACACGCACAGGTACAATTCCGTTAAGGAATAAGGTAAAAAGAAGCATTAAAATCAAAAGTCATATAGCAGCGCCATCAGCAGCAGCGAAATCAACACAAGAAGTGTGTTACAAAGTCAAAAGCACAACAACATGCAACAACAAGAGCTTAAAAAGCACAGCGAAAAGAAACCAAGAATATCGCCAACAACATCAGCAATAACAACTACACTCAACTAAAAGCAGGCAGCAGCGGCGATAGCCAACAACCAGTCAGGGAAACACAACGAGCCCGCGTCGAAAACCAGTTTTTTGAAAAGTTCCGCACGCTGGCTTCGAAATGGTATTTGTGTGCGTGCACACTGGGACAAGGCTCCGAATTGGATGCATTGACAATATTCAGGCGTAGCAATAGTTTATTTAAAGATGTTTAAATAGTTAAACAGAAAGGCGACATATATGTGTGAAAAAGAATAATGAAATGCGATCAATAAATAATAATATGCATGTCCAGATGACTCACACCACAGTGCCTATCGATAGTCGAGAGCACTACTGCACGTACATATGTTGTCGGTTTTCGTGTTGCGGTTCGCGCGAAAGTTGAGCGCAGCTTAAGCAAAGCCAACAAAGGCATAGGCAAAGGCAAAAGCAAAAGCAAAAGCAAAGGCGGTTTTATAGTATTGTCAAATAAAAATATTGAGAAGTCCGCATGCGCCGCAAGCAAAAGCAACACAGCAATAACAACTGCAAGCTCTCCATACTCGCCCCCGCATAAACAAGAGAGAGACAGAGAGAAAGAGAGAGAGAAAAAGAGAGCACGCGAGCACTCGTTAAAAAAGCGCCAAGAGAGGCAGCGCCCGTTTCGTTTCGACTGCCACGCAGCGCAGCAGCAGCAACGGGCTAACGGCAACAGCGGCGGCCTTTTAGTTTTAGTTTTTATGTGCGGCTCTCGTGTAATAAAAATTACGTTGCGCGTCGTTTATGTCGCTGAAAAACTGCAGAAAAAGGTTGAAAGCAATAGAAACAAAATTGTGTGCTAGAAATACTAGCATAACAAAACGTAAAGTGAACCAAATTTTAGTTTAATTAATTCAACTCGTATGCGTCCAGCGCCTTGTCTCTCTCTCTCTCTGTGTGCGTGAGTGTTTACGTGCATTTGCAATTGTTATTGTTGTGTGTGCGTGCGAGCGTGTGTGCGTTTGTGTGTTTAATTTGTTTGTGAGAAAAGCTCTATGCAGGGAAAGAATAATAACAATAACAACAACGTTTACATTCCGAAGTAAAGCTAGCTACAATACATGCACACACAACCACATGCATGCAAATCTGTGTGTAAACTTCCAAACAACTGCAAAAACTGTGCCGTGCCAAGAGTTGTTGCTGCCCTTGTTGTTATTGTTGCTGCTGGTGCTGCTGCGACTGGCGAGTGACGTTGCCCTCCTTTTCTCACCCACATGACAGCTCATGCATTTGTTGGCGCTTCTTTACTCCCAGCACAGGGAGGAAGAGAGCGAGAGAGCGCGCGCTTATAACTGTGAGCAGAAATAAGTGCAGCAGATTGTGAAGCTTTTGTTGTTATTCTATTGCCAAAATTGCTGCTCAGCTTAGCGAGTGACGTTGCTTTTCTCCCTTTTGACACCCATACGTCACTTTTGTGCAGTCGCTGGCGTTTGTTTACTCGTGCGAGAGAGTGAAAACCAAGAGCTCAACAAACGGTCGGCAAGCAAAGTGAGAGAGAGGAAGAGCGGGAGAGAGAGTGCAGTATGCGTGTGATTTTGTTGTCACAGTTGCTGCGTTTCTCATTAAAGCGTGTGTAATGTTTAAACAAATCGCCAAAATAGCATTTAGTTCGGTTTATTAACGATGTACATTGAACGAATTTCATTCAGACATTTCGCTGTGCTGTGTATTTTCTTCGATAAATGTGCTAAATGCACGTGTCTGAGTGAGCGAGAGAAGGAGAGGGAAAGAGATAGGCTGAAGGGGAGGGCGGGCGGTCGGTCGGCGTTGCTATTGCTATTTGAATGAGACCCAATTGCATTGCTGCAAACGCTCTCTCACTGCCGCTCTCTCAGTCGCACTCTCGCTCACTGAAACAATGTGCAAATGCGCACAGTGTGTTAAACGTTATTTGTATGATATCAAAAGAAAAAGAAGTCGCTAATGTTAAATAGATGTTGGAAATGGCTTTGATTGCTTGATTGAGCGAATCTTGTTTTTATATTTATTTGCAGATAAACGGATAATTAAGAAAATCAATCAGGCAATGACATGATTAGCTTAATTCAAAATTGGTGAGTGCAAAATAAATAGGAAACTTTTAATTATGACAATAGTGAAGAGTGAATAGACTTTTCAGTGAAACTTCCAAGTTTCCAAACAGGTGAAAAGTCAGCAAATGTTTTTTATGAACAATTCTGGTCATATTTAAAACTAGTCAAAAGGGCTATAGAGAGCTTTGGTAGATTCTTTTATCACTTGCAATTGCAACTGCAATTGAAAGTGTAATTCATTGCCCCAAAAGGAAAAATAAGAAGAGGAAAAACTGAAACTCTTTCGCTAATTGTAATGCACATACATAAATTGCAGCCGTTTTGTTTCAGCGCCAATTGGCAATGCAGATTGAGTTTTTGAGTCGTCCTCTTTTTCATGCTCTTTATTTCATTTTTCTTTTTGTTTGTAAAAATAAAACTACAACAATTTTTCGCAGCGGAAATGCATCGTTTGCAAAATCGGTCCATTGGTCAGACAGTTGATTTAGTCATACGATAGACAGCTTTATATCTAGACATATGTACGTATGCATAAGTGTATATACATATACATACATGTATCCCCCGGGATATTTTCTGGGGTCGCTTTAAAATGAGTGCAAGTGCAATATGTCAGCGAGTAAAGGCGAATAAACTTTGCCAATTGCAAAAACAGGAAAAATATAAAACAGAAATACAAAATCGTATTATTATCTGTGTGTCCAATAAACAGATTTCTGTTCACCAATTTTTGTATGTCCTCTATAAAGCGAGACTGCTATAAACGGTACATTGTTATTGTAAAAATATTATATTATCAGCTATTGCAAATTTTAATAAAATTGACTATTTGTTGATATATGGATATGGATGGAATATTGGCTAATTCTGCCCTATGATATATGGATATGGATGGAATATGGATATATAATATAGAATACAGATTATTCAGAAACTAACTGTTAGTTAATTGCGAATCATACGTTGAGCATTTTCCTATACGTATTGTATCGTTTTTATAGAGACGTGAGAATATGTTAGTTCCGTATCCATTTATGAAAGCTGACATAATTTCGTATAGCTACAAGTGAATCAAACATACTATGTGAATGCACATTGGTTGAGCGGGAGAGCGTTGGACCCCTACGCAAGCAGTGCTACAGGGAAATTGGGTCAACGTCGTGTTGGCGACCTTATCAAGGATTCTGGATCAATATGCTTGCGCCACGCACGACGCTCATTGGATATATGTATATTTATAGCTAACTAATTATATGTGTGTGGGAGTGTGAGCTATTGTGGGTGTGGTTTTACATTTTCTTGAGAATACGATTTACAAAGGGGCACACAGGCTATTGTATTGTTAGGGGTGGGGTGCATGCAGGTTGCAATTATTACGAGTTGTTAACGTGCATTCAACTGTTGCATTGACCTCGTTTAGAGTTAGGTAATTGACAGTTGGTCAGGCAAACTAAATAAATGCGAAAGCAAAACGCATGCCAATTGATTGTCTAAAGGGAATACTTTTGATGTAATGCAATTTATAAATAAATTGTGATACATAGTCACAATATTAAATAAAGTGTAATATATAATTTAAATAATGAAAACAAAAAAAATATTAACCCGCCCCCGGGTGGACTCGAACCACCAACCTTTCGGTTAACAGCCGAACGCGCTAACCGATTGCGCCACGGAGGCAGCTGTTAGCTCCATGACCAATTCTATACTTCTAGTTGTCAGTGTATAGAACTTTTAAAACAGCTTAACTCAAAAGCTCTGTGTTCTAAATTTTCAGCAACTGAGTGTGCTTTATTTTTGAAGTATGAAGAAATTTCGCGCTGATACCGCAGCCTCCGTGGCGCAATCGGTTAGCGCGTTCGGCTGTTAACCGAAAGGTTGGTGGTTCGAGTCCACCCGGGGGCGTGAGTTCCTTTTTGTAAATTATGTTATAATTGTTTTAAAATTAAGTTTTACAATGAAATAAATTGTTTTTTTCTTCTTTTTTTTTTTTTTTTAGCGGCACGACATCTTACAAATTATGTAAAATAAAATGCTAATAGGCAACATGAAGGCGTGGCCATGTTGTCATACGCCACTGCATCAACAACAACAACAACAACAACATATAACAGCTATTAAGAGTAACCCGCATGAATCATGTACCGTTTGAATGCCACACAGCAGCAGCAACAACAATCGCAGCAGCAGCAGCAACAACAACAGCAACATCAACAACAACAACAACAAACAAACAAGCAAAAACAATCAACAATACCCAGTCACATATTGTTGCAGCAACAATTAGCCGCAGCCGCAGCCGCAGCCGCGGCCGCTGCCGCCGCTGGTTCAGGCGCAAGCAACAGCAGCAGCAATGTTGCCTTGACCTTTCAAGTGGGCAACGCAAATGGCGGTGCAGCAACGAAAACTACAACGACAACTGCGGCAACGGCAACAGCTACCGCAACTGCAACCAGTGTTGAGGATAAATTAAAGCTATTGACAACTGCCACGGCAGCGCCAGCGTTGATTACGACGCCGGTGCTGACGCCAACACCCGCTACAACTATTAAAACCGAACCCATGCCTGACGTCATCGCCTTGACCACCAGCAATAGCAATAACAACAACAGCAATAGTAGCAGCGCAGTTAACGCCAGCAGCGTTGCGTCTACGTCGGCCGCAGCCGCAGCCGCAGCTGCGGCAGCAGCTTCTTCCAACGGGCATTTAGTCTTTGTGCCCAACAAACGCGCGCGTCTCGATGCGTAAGCTTTGTCGGAGCTTTTTCTTTGCTTTTGCTCACGATTCGTGCCTTTGCAGGCCCGACGATTGGATGTCGACACCAAGTCCAGGCAGCGTGCCAAGCTCTGCTCCGCCGCTGTCGCCTTCGCCCGGTTCGCAGAACCACAGTTACAACATGTCCAACGGCTATGCATCGCCCATGTCAGCGGGCAGCTACGATCCATATAGTCCGAATGGCAAAACAGGTGAGTGCATTCATTATGCGAGCTTTTTCACTTGAGCTGCTGCAAAGCGCCACCTTGCGTTCATTTGCATGTATGCCAGTTGCGCGCAATGACATGTAGATGGCGCTTTCAAGCAGTTGAAAGCGCAGCTTAAGCGCGTTATAATAATTTATTTTGTTTTGTTTTTTTGGAATAAACAATAAAGGCAAATTTAAGAATATTGTTACACAGTGCTTAAATATTATTGTCTATTAATTAATTAAGTCGATTATGCTGGTGAGACGGAAGGTTAAAGCTGTACAGATTTTTTTAATGCTAAATGGTTCTTGTATTGGATGGAGACAATTTGGGGAAGAACTAACATTTGAAAGTATATTCCTTTATGTGTCAGATATTATAATTATTTATTTTTTACTTTTTTCTTTAATATATTAAAGAAAAAAAGAAAATAATATATACTTAATATATATTTCATTTATTTCTTTTTTTTTTTTTAATAAAATATTAACAGTTTTGAAATATATTCCAAAATTTGTTATGGAAAATAAGCAATAACTAGTTTCCTTTGTTTTCTAAATTACTCAAATGCATTTATAATGCTCTCGCGCGCTGTTCTCGTTAATATCCTATTCATGAATACTGACATACTTATATATAGGAGCTTGAAAAACATGAAATTCAATCGAAACGCAGTTTATTAACCTGCTTTGTGTCCGCGTACAAATAAAGGAGACGAAAATGTTTGGGCAAGGAAACCCTCAACGAGACCTAAAAGCGAATTAGGCACAAACTCAAAAGTAGATATATATATATAATGTTGTATACACACCTGTCCACACTGAAGAACGTGCCTTTCACCTTTCACGTGCAAACGTGGCCATTTCAAGGTCGCGCCTGGCAGACGCCCAGGCAGAAGCAGAGAGAGGGTCCTTCTGAGGGGGAGGAGCTTTCTGAAATTACCAAAACGCGCCGCAGACAAACGGTATGTGCTTGATGTGTGGGTGGCTGTGGGGGAGTGTGGGTGCTGTCGAGTCGGCTGTCTGACTGACAATGGCAATAAAGTTGAAAGTTGAAGGTCACCAGACAGCGTCGGCGTTGGCGTCGGCGTCGGCGTCGTTTTTTGGCATTGCCGCCAAGTTGAAGGCTAAACAAGCAGACAATACACTCTGAGGTAGACACTCGACTCATGCCCCACGTCGCCTCATTTCGAACGCCCCCGCCAGACGCATTACACGCAGCTTCATTTCCAGTTGAGAACTTCCAATGCTTTTGGGCTTTCCTTTCCTTTTCTTTTTTTTTTTTTTGGCTGTCGTCCCGAAATTTATCGATTACTTGGGCGCCTATGCTACGTAAAGGCTCGGCCCTTGCACTGTGCGTGTTTTTGAACCCGAAAGAAAGCAGAAAAAACTCGTCTCGCTTTCATTCGCGCCGCTTGTGGAGCTGTCTGGCGGTGCGCGGCGCAGCCAAAGGCAGGGCGAGGCAAGGACCCAGCGAACGACCCACAAAAGCGGAGCAGCTGTAAAGGAAAGCGCGTAATGGAATGGAATCATGCCAAGGCTGTGTGGCATTTTGTGTGGCGTGGATGCCAGACAAGGACGCAGGACGACGCAGACGCACGCAGGCGAGAAGGCTGAGCCAACTGCTGCAAACGAGGCACTTAAACGGGACAACGCATAAATGCCCAAAATGTGCCACAGGGAACGATGAAAGTGTGGAGGCAGAGGCAGAGACAGAGGCAGAGACAGTGGCAGAGACAGAGGCAGAGGTAGAGGCAGAGACAGTGGCAGAGGCAGAGGTAGAGGCGCTTGTCTGCAATGCTCTAACGAGAGAGGGTCTTTCGCATATGATGGTACAATAAGCAATCATCAATAGTGAGTGCGTGTCTTAGTGATTGACTGAATGAATGATTGTACAATCGACTGATTGAAAGATTAGATAGTTGACTGAGTGACACAGATTGAATGAGAAAATTATGAATTGACTGATCAAGTGCCTCATTGATTGACTAACTGAGGGAATGACGAAGACTCTTGCTGATGTATGGATGCACTGTTGACTGACAGCTTCATTTGATGCCTCAGTCAATCAGTCAATACCTTTTAAACTACTGAGTGACTGACTGATTGATGTGGCTTTGCTGAGCGACTGACGCACAGAATAGTTGATTGACTGACAGAGTGAGTGACTTAAGAGTGTTTGATTGAGTGACTGATTGATCTATTCAATGGCTGCTGGCTGGCTGACTGGAAGCAAACTGAGTTACTCAATGGTTTAACATTTGACAGCTTCACTCAGTTCACTTGACTCAGTGTGACTCTCTCACCCATTCTGTTTGAGCGACTGATTGACCAACAGTCTGATTGAAAGACTCAGCGACTAATTGAGCCTAGCAGAGGTTGACTGATTGACCCACCAACTGACTGACTAACCATGTATGCGCAAAAACAGTCAAACGACTTGACTCCAAGAACGACTTCGGCTCCGTCCGGCGTCTGTTTATTCCCGGCTTCGGTCCGAAACTTATGTTGTATTTTTAAACTTCAAAAGATGCGGGGAGCATGTTTGTTTTGTCGGATTCATATTGTTGTAAAGGAAGGTCGGTCGCGTTGCAGGGTATCGTATAGTTGCATACCCCAACTGGGGGATTCTTTCTAGATGCTATTTAATTGTTTAATTTAGCGTATGCGCAATATCCGTAAATCCATGAAACCATGAAAAAAAAATTAAGAGACTGCTAATACCCTAAAGCCCCCAAAAGGTCATATAGGACCTATCATTCTATGCTTCTATAAACATCTAAAAAAATCTTAAAATTACAAGATCAAGAATATTTTGACGCTATGGCATCTGCCTGATACATACACTTGCACAAAATTATTATACCCTGATTTCCCATTTTCAATGGGTTCAGGGTATAAAAAAGCTCAATTGCAGCCTAACGAAACGACGCATATTTTTCCAGACATTTCTTGATTATTCAGGCGATTGCGTTTTGATATATATATATTTTTAGTTATGTTTGTGAATGTATACACAAATATATAAAAGTTGGGTTAGCATGAGTGCATGTAATGTGTCGGTGTTTGGGTTATTAATCTTATGCTAATGACAGGCCCAAGGCCCTAAGTTCATAGTTCGTAACAGATGCACCCCAGGATAGATTTGATTATTCGACAATGTTTCACGTTTTCCATACAAAACTGAATGGCAAAGTAGAGAAAAAGTTAAATATTAATTCTAATGGGTGGTGGAATTGGCGAAAGTTAACTTTATAATGGAAACGAAAACTTTGCAGACACAACAAGAACTCAAAGTCAAATGAAGTTCATTTCGGGTCCAAAAGTAAAATGTAAAAATGATAATTAATAGTAAATGCAAGATTTACAAAATTAGAAAGGATTCCATTAAGAAATTCTTATTATTATCATTGTATCTGTATATGAGGAACTGACAGATCACGTTTATCGTTCGTTTGTAATAAAACAAATGTGATTCTGTAGAAAGAGTGCACCTTTCTATAGAATGCATTGATTAACAATGTATTTCAACTGGGACTTCTTTTTTATAGACATGTTTTTAAAGAACGTAGTTGGGCGTGGTTCCGTTTCGATGTTATCAATAATCGTTATAAACGGCAACTAATAATTGTCAGCACTTCGACGAGCTATCAAGCGATATGCATAACAATTCATCCAGCTAATCTTCTTCGGAGTTTTCCCTTTCGTAGACTTCTCATTCTGATATTCAATTGTCAATTATTTCACTCTTTGTTATAATTACAGCTTTTTTGTGAATTGTATCTTACAATAGTTAAAGAGTTTAGACCAAGAACTAGGCCTTTTCTGCTTAGATATTTATTTAGAAATATGACATATGGTATATAAGAAAGAAATAGAAAACCCCAGGGTTATTTATTACAAGCTAACTTAAACCCTAAATAATACCTAAAACTAAATGGCTATGCCAGCACATTTATATGCGAATATGTTGATTCATGATTCAAAATAAGCTTCAAGACTTTATTTTGTGCAATTTGCAATTGACTTATGTGACATTTGGCTATATCTGACCAGATTGGTGCACCGTAAAAATTAACTGATTGGAAAATTGACCTAAACAAAATCATTTTGTTTTCTATGTTTAGCCTCCAGTTTCTATTTATAAAGGGATATAGGGTTGTATGGTCCACCTGATCGTTGATCCCCACTCCCTAAATGCTTGCTCCAGGGCTTCAATAAATTGGGTTAGATATACCCAAGCGAACCTATGAATGTAATGTTAATATATATGCTAATTAATTTTTTTTTGTAGGTTCAGTAGGAATAGGTTCACTGTACAGACAGTAAGCATTATAGCCTATCGTACTGGAATATGATGCAATTTTCGAAGAACTGTTACCTGTAAAGGTATCCCATTGCAAGAGGTACCCCTGTAAAGCCTCTAAAATCGTTTAGATAGTCCCCTGTACTACTTAAGGTTGACTCATATCGTATCCTATCGTATAGATATATATGTATACTAATCTGTTTGGTTACTTTATTTTTATTTCAGGTACGAAAACTTTAATAAGTCTAGTTATCTAATTAAGGGACATTTGCTAAGGTAAGCAACTTATGTTATGTAACACCTACTTAACTGTTAATTGCCTAAGAAACATGCCTTCGCTTCAGTAAGCTGCCTCAGATTTCAAGAGCTCTACAAATTAGCATTAAGATCGGTTAGCTGCGGGCACTTTCCAAAGAAGCCCAAACGATAACGAAGCAACCACAAAAAATACGAAAATCGAAAAGCCCAGCCCCTACCGGGTCCTACCGTACCATCTCTTCTGCCCTGTTTCCCGCCCACCTTACCTTTGCAAAGGGTCGATCGATGGGCATCGATTGAGCAATGACTGCAATTAGGTGCGTACCAAATGTCTAGACGGCCAAGCCCCGAAGAAACAGTTTCCAGATCCAGAACCAGAGCTCGGCGACCGAAACAAAAGAAGAAGCAGTTAAGGGAGAAGAAGAAGAAGAAGGAGAGTGAAGACTGCCTTAATCTGTGCAGGACACGCAAAACTAAAGTTAAAAAAGTTTTTTTGTGCACTCTTCAAGGTTTTGCAGCGATGAATTTCAATTTCAATCATGCGCCTGAAACATGATAACACGCCATGCTCCGTCTCTTGCGCTCTCGCTCTCGCTCTCGCTCTTGTTCTCGCCCTATGGCTGTCTGGCTGTATTTCATATGAGAAACAGGTTTCATCTTGTTTGTGGCTTGCATTTCCTGATTATGCCTTAGAATTTGTTGCTTGACCAAAAAAAGCGAAAAAAACGCAAAAAGAAAAAAAAAACGATCTGCTCCTTCTGCTTGCTAAAATTTGTCGCTGCGGTTGTTGTTGTTTTTGTTGTATTTGCTGTTCTTGTTGTCTGAACGTTTGTTCAAGGTCTCCCGACAGCAGCTGCTTTTTTTTCATCATTTTTGTTTTGCAACTTCTTTCTTATCTGGTTCTGAGCAGGTACACTTGTCTGCCCATTGTCCAAAATACTTGATCATCATCACCATCATTGCCATCATTATCATCATTGTCATCATCATCGTCTACATCATCATTTCTGGCTGGCTTTACTGTGTCAAATGGTCTGCAAAAAGGGGTTGTTTGTCCAAAAATAAAACAAGTAAGAGTGCTCTAGTCGAGAGTGTTCGACTAGGAGATACCCTGTACCCTGCAGTGAGTGAGTTTATTGTTGAATAAGTTTTCTTAAAGATGGACTAACTTCATTAAAATGTCACAACTTATTAATGGCATTTAAATATGTGTATTTGCCAAAGTACAAGTCTTAAGTATTTTTAATACGTTTTTTGGAAATTGGGGCGAAGAGAGCGTGGCATCCAAAATCCAAAGATTACTTCATCTCCGTAGTCATTACACGCGGCTACATAACAAATTTGAAATCTGTAGCTCAAACTTTGTCCAAACCACGGGTATGAAACGAATTTAAATTATCAATAAATGTCGATAAAATATAAATGGAATGACTTATCGAAAAATCTGATAAACTGTTTCTCCGTATGGTATACACGAGTATTCATGTAAAATTTCAAGTCTCTAGCTTTCGTATTTTAGAATATCTCTGCATTCACACGGAAGGACGAACTGACGGACGGACAGACGGACAGGGCTATATCGACTAGTATTGTCGCGTTGATCAGGAATATATATACTTGATTGGTGTGGCACGCCTCCTTCTGCCTGTTACTTGCATTTTAACAAAACCATTATACCCTGCTTTCCCATTTTCAATGGCTTCACGGTATTAAAAGTCCCAGAGGACAGAAAGCAAAGTTCCATTGTTTATGCCGGCACATGTTCTCTCTCTCCATCTCTCATTCTTTCTCTCCGTCTCTCTCTCACACATTCTCTCTCTCCTTTTCAAGTCGCGTTGTATATAAGCTCTTCGTATATAACTTGACCTTGATCTTGAAAACAGTCCAATCTATATACAGATATGTGTATATATACAGACATGTCTGTATGTGGACATATGGGCAGAGCGCATGCAACACATTTTTGCTGCTGGGGCTGCAAGATGTTTTGTTGTACAAGCTATACAGGATGTCCGTGTAGTTCTTATTGGAATGCAAACTGCTGGAAAGTTGGAAAGCGGGAGTTGGACATTGGACTAAATGAAAAGGAACTTTATAATAAATAATATTATCATGTTTATAACCATAATGCCTACATTGATATATAATTTTACAATTTCATTTATTTAAAGTTTTGCAACCTTATTTTTATAATTATTTTAATTAATGTACTATTACATTATGAGATTTTATGATATATATGTGTATAAATATTATGGTCTATATATGTACAGAAATATATAAATATATATACAATGATTTTAAAGTTTCCCACAGAAATGAAACCTTTTATAAAATGTTATATAGTCCTAAAAAAAAGTGATCTCTTCTTTGTGATATTTTGATAGATGTGATTGATACACTTTTGCTCACTATTTGCTTTGATTTAACTTGAATCGTAGATGCATATGTATATCTGTATGTCAATATAGAGTTCTGCCATAGAGCATGAACGCTGTTATTGATAACATTTGCTTTTAGATCTTTGGCAAATATCTTTTAATATTAAGTTTGATTTAGATTGCAGCTATGCATGTGGGTTATAGTGCCTCGATCTGACGGCAGTAGAAAGGTGGATCTACGAAGAGGCAGCTTTCAAATCGAATTACTCCACTGAATATGATAATGAGTAAAGCACATATAAATATATGTTCATATACAGTATCATAAAGAGTTGATTGTACAGTACAATGATCACTTTTTCAGTTTTGACTAGCGAAAGTTTCTACTGCTCTCATTGGAACACCCTGTTAACCCACTGCGCTTGTAACCCAATTAACTTTCAACTGCAGAAGCAGAGCGACACAACTCAAAAAACCAAAAAAGAAAAAATCGTTAAACTAAACGAAAAAAAATTAAAAAACTTACCCCGCTTCAGTTGAAGGGTAAAAACAAATTTGAAACCCCGGAGCGCAAATCGTTACCTAATATCCCAAGCCAAATGGAACTTTATATATATGTGTGTGTGCGAGTTGAGTGAGTAACTGTGTGTGTGTGTATATATATATGTGTGTGTTGAATACGTGGAAGCATAAATAGGCCAAATGCCATTAGCACACATGCTAAGTTGACGCTGAGGCGGGTTTTGGCTTTCCTGTTTTGAACGCGCATATCACACACATAAACACACACACACACACATCTGTATACGAGCGCACACGTGCATGTGTATAAATATAGACGATATACACATATAGAACTGTAAGTGCAACTGCTTTTGCCTGTGTGAGTGACGTGCAGGGAATCAACACAATTAATTCCTGCAAAAAGAGACGAAACGGAATATACATACATATATACGCACACAGATACATACATATACATATGTACATATGTGTCTGTGATTGTATGTGGCCCAACCTCAGAAGTTAGTCGAAATTTTAGCAGAGTTTTTGAGCTTGTCCTTGAAATTCATGTGAATTTTTAAGCAACCTCGTGATGATTTCGATGATAATAAAGATGATGCTGATGATGACGTTTAGGGAACGCTCTTTAGAACCCCAATAAAATATGCTCGTGCCACGCCCACAGCTGAGAACAGTGTATAGAAAGCATTTTAGACCAAATACGTGCGCTACGTGCCACAAATGGATTTTTGTTGTTGATGCCCCATCACCCTGTTGCACGCACAAACACACACACACACACACACGCGCAGGATTAAAATTTCCTGTTGTTGGGGCTTTCGTTGACAGTTCAATTTGCATTCGGTTTATTTTGCCGTAATCCTTGAGCCGTACTCACGAATGGGGATTTATGAAGGCGACGCCTCAAGTTTTTTTTTGTCCGGCTGACGGATTTTTTGCACAGTTTTGATTGGAATCAATAGGGTAACAACTTTGAAGATTAGATCATAACTATAGAAACAGCATCCACAGGGTTACTGGCAATAAGGATACAACTTATTTCATTAAATCTCAAAATTATTAAATAATCAAAATAAACTGATAATAATATCTATATTAATAAGTAAGAGTGATCTAGGCGAGACTGTTCGAATCTTGAATCTGCGAGGAATGAATGTATTGCAATTTGCAATCGTTGTAGTCTTCTTTTATGTATGTATAAGCACTGCGTAGTTGACGCAGCGACTGCGCCTAATCTCCGTATTCTTTACACGCAACATATGATCAAAATGGAAATCTCTAGCTCAAATGATGTAGAAACCACGCTTAAAAACCAATTCAAATTATCGATAAATGCCGATTAAAAAGAAAGAAATAGAATGAGTTATCGAAAAACAATGATACACTCGTACTGCGTATGGTATACACGAGTATGCATCTAAAATTTCAACTCTCTAGATTTTGTACTTTCGAAGATGGACGGACGGACGAAACGCCTTGTCAAGCTGATAGAGAATATGTATACTTAATGGGGCGTGGCACGCCTGCTTCTGCCTGTTACATACGTTTTTACAAAAACATTATACCCTGATTTCCTATGTAAGAGGTATGATAATGGTAATGCCTAATGTTAGAGATACGTGACTTACAATACGAAGGATAATACGAAAATGAAAGAAAATAATAATTATAATAGAAAATGGAAATACAACTGCTCAAAATGCGTAATGCACCGTTTGTAAGGCAGTTACTGCTGATGGCATGAGAATTTCTATTTTTGAATTCGTCTCATCTTTGAGTCGGGTGTTATCTCACAATAGGCACATTAAATCGGAGCAAATGGCATTTTAACAATCAGACATTTAATTTAAAAGAAATTATGTTCATGTGAGCATTCGTTCCGAATTGTTTTCAAAATATTATTATAATAACTGAATTCTGTGTTCCACATTTACTGAACAATTCCGGATATAGTTGAATATTCTGCATGCCTAACGTATTTCCTCTGATTCTATTTCTCTGCTTACAAGAAAGGTATATTCGAAAAATATTTGATTATAATTGTTCTCACATTCTCTCTTAATGCTCCGCTCTTTCTCTCTCTCTCCCTCTCTCTGAGTGCGCTTTGATAATTTGTTGTTGTTTTTACACATTTTGTTTATATGTTTACTTATTTTCAGTTGCGCTTTCGGTGTATTTTCATTGTCAATTGTTGTTGTAGTTGCAGCTTATATACACATTCACAATCTACATCTATATATATGTATATCTATATATATATATGCACTTGGCCTTGAATTAATACAGCGAACTTTGGCTTTTTATATGGCGCAAAAGTTTATCGTACATCTCTGTAAAGAGATAATTAATTTCCTGTGGACAGGGGCGGGGCACAGAGCGTTCGCGGGGAACGCGGCGATAATTGCGAGCGCATTTCAATTTAAGCTGCCTGCAGCGCAAACAGAAACAGCAACAGCAACAACAGCAACAACAACAACAGCAGCAGCAGTTACTTTCGTTTCATCAATACAGTCAGACATTCACATACACACAGATACACACACACTCACTCACTCACTCATGCACAGCGACAGCCAGAACACGCGCGATAATTTCCAAAAAATGTGGCAACAACAAAGCAACTGTTTTCAAGGTCACACACACTCTCTCCCAAACACACACACACACACACACACATTCACATATAATACACTCTTTATGCATACATTCACATTCACGCTCGTTTAGCTCCCTCGAGAACGCCAAAATATCAACAGACTTTGTTGATAATTTTTGTTCCCATTAATTTTGTGCTATTTTTGTTGTTGTTTGCGAATTTCGCTTTAAAGAGGCGTGTGGGGTATATTGAACTATAGAGTGGGCGTGACCATAGAGTGGAATTTCGGGTATGATATTAATAGAGTGTTCCAGGAGATTCCTTGTGTTTAATATGTGTAATATGCGGCAGTAGATATTCAGATACATTATTTTGAAATCTCAATTATTAATATTATTATTCTTAAGTGATTTTGCTAACAGTTCTTTAGAACATCTGAAATTCTTCACATATGAATACGATCCTCTCTTCAAATCGAATATAAAATATTTTGCCTTTATTAATATAATAACATGTTGTCTTCTTTTATCTTTTGCTTGGAAATGTGGGGCAGTTATTCCACTTTGTTCTTGGCCTTATTTTGTGTGTGTTTTGTATTCATTTACAATCGTCTTAAGAACTTTATGGGGATCATCATGTATACAAATAGACTTAACAGTTCTTTTGGGAACAAGTATTCTCTTTTCATTTTGCATTTGGTAGATGTCCTAAAAGGGGATAAATCATGATGGTACAAACGATATCTGACATATTTGAAGTTGTATTTGATTAGGAATATGACTGCAAATGAGATTTCAAAAATGCTTGACACTAAAACATTAAATATGAAAATGAAATATAAATATTAACAATTTAAAATGATTGTAAAGAACACGTTTAAAAAATTCAAAATTAAAGGTCAATAAACAATTAAATTATATTGAGCGCTTTTCGAACTGTTTTATATTCATATATACATATGTATGTGCGCGTGTGTATGTACATACATATGTGTGCAACACATATTTATTTGGCTGTGTTTATACAATGCACTCACACTCATGTGGACCTGTCACGATATTTATTATTATTAAATCAGGTCAGAGACCCATTAACACATATAAACACATATAATACAGACTTTTTCGATCAACACACTCACACAGCCACATTTGTGCCTCTGCTGCTGTGTAGCTTTATTGCTCACCCTCTCCTTCTCTGTCTCTCTCTCTCTCACTCTCTCGCTCTCTCTGTTTTGTGTATTTCGTGCGACAGTTTGCGCGCGTCATCAAAAATGGCCGCCAAAATGCTAAAAGCTAAAAGCAAAAAGCTGCAAGCAGAAAGCTGAAAGCAAAAACAAGCCAAAGTCAAAATCGAAAATATTTTGGTTTTTCGCATTTGTTTCATATTCTCGTTTTAGCATTTCTTTTACTTGGCTAATTGCCGAGGTGTGATTGTTTTCTTTTATCAATGAATGCGATTATCAGCTGGCACATATCTAACTCCGATGATGATATCATCTTGCAGCTGATCTAAGCTAAGAAAGTGAAAGCAAACAGGACAATACATAAGAGATAGATTTGTTATAGTATATAGTTTATAGTTTTTACTGGGGCTCGGAATGTTGCTTCCTTTTGATAGTATTTCCCAGGTGAGCAATAGTTAATCTTGGCTAATTTAAGTTTCTGATCATATATATGTAAGTATATAACTATGAAATGAATCAAATAATAATAATTATAACAGAACCATTATGCACTGATTTCCCATTATCAATGAGTTTAGGGTATAAAAACAACATCTATATTACAAGTTAGAGCTTGAATAGAGTTTTTTGTACTTGTATTGCAAAACATTTTGAACTCGTTTAATTTAATTTTTGTTTGATTTACATATACATATATGCACATACATATATATGAATGTCTGATTAAAAGATCTGCATCCCAAGCACTTACGGCATGTGAAAGAGCTGCGTAATGCTAAATGACTAATAGCTGCGAAAATACTTCAACTAGAAGTTGAGTTAGACAGTGGCAAAGTCAAACACATAGACAAAATATATAAATATACATATATATATGTATGCACATACATATGTGTATTTGTGCTTGGTAAACATTCAATATGTACTTCGTATACTCTCGCTTTCAAATTGAAATGAATTTAACAGCTCGACACGTCGACGCTTATCTCAACAAATGGCGCAACCGAGTGCAACGAATATATACCTAATATATACGCGATATGTATATATGGATATATATGTATATATATTTATATGTGCATATTTATTATACATGTGTTTGTATAGATGTAGTACAATTTTAGCACAAACAGAAATACAGAAAACAACGTCCATTAATTAAATGAACGGCGAGAAGGTGTCGTTGGCACAGAGAGGGAATTGGCTTTGTTTGTTTTTCTTCTTCTGCTCGATATTTGATTGATGTTTATGGCTCTAGCTATAGGCTTAGATAGGCCGCTGCACGGCTGATGATTAATTGCTAAATAATGCGAGGCAATGCACTCATAAACTATGCGAAACAAATCCCAAACAACAGAAAATGACATACACCAAATCAAGCCGATAATCCGAGTACATACATACATACATACGTATGTGTGTGTGTGTGTGTGTGTGTGTGTGTGTGTCTATGTATGTGTATATCTGTATGAGAGTTGGAGTTGCGTGCGCTTTTAGTTCTGAGAGCAGAGCAAGATCAAGTATACGAAAGAATCATATATAAATTTGCATGCACTTTAAAAAAGGTTCTAGATATCTAATGAATATACATCATATAAGCTGACAAATCTTGTATATATTTATTATATCCACTGCACGAATAAACACAAGTTCGAGTGGATTGCAAACAATATTTCGGGTTTTTTTTGTGAACCGAAAACAATGAACCTAAGGCGCAGTAAATTCTGATAATATATATACGTCAAAGTAAAAAATGAGAGAGACAAACGAAAGCAACGGCAATAAAAAAGCAAACTGCATGTGTACCTAACAGATACGTATAATAACACTTACAGATACAGATGCATGTTCAGCACAGACACAGATACTTGCCATACGCATAGGTGTTTGTGCCTTTTCGAACAAAGCATTTCAAATCGCAGCGCAGAGTACACAAAATGCCTGAACAAAGGCACACGAAATATATATATCAGAATAAAAAAGAAAGAAAAGTCTGAAATGTGAAATGAATAATTTGGCAAAAGCTCGAGAATGCCGACAGAAAAAGTAATTTCATCATATGCACTCGAAATACATTCGCACTTATTTAGCACAGATATACATAAATCTGTGTTCATGAAAATAATAGTGCGACTGAGCATTAAATGTTGGGCAATAAAACGTAGTACGTTGAAAACAATTGGAAACCAATTTAAACTATTCGAGATTAACATATTTTTTTTTAAAATAGGTGAAATGTTCTATGGTTACACCCTTAGATAAAGTTTATATATGTTTTTTAGTTTTCAATTTAAATTTAGCAATGCTATATCGGCACAGCCGATTTTTGAAAAGCCACTTTTAATTTTATTTAAAAAATATCTTAATTTAATTTAATTTAATTTAAAATTGTTAAGTTTTTATATATTTATCAGCCCATTGAAAATGGTAAATCTCATTATAGTTGTTTTGTTAAATCTATTTAACAGGCAGAAGGAGGCGTATCAGATGAGCTGAGTCCATCTAGCCCTGCTCGTCTGTCTGTAGTTCCGTTCGTCCGTGTGTCTGTCTGCTCTGTATACTAAAAACGCAGATCTGACGGGGTTCGGGGGATCTCATAGTCGGGCATACCCAAGTAAACTTTTCTTACTTGTCTTTATATTGTTTTATGGTAATATGTATAGTATAATATACTAGTTCTATTATTTTTACGAATCAAACCCTTGTCTCGTAATTTATTCTTTTCCACACGTACTTTTACAGTTTTCTTAATTTGAATCTTTATATAAATACGAGCTTCGATATTTTTCGCAGCATTGCAATGGCTTGAAATGTGATACGCTTTGTGCTAAAAAAAAGAAAAATATGTTTGAGTACGTCGCAGACTACTCGGCGTATGCGCAATGAGTCATGTCTCGTCATACGCACCGAGAACACACAAACAAACAGTCACTCACACACTCATACAATACACATAGAACTATCTTCATGGAATTTTCGCACTTGTGCGTCTACCCAAATATTTTTATAGATGCTCGTGTGTGTGTGTGTGTGTGTGTGCGTGCCTATGTTGTTTTTGCGTAAAAAGTGCGTGGCATGTGCCGGCATTGGCGCCAGCGCCGCTTTATCTCAACTGAAACTCAATGAACCGTATACAAAAATACAAAAAAGAAGGAAAATATAGTTTTTATGTTCGGGTTTTGCAAATACCCTGTAAGCGTCGTTCATAACGTTTCTTTTAATAAGACTTCGACACTATTCAAAGCGTATATATATATATATTATTATTATTTTATTAATCTAAATTATTTTGACAAGAATATTTAAAACTAACTTCATGTAAACGATAAAAATTTGTTATTCTGAATGAAATATTGAATTTAATACTCATACCACAAATACCCTGTATAAAACTAGGAAATACCCAATAATAATAAAACAATCAAGAGCAGCAAAACAGAAACTAGACAACTACATATACACACAAACACACACAGACACACGACCGCGCGTAAAATAGCAAAGAAAGCAGCGCAAAAATTGCCATAAATAGTTAGTTGCTGGTGCTTCAGTCGCTGCAGTCGTTGACGCCGCTTCCAACGACGCCAACGACGCCAACGTCGACGTCGACTGCGAAAAGGGGTACACATGAAAACTGTTGCGGTGGGTCAGGGTGAAATGAAATAGAAATCTATGAATAGTTGTTGCTGTTTGTAGTTTCTATGCGAAGAACAGGCGAGCGAGCGAGCGTGCGAGCGAGAGACGAATAGTGAATAGTGAATACCAATAATACGGTTGTATGAATGAAATGCACAGTGAAATTATAAAAGGCAACCGAACCTGATTAAAGCATATGGAAGAGAGCACATAAAATACAACTACAATGCAATTACATGAATTTCAAGGTGAGTGTTGCGCTAAGGGTGTTAGTTGTGACGGTAAACCTAAGCAGTTAGAAAGAAACAAATGTGTTACGTACCGCTAATCAGCAGACAAGCGGGTGAGTCGAGTGCTGCAGGTAATCAGGTAATCAGCGACTCGAAATTAATTTGGAGCTACAAATTACTTTGACCTGAATTAGGAAGAATAACAAATTACGCATATGCAATGAGGTCTGCGTGTGGACTGCTCCCTACTGAAGCAACAACTCATCGAGAGCATTTCCCGTTTATATTTACAGCTGCATACATATTTGTACAATTATTCAAATTTGAATTTAGCATATTCTATGTACAGTTAATATACTTTCTCCTATTTATAATGATTTAAGTACAACTAGCGTATCTGTCGTCCTATTGGCAAGTGCCCGGCTAGCTCAGTCGGTAGAGCATGAGACTCTTAATCTCAGGGTCGTGGGTTCGAGCCCCACGTTGGGCGATTGTAATTTTTTTTTTATTATTAATTTTTAAAATAATTATTTATTAATCATACTATACTATATATAAATTAAAAATATTATTTGTGGGTGTTTCAACTGATAGAGTATTTATAAATATTTCATGTTGACAATGTATTTGTATTGTTAATGGCTCTAAGTTTCAGCAAGATTATTTAAATAAGTAGTTGCATTGTATATAAATTCTTAAAAAAAATCACTAAAAATATAGAAAAATCGATCCTGCCAGGAGTCGAACCTGGAATCTTCTGATCCGTAGTCAGACGCGTTATCCATTGCGCCACAGGACCGCTTACAACGGTTTGAGATAATTGTGCCCGTTATATTCATTTTAACAAATCTTCACAAAGCCCAATAATTAGTGAAATTAATTTTGCAAACTTGGTAATAATTAACAGCAAAGGGAAGAACAAAAATTGAATGCAAAACAATTAAAAAATGCAGCAGCCAGCAACGCTAGAATATTGCAAATATGTGCGCAAATCGTAAAAGTAAGGAACAAATATAGCAAAAAGATTAACACCGACACTTTTGTGTACTTTAGAGAACAACAACAGAAAAACGACGACGCAATGTCGACTTCTACGTGCTGGGGGTGTGTAGGGCAAGCAGGGGGCTTGTGAGCTGCTGATGGGGGCGTCAAAGCGAATGCGCGAGAGGCAGTAGACAGCACGTCAACGACGATAACAACAACAGCAACAGCAACAGCAGCCGAGCAATGCCAAATAAAATTGCCGAAAAAAAAACAAAATGGCCGGCGGATTGCAATTTTGTTTTTTTTCGAGTTTGTTGAAAATGTGTGTCTGGGGCAAGACAAGGACAGCTGCAAATAGCGAGTTGAAGTGTGCGAGTGAAGGATAGAGATAGAGACATCAAGAGAGCGTATTTGCACTTTCTGGCAGCTTTTAAATGAAATTAGAATTGAGACTCATGAACGACTCTTGGCGAAACTGGGTGCATAGGGCTGCATGGGGGCGATGGAGGGGCAGTTAACTCAATATGTATTTATAAAATATTTTCGCTTTCGCATGACACAGAAACAGCAACCGAAACAGACACACACACACACAAACATACACACGTACGTGCACACAATAGCAATCTCCAGACAGGCGAATAAGAAAGCGCTCAGATGTTGTCTGTCTCACTCTATCTCTTCGTCCCTCTGACCTGTCTGTCTGCTGACGTCATTTGCCTCTAGCCCTGACCCTAATTTTTGGGTAAATAACGATTTCGTTGGGCGCGATAGTCACTTCAGTCTTGTTGTTGTTGATGTTATACCCTGAGCCCATTGAAAATGGGAAATCAGGGTATAATGGTTTTGTGAAAATGTATGTAACAGGCAGAAGGAGGCGTGCCACACCCCATAAAGTATATATAGTCTTGATCCGCGTCCGTCTGTCCGTCTGTTCGTCCGTGAACGCTGAAATATTTTAAACTACGCAACGTAGAGACTTGAAATTTTACATGAATACTCGTTAATACCATACGCTACACAAGTTTATAAAATTTTTCCGATAACTCATTTTTTTTTTTATATATATGAGCATTTATCGATAATTTTAATGTGTTTTTAAGGCGTGGTTTGTACATCGTTTGAGCTAGAGACTTCAAATTTGCTGTGTAGTTGTGTGTAATGAATATGGAGATTACGTTATCTTTAGATTTTGGATGCCACGCCCCATTCGCCCCCAATAGCCCCCTATTTGTAAGAAGCGGAAATAAAATACAAGAGACGTGTGTTTTGGCAAATACTTATATATGAATGCCATTAATAAGTTGTGGAAGTTTGATGATGTTGGTCTATCTCTAAGAAAAGTTATTCAACAATTAAAGTTATTAGTTAAGGTATTAAGTATGCCTACACTGCAGCCCAAGCGCAGTCGCTGTGTCAACTGCGCAGTTAGCAGAGGGCGTGCTTATTTGTGCGTGTATATGTGTGTATGCATTGTGTTGTGTATGTATAAAAAAGGCGCAGAATTATTGGAATACAGGGTTCAGGGTATCTCCTATTCGAGCACTCTTATTTGTTCACTTTTATTTTGTCATTGAGACACTCTTCGACTTTTTAAGCCCTTATCTGGCTAATTGCTCAATTTGCCCGCATCCGTTATCCCGCCTGTGAATGAACTGTGTCTGCGGTGCGGGTATGCATTGTTTAGAATCTTTTGCCTGCTGGAATAAGGTGTTACCGTTTGAAGCTCGACGCCTAATACTCGATGCAACATTTTTGAACATTTTTTGGCAAAATACTAACACATTGACCTATAAATATATATATATAAATAAATGTCTGTTGTTATAATATACTAAACTAGTTGAGAACATGTGTACGTATGAGTACTAATTAATTGCATACACACTACACAAATATTCGAAACAAATATTATGTATTATGAAACATATTAATAATTTGACAGTTATAGGTAATATATAATCACATAGACATAATATCAGCAGGGTATTACTTCGCCTTCTATTACATTTATTCTATTTATATTCTATTCTATTCTATACTTCTCTATTCTATTCTATTCTATTTCCGGGCGTAAGCTATTATATATTTGGTCAACGGTTCTTATCGTTAACGTAATTTTTTGCTCATTCAAAATCTAAAAATGTTTAAATTTCTATGCTAAACATTAAGTCAATGGTTCTTTCGATTTCCTAATTTTTTCTTTCTTTATCTGCTATGTTTTGTCATATAACGTATGAAAATCTGTTCGCTGCTTAGATATTCCACGCCATTTTGCAGTGCAATGTTATTGAACTTGTTTTCATAATTGAAACATACCGTTTGTAAATGCTTTATAATAAAAACAAGTAAGACTGCTCAAATCAAAAATTGCAAATTGGTTGCTCTTGCAAACAATATAATAATATGTATGTATATATATTGAATGTGTATTCCTATTCGGGAATAGGATAGGAGATATTGTAAGTATTTATAATATGTAATTTTCGAGAGGAAAGATATCGAAACAAAGCGCTTGCTTTCATTATTTTACATGCATACAATGCCAAGATCGTTAAGATCTCATTTCACCCGAAAGGATTTCGATTAGAAGAGCAAAGAGAGGCAGTTCGTAAAACGGCTAAAAATCTATTGACTGTGTAATAAACGAAGGCGAAGCCACCAACCAGTGCTGTCATAATTTTTCGAGCAAATAGAGCCAGATTTGCAAAAAAAAGAAGCTAAAAGAAGCTAAATTTAAGAAAAATTAAGCCAAAATAAAAGCTAGGCTTAAAAACATAATTTTCTTAGTTAAATTAATTTATTTTTATTCATTTGTTTTAAATTGATATTCAATGACTTGACAATGATAATACAAGATCTCTAAGATCCTCTCGAAAATGAGGAGCCAACGCATTTTTTATAATATATGTACATTTCGTACGGTGCAGCTTTATGCGAGACGCAGTAATACTGTCGCAAAATTTTTGTTGGCAGAGACTGCCCAGGTGGTTTATTGGAGCAACTGAACTGTGCTTTGCCACAAAGAGGCAAAGTGCTACCTCTTGCTCCGTGGTTTTCGATGGAGTTTGCCTAAAATCAATTTTTTCTTTTTGTGTAAATCCACTTAGTGCACCTTTGTGTTTTTTTGTTGAGGCGTGGGCACGCAAGTCGCACAGCTTTGCAGTAAGACCGCACTTGCAGTAGCTGCAGTACGCCCTGGTGGAATCTGTTAGGTCTTTCCGTAGCCAATCTTTAAACTCGTCAGCCTGTAGCCACACATCGCGAACACTTTGCTTGTATATCTTCGACATTTCTCAACTAGTATTCTCAACGCAGTAAAACTTAAAACACAAACAGCTGTTACTCAAACCACGAAAAGATTTCGATAGATTGTATGATACAAAATCATGTATCGATACTTGTATTCATGATTTTTAGTGTTGAGAAAGATAAAAAGCAAAATAAATCGTGAAAATTAAATAAAGCTAAAATAGAGCTAAATTAATTTTTTTAAAGCCAGAATTCCCGCAACCCGCCGTTTTCAAATTTTTCCCGCATTGGGACTTCAAATAAAGCCAGATCTGACGGGAAAAAAGCTAAAATGACACCCCTGCCACCAACTATTCTACGGCATTTTTTCTTTGGATGTGCCTGGGTTACCAGTGCATAATTTAAGACTAGTTGATTCGGTAGCTTAAATGTTTGAAAGTCTAAATCAACTAAAACCATGCAATGAAAAGCGTTTGGTAATAACTAAACTAATGATCAAGATAATTTAGGCGACAATACTTAAAGGACAATTCAAAGATGAAATATATATACGTATATACATATTGTCTATTGTAAACATTTAAATAGCTAATTTCATATATATTGTTGCTGACCTGGTTCCCCGTTCGGTTAGCAGCAGTTTAGCAAAGAATTTGATTCGAATACAAACACAGTTGCCTGCATAACTAAGGCCATTATCTAAAGGTCGCTTTGAATTAATGTTCCGTTTCGCAATGTGCGATTAATATTGGTGTGGGGTACACCGACAATCTGATCAAGTTTGATTTTGAAGATATCTATTAAATGTCATTTACAAAAGTTCATCAATCTATAGGCAATAATCATTCAAAACCACATATACATATATATAATTCAATAATTTTATGTATATAGATTTATCTCTATAAAGAGCTTATTTAATAAGCTTCTTTTTAAGAGCTCAAAAAGTTTGGGCTATTTTATTAGATATTCTTGGTTAATGACTAACTAACTTAACTTTCAAAATGATAGTAATTGAAATAATAGTATACACATTTTATTATTTATATTTCGCCCCTGTAGAATATAATATTATCACTTAAATGCTTTTCACATATACATATATATGTCTTTATCTCTCTATCTCTATTTGCATGTGTATCTCTTATTGCTTTTAATAGTTTCGTGAGTACGGCATCTATTGTTAGATTTTTATTCAAAAAGAGAATAAAGATGATCGGTTTTGTGCAATGTCTGTCTTGCTGATCGTTCAAATCACCAATGTTTGTTTTAAAATATAAATAAATATATAAATTTTATATAGCATACGGCCCTAAGGAACAGAGTATCACTCAGTCGGTTGCGCCCGACTGCAACGTTCTTACTTGTTTTTATACTCTATTCGCAAAGGGAATATAGTATATTGGTTTTGTGCAATGTCTGTTGTCCGTCCGTCTGTCCGTAGAGCCTTGAAATTAGGAACATATACTCGTGTATACCGTCGAATTATAGCGTGTCAAAATTTTCCCGATACGCCCACTAGGGGCGTGGCAAATTGGAAAATGCTTGCGCCCATAGTCGGGAAATCATATTAGTTGAAGAGCGTTGACCAAGATAAAAGGTTTATGGGGGTATATCTACGCCTATTGTGGGCGTGACAAATCGGATAAAACTGTATCTTCAACAGTACGTAAGTTAGTGCTCCGATTCTATAAAGATTAATGAAACAAGTAAGAAATCTCTAGTCGGGGGTACCCGACTAGGAGATACCCCGAACCCTATGCGATTTTAATATGTAGTAAAATTTAACAAAATTAATTTTCTGTAAGCTTCTATTCAAATAAATAATTAAATAAATAAAAAAATAAACAAAATAAAGAGAAGAAAAATAAACATCACCGCAGTTGGGTTCGAACCTACATCTACTACAGCCAAATGTATCGTTAAAGCACACCCACTTCATATTTAGATTAGAAGCGTTGCATTTACGTGCTGCGCCACATAAATTTTGCATTGTTTATTGGCAAATCTGAAACTAGTTCATTACAAGGGCGGCATACAAAACTAAAGAAGCTGCTGATAATACAAATATAATATAAATCAATCGCAATTGTGATTCTTAGAAAATGCTGAAATGCGCGCATATGAACGTATGTATTTATATGTGTACAAACAAAAACGGTGGTCTGTTTGAATGTATGCGTGTAAAGGGCGATATTTGACATGATTGATTTATCATTTTCAATGGATTCAAGGTATAAAATTTATATGTCTACGCGTACTGGGGGCGTGGCAAGTTCGGCTATATTTGGGCTATTATTGACGCTAGAGACTTGAAATTTAGTATATATACTCAGATGAACAACCCAAGATTAATAAGATATTGTGGATATACCTACGCTCGCAGGGGGGCGTAGCAAACCGCACAAGCTTATATATCCGACAGTTTTCGAGCTAGAAGCTTCAATTTAGTTGAGTTACTGGATGGCTCCTCTATCGATGACCCAAAACTTAATTTTATGCCTCTTTTGGGGTGTGGTACATCGAAAAAGACCCTGTAATTTTCACATTTTTTGAGTGTATGCATCCAAATTTTACAGTTACTTTACTCTAGACTCCTTCTAAGGACTTGCCAAATATTATATGTCTACGCCTACTGGAGCATGCAAATTGGCAACAAACTTTATAGCGCCAAGCAGCAAAATTCATAAGCCTGTGCGACGTATATAAATAAGCTTAATAAAAATTGCTAAGACTGCAAAAAGCACACTCACTAACCTTTGATATTCTTTTTCATTCCATATACAGACTTAAAAGAGCACAACTTAAACACCTACTAAATCGCACACTTCCATTGAGAATTCCACGTACTCATTCATAGTTCACGTTAGCATTTCATAATCATTCATTCATCTAGATCACATCAGTTTACTCTCATATCTTTATAACATTGATCACACATACTTTTTAAAAAAAATGTTTCTATTTCCATCTATCGTACAGCGGTTTTAAAGTTTCATACAGAAATGAAACCCTTAATAAAATGTTATACAGTCTGTTCAATAAAAAAAAAAAAAAAAAATTAAGAAATATGTATATGTAATCGATTTAATGTGTAAGTTCTGAAAATGATTTAGCTGCTAAAATGATAATTTTCCGAATAGCCTAGGTCAGTTATGCTGTTTTCTTTTTGTGTGTGGCCATGCCGTCAAAAATTGTACATACTAAATTGAATTGCATTTGTTTTATCGAATGCGCTGAGTTGGTATTGCGAATGTTTTTAATTATTAACAAGTAAGAGTGCTCTAGTCGAGACTGCTCGACTAGGAGATACCCACATCCCCAGTGGGCGAGGATATTTAATTTTTTAGAATCCATAGCATAATTTCTGAAACAGTTTGCTACAATCTTTCGTACAATTACATATTACATTGCGCACACACTTTCTGGGTCATAGCAAACAATGTGAACAACGTCATTCGGTTTACCACCCACACTCATATATATATATATAGATATATATATATAGAGCCGAAAGCTGTGTGCTTAATAGTTTTAATTGTTTTGTGCGACGTTGTTGACACTCCCCAAGCCCGTACTGTAGCAGCTCTATTTACTAGCTTTCGGTCCATTCTCTCTACTGCTCTGGACAGTCGCTTATATAAGACCAGATATGACGCCGTCTTTCAAATTGCTCTACGTCAATATCAATTGCATACCATAATCGCTATATTTATATATCTATCTATCTATCACACCCCTCCCCTGCTCCTTTTTCGAACCCACAATATAGCTTACACTATTTATACCCTGAGCCCATTGAAAATGGGAAATCAGGGTATAATGGTTTTGTGAAAATGTATGTAATAGGCAGAAGGAGGCGTGCCACACCCCATAAAGTATATATATATTCTTGATTAGCGCGACAAGACGAGTCGATATAGCCCTGTCCGACTGTCCGTCCGTATGAAAGCTGAGATATTCTAAAGTACGCAGTAAGAAAAGTTATTCAACAATGAAGTTCCCATAGTCCATGTCCACATTGCAGCCCAAGCGCAGTCGCTGCTTCAACTGCGCAGTTAGCACAGCGCGTGCTTGTGCGTGTGTTTTTTAATTCAATTTATTTACTAACTATTGTAATTATAACTATATTTAATTTTAATTTTAATTTTTAATTATTATCTTATGACAACTTGGATCTTGCTTATGCGTGTGTGCATATCTGTCTGTGTATGTGTTGTTGCGTAGAAATATTGAAAATTTGGCTCTTCACAGGGCTCAGGGTATCTCCTAGTCGAGCAGTCTTGACTAGAGCACTCTTGTTTGATAATGATAATTTTAGCAGCCAAATCATTTGCAGAACTTACACATTAAATCGATTTACATATATTTCTTAGTATTTCTAAGAATGGTTTTTGCAGTCTTAGCAATTTTTATTAAGCTTATTTATATATATAGGTCGCCCCGTCTTATGAATTTTGCCGCTTGGCGCTACACGTAGACATATAATATTTGGCAAATCCTTAAAGTAACTTTGATTGCGAGCGTAGGTATATCCACAATATCTTATTGATCTTGGGTAGTTATATATTAAATTGAAAAGTCTTTTGCGTCAATAATAGTCAAAATATAGCCGAATTTGAAAAACCACTATATATTCAGATATGTCAACTGCTCAACAGCGCAGTTAGTAGAGCGCGTGCTTAAGCGTACGTCTGTATTTGTGCGTTTAAGCGCGTGCGTGTGTTGTTTATATATATGCATAAAAAGAGCATAGACGATAAGTTTCGACTAGTGCACTCTTACTTGTCTTGTTTGTGTTGGCAATACCATCAAATACTAAGCAATTTTATTTATACAATGTGGCGCATATCAGTGTATTCAATATTTTGATATTTAAATAATTAAATTCAATTATCTGAAACATTAAACATATTAATTATTTAATTTAATTTTCTTAATAATATACCAATAGTTCGAAAACGAGCGTTAAGCATAGAACAGCGAGAAAATACGATAGCTCACTCGAGAAGACGAAGTCACTCAGCATTATTGCTTGTCTCATACAAATAGAACTATCGTTAATTACTTCCCGTAGGTTAAAGTATACGAAAAATCCTTATGCTAGAAAAATGGAGCAATTCTATATATATAAAAGAAAGTCGGGTATGTTACAACACTTATAACTCGAGATCTGCTGGACCAATTTTCATGGTTTTTGATTTGTTGGATTTGTCTCCGCCCCGAATAGCAGAATATATCTTAAAAATACAGAAAAATTGACGAATACTTGAAAAATGGAGCAATATTCTATATATAAAAGAAAGTCGGGTTTGTTACAACACTTATAACTCGAGATCTGCTGGACCAATTTTCATGGTTTTTGATTTGTTGGATTTGTCTCCGCCCCGAATAGCGGAATATATCTTAAAAATACAGAAAAATTGACGAATACTTGAACAATGCGCTATTTTCCCTAAAAGTACTTTAATTTCGGAGCTGTCAAATTTTGTTTTCAATAAATGCTCATTTGTTTATTACATGTCAAACATTTGTTTTCCAATCGTGTCAAATACTGTAACAAATATTTGTGTGCGTTCAGAAATTTATTTTGAACAACCGACATGTAACATTTCGAAACACTCCGCAAAGTTTTAGTAGCATCAAAAATTATCATATGGGACGAATGCACAATGGCGCACAAACGCGCATTGGAAGCACTAGACCCAACATTAAAAGATCTGCGCAATGACTCGAGATGTTTTGGTGGTTAAATGATTTTATTATCTGGCGATTTCCGACAAACACTACCAGTAATTCCAAAATCTACTGCTGCTTGACGAAATAAACGCTTGCCTCAAAGCATCAAATCTGTGGCGATATGAAAACAAACTTCAACTGTCTGTAAATATGAGAGTTGCATTGTCGAACGATCTATCTGCTGATGATTTCTCGAAGCAATTGCTGAATATCGGTATTGGCCGTGTTCCTGTTGACGAATCTAGCGGTTTGATTTCATTTCCTCCAAATTTTTGCAATTTCGTCTCATCAAAAGATGAGCTTATCAACAAAGTATTTCCGGATATCATTGCAAACCACAAAAATACTAAATGGTTAAGTGAGCGAGCAATTTTGGCGGCTAAAAATAAAGATGTAGATGACCTCAATTTTATAATTCAAATTCAAATCGTAGGTACTCTGTATTCATTCAAACCTATCGACTGTGTAACAAACGAAGAAGCAGCCACTAATTATCAAACAGAATTTTTGAACTCCTTGGATGTGCCTGGCTTACCACTGCACAATTTACAACTGAAGGTTGGCTCGGTAGTTATCATGCTTAGAAATTTATATCAACCAAAACTCTGCAATGGAACGCGTTTGGTGATAAGAAAACAGATGAGCAATGTGATTCACGCATCGATAGGACGGAAGGAAAATTTAAAGATGAGGAAGTACTTAGTCCAAGGATTCCGATGATCCCAACAGATATGCCCTTTGAGTTTAAACGAATTCAATTCCCGATTCGTCTTGCCTTCGCCATGACGATCAATAAATCACAGGGCCAATCCTTGACTATTTGTGGCCTCAATCTAGAAAATGCGTGTTTTTCTCATGGTAAATTGTACGTGGCATGCTCACGTGTCGGCAAACCATCCGCATTATTTGTTCTTGCATCTGACCGAAAAACGTAGAATGTCGTTTACCACAAGGTGCTTGAATGAAAATCCGATTAATAATTAATCAGAGTGTATCCCAACCTGAACAACATAGTTTTCAATGATTTTTTTCTGACATGTGTTTGGAAAACTGAATTATTTCTTTTTTTTTTTATTATTATTCTCATTCTGTATGTTTCCATCGTCATTCATCATAATAAAATACTTTTATATTTCTATCAATATTAATATTGTTTTGTATTATTGTATTACGTTCATTATAGCCTAAATTAGTTCAGCTAACACGTAATTCTTTGACTGTTAGGCGGTACGAAGTTCGCCGGGTCACCTAGTTGTATATATATATAGTAATGCTGATCTTCTAACAATACGAATGAACACTGAACATAGACAGCTTGAACAATCTGTTGATACTTGAAACTTCTATGGCCTCCTCGTAGCGTGCCCTGTATATGGATTACAAATTTTATAATCGGTAGCTAATTCGAGCGGTGACTTTAACGACTTAAGATATCATTTTAAATTTAATTTACCAGAAATAGAAACCGAGTATCACACAGTCGGTTATGTCCGAATGCAGTGTTCTTACTTGTTTGCAAATTTGGGGCTAGGGCTTTGTTTTGCTTTACAAGATCTCTGCGTTCATACGGACGGATAGACAGACGGATAGGCTTGCCGTCTTGATTAAGCATATAAGATTTTATGCTGTCTACGACGTCTTCATTCCACCTGTTACATACCTTATACCTTGACTTCTCATTTTTAATGGGCTCATGGTATAATAAATAACAATTCTTCGTAAAGTCAATTAAAAGATAAATTTATTTTAGTTTCTATTTATATCGAGAAATGTAGAAATATATCGAATATAGATTTAAAGTATAAAATTAAACACATTTATATATTTTTAATAACCATCATAATTTGGAAGAGAACTAAGTATATAAACAATTTACCGTTGTTTTTAGCACTCGATGATCGAGTAAAGGTATAGGGACCTGAGCACCCGCACATGTGTAAGCACTGATTACAGTAATCGGAGTGAAAGAGAGCCAAATAATTTTTTGAATCTATTGCTACTCCACAGGTTCTTTTTTTGGTAGCAGAACACACAGAAGAAACTGCTTGCCCTAAAACCAAGACCGTATTCATTATAATATATTGTATAGAATGTGAACGAGTAAACCAAATCGAATTTACCAATTATTTTTTTACCGGGCAATATACAATCTTCATAATTCGGGTTAGGTTTCTCACCAGCTTGCAATGGCGCTATAATTGACATATTATGCGTGAAGCACAGATTTTTGGTAACAGTACAATTATGCAAATATTGTGAACAATCTACACAAAAAGGCTCTCCATTCACATCTGACATTTAGTTTATTAAGTTCATTAAATTATAAATATATACACAACGTCTTTTTCTGCAAAAACTTACAAGTAATTATAAGCAGAACAGCGCACCCAAAAAAGATCGAAACTAAAATTTTAGATGTATACATATCGTAGTTTATGTATTTCTGAATCCTGAAAGTTAGCAAATATATTAATGCTCATTGTTAGAAATTTATAACACAGATTGCTAAGGTTTGCTCCTAATAATTAAAAACTCCTGTATTCAGTACATGCATTTACACACAGTATTCAGTACATGCATTTACACACAGTATTTAATGTTTCGATATTAAAATATTTTAATTCAACTATCTGAAATATTAAAAATATTAATTATTTAATTGAATTTTCTTCAAAATATATAAATGCACCCGAAAGCTAGAAAAATAATTTTTTAAAAAAATTTATGAAAAATTCAATTTTGTATGCTTGTGCGAAACAGCACTTAAATTAGAATATTTACTAAGTAATAGTAGGTATAACAAGTAAGAGGGCTCTAGTCGAGACTGCTCGACTAGGGGATACCCTGAGCCCTGTGAAGAGCCAAATATCATATCATTCTACGCTTTTGTTATACATACAAACAACACACACACATATGCACGCACGCATAACCGCGCGCTCTGCCAACTGCGCAGTTGACGCAGCGACTGCGCTTGGGCTGCAATGTGGGCATTACTATGGGAACTTAATTGCTTAATAACTTATCTTAGCGATGGACTAAGTGCATCAAACTTTCACAACTTATTAATGGCATTCATATATTTGTATTTGCCAAAGCACAAGTCTCTAGTATTTAATTTGCGCCTTTCACAAATAGGGGCTATTGGGGGCGAATGGGGCGTGGCATCAAAAATTTAAAGATTACGTAATCTCCGTATTCATTGCACGTAACTACACAGCAAATTTGAAGTCTCTAGCTCAAACGATACACAAACTACGCCTTAAAAACGTATTTTCGATAAGCATTAAAATCGATAACATTACAACAAAAATAGTTATCGTTCATACGAAATAAACTTGACCTGCGCGTGCTATCCACGGACCCAACAAAAAAAATTCAAGTCTCTAGCTTGTCTAGATGCTTCAATCGACGCGTTCAAACATACGGACGGACGGACAGACGGACAGACGGACGGACGGACGGACAGACAGACGGACAGAGCTAAATCGACTCAGCTCGTCGCCCTGATCAAGAATATATATACTTTGTGGGGTCTGACACGCCTCCTTCTGCCTGTTACATACATTTAACAAAACCATTATACCCTGATTTCCCATTTTCAATGGGCTCAGGGTATAAAAATTAATTTTTTTAGGCTTTCTCCACATCAGCACTTACATTAAATATATTTACTAAGTACTAGTAAAATAAGTAAAAGCAAAATTTTGATTACTTGCTGGACCTTAAAACTATTTAACAAAATATTTAAGAATTTTGTTCGGGTAAATCGGGATGGACGACCTAACCCATAACCGCCCGCGCCCAACCCGAAATTCGATTTTCCAGCCCATACCCACGGGTATCCGCGGGTGCCTACGGCCTTCTTCTGCCTGCTACATACATTAAACCTTGACTTCCGATTTTCAATAGGTTCAGGGTATAATAAATACAATTCTTCGTAAAGCCAATTAAAAGTTACACTTAGCAATAGACGCACTTTATTTAGTATCTATATCAAGAAATATAGAATTATATATCGAATATAGTTTTAAAGTATAGAATTTAACAAATATAGACATTTTCAATAACCATCATAATTTGGATATATACTAAGTATATAACCAATTTACCGTCGTTTTTAGCACTCGATGATTGACTATAGGTATATACGCATTGGCACAGGTATCTGCACTGATCACAGTAATCGGAGTGAAAGAGAGCATCATAATTATCCGAATTAAGTATTACTCCACAGGTTCTTTTTTTGGTAGCAGAACACACAGAAGAAACTGCTTTCCCTAAAAACATTAGCGTATTCATCATAATACATTGTACAGAATGTGAACGAGTAAATAAAATCGAATTTACCAATTATTTTTTTACCGGGCAGTATACAATCTTCATAATTCGGGTTAGGTTTCTCACCAGCTTCCAATGACGCTACAATTGACATATTATGCGTGAATAATAGATCTTTGGTAACATTACAATTATGCAAATATTGTGAACAATCCACACAAAAAGGCTCTCCATTCACAGCTGAGATTTAGTTTATTAAGTCAATTAAATTATAAAATTATACACAATGTCGTTTTCTGCAGATCGAAACTTACAAGTAATTATATGCAGAACCGCGCACCCAAAAAAGAAAGAAATTGAAATTTTAGATGTGTACATCTCGTAACTTATGTGTGTTAGACTATTTCTGAATCCATGTTCCTGTTAGAAATTTATGACACAGTTTGCTTAGGTTTGCTCCTAATAATTAAAACTTTCTGTATGCAGTACATGGATCTACATAAAATTGCATAAAATGTACATTTAACGAAATATAAAATGTAAATTGTAATTAAGAAGTAAGAGTGCTCTAGTCGAAACTGCTCGCCCCTGTGATTAGCTAGCTGATACTTGAAATTTCTATGGCCTCCTCGTGGTGTTCCTTGGAAACGGATTGCAAATTTTATAATCGGAAGCTAATTCGAGCGGTGACTTTAATGACTTAAGGTATAATTTTAAATTTAACATACCAGAAGTTCCTTTATGAACAGTGAACTACACAGTTACACTCAGCAATAGACGCACTTTATTTTAAATTATATCGAGAAATATATGAAAATATCGAAAATAGATTTAAAGTACAATAACCATCATAATTTGGAAGAATACTAAGTATATAAACAATTTACCGTCGTTTTTATCACTCGATGATTCACTAAAGGTAAATATGCATTGGCACTTTTCTGCGCAAAATTGACAGTATTGGTAGTGGAGTGAATCTACATAATATATGGAATCTATTATGACTCCACAGGTTTCCTTTGTCGTGGAAGAACACACAGTAGTAGTTGCTGGCCCTTAAATCAATAACGTATTCATCATAATATGTTGCACAGAATGTGAAAGAGTAAACAAAATCGAATTTACCAATTAGTTTTTCCGGGCAATATACAATCTTCATAATTTATATATAAATATAAAATATAATTATAACCAGAACCGCGCAGCCAAAAACTAAAATGTTTGATGTATACATTACGTAATTTATGTATGCTAGAATATTTCTGAATCCTGAAAGTTAGCAAACAAATTCATGCTCTTAGAAATTTATGACACAGTGTGCTTAGGTTGGCTTCTAATAAGTAAAAATTCCTGTATTTAGTACATTTAATTAGTTAATGTAAAATGTAAAGTTAATGTAAAATGTAAAGTATAATTAACAAGTTAGAGTGCTCTAGTAGAGACTGCTCGCTTACGAGATTCCCTGCATATTTTCTGCATACATGCAAACAACATATAAATACACACAAACGCACAAAGTCACTCTGTTTACTGTTCATGCAGTTCACGCTATGATTGTGCTTGAGCTGCAATTTCGAAAGTAGTTAGTAAGTTAGTAAGGTAACTTAATCTTAAGTCTTAAATATACTAACTAAGAAAGCTTCAGTCTGGGTTGCACGACTACGAGATCCCCTGAACCATGTGCGTTTGATCAAACAATTTGTTTTATATTTAGGACTGACTTTTGAGCCGGTAATCAAAATATAACAGAAATCTAAATATAATAATAACAATAATTGATTATATAATGGTCACATTAATCTATATGCAAAATTTTGAGGCTGAATACAATATATAATTTTAAAAATTTATTTTCAATAAGATTTTAAATAAATAAAAAAATGTATAACAGAAATGGTTAAACATTTTTTTAGACAAATTTCGAGGTCTATTAGTTGCTGAGATCGACGCGTTCACACATACGGACAGACGGGCAGATGGACAGACGGACAGGGCTAAACGACTCAGCTCGTCGGCCCGATCAAGAGTTTTATACTTTATAGGGCCTGCCACGCCCCCTTCCGTCTGTTCATAAATTGAACAAAACTACTTTAACTTGATTTTCCATTTTCAATGGGTTCAGGCATAAGTAAGAACGTTGCATTTGAATGCAACCAAATGTGATTATATGATTATATGATTATTTTTATGAATATTTATATATATATATATTTGTTAGAAAATAAAAGGAAACAATTTAACAATTTAAATAATAAAATTTATGTATTAAATTTAGAGTTTCGAAATAATACGATATCGAAAAATAATACGATATTTGACGGTGTTGGCCACATATCCAAAAAAGAAAACAATATAACTGAAAAATTATAATTTTTGCAGATAAAGTATTTGCAGCTCTTAAACATGAAATCGAATTACACATATTTCTTAATATTTTTATACTCGTTTCCCAAAGGGAACAAGTAAGAGTGCTCTAGTCATGCCTGCTCGACTAGGAGATACCCTGAGCCCTGAGAAGAGCCAAATATCAAATCATTCTACATTTTTTTAATAATACATACAAACAACACATACACACCCACATATACATGCGCGCTCTGCCAACTGCGCAGTTGACGCAGCGACTTCGCTTGGACTGCAATGTGGACATTACTATGGGAAATTAATTGTCTAATAACTTTTCTTGGCGATGGACTAAGTGCATCAAACTTTCTCAACTTATTTATCTCCGTATTTATTACACGCAACTTCACAGCAAATTTGAAGTCTCTCGCTCAAACGATGTAAAAACCAGGTCTTAAAAACACATTAAAATTATCGATAAATGCTTATAAATTCGAAATGGAATGAGTTATCGGAAAAAATTGATAAACTTGTGCAGCGTATGGTATTAACGAGTATTCATGTATAATTTCAAGTCTCTACGTTGCGACGGAGGGATGGACAGGGCTATATCAACTCGTTTTGTCGCGCTGATCAAGAATATATATACTTTAAGGGGTGTGGCTCGCCTCATTCTGCCTGTTACATACATTTTCACAAAACCATTATACCCTGATTTCCCATTTTCAATGGGCTCAGGGTATAAAAACGGTGGTCTGTTTGAATGTATGCGTGTTAAGGGCGATATTTGACAGATACAAAACTAAAGAAGCGGCTGAAAATACAAATACAAGTCAACAACAATTTTGGTTGAAGAATATGCTAGAATGAATGGCCTTGAATTTATTTGTGCACGTGCATAGCAAACACGCTAAATGTTTATTGCTGCGCGTCGCTGCTTAACACGTGCGTGTGATAATTGGCCAAAGGTTTTGTTGGGACTGACTTAACGGAACTTGAAACTTTCAGCATATGATTCTATTACATTTTTTACATTTTATAAAAATGCTAACTCACTCACATGGCTATATTTGCAACAGACCTTCAATTGGCAGTGTATGAAGAGCGGTAGGTAATTAGTAAAAATGTAACAAAAATTGATATTGCATAAAATTCACATAAATGCAAAATCTGAGATACATTATTAAATTTAATATATCAGATGCCCCTATGGGAAACGAGTATCAGGCATTCGGTTACGCCCGAATGCAACGTTCTTAATTGATTTAAAATGCGTTTTGTTGTCTTAGTTATTCTTATTCAGCTTATTTATATATGTTCAGCGTTCTACCTTTAAAACTGATGAGGATACAGTTTTACCCAAATTGCCACGCACCCAATGGGCGTAGATATATCCACTATATCTTTCTGATCTTGGGTGCTCAACGCAAGTATTCATTCATTCATTCATGCAGGTATACATTCTCTAGCTCTTCAACTAATATGATTTGATATACACGGGTATATGTTCCAAATTTAAAGTTTCAATAGCGTAGCAAAATGTGGTATTCGTACGGACAGACGGACAAGCGGACGGACATCAATACGGACATTTCACCAAACCAATATAATCTTTTCCTCTTCGGGAATAGAGTACAGAATTTCGAACAGAAATGAAATTCAATAAAAGTGAAGTCAAAACAAAAGTGAATTACACTGAAAAAAAGAAGCGAAAAGCCCGATAACAAAGACAAACACGAAAGCATATAAAAATGCTAATGCAAATACAAAACGAAACAAAAACAAACATGGCGACGCGAGAGCAAGAGGGAACTGATTGAGTGAAGTGCGGGATCAAGAGGTGGTTAGCTGTTAACCTTGAGCCGGCGACTGATTACAAAATTGCACCGATAACTGCCACTGACCCTAGCGTGAATAAAGCAAATAACTGAACTGGACATGGAAAAATGGTAGGAAGTGGGAGGAGAGAGGTGACATTAGGTTGGGCGAACAAACCGCCTCTGATAAGTCATCGCCGTGAAACGTCATCGTTCTGTTTCCTGTTCACACCCTCCTCCTCCTCCTGACGCTGCGACTCAGATGCCAGCTGTTAGCAAATGGAAATGGGTTTCATGATTTCATCTGAGTTGTTTTGCCAAGCAGTGTTCATTTTCTTTGGCGGACGATGACAAACTTTTATGCTTTGTAATATTACATATGGAAGCGAGAAAATGAATGGAAACAAATATAAAACACGAAAGGTTCAAGAATAACTGAATATTGTCTTCGAGAATTAAGAAAATTTTTATTCGAGTAAGAGTGGTCGAATAATAATGCACGCACACATACACATACAAAGACTTAGCCACGCACGCATAACCATGTGGTCTGCGAACTGCGCTGTTGTCACAGAGACTGCGCGTGGGCTGCAATAAGCTTTCTTGTAAATCCACTATCTTCGTGCAACTTTCACAGGTTATATAGAGCATATATATACAGTGTGCATCACCGAAAATCGTACGCATAATAACTCCCAGATTTAACAAATACAACAAATAATTTAATACAAAATGCCCCTTAAAAGAAAGGTAGTGTTAAATAGTTTAATATAATGTTCATAAAAATGGCGTTGCCACTATCATACACTCCAAATTGTACGAAAATATGGTGTCAGTGAAAATCGTACATCTGATTAATTTTGGGTGAATTTCGGGAATGCACAAAAATTTTCCAATTGAACTTTAGTAAAACTGTTTTAGAAGTCGTTCAGCTGACAGCAACTGATGAGAAGTGGATAATAAGTCAAATAGTGGAAAATCCTTTTAAATCAGCTCTAAAAATAAACAAAAATAAATATAAACATCCTTAAATCCAATTTAATACCAAGTGCCGTAAAATTGGGGATTCGGACTTCGTTTAAGCTCTACGCAGACAACGACCCGAAACATGCCTAATTGAATGCTAAGTCATGGCCGCTTTCCAACTGCCCGAAAGTAATGGAAACTGCTGCTCAGTCTCCCGACATGAAAGTCATCGAACACTTTTGGTTAATCCTTCAGCAAAATATTCGAAATTGCAAAATTTTGAAAAAATGACGTAAAAAAGGCTCTTTTTGAGGAGTTTGATAATATCAGCGCCGAAACATGTTAGAAAAATTGGTGAATTTGATAACAAAAAGACATGAGGTACTCAAAAAAGCAAAAGGCGGTCCTAACAAACTTTATATGTATTTGCTAAAGCGCAGGTCTCTAGTATTTGAAATAGTTTTTTTTACAAACTGGGGGCGAAGGGGCGTGGTGTCTAAAATATAAAAATTACAAGAAATTTTAAATCTCTAGCTCCAACGATGTACAAACCACGCGAAAACTCGAATTCGAATTATCGATAAATACCGATAAAAATAAATGCGATAAGTTATCGGAAAATAAAATTTCAGGTCTCTAGCTTTTGTGCTTCCGAAGATCTCTGCGTTCATACAGACGGACGGATATGATTATGTCGACTCAAGTCGTCGCCTTGATCAAGAATACATACTCGTACAAATATAATAGACATAAAATTGTAAAAGTAAAGTAAATCATCCTTAGCTTTGACTTTTTCGTTAAATTGTTTCACAAGCCTTAAAAACTATTTCAAATTTGTGTAAATAAAGTGGAAATTGGGAATGCTTAAATTTATGTTTTTTTCGTACCTAAAATTAGAAAGTTTTGATTAATAAATTATAGAAATAATATTGATATCACCAAGGTTATCTCCTCCTAAAGACTGGTAAGGAATCTTTAATGTATGTTGGTTTATTGTCAATATTATTTATTTTCCCACAGTTTCAGATCTGAAAAGGGAATTTCGAGAAGCTTGCACAATATAAACAAGAGAATGCTAAGCTTCGAGTTCTATAATGACTTTTATTTATTGAATTACTATAATTATTACATAAAGCACTAATGTACCATTCGATATGCGTGTCAACATATATCGGGTGATTGCAATTAAATCTGTTACACCTAACTGAAAGTATGTTGCTTATTGTTGATTTGAGTATGTGAGAGGCTCCGTAAGTCCCCATTAAGTGCAACATTTCGTACAGATTTTTGCTGTATATGTATTGATTGGTATATGACTATACGTGAATAGATACATATATATATAAAGTCTCTTTACTCACGTGTTTTCTTCTTATCATTAATAATACGAAAGTTGTTCTCAACATATTTGGGTTAACTCAGGTAAAAAATGATATCTTACGTATTCCATTGCCCTGGATATCAAAACTCGAAAAGAAGTGGCAAAAAGAAAAGTTATATCATGCCTGAAAGAAAGATATGCGAACTGTTCTGATTTATCTCTATACAGAAGATTGAAATATTTACCCTGCAATTTGGCCAATTGCTCGGTAGTCATGACAATGGGCATCAAATGCTCAGGATAGTTGTTTAGCACCAACTTTGGATCAGCTATGGGCCCCATATAGCATTTACGCATTTTTAGGTACTGAACCCAGACGTTTAGCGATTGCTCCTGCCCACCCACACTACGCAACTGGCGATCTAAGTCGAGCTGTCCCTCATTGAGAAAGACTTGCCGGGTTAGATGAATATGTCGATTGGTTATATAGATGTTCGAGGGCTGTTGATCCTGAACACGTTGAGCCAAGCCCTGAATTTGCTGATCCTGTAGCACAGTACGCATAAAATTCTCACTTATCAAATGCAAATTGCAATCCCGTAGATCTCGCATCGATTGTTCTAAGCCACCATTCTTTTCGCGTAGCGCCTGCAGCTGAGCATCCAATTGCTTCTTGTCTAGTTCGTATAGCTTGAGCGTTTTCTCCCATTCTTCGTTCAGGATACGCATATCCGAGCTGCGTTCTTTTGATGCGATCTTTGCGCTCAAGTAGCGCTCCGACAACTCCGTAAACTTGGATAGCGCGTAGATGCACGCGAAGATCCAAAAAAAATGTATATACACATCAATGGAGCTGCTCTTGCAGGTTTCCAAAAAGGAATCCTGCAGTTCCTCATCTAATGTATTATTCGTATCCATATTATAGTTCGTTGTTGTGTTTCGTGTAAAAGTCAGATGTTTTTGAGTTAGAGATTATAGTAAACTCTTGATATGACTGCTTTGATTTAAAGTTTTCTACTGCTATCCACTCGAACTTACCCATTTGATCTGATTCTTCTTTATCAACCATCACCTGTGAGTAGTAGAAGATGGTCCATATTAATAGAGTCAGACCCAAACTAATTATCCAATTGGCAGAGCCTCTCATCTCAAGAATAATCTCGCTTTACTTTGTGCAGCTGTAAAAATGATTACAGGAATTTAGTTTTGGTTTACTGCAGCAATTAGATTTCAGTAACTTTTGGAATTTTGTCTTGTGTTCTATTGGAAAACCCCACTTAAAGAGGCTTGGCATATTTTCGAAACTTAGTTTCGACCAAAAGCAAAACAAAATGAAATGGGGTATTGAAACAAGTGGTGTAATATTATGAAAGAAAAAACCATAAAAAAAAAACATTTTAGTCTTGGCTTGTTTCGATTTTGTAAAATGTTAAAGATTTGTATCTAGAATATGCCTACAATTAATATATATAGGGACATATTTGCATATATTTTTTTGCATATTTGAGTTATAGTATATATTATATAGTATCGGTCATATTATGTAGTATGCCATAGGTCTGATTATTTCGTGATCTTTCAAATTCAAAATTGGATAGTTGAGTTACTGGATGCCTCTGGATGCCTCATTTTTGGAATTTAAGCATACAAATTTTGCAGTACTTCACCCAAGACTCCTTCTAAGAATCTGCTAAAAAATATACAATATGTTTATAGGAATAGAGTATCATGGAGTCGGTTGCGCCAGAATGCAACGTTCTTACTTGTTCTCTTTTGGAGTATAAAATATAGAAATAACTGTTAATCCAAGTGGAAGTCGAGTGATTTACGAATACATTTGAACTTAAGGTTTGACTATAATTATAGAGTATACTAAGTAAATTCTTTCCAAGCGTCACCAGCATATCCCAAGACAATTAGAGATTAAAGTTCGCACTTGTCTAAACCTCTATTACGATAAATTTGTCCTTGAACTTGTGATATATTTTCGTGAGCAATCACGAGCACCACAACAAGCACTTTAACCATGCTATAGAGGGTTAGGACTTTTATAGAATTTTGTGGTGCTCTGTTACTTTACAGTTAAATTAGCTTAATTTTTTGTTTGGCTCCCTAATTGCATTTGATTATGAAAAGCTTTTGTTTTAGATCCACTTACGAGGTGTGTGTATATGTGTGTCTGGGTTGCGCTGTGTGCGTGTGTGGTTTTTCCAGCGCTTTGTTGACTTAAATAGAAATTAAAAATTTGCGGCACACAAAAACACCAAAATGAGTAACAACCGCAGTCGACAAGTCGTTCATTGAACTGGCGGGCACAGCTAAATGAATATAAATCTGAATATATATGTACATATATTCACGGACACACACACACGCATGCACACACCTACATCACACTCACACTCAGACTGGCGCTGTCTGACAGGCGGTTGTGGATTCTTGATGTACCTATACAGATATCTTTATAAGTGCATATTATCATATACACATACATACATATATTTGGTTTATACCTGCGTTTACACGATTAATTGCATTCGTGTGAGCACAACGTCTGAGCACAAAAAAAAAAAAACATTAGAGTAACAAACAGCTGTGATTTGATTAGTTCAATTGCTGGAGAATCGGATACTTCCGACTCTTTCAAATTGGTAAGCCACATAAACCTCTCAGTTCTTCTGTGAACTACTGTCTGATTAACCTATAATAAGGCTTATCAAAAATATTCGAGCATCTGATCAAAATCAGACTCAGCTCACAGCTGGAAATATGGAGTATGGTTTCAGAGAGCATCTTTCCGGTAAACAAAGTGACAACTTTCTGCAAAGTAAAGTTCGCTGAAATGCAATCGGTTGGTTTTGGCAACCTTGAAGCATAATAATCTTATTTTGCTTAAGAAACAGAAGAATGCTTCTTTAAGGCGTGCTCGTCTCTCCGAAATTATTTGGCCCGCCTTGCTGAATGTTTTTTTTTCGGATTCCACGAACATAGCGGGAACGCACAGTTATTTGCAGAAGAGGCTTTTAATATTAGGAAAGTCAGTTTGATTCAACTCATTTTAGATATTATCAAATATCTATGTATAATACATTAAACATACCCATTTTAAAGCTATCCATGTGCCTTAAATTGTTTATACAGAATAAGAGCGGGAAAAATTTGTTTAGTGATATGAGACGCCCACTATTGATAGCACATTCGATAGTGGATGGTGCACTATCGAAAGAGTCTGATACTATCGGTTGAGTCACGATAGTGCCGAAAAATCGATTATGACGATAGTGCCATCGATAGTTCTCCACCTCTATAACAAATAACCCATTTGCTCTGGAGCCCTTCATGGATCTGTCCTTTTCTTTATATATATGTCCTATTCTATATAGCATTTATAGTTACAACTTTCCCAGGGTAAAAGTTGCGAAGCATTAATCTTTGCTGATGATACTCTGCTCTATTCATTGTTTACAGAACTTCTCTCTGACTTGAAACACTCCCAAGATTTATTATTATTTCTATATATATAATTAATGGGGTGTGGCACGCCTCCTTCTGCGTGTTACATACATTTTCGCAAAACCATTATACCCTGATTTCTCATTTTCAATGGGTTCAGGGTGTAAAGAGTATGTCTTAAGTAAAATTCGAAATCTTTAAAATGTGCTAATCAGGAATACTTGACTGAATCTACTGATACTTCAAATAGAACTGCAGCTAAAATCGTTTTATTCCATAGTTATTAAATAGCTTCAGGTGTAGCTATACTATCGAAATTCAACTTATTAACGCAGTAAAATGTAGACTCACCAGCTTTTGTGGTATTATAATCTGGGCTTAAGGTCCATTGGCTCGGATGCCGCTATTTTTATAAAAAATTTAATTTAATCTGAATTTATGATAAGTTCACTTATTTATATTAAGTTAAAGTATTTTGAAGCGCTTGTTTGGCTTGAAACGCGTTAAAAATTTCATTCGAGCTGGAACTTCACCATGGACAGCTGCTCAAATATTTGCGAGTTTAAAAATAATTTACATGCAACGCAGCAATCGAAAGGAGTGGAGCATGGCAAGTGGGCGGGTGGACAAAGGTGGATGGTGGGCGTGGCACGTGGTTAAAGCGACACAGATTGCGTGTGGCATGTGCAGGCAAGTGCGTTGCTTTTTCAGTTGCCACTACCACGCGGAATCTACGCCGCCCTCCAATCTGAGCCCAGCGAAATTGCGTCGCCATTTTGACCAGCAGAGCAAAACAGGGCCTTGAGCCAAAAGGTCAGTGGTGCTGAGGGAGGATATGGGCGCAGCGCGTGTTGCTGCGTGTCCCAACAGCAGATCCTGTAATCCAATGCCAGCCCCAACAGCGCTCCACTGTCAAAGGATGTGCAAACACACAACTTTGCTAGCTGCAGCAAATGCATTTGAAATGAAAGCAGCAACAGGTGACACAGGTGGCATGTGGCTGTCGCCAACAGTGTGTAGGTGTGTGTGTCTGCGACTGCCACGCCCACAATGTTTGCTGTCAGCTAGCACTATAAAATCATAGCGAGCAGACTTGTCGTAGAGATACCCTGTAGAAAGAACGAGAACGAGGAGGTATTTCGGAAAGTTCCTGAATTCGTTTAACTGTTTGTTTTTCATACCTTACTCAGTTTTGTAAAGGTCTAATCAACAATATGTAAGACTGCTCATTTCGAGAATGACCGACTGGGAGATACCCTGATTCCGGTAAGGAGCTAATATTTCTATTCATCCTACGTTTCTTTTATGTATACATACAAACAACACTCACACACATTCACACAAGCACGCACTCTGCTAACTGCACATTTGACTTAATGGACTATCCTCATCAAACTTTCGAAAATGACTAAAAACATCTATATGTGTGTATTTTGTAAAGAACAAGTCTCTAGTTTGAAATACATTTTTACAAATTGGGGGCGAATGGGGCGTGACATCCAAAATCCTAAAAATAATATAATATTCGTATTCATTATAAGCAACTATACAGCAAAGTTGAAAACTCTTTCATGTTTTCCACGGGTTCACCTTATGTGAGCATGTGTTGCTTGCAAGAGAGGCGTAGAAGGACTCGTCACAAGGTCAGGGTATCTCCTAGTCGAGTACTCTTACTTGACTTGTCCACGCCTCTGTCCAGAACGTAGTATACTTAGCTATGTGGCTTAATGGATATTATTGTTATTATTGTGTTATTTTTGTCTTTTTTGTGGACAGCTCCTCACGTGTCGTCTCGTTGAGTGTCGCAATTTTCAATTTAAATTTGCATTTTGCATTTAACACGGCGCGTTGACATGAGAAACGTGCACAAATAATAAAGTTTGCAGACAGCGGTTGAAATTGTCGTCAAAAGAGAGAGAGAGAGAGAGAGAAAGACAACGAAAGAGCAAGAGAGGCAGCGAGAGAGGCTGAAGAGGGACAAAGAGGAAAGATGCCTATTAATTCCAATAGCAATAGGATGATAATAAAAAAAGAAGAAGAAGAAATGGAAGGAGCTGATGTGGGGGAGCATATACGAAATGCGTTGGGTGTTCTTCGTCTTACTTAAATTAATAATTATATATATAGAAAATATATGCTATATAATCACATGTTTTTATGTCAAGCCTAACTAATCGTTTTCTTAATCTTTATTCTTTACAGGTGAGTTATCGATGCAATCTGTTACCTTTGACAAAGGTGTGTGTGTGGCTATAGTATGTAGCGATATATAAGATATACATATATGGTAAGATAGTTTACGTTAAGCTCCATATTAAAACTCGACCAACCCAATTCGACTCTGTACTTGTGTTTTGGTTCGTTGTTCTGTCTGCAACAATCAGAAGACAGACATAAAAAGCCATGAAAATAAATTGCGCTGATAAAAAGCAATTGAAATGTCAATATGCAATAAAAAAAATAAAAAAAAAACGAATCATAAAGAAAGGGGGGGGGGGGGGCAGGAGGGTAGGGGGTGCCAAAGGCAGAAGCCAACATGAAATTTATTTAAGTAAAAAATGCACGCACATAAAAATTGGAAATTGAAATAACCGATACAAGCTGAAACGAAACGAAGCGAAGCGAAATATATCGAAGCGACAAACAAAGTTTCCTAACTGACGGTCAATTGCAGTTGACCCCCTAAACCTCTCATCGCTCCCCCCCCTCTAACATATTTCAGTGATAAGCCAACAGCAAATGCATTTCAAATTGTCGCTGGCAATGACAAAAGTCCAATTATCGCTTGTGGCGTTATCGTTGATATATTTCGTATAGCTTCCGATATTCTAATGGAACCTGTCCGGAAATCTCTAAAGTTAATTTTTACTAAAATCAAGTGTTCATGATAGTGCTCAGATTACTATAAGTTATAATGGTGTAACAGGCGACTGTCCGTCTGCCCGTCCGTATGAACGCAGAGATCTCGCAGAGTACAAAAGCTAAAGACTTGAGTCTATCGTATTTCGATAGCTCTTCCCAAATCTTTTTGATCGATACTAATCTAGTGTTTGAAATTTGTTAGAATACAAATATTGTGTAATTTTTAGATCCTTCACGCTCTCTTTGCTCCAAATATACTAACAAAGAAACCTATTTCAACTACTAGAACCCTTAATTATTCCTGCATTTTAAAAGTATTAACATGTCTGCGCTTGGACACCTTCCTCTTGTTGTTGTTGTGGTTGTTGACGTTGTCTTTTCTTGTTGTTCATATTGTCTCGCTGCCCAGAATCGGTAGCATCCCTACTTTCAAGAGTCGGCCGTCTTCTTCGAGCTCATCGTGCTAGTTAATGCAGGCAAAGCTAGTTAATGTCCCCCCTCGTGTTCTTTTACTCTCTTAATGCTCCACGGGCGCCGACTGACTCAACTGCGAATGCCGCGCGCGCCACTGAACGACATTAAACCTGACTTTGCCATCGTGCCTCTCGCTCGCACTCAGAGTCGCTCGCGTCTATAGCCAAAGCGGACCGAAGCGAAACCTATCCGAACAAGGCAAACCGGGCAAAAGAAAACAAGTAAAAGTGCTTTAGTCGAGACTGCTCGACTTGGAAATACCCTGAGCCCTGTGCGGAGCTTATATTCCAATCATTCTCTATATTCCAATCATAAACAAAACAACCTTACATATTAATGCACGGACGTAGAAGCACGCGCTCTGCTAACTGCGTAGTTGACACAATGAGTGCGCTGGGGCTACACAGTGGGCATTACTACGGGAAGTTGGGCGTTGAATAAGTTTCCTTCGAGATGGATTATCTTCTTCAAACTTTCACAACTATTAATGTGTGTATTTGCCAAAGCACAAGTCTCTAGTATTTGAAATACTTTTTTTTTAATTGGGGGCGAATGGGGCGTGGCATCGAAAATCTGAAGATTACATAATCTCCGTATTCATTATACGTAATCTATATGTACAATCTACACTTACATAACTAATTCAAATTATCGATAAATACCAATAATAAATAAAATGGGATGAGTTATCGAAAAAAAGTATAAGCTCATACTGCGTATGGTATACACGAGTATTCATGTAAAATTTCAAGTCTCTAGCTTATGTACTTTCGAAGATCTCTGCTTTCACACGGACGGACAGGGCTATATCGACTCGTCTTGTCGCGCTCATCAAGAATATATGTATATGCTTTATGGGGTATGGCACGACTGCTTCTGCCTGTTACATACATTTTCACAAAACCATTATACCCCGATTTCCCATTTTCAATGGGCTCAGAGTATAAAAAGTACATTGTATGGACTCTATGCATTTTTGTGTAGTGAAATATGAGAGAGAGAGCGCGCGAGAGAGAGAGAGAGCGCCCATGGAGAACAGAGCAAACACACTGACAGTCTGACAACGCGACGCCAGCAGGGCAGCAGCGCAGCAACAGCGAAGCTGACTGCATTGTCGGTCGCTCGTTCAGTAGATTTGTGTGTCTTCGCATAAATTTAGCAGCTTGTATGACACGACAGCGTAGACAAGTTTCTGCATCTAGTAGGCTGTGCGCATATGTGTGTGTGTTGGCAGAGGCAGCGGCAGCGACAGCGGCAGCGGCAGCGGCTGCGACTCTGTCTGCTACTTTGTTTTTTTTGCTATTTGCCGGCAGTGAACTACCCCAACAAATGGTATCAGTGACGCCCAACTAAGCACACACACACGCAAACGCGCACACACACACACACAGTCGCCCACTCATACTCACACACATACACTCACACTCACACATACGAAGACTCGCAGTTGCATTCACACCCAAATTGCTCCAGTGTACTACTAAACGTTTGGCAGTCGGCCAAAGCAGTGGAGTCACACACACATGCACAGCCGCGCTCACCCAGAGAGGCATTTTATGAGCAGAGCGACAGAAAGAGCGAGGGCGAGTGAGCGTGAAAGAGACAGAGCTGTGTCCCCTTCGCCACACCGCAGTTCATACTCAGCTGTCATTGTTGATATTTTGTGTTTTCATCTTGAACTTTTGTGGTTCAATGTGTCTAGCCAACCCCCAAAATAACATTGCTGCCAAGCGCCAAACTCACCACAGGCAGCAGCGCGTTTCCCCAAGCTGCAGCTCCCTCGCTCGCTTGCAGTCGCGCGCTCTCTGCCTCTGCTGCCCTTGCCGTTAGCCGGCTTTTTCTATGCGTATACGTAGACGCTTTCGCTCTTTGCGCTGTTGCTCTCTCTGTCTCTCTCTCTCTCCCTTCGTCTGTCTCTCGCTGGCGGTGCTTGCAGCGCTCTATTGCATTCTACACTTGAACTTGCCCAGCGTTAACTCAACACACACACTCACATACACACACACACGCAGACTGTGTCTGACTGTCGACAATTATCTGCTGCTCTCCTTTGCAACTCCCACCCGATCCGGCCCCTTCTATCGGTGTCTCTGTATCTCTGTTTGTTTGCCTCTGCGCTTACTTTTTAACCACATTGTATTTGAAATGTGCAATTTCATATGTCGGCGATGGCGTCGGCGTCGGCGTCGGCGTCGGCGTCGGTGTTGACGTTGCTTTACGTAGACTGCTTTAGTTGAGTTTTTGTCATTGTTGTTGTAGTTGTTATTGTTGTTGTTTAGTGTTTGGCTGCGGAGCTTTGCCTTTCATCAATTACGTCTCAGCACGTCGCGACGTCGCTTTATACACGTACTTCTAGATACAGATACTCGCACTCAAATTCGTTTTCATGTTTGTTTTCTCGAATTCATTCGTATTCGTTCTGCTATTTACTCCAAGGCGAAGACTGCGCTTGATTTTATAGATTTGTATTTGACCGACAGATGCATATACATACATACATATGTAGTTTTTATCAAATATATTTCATTTAACATGTACTTTACCAGACACTTTAGCTTGAGCTATCAGTTTACTAAAAGTCTTTTCAACCACAGCATAGAAAATTTGTAGTTTTTCATGCGGTTTCAAATGTATTCTGTAAATAACGTTATCCAGGCCAATTTCAAGAAGTTCCGACTTTAATGGGCTCGTCAATATTATATATGGACTGGAATTTTTGTAATTCAAACAAAATGTGTTTCTGAAAGATTTAAAAACTTTGACGAAAATATGATACGTCTCCAGGATATTGCAAATCAAAGAGCGAGAGAGTGTAAGAGGAATATGATACACTCGTCGATTCTTAAAGCAAATTCATATTAACTGCTGAAAACTGAAGTTTTGTTAAAATAATGTGAATTTCCCTATTGTTTAATATTTGAGTAAACTTTTCAATATCTTTACATTTCCAATTATCGTTTAGCTTACGAATTTGTATTTATTTGTATAAGAAATATAAACTATTAAATATTTTCCATGTCTTTGGGATAGCCCAATAATGGAAATATATGTAAGTAATTTTGGTTTCTAGGAATTTGTCGCAGATCAACTAGAGTTTGACTTTGTATATCCAAAACGTTTGCACAAAAGTTCTTCAACTTCTCTATAAAGAAAAGAAAAGCAAATTAACGCTAAATTTCCTTAGCTCTCACTAGCTTGTTTACAAATTTCCATTTCCATTCATTTTCATCCATAGTATGTAAATTGTTATCTACACACACACATATGCACGTATGCATACGGCAGCAGCAATACATATATAAGTGCATTTGTACGAGAAAATTCCAATGTCTTCGCTGCGAAGAGCAACTTCCCAACTTCGGATTTGCCCTTGTCTCTGGCCGCTGTCCGTGTCTGGCAATGTTAGTAATAATCGTTTTTGTGCCACTGTGCGAACACATTTCGAATGTACGTGTGAATTTGCACTTGTGCGCCCGTCGACGACGCCACTCTACAGCAGCAGCAGCAGCAGCAGCAGCAGCAGAGCTAACAGACGCACACATACCCATGAAAAATCAACGAAAATAAAAGAAAACAGAAATGAAAAGGAGGCAAATATAAAGGAAAGCGATGATGGTACTCGCACGCACACAAACGCAGACACGCCTCATTGTTATGAGTGTGGGTGTACACGCAATAGAGGGGGAAAGAGCGCGGCCTGTGTGTGAGGGTCTATTTATGGCTGTGTGTGTACGCGCCGGAGAGGCAACGCAAAGAGCAGCGTGCGATTGCATCGGCATTTTCATTCAAGCCACTCGCTGTGCGTGTGTGTGTGTGTGCGAAAGAGCGTAAAACATTTATGCCTGTGTGCGCTGCGCTTCACATTTAACTTTAGCGCTGATTCCGTTTTCGACTTTAGTGAGCGCATGTTTCCTCTGGCTCTGGTGTGGGTCGCTGTCGGCGTCGAGACTCGCTCTCGCTCACGCTCTCGGTCTGCCTCTCGCATTGGCGGTGGTGGGTTTCGTGGTGAGTTTTGCCGCAGTTCATCACTTCCAATTTAACAGAGCAATAACATTTAGTATTTGTTTGGACTTTATATTTAGTATTTGTTTGGACTTTGTCGTTAACGGTTCGTTCTCCCGTTCGCTCGTTCGTTCGTTGTGTTTTTGCGGTTTGCTTTTAAATCAACAATAAAATATAAAATTAATAATAATAATAAATAAACAAAAAAATTTATAAAATAATTGTTTAAATAAAAATATTATTAATGAAGCATAACGGTTGAACCGAAACTCTTATTTATAATACGCGTTAATAAAACGAAAATTTTTGCTATACAAAACAAACAAAAAAAAAAAAACAAAACACAATAAAAGAAATACAAATTGTTAAACACAAGTGCAATTGAAATAAAGTATATTTAGGTACAACAAAGTGCAAATGCATTGTAGCTGAAAAAAAAATAAAAAAAATAAAAAATTAAAAACAGTCTGAAGTGCAACAGTTTTATATGTATATATGTACATATATATATACATATATATATATATTTATATATATGTATATGAATCGAATGCTGCCGCTCACAGCCGCTGCATGCGGCCTGCTTTAAAATAGAAACAAGTCAAAAATATAAATAAAAATAATAAAATAGAATAGAATAGAGAAAGAAGAAGAAGATAGAACAACATCGGCAACAACAACAACAACGGGACAAAATGTGTAAATAAAAACGCACATGAATCTAAACATTTTACAGTGAAAGCAAACACACCACCACAGCACGCAGACAGAGTGAAGCACACACACACACGCACGCACAGACGCTCGCACACCTACAACAAGAACTATCAAACATCAACAACAGCCGCAGCGGCAGCGCCGCAACGTTTATCATACAGCGACGTTGACTGCGCGCGACTACGTAATCAACAGACGCAGCACAGAGGACGAGCAACAGCGGCAACGGCGACGGCGACTGTGACGGCGACGCTAACGTCGACTACGTCGAGCCAACGTCTGCAGCTTGTCTGTCTGCATCGTCTACAGCGAGCGTCTGACTGACTGACTGCCCGATTGATTGACGAATTGACCGACTGAGTGTCACAGTGCTCCACCTCGCATCACAGGTGAAACAGTTGCCGAAAGTGCCCCAAAGCAAACGAAAATCACAAATGAAATGAAATGAAATGAAGTGAAGTGAAGTGAAACACGAGCATAAAGTGTACAGTGTATCAGATCTATAAGCCTCCAAGAATTACAGTGCAAAGAGTGTGAGAGAAACAACAACAACAACAGCAGCAAGCGAATTGCCAAGGTAGAGAGAGATCTTGAATCTATAACTTTGTAAATGGATAACGATTTGTATGGATTAGTAGCTGATTTAACGCATTTCATAGATGCTAACGGTAAGTGGGAAAGCCCAAGGAACGACGAAATTGTAACTGTTTTTGCGTACGAACTCGTTGAAAAGAAAGTTGAAAGATGCGAAAGGAAAAACGGAGAAAATGTGGGGAAAATTAAAATTTGGAGTTTATTATTAAGCCCAAATGTATCTTTTGTTAGTTACCAGATATATTGCATATATAATATGGTACATCTGAATATGTAGCTTATGGGCAATTTACAGACATGGATATCGAACTAGATATAGATACTGTATAGTTGAGTTGACTGAGACTGCGAAGCTATCTGAAATGTACAGATACGTATATATGATCTAGATATGTACCTACAATATATAGTAAAGTAGACTTTAGGCGGATCAGCAGATAGATATATACTACATTTAGAACCCTTTATATTTATACACATATATACATAGATCTAGATATAGATGTCAAATGGGAGACTATTCATGCTCCCCTCCTGTCCCTCTCTGTCCGTCCCATGAAATGTCGATGTTTCTCAAGCGAATTAGGCTGTCATCTGTTCGACACTTGTTTGTTTACTTTTTATGCGACTTTGATTATTTACATTTGACCTGTCAAGCATTCAATCAGACACAGATTGGGATTGAGTTTGAGATACACGCGTTGCGCTTGGGAAAACAAGCTACGCATTTCCTTTGCGTCCGGCCCGAAAAATGGTAAAAAGAAACGAGAAAATTGGACCAAAAACTTGGCCAAGTGAGAAATGAGGAGCAGCGTGAAGCCATCTCTATGCCAAGATACACAGCGCAGATTCATAGCTACGCAGATACATTTGTATCTGTAGCTGTAGCTGTAGCTGCCTTTGCTGTAGGCCCGTAAGAATACACATGTTTCGGGCCATAAATTGGTAATACATTAATAATTGTCATGACAACTGACAGACGGCCAATTAAAGCGCATCTGCTGAAATGTAAATTTATATATTCTTTCACGCACACACGCATACGCACACGCACACACACACACACACACTTGAGATACATTTGGATGGCGGATGTACGGAGGGAAGTGGATTTTTGAGCACTTGGCACATTTAATTGGCATCGAACAACCGAATTATACAAATCAATTCCGCTGCTTATTGACTTCTCAAGTGGCGAGTTCCCTCCTCTTCTTCTTCTTCTTCTTCTTTTCACTGGGTGTGTTGCCTTGGCTAAGTCGCTTTGAGGCCCGAAGCGATTATCTACCAAGTGGCTTGGAATTAGGCAAATTTGCTTGACTTGTAACGTGATCCGATTTGAAATATTTGAGATTCAGCTGAATTTATAAAGCACAAATTCGGGAACAGGCTGGATAAAGAAAACAGAAACGTATTTTGCCAATTGTCAATAAGTATTATAAATAGACTATAGTGTCTTAAAAGATAACAGTTAATAGGATTTTGAGCTTTGTTTAGCCTAAAATCGAAATTTTATTGCATGACTTGTGTTTTGGGGATTTGATTTAATCAAGATTCAAATATCAAATGGAGAATAACATCAAAGAATTTCAATTTAGTTTTAAGTTTTATAACTTCGATAAGTCTAAATATTGCTTATCAATCAGAGTATTCTTAAAATTCAATTCTAACGAATTTGAATTATTTTAATCACTATAATTATAATAGAAACCAGAGAGAATCTAGATTAAAGTGTATTCCATTACTATCTGTAGCTGTATGCAAGCCGATATGCTTGTGAGACCCCGCAAAAGTTTTCACGCTCATTATATGGCAGCAACTTTGTATAAACCTTTACTGATTATACATATATATATATATAGGTATATATATAGTAATTAATATTGTTATATGCACATGTCTTCATTTACTGTGTTGTTGCTGCTTCTGCGACCCATCCGCAATGGCAATGTAATATGATTCAACTTGGATTCAAACGCCACAAGCAACAGCAACAGCAACAACAACAACAACGAAAGGCGTGGGGCGACCTATCAATAATACCACAGGCTCTACAGGACACCACAGCCTAATGAAGTCAATGGTCATGATGTTGTTCTTAATGACGTTGGCAATGAAGATGAACGCGATTCCGTACTAATTGTTTTGGGTGGATTTACGCGTGTCGCTGGTTTTTTTTTTTTGTTTTGCCAACAATGCTTTGCCTCTGTTCGTAGTGGCCTCTATTTTGACAACACATACACTTGGAGAAAAGTATATATAGGGGTTATAATATTGAATTCAATTTATTTCACTCTTTGTTATAGTAACAGATTTTTGTTGTGAATAGTAACTTACAATGATTTAATAGTTTAGACTAAGAACTGAGCTTTTTTTACTCAGATATTTATATACAAATATGATATATGGCATACAATTATTATCAAACAAGTAGCAAAACCCCAAGGTTATTTAAAGGTAACTTAAACACCAAATAATACTAAAACTGGATTTATATGGAAGAAAACTTCTCGAACTTCACTTCACTTAAGGTTCGATTTTATTCCAACCTATCTTTGTACACACTTTGAGACTTTGTACTTTAAATTATTGTAGACTGAACTGTTGGATTTCATTATTTATGATTATAAGTCCTTAGAAACTCACAGAACACGATCTACATTTATATTTTTTTATTTTCGTTTGGAGTATTTTCTTATATATTGTAGTTAAACTGTCTCTTTTTTACTTTCAACACCGAAATTGAGAGCGAGTCCGTGTGCGTGTCCGTGCGCTTTAGTGTTGCCTAATGCCGGGCGCCTAACGAGCCGAAAAGCCACATTAACCAACTCGCATTAGTTCGGACTGGGCGCAATTAATTTGCCTGTCGCAGGGCGATCCCCTTGCAGGGACCTGCTGCTGGCGACCTGTCTGTCCGCCTCTTGTTTCTATTTTCTATCTTCTTCTGCCTTTACAGCCATAAAAAAAAGTTACTCGGCGTCGCCGCTGTTTGTTTTATGGTACATTAAAGCTGGAAAATGGCAATGGCAAATTTTAATGCCGTTTTATGCAAATAAATATGTGCATATATGTATGTACGTACGCAGCTCGTGTGTATTGATGTACATGTGTACATGTGTGCGTAGACTCGTGTATCTGTGTGTGAATCAATTCAAATATGTGCCTCGCTCTGGGCGCACATTCCAAAGTGTTTCGCGCTTCGTGTTCTGTTCGTGCTCTGCTCTGGGCCCTGAGCTCTTCACATGCACTGCACAAGCTTCTGGCTTTAATGGGCCCGCCTTCCGACTCTCCGTCCGCTCTCCGTCTACAACTACTCATCTATGCGTTGTTTGTCTACGATTATCATAAGTATTTGCCGACTGTTTGTGTGCCTAATGTGGGGCCTGCTCAACGGACCGATCTCTTGGGCAGTTACTGGGTTTATCTATTTGCGCTTTTCCATAAAACAAGTGCGTAAGTGTGCAGACAGCTAAATGTTGTCTGTTTCATACTGGCTATACATTTTACAGCCAGATTCATTGATATAATTGAACAAATTTGTACTATAAAATGTTACTATAAACATTATAACACATACATTCTGTATAAAATTCAGCTGCCATTCTCAAATATGATCGTTTCAAGATATACATTTACTTAAAATCACCATAAATGGAATTATATAATGGAAAAATCAATGGCAGTTAAGCAGCTTGTTTATTTCCAAATTCTATTATGCATAATCTGTGTTTATACCATCTTTAGAAATGACAAATGAAGCTGATACTATATTATACATATAAGTAGTTAGATCATAGCAATCCTAGCTATTACATTCATTCCTAAGAAACCTTGAAACATCATAATAAAAAAACTCTTGGCAATTGCCCTGCATTGTGTGCGGCGTATTCAGTGTGACACCTGCTGCAGGTTCATGACCGGAGTTTAATCAATAAATCAATTTCTAGCTGCAGCAGCATCAATCCTGACTGAGGGACTGACTGACTGACTGACTGACTGACTGACTGAGCGACTGCCGATGACTAGGTCATGAGTCACGCACAGGTTCAACCAGATTTCATCTGCCAACCACCCTTAAAAAAGGCGAACAGAGAAATAAATTTCAACAATTGCGAAGCGCATCAAACAGGTTCCCTTCATTATGTTCATTGTGCGTCTTATCTCGTCCGTTGTTCGCCTCGGATGTTTCCTGTGACTACTTCATCTCTCTCTCTCTCTCTCTCCCTCTCTGCTTCTGTGTTCTCTCTGTCTGGACATTGTGCATCATTTGAGTCTTTTATCGAACTCTGGAAAAACCAGAGCAACTTCTGCTGCATCTGTGTTTCTGCTTGTGTGTGTGTGTGTGTGTGTGTGTGTGTGTGTGTGTGTGTGGCATTAATTAGCAAAGTCTTGCCATAAAAACAGCGCTTGAAACGAGTTTCATTTCAACGCTTTCACATTGCTCAAGCCATATAAAAAAATAAGAAACATTTCAGAGAAGCAAAAAATAAATAAAAATAAAACATGGCTGTCAACACTTTCGCAGACAATTGCCGCGGACTTTCCACAGTTTTCCATCAATGCGAATGGAATGCCTTAAACATATGCTCAGGCTGAAAGATAATAAGTTATGCGAACTGATTTATGAGATCTAATTAGCTAGTTAATCTGTTGCTAGCGAGTTGACATCGAATTTCCAATTTCATTATTTTGTTGAACTCTAAGAATGTCGAACTTGACCTTTACTCGAAAGTCTATTTAGTTTTTGGAATCATAAAGTTCTTTTAATTCTAATTCCGAGTTCATTCGCAATAGCTCCAATAGCTGTCGCCAACCTTTTCCTTGAGTACCAAGTGCTAAAAAACCATTTAATTGCCCTCCCCAAAAAGCTAATGACCTCAGCTCGAAAACCTGATCTCTTAATGACTCACAACTTGGTGTTGATCAATATTGTATTTCAATGAATTGATTATAATATTTTTGTTTAGCAACTGACTAAATACATATTAGGCATAGCTGTTATAAAAAAAAAATAAAATAAAAGTATGAAAGATTCAAGGTCGAACAGTGTAATATGTTTTCTGTAGACGCAGCGAAGTTCGTATAACACCTTAATAGAGCAAAGTTCCACATAGATGAGACTCGATATTAATAAACTGTTTACTGTTTAGGTAAATAAAATGTTTGAATCAGCTGGCTGAAAAATACGGTGATATTAAGATTAAAATAACTCAAGTGATGAACCGAACCTTGAAATAAACCAAGTAAACATAATATATAAACGATGCATAAATCTATAAGACATCAGTATTCTGGGCCAATTTGAACATCTATATTAAACTATAAAGAAATCTTTCATCTTAGCATGTCAAATCAAGTTTCCATCAAGTACAAACTCAGGGAATGTGTGTTCATAAGAAAATATTAGTATTACTATTATATCCATACCATTACCATATTTTATCATATCCCTATATGCTAGAGTACAACTAGTCAACGCAACTTTTTGCTAATTTTAACATGCATGTTAAAGCAATCCGTCTATATCTACTTATTATATACACACCACATTCAATAGAGCTGTCAAAAATCGTCTATATCTCTTTGATAGCTTTCCAAAAGGTCAGCTAAAATCGAGCCAAATCTGCCGTTCTATGCAAATGATGTCGATAACATATGCTAATCGATAATGAATACACGTACCAAGAAAAAGAAATAAATGAAATAAATAAAAAAATTATACGAGTCTATAAGAAAAATGAGCTGAAAAGAGAAACGCGACAAAACCGGAAAAGGAAATGATTCAAGCGCATTTTGAGCGTTCGCCTTTTCGGCTGGTTTCTATCTATTTTTCCTATTATTGTTAAACTTGTATATTCTTATTTATGGCTAGTTTCGGCCTGTTGTTGTTGCCTCAAGGTTGTATCTGTGACATGATGTGTAGCTCCGCAAGATACCGCTACTCTGTGTGTGCCGTCGATGATTCCACTCTGTATTCCATTGCCCCGCATAAATTGTGCCAGTGCAAAGAACTTGAACAAGTATTGACAGCTCTCAGTGTCTTAGCCACTTTTTTCCCTGTTTTTTCGCTCGCCTAATCCGAACGCGTGCTCTGTCACAACATTGCCGGCAATTAAGGGCTCCTCCACTTAATGAAAAGCCGAAAATTGCGTCATAAATCTGTTCCTCATAATGCTTCCTCTCATTTCTGTTTGTTCTGCTTGAGCCTTGGACTGGACTGGATACATCAGTTGGCAACTAAAAAGTTTCTTTCTAACTTTTCTAAAAGAGCCTAAAAACTGTTAACGCAATTGGAAATCGAGTTTATACAACTGCTGATTCGATTCCAATAGGAAGTGCTAGAGGCTAATATTTACTTTGAGCGTTAAAGCCACTCAACCATAAAGGCAGAAGCAATTGATTTTCGTATATGAAATAAAGTTTTACAAATGCCTTTTTACGAACTCTGTGATAAATAGAAGCCAAAAGATTGACACTGAAGGGAGAGTATAGAGTATTCACAATTCATTACGACATTTTTCGTCAACTTGTTTTCATTGTTAATTGGTTTGGGACAAAAAACCATGGTTCATAAGAAAGCAACCGAAGAGGAGAAAGGACTTACATGTAAATGATTTTATGATTTGATGGCAATCCACAGTCTGCTCAATATCATAAACATAAGCCGCATGGAAAAAGAACAGATGGGCTACGAACACTCATAAAGACAGACTCATAAGAAGAGACAGTGAAATGATGACTGTCAAAGCAATTCTTGAATATAAAAATCTCTAACTTGGAATAAGTCTGATGCTCTGCAAAGTTGTATAGTCGCGCAATAATACGAATATTAAAATTAATATACATCTGTAACAGTGCTGATCAAGTGGGTGTCAAAGATTGACGGGAAGTTTACTCTTGACCTTCGCATAGAAAATATTTGCCATCCTCTATTATAGACAATTATGGACATAGAAATCTCATGCTCCTGTCAAAGCAGCTGTCAAACTTTATAAAACACTTTGAAATCGAAGTAAAAGTAAAAGTTTGTTTAACGAAACAGAGTAAATTGAAAGCAATTAAATTACAATCAAAATGATCGATGAGATGTATATAAATATAGAACATGAGAACACAGAACACAGAAACTCTTGTCAAAACATTTGATTGCCAGTTAAAAGTTAACTTCCACCTGTTGCTGAGTCTAGTTAAAGTACCTGCGCAGCGGGTCTGGAAGTTGCTTGCGATATGTGTCAATTTGTGGCACCAATTCCCATGCTTAAGCAAATCAGCAAAGTTCGAAATGAAATAAAAATAAAATATCCAAAACTGACAGAAAAGAGACGAACAAATTCGCGGAAAAGTAAATCGTAACCAGTTTGGGGTTTTTCGGTATGGATTGGTTTTGGGTTGTATTTTATGTGAGAGACACAAACGAAAATAACCGTTAAGTCTGTCTGCAGTCGTGTCTCGCAAAAGATATATAGCGAGAAATATATATACAGAGAGTAAGAGAGGAATAGATATATATATATATATATATCTACATCTATTCCTCTCTTACTCTCTGTATATATATATATATATATATATATATATATATATATATATATATATGTATGCTCCTTGCGGTTTTTGGGCACGTGTGTTTGCGCAGACCACGAGAAGAAGCTGATAAACTGCAAACAAAAACAAAAGTTCGCCGGAGAAACAAAACAAAGTCACAAAATAAGAAAACCAGAGAAACGAGGTCAACTCTGTTGATGTTGGCGTCGGTTTGATTCTGTTGAAGCTCGAGTGGCTTTTGAGGAACTTTCGGTGCCGGCCAAAATTGGGCATTCGATCAAACTTCATCATCTATATATATATATATTTGGCGGTTAGGCCAACATTTTTGACAGATGGTATATTTATTTTGTATTTTGGCAAAATGCACAAATAATACACTATAAAATACCAGCACAAAGGTTCGGGAGAAGAAGTGAAAAGTTTGACTTTTCTTAGAGGATTCAGAATCTAAATGGAATGGAATATGAATGATATAGAAGTTAAATAGATTCTAATAGTGAATATAAATATATATATTGTATGACAGAAGAACGTATTTTCACATAAATATATAATATTTAATAAAATAATATAAAAATGCAATTATAATTTGAGCTGAAAAAATTAAAGTTCATGACTTTATTCATTAGTCGATTGTTTTAAGGATGTATGTGTATGTTATTTTATGCCATTTAGTAGGATTCATTCAAATCTCGAAAGATTTGAACTTCAATTTGGAAACATATTTGAAGTGCTAGAGCTCGAAAACAATATCGAGATAAGCTTCGTTCTGTGATACTAGAGGCTTCATTTGATGAGTGTTAACTATAACTCTGTGAAAAGATTACACCGTTTGATTTGAAACTCTAATATTTACTCTACTTCGGGTCTCCTACTATTTTGCCTGAAATCGAATCTTATATATCTCCTGCATAACTTTTTCTTCCAGCGCTTCCAGCCCAGTATACTCTGTCGCACTCTTACAGAGGCTTGGGTATTTCATCTAAGTAATATGCTACATATGTTTCGTGCGTTCTCGTGCACTCACACTGAGAGAAATAACCCCACAGGAAGTCAATCTCAATGACAGTCATTAGAGCACAGCGTAAAAGGCTTTTTGCTGATTCGATGATCTCTGAAACACTAGCTTCTACTTGAACCGGGAGTAGGCAAGTTTCGGGGGCTGTTTCTTAGAAAAAGAGGGGACACCTCTCTGCCTCTCTCTCTGTTCCCCTCTCTTTCTCTCTCTCTCTCTCTTTTTTTTTTCGCCCTTTCTTTTGGGTGGGCCACACACATTATTATTAGATTACTTTGCTTGAGGCGCAGGCACAGTGACACATGGCGCAGTTGTGCGTTGTTTATGGGAATATGCCACATGTGCAGAGCTCACACACACACACACACACACACGCACACGCACACACAACAATCTGTGACAGCCCTCGCATACCCTGTCAACATGTAAGCGAATGGAAATCACGCGGCGTTTGCGATATGTGCATAAAAATAACAGCAGGAAATTAAAAGGATCCATACGTACATATGCATGTATGTGTGTGAGAGTGTAAGGGTGTGTGTGCGTGTGTCTAGGCATATTGTTAGCCTATTAAGGCTCTTAGCTTAGCTGGTCAACGGAAATTTAATTGTTTTATTTTGCCTGTGTTTCTCTGCTTTGCTCGCTTGCTCCATATCTTTCTCTTTCTCTCTGTAGGGCCCACGTCCAACTGTTGTTCTTGTACATTTAATAAAGTTTATTGCATTTGTTAGCTGCCAAGCCAAGTCACAGGCGACAATCGCGTGCCTGAAGACATACTTGACATGGTTATAAATACAGAAAATACTTCTGCACTTGAATCAATTATCGAAAAAGGATGTCGAACACAAGTGAGTCCCTGTTGCTTTGGGGCGAGTCTTGTGTTTGTGATTAAAATGGTATTAGTATCATACAAAATGCATTATGAATAAACAGTGTGGTTCACACAAGGAAAGTAATTGCGAAATAGAAATATTAGATCTTTACAGAAGTTAATAAAAACCAAAAATATATTATTTAATTAGAGGAAGAATAAAAAAGAGAGAGAGAGCGAGAGAGGGAGAGAAAGAACGAGAAAGAGGAGATTCAATCAAATTTAAAGCAGAATTAAATTAAAATTTGCGCAATTTTTACGAGTACAAAATTCAATCAGTTTCTAATTAACTAATCACTCGCCTCTCTACGCGATTTTCAAATGGGTATAGACGTACTATTAAACGCAATGCAAATGGTAATAATAATAGTAAACGGAATAAGAGTAATAATAATAATACTAATATCAAATGAAATTATGATAATAGGAGAAATATTAATAAAAGTAATTTTGATTAAATAATTAGTATTCTATTTCCCAGTTTATTCCCTTCACTTCTTATACTTCCTTCACTATCTATACTGTTCTCATGACCCAATGCGGTCGCATCGACTGAAAATGTATTCTAAAGACCTAATACGATACCCATTATTGAAGGGAGCTTCAAGCCCCCAAACGTTACACGCGTTACAAATTGACTCAAGCGAAAAACAAATTTCACAATGCGTCGCAACAGAAGCGCTGACAAATTACAAAAAATTAAACAGCAGAAGAAGAAGAACTTTAGGGCAATTATTCGCCAGCTATGAGCGAGAGTGAGGAGCGTAGAGAGTGAGAGAGAGAGAGAGAGAGAGAGAGAAAGAGAGAAGAGCAGGAGTGAACAAGTAAGATATATGTACATATGTATAGAAAGGTAAAGTCATCTGAGACTGCGCGCGTTTTGCCTTTTTGCACTTGGCTTTTGGCTGGATTGTTGTTTTGTGTCTTAGCTTGAAAAAAGCTAAGAGTAAAATGCGCAAAAAGCAGCGGCGACGCACGCAAAGCTATAAAAATGCCTTAAATGTCGTTATATATATATGAATGTGTGTATATATATCTGTAGCTGTCTGTAAACTGGATGCCTCTTCTTCTTCTTCTGCTGCTGCTGCTGCTGCTGCTGCTGCTGCTGCTGCTGGTCAAGATTTTGTTGTAGACAACAAAGCAAAAGCAAAAGCAAAACAACAATAGCCAACAGAACAACCTGTTTTTTATCTCTGTTGTTGTTTTTGTTGCTCGTATTGAGCGAGATACGTCGACGGCGACAGGTTTTTTACGTTTCTTAATGCGGGCCAAAATCTCAGTAATGTGACGGCCAAAACACGCCCGCCCGCGCCCCTCGCTGCCTTTCTCTCTCTCTCTCTCTCTCTCACTCTCTCTTGCTCTTTCTCCGTCTCGCTCTCTAGCTCCCTTGTCCCTTCGCTGCACTCTTCTGCCTTGCTTCAAAGCTTCGACTCGCTTTGTTGTTAGCCACATTTCGATTTTGTTCTAAGCTGTTGTGCGAGCGAGATGGCAACATGGGTTTCGCTCTCTCTCTCTCTCTCTCTCTCTCTCTCTCTCTCGCAGCGCTCTCTCTGGCCAGTGAATAAAACCGGTTTTGGCGCTTTCAATAAAAAGCCTCTGCTCACCTGTCGCGGCGGGTATATTGATTTGTTTACCAAGTCACTGATATATAGGTATATATAAATATTCAGTTTTGCATGGAACAGAAATATGCTGAACTGAGATCTAACATCATCTAAATGTGCTCTTGACATAGGTCACAATTGGCTTAAAAAGATAATAACATAATTATTATAGATATATATATATAGATCTATCGTTAGGCACCCTTTGTCTGACGTTCATTCATTGTCTCAGTGGGCTGAGACAGCCCACAGCTGCCCTTTGGTACTGGGTATCGCAGCGCAACTTCAGAGCTGTTGTCGGTAACACTTTGCTTATTAACAACACCGATTGTTGTTGTTGTTGTTGTTGTTATTGTTTGCCGGTCTTTTTATGCGATTCATTTTGGCTTGGCAAATGTATTTTCAGCTCTGCCTTAAGTTCAACTGTCAAATGCTGAGGCTGATGAATCACCTGTTGTCGGCTGTGAAAATGATTCAACTGCATTTCGGTTCATCCGCTCGCCGCTGCGTTAGACCGTAACCGCATCGCCCGCACTCTGTATCGGCTGCAATTTATTGGCTGTGCTCTCTACTCGCTCGCATCGACTTTCACTTTAAGTGAATGCTATTAATTAGGCGCATTACAATTTCTGAGCACTGTAATTATGAATGTCTATCTACATCGAAAGCTCATTAAGACAAGCAAAATATGTGACAATGCCTAAGTGGATTGTTGATTGGATCACTAACATTATGTGTATATATAAGTATATATTGCCAGCCTAATGCGTAAGAAATGCGGAATGTGAGTGAGAAATTATATGTCTGTATGTATGTATGTGTGTGCATAGCAATGTCAAGTGAATTAATTGTGTGGCTTGAGTCAAGTATTCGATTGAGATTTGCATAGAACGGCGGTCTTTTGGTAATAAGCGGGATTTTCTTAAACAGAACATCTTTAGATATAACAAAATGAATATATGTACAACAAAATGCAAAGCAGAAAAAGATATTTTAAATATTTGAGAATTGCATAGAAGGGCATATTTTACATTGAAATGAGCTTGCTGTAGTAAACTCAACTGAAATAAACAAATCTAAAGCCAGTTTAAGATATACTATAGATTTTGTTATGAGATTTACATAGATGGGCGCATTTCGAGTTTTGTCTGCAAAATGTTTGTTATGTAAATCGATTACTCATTGAATCAATGACAACTTCAAGACCGATTTTGAGGTCTGAGTTCTATGTGGAGAATATCTCACCTTTTCCGCTGTCGCAACTTCCGAATGTCCAATGTTAGGCATACATATTCTCAGGGCTTGTAACACATATCTTGTTCTTGTTGTAAAGCCTGTGTTTGAGCTGGAAACCTGAATAGACTGAATGTGTAAACAAATGATTATCAAAATATTTAGTTAAGTGCGGCAAGTGAACAAATTCCGTACACACATATACATATATATATGGGTATTCGTACATACTTATATATATATATAGGAATGTTCCGAGCAGGGCTCGCCTCGAAACTGAATTCCAATAACAATTCGTGTGTGTGCTTCGTAAACAGGGAAATGAAATTGATTAGCCAAATGACGCGTAAAAGGAGAGTGTAGAACCTGGGATTGTGATTTGAATGATGGATTATAGTGCTGATAACCATCAATTAGAATCCGATACGTCGGATAAGCTGCGATGCCCATTAACAGCTTCGCTCCGCAAGACCTTTCGCCACTACCTTAACTAACTGGCAGAACTTAGCTTTTCTGACATTGATTAATTAAAATTTGCAAATGAAATTATGGTCCAAGCATATGACAATAGATTAGCTTATCATAATTTTGCAATCTTCTTCCAAGAAACTGGTTCACTTGAGCCACTTGAGAAGAGAGAAAGAGAGCGAGTGGCAGAGGGAGAGGGAGATGCATAGATAGAAACACTTAGAAACTAGCTAGACTAAGAAGCATTTTAATTTATTTTTCTCTGGGCTAAAGCAAATTAATTAAGTATTTTTTTGTGCGTTCTTTTTGCGGTTTCTTAATTTGTTCCGTGTTCTGCGCGGCTCAAGGCAAAAAGGCGAAAATTTGCAATTGAATTAAAATGAAAATGAAAATTTCATGAGCGCTGAGCCGGGGTACATTGAACCGATATTAAATCAGTTGGAAATAGTATTTGTTTTTGGTTTTCGTATTTGTTTTTTTTTTTTTCAATCGGTTATCAGAACCGTTTTCAACGAGTTCCGACGCACAAACGGGAATGAAACGGACACAAAAATCGAGTTTTTCGTTAACTTGAAACTGAAATTGAAATTTTTGCAGCTTTTGTTTGTTGAAGACGCGGCGCGTGGTTCGCCATAAAAATGTATTTCGTGCGCAAGCAAGTGCGTAAGAAATACTAGAAAAAATACCGAAACAGAAGCTGGAAGAGAGAACCGTACGTAACTTAGATACCACCACCAGCGGCACCCCGCGGACCGCCAAGAAGAGGATTTTTTTTGTGTATCGCGAGCTCGGGACAAAAAGGCAGCACAACGGCGACCATCGGCTATCAAATGATGAAACGACGCTGGTCGAACAATGGCGGCTTCCTGCGCATCCACGAGGAGTCCTCCTCGGAGGTGACCTCCTCCAGCAATGGCCTCGTCCTGTCCTCGGGCCTCAGCATGTCGCCGTCGCCCCTCGACTCGCCCGACTACGGCGACCAGGGCAGCTGGCTCTGCGGCAACGATGCCGGACAGCACTACGGCAACAGTTTGGGGCACGCCAATGCGCAGCAGCAGAGCGTCATCACGCTGGCCATGCACGGCTGCTCCAGCACGCTGCCCGCCCAGACCACCATAATACCTATCAACAGCAATAGTGGCAGCAACAACAACAACAACAACAATAATAACAACAATAACAACAATATTAACAACAACAACAACAACAATAGTAACGGATACGTTCCGGGCGCCACGAATCTGGGCTCGCTGACGAACGGCGGCCACATGGCGGGCAGCCTGGTCAGCGGCATGCAGCAGCTGCAGCAGAATGGGCATGGTCTGATCAACTCGACCACGCCCACTGCGAACCTGCACATGCAGCAGAACGGCATCAATGGCGGCGGTGCGGCAGGAGGCGGCGGCATGTCCTCCATCGGCCTGGGCCTCAGTGCGCTGCATCACGCCAACGGCGGCTCGAACGGACTCGGCGCGAATCCGGGCAATGGGTCAGCAGTCGGCGTCATGGGCGTGCCCATGGGCATGGCCATGCAGCATACGCCGCGCAGTGACTCTGCGAATTCCATTTCATCAGGTTAGTGGGCTACCAATACGATTTACTCTATAATCCCGAATAGCTTAAGATCCAAGTGCAGATGGTTGGTCGACTGTTTTATATATGAGATAAAACACTACGTATATCTATATCTATAATATCTATCTAGAAAACTGTTTAAGCTAATCTAAACTGTGAATTATAAACTGTATATTATAAATATATACACATTTTCCAATATTATAATATATTATATTATATTATATTATATTATATTATATTATATTGTTTTATATTATATTATATTATAATCTTTATTTTTAATCCTTAATAATTATATATTTTTAATCATTGACAAAATTGATTCATTGAAATGTTTCAATTTTTAATTCAATTTTTATTTCGCACTTAATATTTTTATTTTTTTGTTATTTTAGCAACGAATTTATTAGTTTCTTTACTATATAATATATTATCATAAAAACGTTAATACTATTGTATTATACTTTTAAATTTTCACATTTTGCAAATTTAAATTATATTGTAAATTACAATATTGAAGTTTTATTAATAGTCTGAAACTTTACATTTTCATTAATAGTGTTGTAAAACGGAGCGTATTTCCCCATTTGAATGTAATGAGAAACTCGCATTAATTTCAAGTGCAGGCTTTCAGTTATTTTTGTGATGATGGCTTTTTAAGCTTCGCTCTTCACAGATACTCCAGCCACGCCCCTTTCGCAACCTTCCCCCCCTTTCCGTGTTGCTGCACACTGCACTAATTAAATTTAATTGCATATATATATACAGAAATATATAGATATATATACATTATGATGCGCTTTTTTACGAGCTGCATTCATTGCACACAAACACATACAATTATATTTATGCATGCGTGTGTGTGTGTGTGTGTGTGTGCGCATATAAGCGAAGTCCACAGGGAACAGAGAGCGAGGGATGGAAAACATCATCAACAGCACTTCAAGACTTTCCTGGCAACGTCGAGCGAGAGAGGGGGGAAGGGCTGTTGCATTTATTGCCGCTGCTGCTGCTGCTGCTTTTGTTGCTGTTGTTTCGCTTGTGCGTTTTCCTCGCACTTTATCAGCCAGCGTCATGGCAGACTGCACCACACACACTCACACACACACACACACACACACACACACACACACACACACACACACACACACACACGGACAGGGCAGTTGCTGTAACTCGAACCTACCTCAAGCTGTTCTATATTTAGCAAACAAACACGCTCTCTCTCTCTCTCTCTCTCTCTCTCTTTCTCTTTGGCTCCTGTGCTCCGGGCTTCGATCGAACTCCAATTGTTGATGACGTCAGCGGGTCGAGTGACCTTCGGCTGTCGGGCAGACGACCTCGTCCACGTCCTCGTGCTCGATTGCATTTGGCGCCTGCTGCACTGCGAAAGCGGGTCACAGAGCTTGTGCAGACCAATTTGCATGCTGCATGGTGACCTAATTTGCAGAGGTCAGAGGTCAGGCGCAACTGTTGCTGCTCCAGCTTCCGGAAGCGACACAGTTTGTCCCTTGTCCCCATTCCGGCCAGTCGATATCCACCCAGACATTGAGTGAGCGTCATGTCAGGGTCGGGTCAACTAAGGACTCAACTTGAAAAACTGTGTACTACATTAAAGTGACCCTGAAACAAGTTTCAAGATGCCGTAGGATTTGTGTTAGAGCATTCTGTTGAATCTTCAGTAAAATTCCATTGGCAAACCAGTTAATAAAATTTATAATTTAGAATTTTGTTTATACAAAATTGGCTTCAATTAAGAGCTTTGCATTATTTTTCGAAATTATTCAAACAAGTACTTATGAATATACAAAAAAAAAAAAAAAAAAACGAAATAAACTCAAGACCAGATCTGCGTGTGATCTAAAATTCTGCTATATATAGTGTAATTATATATAAAATTACAAACATTACTCAAAATTATATTTAACTATGATTATATATTAGATATTACTTGAAACCCAAACTCTCCAGTATCTTAACAGTGCTCAAAATGCACTTAAACTTGCGATTGCTGATCTTATAGTATTGTTTAAATGTAACTGAAAATCCTATTTAAATATAAGTAACTCGAAAATGGATTATAAATATTCAAGTTACGTTTGGTTCGGCGTGATATTAACTAAAAGAGAGTTGAACTGCTTACTTAACATTACTCAAAATGCACCCTAACAAACGACTCACGAAAGCCTTTAAATTTGACGCTCATTAGCTTTTATTTAGCACTCAAACTGTACTCCAAGCCTGCCTCTCTTCCACTTCCACTCCACTCACTCATTTCGCAGCGAGTGAAACGCAGTGCAGCAGCTCAAGCAGCTGTGCCGTGCATTGTTATGCTTCTTCTTCTTCTGCGCCGCCGTTTCAAGTGACTTTGAACTCAACTCGTAATTTTTGAGTAAATTTGGGTCACTGGTGCAGGCCCAAAAAATAAAAATGCCGTTGCTCACTAAAAACCGCAAGGACAAAGTTGTCGAATGTGCATATGACTGCACACAGCGCTCTGTCACCCGCTCTCTCCGCCTCGCTCTCATTCTCTCTCCACTCTCCACTCTTCACACAGTTTTACGTGCCGTTGCAAGCGTTGTAAACTCAAGTACATGACCTTACCCCTGCAGACAAGCAAATCCAAGCAATCCGATGCTAACGGCGACGGCGACGGCGACAACGGCGCCGGCAGCGCAGCTCGGCAACTACCGGTAACGACAGCAGCCTCCTCTGCTGCGACATGTGTGCGTGCTTTTTTCACAATTGTGTTTTTGGCCGGCTCTGAGCTTATTATTTGCATTTCTTTTGTTAGAATTCGGGTATCGGCTTCGCTCTGCTGCTAGGGTGGCAAGCATGAGTTTTAGGGTTGCTGCTGCGGCGATCCTATGCCTCAAGGACAGCAGCAAAAAGCAAAACACAATTTGCTCAAATAAAAAAATAAAGAAAGAAAACGATTTATAAAGCAACATCAAATAAAAGCGATAAAAACACAGAACGATAACAGTCGCAATTGACGCTGCCGTCGCAGTCAGCGCCATCATTGTCAGTTGACGGTTTTCGGTCTTGCACTGACACAAACACAGACACAATCACACACATAACTGCAGCTCATTTGTCACACACATGTATGCGTGTGTGTTTGTGTGTATTCGCATGACGAAAAAAATGAGGTCAATGATTTTGTGCGCCGCCATCGTCAGTTATCGACGTCGCGATCGAGCAGTCGGCCGAAGCGCACTTCGTATGCAAGCACCAAGAATCGAACTCAGCAGTAGCAGCAGCGACAGCAGCAACAACAACAGCAACAGCAACAGCTAATGAGCGTAAACGACTCTCGCGCTCTTCAGCTCTCTTGCGCTCTCCCACTGACGCCCGCAGATTGAAATGGACTCGCGTGCGCATTCATATGATTAACAGTGCTGCTATTGTTGTTGTTGCTGCTGCTGTTGTTGCTGTTGTTGCTGTTGTCGTTACATGGTGTGCACAAATTTGTATTCATGCTGCTGGCAAACTACATTTTGTCTACTTTGTATCAACAAGATATTTGTTGCTGTTGTTGCTGCAGCGGAGACAGTGTCTGTTGTTGTGGCTACTCGTAAATACGCCGTCTCTCTCGAACGCTTTGACATTGATAAGCTTGCGCGCTGCTGTCGACTGCGCTGCTGCGGCCAGTGCATGACAGTTGCGGCTGACTTTGACTTTTAGTTTGTTTCTGTTGGCGTTTTGTTTTTTCATTTTTTGCAAACGATTTGTCATGGCACAGCAATGCAAACATTTGCAATTTGCATACGAAAAGATTATCAGCTGCTTTGCAGTCAAATAATCATCGGCTACTGTGCTCAAATTACCATAACAGATATTTAAGATTATATACAGACATACGTGCGTATGTATGTATGTAATTGTATTCATGTGTAGCCTAACCTCATCTTAAACGAAAAAGCCAGCCGAAAACTGCAAGCGGCAACCATTTTGAAAGTTATTCATATGCGTGTGACGTCAGCCCGTGAAAGCTTTGCCAGCACAGCACATACCAATACACGTCCCATGCACATGGGTGTGTGTGTGTGTGTGTATACACATACTGTGTGTGCATGTATTTTACATGTTCTTCTGTGTTTGTGCATTCTTAGTATGTTTGTTGCTGTTGTACTTTTGGCTATTTTCGTACACTTGGCATTAATTTGCAATCAAATGAGAAACGCGAAGAAAGCGCCAGCGCGAGCGTCGGCGTCGGCGTCAGCGTCGACTGTGTTGTTGCAGAGACGTACATATATTTTCGTACGCTTGCCTTTAGTCAACGTCAAGTGCATTAGCCGTTGAAGCGGACAGCGGCAGCGGCAGCGACAGCAACAGCGACAGCGACAGCGACGTCGACGTAACTAGTATTAGTTTGCTGAGTGTGTGTACGTGTGTGAGTGCATTTAGCGAACACGTTTTTATAGGTTAATGACACAACCGGCTGTATGCGCACGCGGCCGCCAGTAGAAACAATTTCATATACATTTTAATTAAATTTAGTTTGAAAAACAACGCGCAACTGAGCGCATAGAAATAAAATAAAAAGTGAAATTGACAGCAAGCTGATTTGCTGATAAAATACAAGCATCACACAGACACGCACACACACACACACGAATGAACACATACCATCGCAATATAAATGTTTCTAAGTTTTGCGCCACTGCGGGGCTAAATATAAAATAAAATATTAAAAAAAAAAACAAACAATAAACATATTTAGGCAGCACGCAAACTATGTCAGTAGTGTGTATGCACAAATGCTGCGCATACATACATACATATTCAAATATGTACATATGTATGTATTTATGTATATTTAAGTATTTTTATTAGCCAAAGAGAGAACAACAAACTGAAATAAAAGTGGCAGGAATTTGTGTTCGAAAGCAAAACGAGCAAACAGAAAAATAAAATGCTTAGAATACACTTAGAATACACCCTGAGCCCATTGAGAATTGGGAAATCAGGGTATAATGGTTTTGTGATAATGTATGCAACAGGCAGAAGGGGGCGTGGCAGACGTCATAAAGTATATATTCTTGATCAGTTTGCCACGACACGTTGATATATGTAGATCTGACCGTCTTGTCGTCCGCCTGTGTAAACGCAGAGATCTTCGAAAGTACAAAAGCTAGAGACTTGAAATTTTACATGAATACTTGTGTATACCATACGCAGTGCGAGATTATTATATTTTTTCGATAATTCATCTCATTTTTTTTTTATCAGCATTTATCGATAACTTGAATTCGTTTTTAAGCGTGCATTGTACATAGTTTGAACTAGAGATCTGAAATTTACTGTGTAGTTGCGTGTAATGAATGCGGATATTATGTACTTTGTAAATTTTTAATGCCACGTTCCATTCGTCCGCAATTTTCAAAAACGTATTTCAAATATTAGAGACCTGTGCTTTGAAATATGAATGTCATTAATAATTTCTATAAGGAAACTTATTCAACAATTAAGCGTGCGTGCATATGTCTGTATGTATTAGCCTTCATAGGGTTAAGGGTATCTCCTAGTCGAGCAGTCTGGACTAGATCACTCTTACTTGCTCATATTAGTCAATGACGGGAGAGCGGAAGAGAGAGAGAGAGAGAGAGACAGAGCGTGAGTGAGCGCTCTCTCAGCGCACGCGAGAGCTGTGTCGAGAATGAATGCGCAGACAGACCAACTAACATACAATTCAAGCTCGGCTCGTGTCGTGCCGTAACTGTTTTTCTTTTGCCATTGGGCCTGCATTCTGGGAGAGTCAAACAACTTTCTAATAAGCTGTCAGTAAGCGCAGCTCAGCAAACAAGTTTCGCTCTCTCTCTCTCTCTCTCTCTCACACAGACACACAGAGGCAAGCAACTCTGCGCTCAGTCACACACACACACACACGTACATGAATACACTCATTCTTGACTTTCTTCTCGTTCAGCTGCTTCTTTGGCTGCTTTTATGGCTGCTCACTTTCTTTCGCTGGCTTCTAGAAATGCGTCGCTGCAACAACAACAATAACAACAACCATATTTGCTTCGGGTGAAAGTTGTTGTTGCAGCTAAGCGTGATTTTCCACTTTTTCTTTTGCTTTTGTTTTCTGTTGCACTGCAGCAGGTAACAAACTGTAAGTGTTTACCCCATCTCTCTCACTCCCTCTCTCTCTCTCTCTCCCTCTCCCTCTGTCGCTTGTTGTTTTGATTTATGCTGGCGCTGATTGCTGCCAATTTTGATTTTTGCATAAATTTCCCATGCATTCGAATCTGAAACAACAAAGAAAACAAAAATGATTGCGGCCAATTTGAACTTGAAATCAGCTGCCAAGCTTCCAATTTGGCCCAAGCGAAAGGCGTCGAGAAGCTAACAGTAAATGGCGTGACTGCAGCTACATGTGGAAAGTGCAAGAGAGCGCGAGAGAGATAGAGCGACAGGTAGCTATCGATTATAATCGCGATCATCAGCTACGATAAGTGCAAGCAAGAGTACTCTAGTCAGGACTGACCGACTAGCGGATTCCCTGACCTAAAAGAGTTCTTATAGCTCCAACTGCCCCTGCGAAAGGTCAGATGAAATGAAAAGAGGATTTGAATCTGCAGATATTTATTTATCATACATTAGTTAACTTCTCTAGGGTATCAAGTTCTTAAAACTGCCTGTCACGAAGCCATTACACCCTGAATAGCCATTAGCAGTGGGTAAAATAAGTGCCCGACAGGTTGAATTTAGCCCAAACTCCGCTGATCACATTTGCAATCGATTCTAAAGCAGAGCAACAACCAAATTAATACTAAATATGTGAAATGGGGTCACAATTATTTGTTCGGCAGTAAGTGAATGGGCCTACATAGAGCGAGCGTGATGGAATTAGGGATTGGTTCGATTGATAAACATACGCACAGTGGTTCACACCTTGACTCAACCAAAATCTAAACTAATAGAGATATCAACTTAAAACTTAAGCACAAGTTTGTATTCTAATGTTCGAACATATAATAAATGAGGTCATTTATTTTTTTACATATTCTAAAACACTTTATAAAATTGAAAAACTGAAGAATGAATAAAACCTATTTCGCAATGTTTAGTCAGATTTCTGTCACATCTTTTGTTTTCTAATATTTGCATCTGACATATTCGATATACATATGTATAACGATTTACGTAATACATTCATATGTATGTACAGATACTTTGTTCTCAATGAGCGGTAATAAGTTTACCAATCGCTTATTAATTAACTCAGCCGCAACTAGAACTTGTAAAATACGAACTATTCAATATGAACTTCATTGCCCAAGTTGAGAAAATATAAATGAATAAGCGAATGGCAAATCATAACTCCACAATACTTGTTCGAGGCAAATAGACGAATGTGTATTATAATTTGCCACGCCCCAACTACACAAAACCAAAGTCAAATATACTCTATTCGTTTCGTGAGCGGGTATAAACGGACTTTTAATCGCGGCACAGTTTCACTTTTGCCATCTGCCTTGACATTAATGGGCGCCCACAATTATTTGCAAATCGCGAAAAATACTATATACTATGGGGTATATTTAAATTGGCTACAGTAAATTAATCAAAAGTGGATGCAAAATTTATAAATGAGATTTATATTTATTTTTTGCTCGTCATCGCTGGCAATGAGAACTTTTTGTCTAAGCCATGGCCGGAAAAAACCCGAAAACGAAAACACAAAAAATAAAGCAGATAAAATTACACTAAAATTTCTGTATTTCAGTATTTATTTAGTATTTATTTTTGTTGCTATCGGATGAGCTCATTAAAATGATGATTATCCACAAATAGTGAGGGTAGTCCCACTATTTTTGTTAGTTTTTTAATTAATTACAGCTTAGCGTATCGCGTGTAACTCCCCCGCTCCTCCCTCGCCTGAGACTTGTTGTTCTTTCGGTATACTTGTGAACCTTAACCCTTAACGAGCTACGATTCCTTGACTCCCGAAGTCTCGCCGTGTCAAGCTCTGTGGCTGTGGCTGACACGCAATTCACCTTTTGGCCAGGTGAAAATTGAGTTGACGCCCCATTCGCACTGCCATAAAACTAGCTTATATATATGTATGTGGATATATAAATGTATATATGATTCGATTTTTAGTTATTGCACCGGACGACTTTTAACGATGCAAATTTAATGAGTTCTATAAAAAGAGAATCGCATCGTAAAAACAATATAAAACTGCAAGCTGCGACAACGTCGACAATTAATAAACTTGAATGCAGTTTTACGACTGCAAATAGTTTCCTATTAATAGACTCGCCATTAAAGCATTTGTGTTAGCCTAGGGAAGTGCCTATATAGAGTGTGAGGGGTGAAGCGTGCACCTTAATTATGTAATTAATTGCTCGGCTTTTATGGTGTACACAAAATGGTTTGAGAAGAACAAATCCAAAAGGTGCTCTACTATGAGGGATTCAAATACACATTCACAATAATATTGATAAACGGAATTTAAAGTTATCATATAGTTTTAAATAATATTAATTAATTAGCAATCATTTAAATTCAATCAAAGTATTATAAAAATAATATTTGTATTATTACAAAATGGATTTTACAGTATAAATTCATAGACATAATATTGTAAGATATTATAGTGTACGTAGTTAAATAAGTCATAAATAACTTTAATAATTCGTAAATAAACAAACGTGATTGATTTATTACCCCGTTCTTTATCTTACAGGTATGTTCCATTTATGCAAATCGCAACTTATCACAAAAGTCCCCATAAATTACGGGTAAGCCATATGAGCGAACATATAAGCGAAAGAGGGAAGCCCAGAGAGGGGAGAAAGAGCGAGATAATATAGAAGTGTTTGAAAGTAGGTCAGCTATTTATAAACTTATCGATAGCCAAAAATATCGTGTGTGAGAGAGAGTAAGAGAAAGAGAAGGAGAGAGATAGATAGAGAGAGAGAGAGAGAGAGAGAGAGAGATAGAGAGATATATAGAGAGAAAGAGAGAGAGAGAGAGAGGTGAACAGAATTTACTTCTTAAGCCGATCGATAATTATATATATATATATTACCAACTAAACATAAATGTTATCGAACAAAAGACGGAAATAGATGGATAGGCGGATAGGGACAGAGAGAAAGAGTATTGATTAATATAAAATCTCGATAACCAAGCAGTGCTAAGAGGTCAACAGTTGATAAACTATCGATAAACAACACATTGAATAAATTCAACTCTGTCAGAATTAATAGGAAGTGGAAAGTGAAAGAAATAATTCTAAGAATGATATCGATAAGAAATTGCAGTTTGAGAAACTGGTTATCAACTGATGAGCTATCGATAAATTGATCGCTGGCGAAGCTGTTGCAGTTCTACCAGCTCCTACGCCTGTACTCCGGCAAATGACTTTTTGACTGTGGCCAGCACGTTCAATAAACATTTCATTCCATCTGCTTGGGAAATGTATTTCAATTACACGCACAAATCAAGCCAGGGCCGACTTGGGGTGTAATGAAATTCCGTCGCGGAGGTACTCGGGCGGAGCATACTTTGGCCCCATACGACTTGTTCCGTCAATTAAGGCGGAGCACTTCCCCTTTGGGCCCGTCTCTGTCCGTGTTTGCTTTGTCTGCGCCGTACTCAATTGTATTGTATTTCTAATTCCTATGTGCACTCACCGCATTTTCCCGAAAAACAAAACAACAAACACAGAGAAGAAGAGGAAGAACTGTTTAGCCCAGCAGAAAGTGAAACACATGACCCAAAAAAGAGTGAAGCAAATATAGAACCCAAAACCCCAAACTCAACCGAAATCAAAATTGAAATCGAATCAAATGGATCTAGAAGAAAACGAAATAAAACAAAATGAAGAAGAACTCAATCGAATTCCACGTTGGCAAAGATATTGAATTCAATTGTTGGTGTTGTCTCTCATGACCCGCTTTATACAGGCACCGCTCATTGGAATAAGTTGCACTGAGTTATGGGGAAAGAAAGCCAACCGTTGGATGATGACTGTGATAATTACATATATACCAATCGATAACTGCTAAATGAATAGTGAACTAATGTGAAATTTAAATTTCTTAAGAATGCATAAGAAATATGTCGAGCTAGAACCATTTGAGAATTATAAGAAAATTTTGTTAATTGTATACATAAATTTGATTCATGCACAATTATCATTTTGCTCGTCAGTTAAGCTTGATCATAATAAGGGAATTACTTGAGAAATGAACACAATCTTTGCAGCTCTAGACACCCATCTGCATTTTTGGGATCGTTTGCCAAACGGACATGGTAAATTTCCTACAGCCCAATTTATGTGTTTACGTAGAAAGTAATTCATGGCGAAAAGTGCGCTTCACTGACTCGACTAAGCATTATGACTATTTATTTTATCGGCACCAGAAATGCAAACTAAACATTGACCCAAATATGTCAATTAACCCAAATGGAGCAACAAAAGTGAAAAAAAAACAACAACCACAACAACAACAGAACGTAAATAGCTCAGCGATCAAAATTGTGCAGTCGTCACATAAAAATTGACCGAAAAGACAGTAAACCAGCCACAAAAAAAAACAAAAAAAAAAGAAAAAACTACATCTACTATAGAGCTACCTATGCGTAGCTTATCAGACTATGCCGGCACTTTTTTATTGGGCAGCAGGGGCGGGGCAGAAGGCGATTACTTATCGTGGCGGTCGCATCTCGGGGCAGACCATAAAGGAGCTGGGGACAGAGGCACAACTACAAAAAATACTGTACCAAAAGGGAACTTTTGTGCGTGGCAGACCGAAGCTGAAATACCCTGCATAAATAGTTGATTTATTTGATTAAAAAAAAGTCCAACTTCATTTTAGATGTATACAAATGGGTATTCATGTTGTTAGTATTATGCAAAACTCGAAATTCCGGAACTTCAATTTCGCACGCGTTCCATGTTCGCTAACGAGTTCATAATGCCCCAGACAAGGGCACATGAGCAAGAGTACACAAATTCTAATCAGCGCAATTGTGTGTGTGTGTTTGAGTGTGGGTGTATATATACAAATATATATGTGTGTGTGTATGTGTGTGCGCTTCGACTATCTTAGAAAGTAGGGCAACACACAAATAATAACCCAAATTTCGAACGCACGCATTTCCGACTCGGGCTCACTAAAAATAGTGCGTCAGAGTGATAGAGAGAGAGAGAGAGAGAGCACGAAAGAAACGTACAGAAAGAGAGTGAAGGGGAGAGAGCACACGTTCTCGCAACTTTTCACTGCTCTTTCGTAATTCTAATGGCCCGGCCTACAGGGTGTTTTGGCTTAAAAAATATAGTCATTGTGAGTGGTCTCCCACACATTGGGGTAGCCGCACGTAAATAGTTTTCGAAATCGTCTATAGGCACGGGCACCTATGTACATAACTAGGTGCCACTCCGCTCCGTAGTGCTGTGTAGGCCCGCAATGATTGGCAGCTCCATAAGAAACAAGAAAACGAAATACACATAATTCTCTCAGTGGGCACTTTCACAATGCCCCCGCATCCCCCTCTCGCTCGCTCCCGTTCTCTCTCGTGGTCACTCGCCCTTTTAACGGGATAAGTAAATATAAACAAAATGTGAAAGACACATGCATATAGCTCGTTCCATTTGATAAGCCTGCTGTGGGCTGCCACCTTTCATCGGCTGCTAATTCAAGGTGCCACTCGAGAGTACTAAACGAGTCCGCCAGAAACCGAAAAGAAATCCGTTGAAAATTCTGCTTGCTGCTCTATATTTACGAGCCTTTCGAATGAGATGTACTAGGAATAGTTTAAACTTCATGTTTTACATTTTGTGTACTGTACTGTTCTGTGTTGGAATGCCCTTTTAGAACTCTGTACTAAAATATTTGATAGTGTTTAATACAGTTGTTACATTAAATTTAAAATATACAGCTTATAATGCTCAGTTGAATGCATGAGTTCTTGATTACTAAAGAGTGATCTAAATTTAGGAGAACAATGTATGGTATATATATATAACTATACTAATAATAATAATTTAGTAAAACTTAAAAAAAAAAGAGTTCTAAAAGGTGATATAACTATGGAACGTTTTTTATACACATCTGCATTGAAATATACAGGAGTATAAATTAATATGCAGCTTACCAAAAGTGTCCCAAAAACTGTTAAGTACTAAAGCTATATTATATTGTATATATCTACTTTTGCAGTACATTAATGCATATGTAAATGTGTATAGCCTGGTACACTTGCTGATATCTAACTAGCTTATCCAATTATAAGATCTAAATATCATTCATTACCTGCCACCACTATGAGAATAGTCTCTTTAAGGAATATTCAGTTCATTAAATACATTCAGTTGATCCGATCTCTCGCCTCATCTCAACTTAGTACTGAAAAAACTGTAAAGTCCTAAAGTTATATTATATTGTATGCATCTATTCTTACAGTATATTAATGCATATGTAAATGTGTATAGACTGGTACTGATATCTAAATAAATCCGCATTATAAGATCTACAAAATATGTTTGTTTATCTGATATCACTTTAATTTCTTTCTCTTACCATGATAATAGTCTGCTTTAGGAATATTCAATTCATCAAATACATTCAGTTGATCCGATCTCTCGCCTCATCTGGTACTTTTAGTACAATGTACTAAATATTTAGTACTCAGTACTAAATACATACGACGCATCGCTGCCACTGTTGATGGCCACCCAATGGCTAATATCAACGAGTAGGAACGTCGTCCAATAGCTCAGGCATTTCAGTATATAACTGGCTAGACAGAGAGACAAAGACAGACGCAAGAGACTAACGAACATTTTCTAAAACACGTTTTGATCATTTGTTTTCTTCTTCATTCATTTATTATTTTTGCTTTTCCACTTTGTTTTGTTGAAAAGCCATTTGGCCTTCACACTTGGCCCGAGAGTTCACGAACTATCCGAAAAACACACAGACTTCACTTTTTTCGGCTTGTTTCTTTTTTTAATGGGTTCAACTAATTTGGCTTGGTTCAAGTTCAGGGCTGGCGTGTACTAAAACACACAATGCGTACTAAAACGCAACTAGTATTTAAGTGCGGAAGCTAGGCAAGAGCAAGTTCATTCAACCTGTTGAATTCAAGGCAATTCCAATAAACGAAAACTCATTTTTAGTCCAGCTCCCCCCCTCCCCCCATGGAAGGGTGGATTGGAGGTGTTCCAGTTGGAGTCTGACAGCGGACAACTGGCTCCAATTGGAGTCGGTATCTCTCAGCTTTCCAGGGCTGTTCAGTGTTTCTTTTGGGTGCTGGCTTATCAGAGCAGCCGAAAAAGCCAGTCAACCTACGGCGCTGATAACACAGTGCCCCACAATCGGACGGTTCAAATTGAGGTTACTGCGCGTGTATGCGTCTGCCAAACACACACACACACACACACACACAAGCACACACCCATCTGCGTGTGTGTGTGTGTCGCTGATAATGCACATTTGTGCTATTTATTTTGCCATAACAAAGTATTCTGCTCTCTTCTTGTTGTTGCTGCTGCCGACACATGAGCAACAATATAAACAATTCTTGTTTTATTTTAGCTTTTGCACTTTTTAGTCGTCGCATTGCTGATAAGATAAGCCAATACAGTGTGTTTACTATATGTATACGTAGAGGTGTATAATATACATACAGACCGAGCTGTGTTCATTGTGAAGAACGCTCGTCCAAGTGAAAGCGAAACTTTGCGCGAGAAATGCAGCAAATTAGATCAACAATAGAAGAAGAACACTCGCTCTTCTATATACAACACAAGCGGGATTAACAGCTGTCTAGACGAGAATTTCGATCTCAATTAACTTAAACTATGTCACACAAATCTAGATAGATAATAAATAGAGGATAGATTGAGTAGTAAGCGGAGACATCCAATATATGATGTTATGATGATATATGATATTCAAGTTTTGCCAAGCTCTATTCACAGTATGTAAACTTCAAGGCTGCCCTAATAAAATGAATAATAAATTAGAAGACTGCAATACTACGGCATATTGAATGCTTAAAACGATATAAATATTCTTCTTCTTATTTGTATTTATTGTATATTTGTGAGTAACCACTCGATAGCCTTGAGGCCCCCATGCTCCAGCTGAGCTGCTCCAGCTGTAGCTGAGAGTGTTTCATATTCACTTTATTATTTTTGCAATTACAAAAGAAAGCGCCAGCCAGCTGCCGTGTGGGCGGGGCAATCTCTCCCCCTGTGTGTGTGTGTGTGTGGCAGCTAGTGCAATTACTGAGATTTCTTAATTGCGCGCCACACACTTCACTTGAGACAGAGCTGAAGTGAAGCCATTGCCGCGGCTCAATTGAGCCCAGTTAATCATCATAATTATGTATGAATACAACAACAGCAGCAAGCGGTGGGCAAAGCAGGCCTAGCACAAAGTAAAAGTGAAAAAAAAGCAAAAAAAAAAAAATAATGTTAAATAAAACTATGCCATGTCTAACCGCAAGGCATATTTTTGAGCCAAGCCGAAGGCTGCTTCGCATCTCTTTAAGGCGTTTAAAAACGCGCCAAAAACAACAACAACAGCTGCAAAAGTCGCCATCAATTGATGTTGCGAGTCTGCTGCTGTTTTCGCTTCGATGTGTGGTGGGTGTTGCCTTTGTCGTGGTTGTTGTTGCCTTTTTATTTATTCGATACAATATATATATTTTTAAATTGGTCTTGTGAAGGTTTCTCACCGTGCAAAAAGTGAAAAACAAAAAGAAATACTATGGAGCTGAAGCCGAAGCCGAAGCTGAACAAATAGTGGGCAAAATAATAATAAATAAAATAAATTGTTAAAAGGCACGCACTTGCCTTGCTGTTTGTTTAGAAAACGAAATATCATAAAGACAAAAAAACACAAAAAACAAAAATTAAAAACAACATAAAAATTGTTACAAGGTTAAGCCCTGGCTGGCGAATTTATTGTTTAAATTGAACAAATAAAAATTAATACTCAAAGTAATGAGCGCACTCGCAAAACAGATTTTTACGAATTATTGGCCTAATTGCGCGGCTATCATTATCTGCATTCCATCTGACTTCATCTGTGAGTATTTTTATATAATATAAATATTAATCTATGAAAATAGTTTCTGTGAAACAAAATAGAGATTCTTCGGAATGAATAGGAATAGGGGCAAATACTCGGGAAGCGACTTTATGGAGTATCAATATTGGCATCCAATATATGATATTATGATGCGATATGATATTACAATTTTGCCAACCTCTATTCACATTATGTAAGTTAGGTATTGTTGGTAATTATTAGTGCGGAGCTACGTAATAATTACTCGTTTACTTAGTATGACTGCTCAGCTTTATTGCTCGAAATAGACTAAAATGTAAGGTACAAAAGTTCTTATGTCAAACTAGCCCTAGCTTATCGCTGTGTTATCGATTATATGTGAGTATATGTAACAACGGCGCATGGAATGTAATGGCAAGGTAGCGCCGACTTTGGTACAGTTGTAATTAACCAATATTGCAACTTTGTTAATTATAAAGATTTTATATGCTGGATGTGTTAACTCCTCCCTCACTAGTTTGAAGGCCGGCCTCGGTCTTCCTTAAGGTGTCAAGGTGTCGAGGTTGCAAAACTTAGAGATGACGGTAGCGGTGCAGTTTCCAATTGATATGCATAGTTTTATTACCGCAGTCTGCGACGTTGTTATTTTCAGCGCAGTAAAGTATTTTCATTATGTTGAATATGAAACATGGTTATTTTCCTATATATTACGCTAAGATTAGAAGTACAAAATTATGATCTAACAATACTTTTATGTAAGCTATATTAATTAAATCTATTATGTTTAAATCTGTAGAGTGCTCATTTAAAATTTGGCTAAGGTTATTAGAGTTAAGGATTGCTGGGTTTATAATTTGAATCTTTGTAAGCGTAATAGACAACATTAGTGTTTTTTATTCAGTAATTATAATTTTACTTCTTGTGAATAATGTTTGGTAGAGGTTTTCTGTGTCAATCGGTTTCTTTTTAGAAAATCTAATTGGTGGATCTTAACTGTATCTAAATCGGACTTAAGTATTACTCTCATATGAGGCTGTGGGTTAGTTTCCTCGGCAATTTCCGAGTACATTGTGAGATTAGAAGAATGTCTTAGAATTTTTAAAATTTTCCCAAATAACTACGTTTCCGTCCGTGATGGGAATATAGTCCGAGTTCGAGTAATTGATAATCTTTCTAGCTGCTGCTGCTACTAGAAGTAGAAGGCGAAGGATCCAAACCCTAGTAAAAATAGGATACAGAGCAGAATAAGTACTGGGAGGATAATTATTTTTTTCCTTATCTTATGTTATCCTTGTGTACCTCCCTCCCCTTTATAAGAACCGTTGACCCCAAATCGGCTTCCACAATGACTTCCTCAAACAAAGGAGTTAGCTTGTTACCAAGTCTTTTATTTAATTTCATAAGTACCTTGTCGCCTATTTGAAAAGTTCTATTTCTTCTGTCTGCGTTTTGTCTTTTCAGTAGTAGATCTTGCGCTTTAGATATTTTTTCTCTTATTTCTGCTTCAAATTCTGGTGGGGATGCGTGAATTATGTCGATTGGTTTTTTATTAACGACTGAGTGGATTGATTTATTGTATTCTATTGTTGCCAGAAGTATAATATTAGTAGTGTCATTTAATTGTTTTTCTAATTTCAAGCATCTGGCAATTTCTGCAAGAGTACTGTGAAATCTTTCTACCTGTCCATTTGAAGTACTATGTAGTGGTGGCGAATTTACAATATCAACATTAAACCGGTTTTTTAAAAGAGACCTTATTGTTTCTGAATTCAGCGATGGTTCGTTATCGCAGTAGATAATTTTAGTGTTAGGGTAGAAATTCATGAGCTGTAAGATGGGGGATTCAATATCTATTATCGTTCTGGAAGCTATGGGCTGAACAATGGCAAATTTAGAAAATTTATCAATACAGGTTAGAAAATACTTTTTATCTGTAAAAAAAATGTCAATATGGAGAATTTCTCCTACTTGATTAGGGACTGGCGTTTCGCCAATGTACTGTTTTTGTGGGTGTCGATGATATTTTCCTTTGCTGCAAGTCTTACAATTTGCAACTACTTCGTTTGCTAGACGGGTCATTTTTGGGAAAAAATAGTCTTGGAGAATTTGTTTTATATTCTCTTGCGCTGCTCTATGTGCTCTGCTATGTTCTGCGACTATGATTTCTTTTTGCTCATTCCTATCATGAACATCGATGACCAATTTATTTGAGTGGCAAAATTTGGTTGAAGGGAAAGTCTCAACTAGCTTGTTCTGTATAAATGCTAGTATCGGCAGGTCGCATTTGATTGCATTTACTACTTCTTTTTTAACCGCATCACACACTTTTTCTATTAAGTTTTCTCTATTCGAAAAGTGTATAATATGTCTTGTTTTTTGTCCGAACATTATAATAGTTTTTTCAGAAGCTGCTATACTTTCTTCAATAATTATTTGGTTCCTGAAACAGTTGATCGGTTTTTCAGTAGATTCTATAGTGTATGTCAATGATAATTCACTATGCATAGTGGCTAGGTCCGATGGAACATCATCCTCTAAAGCATAAAGGTTTTGTCTTGATAGTGCATCGGCAACAAAATTTTCTTTTCCCGGCTTGAAGAAGATTTGAGCGTTATGCTCATCGATGAATGATTTCCATCTTTTAATTTTTGCATTGCTATTTTTGTCTGAGACTGCAAATGTAAGCGGCTGGTGGTCGGTATAAATATTTAAGTTTTTGACACCGTACAAATAGTTCCTTAGGGATTTTAAAGCCCACACTATCGCAAGTAGCTCGCGTTCATTTGTGGCGAAGTTCAACTCATTGTCTCTTAAAGTCCTGGAGATCATGGTGATCGGCTTTTTGTTTTGTGATAAAACAGCACCTAAACCAGAGGACGAAGCGTCTGTCGTCAAATCAAATGGCTTTTGATAATCAGGGTATAGGAGCATTACATCTTCCGAGATTAAGATATTCTTTAATTTTTCAAAAGCGGATATCTGTTTCTCATTCAGACTAACCGGAATTTTTTTTGATTGTCCTGCACTTGTTTTACCATTATCACCCTTCAGTATGTCTGTCAATGGTTTGGCTATAGATGCAAAATCTTTTATAAAACATCTGTAATAGCTTGCTAAACCAAGAAATGATCTGACTTGGAACAGGTTGGTGGGCTGCTCAAATTTGCCGATTGCTTCGATTTTGCTGGGGTTAGTTGTAATGCCGCCACGGGAAACCACGAATCCAAGATATTCAACCTTTTCTTTAAAAAAGTGAGATTTTTCTCGTGATACCCTCATGTTAGCGGTACACAATTTATCCAGTACCCAAGCAATGTGATGAACGTGATTTTCCATATTCTCGGAGAATATGATCACGTCATCTACATAGACGTAGCATGACTTTCCAATCTGTTCTCGTAAAACATCATCGATTGCTCGTTGAAAAATTCCGGGGGCGTTTTTCAAACCAAAGGGAAGTCTACAGAATTCATACTTTCCATTTCCTACAGAAAATGCAGTTTTTTCTCTGTCTTTTTCCGCAAGAAGTATTTGGTGGAATCCCGATTTCAGATCGAGTGTTGTAAAATATTTGGCTTTCCCAAGGTTTGAGAGAATGGCTACTATGTTTGGTATAGGATATTTATCGTCAACGGTTTTTGAATTTAGCTTTCTAAAATCAATAACAAGTCGCTTTTTCCTATTTCCTTGTTCGTCTACTCCCTTTTTATCAACTACCCACACCGGATTATTATACGGTGACCTAGAAGGCCTGATAATATTATCCCTTAGCATGTCCCTAACTTCATTATTGACAAAGTCGGATACTCCTAATGGGTAGGGATAAAGTTTAGAGTAAATTGGGTTTTCATCTTCAGTTCGAATTGTAGCGATAATTTTTGTGTTATAAGGAAGAGCTTCATTGGGATCAGCAAAAGTATTTATTTTTTCTTTTAACATTTCTTTAAATTCTTTTTCAATTTCTTGGGGAACTTCTATGTCCTTTACCTCAGTAAAGTTAACGTTTGCGCACTTTTTATATTGAATTAACTCGGATCCTGTTTCGGTTTTTAATATATTATTTTTGAAGTCTAGATTGGTATTAGTTTTCTTTAATAGGTCAAGTCCTATTATGCCATCGAAGCTGGATAAGCTGGGAAGTAAAAAGAATGTGGCTGTGGTGCCAAAAAGGTGCATTGGACATTTCTTTTGAACGGAGTTAAAGCCATGAAGTGACTTAACTAAAAATTTCTCTTCAACGTTAGTTACATTTTTAAGTTCTGGGATTGGTTTTATATAATTTTTCGAAGCGCCTGTATCTATAAGTAAGTTGATTGTTCTACCTGATATCGTTCGCACTACAAACGGTAACAGGGAGCTATTCCTAAAAAATTGACTTCTTGAAGTTGGTCCTCATCTTCTAAATCTGATACCTCAGACTCCGCTACTTGTTGATATTCTTTTTCTGATTTATTTGCAGAATTTTCATCTTGTGAAAGATGATTAATTCTCTGTTGTTTGAGACCTGTATACCTAGCTGTTCCACTATTTGCTCTCTTTTGCACTTGATTTTGATATTGGCCAGAGCTGCCTTGGTTTTGGTATTGAGTTGTTTGTCTAAATCGAGATGAATTGTCAATGTCCATAGGTTGGGGTGGTTCTTGTTTCATATTTTGGCTATGGTATTGGGTCTTCTGCTTGAAAAATGGTGTTTTAATCTGATTTTGGGTATTGCATTCTATAGTGGATTGCATCTGCTGTCTCTGTTCATAACGTTGAGCTTTATCTTCACTATTTCTTGCGAAACTACTAGCGAATTTAAAGCGATCGTGATTAGACTCAACTTCCTGTGCTAGAGCCAAAGCTGATGGCAAATCTTTGGGTCTTGCCGAGAAGAGAATATCACTAAGAGACTTCCTTGTGCCTGAGATAAACACTCTCAATGCATCTGCTCTGTACTTTTCATTAAGAGAAGCAGCTAGAGTGGAATCATAAGTCATAATTGTTTTATTTATAAGCAGTGTCAGTTTCTTTTCAATTTCCTCATAGTATTGGATTATTGTTAAATTTCCCTGACGTAGAACGGACAACTCTTGCTCTATTATATAGATGGGGCGTTTATCGGCATACGTAAAATCGAGTCTGTTTATGATTGCCTTAAAATTCAGCGGTGTGTCATATGACGACAGTACCATATCGGCAGGGCCTTTTATTTTATTCCTTAATATACCCAATGCCTGATAATGCTTAGAGCTTCCTACATAATTTTCAAAAATTTTGTATGCAGTGTGTGCGGCTTTCCGCCACGAAACATAAGTCTCGAGCTTTCCTTCAAAGTCTGGAACCGATTTTACTATATCTAATGTTTCATCGCATCGGACACCTGGAATTATTTCCGCATCTTTAAAAACTTCGACCTCGGGTACGGACACTGATAAATTCTTAAACTCATTTCTAATTTCATCCACTTTTTTCTCAAATAACTGTGCTTGGTTTTGCAGTGCAGCGTTTACTGCATAGTCGATCAACGCTTTCAAATTTTCCCCACTCGTTGCCATTTCTTTTTGTATCTGATTTGGCACTAGTTTACTTATGTCTCTTATTAACTCTTCTATCTCAGAGTCGTACCCCTCCACTTCACGTTCACTCATGAAATTTGTTTTATTTAAAAATATTTATTTTTCAAAGATTCAAATTTCAAACACTAACGATTTTTTTTTTTTTTTTTTTTTTTTTTTTTTTTTTTTAATTTATTTATTATTTATTTTTTTTATTAATTTTAGATAAGCACTCCACTTACATAATTTTCTCTTTGTGTGGTTGGTTGTAAAGGTGTCTTCGCTGATGGTGGTTGACCGCGCTGGAACTGTTCTCTGCTAATCGTAGAATTTTCTGAACACGTGGTGCAGACTTTTTTTCTTTTGTAAAGGTGTCTTCGCTGATGGTGGTGGTGATGGTAATCGTAGAATTTTCTGAACACGTGGTGCAGACTTTTTTCCTTTTGGCTCAACACTTTAGTTGATTCTGTGTAAAGGTGTCTTCGCTGATGGTGGTTGACCGCGCTGGAACTGTTCTCTGCTAATCGTAGAATTTTCTGGACACGTGGTGCAGACTTTTTTCTTTTAGCTCAACACTTTAGTTGATTCTGTGTAAAGGTGTCTTCGCTGATGGTGTTTGTTTATTTTGTTGCGGCTTCAACGATGTCGTTCCAACGATGTTGAGAAGCTGCTATAAACTTTTGGGTGAGTAGATCGAACCACTGTTGGGCGCCAGTTAGGTATTGTTGGTAATTATTAGTGCGGAGCTACGTAATAATTACTCGTTTACTTAGTATGACTGCTCAGCTTTATTGCTCGAAATAGACTAAAATGTAAGGTACAAAAGTTCTTATGTCAAACTAGCCCTAGCTTATCGCTGTGTTATCGATTATATGTGAGTATATGTAACAACGGCGCATGGAATGTAATGGCAAGGTAGCGCCGACTTTGGTACAGTTGTAATTAACCAATATTGCAACTTTGTTAATTATAAAGATTTTATATGCTGGATGTGTTAACTTGTAGGCTTCGAGGCTGTCCTAATGAATTGAATATTAAATTAGAAGACTGCAATACTAAAGAAATCTTCAGAAAATTCCTTCAAATGCAGAAGGCAGAAGGTAGCCTATTACGTCCATAACAGAAGCTAGTATATGACGTGGATAAACAATAAGTGATGGTCAGCCCTCATCAGAATGAATTTCAATACAGTTCATTTCGTCATCAGTTTGTCCTTCAGTTTGAAAGTTTATATATCTTTTAATTTTAGATTTTCAGATTGCATAAAGTATTTGTCTCACTTTAGTTTAGTTTGGACAAGCATGCAACATTTTCATACTTTGGGAATTGTAGAGAATTAAGATCAAAGATGAAATTAGATAAGTTCAGATTTTGAAAGATCAGTTTAAGATACTTATTGTCAGGGGATACAACTCTAAGGCAGAGGCTCTGTGGCTGCTCTACCTTCGATGCGGACGAGCACGAAGCTCCTCCACGGGCCTCTTGCATGCCTGATAGCAAATGTGAGTAGGCGTTGGGCCTACGAAAGCACAGAGCATTGAAGATGTCGTTTTAATCCAGTGTTCAGATTCTTTCTCTTAATTTTTTCAATATAAATGAAATGTTGAACAGTTTTGTTTTGTTGGACCATTGATTCATTCATAGAGAAGAAATAGAGAAATCTCATTTCACAGAAGTTAAGAGACACATACAAAATAAACACTTCTCCTTCTCTCGTTATTCTGTTATTCTTACCCTTTGATTCCATAATGTTCTTTATATACTTACAACTAATGCTTGTTTTCTCATACAAAGAACTCTGAATTATTTGTTCTTTCGACTTGATTTTCGCACTGTTCGCTTCTCTCTTTTTTGGCCGCCCTTTGCCGCTTTCTGATCTTGTCGCGCTGCCTGTCAGCGCTTGATTGATGTCTTTTCTCCTTTCTCCGCACGGCGTCGCCTAACCAAGCCGCATCAAATGCCGAACAATCAAGTGCAGAGTTTAATTAAAGTCCTAAGCGAACGTTTACAGTGCGAAAGAGTCGCGAATGCGAAGCAGTCGAAAGCAAAAGCCCGCATTCAATTTGGAATTGACCTTTACCTTTAGCCGTATTTCGGGTATTGTGTAATGCCGTACTTAAGCGCGGCTACAGTGCGCTCTGGCTACGAGCAACTCTGCTCCACGCGCGTTGATTGAAGCGTGAAGCGCTCAGCCTTTCAGCCCGGCTAAGAAAACATGATGAAGGCAAGCAAAAGCAACAACAATCCGAGACAATCAGCCCCAACATACAATGTACTCGAATATACATATGGAGTACTGGAGTCTACATGCTCGCGAATGCGAATACGCGAATCATCTACAGTCACACACTCGCTCTTCTATATGTATATATATATAAATATATATAGATATATAATACGAGTACGAGTCGCGTATTTTTGCGTCAATGTGAATCAAAATTAATTGTAGGGCCAAGTGCCCCCTCTCGGAGGGGGCAGCCCGCAGCCCTCCACTCAGTCAACACACAATTTATTCAGCAACAATTGAAATTCACAGTAAATAATAAAAATAGGAAAAAGCACACAAAGCGAAATGTTTTAAATGTGTTTTTTTTTTTTTGCACTCGCCTGTGTTTCAAGTACATCGCGCCAAATGGCATTGCCAAAAAGTCAGAAAAACAAAAAGAGAATCATAACAGAAATAACAGCAATAAATAATATTGAAGGCGTTATAAAAGTCAAAATATTGATTGACCAGGCGCTAAAACGTGTCCCAGCTTCTGTCCGCTGAAATGGGCCAGCGCGAGGCTTACATTGGGCTGGAATGAATGAAGACTGAGGAATGCCGAGGCAAACATACCCTTTCCCGATGTGAATAGAGCCTCATTTACTTCCTTTTGAGTTGGAGTATGGAATCACTTTAAGAAGTAAAATCCGAGTCGCACACGTGGAACTGATAGACAGTAAGTCCAGTTGGTATTTGGTGCAGTATAAACAATATATCTTTGTGTATATCCGTGTAGAGCTTTGAGCTAACTTATTTTATTAGGAGGAGGGTGTTTTATCTTGAGAACTGGACTAGACTAGAAGAAAAATAATGTCATTGTTCATACAGCTAAAAACAAAAAATAAATAAAAATCGAACGGAATACTTTCGGATCAGCCTAAACGAGAGCTTGGCTTATAGAGTAACAACATCTCTAGTCATGAACGTATGGGCTGTAAATGTGATATGTGATTAAAGCGCGTTCAAATATCTCTCGGTTAACGAATCGATCAACGAATCTCGATCTCCAGGCACAGTCTACACGTGATGCGCTCAGGCAAAGGAAAAATTACGCATACGCCGCGTCGAAACCTTTATAGCTCCAGTTACTAACTATATAAAGTATGTGTATATATATATGTGTGTATGCATAATTCTGTTGTTGTTATAATTGGAAGTGATTGTTGTTAATGTTGTTGTTGCTGCCTTTGGTAGCAACTAAAATTGTTAGAATATTTTGGCCAAAACGTTCATTGACCCGCGCGCTCAAGGTTAAATGCTGATGCGTAATAAACTACAAGCAACAACTAGCAACAACAATGCCAACAACAACAACAACAACAACAACAACAACACCTATAGACCTGGTTCACACTTTTGGCCAGAAACACGTTGCCATAAGAGAGCCACAGCTCCAAGCACAATAGAAGCCCCCGCCATGTGCGTGGCGCTCGGCTCTCGCCTCTCACCTCTCGGCTTCGGGGCGAAATTGAGCATTGAGAATTTTTACTATTTTAGCTTTTACTATAAGACGTGAGCCTGAGCTGTATATATGCATAGATATACATATATATATATATACATGTATAGTTATTTATTCTATTATTATTCTTATGATAGGTTGTTGTTGTTGTTGGGGGAGTTTCTGCTGCGTCAGCGCACACGCGATTTCTATTCGTTTTTGGCAGTGTTTCGAAGCATTTGGATTTTCGCTTGGTTCTTTTTATTTTTATTATTTTACTTTTTGTTTTTTGTAATTTCGTGCGGCTTGATTATTATGTTGATTATAATGATCGTTGGCCCAAGCAAATTACATTTTATGTTTACTTTGTGTCTCAGGCCCCGCTCTTCCCTGCGCCCTCTCGCTCCCCCGCTCCCTCGCTCCCTCGCTCCTCGGCTGCCTTTCTACACGCGTTGCCTTTTATTTATTTAAGCCATGTGCTTCAATTTTACAATTTGGCGGCTTTTGTTGTTCCACTGGCCATTGTCTAGAACAGCCTATTATTATCATCTATGTCTGTATACTTGTGTGTGCTAGAGCGTGTGTGAGTGTTGTTTTTTTAATTAAAATAACAATGCGCACAATCAAAAGTGATTTATGAAACTTTTCTAACCATCCAATTTTCTGACGCCATCCAATTCGATTTTTGAAAAGTTCTTCTCTTGCCAGCTCGCCAAACTGTTTTTCCTGTCTTGCGCTGTCTCCACAGCAGTTCGTTGCCTAAGTCTTTTGTTTTGCTCTGTCACTTGAGATGTGATTAGAAAATTGTTTGTCAAATTAAAGCAACGGCAAATTGCGAAAAGCTTTAACCAAATTGAATTTGATTAAAAAACAAGAAATGTTTAAAAAATTAGATTATTTTGTTTAAGTTTTACTACATTCAATGTCATTCACAAATAGTTAGAAATATCGACATCAACAATTTTTATGCATAAATGATTATTGTTATTGCTATTTATTAGAGAATTATTAATGAACAAAACATTATTCATTAGGCATTTAACAACCAGTACAGCTGAAAATTGATCAAAAGACAAAGAAAAGCATAAAAAAAGGAAAAAAATTGTTGGAATACACTTTCATAAACACAATTAGTAAATGATACTTGTTAGTTTATATCAAATATATCTTATCATATATATCATATCAATATATCAAATATAATAAATAATATTAAAGCACTCAAGGAACTTGGCTAACACACAACAAAAAATAATACCAAATTTATTAAATATAAACTCTAAAAACTAACTAACTTTGTCCCTCAAAGAAGCAGACTCCAGTCGTCTCTATAGACCTCTCGACAATTCCGATCTGTTGTATCAAATGGAATGTGATAAAAGGAACAACAACATGCTGACAATTTCAGTGGACATTTTGATCACATTTCTCTGTTTCTGCCGCCTACTCTCTTGGCAAAAACTGGGTTAACAACTGCTCTACAGTAGGCGCATCTATATCCGTACATATATATGTATATATATCTCTGCCTGGGTGTTAATTGATCAAATTTCAACATTTCGCTAACTATTTGTCCACGCGGGCAGCTGTGGCTGAGGCATTTCAATTAGTGACTCGACTCGGCTCGAATCTCGATCTGCAGTTGAGCGTAGTGTGTGTGTGTGTGTGTGTGTGTGTGCGTGTGTGGGAGCTGAGTACCACGACTTTCGGGCTAACGGTAAAATCAGGCATATGTCTACTTTTATGGGCATGTTGAGCTATTGGAAACGATTAAACTTGATTTCTGTTTGTTTCTATTTCCCTTCTGAGCCGAGTCGCAAAAATAAAAAACTTGGCCTACTGAATGCGCGTTGGCAACAAAATTGCCTGTGGACTGCTTTAAGGGTTAAAAGCTACTTAAAATTGTATTTAAATAAACCACATATAAATCTTTGCTAAGAAGCACAGCTTCTGCTGTCGGCTCGCATTGTCTTGGATCGAATGTCGTAAATTAATTAACCAATATTCAGTTCGACTTCCGTAGAGCTGAGAGAAGTCAAAAGAAGGCAAAATAATATATTTAAATGATATACGAGAGACTGCGTGAAAGACTCGTTGAAGAACTGAAGAAGAGGCGAAACGAGAAACTTGTTCGAGGCATGGGAGAAGATGCACAACAAACAATAAAAACGACGATAAATAGAAGCAGAAACCTGACATAATTATGAGTAGAATAATTATTATTATAGAGTTGATAATGATGCCCGAGGCGAGTTTGCAAAAAATAAAACACAGCGAGGCAGAGAAGTCTCACAAGAGTTTCACTCTCTTCTGCCTTGCTCGCTCTCTCTTTCTCTTTCTCTGTCTCTGTCTCTGTCTCTCTCTCTCTCGCTCTCTGCCTGTTTGCTTGGCTTGTTATTCTCTTTAATTTCCGTCGCATAATTTAGATCTGGAATCTAATTTTTTTACAAAGTAATTATCTGTAATTTTGTGCTTCCTCCTCACTTTTGCTGGAGTAGATATAGTTTTTTTTTTCTCCATTCCTTTTTCACTTTTAATTGCTCTTTTAAGAGTTAGAACTTTGAGCTGCAGGCTTTTTTTCTTTATTTTATATATTTTTTGTTCATTTCGTATTCTTTTGCAGCAGCTGGCGCTGTTCTCTCGGTTTCTAGCCTGACCTTAACTTTAGTTTATTATCTCGTTGTCAAAATATGTTTAAGGCAACAGCAGCTTGAGCCAATTGCAATTGGTTAGAGCAACTGTCTTGGGCCCCTAACGCTATCGGGGCCCAGGCATCAGGCCACCTGCCAAAAAGTTCTGCCCGCCTGTCCGTCTGCCCGCTTCTGCCTGGGGCCGACCGGAACCGCAGAACTCTTCACGCATTTTCAATGAGTCCAACTCCGGCTCTGGCTATGGCCAGCGGGCAGCGGCTGCTTTGTGTCGTGTCTTAAACTTGCCTAAATATATTTCAATCCTTTAAGCACTAATTTTAAATTAGATTCCAATTGCTTGGCCTCTCTACTCGCCTCTCGCCTGTCGCCACGCTGCCTGCGGTCTGGTCTCTGTCTTTCTCTCTCTTCTTCTTCTTCTTATTCAGTTCTGACCGGACTGGCAGCTGTTGTCGCGGCAGTCGTTTGCTCTTTGGCATCTGCTCAAAATGTATCTTTTGTCTGCAGTTTTTGTGCTTTCGCTTTAGCTGGCGAATGCCTTGCGCGATTCTTATCGCGTTGTCAAACGTTAATTGGCAAACAATGCATGAAATGCAAAGCGCTTCTGGAGTTGGATTCGCTCCTCGTTTAATCAGCACATCAATCAAATTGTAGCGCTCCGAGTTTTGTTTCATTCAATTACTCACGCCATAAATAAGAATCATAAGCAATACGCGCGTTACGCATACGCCATGTGTGCCGAGAAAATTAATGAAACGAAAGTTGTCACGAAAATGCGAGAAAAGTGGAAATGAAAATGAAAATGAAAATGAACATGAAATGTGACACACAGACTCGTACGCATCGGTATACTATAAGCGAGCGAGCGAGTCTTATTTATATACGTACTTAAGGCCCAGCAAGACCTAGACCCAAATACACTCCCCAATACGCTTTACTCACCCATTACTCAGAGACAGACATCGAGGCGCGCCGACAAGCTGTGGCACGGGTGATATATGTCATCCGAAGGTGGCAATCGCACTGTGTGTGGGCCTCGCCATCGTGAGCAAATGCTTCAGGCTGTGCAGGGGCAGGTCCAGGAGTCCAGGCTGAGTGCAACTGGTCGAATATCTAAAAGTAAAACAGGCAAATTTATAAATGAAAATGAATATTCACTCAAAACTCGCCGCGCCATATATAACTTTAGCACACGTGCGTTGTTCAACACTGTGCTTGCATGAGTAGCCTATATTAGATATAAAATCTTCATAAAATCTTCATATTGAATTTTAATGTAAATTCCACTTGAAGGAAGATGCTGAAACTCGCAATTACCTCGAAAAACTCTGACTTGGCAGCACTGTTTTTGTTATACAACACTACTTTTTCGTTTTCATTGTCTTGATTCTAAATTATATTGAGCTGAAATAAAGTTGAGGTGTTTAATTTCATATATTTGTTGCATTTTTATATACTTTCTTTAACGAAATAAACGTGTTTTTCAACATTGAACAATGTTTAGCCCGAATACCTACATAGATATCAGCGCCTTTGCTTGCCCCTGAACCGTTTGGGTTCAGATTTCATCTGCTGGAAATGCTTCATCCTATTTATAGCAATTTTTCGAAAATTCTTAATTATTGACTGTGTTGCACCCAAAAACAAGAAATTGAAGCCGCAAAACACCAGAGATTTGTCACACGCATTCAAAGAGCGACAAATTTGTAGCCGATGCAGTCAGCCCTTTGGACTCGGAACAGGCCTGTCCACAGAGTGCACACACACACACACACACGCACACGTACACATATGAAAATGTCAGATGAGCCACGGCTTTTGATTTATAGGCTGTGCATATTTTTGCATGGCCTCAGAATTTCTGAATCTGCCTCCATTTAGTTGTCCATCGTGCTGTCCATTTGTCCAAACCCGAAATACGATTTTTGTTGGGGTTTTCTCTCTCTCTCTCTCTCTCTCTCTCTATCTCTCCCTCACTCTCGCTGGCTCAATTGCTGTGTCAAAAGATATTCCTTTAGCTAAACGCATAATTTGCATTTCGGGCGAACGTCGCGACGCGACGCGAAATTGATAAAGCTCGTTGCCCCGTTGCTTTTTGTCAAATGATTCAATTTCGTCGTTGACTTGAAATGCACTTCAAATCAAATAAAAGCCAAAATAAAACAAGTATAAAAAATACCAGAAAAAAAAAACAAGACAGAAAATTTTTCTTTTTTCTGTGTAAAAAATTTTTGGGTGTGTTTCGAAATGCAAGCGGGAATCATTTTGGTTCTGCTGTTCCCCCTCGCTCTCTCTCTCTCTCTCTCTCTCTCTCTCTATATATATATATATATATATATATATGTGTGTGTGTGTATGGGGCATATCAAAAGTGAAACACACAAAGTCCACTTCCTTCCACCCGCCCCTCGGCCAGCGTCTGTCCGCGCTTACACATGTCGGCTTTTAGCCTGCCTCCAGCCTTATTTATTTTATGATTTTAGGAAGGCGCAGTCTGTGTCTGTTAAGTTTAAGTTGAATTTTCGCTTGTGTTTGCTTTGCTTTTTATCATGGGGGCTTGCTGCTGCGTCTCTTTATTAGTCATGAGCTGTTGCATGGCTTATGACAATTCCTTTAGCCGCTTGTCTCGCCCCAAAGATGTGCGTGCAATTAATCAAGGGGCGAAAACAAAAAAACAAACGAATGCCGCAAAAGAAAAAATTTGCTGAAGACTAAAGCAAGCCGAACAGTGTAATTGTGAATATTATTTATTGTGAATATTACTATTATTTATGCTAATGAATATCATTTACTCTTATATTTATCAGTTAAGATTCGATTCATCAGAGTTCAATCAAAAACAAAATACGAGGAAGTTGTTTAGCACAAATTTCATACTTATATTCGGCGCATTGCCAGAGCTGACCTTTGTTGAGCTTCTAAATATGTTTCATTAATATTCGAAACAGAAGTGTATATATTAAATTTGTATCCCAAGAATTATTTAATATTTCAAAACTCATGTCTCATGTTTGTTTGATTACTAACAATCACAAACTCAGTCATCCGAAGTGTCAATGGCTGATATTCCTTTTCCCAGTCGAGCATGTCGAACAAATTACACTTTGAGAGAACTCGGGAAGTATACCCGATATTTTGATTGTCTTGTACATAAGCCCAACAGAGAATGTCTACTATCATTTAGAAAATCAAAGAATTTCCTACCTTGGGCAATCTTACTTCAGATTCATCAAATTCTCCACTGCTTCGGTACTTTTTAGGCACTTCGATACATAACCTACTCCCACTCGCAATTTTATGCAGATCCTTCCTCAGTTTCTTCTTCTTCTCTTTGTATTTGGTTTCAAGAGTTTTGAGTATTTTTATGTCTTTTCTGCACAGCGGGCAATTTTTGGCTTTGGGTTTTCGTCGTTTTTGTCGAGCTAAAATAATATTTTAATATAAAAGTGTAAATGTATGTATGAATATGTGTGGTTTTCTGTGTGTGTGAGTGTGTGCAGCTCGGACAGTTGGCTCAAATTGCGCGCGTTTATTCCATTAATCATTTGACGCAAAAGCAAAAACAAAACAAACTCAAGAAAAAGGTAAAGCTCAGGCAAAGGTTTAGTAGCCAAGTTCAATAGAACTTGTTTAAAGCTAACGAGTATTACGAATCAGTATTTGTGTGTGTGTGAGTGTGAGTGTGTGCGTGTGTGTGTGCCTAAAACATGACCAAGCAATTTCGAGGCAGTGAGTGGAGTCGCGCCGAGTCTCTGGGGCCGTGATCTGTGCCTGCGGCTTGTCTGCGAAACTTGATTAAAAATTCAAGGCCATTTTGTGGCAGCAACGCGCATTTGAAACGAAAGCCCACTCTGGCCGTCTCGTCTCGCCATTAACCATTAGCCGTTGCCCATTGCAGCTGGCTGTGGCATGTTTAGAAAGCGGCTACAAATGCTGCTGCTGCTGCTCTGTGGCTGCTGCTGCTGCTGCTGCTGCTGTCTGTCCCGCTTGCCCAGTGCACTACTCGCTGCACTTGGTGTTTCTCTTCTTCTTCTTCTTCTTCTTGGCGCGCTGTGGCCAAACGAGTTGCTGGCTCGGACTGGGTCTGCGCGGACGCCATTGAAAGTGGTTTGGCCCGGCCACCTATTTCCATTTCTATTTGGCTCGATACACTTTCAGTGGGTTCCATAAATCTGCCACGGCCCGTGTTAGGAAGTCGTTCAAAAGATGGATGCTAATTAATTTAGTATGCTTTGCAGTACTAGTTCAAGTAGTAGTAGTAGTCTATTAGTATTAGTGCAGCTGTAGTATTAGTGAAATCTAAATTATTATTGACATTTGCATTGGTATTGCATTAGTCTCAGTATTAATTATTATCAGTACTGAGGTATGTGAGTTTAGTATATATTATAACATAAGTAATGCTCTAGATTTCACTTGTGAGTTGGTATCAGTGTAAATATCAGTATCAGTACTGACATTAGTATCGCTATCATCATCAGTATTAGTATCAGTTTGAGTATAAATAATTATAGTATCAGGGAAACTAGGAGTATTCATTGGTGCTGTTATAAGTAGTAGCTGTAGTATATATTTAAGTAAACCCTTAACTGTATCATCAGTAAATGTCGATCGATTCAAGCTGTTTCAATCATTATTTATAGTTCTTTTACAAAAGATGCAATAGTTATTTGCTTAACGTTCATCTACAGATCATTGTCTGCTAGGGTATTCAAACTTCGTCTAGAGCTTAGCTCTCTCTACTCTTCAGGTGCAGCTATATACAACTGAGCTTGATTGGCTTTTTATATGGCAATGCAATTGTTTTCGCATCGCGCGCATTGTTTTTGTGCAGTCAACAGATTAGTATCAAATCTCACAAAATCATTAAACATCAAACATTTCAAGTCTGCCTCGCACTCGCACTCACACTCGCATTCGCATTCGAAGTTTTTTCTTCCATTTTCGCATTCATTCATTGGCTTTGATTACATTTAATTTAAGCCGCGAGCAATTGGAATTAGCCATAAATAACTCAAGTTGAGTATTTTCCATACAGTTTCTTCGAGCTGAAGCTAGTTCGTGAACAGATTCAATTTAACTGAATTCAAACTCAACTCAAACTGGAGCTGGTTAAAGTAATTAGTGTTAATGCGAATGCTTAGCTTTTTGACTGCATGTTTAGATTCGACAGCCCAGCTGGGAACTGTGGCAACTGTGGCAACTCTGGCAACTCTGGCAACACTGTAAATTACTGAGTAATTGTTTGAGTTTTGCCAAAAGAGATTAATTATTTATTTAATTATTTTCATAAGTATTTATAAAGGCTGTGAAGCTGTGTGTTGCCCAACACTGACTTTAGTTCGGGAAATATTCTGAAATATTAAGAATATTTTTTAAATTTAATTATTAAAACTGAAATGTCTAGAATATTATTAAAGTTGACTTATTAAAACTTTGTCATTCTTGATTAATAATAAATTAATTCACCAACAAAAATAAATAATCTTCGAATTAAACATTTAAATAGGCAAAGGTTTACAGTCAAAATATCAAATGTCTTAATTTAATTATTAATTAATTTTTAGTCAAATTGACAGAAGTTAGATTTCGTATATGCCCTGTCTCTCTCTCTCTCTCTTTATCACTGTCTGTCTCATTCTTCATTCTGCCTCTATTAACCCTTATATTAGACTTACTTAGCCATTTACAGGGTATACGCTGCTGTTCAGCCACGCCTTCAGGTGCCTAAACACCACATATCAGCCCACCTGTGAGTGCCATGTGTGTGTGCGTGTGTGTGTGTGTGTGTGTGGCCAGGCAGCTTTAATAGCCGCAGATTCTTAGCACTTCTTGCTACCATTTGCTGCTGCTGTTGTTGTTATTCTTCTTCGTCTTGTTCTTCTTCTTCTCCTCCTTCTCCTTCTTGTTGTCGCTGGCTGTGCTTGATGGGATTGAACATTTCTTGGGGTTCCTCTTTTGCTTTTCGCATGATGATCGCATGTTTATAAATAGTTGGGACGTTAAAGTAATATGTATATGAAATGTCGATTTCGCAGTGTCTACAATTTCCATACAAACGCATGAGTATGTGTGTGTGTGTGTGTGTGTGTGTGTGTGTGTGTGTGTGTGCTCTCTGTTCTGGCGGCGCTTTTGAGCTTTACCTTGAGTTTTGGTTTCATTTACGCAGAGCTAGCTCAGAGCTAGAGTGAGGAAAATTGCCGCTCGTTTGGCATTTGCTTTTGTTACTTGTAATTAAAGTTGCCAGCGGAAGTTAGGCGAGCTGTGAAGTTAGCTCAGCCAACACATACTATATATATATATACATATATATGTATGTATGTATGTCTATGTGCATGGGTATGTGCTGCAGCAGGTTCTTTTGCGGAAATGTAACAGTAGACAGATGCGCCAGCTGGCGACTGCTGTGCAATTGTAGTATACATTCTATCTATATGACTTGTATTTGATCCCATTTCAGGGTTTGCTCTGCTTGTACTAATTCTGCTCTTCTTTCTCCCTTGCAGGTAATGACACACAGCCATACACAATGTGCCTAGCCACAGGTAACAGTCCTAGCATCTATTTACATACAACAAATGTACGACTCTGCCTACATACAGCTGTTTTTTAGCACGCCCCCACACTCGGCATTTACGCAATTTCTTTTAGCAAAAAATGTAATTTGACAGGCGCACAGAAATCATATGACTGACAAGTTGCCCCTTGACACACTTTTTGTCATAGCAACGAATAAACTGAACGCTTTTTACTCTTATATATTTTTACTATATGTACATATATCTATATATACAAATATGTATATATTTAGCAAAACAAATGAATGTTAACATTTTGGCCAACAATTCACATTGTCCGGTTAGCGGAGGTGGGTAATGTTTCTTTTTTTTTAACAGTTGCTGTTGCCAAACATATAGATCTATATATACAAACATACATATATGTATATATATATCCGAATGAGCCACTTTACGCAGGCCAACAAAAAAAGGGAAACATTTAAAAAGTTTGCCAAGATTTGTATCATGCCTAAAACGAGACAAACAGACAGACTAATGAGATAATAGAACTTGAACTAAAATAAATTGATAAATATCAGAATATCAAATATAATTTAATATAATTGATACATTTTATTTAATTGTGTTCAATTACTATTAAAGCTATTATAGCAATAGATTGGCATATAAATAAATCTAGTTTGACTTTGAAGTAAATACTTTTTAACTGTTTACTGCTTTAAGCAAGGAGATTCGATATTTATAGTTAATTATTTATATACAATTTCCCCATTTTCCGTTAAATCGGCGGAGTTTAGTCTGCATGAATATTTGCATGTGTTGGGTGCACATACAAAAGTATTATAATGAGTATTAACATATTAGGCAGAATATATTTCCCAGGCTCTGATAGCGCCTTTGATGTTGAAGAATGCTGAGATTATCGTAGGAATCCATTTTGAGAGCAAACGCAAAATGAAATAAATCTAATCCACAATTAGTCAAGATCATTCGCCTGTGGAATAGAGACAAACTGTTTCAGAATTAGATCATAAATCAGGCGGACGACTAGAAGATTTGTGCAGAAGATTTTTAAATATTACAGTAGCTCATTGTTATGATGAATTTGGCGTGATGAAAACCGGAACCTAAGGGAGAAACAAATTTTTTTTCTATATTTTTTATATTTTTGATGTCAGGCAATCGTCAGCTCTTTTTGCGTGTGATTTATTTGCCGCAAAATAAAATAGTACATCTTATGAGTAAGCGGGAGAGTGAGAGAGAGTGAGAGAGAGCGAGAGAGAGAGAGAGAGAGAGAGAGAGAGAGAGAGAGAGAGAGAGAGAGTGAAGGAGAGAGGGCGAGACATAGCTTGTGAGTGAGTGAAAGAGGCGAAATGCGAATTGGACAGGTGTTCGAAACAAAACGAAAGTTTTGACAATTTGTCGCGCGGCGAGAGATTAATGCGCCTTAACACAAAATATAGACAGGCCCAAGCTCCTATCACAATATATATAAATATATATGTGTATGTGTATGTGTATATATGGATAGCAGTTTAGTGAAATTTATAATTTCTGAATTTTAAATGCAGCTTACACTGCAAAAAGACGAACATGAAAAACGAAAAAGAAATCGAAAAGGAAAATAAAAATAAAGAAAAAACAGCAACAAATCGGCAAGCAATAAAACTGATAATCGCATTATGTTCACATTTTATAATTTTACTTGATGTCTGTTGTTTACTTTGGCGCTTTGCTTATGAGAAATTCCTGGAAACGTATTTGGTAATATGCTCGCACAGCTCCCCCGTTCTTTTGTGATCCGCTTACAGAGTGCCAGTCGGGGTAATGTAATACCGCCGCCGCAGGGCGCAGCAGAAGCCTCGGTCAAATCACTTTCTGCTGCACTCGACAAAAGAATTTCCCACAATGTCAACGGCTCCAGCGCCCAAAATTGCGCATACGCATCGTAGCACAGCGTGGCCGACGCCAGACCAGAGAAACGTAAACGAGAAATGTTTGGCCTGCGGCTGCATTTCAGAGTGCATATTCTTCACACTCGACCGCAGTTCAATGCCTCCGCAGTGGGCCAAATATGAAATTGTGAATACATGAAAATGTGAAGTGCAAGAGTTCCAGCTGAGGACTGAATGACATTCAAGGGAAACAAACGTCATAGCTGACATAACTTCCTACAGCATTTCTATAGAGCGATATTAAATTCGTTGTATAATAAATATGTTTAATAATACATATATTTAAAATATATGTTTAATAATACATATATTTATATACTTGAAAATATTTCCAAACTTTAACTTGCCTTAACAATTTCTGTATAATAGTATCTACTGACTATTGTAATAATTCTTATAGGTTGTTATATTAGCTAACTGTGACAACATATATCATATATGTTTCATATACTTATTGACAGGATCATGTACTTGGGCATAAGTCGTAATCGCTAAATTAACAGGGCTTAATACACAAAACGTATCGTCTGTATTGGCATTTCGACCACATCCTGGTTCCAGTTCGCCATGCTTCTCTTGCTAAGCTGAAACCACTCGGGAATTCTATGACTGCCATATGCTGTCTGATAATGGTATTCCAAGGTGTGGAGTTCAACATATACCAAATATTAAAGGTGTTAAAAAGGTGTTTAAAAGGAGTACAAGAATCTTATTTGGTCGCAGCTCAGCACTTCACTTTGTAGTTCTAAAGGTAGGGGCAATCGTATAACGATAGTCAAATATTTTAAATGTAAGCCAACTGAAGCTACAGTCAATATTTGATGGGTTCCTCATTTTCCGTTTGGTCCAAACAGAGTTTATAATATTAGTATATAAAGTTAGGAACCTATAAGACATTCGAGCGTTATGAAAGGATTGTAGAAAGCAATTCAAGAGCTGCAAATAGAAGCCAAAATATAAAGAAAATACCTCTCGCAAAATTCTCGAATCTTTTCTCTGCTTTATAACCCAACTGGAGTTACTCGGCTGGGCGAAACAACTGTTTCTTCTCAGGAGCCCAGCCTATTTATAGCGCGCAGTTAAGCCCACTCGGCCAGCTGACAGCTGAAAGGCGTCTGTCTAGGCTCCTTATCCTGTAGCTTATATGCACCAATGGTCTCGCCTTCTGCTTAATACTCTCGTGTTTATGGCCCCAAAGTGCGTAAATGCGAGTGCCCAATGCCATATCTTATGCTGGGGAGTCCCCTTGCTCCTCCTCCGGCCAGCCGGCGGCTACTGCATTGTCAACTGACGTAAATTACTTCAAGGACGCACAGTAACCCGCGCTGCAACAATCAGGCGGACCAGACAGCTATAATAATAAAAGACGACAGCAGACGCCAGATAGAGAGCGAAGAGTAGGGACGGGGAGAGAGACAGAGATACGAGACGGAGACAAACCAGAACAAGAGCAAGTCGAGTCGAGTCGAGTCGCTCAATAAAAATCACTGACCATCAACAATGTGGCTGATATTTAATAAGCCAGCAGTGCGAGAGACGACGAACACAAAGAGAGAATCAGGCAGGCAAGGGTGTTCGGGGTATTCGGGGTGTTCAGGGTGTTCGGAGTGTTCTGGGTGTTCGGGGTGTTCATTGAATGGGCAACGCTTATGGTATTGGATGTCGCTCGAGTTGCTGTTGATGCCGATGATGCTGTATAACAAGTTGTATACAAGCTGTACAGCATGTTAATAATGTAATGGACAATGACAATAAAAAATGAACGAAAGCCCGGCCAGACAATGGGGTAGCGACACCCGACCGTACTCTCGCTCTTCCATTCGCAGGATGTATTGACTTTTTCCATAAGCCACAAGGTCGGCAGAGCAACGAAATATTTTAAAGTTGGGTTCTATTGCACTGAAAAGCAAATGCAAACATTTCTCAACAGAATTTCATATTTTTCACACTACGTTTAATTAAAAACTTCCTGCGACAAAAGTTTTCAGCTCCAACAAGAACTGCACTTGAACAGAGCTTAAAAATATATATATTTTTTTTTACTTTATTCACATATTTTTTGCGTACGAGCAACGCTTGACTGACTGCATTAATCAGAAGAGTGAGAGAGAGAGAGAGAGAGGGAGGGAGAGGGAGATAGAGTAAAGTGCGGCAACAGCGCATCAGGTGCAGCACAATGAGATGCTGTAATCGATACGGCAGACTGCAGCGTTGCCAAACTTCAGCCCAAATGCCGAAGCTTTTCAAACAATGTCCATTGTTGAGGCAGTCTCTCAAGATTGAGCAGTAATTTGTTCTATTTATGTATGAATGCTGTGTTGCTAAACTTCATCGAGGGATCACTGAATATGAATTAAGAAGAATAAATGTATGTAATATTTGCATTCATTTCATAAGAAATGAAAGTTTCCAACAAAATAGTTCTTTTCTGCTCTGTTGCCAAACTTCACTATACATAGGTAGATATAGGTATGGTAGGCGCAATCTTCTATCACATTATTGCCCGATTTTCGCTTAGACGTTGTTCTCATATCTCACGAAATAAGTATAGCTATACAAGTTCCAGCACTACGCACTCTTTTCACTGTTGCCACACTTCACTTCAAATGATTTAATGAGCGGAATCGTTGCTAAACTTCAGATATTCACTGTAAACTATAATTCATTTCGTTCTAACACTTGTCAAACTTCATTGTTTTTTATTCATTGCCATTAATTTGCTTGTACAGCGTTGCCAAAGTTCAATATGGAAACCGAACGGAATAGTTAATAATTTCTGTACAGTGTTGCCTAACTTCAGACTGCCTTAAGGCCCTGCCTCGTGGACAAACGTCACTTGATTTCACTTGTTAGTGCTAATATTGGCTGTATATACACACCGACACACGACACACACTCTCACATACACACACGTTAACAGTGCTGTCAGCATTTTTGTGTGCTTTGGTCACACTGTCACAGGCATTCGCTTATGAGCAGAAGCTAGCAGAACAATTGGCGTAGCGACTTTTGTTTAGTTTTTTTTTCACTCTGAAACTTCTTCATCTATTTCAACTATTGCACATTTGTCTGTGTGTGTGTGCGTGTGTGTGTGTGTGTGTGTGTTTGTTAATGGCTTCACTAGAGGGCCGTTTGTTGGAGCACTCCTTTGTCTTTGGTCGGCTTCTGGAATACATTCGTGCTTTGTTGTGCCTCTTCATGAATGCCCTGTGCCACGCCTCTGCCCGCACTCCACTGCCCATTGCTAAACACTTTAACATGCTGCTAAGTGTTTGTCAGTGTTGGTAAACGAGCTGCGCAGCGCATGGCGCACAAAAACAGCGACGCAGCGCAATGTGCAATAAACGACGCGACTGAACGTGTCGAACATATGTTGGCTATAAAAAGCAAACTGTAAACAAAGCCAACTGTGTGTGTGAGTGTGTGTGTGTGTGTGTAAAAGCAAACATGTGCATGATTAAAGGCATATATAAACAGAATATGACAGCCCATGAACGAGTGATACAAAGAGAATGCGAGTAGGGGAGAGAGAGAGAAAGAGAGAGGGAGAGGTACACTCTATGCATATTATATTATGTATGTGGCATGCACTTTTTACTGCATAGTTCAAGGCGCGCAGCGCAGAGAAAATCAGAGTCAAAGAGAACTAAATAAGCTATTATATATGTATATATAATATATATATATATATAAACTATATTATTCGACAAAACGCACATAAAAAGTGTTATTCAAATTAACAGTGCTTAAAAGCTTTCGATTAATACTATGCAAGTGTTGTACAATATAAAAAGTTGTTATTTGTTAATGAGATTAGCCAATATATATATAATATGATATGATAATATGCATAAATTGAAATCTTAAAAGAATATATATATATATATATAAATTCAAAATGTTGCCTTAGGGGAAATTTGATATCACATTTCCGTTATGATTTAATGTGTTACTTATTTCTACATTTTATCTCCAATGGGTAGTCTTAAAGCTTAGCCTGGACCTCCTTCAGGCGATGTCATGTTCAATGCACATTTTTCCTTGAACTCGAAAGACGGAAACGGAAACCATTGGAAATACTTTCGTTTACCTGCGAGCCATGTCTTCCTTGACTGTCTCTCTCTCTCCCTCTCTCTCTCTCTCTCGATCGCTCTCGCCTCCTCCCAGTGGCGTTTCCTGCTTGGTCGCCATTTTAGAATTGCAGACGCCATAAAATGACTTGAATATTTCTATGGAAATGAGTGGCGCATTCGTTTTGAAATTCAGTTTTCGGCAGTGGCGGAACCAGAGGCACCAGCTGACCCGCCCACCCCCAGCTTGGCGATTCGAACTCGCCTCTTGTGCCGTCTTTCAGTCAGGCAAAGCCAAGGCATAAGCCCAAAGGTCATGCGACGACCCTCGCCAAATGTCGACCTGTGCCTTAAGTAGGTTAAAAAACATTTCAGCCCTGCGTTCTGGGCTGCACTGCATTGCAACCCTGTGGTCAGCGAGGGCAGTAAACGGGCGTGGGGTGCTGCCACCCCTTTGGACTAGGCAACATGCCAACGAACTGAAAAAATCAATGTTTTTTGTTGTAGTCGCACGGCGGAACGTGCCTAACAACTGAGAAACTCGTGCAAAATATATTGCAGCCTTGCACTAGAACCCTTCCTAGGAGAGAGCGGGAGAGCGAGAGAGCGAAAGAGCGAGAGAGAGAGAGAGAGAGAATGCTCGAAGAGAACTGGCGAATGCACTTGCCATGCGCTGCTGTTGGTACAGTTTTTCAACTCCAGCTAACAAATTGGCGCCCAGCCAACATGCACGGGCCCAGCGCCAATGTTTAAGATACGAACCCCCATAAACCAACCCAGTCAAAATTCAAGCTCCACCCTGGCGTTGGGCTTAAAGTCAAAGCCAAAGCCAAAGCCAAAGCCACAGCCACAGCCATAGCCAAAGCCAAGGTAGGGAGAGGGCGACTGACTCGCTGTTGGGGTTGCTATGGTTAGCCTCGCAATGTTTTGGCCTCAGCACGTTTTGAGTTAGGGTCGTCAGCCCTATTTATGTAATCGGCTGTAGCCCCTGTGTGTAGGGCGTTTGGTCAACAAGCGATATGCATAAATGTGTCAATGGAATGATTCCTGATTTGCCTTCTGACCAACGCCAGGGGCAACAAGTAATAATTCGCAGCGGGATGGTGGAAAAGGTCGTAAAAGCTTCAAATCTACAATTAATGCCAATTACAATCCACGAAGGGTGATAAATACCATTGATGATGGATCGATCCAAGTAGTAAGCGGTTGGAAATGAACCTTCGAGAGTGCCATACAGAAGCACATGCATACGATCCACTTGCCTTCCACTTTAGTTAGTTTATATTACTCAGCAAAGATAGGATTCTTAGTTTCATTTCGAAGTACCAAAAACTAAGGAATAAAATCAATTCCAGGTGATAACTGAGCTGTTCTCTATTATAAAGTAAAGTCATATTATATACATATATAATTGTGTGATTCATGGTCATTCGTTTTGAAATTGCAATGCATTCCACTTCCAAATACAAACCACACACAAACATACACATACACTAGAGTAATTCATATGAAATTTCGAATAGCTTCTGTAAATGTAAAAAATATATCTGATGTGACGATTTATTTGATTTTTTCCATATTGTATATGCAGATGAGATGATATAGATGCCCTGTGTATGCACACATATATGTATGTATGTGCACAATTATATGAATATGTATCTGTGTGCGTGTGATGGTGTATTTGTGTTTATATTGTAGCTACAACTCAACTGCAAATCGTACAAGCAAACAATCCGTCGTCATTGTAGTAGTAGTAGTTGTTGTTGTTGTTGCTGCTGCTGCTTTTGCCGTCTGACTTTTTCATGACATTCAGTCGACTAGATTTCAACTTGCTAATATTGCAGCAGAGCAACGGCAGCGCAGTAGCGACGATGCCACCGAGGAGGGGTTGGGGAAACAGCAGAAGATGGGATCCACGAAGACCGCCTGGCCACATACTCATTTTGCTTCGCTGCAGCCAAAGGCGCTATTTGCACAGCGCTCCGCACTGCTCTCCACTCGCTTCTTCCAGATCCACATTTGCACACTCGCTGTCTCGCTCACTCGCACACGTAGAAAAAGCCGCTTAAAAATATGCATTGAAGCAAGAACAAACAGAAAAAGAAACAAAACATTTTGCCATAGAATACGACGACTAGAGTAGAGCACAAAAATAATACATAAAAAAAAAATAAAAAACTAAAAAAGTATAAAAGCAGATAGAAAAGTTTCAGTTCTTGGCATAGAACAAAAATGCACGCAAAACGGACGAGCAGAAAGCAGAAACAGAAGGGAGAACTTACCTATACCACGCTCAAACTGTGTGCGACATGCAGCTCACACACACACACACAAACACACGTACCCACTCGGCAGAGCAACAAACAGAGCTGCATAGCCCAAGAGGGGGACCTGCGCTGGCAGCGCTGCTTGCAGTGACAGTGGCAATGCCAAAGGCAAAGGCAAAGGCAAAGGCAAACTGCATATTCGAGGCCTACATCAACATTTTTCTGCTTTTTCAACAACTCCCAGTGAGCGAGAGAGGGAGAGAGTGAGAGACAGAGCGAGCGAGCGCACGCTGTAAATCGAGAGAGTGCAGTAAAGACAGAGAGAGCGCCTGCTATATGTGCGGCTGTTGTGTGCATGTGTATTAGTGCCTGAGCGCCAGCGCCGCGGCTGGCTGCTGTGCTTGTTGTTTGGCGGCTGACGGCTGACGGCTGACGGCGGCGGCGTCGACTGCAGTTTCCCAGTTTGTGTTGTGCTCTCGTGGCCATAGCTATGGCTTCTGTTGCTCTTGCTGTCGCTGCCCGTTCCTCTGTCGCCGTCGCTGCCGCCGCCTTCGTCTCCATCTCAGTTACCGCGTAGCTTTCGGACGTTTACATGGATTATGTGGGTATGTAGTGCGGCGCAGCGCTGTGCCGAGACCGAGACCGAAAGACGACCAAGCACAATAACACAATGAACTCCAAATGTGGGCAGAGGCCGGGCTCGGCTTTTGAATGGTGTGTGGAATGAATGAGAGGGAGGCATGAGGCATGGAGGTCGCCACCGCCGCCACCGTCACCGCCGCCGCCACCGTCGCTGCCTTTTGTGTTTTGTTTTTGTGCTTTGCTTGGCGTCTATATTTCCGTTTATTTTTCTTCTTCTTCCTTCTCCTCTGCTTCTCTCGTTTTTTCCCATTGCCCGCCTTTGTCTAGTTACTTCATGGCGTTCTTTGGTGCTGTGCGAGTTGAAAAGTCTTTTCATAGTGTAAAATGAAATGTGGCGCTCTGATTGTGCTCGTCGCTGCACTTGCCGTAGTTGTTGTAGCTTTTATTTTCATATTTTGTGTATGGAATATAATAATTCATCTGGATGATGCGTAATTCACACCGCCTCCCAGCTGAGGTAATTGCAAACGCAAAATGGCGGCCAATAACTGCTGACGCAGCTGCTCTAGCGCCACCTGGCGCCAATTTCAGTTCTCTTCAATTCAACTCACTCTTACTATCCGCAAACATAGCTTTACGATTGAACTCCGACTTCGTTCCACATTGAGTGTAAGTGTTTCAGAGTGTTTGTGGAAAGTGGAAGGCATTGGCTTGGCATGACCATGGCTGACTAGGTTGCAAGGCCTGACGATCAACTGCACAAATAAACAAGAAAATTGATTGATGATTGAAAGCATGAAAAATGTTCTATGGAAGTGTCAGTGCATATTTGAAGAGAGAGATGTTTAGTTACAAGTGCAATTCTGAGAGAAATTATGTGATATTGGAAAGTAATTGCCTATTTTACATATAGATGGCGTTGAATATTGTTTTGAATATCTTGTGATTATTTTATATTATATAACAATATACTATATATACCACATACAATCCACGTCTTGTTCGCATAGGATCCACATTCAATCGAAGTTTTCTTATTTCATATATGTATGTGGTAAAATATCACTATGAGATCCAACTGAAAAGCGTACTTTCAGGCACACATTATTGTAGCTATATCATTATATCCCAGCAGTATGCAATCCACATAGCTTACTTCTCGCCTTGATCCCTTCTTGTTGTATCTTTGGCAAATATTTGATTAGAAAATGAAATTCGTGCAGTTTGCCGAGTTTTAATCAATCTTGTGTTAAATGTGCAGCCAGAAAAACTCTATTCCTTAATTTTTAGTGATCAGCGCTGAAGTTTAACTCGTCCTGGCTTAAAGCTGCCTATTAAAATGAGTTGTTGTTGTTGTTGTTGTTGTTGTTGCTGTTGTTGTTGCATAGCTCAAACAAGCCATGAAAATGCCAAACATAGCATGACGTTGTCAGCGATAAAAAAAAACAACGCCTAGGGAGCCACACGCACGCAACTGTGTGTGTGTGTGTGTGTGTGTGTGTGTGAGAGTGTGTTTGTGTGTTGATTGTGTGGTTGGTCAGGTTTTTACTTTTTTCTTTTCCTTTGCTGCTGCTTTGTTGTTGTTGTTGTTGTTGTTGTTGCTAGTGTTGTTGCTGCTGCCACACACTTTTTCTTTGGTCGCAACAGCAATTCACTGCATTTTTCATTTACCAAGCACACACACACACATGCCCCATGCCACATGCCACACACTGAACGTTGCACGCTGCAGTGAAAATTTTTGCAGTCAAGTTGGCGTCGTCGCTGGCGTCGCCCTCGCCGTCGTCGTCGCCGTCGCCGTCGTTGCTGAAGCAGACGAAGTTTGCATGACGGCGCATTTTATTTCATTTTATTTAGCGCGAAGCTTTTGCTTTTTTGTTGTTGCTTCTGCTTCAGCTTTTGCTTTTGCTTTTGCTTCTGCTTTTGCTGCTGCCTTTGCTGTGGCAGTGAAATTGAAACGGGGCAGCAACAGCCGCGCGCATAGGGAAAGTGGGCGCGGCGGAGTGCATGGTGTATGCGCAATATATCATTGCAGCTGCGGCAGCAGCAGCAGCAGCAGCAGCAGGTGCAGCGTGCGGCATGCAACGAACGAGAGAAGAGGCAAGAACAAGAAAAACTGTGCTATGCCGACAATGCACCGCGCTGCAATAGGCGTGGGCGTGGCACGGCTTTTGCACTTGTCGCCCAAGTGTTTTAGTGCTCGCGCTTTGGCTTCTTAGTCAAGTGTCTTGCTGCTAAGCCGCCTGCCGCATGCCGAAGTCGCAGTCGCAGTCGCAGTTGCAGTCGCAGCTGCTGCAACGCCTCTTTGGCGTAGCTTTTTATCTACTTAGGACACGCCCCATCCGCCCATCCGCCCATCTAGCCAGCCATCCATCCATCCATCAGGCTGCCCGATTATTACTGTCTTTGCACACACAACAACTTGCACTTGATATGCTTTTCGGTCTGTCTCCCCTTCTCCTTCTCCTGCTCCTCCTCCCCCTCCTCCTTCTCCTCCTCCTCTGGCACCTTCTAATGGGCGCCCTGAACGTGACTATTTGAATGAATCGAGCTGAGTGAGGGCTCTTCAGAGGCCGCAGTCCACAGTCCACAAACCTCGGCTCCCTATCCAAGGCACAAGTCAATATTGGAATCGATACATGTTGGATCTTCCCTATATTCTGAATTTCAGTAGAAGAAAATTATGGTTTACGAATCATCAATTAGTCGACAGGATAAACATACATACACATACGATCCACAAGCATACGATCCAATGACTTGATATAAATAAATAAATATATGAATTTTATATATAAACGTATGCAAATATATATACATTTCATATAGACTCTCAAAAGCATCCACATATCATCCACATGTATTCCACACCATCCGTTAAGCTTTCGCTTCAAGCACACCATTTAGATTCACAATGATATACACTTTGACTTTGCATATTTATGTTCCACATCACAAATACATTCCACATCTGAATATGGGAATATATTTACAGGTTCCCTGCATAGAATACACACGATCGGCCTTCAAGTTAAATAATGATTCTCGTTTTCTTTCTCAATCAGACATTTTAAACAAAATTAGGGAGCCTGAAACAAGTTGAAACAAATACTTCGACTGACATTGGCCAGCTCTATGTGGGGAGTTCTCGCATTTGCATGGTCTGTTTCTAATTTATTTCAGTTTGGTTTTTTATGTCGTCGTCGAGTTCTCTGAGTGCGATGATTTTTGAGCGCACGGTAATTGAATTTTAAATTCTGTATCGAACCTTTGTCCGTTGCTCTGCCTGGAGACCTCGTTCCCAGACACAGATACGGATAGAGCTTGGGGCTGAGATATGTATGTCTAGAAATACAGATACAGCTCTTTGGAGATCGTATATTCTTGTGGGTCTGCACAGCTAGGGGCTTGGAACTTGACGGAATTTGCTTTTGAATTTTTCTCTCTTGATTTTCAATTATTCGCATGCAAATTCCGCGAATCAAAATTTATTTATTTGGGTCTAATGTTTTATGTAAGCCAGCGATAAGTCGATTTGTATTTAAACGAAATTCACGGAAACCGCAAAGCGGCCAGCAAAGAGAAAGAGCAACTGAATCTGATTTGGGTCCATTTGCAGGTCGCGATGATCTCTCGCCCTCGAGCAGCCTCAACGGCTACTCGGCCAACGAGGGCTGCGACGCGAAGAAGAGCAAGAAGGGCCCGGCGCCCCGGCTGCAGGAGGAGCTGTGCCTGGTCTGCGGCGACCGGGCGTCCGGCTACCACTACAACGCGCTCACCTGCGAGGGCTGCAAGGGCTTCTTCCGGCGCAGCGTGACGAAGAACGCGCACTACTGCTGCAAGTTCGGGCGGGCCTGCGAGATGGACATGTACATGCGGCGCAAGTGCCAGGAGTGCCGGCTGAAGAAGTGCCTGGCCGTGGGCATGCGGCCGGAGTGCGTGGTGCCGGAGAACCAGTGCGCGATGAAGCGGCGCGAGAAGAAGGCCCAGAAGGAGAAGGACAAGGTCTCCAGCTCCCCCAGCTCCCAGCACAGCGCCGGGGGCCCCGCCGGAGCGCTCCACGGCACCCACGACTACGTCAAGAAGGAGATTCTCGACCTCATGACGTGCGAGGCTCCCCAGCATGCCACAATTCCGGTAGGTCCTCTTGCCTAACCTTCCTATCTATCTAACCTAATCTATCTATCTATCTATCTATGATCTCCCCCCAGCTACTACCTGATGATATTTTGGCCGAGTGTCAAGCGCGCAATATACCTCCATTAACGTTCAATCAGTTGGCCGTTATATATAAATTAATTTGGTATCAGGACGGCTACGAGCAGCCGTCCGAAGAGGATCTCAAGCGTATTATGGTGAGTGATCGCCAGCAGGGCTGTTCAATTGACCTTTTATCTAACCCCTCTCCTTCCCTCTTCCCACCGTACAGAGTCAACCGGATGAGAATGAGAGTCAGACGGATGTCAGCTTTCGGCACATCACCGAGATAACCATACTCACAGTGCAGCTGATCGTGGAGTTTGCGAAAGGATTACCAGCGTTTACAAAGATCCCGCAGGAGGATCAGATCACGTTACTCAAGGTGAGTCAGCGAACGATAGTTCCGCAGAGTTTGAGATCGATATTAATCGATTGCTTGCAGGCCTGCTCGTCGGAGGTGATGATGCTGCGCATGGCCCGCCGCTACGACCACAGCTCGGACTCGATCTTCTTCGCCAACAACCGATCGTACACGCGCGACTCGTACAAGATGGCCGGAATGGCGGACAACATCGAGGACCTGCTGCACTTCTGCAGGCAGATGTACTCGATGAAGGTGGACAACGTGGAGTACGCGCTACTCACTGCCATTGTGATCTTCTCGGACCGGCCGGGCCTGGAGAAGGCCCAGCTGGTGGAAGCGATACAGAGCTACTACATCGACACGCTACGCATTTATATACTCAACCGCCACTGCGGCGACTCCCGGAGTCTCGTCTTCTACGCCAAACTGCTCTCCATACTCACCGAGCTGCGCACGCTGGGCAACCAGAACGCCGAGATGTGCTTCTCGCTCAAGCTCAAGAATCGCAAGCTGCCCAAGTTCCTGGAGGAGATCTGGGACGTGCACGCCATACCGCCCTCAGTGCAGTCCCATCTGCAGGCGCAGCAGGAGGAGCAGGAGCGCCGCGCCGAGCGGATGCGCGGCGCCGTCGGCGGCGCCATCACCGCCGGCCTCGACGCCGACTCCGCCTCCACGTCCTCCCAGGCGGCGCTCGCTGCCGCCGCGCAGCAGCAGCCGCAGCATCAACAGCAACAGCACCAGCAGCTCCACGCGCTGCCCGTGCACACACTGCCGCTGCCACTGCCGCTGTCGGCGCCCGGCGGCTCCGTCTCGGCTGTCAGCACCACCAGCGACTACATAGGTGGCGGCGGCGCCATGGGCCCCACCACGGCGGCCGCCAGCTCCAGCACCAGTATCACAGCCGCAGTGCCCGCCAGCTCGACGACCGCGCCGGTGGCCAACGGGGGCGGGGCGAATGTCAGCATGTACGCCAACACGCAGACGGCGATGGCTCTGATGGGCGTGCCCCTCAAGTCGGAGCACTCGACGACCACAGCATAGCCCCTGCTCGAGAGCATGGGCATGGGCATGGGCATGGGCGTGGGCGTGGGTATGGGTACGGGCGTGGCAGTGGGTGGTTTACTGTTGGGCAGCATTATAGAGTGAGCGGGGCAGCTGCCCACCTCTACACCCGCACTCACACCCGCACTCACACTCACACTCACAGGCCGAGCGGTACCGTTAGACACTTTGATAATAGATTCAACCGATTTGTATATAGCAAGAGAAACTGTCAAATTTTACATATTCAAAATAGTTTTTTTTACTGAGCTGAACGAAACAAAGCGCGTGGATTTAATACATAAGTGCGTAACGGCACAATTGCTTGATCTAATATATATATATAAACATATACATATAAACATATACATATATATATATATATATGTGAAAATCTGGAGAAAAACATTTTTGAGTAAGCGTAAAATGCAGTTATTTAGTGTTAAGTCTGCAAATATTAGCTCTAAGGCATTATGAATATATAACAAATTAAATAGTATATATGGACACCCAGATACAGATACAGATACAGATACAGATACATCCACACCCACACACACAGACACAGCTATTTCTATACAACAAGTTCTTAACTGAAACAGAGAATGTTTAAGCATATATCTGAATAGCAGATTGGAGAACTCTCAAGCAGAGGGCATAGAATTCGTGCAAAGAATACCTTAACATATATATACATGGATATATTTATATATATGTATATGTATATGAACTATATATATATATATAAACAACAAAATTGTATTGAATTTTCTACTGTTAATTTACAAGAAAGTTAGGACCCTCTAAATTCAATGCCTGTCAAACTGTCATGCAAAAATTATAAAAAATTAAAACAAAAGAGAATAAAGATTGTTTATATTTTAAAAATATATAAAAACAAACACATACAATTTATAATAATATTAAAAAAAAACAAAAAAAAAGTGTATAATAAAGCATATATAAAAAACTGTACATGTAATTCAAAAGCAGCGAGTAAACTTGATTTAAATATCTTGAACTATAAACAAAATACTAAATAATTAACAAAAACTAATTTAAGTTAAATAATTCACGATGCAAAAAAAAAAAAAATGAAAAAAAACAACAACAATAACATAAACCCAACATTTAAAAATCTAAAATTAAACCTAAAAAAAAACACGCAAACTTGGACTGATTTTATAAATATTTTTTTAATCATATTAACTGAGTAAAAAACGGTATAAGAGAAATTAACAAAAACGAAATGAAAGAAAAATACATAGAAATATATTTTTCCTTATGCCCTCCTTATATTTTTGTTGATCAACATGAAATTGAGAATTTACACTTTTACAAGCAGTTTAATTTTTTATTTATTCTTTCACATGAAAAAAAAAAAAATTAACAAAAAAAAAAACAATTGGCGAAATTGATAAAAATTTGTAAACCAGAAAAAAAGTGATTGGAGTTTTACTCAAAATTTAAAAAAAAGGCATTAACGGTATTAATTAATTAAAAACTAACTGAAAAATCAATTTTAAAATCAATGCAGATTTTTGCTGGCAAAAAGGTTCGATCACACCCACACACCCACACCCACACACACACACACACACACCAAAAGACTTCAATATTAATTAATAAATTAAACATTTTAATTCAAAATTTATAAATATTTGTAACTTATATAGTAATTAAATTTTAAAATAATATTTGGCATAATCAAAATTTGTTTTTAAACAAAAAAAAAAAACAAAACAAAAGTGCAAGAAATTTTTTGGCAATTTTTTTCTTTTTATTTTTGAAATTTTTGTTACGCAATTTGATTTGTTTTGTATAATTTTTTGCTTTAAAATTACAGAAAAAAATTGTTGGCCTTATTTTAACTTAAATCAAATTTATTTTAATTTTAGTAGCATTTGTAAAATACGACAAACACAAAAACAAAACATGTAAATCTAAACAAATCATTTTTATATTGTGTATAAAAGTGGAGAGAAATGTTTGAAATGTGCAATTTTTAATTTTTACTACTATTAATTATTATTACTCTAATTAACATATGCATATATATAATTTTACACACACACACACACACAAACATTTTGAATATATTGGAAAATAGCGAAGCAAAAATATGAAAACTACAAATAATTAGACATTTATTGCTTTAAACAATTCAATGCGATTTGAATACTTGGAGAATAAAACAAAAACACAGTGAATAATTTAATTATAATACAACTAAATAATACCAACCTACCAACCTAGTGGAATAACTTCCCGAAATATCAAAAACCCAAAACGAAACAAAAAACTCACTCTTAAGTTTCTTTTCATAATGATTATAATATAAATTTGATTACAAATTAAGTTTTTTATAGAAAGGCCTAGCGCGCGTTTAATTATTATTCATATAATTTGTTTTGTAGTTTTACTAATGTAAAAAAAAAACAGAAGGTCTATCATAATATATATATATACAATTAATTTTTACTGTTTTACGTAAATTCGAAAATGGAACATGCAACAACAACAAAAACAAAAAATATACAACAATATACACACAATATATATGAAAATATGTTGAACGACAAAAATCAAACATAAACAAAATTGTGTTTTTATTTGACTTGAATATTTTTCGTGTTTTTTTATTTAATATTTGGTATTATGGTTTTGCCAAATTGTTAGAAAAAGCATATATCTATAAGTCGATCATGGACAAGTAAGACCAAAGTGAAAAAATCGATCAAAAGTAAAACATTTTTTATTTTGAATGTTTCATTTTTTTTTATTTGTACTTTCTTAACAACATGAGGAAAGCTAAGACTCTTTCGATTTTTTTTATATGTGTTTGTAGACAAATTTGAAGATGAATATTTCTTGGTTTACATTTTCGTTTCATAAATATTCGACAAGAGTTTAAACCAGAAGAAGAAGCAAGGCACCGACTCTTTACGATAAGTTTCGATAACTAGATATCGATAGACAACGTGCAGAATTTGAATGCAGTTCGCTGAAACGCGAAGCAAACGGCTGTGAAGTTAGCTTTTCACCTAGTGTGGCTATTCAGAAATTGTAATGTAAAATGGCATTGGGGAAGCAAACTAAGAAAACATTTTTTTGGAATATAAGGGAGAGTAAAGGAAACGAATGACGAAAGAGAAAAGAGAAAAGAGAATGACAAAACGGAGGGACGAAGCAAAGTGTACTGCGAAACAGCTTGGGTTAACAAATGAAGTTGACTTTATTTACTTTTTCAGTTGTAGTCCAAGTTTTAGTTTTACCATTTGGAGAACTAACACGAAAAAGACGGTAACGATTATTAAATGGGTGAAACTTAAAAGTAGGACCCAAGAAAAAAAAAAACAAAATAAAAGAAACAAAAGACACGCTATAAAATAGCTCTAGATGATACAAACATAAATTTGCTAAAACTCTTTTAATTAAATAACACACCCCTAATTACTAATGAAATATAATTATGATAAAGTTACGCAACAGGTTGATGTCATGTCATGTGTAATGTATAAGTTAAGTAATTTAAACTAATCGAAAAAAGAAGAAGTAAAAGGTGTTACTTTAAATATTAAAGATTAAACTCCTCGCGCCCTCGCTATAAACACATTTCCTTCAACGTTTATATAAAATAATACCACATATAAAGTCCACAAGGAACAAGGATTAACCCTAACAATACCTAAGCCTAAGTCGAACTGTAAATATGTACGTAGGTAACTCTCGCTCTATATGGCATAAGAAAGCATTACGACAAGCAAATACAAATACGAAACATACAAAAGAAAGCAACCTGACAAAATTATAGAGAAGAACATAAGCTACATATAAAGTAAATAACTTGTTGAGATATCCATTCATATAATAACAAATTGAGAAGAAAAACAAAAAAAAAAATAAGATTACAAAAACCACAAAGAGTACGTGAACAAATCGTTATGTAGATTTTTGTGAATTCAAGAAACCAACAAATACAAGAACTTTATTTAATTTTTATGCACTGTTTTCTGTTATGTGTAACTTGTAACTTGTTTTGCCCTGTAACTGTAACTGTAACTGTAACTAATATGGTACTCAATCCCTATAAGATATGATCCGTAAAATTATAAGACGAGGAAGAGATCCAATCCCATATTAAGCACACAGCTAAGCCTAACCTTAACAAAAAAAAAAAAAAAAAAAAAAACAAATTGAAAATGAAAAAAATGAAAAGAGAAAGAAAAGGAGAAAGCAAAATTGAAAGACAAAAGTTTTGTGTTCAACTTGTAGATATTGATCCTGAATTGAAAACTACCTCAAACGAAACATTCAAATGACAAACACGATTAAAAGGTTTTTCGAGCATTAATAAAAACATAACTACAAGCGAGACCTTAGCATCAGCGCTAACCACAAATATACATTACAAAATAACATAGAAAACCAATATGATCTTTGTGTTTCGCTGAATCTTTTTTAAAAAAAAGAAAAGAAATCCCAATATTCTGTTTGAAAATATGATAACACGCTCCAATTGCCTTTATATAGGTACCTGTTTCTCTTTTTATTTTCTTTTTTTTTCCTTTTGCAGCACTCGATCATAATGGATGAATGAAAAAAAAAAAACACAAAATTCCAAATACACAATTTCCAGTCTATTGTTTAAACTGAAAGAATGAAATTAGAACTAATTTTGCAGTTCATAAATAAAGTATATATGTATATGTATAAAGTGCTTCATCCAATCACAAAATGAGAAATTGTCAAATTTTAAGTTTTGTTTTCTCACTGCCAACATCTCAAAGGAAACATAATATATTCACAGGTCAACACACGCGATACTAATGCCAGTCGCAAAGACTAAGTGCTGAATCGTGATCTCAGACCTGTTCTTACCCTTCCTAGTTTGCGACTAGTCCTTATCGAGAGACCACATAAGAGATTTTTCGGTAATTGAGAAACTTCAATATGGAGGGGAAGAGAAGATCGTGCACAAACAGAAACTGTCCAGAGTAATACGGACACCATTGGAAGCTCTGCAGATCTCATAGGGCTATTCTGAGCTCAGTCTCCGATTCAGCACGTCAAACCCTGTTGGCATGTGTTCAGAAGCAGGCTTTTACAGCAATAATGTCAATGTTTGAAGTTTGGTTTGCAACGTGTAGCAATCAGTAATACTACTACCCAATTATCTACAAAATATAGGATTACTAAACACACAGAATATACAAATTACAAAATACAGTCACACTGAACTTACGATCTATGCTAAAACAACGCACATTAGCTGAAAGAAGAAGAAGATACAAATCTATACTTTTTGATTGATGAGAAGAACCGGAGAAAATAAGAAACTGAAAACTGAATTGGTGGCATTTTAGAGCTAAAAAAAGGAAATAATAAATTACACACCAAAAATATATATATATATATCTATATATTCGAAATCAATGGCAGATGAATAACAAACAAAAACAAATAAACAACAATACGTAAAAGAAATTGAGAACTTGAAACTTTTATAAATTCCAAAGAATAAGAAAAATCTATGTTTCCCATTTGTAATAATTTAGCTATATTTTTGTTTGAAGCGCTACACTGCCAAAAAAAAGGAAAAAAAAAAGAAAAAGAAAATGTTAATTTATAGCTTAGATTAGATTGAAGGCAGCCAGTCTTTTTATTTGACAAATCTATTTACACTTTTCCATCATTACGTTAATTGAAAATGAGAGAGAAGTAGAGATTGTTAGCTTTTAAACCAATTAATCAATTTAATACGCATACTTTATTATTATGTTGTATGGTTTCTATCGAGATTAGCTTGTTTGTCTTTCGAGAACTTAAGGTGCATTGATCTATCTACATAGGAATAACATATAAATATGTATATATACACATACATACATATTTATATATGTATTCATGTATACTTATACATATATTATGTACTATGTAAGCCTACGTTTAGTTTTGAAGTACTTTCATTAGGTATTGCTAAAAGCGAAAACCACATAAATTACAACTTTTATACTTCAAGCGCCTAAAACTACGATTAGAACTTGACTTGAGTTTGAGGAGAAGTATATGCATGAACAAGTGGATGTCATTTGCTGTATTGTGTAACTTTTTGGGAGATCGAGTGGCAGCGCATTACTAAAAACTGATTAAAATGCCAGTCTATGGGCGCGTATAAATACATTTTTGAACAAAATTACATTACATACGAGTACATAAAATATTTACATAGGGTTAGAGACTACACAGAACAGAACAGAACACACTTTAAATAGTTTTAAAACTAAACTGTACATATACATACGTATTATTATACTAATAACAAAAACAAAAGTCTATATATACGATATATATGAAACGTGTAAAAACAAAAATAAAAATATATATATTTAAAATATGTTCAAACGATTTACCAATTTTTATTCGCTGATTGCCGGTTGCCGATTAATCGAGCTGAATAATTGTCACCATTGTTGCCATTTTCTTGTTCACGCAGTAACATATTCAACAGTCTGGCAGCACCGTGTCAAACGTGTATCGAAGTATCGATAGCTTTTACTTCCATATCTACTTAACTGGGACGCCGACGAGCGGTAGGACGGATTTAAGTGTAATAGGGAGTGAATTATTTCTAAATAGAAGGTAAATGTGAGAAAAAATACAAATTCGCAAGGTCAGAAGATGCAATCTCAACACTTGAAACTGTTTTTATGTTCCATTTTCGATTTGTATATGTTTTGCAACAACACGTAAGCGTTTTTTCATGCAAAGGCGGCAAGATGGCGGATGTGCTCTGAAATAATCAACAATTTTATATCTATGTATATGAAAATTTGCATTAATATTCAGAATTTTCATGCATAGAGAACATTGTAAAAGTGTTCACTGCAAAAATATACAACTATCTAAAACCGGTGATAAATTTTGTTTGAGGTTATGTTTCTGTTGCCAACTCCAGAAATTCGACCTAGCTGGAAACTTTCACTTGATAATTGATTGATTGTAACGCTACTTTGCATTGATTGTTGCAGTTAATAACCAATGGCTGACTCGGATGATGAGTACGATCGGAAGCGGCGAGACAAATTTCGCGGAGAACGTGACAGCTACCGTCCCGAGCGCAGGGACGAACGTCGACCTATAGGCGGCGCTGCTAACTCCCGGGACGAGTGGTCCGAGCGGTAAGTTGATTAAATATTGGATTTGGATGGTACGCAGACGCTAGTTGCATCTTTTACACAATTCTGCTTCTCTCGCAGCAATCCTTTTCGTGGCAGCTCGGCAGCAGGCGGCGGAGGTGCCGGCGGTGGTGCACGTCATCGCCCAGATTACAGCGACTATCGAGGCCCCGGACCGCGTCCGCGTTACGGCTCACCGGGGCGGGAGATGCCGCCAGCGAAGCGCATGCGACCCGACTGGGGTGACAGCGAAATGAGATCCAATCCGCGTTTTGGTAAGGCACTGAAGGCACTGATTAATATGATCAGTCTCATTTCCTATACATATATATGATGGTAACATTGTAGGCTACGATCCGTACCTGGTCCAGGCCTGGAATGATCACTACCAGTCGCTGCACTCGGCGTACTCACATGCCGGCCATGGCTCCTCTGCCCGGGAAGCAGCGCCTGCTGGAGGTGGCGGCGGTGTCAGCGCGGATACACAGACGCAGCCGGCAATGCTAACGCTGAAGCAATTTCTGGATACACAGGACGAGAATATATCTGACTCAGAAGTGATGCGCAAGTACACCGAGTACAAGACAGACTTCAAAAGACAGCAGCTAAACGAGTTCTTTGTGGCGCACAAGGACGAGGAATGGTGAGTAGAGATGACCCTTCCCTGGTGAAGAACAACAATAATGACCATAGCAAAGGCCAGAAGCCAGCTTCGAACTAGCTGCTCGACTTGCATTGCATTTAATTCTAAACAATTTATATTCATACATGTAAATTTATTATTTATTTTTCTTTACTTGCAATAATTTCTCTCAGTGCGACTCCATTCATGAAACTCATAACCCTCTTGTATACTTATTATTAAGTTTTTCTCTGCAGCTATTTATGGGTTTTATGGCGTTTTGCGATCTGACTCAGAGGCGAGACACTGATACAGCCTCTGTCTCAATAGAAAATGAAAGAATAACTTAAAATTTAAATTTACCCGGCGAGCAATGCCGTGGGTTGTGTTTATATTTTTGAAACCGCGATCTTTTTAAATTCGTTGCGAGCAAATGCCTAAATTAATATATACATATATAACGGGTATATAATATATACATATACACATTATGAATGCGCTTGCAAAGGTAAGACCTTGGGAAATTTGTACAAGCTAAACCTAAATTCAATCCAATAAAATTATATGCTCTAATCAATAAATACTTGATGTCTGCTAGCCAATGGATGCGCCGAAATCGAAATCGAAATCGAAATTGAGAACCACCTGCAATATGCCAAATGAGATATACATACCGTCCAACTTGATCTCTTAAAAATTATATTTAAAACAGATGCATACGTACTTTTTTTAAAGCTGAGCTTTGTCTTTCGCAGGTTCAAAAACAAATATCACCCAGAAGACAGCGTGCGACGCAGCGAAGAACAGCGAGGATTTCTGAAGGTAATCAACACTCTATAATTTCAACAAGTATATAACCATATATATATTAAAATCAACAGAGACGAACAGACGTGTTTCTGGAACTACTGGAGAACGGCACCATCGGCAAGGTGAAAGTTGATTCCTCGCAGGCTGATGCCTTGGTGAGAGTTTTGGACACTTGTGTCATCAAACTGGAGGGTGGCACCGATGAAGATCTGAAGATACTTGATGAAAAACCCAAAGATCCGCCAGTCATTTACGAGCGCAAGGCGGGAACAACTGAAGCAACCGTTGCAGCAAAACGAGAGCCTGAGAGTCCAGTTCAGACAAAAGCCGAGAAAGATGGGGATGACTTGCAGGAGTCTGTATCGCCACAGCGTAAGAGCTTACGGCCGGTTAATCTCGACGAAGAGAACTGGGATGATGATGAACCAATGGCAGCGCAGTCTGAGGCAGACAAAGACAGCAAAAAACAGGCAGAAGTGGAAACCGAGAATCTAGCTAAGGGGCCAGAGGATGGCGAATCAGTTAAAAGTGACAGCGATAAAAAGCTAAAAAAGAAGAAAATCAAGAAGCGAAATCGGAACAGTAGCGACGATGACAGTTCGTCCTCTTCCAGCATCGATTCAGACTCTGATTCAGACGATGAAAAGGTGAAAGCGAAATACGATGTAGAAGAGGGCTTGCGCGCCGACCAAAAAGCGGAGGCACTGAAAGACAAAGAGGAGGCAGCCATCGCGCGTAAGGACAAGTTGCTGCCACCGGAAAGTCCCCAGCCAGAGAGTATGGCTGATCCCACGGAGGCAATGGAAATCAAAAGTGAAGTCAGCGAGGTGCTGGAAAAGGACAAAATTGAGAATCCAGCAGAACAATCTGAAGAGCAAGCAACAGACAAGCCAACGGAAAAGAATGGCGAAGAGAAGGGGGAAAAATCGGAAGACAAGCCCGTGGCTGAAACTGCCGAGTCATCAGTGACTGAAGTGACCGAGACAATCGATTTGGACAAGGTGAAAGATGGGCCACATCCACGTGCATTGCATCGCACATCGTCCATATTTCTGCGTAACTTGGCGCCGTCAATCACCAAGGCAGAGATCGAAGCGATTTGCACGCGCTTCAGTGGCTATTTGCGCGTAGCCATTGCCGATCCTCTCGTCGAACGACGCTGGTATCGCCGCGGATGGATTACCTTTACGCGCGACGTCAACATCAAAGAGATCTGCTGGAGCCTGAACAATCAGCGTCTGCGCGACTGCGAAATGGGCGCTATTGTCAACCGGGATTTGAGCAGACGTGTTCGCCCTGCCAACGGAATCACAGCGCACAAGCAGATAGTGCGCGCCGACATCAAACTGTGTGCGAAGATTGCAATGAATCTGGACGATCGATTCAAGCTGTGGTGCGAATCGACTCGTTCGGAAAAAACGGATGGGGAGAACAAACCTGGCGAGGACGCAGCCAATGGCAGTGGCATCAGTAGCTCGTCAACATATGGCTTCAATTCCAAGAATCCGGTGCTTCAGAACATAACCGATTACCTCATCGAAGAAGCCTCGGCCGAGGAGGAAGAGCTGCTTGGCCTGGCCGGCGACAATAAGGATGGCGAGGGCGAGCCCATTGAGCGGGACGAGTCGCTAATCTCCGTTCTCGATCGACTGGTGCTGTATTTACGAATTGTGCACTCAGTGGACTACTACAACCACTGCGAGTATCCTTACGAGGATGAGATGCCTAACCGCTGCGGCATCATACATGCCCGTGGACCACCCCCTATGCGCGTCACTAGCAACGATATCCAAGAATACATCAAAGCGTACGATGGGAAACTGCAGCAGTTCTTGACCAAGACCGTACAGTTGAGCGACGACGAAATTAAAGAGCTTGGGGCGAAAAATCCAGAAACCGAGGTGGAAAAATTCGTTCAAGCCAACACCCAAGAACTGGCTAAGGACAAGTGGTTGTGTCCGCTTTCAGGCAAGAAGTTCAAAGGTCCCGAATTCATACGCAAGCACATCTTTAACAAGCACGAGGAGAAAGTCGACGAGGTGCGCAAGGAGGTGCAGTATTTCAACAACTATTTGCGGGATCCCAAACGGCCGCAGCTGCCGGAACATCCAGGTAGTTCCAAGCGCACCGAATCCGAGTCGGGACGTGGTTCAGGGTAACTATGCATATCTTAGATCCACCTCAATGTACTATAACTAATTTTTTCTCCTGCAGTTATCGGCCGCCTATGTATCCGCCGTTCTCAGCCATGCCCTACGGATTTGCACCGCCCATGATGGGCGGCGGTGGAGGACGGGGCGGACGCAATTTTCCACCAGTGCGCAGGTTAGTAGCTCAATTTGTTTGAATTGGAATGCATAGACCTAAGTGCGTTAGGGTATAGTAGCCTTCGACTCAAGACAAATGTTTGAAAGCGGCTGGTCCCGTTCAGAATGGAATCGGATGTCTATGTATTCCGTCGTCTGTTTGTTGCATCTTTCACTCTCCCTAAGCAAAGCATTTCCTTCTAATATATAATATCATTAAAAGCGGAGTATATTTATATGTGATAGATTTTTGAATGTTATTAATACTCGAACTAGTTGAACTTTATTATTTTTTGTATTTGGTATATATTAGAATATTTCTGAGCCTTTATTATAGCTCAGCTATACTTAACAGCATAACTTTCAGATTCGTTTCTCAATTCATCCATAAATTAGAAAAGGTTTTACTTAAGTATCTTTTCTACATCCGAATACATTTAACTCGATATGGAGCACAATCTATTTGTCTATTTGCTTTCATTTGATTTGTTGTTGGTCTTAAAACGAAATTTGTCACAACTTTCTTGTGTCGCAAATATTTTGCAGAGAAATGCCCTTGGAACACCAACGCCGGCTTATCGGTTACCATGATTTGGATGCGCCCGTTAATTCCGATATGTTTGACTAATTAATAAATTAATTGATTATCACAAAGAGCAGAAACCACACACAGATAACGCAGAATACGATTTTCAAGCTCAGTTCTATAAAACAATTAAGCAAATTCCTAGCCAATGATGACAACAAAAACTATATGCAAATATTATAAAACTGTTGTCTAATCAATTTTATTTGATCTATGTACAATATGCCGATTGTATTAAGGAGAAAACAAACAAAACTGAAAGCCTTTCGGGTTTGGATCTAATTAAGGATTATAATTTTTTCAGTCAATAAAACAGTTTCTGATTCTTTCAATTACGCAATTACTTGCCGCAGTAAATGTTTGTTTTACTATATAAGATTTGTGTATATAATGCCTAAATCTAAACCACATTCATTCTCGTTGCTTGCAGACCTGGTGGTTTTGATTACCGCGCCAGATCTCACTACCGAGACTTGGACGCGCCCCAAGAGCCGTACTAAGCTAATGCCCCTACACAAGATAGACTATAAAGAAGATTAGTTTATATAAGATCACATAGGTCACACTTTGAACAAACCATAAACCCAATCAAGCGGAGAATCTAAAGTCATCTCTAAGCTAACCTAACATCTAAAACTAAATTATTAAAAACAAGATTCTTACTGCAAAAGGATTCTTAAGATAAATGTGCACGAGGTTTTTACCTAATGTATTCTAATTGTTTTGTATTGCTTGATGATAACGGAAAACTAAATAAAAGTTGGTTGTCCTATTTGTGGTATTTTCATTTAATCAATGGACATGTAAAAAAAAGTCCATATTAACATGATGCAATTTTTTAAATATTTCAAATCGTATTGTAGAATATTTTGAAATTATGAGAGCTTTTGAGAAAGCGTTTAATATAGATATTTAAAGAATAAAGATAAACATAGTATTTAAAGAGTTTTGTTAAACTGATATGAAAGCATAGATTATGATATTCTTTGCTGTATTATAAAATTAGTTTCCTAGTCTACTTGTTCCGTTACTTACTAAAGTGGAAGTCAGAAACAGTTCAATTTCAACGCAAATAGATCTAAAGATTAACAGATAAACGAAAATGTGAATTCATATAAAGTAAGTATATATTATTATTTAACAAAATTATATAGTTTACCATTGAATATTTATGACGGCGATGCAGTATTGTAGTTGACAATCTTGATTCACCCTTGTTGCAAATTGACTATCTGAATATAATATATGCAATATATATAGTAAAAACCTCAATATATATTATGTTATACTATTAAAAATTACAATCTGTTAAAATAGTAAAATCATTTGTAAGTTATTAAGTACATCAAAGTTTATAAAGAAGCTGTTATTTTACATCAAATCTAGGTTCGATCTCGATTCCAAGTTAGAAGGAATTGTGCACTCCATCCACTGCTCACACGATTCTTTACAGTGTATTCTATTTATATAGATATATATAGTGTGTATACTATTATGTAGGCTCTCAATTTTAAGAGATTGCAGCATAATTTGTAGCTTAATCGAAGAGCGAGAGCAAGAGAGGTAAATGTTTGGAGAAAAATGCTAAATATAAATAGTGGACGCCTGAGATCGAAACAAATGTTCGTTCACATTAAGATCATTGCGTTTTCGAGAGTCGTAGAGTGAGAATTGGAATGCCGTTCCCGAGTGCTAACTGTGCCGTTTGCCATGTGGCCGCCCTGCTCACCTGCACCCGCTGCAAGGTCGTGCGTTACTGCAATGGGGAGCACCAGAAGCAGCACTGGCCCCAACACAAGAGCTGCTGCCGGCCATTCCGGGAGCAGCAGGATGCCCAACTGGGCCGCTACCTGGTGGCCACCCACGACATCAAGGCCAAGCAGATCATATTCGTGGAGGACCCCCTTGTCGTGGGTCCCAAGTGGTTCCTCACTGAAGACGAGAAATCGGCCACCGTCGTCCCCTGCGTAGGCTGCTATACGCCCTGTCGCGTGGACAAGCATCAGTGTCGCAAGTGAGTGTCGAACATTGTGCAACATACTTGAGGTATCATAGGGAATCCACAAATGCTTACGCATGCCTATAGAGCATTCATGTTGTCTGCGGGTTGTTGCGGAATGAGGAAACATAGATTTGCATAATCTTCATTCATTTATCTCGTGGTGTAGTGCATGAATTTCGATTTGCTCCATAAGCCATCCATAACCCAAGATCATTCCAATACACTTTGTTATACAGTGTACACCATTGGTGGGTTAGTTTTATGTGCGCCCATATGGCTTGTAGTACAGTGTAATCTTCGATATCCAACAGTTGTCGCTGGCCCGTATGCAGTGTCAACTGCGAGCACGAGAAACTAGAGTGCAGTGTCCTTAGTCTGGGCACAGCGCCCAAAGCCAAGGCGAGTGTGCGTGCTCTAGTGGACTATTACCGACACGATGCGCTGTTGGTGCTCAAGTGCCTGCTGCTGCAGCAGCATCAGCCGGAACGCTGGCGAGCACTGTTGGAAATGCAGTCGCATGAAGAGGAGCGCCAGGGCACCGAGCTGCACCAGGAGGCGGAGCAGCGGATTGTGGACTATCTGCAGCAGCGTTTCCTGCAGCGCATCAAGCAGAGCAAGCAGCGTGAAAAAATGCCCAGCGACTATGAACCGGAGCTGCTGCACCGCCTGTGCGGTATCATCGAGACCAACTACATGGTAATAGAGCTGGCCACGGGCATAGAGCTAAGCGGTCTCTTTCGGCAGGCCTGCATGATGGAGCACGCCTGCCAGCCGAATTGCTACTTCCAGTTCGATGCCGCCACACAACGCATTGCGGTGCGAGCGGGCTGCGACCTGAAGAAGGGCGACCATCTGAAGATCACATACACGAACATATTGTGGGGCACGCAAATGCGGCAGCACCATCTGCTCATGACCAAGCACTTTAGCTGCCGCTGTGCACGCTGCGAGGATCCCACCGAGTACGGCAGCTACGTGAGTGCCATGCGCTGCCTGGGTGATGTGTCTAAGTCGTGCGTGGGCGTCCAACTGCCGGTAGACCCACTTGACGAACAGACCCAGTGGAAGTGCGACACATGCCCCATGGTTGTGGATGCTGCCTACGTGACTGAAGTGCAGACACACATGACGGAGCAGGTGGAGTCCCTGCTGGCCGGCCGACCCACAGCCAGCCAGGTGGAGCTGCTGCTGGCTCGACTTTCCCAGCTGCTGCACACCAATCACTTTCACATGTTTAATCTAAAGCACACGCTTGTCCAGCTGTACGGCCATGAGCCGGGTCTGGAGTTGGCCACGTTGACCGATCTGCAGTTGGGCCGCAAGCAACGTCTGTGCGAGGAGCTGTACAATGTGTGCAACCTGCTCGATCCGCACAGCATCAAGTTGGCCATCTATGTCAGCATCATACTCATCGAGATGACGCACTCGCTGGAGGAACGTGCACGTAGACAGCCTGCAGAAGCAGCAGCTCTGCTGGAGCAGGCTGAGATGCGGCTTAAAGAAGCACAGGACGTGGTAGAGAAAGTGCAGGACTCTGTGGCCGGAATGAAGCTGACAGACAAACTGCAGCATCACTTCATCGAGCATTGCAAACTAGCAGCCAGACTGAAATTCAACACATTGAATTAAACGTTATATACATCTTATATTTACATTTCAGTTATTTTAGATTGAGCTTTTACTGGGCAGCGTGGAGGTCCACGCGCTGCTGGTCCAGTAGTTGCGGGTGCGCTTTGAGCACACTTTGTTGCAGTCTCAGGTTCTTCATGATTCCCGGCAGGTGCCAGCCATGTCGCAGCAGACTTTCCGTCACATCAAAGTGGGCATGGCGTATGCAACGCAGCTGAGAGCAGTGCGCCACAGTGCGTAATTCTATAGCCATGTCGTGGATCAGGGCTGCCAAGTACTGTTCGGTCTCGTTGATCGTGTGCAGTTCGAGCGTGAAGTGGGGCCGTTCAAAGTGTATGAGCTTGATGCCATAGACGACCGGCTGACTGTTGTCGGCAGGCCGCAGCAGTCCCTTACAAGCTAACTCGTAGGCCGCCTGCGTCTGCAAGTCGACGCCGCAGAGCTCGTACATTTTGCGCTGATGTGAAGCCTGCATGGAGGAGGCCAATCCGCTGATACGCTCCGGTGTCAAGTGTCGATGATTAGCGCGCACCGTCACAAGCGAGTCGGGAAAGTGGTTCTCTGTGGCTGTGCCCATTCGAGCTGTTACGTGGTAAACCCGCACTGGACGATTCCGTTGGATGACGCTCGACTGTTGCAATCCCTTGTTCAGACCAAAAACTAAACTAAATCATTTGCTTGTGACTGAAGTTTAAATAATTCTATAAATTACTTACGCAGTACGCCGCTTGTGTGGTCACCCAGAGTGCCGACAGGTGCGCAGCGAATGTCACCTGGTACGTAATGCGGCCCACTGGCCATTATGTGATCCGAGAGATCTGGATTGGAGGTTATCTTATGCAGTACAGTGTCTGTAGCAGCGCCAGTGCCCAGCAGCCGAATGTCGTTTGGCAGTTTGCGTGGCTCTCGTTGTTCCAGCTCATTGAGTCCTACAAAATGAACAGCATTATTTGCTTCAGTTCTCAATTATGTTTTTAACGTACCTTTGCATATGTTGCTTTTAATGGCATTCCGCACATGTTTGACTTTCATGCCAGCAGGTTTGTAGATATTGATAATGCCATTTAGGTGCTTAAACACAGTGGCCGCATCGTAGACTTTTGTCAGCGCCATAGTTAGTATGAATTATGTAAAAATTAAATCATTAGGGTGTTATTGTTTGAAATTAAGTCGCAGCTATTGAGGAGATATATTTGTCCACCACCGATATTTGATATACGATTAGTAATCAGTGTTGGAGAATACTGCATGTAATCGGCTTAATCGATAGGCAGCTCATAGGGTTGTCTCGCTCACACACATTTGGCGCTGCACGTGTTACGTTTGTTTTGCCTGCTGCTGGACGCCAGCTAGGAGTTGTTTTATTGTCTCGAAGTAAATTTAAAGGCAATTTAACAAAATGAAGTGGACAACGGCGAACTTAAAGCATGCTAATTATACAGCCAAACACGAATTGTTTGTGGGCACACACACGGGCTCCTTTAAGCGTGAGTCCAATTACATGTTCTGCTGGGGACGATAATTCAACTTTATCATTTGCAGATTTGCTGCCTTCTATGGAAAAGAATCCATATACACAATCCAATCTCTGTGATGTGTCAGCTCTAGACAAAGAGTCGCGAGTAACTGCCTTGGCATTCGGCAATGAGGCGCGCACTGAAATACTGCTCGGTCGTGCGAAAAATGTGGCTGAGGTGCATTCACTGGGAGTAGGCGGCGGGGCAAACACGCGTAGCGTCAAGTTTGCCAGCTCCCCAGTTGTAGGTCTAGCTCGCTATAACAACAACTTGATTGCTGGCTTTGGCAATGGCACTATACAGACTATCTCGCTGGATACAGTGAAAGAGGAGGAAGAGGAAGTGCAAGAAGAGAAGGTGGATCTCATTATCACTGGGGATCAAATGGATCATCTGCGTCAGTGCTCTACAGCTAGACACATTGTGGCCACCGGTGGCAAAGGACGACAGAATAACTTAAAAGTCTACGATCTGAGTGCCGACGGCAAGCAAATATTCAGCTCCAAGAATGTGCCCAACGATTATCTGCAGCTGGAGGTGCCCGTGTGGGACAGCGATATAGGCTTCGTAGATGGACCAAGCGTCCTGGCCACCTGCTCTCGGCATGGCTACGTGAGGCTATACGATACGCGCAAGCAGCGTCGTCCAGTGAGTTTGTTTGCCAGCGAGGAGCATGGCATGAGCTTTGCGTCGCTCGTTGCAAATGGTCACTACATATACACGGGCACCACGATGGGGGTCTTAAAGGTGAGCTCTAGGTGTTGATGTGTGTTTCCTTTCTTTATTCGATTCATTCGATTCTTTGGTAGGCCTTTGACACGCGCCGCATGAAGACCCATGTGCACACTTACAAAGGCTTTACGGGCGGTATCAGCGACCTCCACTTGGATGAGACGGGCAAATACTTGAGCTCCACATCTCTGGATCGCTATGTGCGCGTTCACGATGCAGATATGACTGTGCTGCTCTATCAGTGCTACGTTAAGTCGAAGGCGACGAAGGTGCTTATTAACCAGCTTCCACAACAGCGCGAGCCTAGTGAGGATGACCTTAAAGTGGAGCCCGAAGTACAAATGCGTACGAAAACCGAAATCAAGCGCGAGTCTAAGGCAACGCCGCTGGACGCGGAGTATGAGAACATGTTTGACCAAATGGCCACCGTGGGGTGAGTTTTCACATACCACAGACAGATCATGTAGATGTAAAATATGTTAATAAATCTGTCTTCACATAGGGACAGCGATGATGCAGCGGCCGAGGAGCAAGCGCCAGTGGCTCAAAAGCGAAGAGCAACCACACAAGCGCAAAAGGCAAAAAAGAAGAAATAATAATACGTGTTATTATGCCCCTTTTACTATTAATAGATCAAAGAAAATACATAAATACTAGATGCTTAATCCAGACTAACTCCAAGCATGTTTGGCCAGCAGCTGCTTCTGCTGCTGATAATTAATGTACAAGCGATACGTGCAGTAGTAGAAGAATTCTACAATGGAAATCATGCTTAGTCCCAAGCATAAATTGAAAATGCCTCCCAAGTCAGCTGCAATCGAATGAGAAACTGATAAATGGAAAGCCGCAATTCTTAGATGGATAAGCACTTACACAACAGTCCAACCCAGGACATCACAGTCACCTTTCGTATCACTGGCACCACTTGCTTGGCCAAGTAGACTCGCAGCATGAAGCTGTCATTGTTGAGCGTCTCCTGCTTGCTAGCGGAACTGTTGTTAAGTTCCATCATTACGGACTTTAATTGAGTTGCATACTTACTAAAAACCACTCACGGAGAACTGATGAAGATTGAGATCCGTCTTGTAGGACAGCGTCGAGTAAGTGACGTCGTAGCAATTCGGCAGGCATTGATCACAGCGAACGCTCTTGAAATTGTCTTTGGATGGTTAGAATAATTATATGTATATTATAGTATGTATCTGATTAAGTTGAAATGCAAGCATCGTCTTTAGAGGGGACTGCAATTAATCAAATTATAGTAGAAGGAGCTTCAAAATGGTCATTATCTTTGCTGCTGTTTACAGAATCACAATATATAAGCAGTCTCCAAAAGACGTTTTCCATTAACTTTCATTAGAGTTCACTATGGAAATATTTCATCCCATCCATGGAAACAACGAACGAGCAGAAAACATTTAGCTCTCTAATACACTAAATCGTTTAGCGAATACTCACACGCACAGATGTGTATATGCGCCGCGTTAATAGGGAGAATTTTCGCAGACATTTGCCGAAACAGGGTATTTATGCTTCAGACATATATATATAGTATATATATAATGGTTATGGTTTTACATACCGAAGCGCCCTTAAGGACCAGTTGCGGCGTATTTCCGGAGAGGAACACTTGAGCGTACAGACAGGCACGTATTGTGCATATTTAATATAAATTATGAATTATGTAACTGGAGCGACCAGAAGAGGAAGTCGACTTGAAGGTCACAATGCATCACACAAGACAGACACAGCTCAAGTCGCGATGGTGAAGACGGCGACAGGTGAAGCAGTTGTGAAGGAGGGGATAAGCCGCAGATGCGTTGAGGGCAAGCCCTCCTTACCATAGTTATATGCGTAGCAGAAGGTATCGTTCAGACTGCATTCCTTGAACTTCTTGCTCACAATGGGCAGAAGGTAGGGATGGCAGCCACAGCGCTTGCCAATTGCTTCCGTCTGGCAGGCAAGCAGACAGGCCGCCTGGCGATAGTTGCGAAGCTGCACATCGTCCGAGGTGAGACAGTCTCGCTTGCGCTCGGACAGCTCGAGCACCTCTGTCGACGAGGTTTGCACAGTAGGCGAGACCTCGACGAAGCTCTCGGATCTGGCAGTTATGGTGACCGATGCAGCCTTCTCCGTGACGTAGTCCATCGGGTGGTGGACAAGCACAATGAGGCCGGTGCTTAGATTTCGCTCAGAGCCCTCAGCGCCAATGAAGGTTAGACCCCCATCCATGCCAAAGATGTTGGCCGAGAAGGGCAGAAAGCTGGAATTGCGCGGGTTATAGTTGAAGGAGCAGCACGGACCGAGGAATGCCGTTGTGGGTATAAATGACAAGTATTCATGGCTCTGATTGCACGGAAACTCCGAGTAGCCCCAAAAACAGCGCTTCACAAAATCCGCGCAGCCCGGACTAACAGCCATGGCAGCCTCCCATATGGACACGTTGTTCAGTCGCAGCACAGCGTCCGTTGCCTTGTAGCTCTCATGCGTCGGAGGCACAAAACTCTGATCCGTAAAAGCGTTGAGGAATTCGAAGCCGGCTGCCACTTCGGCAATGTCGTACTCCTTAGGTATCTGGCTGAAAGAGAGAATATCAATGGTTGCTTCTTGAGGCCCTCCATTTCGACTCACAGCGTCCGGACGTAGCGTTGAACGCGCTCCGTGTTTACCGTTTTTGGACTGCATATGGTTACGCCGGGAAATGCTACGTCCGTAATAGACAGTTCATTCGAAATGGTGTTCAGAATGGGATAAGAATAGAACTTCAGCCAGAGCAGCAGAGTCAAATAGATGCTCAGACCCAGCAGCTGCACGAGCACCGAGGCCCAAATCAATCTGCAATTGCAATGTATTGTACAATTATATTTAGTCTGCTCCGAACAGAAATATTTTTTAGACTAACTGTAAAGCTTATTGGGGGCAAGTGTTTTTTAATTCTGAGAGTAAAAAGTGTTTCAGATAGCCTTGACTGAAGAAAGTAACAAGAGCTCCTCTAATATACCTCGAATACTCGAACTGTAAAATAATTTCTGTGGTTCTAGGCCATAAACCCAATATAGTTGCAGATTGGGACACAGCTCGCTTTATTACGTTTTTACGTTTACTTCTACTTTTATTATTATAGGGTCAGCGGAGAGCTCTAATTGAAAGTAGTGTGCCTGATTCTAGACTGCTTACATATGGGTCGATGATCTGCCCAGGTCAGAGATACGTCCCTGTCACTCACCTGGACAGCCCCTGCGTGCGATTGCGTCGCAGCAGCCACATGCCGCTCACCTTCGTGCGCTCCGTATACTCCCAGAAGGTGTTCGCAATGGCCAGTTTCAGTGGATGGTTCTTCCAGTACTGAATCAGTCCATGCCTAGCACTTCTGCTTGGAGGATATTTGACTATGTTCACCATTTCGTTGCTCTGCAGTTGTTGGCAACGCAAGGCTTCCACTTTTATAGTCTCGGGCAGGACAGCAGTGGCAGTCTTCTGTAAGTGCTAATTACGGTCTAATTGTCTTCTTAATTCGTTCAGCCCAAACAAGTTTGTCGCTTGTCGCACATTAGTTATAATGACACGGTAGGAAGAACTTCCATAGAGGTAGGCATCAGGTCGAAGTAAGGCGAATCATTTGTGTGTGCTTAATGCGATGGCCAGCAGAGGGAAAAAGCTTCAAAAAAGTGACCAAACAAGCTGTAAGTATTCTTTAAATATTCACACAAGTAAATAGAAGAAGATGAGAAGGGAAGGAGGGAAGAAATATTGAACTTTAATCGAAATACGTGAAATATATGAAAGACCAAATGTTCCTTGCAGTGATTCCCAGAACAGAAATACCAAATTCATCTAAAGGTATATATTTTATAATATTGTTTTAAAGATAAGAACTAAAAATGTATTTGAACAATTTCATAAAAATTGCTATATAAATTTATTAAATTTTAGTATTTTGTTATACAGCTAAGTCTATTAAAAAAGTGAAATCGCGGTATATTTGCTTTATATGTAAACTAATTTGGTTGATATATGTAGATAGATGTTAGCGTGGCATGTAATTTCATTTCATTTCATTTCATACAGCCCTGACGAAGAGAAGGATAAAATCATTTTTAACTTTTAATGTAATGTAATTATCTATTGATTGATATTCCAAAATATTTCTTTGAGATGGTAAAATAAAAAAAAAATAAAAAAATTGCTGTTATATACAAAATTTGTGTAGTAATACCTAATAGTTTATTTATAAACAAGTAGAATGATCTAGCCGAGAGTGCCCGACTAGAAGATTCCCTGAACCCGTACGAAATTCGTCTCTTTCGCTGCTGATGTCACAAGTTAAAAGAGCAAGAGACTTGAATAGCACGCGCAGGTCATATTTGTTTAAAAAAAATCGATAACTATGGTTTTAATGTTATCGATTCAAAACCTTATTAAATTTTGAGTTTACAAATTTTATAATCTTTATGAAGGTTAAATAAAGGCAATGAATGTAAAAAATGTACTCAAATTTCGTTAAGGTAGCTCAAATTCACTTAACAATACGTTTATTTAATTATTTTTGTTTGACAAACATGATTTTGAAATGAATATAATTTTATTTTGTGGATTTTAATGTTAGATGCAAATAGTGCAGCATATTTAACAACGTAGATCTCCTAGACGGGCACTGACTACAGTTTTATTACTTGATAATCCTTAGTTTCCAAGCTTTTATTTGGACACTGCATACAGTCATAAACTAGTTCAACTTCGTGAACTAAGTTTAAAGTTATTGAACAAAAATTAAAAAAGGTTTAGCTTAATGTTAAAGCGGATGTCTTTAGTGCAACCTAACAAATCAACTTGGGCTTAAAAAGTTTTGGAATGTTATTTGTAAATTCACTTGACCATTGACTGTGCCGTCGATTGGCTCTACGTTCCCCCAATAATTCCGCTTGAGCAACTAGTTTGAAGTGCAATCCTTTAACGGAGTGTCTCCGTTCGAGTTCAGCTTTAAGTTTTCCCAACTTTCACTCTGCGCGAGCGTGTGTGGGGACAATTGTCGAGTGTGCTCCTGCAGCAGTTGGGTCCTACAAGTTTTCCTTGTACAAATCTGCAGCTCTCAAGCAACGGCAATAAAAATCAAAACTTGAGCGGACAACAACATCCTGCAGGCAATCAGGACGATGGCAAAACAAACTAACAGTCGGAGAAACAATTTACTCGAACTAAAAGAAGTTGCAGCTCCGCAAAGTTCACGGAAGATGTTTACGCGGCATTAGTTGCTGACTTTATGGACGTGTCTTAAGCAGATGCGATTGAATTTTAATTGTACGCAGCTTCCACTGGAGAAGTTCTTATGCTAATCAAGGCAATTAAAAAACCATACCGCCCAAAAAGCCACAGCACAAAAAGTGCCAAGCCACGTGCCACGCCCTCCGTCCACCGCCCACGCCTCCCGGCCAACACAGATGTGAAAACTTTAGCATGAACTACGCAAACTTTTAATTTCGTGGAGGAAAGCGACTTGCGGGCTCTGCAAATGTGAAGCTCGCGGCAGCCAGGAAGAGCCGTCAAATGTGTTGTAGCTGCCTTTTTTATCAGCGGCGCGTGTCACAAACCAACACACACACATCCTCCTACACACACATGCCCTACGTAATCTGCCTAACTGCCGAGCAATTTGTAAAATTTGTGGGTCCGATAAACGCGGCGAGCATCACGTGAAGCTTGACTTCAACGTGGCCAATTGAAATGGGGTAAATGTGACGAGTTTTAAAGCGAAATGTTTCATGCCGGAAGACACATTTTTCAGCAGCCCAAACTTCATATTTATGCCAAATGACCCGTGACCCGACGTAGGCGAATAGTGAAGCAAAATCCAGTAGGAAAATTGAATGTGTTTGAAACAAGAAATGGAAACAAAGACTCGCATATGTGAGTGCGAGAGAGCGAGAGAGAAAGAGAAAGGAAAAGTGGTATACGATCCACGTATATGTAGACATTGTAGTTGGGTCAGCCGTAAAATTAAGATTTGAGCTAATATATATAATGTATTACCTGTTTGAGTTAGTTTAAGGTGTTTTTATAAGCATTTGAAGTTTCGATCTAGTTTTCTAATTTACGATTTGTTTTTCGTTATCCTTATAATTATCTATCTATCTGTGGTCTCTAGATATTCCTTATAGTTTTATCAACATGACTAGGATTTCACATGCCTCTCTCTACTCTTATCTCTACCCACTTGAAGCTGCATTGTTTTTCAGGAAGTTTGGTCCGCTTGTTTCTCAAGGTTCTCTTTAGCTTTAGCTACGCGCCAAAAAACTTTTTGTGCCATCCAAATATATATATTCAGCTGTGTTCACGGTTGAGTTGAGTAGATGTTTTTGGTTGGTGAAAAACTAGGCAACTAGGCTGGAGCTTTAACCTCTCGTGAACAGGTCGCAAAGACCTGCGGAGAATATGCGCAATATTATTGCTCAAGTGTCTATTCAAATAAATATTAGATGGATGTTCGCGCGGCACATGGAGCTGAAACTCGGGGTTTGATTATTGCTCGTAATGATAAGCCAACAAACGGCAGCTGACAATCAGGCATATCAATCAGGGCAGCCAAGTGGAATGGCTAACAGAGCGGACATAAGGAACACGGCCTGCGGTTATTGTGTTTGGACAGCACTTCGGATGGCTTGTCTTACAAGGCCCTCGGCGCCATCAATATCAGCTGTCCGCACATAAAAAGCCGGATGCCAATCGAATATTTGCATACACATTGAATTCTGAAAGCCACAATGAGCACAAAGACGCGGCCATAATCGTAAAATAAAAACAAATAATTCAGTGCACTCGTTCACTCCACCCGGACACTCGCAGTCCCATTGCAGGCGGCACTTTACGATTAAATGGCCCACAGTATCGCCTGCCAAGAGGCTGAGCAGGCTGAGCAAGTGGGTAGTCAGGCAACTGGGCATTGCTCCAAATGGGCGGCAGCTTCTCAGCTCGGCGACTCTCGCTGGCGCCAAGGCAGTTGTAGGAGGCAACTCCCAAAGGCTCAAGCGGATATAGGAAGGCGGAAGCAGGAAAAGCCTGTTGACAGGCACACTAGAGATTTACCAAAGCGCAGAGATTCTCGTCGCTAACTGTCGCCGAGTCAGCGAAACTAGTTGCCAAGGCCAACGCACGGGGGCTATAGAAAAGGATTTGATAAAACAGCAACATCAAAGCCGAGGCATAAACACTCGTAAAATGTTTGCCCAAGATAAGTGGAATGTAAGTATAAGTAAGTGGTATGTCTACCCACAGACATGCCCTTGTGGAGGAGTACTTGTGGTCAGTTTTAAGGAAAAAATCGGAAATTATTCATTTTTATAGTAAACGAATTGGAAAATATATATGCTTATATGTATACTTGAAATGCATATTTGTGTAGGCAACGTCAAACTAAATGCAGTTAGCTAGGTTTATCTGCCTCGAAAGATCACGTGAGTAGCTATGTCTGCTAGAGTATTACAGCTTAAAACAAGTAAGAGTACTCTAGGTGAGACTGTTCATGGGCCGAAATTTGGCACCCAACCCGGCCCAGCCCATGCGCCGATGAGCATAAATTTACCCGCACCTGAAAGCTACAAAAATTTTGCAACCCGAAATCAACCCGACCGCCCGAAAAATTTTTTTTTTTAATTTTTATGAAAAATACAACCCAGCCCATGCCCACCTCTACCCTGAACCCTGTGATGAACCAATATTCCAATCATTCTACGCTTTTATACAAGCAACGAATGCACACATACATATACACATATGTACATACTCACAAAGTATGTACTCTGCTAAGTGCGCAGTTGATGCATCAACTGCAGTGTGGGCTATTAATATATTATTACATATATTACTATGGCAATTAATTTGTTGACTAATTTTGTTTAGAGATGGTCACCTTAGCCCACAGCTAAATATGTATATAGTTTATATGATACGTCCAGTTTTACTTGCTTATATATTTTATATTTTATTGTTATATTAATAATTAATTTGATCTGATTTAACACAGTTCAGAGAAATCATTACATTCTTACTTCTAAGAGTTCACGATAGTTTGTCTAATATTTATGTAATAAGTATAACATGTCCATGTAATGTGCTGCAAATATAATATATTTTAAATTAAAAGAAATTAAATTATCCGCATAAAATTAGCTACATTCATCGGTTTCTTTCCTTTTGAGTAGTACTGGTTTTATATACAATAGTTGCTGTAATGTCTTTATTAAAAAGAATGTTTCTATTCTTATAAGGCTTTAATACATAATGAACATATGAAATATCTGAAAAACTTAACAGTGCTAAGGCCCAACTTTTCTCTAAGAAATATGGTATATTTGATTATATAATATTAGTTATTAAATGTTAAAAATGTAAGCACTCTCTTACAATAAACTTAATATACGTATATATAATGTATTATGACATATATAATGTATATTTTATAATAAGGCAAAGCAGTACATTATTTAATGCACCAATTTAACTTTTCTTCTCCTTTTGAAGGAAAAAAAACTAACAAATTGAGCTCTCATTTGGATGGGAAACCAGAAGCGTTTCGAACCCTTTAAAAGGGTATATCTTCACACACGCAAGATTCATTGTTATCCGCACATGTGTGTGTGGAATGCAAATACTTTGCTGTACGGCCGCTTTTGTACCATTTGCGTAAAGTTGAGAGTCAATTTAGCGGAATGCAAAGCCAAGCAAGAAGCTTCCATTTGTTTGCCTTGGGTAGGCCTTTAAATTGTTCGGATTTGTTTGTGTTTCTTTCGCTCTATCGAAAAGTTAGCCATATAGCGACTTGTTTGTGGGGCACTTTGCATTTTTTGGGCCCAATTGATTTTTAATGGCTTACTGTCTGGCGGAATAATAAATGGAACGAGTCCCGAGCAAGGCTGGCGCAATAATATTGTAATAGCTTTTCGGCCCACACGGAAATAAAAATAAATATCAAGTGGAAAATAAATATTACTATTTAATGCAATTCTTGGCTTTCGGCGTTGACATATAGCCCTTCACGCACTTTGCACTTTGCTTAAAGGATTTTTCAATGAATTTAATATTGACCTTCAATGCTTAAAACTTTGTCTACCAAAATTAAGTGCCACAACTATACAGCAAAAATCGCTAGTTTTGCAGGTGTATCAAAACTTGAACATACCTACAGATTGTATGGGACGAAGCAAATTCGAAAAAATATATATTTATTTATATTAAAAAGAAGCAGATGTATCTCGACCTTTAATATCATATCTTGTGGTAGGGTATTCAGGATGAAACCAAGAATTAACTACAAATATGTTTTGACACATCCGATAAGTATCTTTAGAGCTACATATTCATGTTTAAATAACATTTATCTTAATCTTAATATAATAATCACAAGCAATGCTTCCAGCTGCTTTATTCTTTATCGATGTAAAATTGGAGTTATTTAAACTTTAATTATCTGATTAATACAATTACCTAGTAAAATGATAATTTTCACAACTAGTACTTCGTTGTATATAAAGACAAACTTAAATGGATTGACAAATGGAAAATAGTGAAGCTAATGTTGTTGACTTTTACTTTATGTCCGCCCATACGTATTGGATCCTCCTTTAGACGACATTTTTACAGAGGTCAAAAAACTGTTCACTGGCAATATTCTATGCGGGAGGGTTACGAGGTGCGCGCTCTCGCAGGGCCAGTGACAGCGCCTGCGGCTCCGCCTGCTGGTGTTGTTTCTGCTTCTGTCATTAAATTAACGCACTTTGCATTTAAGCCGGCTTAGGGGTTGCTTCTAAGCCTATTAAACGTGCACCTGGCCAGGCACCCATTGGGTAAAGGGCAGAGAGTCGCGGGTTTCTTTATATAGAAGTTGTCAATTTATTAGAAAACACGTAAGAAAGCTCTAGGAGATACGCTGAGCCCAGTCTCGTCAGTGTTTTTTTTTTTCAATAGCTTGTGGATAAATGTTCGAGATCGCACTTTCACTGAGAAAAATCGTGTTTGTAAAATAAAGAAAAAGAAGAAAACTTGAAAAGCTGGAATCGAACGATCATTTATTCGGTCATGCGAAGACCTTCTTACAAAACTCCATATTTGTTAAAAGACTCTTAGATACTCAGGTATTGAATACCTATCCACCGATAGTTTAAAAACTTAGTTGCAAATCAAAAGTAAACAATTTAAAATTCAAACACACAATAATCACCATTGCGATTCTTAGAATTTTTGCTTTTGCCAACGTTCAGAATACTGTCTGCCTACTCAATAGAATGAATATTCGTAATTTTATTAAATATGAAAACTTTTTATCACATTTCGAGCAGAATTTTAAAAAATTTAGACCCGGTAATCAAAATACAACAATCTTCAAAATTGAAACCCTAGTTCTGAAGATGTAGGAGACAAAATTTTATAAAATAATTTCTTAGCAAAATTTTATTGATAACATTATTAAAGGAACAATTATAAGTTTTGGCAATAAAATCATGCGTGTTATATATATACAAGTCTTATACTTTTTACGTTGTATCCAAATTACTCATTTTTAATGAGTTCAGTGTATTCAAATCAAACTTAAACTTTAGCAGTTCTGTCATTTGGTCTTCCTTTGGCTTTTGCATATAAAAGTGATAAATCTGCTTTCATAATTGCTCGAATATCATGTTGTAGAATTGTGGCCATTCTAATTTTTCGACAAAGTTACTTTCAACCACCGAAACTGATCTACAAATTTAATAGACAATATAAGGGCGCACGCATAGTATTCTATTGCAAATTTAAATTGTAATACGCAAGACTGCTCTAATCGGGACTGGGGACTATAGGACACCTTAAGCCCTTAGAACATTCTCACTTGATGCACAGTTTACGCTACGGCGGAGCTAATGGGTTTTACGGTGGGAAATTTATTCTCTAATAACTTCTTTTATACCCGGAAGCCTAAACCTGAATGAAAATGGGAAATCAAGGTATAATCGTTTTGTGATAATGTATTTAACACGCAGCAGGATGCGTCCCAGACTCCATAAAGTTTACATATTCATGATCAGAGTGGCAAGTAGAGTCGACATAGCCCTGTCCGTCCGTCCGTCCGTCATCCCTATAGACTTGAAATTTTACATGAACACTCGTGTATACCATACGCTTTACAAGTTTATCATGATCGATAAATAGTCCCATTTCTTTTTTATCGACATTTACCGATAATATGAATTAGCTTTTTAAGCGTGGTTTGTGCACCGTTGGACCTTTGATGTGTATGAATACAAGAAGTGTAGAATGATTAGAATATTGTCTCCTCATAGGGTTCAGCGTATCTTCTAGTCGAGCAGTATTGACTATGTAGTGCACTCTTCCTTATGTAGATAGATTTAATTCAGGTGATCTTTGTTGCGCTCATACTGACATCACTCGTACATGGTGGCGTTGTGTTCTTGATCAAGAATATATATACTTTATGAGCTCTGGCACACCTCTTTCTACTTGTTAAAATTTAACAAAACTATTGTATCCTGATTCCCTATTATGAATGGTTTCATAGGTTCAATGGAGGTAAAATGTAAGAGTGTATTAGAAAAGCTGAACCATATTTGAAAGTCTTCAATAAAAGAATAATAATAATCAAAACTCTTAATAATATTAAAATAGTATACCTTTCGAGCAGGGCAAGTCATTTTTGACATGAGCTGTATGGAACTAAAAATCTCATATACATATGTATAGCGGAAGTACGAATAGTAAGAATTGTAAAATACTTTTCATTTAATTTTATGCCAATCATCCATTGAAATTCATATATTTTACCGGCTAGATCATAGTTGACTTGAATTGTTCGGAACCTTATCAAATTAGCTGACATATGTTAATTATATTCAAATTCGAAGACAGTCTGCAGCACTTTCACTGCAGAATAATGAGCGAATCGCGAGGTTGAAACATGGCTATTCTGCATTGATTAAATGCAAGCAAAGCCAACATTAAGTAAAACTTTTCGCACTGTTGCAGTAGTAGACTCGAGTCACTGCATTAATATTTATGTAGTCGTGCTACAAAGTCACGGAATACATTTCTCGTTCTGCAGCTATAAAAGCTTTTGCAAATATTAAAAACGATTCATTACGGAGTTCACTTTTTAGCACGAATAACGCGTTGTCCGTTACAGAAAATGGAATCTGAAATTAAAAAGTTCTATAAGGACAAAACCATTTTTTTAACCGGTGCAAGTGGATTTTTAGGAAGAGGTACACAGAGTGTTTTAGCTTGCAATGAAAAATGATTAAAACAAAAGATGAATTACCTTTTCTTAAATAATTCAAGTCGATTTGGTGTGTCTGATCAATTCCGAGACCTAATATATTTCAGTGATCATTGAGAAGTTGTTGCGTGCCACAGAGGTGAAGCGCATCTACGCGTTGGTTAGACCGAAGCGTGGCAAGGACATGCAGGAGCGTATTGCCGAATGGAAGACAACTCCAGTGAGTATCAAGAGCTATCTAAACGGAGTGCAATAGATCTAGTTCGTACTCCTTAGCTCTTTGAAACGGTACTCAAGGCTAAGCCCAATGCATTGGATAGCGTCTTTGGTATAGCCGGGGACTGTGCGGAGCCGGATCTGGGCATCAATTGGGTAGATCGGGAGCTGCTTTTGCAGCAGGTGGAACTGGTGGTGCACAGTGCGGCTACGGTGAGTTTTGTCGAGCCACTGCACGTGGCGTTGGACATCAATACGAGAGCCACTCGCTACTTGATCCAGCTGGCTAAGCAGATGCCCCGTTTGGTGGCCTTTGTTCACATCTCCACGGCGTACTCTAACTGCGTAATTCATCACATTACGGATCGCTTTTATCCCGAGCATCTTAGCTGCAGTGTGAACCAGGTGTTGCAGCTGAGGGAAGTGCTGAGCACGGATCTGTTCGATCGGATGGCTCCAGTTTTGCTAGATAAGTTTCCTAACACGTATACCTACACAAAGGCGTTAGCGGAGCAGCTGATCCAAACGGAAGCCAGAGATTTGCCGGTGTGCGTCTTTCGTCCAGTTGCTAGTAAGTAACAGTCGTAAGCTAGCTTATTTTATTTTCGGGGTTCACCGCGCCTTCTTCTCTCTGATACAAGCATTTCAACCAAATGCTATAAGTAGGTGAAAATGGAACAGAATAACTAAGTGACAGTCGCATTGTTTGCATTCGCTTTTACGTGCTGCTTTTTATGCCTTGAACCCATTGAAAATGAAAAATGAGGGTATAATATTTTTGTGAAAATGTATGTAACAGGCAGCCGGAGACGTGTCCCACCCCATCAAGTATATATATTCCTGGTCAGCGCGAAAAGTCGAGTCGATATAGTTTATCATTTTTTTCAATAACTCATCCCACATGTTTTTATCGGCATTTATCGATAATTTTATTTCGTTTTTTAAGCGTGGTTTGTACATCGTTTGAAGTATAGATTTCAAATACGCTGCGTAGTTGCGCGTAAAGTATACACGCCCCATTCGCCCCAATTTGGAAAAATCGCCTTTCAAATACTAGAGATTTGTGTATTAGTAAATACACACATATAAATGTCAAGAACAACTTGTGAAAGTTTGACATATATAGTCTACCTCAAAGAAAAGTTACTTAACAATTAAGTTCCCATAGTGATGAGTAATGTGCGTGCGTATGTGTTGTATGTGCATGTCTTGTTTATATGTATGCATAAAAGAAACGCAGAATGAATATATGGAATGGAATATTGGCTCCACATAGGGTTTAGGGTATCTCCTAGTCGAGCAGTCTCGACTAAAGCACTCTTACTTGTTACTATTTTGCGTCTATTGGTATTATTGGGATGAATGGTGCTTGCTAACCCTATATTTACAGCTATTTAGCACGATAATACCATTTCGATTTATATTGAATAGCGAAGTGAAGTACATCGCCTGTGTATAATGCCCGTGTTGCTGTACATCCGTCTCTTCATCTGTCTGCCTCTCCCTCTTACCAGAATAAACTCAAAGCATTTCGCCACTATTGAAGCTATTGATTTGAAATTTGGAATAGATACTTGAGTGCATTGTTGTGTGATTGAGTGTTAATATTTTCCCGTGGAAAATCGGAAAATAGTATTTCTGCTATTTTAGAAAAGCAACTAGTACTAGATGAAATTTAAAATGGATACTCGCGTTGCCATGCCGATATCAATATGATATGGCGGATATTTCTATGCCTAAATGGCACGAATCAGGAATTACTATGTTATGCAGTTCGAAAATCAAAATTTAAAAATTTAGTTACTGCCGCATTCTCTATTGATTTTCAAAATGTATACATTTATATATGTATCAATTAGGACGCTTCAATTAGAATATTACGGTGCTAGCACTTTGACCGTGAGTATTTCGCAGTCGGTATTTATTCATATTCAAAGAATTTATAGATTGGGGCAGGCTAGTTCTTAAATTCAGGATATTCATCACTTACGTTTCCCTTTCTCAGTTGTTGGCAGTTATAAAGAACCTGTTTCCGGCTGGATTGACAACTTGTACGGACCCATTGCCTTGCTCTATGGTGTCGCTATTGGAGTTCTACGTGTTGCACCAGTCAATAAGAAGGCTCCGTCGAACATTGTGCCCGTGGATAGTTGTGGAAATTTAGTCCTGGCCGCCGCTTGGCGCACGGCTACGGAGCAAACGCAGAGCAGAAAGGACTCTAATGTGAGCCCCACGGCTACCATATACAACTTTGTGGCTAACGGGGAGAACGCCATTACAAACGCGGACCTTATGAGAGCAGCGGAGAATGAACGAACAGATTGTCTTTTACCACAGTGTATTTGGTATCCGTTTCTGCACACCACCACGATTCCTTGGTTATATAAGTTGGCCACCGTCTTTTATCACCTGCTACCCGGATACTTGATTGATGTAGTTCTCCGACTGCGAGGTCAGAAGCCAAAGATGATTCGAATCTACGACAAGATCCACAAGAATATCGATGTACTCCAGAACTTTCTGACGGAAAGCTGGACCTTTGAAACACCAAATGTGGATCGATTACGGCAGCGCATGTCTCCAGTGGATCAGCAACTCTTCGACTTCGACTTGAATAGTCTAAACTGGGAAAACTATTTTCAACAGGCTTTCTTCGGCATGTGCACCTATCTGTCCGAGGTGCCAATAACAGAAGAGACATTGAAGCGCAGTCTTCAGAAACTAAATCGGTACGCCCAGACTATGGGTAAAATTTATAGTGGAATAATTTAATTTCTAATAACTTTATTTATTTTTCAGCTTTCACATACTTCATCGACTACTGCAGTTTAGTTTGATTTGTGTTGGGATTGTGAGTGTGAGATGTATTTTTCGACTATTCGCATAAGTTGAAATTATAACCATATCTCATTAATATCGTTTCTAATCTGAAATGGAATGTTGACAAGTAAATACTTTCTCGCAATATTTACTATTTATAATAAGCATGTATACATTGAAGAATTACAAAAACATTTTACATTGATAAATATAAATATGTGTATGTATATTCCTTTCGAAATTCCACAGGAATTGATATCTAGAGTTTATAGGCCAGTTATTTTGAAACGGTGATTTCATCAAGGAGAGTACAATGTACAATGATAGATTATATTTATAATTTTGTTGTTGTTAAGAGTCATTGTCCTTGGACAGCCATGTCTTTCCGTCTGATGTCTGTAAATGGATGAAACGAGTGTCAGACAGATGCCAGCTTTAAAACTGTTAATTGTACAGCTTTACCCACTTTACCACGCCTCCAATAGACATAGATATATCAGCAATGTATTTTTGGTCTTTGGAGGTCAATACGAGTATAGCAAAGCCAACATTGCACAAAAATATTATATTCGTTTTCCTATTGGGAACAGAGTATAAGAAGTGCTCTAGTTATACAGATATATATATAGAGGATACACGACTATACATGTACTTTCGAACTCGTCTTATCTTGCTGATCAAGAATATATATACTTTATGGGGTGTGGCACGCCTCCTTCTGCCTGTTACATACATTTTCACAAAACCATTATACCCTCATTTCCCATTTTCAATGGGTTAGATTAAATGCAAATGCATATCAGTTTAATTTAACAGTCAACCGGACTATCTATCTGTACTCACCACAGCTACAAATGAGGCTTACAATAAGCGTGTATATAGCAGCCATATCAAGTGCGAGGTGCTTTCATAAATATCCATGCCATAAAAGATCCAACGAGGAAAAAGAAACAAAATGAAACCAATTTCAATCATCAACAAGCAAATCCGCAATAAAGCCCGAAACATACTGTGGCCCACGGACATAAACAGGCCCGAATTATGTCTCTTTTTTGGCTTTACCCTCACTTGACCGCATCACACACGTGCGTGCAACGAGCTAAATGGATGCGTGCCGGCCACTCGCCTTATGCCAGATGCCACATGCCACGCCCAGCTCCTGCGCCTTTTAGCTGTCAATGGGGCTCAGCTTACGAGTAGCGCCAATTAACAAACAGACGCAAAGCGAAAACATAATCAAAGCGACCAAAAAATACAGAGCACAATGGCACAGACGCATCGCAGTGCTCGTACGCTGACGTGGGTGGCGGGAAAAGGGAGTAAGAGTGGCGGCGGATGGCCAGCTAAGCCTCGGCTAAATTAAACAAGACGCAAATGGAAACTCCTCCGGGTTGCGTGGCAAACAAACATGTAGCAAATAGCAACAGGATAAGGATCTGCCCGTCAGTTTAGCTCGAACTCATTTTCATGTGAGCGCGCAAATGAGGAATTAGGAATGTTCCGCCTCGCCCCTGGCCTTAACTCCGTCCCGAAAAGGATAACAGGTCTGCTTAACGACTAAGATTGTCGTCGCTTTATGCAGCACTAAATTTTACTTATGGTTCTTCCCATCCTTGCCGCTGTGCCGTGGCGCATTCCGATTCCCGCCAGTTGCGACCAGCCCCTTGCAGCACGATAAATCACTTTGGACCACTTGAAAGTTCTCCCCAAGCTGGCATCTATTTGCCACTATTTCCAGCCACATTCAGCACTTGACAATCTGATAGCTGCGCATATTGAATGTGCAGGCACCTAGGGAAGACTTCAGTTACACCTAGACTAGGAAGGTGAGCCGAACTCTTGTACTGTTGCTTCAGCATGAAAAGTTCATAAAAACTACTGGTATATGAATAAATAGATATTTATATAAGATAGGGATAGACACACTATTGTATATTTTAAATATTCGAAAGTCAGATCGAATATACCAATCACATTAGCTTTTAAGATTTTAATCATTCGAATAAATGAAAATAAACTTAAAGAAATCCAATTAAAATTACTTCAATTAAAAGTCAAATTTTTGTTAAGATCGTTACTAGTCAATAATGATATTTAATTATTTTTTTGTTTTTAAATGTGTGTACTCTGAACCCATTAAAAATTGCAAATCAGGGTATAACAGTCACATGCGGCTGACCCCTTTGATCAGGGCGTTTGTCTGTCTGTCCGTCTGTCCACCGTCCTGTTGGTGCGTCTGTCCGTATGTTTGAACGCGTCTGTCTCAGAAGCTTTAGGACCAAGGTCCGCGAATCACATCCGCAGGTCAAGTTTGTTTCAAAAATCGATAACTGTGTTTGTTTTAATGTTATCGATTTAAAACCCTTTCAAAAATCCTAGATCTTTGAAGCTAGTGACTTCAAATTTTGCATATAGATTTATGTGAATTTTATTACATTTTGATTTTTGTTTCATTTTGGATAATGGCTCCAGATTTGACCAAGCTCCCATTTAAAGGAGGTTGCAAATATAGTCACGAAAAAATTCAATTGAATTATATGCAGTTAGTTCAAATATGTATGTTAAGTCAGTCACAATTTATTAAACAAGTTTTTTTGCCAGTTATCACAGGCATGTGTTATGGAGCTACGAGCAGCGGGAAACATTTTTCCTATACATGAGCACACATACACATACCGTCATATGCGTGCATTACAGTATATTCTAAGAATCACAATTGCGATTTTATTCTGTTTTATTTTGTGTTTACACTGTGTTAATATTTTTAGCAGCTTCTTTAGTTTTGTATTTGATGATGGAGCCATTGTAGTGAACTGAAACGATCATCGGGCGGGGCTCAGCTGTTCTTCTAGTCGGGCACTCCCGATTAGAGATATGTTACTTGTTATATATTTTAATAGTTTGTTCCTTGTGATCCGAATATTTCTACTCAATCCTCCCATTGGGATACTCCATAAAGTTTATCCCCACAAATTATACCAGTATATGTTAGGGATTAGCATGCCCTTTTCTCTTCGCATTCAATTTCTATTTTGTAAGACTCATTTACATATGTATTAGATCTTGCCTTTGTCTGATATGGGAAATGAAGTCCACAGATAGCGTCAGAGGCAGTGCCAGCTGCCGAAGCACGGGCCGCTGGGAGGTGTTTAGCGTTTGTTTATGCACAGGACTGTCAACACTTAATTCGACTTTGGTCAACAAATTTGTGTACACAATATAAACAGCATCAACTATTACAGAATTTCAGCTTACTGTTTGGCAAACTTGTCTGCCCGCAGGATTCCAAATATCTTTGATTCGATAGGCACTAAAACTTTGTGATACATCGAAAGCGACTTGGCTAAGTGCATGGCTTGCAGGGAATTACAAAAATAATAAGCTAATCAACTGTTGAGTGTGAAAAGATCAAGAAAAAACATTAGCTACACTGCTTCGATACGTAAAATCAAAGGATTCCTCAATCTCCAGCTACATTAATTGAATATTTGTGTAGATATCATATTGTATATAAAACTAGCAAGAGTGCTCTAGTCGAGACTGCTCGACTAGGGGATACCCTGAGCCTTGTGAAGAGCCAAATATCAAATCATTCTACGATTTTTTTATGCATACATACAAACAACACATACACACATAGATATGCACGCACGCATGAGTGGGCGCTCTGCTAACTGCGCAGTTGACGTATCGACTGCGCTTGGGCTGCATTGTGGGCATTACTCTGAGAAATTAATTGATTAATAAATAAATTCTCTTGTAGTTGGACTATCTTCATCATTAAACTTTCAGAACTTATTAATGAGGTTCGTGTGTGAGTAATCGTCTGACGATGGCAGAAATTTTTATTTGAAATAAGTTTTTTGGAGTGAAGGCGTAGTATCCAGGGTAGAGCTATATCGACTCGTCTCGTCGGCCTGATAAAAAATATGTACAAAACCATTATGCCGAGATTTGCCCTCTTCAATGGGCTTAGGGTATATAACAAATAGTTATCGATTTTTTCGTATTAAAGAATATTATACCCTGATTTCGAATTTGGCGGGAAAAAATAGGTTCGCGCCCGACATCAACGTTCTTAATTGTTTATATTATTATTATACTTATTCACGGAAATTAAATATACATATTCGTTTTGTGAATCGTCGCGCATGATGTACGTCCGTCTGTCCGCAGAGACGTGCCAAAACGGTAAAAACTATTTCTTAAAGACACAGCTTTTTAAAATACTACAGTATTAAAATTGGAATATATAGGCTGGCCTGACTGGTATACTGACCTTGACAACTCAAGATCATAAAGATATAGCGGTTGGCGTGACAAATTGGGAAGGACTGTGAGTTCTACAATTTTACAAGTGGAGGCGTGATAACTCTATATCGCGCAAGTCTTTTCAGCTGTCAAAATTTTTACCCTATATGAGTATTTTGTTGTCAGTAGCGCCAGAACGCAACCTTCTTACTTGTGTATCAAAAAAATATTTAATATAATATAATATTGATTTTAATATTAATTTCAATTTTATTATCGAACATTTACTGCAAATATTAAAGATATCATTTCGTGATTTGTTTTAGGGGATAAACCCCCAAGTAAACAAATTTACCTCCATTTGGACGAGAATTTACCTGACACCTTCAATAAAGTATTTGAGTAAATATCGGTCATACAATCTGTATATTTATTGTAATTACATTTCAGCACCAAAATCTCAGCTCTATAAACCACGAAGCAAACTGTTCAACTGTAACAGAACGACCACAAACCTTGTTTAACAAATTAGCTAATTGTGCAATAGAATTTCACCCAGAACTTCTGACAATGGACCTGCTCAACGGCCGGGGCGACGGCCGGAAGGGAGAAAGACCAGAAGAGGCGGAAGCCAATGGCCAATCAACACCAACAAAACTTGTGGCCAGAGCGGTTTTTCGCATCCACACAGAAATGAGGGAGGAGCTCTCTATGCGTAGATGGTCACATATTTACATGTTGGCTGAGTACATAAATCTGATGCGCTTTGACCCAGTTTGCGGCTTACTGCAGGCAACACAAATTACGATTAACATAAGCATTACCTGCGGTCAAAATGCCTATCCGAAAGCCGGAGAAGGGGCGCGAGGAGCAGACAGAGTACGACTCGCACGAGGTAGCAAAATGGTAAATGGCATTCACTTTCCGGGCCCGAAACATGACAAAATTTGTTCATTGTTTGGCCCTTATCTGTGGAGCCAGCTGCCAGCTGCCAGTTGCCAGCTCTGATTTAGTGAATGTCCAATAGGTCGGCCTGCCTGCCAGGCATTTCAATGGACAGGGTCAGTGAGCGGGTCAGATTGTTGGGGCTGCATTAGAGAGTAGCCACTTTGACTCCAACATTTATTGCATGCCAATAACTTCTCTCTACGCACAAAGGTGTGCTGGCAGTCGCAGTCGCAGTCGGCGCCGCAGTCGCAGTCGCTGTCGAGAGTATGTGCGTGTGTGTGTGTGCACCAATTTACATATGCAGCTTTGCATACGTCGAGCTGTTAGTCAAAACAACAAGAGCCACAAACAACAACAGCTGCCGGCTGCCCTTTGTGAGTGGCAGCGAGTAATAAATTGCCATGTTTTTCGATTTTCCAGTTTTCTTTTTATACCCTGAGCCCATTGAAAATGGGAAATCAGGGTATAATGGTTTTGTTAAATGTATGTAACAGGCAGAAGGAGGCGTGTCAGACCCCACAAAGTATATATATTCTTGATCAGGGCGACGAGCTGAGTCGATTTAGCCCTGTCCGTCTGTCTGTCTGTCCGTCCGTCCGTCCGTCCGTCCGTCCGTCTGTCCGTCTGTCCGTCTGTCCGTATGTTTGAACGCGTCGATTGAAGTATCTAGACAAGCTAGAGACTTGAAATTTTTTTTGTTGGGTCCGTGGATAGCACGCGCAGGTCAAGTTTGTTACCAAAAAACGATATATATTTTTGTAATGTTATCGATTTTAATGCTTATCGAAAATACGTTTTTAAGGCATAGTTTGTGTATCGTTTGAGCTAGAGACTTCAAATTTGCTGTGTAATTGCGTTGAATGAATACGGAGATTACGTAATCAATAGATTTTTTATGCCACGCCGCATTCATCCCCAATAGCCCCCCATTTGTAAAAAGCGCAAATTAAATACTAGAGACTTGTGCTTTGGCAAATGCACACATATGAATGCCATTAATACGTTGTGAAAGTTTGATGAAGTTAGTCCATCGCTAAAAAAAGTTATTAAACAATTAAGTTCCCATAGTAATGACCACATTGCAGTCCAAGCGCAGTCGCTGCGTCAACTGCGCAGTTGGCTGAGCGCGCGCTTATGCGTGCGTGCATATGTGCGTGTATGTGTTGTTTGTATGTATGCATAACAAAAGCGTAGAATGATTTGATATTTGGCTCTTCACAGGGCTCAGGGTATCCCCTAGTCGAGCAGTCTCGACTAGAGCCCTCTTACTTGTTTGTGCCTAGCAATTGCCGATTTTCTCGGTTTTCCCATTCTTTCATGTTTGCGCATGCAAATTGAACGTGTTACGTTTAATTTCTAATGATTCGATCACCTGTGAGCCCTTGGCAACTCGTCTGATAACTCTGAACGCGCCAATTGGTTTCACAAGAAACGAATTTAAAGCATTTTCTAAGAATCGCTTGCTCTCAGTTACACTATTTTTCATGGAAAAGGCTTTCCTCTAACCAAACATACATCCATATCTCAAGGTGAGAGCTACAATTCAGATCAAATTCCCTATTAACTTTTGCCAGATGCCAAGATTATTTTTCACACTTTATTTGTATTCCATTGAATGCCGATTTGGCACATCGTATACATTTTAGTAATAAGTTTTTACTTACATTTAGAACCACACTTAAAATCTATAAACACTTTGAAATGCCATCATTTATGACTGTAGTACGATCTTCCCTCATATTGATTTACTTCATGGAAATGTTATTAAGAACTTAGTAGCGCGTCCGCTCGTCGTAGCGCTTGATGAAACTGAAAGTGAAAAGGGCAAAATAAAATTAATATAAAATATAAATTAGTAGAAGTGCAGGAAAAGTTTGTTCTATAGTTTGTGGTTGCATCTTGACTCGAGTGCTGCAAGGATATAAACATTAGTGAGTCTGTGTATAACACATATTATTTATTCTACAGTCTCTCACCTGCTGCTTGACCAGAAATAGAATACAAACTGTTCACATAGACATTTATTTAATTTTAGATATATAACATAATTATAATATAATATACTGTATTGGTTTCGCGCGAAATCTTTGCTTATCAATTAAAGTGTTTTTATTTCTAATCCGAGATGACTTTTAGCGTGTGCCGAACTTGAATCTATTTTGCAACTTTTTCACCTACTAACTAAAAACTCTAATATCATATATGAATGCTTTAAGGACACTAAATTTAATACCAGAAAGCAACAACAACTAGACATGTATTAATTAATCTATATACATATAACTATTCATTATAGCTATTGATATATTTTGCAGCTACATAGGTAACATTAAGTGGAATTGCATATATCTTTGTGTCTGTGTGAGTGTGTGTGTGTGTGTGTGTGTGTGTGTGTGTGTGTGTCTGTGTGTGTACTAAATGTCTATATATTTCACAAACAGATACATATTAGCCATTATCTCTATAATATTGAATGCCGCTTAACAACTAGGACTTAGCCACATCACATAGAGTACGCCGAAACAGAGTATATTGCGATTATATTTATACGTATTTACAACGAGTTGAGCCTCACAATTGCCATGGAATTTGCATATTGTTAATACGAACACACATAGAGAGAGCTTTCTGAAGAGTGGGTAACGCGAGCTAGTTGAATGTTCAAAAGCTTTGCTGCCTTTAGCTCAGCTAGGATTCCTTCGTAGGGGAGCTCCCCCAACATTAGCAGAGTGCACCAAAGGACACGTAGAGAGGCGGACATTGGCATTGACAATGCTAGTTATGTACAGGACCATAGGGCGGCCTATGGCCGAGGCTAATGCACATGCCAATTGCGATTTCAGTGATGCTGCCGCTAGTGAATGGGGCTCAGCACAGCAATTACTGCCAATTAGCCCGGCGAGAGTGTGTGTGAATTGCAGTGGGGGTGCGACACACACATACACGCGTGCAGATGGTGTGAGTGAGATCAGGGGCTGACGAGGTGTTTAGAGCTGCGCGTCAGCCTGTTGGGAGGTGGAGCCCTCCTCCAGCAGCTCCACGATTAGCGTGCCTCACCTTTTCTCGTTGATGATGGAGGCTCGTCCGATGCCAGCCCCAGCGCCCACGTTCGCATTGTGCGAGTGGCCATTGATGCTGCCCGCGTGCTGAAGAGCCATCGAGTCCTGGCGATGGAAGCTGCCGCCGCGACCACCCGCAGCTCCGCTGGCGCCATGGTTGTTGTTCATGTGCAGTGAGGCACGCGGCATGTTGCCTCCGCCTCCGCCCCCTATGCCACCGCCCACATAGGTGGAGCGACGCATCGAGGTGACGCTGGTGTCCATAACGCCCGTGGCGGTCGAGTGCTGGCGAAGATGAGGCTGCCGCTTGACGCAAATGCAGCACAGATAACGGTTGAAATGCTGCCGAAACACGCCGGACACACAGTAGAGCGCAACAGGATTAACGCACGAGTTGAGGAAGCTGTAATTAGAGCGGACCAAAGCGAGAAGTAAGTCCATGGCCACAGCTGCTTTGCTAAGCGAATTATCTTGTGCAACAGTTCAACTGACACCTTTGCCCCAAGTCCTGCATCACCGTAGATTAGACTCTCCCACTTACCATACAGCGCAGCAAGCACAAAGTTGAGTGGGCCGTGAGGCACAGATTATCACCTGGCCGGGCTAAATCTCTTCATAATATGAAGTTACTTCTATTCAGTTTGAAATCAGTCAAACAACAGAGGTGTACAAAACCTTAATCGAACTTGTTTGGAACTTTGAGCTTGTCTGTCTGTATGACAGCAAGGTAGAATCAGTCAACTCGATTGAGAATTATAGTCCCTCTATTGCATGTGCCGAACTGGCGACTGAATTCCAAGTTGAAACAATTAATTCGCTTCTTCGACAGAGTCTTACTTATTGATTACTTATCGATTCTTCGACAGAGTCTTACTTACTGATTGCACTCGATAGTTGTTACTTGTCACTCAGTTCGAGTAAAAGCAAAAGGTAAGGAATTCGCGTCGCAATTTCGGTTTATTGCAACCTTTTGTGGCGTATTTTATTAAAGAACCATTTACTTTTCCTCGGACAACCCTTTCGGCATTGAAATGCAAATTACTCTCGGTGGAACTGACAGTCTCCGACATCACAAATTAAGTTGCCCGAAATGCTGACACATTATTTTGTGCACTTTACTGCGCTAAGTGACGCCCCCAGCGCAAAGAGGAGCTTGTGGGCGGAGCAGGGGGCGACTGTCAACGAAAGAAAATTTACTGCTGCTTAACGCATGGAAGCGAGTGTGGTAAAGGGTTAGTTAAGAGCGAGGAGGCGTGTGAGATGTGGGGGGCAGGCTGTAAGTTTTTGCGGGGATTATCTCTTTCAATTAAAAATAATGCAAAAAGACGACGCCTGCACGCCTGGGGCACTGCAGAAGCGAGTTGAAGGGCCAAGAAGTTCGCATATGCAATGAATGGAGGGTTCAAGCCCGTCAAACTATTTACCAAGAGAGAAACAAACCGAAGATAAGACGGACGCAGCTTCAGGAGTGGAGTGGAGCAGCCACTTACCTGGTGCAAAATCCCACGATGCGCACCACGTTCCAGAAGTCGTCGAAGTCGTCCTCGGCCGTCGGGTAGAAGTGGTACCACAGCTCGAACACATGATATGGAAAGAAGCAAATGAAGAACACTGCCGGGGCAATTAGTGGGGCGTTGCTGTGGTCTTTACTTAGGCACAGTCGCTTGCTACTCACCGACCACAAAGGCCACGACCATGCGGGCGACATGGCGGCGAGCGCGCGCCTGACTGCGGCTCTGGATGCTCAGCTGCTCGCCGGGCATGTCGCGGGCGCTGATGTGCAGTCGCTTGGCCATCATGATGTAGAGCACGCCGATGATGGACAGTGGCACCAAGTAGTAGATGGACGCCTTGGCCACCACCATATATCTGCGAAGAGTAAAGCGGACTTAAGTGGCCTGGGCATAACAGTTACGGTCGCTTAAAGTGTTCGATCCAAAGCGGATTGCGTGAAATAACTGGGACAAATGATGCTTGTCAGGCAATCATTGCCAGCTTAGCTTAATTCACCAACAAGAACAGCCCAGCCGGCAGAGTGACTGTTATCAACGGAACATACACTAGAACATATGCTTCCTTGAATCAAAACCATAACCATAACTGCTGTTTATTAGAACAGTCTGCTTCTAGCCTGTGCAAACACCACACTTTAAACAGAGTCTTTTACATGTTGCGGGGCTCTTAGTTGCGAGTTAATTTGATGAGCTTGGTTAAACTTGATTAATGATTTCTTAAGTTACTATCTATTATTCATATAAACTAAAAACATTTAAGAGTGGTCTAGTGTGAATGGGTCCACTGAACCCTGCGAAGAGGTAATAATGACTATACGCACACCTGATGTAGATACATTTTTTCAATTGGTTCAGAGTATAACAAGTACGAGTGCTCTAGTTGAGACTACGAGACTACAACACATGCACACATAAATATGCACGCACGCATAAGCACGGGATCTGCTATGGCTGCAGTGAGAGTTATACAAATTCAATTTATCAAATTAAATGAACAAATAATTTCAATTCGATAACTAAGGGAAGTTAATTTTTTAATAACTTCTCTTAGAGATGGACTATCTACATCAAACTTTCACAAGTTATTCATGACAATCATATGTATGTGTGTATTGGTCGATAGGCGCCGATAAAAAGAAATTTGATGAGTTATCGAACAAATTTGATAAACTCGTACTGGTACACGCGAGTATACATGTATACATTTTGAAATCTCTAGCTTGCGTCCTTTCGAAGATCTTTCCGTTCACACGGATAGACGGATGGACGGATGGACAGGGCTATACTGACTTGTCTTATCAGCCTGATCAAGAATGTATATACTTTATGGGGTGTTGTTCGCTTCCTTCTGCCTGTTACACAAAACCATTTACTCTGAGTTCAGGGTATAAAAATGTAAATGCAATCGAGTTCAGGGTATAAAAATGTAAATACAATCGGATTACGGTTTAAATATTAATGAATAGTTTTTTAGATAGCAAAAGCTACTTTCTTTTCGTACTCTACTCTCAAAGGGAAAGAGTATATTGGTTTTGTGCAATGTCCCTCTTGTTGTCCGTCCGTTTGTACCTGTTATAGACTTGAATTTTTACTTTTGGAACATATGCTCCTGTTTACCCTCGAATTATAAAGTGTCCAGATTTTCCCCATACGCTCATTAGAGAAAATAGGAAAATACATTTCCGGTATGCTAGAAATCATATTAGTTGAAGAGCTAGAGAACTGCAATTTGGAATGGTATACTCGTGTTGACTACCTAAAATTAAAAGGAAATCGCTTAAATCTACGCCCACAGGGCTTATGTCTCCTACAGTCAACATTGGATAATTGAGTTATTGGAGGCCTCCTCTATCGATGATCCAAAAATAATTTTTTTTCTCAATGGGGGCGTGGAATATCAAAAGGTGGAAGTGTACGCGTCCAAATATTATAGTTACGTTACCGTAAAGTCCCTTCAAGCAACAGAGTATCTCACAGTCGGTTACGGCAGAATGCAAAGTTATTACTTGTTATTTTGCTTTCAATAAAAAAATTCGCTTGTTAATCCAATAAAAATTATTTTAGTTATGATTTTGTTTTTACAAACATCATACACATGTATTCAAATAATCGGATTAAAACGGATTGAGTTCAAAAGCAAAATCATTTCTGACACATAAAAAGAAGTGTATAAATTGCAATTACAACTGGAAAGTGGATTTCTGCTGCTGTTGTTAAATTTGATGTTTTATTTACTCAATGTATGATAAATGATAAGTCCATGAGCCAAGTGGTAGGTGCTTCAGCTATATTTGCTGAGAGTGGAGAGATTCTCGAGGATTATATGTTAATACATAGAGTTGCATATTATAAAGTTAAAACATTTTAGGTACAGTTTTAATAAAGCCCGCAGTTGCTTCCACATCAATAGAAATTGTGTATCGAAAAGTAAATAGAATGAAAGCAAATTTTTATAATGGAATAACTTAATTAAATATAATTAAAATAAATTAAATTTAGTAAGTTAAGCAGTTAAATAAAACTTCGTCAGGAATGCTCGGGAACCTTCCCAGTGGTGCAGACAAGTTGAAAATTATGAGTGAAAACTTAATTTCTGACTGCGAGATGATTGGCAAATAAATTAGGAAGAACTCGGTAAGGGCTTGTGGCTACGTAACTGCGTGTCTAGGGCATCTTTGCCAATTTGTCAGACTATAAAAACGAACTGCAGGATGAAAACGTCCAATAAATTACAGTATGGCGTGACCTACGATCTAAGACCGAATAAATTATTGCCATAAAGCAAAATCAACAAAAATTTAATTTTCTCTTTGTTTTATTCAGCAATTTTGTGGGTTTTTGGGGCACGGTTGTCGAGTCTTAAAAGGGGTTTTTGCGAATTGGATATAAAATTAGCAACCAATTGGCTGAAGTTGTGAATAACAGCAGAGAGATATCCAGAGAGAGAGAGAGAGAGAGAGAGAGAGAGAGAGAGACGGACAGCAAGCGGTCGTTGGCAGATTATGTGGCAACAGCTGCTGCTGTACAGCATGAAAGGATTTCCAAATAAGGCAACAGGCAGCGCCGCAGCGTTGACGTCCTGCGCAGGCTGTGGCCGGGCAGCTGTTGGAGATGTATTAAAAATGACGAGCGGAATTAAATTGAAGTACTTTATCAGCGAGGCGACCGAAGAGCAGCCTATGGCCAGAATGGGCCCTGGGTAGATGTAATTGAGCCCAGCAGCTGCAGCAGCAGCAGCAGCAGCAGCAACAGCCTGACGAACTATTCCGATGGCTATAAGAGGGGGAGTCATAGAGACAAAGTGCGATACCAAGCAAGGAGAGAGAGGGAGAGGAGTTAGTGGAGATATCAATAATGGTTTTAAGCACCTTAAAAGAGTCCAGCTGCAGCTTACAAATTTGAGCGTTAATGTTTTGTACTCGACTAGATGAACACGGCATAAAAGGTTAATTAGATTCTTAATTCGCATAGAATAAAGATTTTCAATTGAAATAAAGCTAAGCTGAAATTGAATTTTTAAATGAAAAATCAATGGCTGGCTTTCCGAGCAGCGTTAAGTGCTTAACAGCTAAAGTGTTTGCGTAAATTATGATTGAAGATTAAATTTTATATTTGGCTGAGATTTTGCTGCCTGACCTGATTCGAAGACTTTCCAAGTGTTAACAAAAAGGCAGGAGCTGTCAGCTACTTGAATGACTTCTACTTGACTGAACTTGCCTTTCTTAACTCAGAGAAAGAGAAAGGTCGGGCGAGAGATAGAGCTTTGCTTGGACACCCACTTAAAACTAAATAAAATCAAATGGAGCGAGCAAATCCGAATATAAATATAAATATATATATATATATATATATATATATATATATATATATATATATATATATATATATGTATATATACATATATATATGTATATATATATGTATATTTAGCTGATTGGTGTGCGGCAGGCGGCGAGACTCACTTTGCATAAATCTTGGATCGAAATGGAGAGCATACTTCGATGGTTATGTTGCCGTTGGGCGTGGTTATGTTGTAGCTCTGGATGTCGGAGACCACGAACGACGGCATGCCCAGCATGATGGCAAACACCCAGATAATGACCGCCGTGAACACAGTCAGCGGCTTCGTCTGCGAATGCGAGCAAAAGAAATTCAAATATGAAAGCATTCAGGTATTTGTGCTCACCAACCGACTAACGGTATACTCTGCTTACCTGCAACTTGCGCAGCGGGTTGACAATAGCGCAGTAACGTTCGCCCGAGAGCGCAGTCAGCGTGAAGACGGAGACTCCAATCGAAATGTCCTTGAAGAACTCGCTAATGCGGCACATGTTGCGCTCGAAGGGCCAGCTCTCCTGCGTGTAGACAATTGTGGCCACCGGGACACAGACCAGGATGACCAGCAAGTCGGCCAAGGCCAGCGAGAGGATGTAACTGTGAGAGAATAATACCCATTAAATATATCTACAATCTAAAGTACGACAATTATCATCAAAAATAATAATAAATTGCTATCAATAGCATTGGAAAAATCAACCGAGTTGATAGCGATTGACAACAAAATACAGGAATCATGATCACGTATGTGTATACATATCTAAGTATCTTATCAGACAGATGAGGGAAATGACATCTGATCTACTAATATGGTTATATATGAATTAGGGGCGAGTGTATCCCTTGATATATTTGATGATATGTACGATGATGTATCGAAAGATATTTACGATTATGTATCCGATGTAGATATCCGAAGATATATATGATGACGTATCCAATGATATACATATATGAAGATGTATCCAATGATATACATATACGATGATGTAAGCGATGATGATGAGTCTATACAGTATATACAGAATTCCACATGTTCAGATTACTAGGGTATCGATTAAGCGAATTTTCCTCTGACACACTATTGTCTAGACCCTACACTAACCCATGAAGTGCGTGAAAGAGGAAAAGCGAATGGAAAACTTGTTCAGCTCACGCACAGTTAAACGTGTCAAATTTGCTGCATGGTTGCACAGGGATTGGAACTTGGAATAGAATTCGCTTTGTTATCGGAATCGGAATCGGCATCGGAATCGGGGGAAGGTAACGGTAACGGTGCTTGTTCTATTTGTCTGAACCGCTGCGCAGTCACTTGTAAAACACTCGAGCGAGCGCCCTTTGCTCTAAATACATTTCTTTTGTGTCTTTTTTGGCTATTTTCAAGGAGATTCCTTGACATGGGTTCGTAAACAGAACCCTCCAACCTCGAGTATTGTCGGTCCATTGCCAATTCGAATAGAATTTAATTTTGCTGCTCCTGAAATGCAAAATGCGAAAAACGAATGTCTCCATTTGAGCTGAAATCAAATGTGGACTCGTTTCAGAAAATTGCTTTGTCATTGACCTGATTGAACCTCAGCTAGGTGACGGACTAAAAGCATTCCGGCCCAAGCGCCGCATCATTATCGGCCGCAAATTGTAAGTTCTGATTGATGTCAATTGACGCTTGTCTAGACAAGCCGGACAAAGGATGGCAAATCACGAAAAAACTTTGGCAACAACGGGAATTACAACGCTCTACTTGCTCCACTGATTGGCTCCTGCATGCGGCGGGCATGTCCATGGCCTCGTCTTCCCCTCTCCGCAACTATGTACAACCAACGCACAATAGTTCAATCGCACACCTGGACAGCCTGGACAGACTCAACAGCCTCAAAAGCCTGGACAGGAATGCAACCTTTGGCATATTTCAGTGCATATTTACATTTTTATATTTCCTTCGTTCTTCGTTTACTCTCCATTTGTGTAACGAAATAATAGTTGCTGTTGCTGGAAACTGCCGAACAGACACATTTATTGCCAGTCGAGGCGTGACGACAATTCACAATATGCTTGTTATGCAAGTGTTTCTTAGTCGGATTCCTCCCCTTCCTCTCCAGTTGTCGCCTGTGTCACCGGCTGTGCTGGCAAGAAAACTTTTGATTGAATTGCCATTTAAATTTATTTAAAGAAGCCACAAACACAGGAAGCACACATGGCGTTACATAGTTGTACGAGCTCTTGAGTTTCCTGCACGTTTCTAAATTAATAAACATTTGCATGGGCCCCACCCAGGCAAGCATCAATTCTACTTGACATATTTTTGTATATTTTTTAAATATTTTCATATCCAATATATTATCCCTCTATCGCTTGTATTCTTTAGCAAATCAATATATGAATATAAATACAATAAGGCGATAAACTATATTCTTTATTGTTTTAGAAGTCCATTTTAGTTTAATTATATATAATATTATATGTAATAATTAAGAAGTTACTCCTACTTCAACTTTAACCCTCAAGAAACCTGCATTAGACAGGCAATGGGGAGATCCAAAATCTAAAAATTACATACTCTCCGTATTTATTACACGCAACTACACAGCAAATTTGAAATTTGTAGCTCCAGTTCTGTACAAACCCCGACTCAAAATTATCGATAAATTACAATAAAAAATATGAAATGAGTTATAAAAAAAATACGATAAGCTCGTATTGCGTATAGTATACACGATTATTGATTTAAAATTTCAAGTCTCTAGCTTTTGTAGTTTGGGAGATCTCAACGTTTACAAGGACGGACGGACAGACGGACAGCGCTATATCGACTCGTCTCGTTGCACTGATCAAGAATACAATTTATGGGGTCTGACACGCTTCCTTTTGCGTGTTACATACATATTCCCAAAACCATTATAACCTGATTTCCCGATATCTTCATTATCAATGAACTTTGTACGTTAAAGGAAAATATACTTTTATCTGTTATATTATATAATGCCCTGTTCATTTTACTCCACAGTAAATTTAAGCATGATATATAATAGATGGAAGTTACCAATTGCTAATATTCACAACTCTCGAAAATGTCTGAGTTTTAAAAATATATGTAAATATAATGCCAATAAATCACTAATATTAATTGATTTTGATGAGCTTCCAGTTACTTTAAAAAAGAATAATAACAGCCACAGGAGCTTAAAAAGTGGGCATTACGCCTACTGTGCCTTAAAATGAGGTCGTCTTCTGCTCATAACGCAAACGCCCTGTGGGCCATCATCATTGAGTTGATAAGGACGTTCTGCTGCGAGCGCCATCTATGAGCTTAAAGGCGATGTAGAACCAGCGGCAATATATTGAAACTTAATTTTCTATTTTAACGTTAAATTGTTTTCAATCTCTTTTAAGCGGCTAATGTTTTGCACATAAATTGGACTATTTAGGGGAAAAAAGACTTTTTGGTAATGAAACTGCGCAAAAATATTATTGCTAGGATACCATTTCATTTATCTACATTTGTTGGGAGTTGTGGAACTTCACGAGCAACTTTTGGCAGACTAATCAAATTTTTATGAGTATAAAAAGTTCGGTCAGAGCAGAGCAAGTTTCTTTTCCCGCAATAAATAGTTGAGTTATTGCTGTATCGATAAATATCGACTTTCAAATGTTCTTCACGGGCTGCTTAAATTCTAATTATAATGTTTGTTGTAATTTGTAATCGATGCGGCTTGGGCAATAAAACTTTTGACTTTCAATCTGTTGTAACCCACGCAACCTTGCAATATTTCTAGCTCAATTCGGAAGACCTGCTTAGTATTCCTGGCCAGGGGCAGCGCCTGCGGCCTGGCTAAAAAGTTATGAGCATTTCTGAGGAACTTTTAATTTGGTCAAGATTGCGGCGACAGCTGTTTGACCGCAGCCGAAGCGGGGCTCAAGATCTGACTGGACAGCAGACAAGAGGCAATAAAATCAGAGATGCTGCCATAATTCAGCATCATGAATGTTGAGTGGTAATTCTTTTGGGCTATTTCTGGAGCTGCACGCAGCGCTCATTTGGGCCATATATTTATGGCCGGCGATTGTACGCATATGTATGTGGCATATGAATGACTTGGGAGTTGGGTGATGGGTAATGGGGAATGGGAAACGGGAAGCGGGCAACGGGGACGCCACGGGGCACTTACGTGTTGGGTATGTTGCGCATGGAACGATGGCGAAAGAATATGATGACCAGCGTGCCATTGCCCAGCACGCCCACGATGAAGATGAGCGTGTAGAGCACGGTGACAATATAGGTCTCCGGGCGATCCAATACCTTCACATACGACGAGTCCTCGCCGCTGGCATTGTGCTGGCCCGCTGTTGCCGCTGTGGCTATCGTTACCAGTGCCGATCCATCCAGCTGGCTGGAATTGCTGAGCTGGCTCAGATTGACGCCGCCAGCAGCTGCAGCGCCGCTTGACTCCACCGGCGCATAGGCCAGGCTTGCAGCCAGCATCTGGCTCATGTCCATCAGAGCTGCGTACATGTTGTTCTTAAATCCCTTTAACTGGCTTCGACTGTGACTGTGACTGTGACTCTCACTGTGACTGTGACTCTCACTGTGACTGTGACTGTCTTGTCTTCCTGTTTGTGGCTGTCGCCGCGTGCGTGTCGTTTTATTTGCTCGTTCAGCCCACTTCCGCTTCCTCTTTTTTTCCTTTTGTTTTTTTTCGTGCTATTCCAGCTTTGCACTTTTAGCTACGAGGACTGTTCAGTTTATGGCATTTAGGTTTTCAGCAGAGTGGTTGTTGTAGCCACAGTTGCGTGTTTTATTTTGCACATTTTGTTTTAGCTGTGACCACATTTGCTGTCCTTGTTGCTGTTGCTGTTGCTGTTCTGGCTGCGAGTGGGTTTGCTCTTTGACTGGCGCCAGTTGCTCCTCGCTGCACACAAAAAAAAACCAAAGTAGAAAGAGATAGCGTTAGACAGAGATGGGTTAGTAAATACATGTTAAAGTCGTTGTAGTGAAATGATTTAAGCAGCTTTGACTTCAGTGGGAAACAAAGCTGCGTATGCGTAATATTTTGAGTTTTCTATGGAGCTTAATTATGCTTCATGTTGCGGTTTATGGACAATCCTCTCACGTTTCTGCTGCAGTCTATTATTTATTTAAGCTACGGTCTGCAGTAGCCTTGGCTGGCAAAGGAGTCCCTCCAGTTTGCATAAATTGTTGCGCAAATTCAATTTTGCTATTGCAGGGACACAGGAAGGTAATGTGTGTAGAAGGGGCGGCAGCTATTGAATATATAATGTGTATTACTAAAATGCATGCTCGAACTCAATATAATACATCTACAATATCATATGTTAGCTTAAATAATCATAAATTTTAATTTTGTTTACATGATTGTGTATGTATCTATCCCTCTTTCTACTTAATTCTCTCTCCCACAGACTTCTCTCTTTCTCCCTTTCTCTCTCTCTCTCTCTCTTTCTCTTTTCGCCCTCTCTTTTACCACTCCTTTTCAATACTTATTATTTTTCTCTTGTGCTCTCTGCCTTTGTTCATTTTTCTCCCTCTGTCATTCTATCGCCACCTCATTTTTTCACTCACAATCCCTTGTTCTCTCCCCTTATAGTCACTTTCCTACTCTCACTCTCTTTCTTTAATATTGACAATGAAAAGTTTGTTTTTTCTAATCTAGAAGCCAACCTAGTCAGACTTCTTACAGAGAATACAATCAGAGCTATCTCAACTTCCAAAGAAGTCTCAAAAATTACTGTTTTAACGTGCTCGATTCACAGCTCAGCAATACAACAGTATTTACAATTTGATATAAACTCATTTCATAACTGCCTTCAGGCTTGCCTCTCGTACAGAGATTCACTTACACACATGTCCAAGAGTAACCCAACTCACAAAGCTCAGCAGCTTTGTCTACTTTAGTGCATGCTGGGAGTCAGCCGCTGCAGCGTGAGCCCGGGATTTGGTTTAGCTGGTGCAAAGGATTCATTTATTCAGTGTTGGGATTGGCTGTCCGTGTGTTGGCATGCTTGTATTATTATTTTCCAATTCGAGCTTCTATTTGCGAGCAACAGGCAGCCAGACCAGCTCACAGACGGGCGAACAGACAGATGGAAGTCAGCGCTCCGGGAAGGCGGGGAGGAAGGAGCTCTCAGTGGAGCTCTGCAGAACTAATACGAATTTATTCGGGCAAATACAAAGGCGTATGGCAATCAGTCGATTTTATTCCGACAGTAATCACATCCGAAATGCGAGTGATGTGAGTTTATTTCTTGGATTCAACCTCTGTTTGGAATCGCGTGTATGTGTGTGTGTGTGTGTGTGTATGCGTGTTTGTTTGCCTTGTGCCGTTTCAATTTCAATTCAATATTAGATTGTTCGGGAGGCGTCACTTGTTGTGCCGCTATTGATTCCAAAATATCTGTTTCCATCCTCTGCGGGCGACGCTGCGAATGCGTGTTATTTATTCATTGCTTAATAGAGTCGACCCGAATTCGTAGTAAATTGTTGGCAAATCGAACGAAGTCTCTTTGCACTCACGGTCATTCAGTCAAGCTATTTCCAGGTGCTTGTCTATCAATAAGCAGCCTTAGATTAAAGCACGTCTCGAGCCCGGATACGCCAAGAAGCCCATCTGATTGCTCAGTTCGGCTGACCAACTATATGGCCAGGTGCGCTTGGAGCAGGTGCGCGCCCTTGCATTTGTTTGCCATAAAATCAAGTATTTATTGGAGAGCTTCTTGAAGATATTGCGATTGCTGCGATTCGTTCCGCAAGTAATTGAAAAGTTCAACAAAACAAGAATCAACAACTAGAGAAACATTTAAGAAAAGACTTCGCTTTTTATATATACATATGTGTATATATATTTTCTTATATATATATTATGTATTCTATATACTATACTGTCTTCGTTTGACACTCACTCGAATCTTCAATTGATTTTTAATGTGACGAGCATTAAAGCTGTAGTCAAAATCTTAGTGTGCGAATAAATCCGCTAAGAGAACGAGAAGTCATGTAAGGGGGTCGTGCTCGCAGCTTCAAGTCGTTAAGAGATTGACTGAGTCTGAAGGAACGATTTCTAAAACCCGAAAGGCAAGTGCTGCACACTCTTCATCTCTTTTATATTATTCGTTTATTTTGGCTTTGATCGGAAAGGATATTGTGATTCGGGGCGCTATACGGCAATAATTCCAACAATGGAGTTTTAGCGCCATTGACGTGCACATAAACGATCCGCACTCATAGCATGTGTGGTCCGCACATAAAGGAGTCAAGCCCTCGGAAATTTAATGGCAATTAGCTGTGGGTGGCTTAGTGCGGGGCGTGAGGACCACGCCCCTTCCCAATCGGACAGTTCGTGTGTAAGGCCAGGGCTAAGGGCTCTGCTGCGGCCAAAGTGTCGACAACACCAACACCAGTTTGGGCCTTTTAGGTGTGTGCCTGATGGATAATTCAGCATGTGGCTTCCTGGCAGGGCGAGCTGAGTGTGAACCTCGCAGCATATTAATTATTTTTCGCGTTCGGGCAATAAGTAAACTGAAAGTTTGTATAAACGCCCCGTCGTCGCCCCATGGCTGGGCACCAACTTGGCAACGAACTTTTATTAGCCGCTTTGGGCAGGCAATTATACAAGACCCTTAAAAGTTGTCAGTGAGTTGTCAGAAGCGCATTCGTGAAATAAGTCAGTCGATACTTTCCGTATTGCCCTCCACTTAACACTAGGCGGCAGGAAAGTTTCGCATAGTCGCCACACTCCACAGCCAAACGGAGACGACAGCCAGCGCGGACTTAGTCGGGGCTGAACTAAACTCAAATCTCTGTCTGCCACGCCGAACTTGAAATGGTTCACAGCAGCCTGCGACGGCTCGACGAGAGACGCGCTTGAAGCGAAGTTTCAACTTTCAGCCATATGGCTAGAACCCGAAAAACATCGGCGAAGTTCGAGTGGCTCGCGCTTAAATGAGACACACACACATACATTTCACCAAAATAAAAAATAAGAAAAAAATAATTTAACTTATGGCAAATGTCCCGCGGCTTAAATCGACGGAGCCCTCTGACCTCAATCAATTTAATTGCATTTTTTTACGCAATTTTGACAAATCGCCTCGGGAAAGATAAACCTCCTAGGCGACCAGACTATTGCTTTTAAAAACTTTTTAAGCATGCTGCCGCGTAGTCTTTAATGTGGCCCAATTTTTAAGGCATATCTGCGAGGCGGACACACCCCAGAGAAAGCGAGCCTCGAAGTGAGAGTGTGGGCTACACAAGTTTGATTCACATTTCAAATAATTCATGCAAATATTCATATAACGTTCATCTATTGCCAAAGTTTTCTGCTGAGAATGTTATTCGAGATTCCGTGTCTGTGATGTGATACCATTTCTTTTCTTTTCATACTCGCTGCCGAGTCCAAATGAGTATATTGGTTGTGTGCAATGTCTATTTCGTCCGTCTCTGCATCTGTCCGTATAACTTAACGCAAACATATCGTCGCTATTGAAGCTAGAGACTTGATATTCGAAATGTACACTCGAGTATACCCTCATCTGGCAATTTTAAGTTTATTCCGATGCATTCAATAGGGGCGTGGCATGTCTGCTAGGTAAGAGACTTGACATTCGAAAGAAACCCTATTGTATGAAGTGCTAGAGATATCAATTGGGAATGAATACTCGCGTAGACAGCTCAAGATACATAGATATGATGTAAATATACGCCTATAGGGAATGACACCAATCGGGAAACACTGTTTCTTCTATAGTTTTAAATTTAAAGACTAATGTTCTCTTCTATTAAGTATCCAATTGGAAGCAAATCGGAATATGAAGCTGGTGGTGTTTTGACCGTGAATGAGTATTCTGCAGTCGGAAACACCCGACTGCAGCACTGTTGCTTGTTTCCTTTACGTAATACGAAACATTTTTAATTGAAGTTTTTAATTATATATATATTTGTATGTTTCGTATGTTTTTCGAAAGTTTTTAATTACACTTAAGAACGCTTTCAAAGCATGGAAAGAATAAAAAAATAATATATAAATACCTATATATATACATATATATAAGTTGTAGTAACGTAATATTTCTTAATTTAATTTATCATTCTAACAAAGAAATCAAATAAATATTGACACAAGCGTTGTCTGAGAATTACTGAAATAACTGAAATATGTTAGGTATTGAAAAATCCTTTTTAAGAATGTGTCCATTGCCAAGAATTTTGTGGGCTGAATGAAATAAATTTCGGGTCGCTCATAATATAATATTGAAGGCGCTTAGAGCATTTAGGGCTTAGACAAAAGCATTCCGGGCTGTCTTTAAATACATCGTGCCAGACCTTTTGCCATCAAAGCTGATATCCGCGTGACATTTTTTTTTTATTATTTTGTTGCTTTTTTCTGCAATTTTTCGTACCGCCGTCTTTATTCCGGGCCGTATTTATTTATGATTAAAGCTTGTTATGTCTTGCAGGGCGCGTTTCGACCTCCAGTCAGGTGGCAACCGGCGGCTGCTTTTTGAACGCAATTACATTTGTCGGAGGGAAAGTCTATTAAAATGCTTGGCTGCCTGACTGACTGGCTCCGAGAGGCGGCCAGGCACCCCGTAGTCACGGCACCCCGTGGAGCCTATGAAGCCAGTGGTGTTGCTAACGCCGTCCGCAAGTTGGATCTGAGCAGACAAAGGCGGATAAGACATATTGTCGGGATGGCGCTCGGTACATGCTCAACATTCCTGTGAGTGTGTGTTAGATAAATCATAAAGCAAACATAATTTAATGCACACACAACCACACACGCACACACAGACAGTTGCTGCGTGTTATGTTCTTGCTTGTAAGCTGCACGGCAACAGACGGCTAACCGTGCGTATGTGTAATATGGTAAGCGCGTTAATCATACGCCACGTATGGGCTGCCAAGTTGAATAATCAGCTCAGAAGCAGCAGCATCAGCAAAGAAAATCGCAAGTGAAACAGCAGTTATGCATGTTATTGTTGTTGTTGTTGTTGTTTTCAACACCCCAGCTTACTCACAATTCGTGCCCATCTCTTTACGCTCGCTCGAGTCGGAAGCCAAGCCCCAGGCAGACTAATGGGTCGCTCTTTACGCAGCGCACTCTAAGCTATTTTAATTAGAGTCTAACAAAATCTCGAAATACACAAAAAGAAAGGCGACCGTTGCTCATTTCGTATGCGCTTACCCGCTACAAACAGTATGCAAATTTTGAAGACGTTCCATTTGCCTCGGCCGCTCCGAGCTGTGAATGAAAATATTGACAAAGTCACACGCCCTCACTGCCGACGGGCATCCCACCCAGATGAATCAATGGCTGACATCAGACGCGCCTACTCCTGGGGTTGCCAGGGCTCACTACAAGCTGGTCATAAAGCCACGCCATTCGTTATGATTGAAGATGATTGCAAATGGCTTGGCGTACGCCGCCTTGCCAGGGGAAGCCAATTTTAGTTTGTATTTCATTAAAGCACGAGGAAGTCATATATATACGGACTACGCTCAGCCAACGAGTCGTTAGCCCCGATCAAAATGGAGATGACATGAACTGAAAAACAGAATCGTAATCCAAATATGCGCGTTGCAAAATGGTGTAAAAAATTCATGAAGGTTAATTTTAAGGACCCACGAATAAGCTTTCGGTAATAGAGAATAAAATGGAATCAAACGCAGCCAACTTAACAGCATATCTACTAACAGAAGTCTGGCAACGCGACAACCTTTTGTTTCTGTGTAAAATTAAAAATTCAAATTAAATTAAAATAGAAAATAATTTGGCGCTCAGAACCCATGCAATAATCCGAAACACCCGAAATTTTTAGAAAAATTTTTATAGGCAGGAAAATAGACTCATCGGATCGTTCGACTAGGAAACTGTGTGAGCTTTTTTGGCATAATTATAATAATAAGTAATAATGAGGTCCAATGTTATCTATAGGGTTATTAGGTCGCAGCCTAGATTTGTTTTATTTTTATTTCAAATTAAAGTGCTCTCTAAGGATTCTTTCTGAGGGACAATAGCAAATGTGCTGGTTCTTTCCTCATCGTTTCAGAGCTATCAAACTGCGTAGATTCATTTAGGTATTACAGTTTTTGTTTTTGTAAAGAATTCTGTACTTGATATTTAAAGGTAGATAATTGAACTTGTTGATGATGAACAGGTAAATGAGCTGATCTTGTAAGTATATTCATATCGTGAACTATTAAGTATATGAGTACATGACTAAAGTGATGTTATTGCATAAGCTTGCTTTTAAGGAGTTTCGGAAAATTTTAATAGAATTGTCGAATACATAGATATACAAGACCTACCAGTTTGCATAAAGTATAAATATTTATTATCAAGCTTCTTTAAGTAGCGTAATTGTTATTAAAGAAATCGGGTGATAATTATGCTTGTCCACAAATTCATTAATCATATTAAAACTCTATTAAGAAATTCAGAAATGCAATTGAATTGTGTTTAAGCTGCCAGCTAAAAATTCCGCAGAACAAAGTGCGAAAATTATAGAGGTTATACGAGTGTCATTGAATCAGTCAAATATCTCAGCTGCTTCCCATTCCATATGAATGCAATGCATTTTGCTGCTATCGCAAGTATAGTAGATTCTTTAGATTTTGAAACTTTTCTATTTCAAATGTATGTATATAATATGAATCTGGGAGACCTCAGCCTGAAAAATCAGTTTGATCTGGGCACTCCTAGACTAGAGCGCTTTAACTTAGAATATAGATATGATTTTGCTCACGCTGATATTAAGTCAAGCGCACTGGGGATTCCGATGACAGTAAACAGATGCAACGTTTCAAGCCATATAAGGGTTTTGCCCTCTGTGTAGCATAAAAAAAGAATTTGTGTAAAGCAACCCTACAATATTAAAGAATACTCCGATATTTGGAATACTAGATTTCATTCATTACTGAACATAGCTCATCATCGTGACCAACCACCACGATAATAATAGAGTTACATTTTTGACTCAAATTTTTATCATTCTCAGTTTTTGAGCTCCCTAATTCAGTTACACTGTAGCATATGTAATTCGTATTATTTTGAGTTATTTGTCTTTAATACAACAATCTTTAGATACTTCAAGTTTTTTCTGTTAGTTCCCACACAAACCGCAGTTTCGATATGTCTAGGAGAGTGAGCATAGTTTTGCCAGATGACATAGAACCGCCACGCCCGGCCAGGGGCAGTACGGCGTCCAAAGATTCACGAAGGTCATCTTTGAAGTCCGTTACAGAAAATCGTCCTCCCAAGAGTAATCAGGGAAAGCGCAGCATTTCGACGAAGGACTCAGATGAACTCGATGACCATGCTGTAGTAAAACTTTCCGTGACGGATCTCTTCCCCGACGGCTGTGAGCGTTATAAAAAGGATTGCTGTTGCTGTCATTGCATTTGTGTACGGCGGGCACTCAGGCAAGCCTCGTTCCTTTCGTCGCCCGAGGGCAAGCGGCGGCTGCAGATGAAGATGCAAATGAAGGACTTTCTCATGGACATCAATGCGATCACGGCAACCAAGCAGAGAATGGACAACATGCTGCATGGCACCAAGCAGTACCCGCCGCCAGCGACAAGGAGCTTCCCCATTACCATCGTCCACATCGCGCCGATAAGTGCAAATTGCATGTCCATTCAGTGGTATCAGCATGACGACTCCTACGTGTCCCACTACGAGATCTATGTGGATGACGTGCGAGTCAAGCGCATCTTCGATCCCCAGATAAAGTCCACCGTCGTCCTGGACGTGGACATGAAGCGCTCGCACAAGGTACGAATGAAGGCACTGCCGAGGAAGTGCCTCGGCTCCAAGGCAAATCGCATTGACAAACTGGTTCGCGATGTTTGTTGCGGCAAACTCAACAAAGTCCTCGAGGCCGATTACTTCTGCGACTGCAGCAAGAAATCCGAAATGGAGAAGGTCAAGGAGAAGTACACTGCCAACTCGTGCCAAGTGTTGGTGGATTTCTGGAAGGACAGCGAATTCCTCTATGTCCCCATATGCAGCTGCGAGGGCGATTGCACGTGCGACTGCTTAGCCGAAAAACACAACGCGTGCTAATAAATCACTAAGATCGGCTCTTAAATTTCAAGTTTAAGATCATATAGACAGGATAAATTGTGAATAATTAAATTGAATGTAACGACGTGGAGCTGCAATCGATGACACTATCGATTTTAATCGATTGACATTCATTTTGCGATAGCTCTATGGATATTGTTCGATGTTGATATATCGTCCCACCAGCAGGTAACCCTAACAACGCCTGTAAATTGAGGGATTCCTTGATTCACTGCAAAGTCATTTTAGTTATTCCTTTTCTTGGTATGTTTATTATTGAAATTTGTTACAAATTAGCTGCCATGCTCATACTGAATACAAATATGAGTACCTAGTAGTTCAAAAGAGGAAATCAGTTAGGTGTGACCACTAACCACATATCACATAGATGCGTCGTCTAAATCAAAATTCCCCACGAGCCATAACGAAGTTGACTTGTCCTCAATGCTCAGTTTTGTATGCGTGGAATAATTTTGTTCTACGGCGAGTCTATGTGTTGTATGGTTAGAGGCTGCATCTAATATGATAGTCCAGTTACTATTGTAGTCCTTTAACCTTTAAAAATAACCAGTCGTAAGATCTCGATATACATAACTTTAGTTCAAAATTATGATAGTTGGTAATGCTTGGCCGAATAAGACTATGGCAAAGTTTTGTGGGGTGCGATTAAAATGGCTTAGGTTACTAGGGTAGCTAAATGAAGCTGTCTAAGGATTTATCATAAAACTATGGGTTAGATAATGTTAGTATAAAGTTAGTGGGATTAGCCGATAATTTTTCTAGGATTGTTGGCATCGCTTATGTACGCTTCGTGCATAAGCGTACATAAGCGATGCAATAATTTAAGTTGAGGTTTCTTGGGTTAATATTCAACTTAAGTTGCTTTTAATATTTTGTATGAAATAGGAAACAAGAAATTATTGTGCTACCTAAGCTTTGTTACTCAACTGTGGTTGCTCCTGATCTAAAGTGAGTTTTGCCGCTTATGCGTTGAAAAAAACAACAACCAAATTGCAAAAGAAGTGGGGGGAGACCATTAGATGGTAGTGTCTAAAGGAGATAGCGAGACAGGCGGACGAGTCATATGTAGACAAATTCAGCTGTCGGCTTATATTTAAAAATTCATCATAATCTGTAAAGTTCGCCTGCCGAATGGCCTAGCCGAGGCATCGCAGCTCATTTTATCAGTGGCCAACAGGCAGCGGCATAGGCACAGGCACAGGCATTAGCATTGGCATTTCCGGAATAAGGGGAGGAGGCGTAGAGCTGTCGCTGACGATGACGCTGACGTAGGCGCCAACGCTCCGGCTACGACGCGGCGTGATTAATTATTTGGCAAATATTTAAAATGCCCCGAGTGGTTTCCATTTCAGCGCAATAGCTACTGTTACTGCGCGGGCAGCTGGCACAGGGTATGCCCCACAGCGTGTAATGTGAACGCAATGAAAATCTGGGAATTCATTCAAATACTGGGCCACATTGCCGCCGCACGTACATTTAATTAATTTTCGCTCCGCTTTTATTTCATTTTTGATGCATGCCATTGACCGATTGATGTACAGCGGCACATTTTCAATTGGCATTTGTTCGCTTTCGCTTTCCCAGTGCTCGCAAGATAAACAAGCGCCACTTAGTACAGGGACTACAGTTCAATTATTTTGATTGCTTACGGAATACCCTCTGATTGGACGGACAGAGTGAGATAGAGGGGCCCTTCAGTCAATTGGCAGTTGTTTTGGGAGATATGTGGAGATTGTTTGAACCAAATAGATATAGAGTTTATTACACAAGTTTGTTGCTTTTAAGTCGTTCACTCTATTAGCCGTAAAAGATGATCGATTTTGAAATCGGAAAACTCTGTAGAATCTCGCTTTTTCACTCAGATGATGATTTGCTGGTTTCTTGACTCGATGAAGAAAATTCAATTCTCTGTGAGTGACATATTGTGAACCAAAAATATGGTAGATTATATTCTTTCTCCAGAAATTAGTTATATAAGATTAAATTATCGTCTAAACATACTATACATTAAACAGTTTCGCTCTAGCCTTAGAAATTGAAAGAGATCAAATCTTCGATCTGGCTACAGTTAATGGCCAAATCGCGAAAATGCTGAAGAGAAGGGATGAAAAAGCTATATTGCATGAATTATAAGAAGGTGCTTCGAGGTATTCTTCCTTGTTACAGCAAAGTCGACCAAGAAACCCAAAAATATCACTCAACCAAAAACAACTTTTTTGCATTCAGAACCGATCTGTTCATTAGTTTAAATTTATTTACAGCATATTCCCGAGTCGAACAAGCTTCAGCGTATCTCTTTTGTTTAGTTCTGACCATTTGGCCCACCATTTGGTCGTATGCGCTATTTTTATAGTCACATCCAATTACTTTTGGCGCTCAAGTTGCTGCATGCAAATATTTTAATTGATTTCATGTGGCTGCGTGGCCTTCGCTGTACGCAGTTTTCAGTAAATATTTCTCTTTTATTGGCAGCCCCGACCTCAACCTCAGACCACGAATATGTTTATAGCGCCAAAAATGTTTACAGCGCAATCGACTCACGCACTACACAATCGAATCGTCAGCATTAGTTCGATTCAAATTCGATAGAATAAACTGCAGCATAGGATAGGTCGGGCAGAATAGGCTGGTCCTCCATTGGCGTTGAGCTTTGCGCATTTCGGCGACATTTTCCCTAATTTTTCACATTACCTCCAGTTGTGTGCATCGGTTATGAACCAACTGCAAAGCGACTTAAAAACAGCACGGAAACATAAATCAAGTTCCGACCGCATCATCAGCGCGAAGGCCTGAGAAAACAAAGAATAAGTAAAAAAAAGGAATATGTTTCATGACACGTGCCACGTCCCAACGAAGGGGTACGCAGGGTATTAGCGAAATATGGTGAACAATGCAACCAAGCGGAAAACAAAGACAAAGCCAACAACACGAAAACAAATAATGTGAAAGTTGCAAGTGAAGCGGAAAATATTAAAATGGCTTTTGAATTAAGCGCGTCAAACGTCGAGGTATCTGATTTGATGACTAACCGATCTCTGCACCATCTAAGATTAAAGTTCTGCGAATAAATATTCTCGTACTTGATGAGGCTTCCTACTGAACTGAGCAAGAGGTCACTCTTAAATACAAACTGTGATGTCAGCTCATCAAAATAGTCTAAGTTGTAATTAAACGAGGAACTATCCTTCCATTTTATTACCCCTGGAATTATTATGCCATAACAAATTTCTATAATATTTACTATACAAAATTGGTGAACAATACTCCTCTTGCACCACTCCCTCCCAATGTTAAGCCCATGTTATGCCAAAACATGTTACACTTCACTTACATGTTCATGGATGCCTTTTACCTTAATCCCAAATTTATTACAGATTGGTTAACTGTGACAGATTGTTCCCGCAGGACTCATGATTCACAGTTTGCTTTACAAGAGTATTACTACCCTGGTTCCCTCGCCAGCCGACTGTCTTCCGGTCGGAAATCTCTGTTTTTGAGAAATGCAACGAAATTCAATTTGAAATATCCCGATAAATTGTTTAGTGTCTTTGCGTCTGCCGGCAGGCAGCAACCGAGAAAAGCAAACAAGTACCTGATACTAAATCTGGTTTGGAATTGCTATTGCATTGTTTATGGTGGCACGCCCCATGGCCACACGCCCCATGCCTCCCGCCCAGCTGTGTGGCAGACAAAATTGATAAGGGACCTAGGCTACAGCTGCTGCTGCTGATGGAGCTGCTCGGGGCCTGGCTGTTTGCCATTTTTGAGTCCATGCTGGCTAATTGGCAAATCATGCCACGCTGATATAGGGCTGGGAAGAGGCGTGTCGAAAGGCAGCCCCAAATTTATTGTCAACATAATTCAGACCAAATTCAATTTGTACCACATACAAATTACAATACACGCGAGCCACTGAGCCGCAGCAGGCTCCGGGATGGGGAAAACAATTCTTTCAGCTCTAAGTAAATTACGCTCCATGAGCTGAATAAACGTGATAAGATAATCTGAGCAATCTGCGCATGATATAGGACTATTCGACTGGCGGTCAAAGTAAATAGGCTCTACTTTCACTGAGGAGCATACGGGGCAGGAGTCGATACATATTTCAAATGATGAGCTTCTTTCAGCTAGTTAAAGCTACGTTTTTAATAGCGTACTGCTCCCGAGAGGATGGATTTGATGTAAACATTAAAAAACAAAATACAGCAATATTTTATGATTGATTTTATATTTATAATATATATATCTCTCACACTCTCAAATCAAGGTCCGTTAATAGCAAAACCAACAGTTAACTTGATCTTGATCTTGATCTGCAAATAAAAGACGTATTAGAGCAGATTGCCTATGCAAATAAAAAGCTTTTATGCTGCTTATTTGTAAGCTGGAAGATAAATGTTGCTCACTTAATCAATTCAGAGGATACAAACACAAAAAAACAGACACAGACCAATAACAATGGGAACCTACAAAAACGTCTTTTTGCGTGCAGTTACTTTATTTCGGATTCCTTCTGTATCTTTTTATGCCCTGAACCCATTGGAAATGAGAAATCAGGGTATAAAGAATTTGTGAAATGGTATGTAACAGACAGATTGAGGCATGCCACATAAAGTATATATATTCTTGATTAGCATGACATGACGAATCAATATAGACCTGTCCGCCCGTCCGTCCGTGTGACCGTAGAGATCTCTCAAATTAAAACAGATAGAGATTGGAAATTTTACATGTGTACTCGTGTATCCATATGCATTAATTTTTGATAACTAATATCATTTATTTTTAATCGGCATTTATCGACAATTTTTATTCATTTATTAAGCGTGGCTTGCGAATTGTTTAAAGTAAAGATTTCAAATTTGCTGTGAAGTTGCATATAATGAATACGAAGATTATGTAATCCGATTTTGCATAACACGCCCCCCTGTCATTAAGGTTGATGTAGATATTCCAACTCTAAGAAAACTTATTCAACAATTAAATTCCTGTAGCAAAGCGCGTGCTTATGCCTGTGTGCATGTGTTGTTTGTATGTATGCTTCTATTAGCACACAATGATTGAATATAAGCACCTCACAGAGTTCAGAGTATCTCCAAGTCGAGCAGTCTCGACTGGAGCACTCTTACTAGTTTGCAATTGTGGTCAGCGAGTGGGCGGCGCATGCCACGCCCCCAGCTCGTTCTGGGGCAATGATTTTATGATAAATGAGCAAAGTTAATCATCAACCCGTTTGGCGGTGCACAGTGGCCACCCACAAAATGTCCAAAAGAAGCGCAATTGGAGGAGAGAGTGAGAAAGAGCAAAAGAGAGAGATAGAGTGGTGGTGAGGACTATATGTAAAGAAAATTGTGTTGGACAGTGTGAAAAAGTTGCTTTGTTAATGCAGGTGCCAGAACCCGATGCTCAACTATTTATAAGAGAGCACAATCAACCAGAAGGTCTTGACGTCAATGCATACCCGATGATGTTGTAAATGTTAAAGCTGGTGTTGCCCAGAAGAGGGTGCAAGATTGATGTTGTGGCAAACTTTAACCTCTGCACACTATCAGAAATTAGCTTAGAATAGGTCGCGCAGCTTTGCAACAATTGGCATTAAGCGAACCGATTGATGAGAATGACCAGCAAGAAGGCAAACCATTTATCACACAGGTGAGCACAGGTATGTAGAAAGGCAAGGCCCACATCCCCACAAAGCTAAATGTTGTCAGGCATTATCGAAAGCTACTCAGGCCCCTGCTTATCTAACGGCATATTCCATTTGAGCTGCTGTCACCTGCTGCGAAAGCAGGAGCTCAGATTAGCACGCTGTACGCACATTATCCATATCAGCAGATTGAGTTACTATAACTCGGCTACTCGGCTCTAAGGCTCCACATCTCATCGGTGCTCGGCTGTTCCATTTGCCATGTCGCCTGCCACCAGTTGACAGGCTGTCAATATGCTGAGTCCTCGTCCTCATACATGCACATCCATTCATGCCCAGTCAGGTGGCTTCGATTTCTGACTCGGCTGGCGCAGTCCTTCGGCAGCTGTCGTCAGTGTTCCTTCAGCTCACGTTTATTCCGTTCTGTTATTCCTTTGCATTTATTTAATTTCCTATTTATGGCATATCTATATGAACAGACTGACTCACGGACTCACAAATTTGCGCCCTATGCAAATGGAAATCATAATTGAATTTTCGTTGATTGTTCAAGCGAAATAACCAGATATGGTAGATCACATACGTATTTGTATTTGCACATGACAATTTGACAACTGTGGGCAGAAACAATGATTTGATTCAACCTCAACAGCAATTCAACTGACTTTTAAAACAATTCAATAAGAACCACATCTCCCCAGTGCCCTCTCCTCAGTCTACCTTCACTCTCTGTGTCGTCTTCTGACCTGGCATTGGCCGCACAATATAGACTGATTTAAGCCAAACAAATAAAACCAAATTTAATCAATTTGTTGTGAATGAAAGTGATTTATGCATCAATTATATATAATTAGTTAATACAATTTGATATCTGACCATTTATAGAATATATAAATTCTTTTACAAGGATAAATCGATTTTCAAATTAATTCATTTTAATAATATTAATAATGTGGAAGTGCGGCAATAAGATAGAATTTGAACAGAACTAAATATATTTTGTGAAGTGTATGAAAATGCAGATAAAATATAATCATTTCCGCCAGACTCAGCCAGACTTTAATTGCCCATTGTTCCAGAATTACCATATTGATAACATTATCTCATATTCAGATTGATTCAGCCATATTTACACTAATCAGGCAATGAGTTCATTGGCCCGCCCGCTGGCACTGGCCATTGATAAAGTAATGCGAGAGTCCTTTAAGAGCGGAATGCATAATTGGGTGATTAAGTGAAAGCCCAAGCACCAGCCCAAGCCCTGAGCCTGAGCCCGAGCCTGAGCCCGAGCCTGAGCCTGAGGCTCATTAATAACTGGCGTTAACATTAATCAGTTTAATATGACAAATTAATTTGAGTGCTTTAAAGGGCCGTTAAAGCGTTGCGTAATATGAAAACTTTCGATCAAATGCGATTTAAGTGACGGCGAGTGCTTTAAGATGTAAACACGCCCCGTGCAGATATGACCGCATTCATCACATAAAATGAAATTGCGGCGCACAAAGGGAGACCGAGCAAAGGAAACTGGAAAAATCGAATAAAGCGCATATTAAATTGCCAAATGAAAACGAATGCAAACTGTAAGCGGAAACAGAAGCTGAGCGGAAATTCGAGAAGAGATAATACGATATTATTGCATGCCACACACTAGCCAAGCTTTAAAGCCCTTAATAAGTGCTTAAGACATGTGACTTTTAGTGCCACGCGAGAGCAGAAGCCCCAAAGCCAGGCCAAAGGCAGCGACTGTCACAAAGGGACGCAGAAGATTGAGCGTGTCGGCAATTCGAGGCCTCGTTGCACATAAATCAATTCAACCTTTAACTTAACAGCCCTAACAACCAAAAATATTTCACAGACCCGAACACACGTGGGTGGACCGACTAGAAGATACCCTAGCGTCGGCAGTTATTAGTCCTTGTATTCGTGTGGATACTCTGTAAGAGGTCAATTGTGATAGACGATAGATTGCACTATCGATAACGATTAATTATATTTAAGAGCTCTTTTATGACACTGCAAATTCAAATTTGTATAGTCTACAAACTGTACTTGCTAACTATAGTACTCGATAACAGTAGTACGATAAGTATGTATCATAATAATATTATCGGGTAAAAAATAACAAATAAATTTCTGGAGAGTGTAGTCTCAGCTATAATATGATTACAATTGTAGTTTTCAGACATTCTGTATTATTGGCAATATATTCTGTTCTCCAAAATGTGAATAAAGATTAGCAAAATATTAATAGGATATTTGACATCGATCAATCGATTTTTATGAATGAAATCGACTATAGCTTCGCCGCTATTCAGACTTTAAAGACAAGTCGAATCATTCCTACCACGGCTTATGCCGCAACAAGCTACCCAGCCCTTTCATCCAACAACAGGGTATCAAAACTGGAGGGAAAAAACAATTTAGAGCCTAGTCGCTGAGCACATAAATATCAATTTTCTCAAGCTATTGACAAGCAACGCAACTGAAATGAAATTTATTGTTACACGTCAGGTATACATATATATTCTCGTATATGTTACACACACGCATGAAGAGATGTTTGTTTCGCTAATATACGGTCAAAGATGTACGATAAAAACACCTTATAAAGTCTCGTAAACATGAACGATGGCGGCTCTGGACGAAGAAGACGGCACCTTGACAAACACATTTGATATCAATTAAAATGCGAACAGGGCAGACACAACTCCGGATATTTGGGGGTAATAAAAATGCCAGCACGGCATTATATGGGCAAACATCTGGGCAAAAGTTGACCGGGCGTGCCAGCCATTACACAGTATTTATATTTATAGCTAATTCAAATGGAGACTCGCGCTCCGTTCCCCTGTTGCCGGCTGTCGCAGAAGTTGCATGGAAATTTTCCGACATGGATATATTGCTTTCCAATAGAGGGCTATGGAAGACTGAGTCGAGATTTCTCCAACTTTTTAAGCAAATAATTAAACTTCAGAGCGGCTATAAAAGTACGTGTGTGTGTGTGTGTGTGTGTGTGTGTGTGTGTGTGAGAAAACATCGACAACTAAGGCAAGTCCCAAAGCTGATTCCCTCATGCTTTCTGGCACTTATGTTGGGTATTTAAGCCAGCTAAGTGGAGAAAGTTACTAAACAAACAATTATTGTTAGATGGATTCAAATCCCAGTGTGTGGATGACAGTTGCTGAAAAATGTAGAAATGTGTAGCTCTGTGTGTGTAGGACACGAGAGTGATATGTGCTTTAAAACTATGAGGCTCAATTTGAAGCCAACTCTCAAAGACTTTAGCACGATTGTAATCCGCAGATAAAATATTAAGTAACATTTCATACCTCACGGCTTAAGTCAGCATAGAAAATTAGCAACAAAAAGCCATTAACTTTCCAAAAGTTCTGCCACAGTGTCAACGGAGAGTAAATTACTTTGCGAAGCATGAGTTTTTAGCAGCCCAGGTGGAAGGGAAAAACTTTAATTCACCGTTAGTATATTTGATAGAACAGGCGAAGCCCAGAATGGAATTCAGTCCGCAACTTTTACATAATCCAAAAATAATGGCTAAAACTACACAGTTTATTTGCTTGGCACAACGTGACTTCAAGAGCAGAAGAACTCGTCGAGACACCCATTGACTCGACACGTGATAAAAAGCAAGCAACATAATTATATTTTGCAGCTGAAGTCAAAAGTTTAAAGGGCTGCCGGGTTGAATTTAATGTTAATCACATTTGCCTACCCGATACATGTGTGTATTAAGCGAAATTCAAATAATAATCTGGGAGAGTATGTATGTGTGTTTTAATGCCGCACACGAAAATAATCAAATGATTGTCAAGCGCAAACACAAAATATAAATTTTCCCCTATGGGCATATTATGACGTTATGCATACGCCACGTGCGCTGCGACAATTTTATTACCCGCAAAAAGTTTTCCGCCACGAAACACCAAACAATCAGCGAGTCCTCCATTATACGTATTTGTCTAGGGTAATCATGTGTGAAAGATGAAACGGACAGCAGCTAGGGCAGGCGAGACAAAGCGACGGAAATCGGGGTGGCTGGATTCCGAGAGCTCTTATCTAAAATGATATTTGGCATCTGGTCCGAAATAACAATCAGTATGTAAGCTGCTCATGAATGCGAACGAATTTTAGAAACAAAAGTTGCATTGATCTATTGATAGTATTTTAAGTATTTTTATTGAGTCATTTGATAACTTTTAAATTTTAAATTGTTGAAAATAAAATTTTTAAGTAATACATACAAATATTTGTATATTTATGGAGTCTTGGTCTTACTCCTCCAGCTACGCTGTAACAATTTGAGAATTGTATGGTTGCATCTGTTGCAATAGAGCAAAAACTAGTGCTGAGTTCATGGAATACAGCTGTAAAGTTATATAAATGTATCCTAGTGATACACTCCACTTACTCCACTTTCCACACAAACAAATAATCATATCGTCCCACCTCACCCCAGCGTATTCTCAAATGTGAATAGAATTGTTTAGAATGTGATGTCAGACTACCATTTGAATGAACTTTAATAATAATTCAATAATATAAACTGAACGATTTCAGCACTTCAATAATAGGTCGCTTCCATCAACAGCAGTTCAATCGGTCCCTCAATGCCCACATTGACAAACGTCGAACTTGTTCACATCAAATTATGCCGAATTAGTTGGGTAACTCTTCTTACAATTACTCTTGATTTTCAGTCGAAACTGAACTGCATTGCAATACGGATCAGAAATGTTAAATAAAGAAAATGCTTCACTAAAGTTCAAGTTCATACAGAGTTTACTAAGTATTTTGTTTGTGTTTGATTTAATTATTTATATCATATACCTCAATCACCTCAAGTCATCACAATTCCAACCAATTCCAGCAATACAATTCAACTTATAATCATAGATATCTCGCTTGTCTCTCTTCGCCACTAACTCGCTAATCATCATAAACAAATTACCATAACTCATCAACGCCATCTATCACATTCACCACTCTACTCTAATATCGCTTGTCTCTCTCTCAACTCACAGTCACATCTCATACTACCCGAAACACTATCTGACAAAAAGTAAAGTACTTGGTATTTTATATGTAAATGAAGTGCTTTGAATCTTTTAATCTCTTCATCTGACAATTCACGCTAGTTCCATTAGTTAAAGTTACTCAGTTAGGAACACGGTTAATATCAAATATAGCAAACTAGTAACAGCCAGAAGAACTATGCTAAGCTTCATTCAGATGAAAATGGCTGGCAACACGTGTACTCGTATTACTCTATTATACAATTCTTGGCATCAAGCATCCTGCTGAATATCTCTTAGGCGAGATATGCGTGGGAGACTCGCCGGCCTTGAATCACGTTCCTATCGGTATCACGCATGTGCCGAGTGGGTATGCAAATATCCGTCTCAGAACAGTCGCGACGTTAATTGGATCCCTCCTCGCATTGCCATAATTATGTAAACACAACTTTTGTCATCAAATTGAGCGAATGCAGCAATGTGACGCTGTTGGTCCGCGACATGCACAACAATTATGAAACAAAAAGGTTCAGGGCATGAAATACAACAAGGAAACAGAAAAACAAGAAAATAAAGAACAGAGGAAAGCATTAATTAGCCAAATTTGCAGCTGAGGTAAGAAGAAGGCAAGGGGAGATGGGCGGGAGTGGGGAAAGGGTGCCCGGCTGTTCAGCCACCTGCCGGCGGAGGTGATTGCTGCCGCTAATTGGCCACAAATGCTTTTGACTTTAAACACGGTCATGTGGCTCGGGATGTGATGCTGATTGACAAGTGGATTGACGGAGTAACGAGGCGACGAAGCGACAGCCATTTGACTGACTGATTGGCTTATGCTAATTCCGGGCATCTCATTTGCGGAGAATTCGATTTCGATTTGGATTTCGGGCTCGATTGAACTGTCCGCGGGGGCGTATTATCACTGTGGGCGTGGCAATCGGCTTGAACAATTTCAATTTGGCAGCTTTCACTCCGTTTAATTACAACAATTCGGGAGTTTGTTTGATTCGCCTTTGGTCTGCTGCCCGTTGCCTTCTGCCTTCTGCCTTCTGCCTGTGGCCTCAAAACAAACTTATCTGAGGTTTCTGTGCGCGTTTATCTCGACGCGCAAAGATGCAAAGAATTCCATTTATTTCATTTCGCACAACAAATGGGGTTTGACATTCAGCTTGGGAAAGTAATGCAAAGGGGAACACGATATCTGAACTCAAAATATTCCACATTCACTAATTGAATTCAGGCACCAGATGCTGCCCTGCTTCAAATGGATAAGAACTCTTGCTTCCAGCTACTTGAAACTTCAAACATGGAACCAACTTAAAAATGTTTGTCTTGAAGCTGAAAATTTTGTATAATTTATTACATATTCTAAAATAGATATTTTGCTTTTGTTGTATTGATTTACTTTTATTTCTAGCCATTGAACTCTTGGATTGTAATGTAAAGCTCTAAATAAATTTTAGTTGTAATTAAATTCAATTTTAAATTGAAAGAATTTTTTTTATATATAAACTTTAAAAAATATGTGAATATGCTATGAGCACACTTGATAATCAATTTCATTTTATTAGTTTCGTTGGCTTTGGGCATTACATTAAATTCAGACCGGCTCTAAACTATTTACTTACATAGAACAAATAATTGTATATGTGAAAAGTTTACTATTCAGTATATTGTATTTATCAATTTTAACATAAAGAAAAGTGAAGACTTAAATATGATAGTAATAACTGATATTATAAAATATTTGAAAGTAAGAGTGCTCTAATCGGGACTACCCGACTAGGAGATACACTTAACCCAGCAAAGAGCTTGAGCTACGTTACTGGGCTTTACTATGGAAAATGAATTTTTGAATAATTCCTCTACATTTTTAAATTCAGTTTTTAATTGAACCTAAGTGGTTGGGCAAAACGTTGAAATCCAGATATATGACTAATTCAAGCCTCTAGTATTTAAAATACGTTGATATACGATATACGAAAAGGAGATGAATTAGAGAAAGAAAATATAAATTCGTACAGCGCATGGTATAGACGAGTATACATATAAGATTCAAGTTTTCAGTTTTCGTTGCTTTTTGCTCAGCTCGTCACCTTGATCAGAATATATATACTTTTTGAGGTCTGCAATATCTCCTTCTATCTGTGACATGCATTTTCACAAGGAGGAGTACGCGACTCTGATAATTACTGAGCATTGCATGGAACTGCAGTGGTTGAAATATCATTGCAAACATACACACACATACTTATACACACACATACGTACATACACATACATACATGCGCTTCACTCTGGAAAAATAATTGAATAACTAATTGAATAGTTAATTGAATAACTTTTGTTCTAGTTGCTTTACTAGATTGATATTTGACACAATGACATGCAAATATATGAAAAAGGATGATTCATTGGGAAAAAAGTAGGAGCGTTGAATTTGGGTGTGACAGACTGCGTAAAACTTATTCATGGTCCAAAAACATGGGACTCTTTTTTTAGATATAGGAAACAGGGACGAGTCTGCAGTAATTTAACTGTCCCATTTTAGAGTTCTATCCTGAGTACATTACCCACGCTACGCCCCTAAATGGCATACATATAATAGAATACAATAGAAAGTCTTAGAAGGGGTCAACAGTTACAATTTGTTACATATAGCATTTCTAACTCAAAAACTGGAGAATCCGCCGGTTTTTCCTATGTGCAGAGGGTGTGACGTAAAATTATCTCCAATCCTGGGAAGGAGTCTATTGTAACGTATAAATTAAATGCTATTTGGCAGGATGCCACGTCTCCAAATAGCCATTAAATTTGTTTGGGGTTAATGATAGACAGTAACAGAACATATCTCTAGACCTTTAGAAGGTACACTTACACACTCATATACATCTGCGGTTTGACACGCCCCCCAGACTTATGTATATTAATCATATCAATATGACAGATGTATCCGACATATTTCTTTGATCATGAGTTATCAACTCAGTTTCAAGTCTTAAGGCTTCCGAGATACCAGAAATAGAGTTTCCCAACACCCATACTGCGTATAGTGCAAAACAATATAAATTGAAGGTCAGCTGATTTTTTAAAATTGTTAAAAATAAAATTTTAATTTCATAAAATTGTCAAACGAATTTACAAAATAATAATAAAACTCAAACAAAAATATACTGAATTGAAGCACACTCTACACTCGAGAATAATTGTAATTTTCTTTACAGAAACTATTTGAATTATTATTAGGTTCTCAGACTTGCAATATAAAATGTTTGCAGAGTGCTGACAATTTGCTTCAATTTGCTTCTTTCAGTTATTTTGAGAAAAACTTTAATATTTAACTTTGAAGATAGAGTGAAAGTCAGTTTATGGTAATCCACTAAAAACGAAATTTTCTTCGCTGCCGTCCACACTTCAGCTAAGAGCAAAAACACATTAAACACATGTCGAGCATATTCTAAGATGATTTTAACTAAATTTTCACACATAGCTTGAGTCTTTTTTGTGCTCAACGAACAAACTTTTGGGCATAATGCCACACAGAGAATGACGAACAGAAGTTTTGATAGTTAAAACTCTTGCTCGGAATGCTCTCAACCATGCAAAAACGCAGCCCGCAGCTGCGGCTGAAGCGCTTGAAGCCAGGCTAAGCAAATACGCAAATGTTTGCAAAAGCCTTTCGATGAGGCTGCCACCATTGACGGCAACTGTTGATTTATATGCATCCCACCGTAGGCGCTTTTTGAATGGAAAAAGAAACATTTTGCAACTTACAACAAATATCCCGCACAGCTGTCTCTGTCTGCGAGTGATGCGAGAATGAACAGAACACCAATGGTCAACACAGAAGTCTTCTCTGAGAGATTTCTCAGAGTATTTTTTTCTTCTTTCCAGACACTTGTCTGACACTTGGCAGACGCACACGGAACTTGGCACAAATCGAAAGTAGAACAAATATTTTAATTTTTGGCACGCGCTAGCGAAATGTTTTCATTTTGTTTTGAATTTGTGTTTATTGATGTTCTTGAATTTTGAGTAAACTTGTCCAATATACAATATATGTTTTGTTTTGGCGGAGCCTAACGTTCGGCTAGCGACCAGCGACCGTTTGGAGCGAATCCGTTTGCAGGACTAAATCGAAATGCCGGCGCCCGAGTGCGAAGCCCCCAATGGGATCCACACTCGCGCCAGCCACACGCACCAAAAGCGCGCTAAAATTGCCTTCCACATGGAGCCAACCAACGGTAAATGGAAGCCACCACGTGTGACTGTGCTCGATGCGCAATCGCTGCCAACTGCCCAGCGCCTGCACAGGCCTGCTCAATGTGAGGGACGGCACTGTAGCGGTTGTGGATCGCATTCATTATTGGCCAACTGTTGCTCTTTCGTGAATCGCTCGCACTTTCATTCATAGTCTCGCAGCTGCTCTAATAATTGTGAACATATTCCGCTGCTCGACTGTGTGTTTAGGCGCCATTCCAATTGTTCGCTCGTGCGAAAGCTGCTTTTCAGCTTTTCATTTTGGGGTTTTCATTGCAGGGCGTTTGTGTAACCACAACAATGTGCTTGAGTTCTGTCATCAAAGAGCAAAGCGTGGGGCTAGAGCGGAACTAGCTGTTGTGCCGCAGTCCTAGATTAGCTCGGCTTCTATGGAAAAAGTGATCACATCTCTCCGCAAATTCTTAAATTCCAATTAATTATAGAACCTCCTTTGAACGTGGGGAGCAGCGACTGAGCATTAATTGTGACGACTCTAAAGAAGTCAATTAGTTGGCCTTTCATATTAAATACATTTGATAAAGTAGACTCAAAGGCCGAGGAGATGGAATGCCTTATTAATATTTGCTATGCTTACATATATGTACATACGAAAAGCAAGAAAGCTACTAGTTCTATAAAACTATCGATTCGAAAGAGCAAATAAAATTTCAAGAAATTCTAACCCGTAGCGAAGTTGGGCTGGTTTTGACTCAGTGAGCGCTCATTTAATTCAATTGAACTCGCCTAAATTAGTTTTCCTGCACCGCTTCAAGACCTTTCCTTACACAAGGCCACGACTTTAGGAGGGTTCAAGGCTAACATTGAGATATTGGTGAAAATACATATAAATACATACAAATAAAATGGAGTGAAGGCGCTTGAATGATGTTTCTTTCCACTCCTACGGCCAGAAAAGTGTCTTCAAAATTAAATTGGAAATTAGCTGAATAAAGATCCCACAATGTTTATGTTTTATTGTAATTCAAGTGGCTCCCGAACCTAGGGCTTCAAATTGTATAATTTAAGTGAAAGAATCTGCGTCACAAATATTTAAAAATATAAAGACTATGAGCTGCGCCCTCTTGCTGTGTCAATAAGAAGAGGCAAACAAAAGATATCTTCTACAGATCTAAAGCTAGAAGAACGAAATATTCTAGGTAGAACAGCGTAGAACACTAAATATTTTGTAGTCCCTTCCGCTACAAAGTTACAAAGTTATTCACTCTCTCTCTCTATATAAATCAGAATGTCAAAAAAACAATATATCGATGTGATAGAAAGTCATAAATTTATTGACGACATCAGTTCAAATACAATTTGCTAACAGAATATAGGCGTAATATTCTTTAAGAACCGGTTTCAAGGGTCAGCACAAATATTGTAGATGGGGTTCCAAACTTTACCCGTTTGGCACAGAGGAGTCGTGGTGAAGAATGGGCACAGAGGGGACCTCAAGAGGCACATTGTCAGGAATAGCGTACCCTCTGCTGCGGGTGCACTGAACACCATTAACGCCGCCACGACTGTCAGATAAAGGATAAACTTGGGAGACATCACGTAGATATTTCAGGTTCGATCTGCTGAATGAAGTGAGTTCCCAGTAGAGCTCGTCGACCTATTTATATCGTTTGCGAGCAATGTTGTATTATTGTTTACGTGATTAATAGTGCAAACGTATTCACTCATTCGTTGTATTTACACTCATGCCACGAGCGATTAATACTTTGTATGTAATCAAATGGCAACACAAGCCAATTGTGCAATCGAATGCACAGAAGTCGCGACAATATCAATATTTAATCTAATAATTCCGCATAAGATGTTTTTCCTTTATGTAATTTTTCTTAAATATAAACTTAAATATTTAAATACATCACATAATTAAAAAAAAAAAATAAATTAAAATAATTTGATAGTAATTCCTATTAAATCAAGGACTCGTCATTTCTTCATTTCCATTACTGCAAACTGATTGGTCACAAGTCCATAAGAAATTTATATTATTTATTATTGGTCTATCATAATGCATTTTATACAGTATTACTATTTATAAACAGATATAACATAGCAAGTTCTAGAATAAACGAGATCTAATTTTGAAATTCATCAAATGAAGATAATATTTAGTTGAGTCGCATCAATAGCCCAGAGAATTCGAGTTATACATTTATTATAAACATTTATCAAATTTCACATTTCTGTAAACACTTGCCCTAAAACAAGTTATTAAAGCCAAGTATATTTGTTAATTATAACTCTAGAGCCAGTAATTACAGTACCTCAATATTTATTAAAAAACTAATTTTTATAACTATTCTGACGAAATGGAAAATGTTCATTTGGAAAAATTTTTAAAATTTATTTTTGCATTAATGTCCAAACTGTTGCACAATTTTAGTAATTAATGTTTTTATAAAAATAATAATAATAATAATAAATAAATATAAATCAAGTTATTTAAGTTATGTTAAGTTATTTATTATGTAGAATTGCCTCTTACCTATATAAATCCTGGCTGACTGTATACCCAAGAATTCCTCAATTAGGTTAATCGCAGGCTACTCCACTATTTTTCTTGAAAAATCCAAGCAAATCTTTATAAAGGTCAGCAGTAAATTCCATTAAATTACTTTCCAGTAAGTTAGTATACAATAGATTTCCGAGCTTATACGCAACATGCCCATTCTGATGAAGTAACTCATAACCGTGATTCTTCTTATGGCATTATTCTCCTGGCTGCTTTTGGTGACGCCACCATCAGGACTATATTGGATTAACTTTTTTTAATTCATTTTTCAGCTTGAGTTAATGCATAATAAACAGTGGAAAAAGTAATACAAAGCATAGCCATATTTACTCAATAGCACGCTTCGAGCTATGAGACTTATTTTCTCTTCCCCTACAAAATAGATACGGCCCATTTGTATAAACAAGCCAATTCTTATAAATAGGGTTGTCTGAATGAATGAAATGTCACTTAAAAGCAGCAGTAGATTTCGAACAGATACTACGATGTCTCCCAAGTTTCTCATCTACTTGACGCTGGTGGCCATGCTAGTGGTCTTTACCGCACCCGCAGCCGAGGGGACGTTCCTGCTCTTCGCATGTCTGACAGGCTCTCCGTTGTGTCCCTACCGCACCACAACACCCAGATGTCCAACCGCTTCTCAAACATATAATCCAGTAACTCGCGAATGTGCTTAACATGCATCGAAATAAGGAGATTGGAATATTCAATAGATACTTTCCTGTTCCTTCATGTTCCATTATGTTTTCAAATTTATCTATGTTGGAGTCAAAAATAAATATATAATATCGCATTGCATGTCTGCCATTTTTTTTAATAAAACCATCATATTTGGGTAACATTTCAGTTTCCTTTATAATATATCCCAATATTGTGCCCAAGTGATTAGTAGATTATGCAAAGACCCCCGTTATTTTAACAGTAAAACGTCATAGTTATGTATGAAAATCAAGCAATTTTGATACTGTTATCTGTCTTGCAGCCAGTAGCCAAAATAAAACAAGCAACGCTTCTAATTACAAGTTCTATATCGATTCAGGAATCGGACAATATAAGGGTTTCACAACTTTTCTTCTTTAGAAGCCGTTTCTAATAAGCTGTTTTTGTTGACATGACTTTCTTGTTGAGTAAATTGAAAATGTGACGTTACAATATGTCAGTTAATTAACATCAACGTATCGGAATTGCCTTTGCATAACCTGGTGTCTTTTTATAGTGGGTACACTCTTACGGTGCACTGTTAGAATAATTATGGTACACTGTACCCGGTGATCGTTAGGGTACAGTTACTGTTAAAAGACACCAGGTTATGCAAAGAATTGTTCCGTCACTTATAATGTTAAGTAACAGCTCTCTTGTGACGTCACATCTAATTTATGTAAAAATTTGGTATGCGTGAGTGTGGAATGTTGATGATATTGCCAACTATAAATAATATAATATAATATAATATAATAAAATTTAAGTTACTCAACAAGAATTTCACGACAGTCATCGGACATCACTTGTAATTAGAAGCGCAGCTCATTTTATTTCGGTTACAGTGTTCAAATTGCTTAATTTCCATACAACGACCGACGCGAGGCTTTAAATTGGCATATCCTTTAGCAGCCATTTATTGTTCAAAATAGGTTTCATAGTACCACAATAAAAGTAACCAACAATAGCTTTAGCTTGCTGAGGATTGAGTATTAAAATATTGCACATGCAGAAGTTAAAATATGTGATACAATTAGGACTTATCATAAGGTACACGAACTCAACTTCCACAAGAACTGGACCCCATTAGTCCTCCCCCTAGGGAAAGGAGAGAAAGAGTGCGAGCCCTTAATATAAATTATTCTCTTCCTAATAATAGGACTGTAAATTGAGTGTTTTTCATTCGCCTAACTTAGATTGCTTTATATATTTAGACATAAATAGAATATCGATTTAAACCCTTTAAAAAAAAGACATCGCAACGAAATAGATTGTTTAATAATTCAATTGACGTGGGAAACGAATTGACTTAATCCATTTTTTATATTATATTTTATTTACCCATTATCACACTAAAAAAAATGCGGTTTTGCATTCAATGCGTAAATACATCATTCCATTTGTGTAAACATTGCTTAAAACACAGTCAATAATTACATCAACTTAAATGAACTTTTAGCATAAACTAAATAATATAAATAGGGTAGTCCACTGAATGAAATGTCACTTCAAAGCAGCAGTAGATTTCGAACAGATACTACGATGCCTCCCAAGTTTCTCATCTACTTGACGCTGGTGGCCATGCTAGTGGTCTTTACCGCACCTGCAGCCGAGGCGACGTTCCTGCTCTTCGCATGTCTGACAGGCTCTCCGTTGTGTCCCTACCGCACCACAACACCCAGATGTCCAACCGCTTCTCAAACATATAATCCAGTAACTCGCGAATGTGCTTAACATGCATCGAAATAAGGAGATTGGAATATTCAATAGACACTCTAGTTTTATTATATATCGTAAACCCATTGAAAATGGAAATTCAGATTGAAATGGTTTCGTTAAAACGCATATAACAGGCAGAAGGAAGTTTGGCTGATTCTTATTATAATTAATTATATTGTTGTTGGAAATTAAATAAAAAATTTCGAATGATCGAAATTTATTTTGATCAAAAAATATTCGAGAAGCCTTAATAATGGACTGTAACAATCGACCGTGCCAGAGAGAGACAACAGTGTTCCAGTGTAACTTCCGATGTACCAGAACTACGCACCTTAAAATCGACTTAACAGTATATTGAAACAGTATATCTTAACAGGGTACTTTAACAGTGCTGAATTCCAAATTTGACGAAACTCTTTAAACATGCTATTTGATCGTGAAGGTTCGAGTTCCAGAGACTTACACTCTGTCTCCTTAAATAGTATTTCCAACTCTAACGAGGTGGGTTTTGTGTACTTATGAAGCATTTTTAAAACCGCAGATCGGTGAGACTCAGGGTATCTGCTAGTCAAGCACCCCCGACGTAAACTTTCTTTATTGATATTATGTATGCTATTGAGGTCCTTTAACTTGCTTTAAGAAAAGCCTTGAGCTTTCACCCACACTAGATTCCGGTATTTCTTTTTTTCTGAACGGGGCAAAGTTTAAGATTCGCCTTAAGCTAAGAGCTCAAGAGCTCAGAAAGAAAATCGCCCGATTAACTGACAGAGCTCGCTCAGTTCGGCTTCGCTTCAACCCAAACCACGGCAATTTCGGCTATTCATCGTGGAACATTATAAATGTGCATAAATTGAATTTGAATTGAAGTCTACTGGAACGAGGTATGTTTCTATTTCTATTTCTAGATGAGGACGCAGCCCACGCGGCATGCAACATGAACATTACGCCAAGCAGCGCCCACGTGTTGCACGTGCCACAGAGGCATGAGCCGGACAATGGGATAGCCGCAGTGAGGGGCCTCAAATGAATTTCCTGTACTTGCAAATCATGGTCATGAGTAGCAGCTGCGACAGCTCAGCCTACGCAGCACCTGACGTATGAGTGATATTTAATTAATTTGCCGTCTATTTGCAGTTTGCGCTGTGCAATGTGCGTATACGTAACACAGTCTGGAGGCGCTTGGGCGGGGCAACTGTCAACAGTCGCTCGAACGAGTTGTTTGCCGAAGCGGACGTGGACCTCCCATCCCCATCACGCAAAGAAAACACACTTTTAAAGTCTACAGAAAAACTTTGACAGCTGCTTGAAAAGGCAACTTTGTGCGCCTCGGCCGAGCAGCCAGAAGTAGCTGAAAGAGAATAAATATAAATTGGATTTTTTACACCTTCTAGACACTGACAATTGGTTGTACCTCGAAATGGATTCACTTGCGGGCTTTTATTGTCACTAAAACTGTTTAATGACCTCGTGCCTCGCAATCGACCATGTGAACGAGTCCCAAATCAACGCTTTTTGTTTTGTTACTCAATGTTTAAAATAGGTGTTGGTACATTTGTTGAGTTGAGTTTGCTTGCTTTAGGGTTACAGTTGAACGTTGTTAAAGGGTTTTTCTTATTTTACTCCAAGACAAATTAGATTTTTGTTCTTTATATTATATTATAATATCCGTACAAGTTAATTAAATTAGAGGTAGAATATTTGCAATAATATCACTGAATTCAGGATATATGCAATACATGTATATCATAAAAGACCAAAATTATTGCAGATAATTTATTGTAATTCATATGATATTCTCGGAGTAACTCAAATGTATTGTAATGTAATGTAAAGTGTAAACCACGCTTAAAAACAATTTCAAATTATCGATAAATTATAATAAAAAAGAAACGGAATGAGTTCTTGAAAATTTATGATAAAATCGATATGTGTACGGCATACAAGAGTATACATGGAATGATGGACGGACAGATAGACAGACAGGGCTATATGGACTTGTCTTTTACACTGCCTATTACATACATTTTCACAAATCCATTATACCCTGATTTCTTATTTTCAATGTGTTTAGGGTATAAAAATTCAGATGAGAGTTTGGTTGGGCGCAAGCAAATAATATAAGTGGTCGTACTTTCATTTAAGTTCCCGCATAGTCGGTGGAAGCGCAGACACAATCACACTAGAGTCTATTTATCATCTATGAGCTTCGAGCCAATTTCAAAGGGACACTGATTTCGTGATCTACGCTGGTTGATCCGAGTTGTCTAGGTACCGTACGACAAGTTTTGCATGTCACCGTCAAACACCTTTTTTTAAAAATACAACTTTTCCGCAAATTCTGTTCTTTGCTTCGAATGTATCGCTGGATTAATTTACATTATACATACATATTATATTTATTTTATGAAATCTGTATATATTTGACAAGTCTTGACGAATGGCCAAGGAGAGCGCTATTGATGCTTTATCCCTGCGAAAGTGTTGCCATTTTCCTGCGATTGTTGTGCATTTTTCTCATACGCTCTGTAGGATTGTATTCAATTTGGAAATACAATTTTCGGTATCTTAAATACTATTTAAAGTACTATTTAAATAATAATATATACTAGACAACTAGATATATATACTCCTATAATTTAACTAGGGTACTGTTGAACTCCTCCATTGGTTTTCCAAAAACTATCGCCAAATCGGAAAATATAACGGTACCGTTTTGACCGGGAATGAGTTTTGACCGAGTCTTCTGCACTCGGTAATACCCATGCTCCTTAAATTGCAATGTTGGCTGAATTTGTGATTTAATTACATTTGTGTGTATGTGTGTGTGGATGTCTGTGTGTGTTTGTGCGTATATCTTTATTGGTTTCCCATTTAGCAACATTTGTCAACAGCTTACAAAGGCATTTAATGGCCAATTTCTTTAGACTTTGCACACAGTTCAAAGATTGAAAATAATTTATTGATTTTCATTTTGAGCCAAGAACACAAAATAAATCTCAGCAGAAATTAATAAGACTTATGGACTTCAATTGAATATATGCTCAACATTTCCCTTACCCTGTTCCTTTTCCACTTTTCAGAGAAAAATAAATTACTAATTTAAAGTGATTATTGGCCAATAAATACTTGAAAATTATATATTGAATTAAATCTTTCCCACTCCCGTATTAAAATATTCCGGGAAAGCTGTCATTAAATAAATCATGCCCTTGTTATGCTTAAAGTTTTTCAATAATTTAAATAATATAAGATATGTGAACTGTTTCTTATCTGTTTCCTTTCCTCAAATTAAATTTAGTAACAGTCTCAGTTAGAGCCGTTTAAAGTAAACAGGAAGGTAACTGAGGTATTTGTACTTATAAAATAGAAATAAATGTTTTACTAAATTGTTTATTTAACTCTGTATGGATCATCAGAGCTGTTTCAATTGTCAGATACAATTTCTGTTTGTTGTTTTAAATTCAAAGCCCTGACACTTTTACACCCAAACATGCAGAGAGGTAGAATGAATGGCTCCTTTTTTCTTCCTTCTATATTTAGCCCGTAGCTCCTTGATTTATTTGGCGAATTGCTGGAAATTGCAATTTGCGGCAGCTGCTGACGAAATGTTAATTTTTGCTCTCCAACGATAAATAGCTTTATTTGCATAGATCTGTGCGTGGGCATGTGTGGGTGTGAATATGGGTTCCTGTGTGAGGGAAAATTTAATTTTCCTGATTGGGGTCTCGTCTTGGCGTTTACTACTTGATACCTAAGCGTCTGCGGTCTTTTGGGGCTCCGAATTCGCCCGCGGCATATGGGAAATCTATTCAAATGTTATACCATGCAACAAAATTAAGCAATATTTTTTGTTCGGAATAAAACCCAAAAGAATTCCAATTGACAAGGACTACTCGAATTAAAGAGCCCAACGAAACAGGTCTCAAACGCAGCTGAAAATTGGGCATAAATTTGTAAAAAGAAAAAATGTTTACCTTAAGCTATATGTACATATATTAGATAAAGGCACTATAGGCCTTGAACCGATTCGAATTATAGTTTTTATACTCTGTTCCCAAAGGAAAAGATTGATTTAGAGCTAAAAGCTTAAAAATTGTATAGTTAAGTATGCGCAATTGCAAAAATCTTCCTTATCGGAACTACCATAAATTTGTGCCAACTATATAAATAAACTCACTCAGACGGCATAAATGATTTGAAGAGGTATAAATATCTGTCATTCCAATCAATCCTTTACTGCTGATAATAATTGATCTACTAAAATTTATATAAATTTTCATGTAGTCTTGGCAGTTATTATACCCTAAGCCCATTGAAAATGGAAAATCAGTGCATAATGGTTTTGTGAAAATGTATGTAACAGGCAGAAGGAGGCGTGCCACACCCCATAAAGTACATATATTCTTGATCAGCGCGACAAGACAAGTCAATATAGCCCTGTCCGTCTGCCCGTCCGTCCGTGTGAACGCTGAGATATTTTTAAGTACGCAACGTAGAGACTTGTAATTTTACATGAATACTCGATAATACCATACGCTGCACAAGTTTATAAAATGTTTCCGATTTTATGAGCAGTTATCGATAATTTTAAAGAGTTTTTAAGGCGTGATTTGTAGACCGTTTGAGCTAGAGTCTTCAAATTTGCTGTGTAGTTGCATCTAATGAATACGGAGATTACGTAATCTTTAGATTTTGTATGCCACGCCCCATTCGCCCCCAATAGCTCCCTATTTGTAAAAAGCGCAAATCAAATACTAGAGACTTGTGCTTTGGCAAGCACATGCATAATAAGTTGTGAAATTTCGATGAAATTCGTCCATCGCCAAGAAAAGTTATTAAACAATTAAATTCCCATAGTAATGCCCACATTGCAGTCGAAGCGCAGTCGCTGCGTCCACTGCGCAGTTGGCAGAGCGCGCGCTTATGCGTGCGTGCATATGTGTGTGTATGTGTTGTTTGTATGCATGCATAAAAGATGCGTAGAATGATTTGATATTTGGCTCTTCACAGGGCTCAGGGTATCCCCTAGTCGAGCAGTCTCGACTAGAGCACCCTTACTTGTTGTTTTCTCAACTTTGTGTGTGTTCGCAATGTCCCCAAAGAGTAAGCGATTGTTCACTAGAATTTAATATATGAAGTAGGGAAACAGTCGATATAACCATGTCCATCCGTCCGTTCGTTTGACAGGACAGCCGTTCGTATAAACGCAGAACAAAGCAAGAAACTTTAAATTTTACAGGTTATCATATTTTTCGATAGGTCATCCCACTTCTTTTTGATCGACATTAATCGATAATTTAAATTGGTTTTTTAGCGCGGTTTGGACATCGGACATCGTTTCAATCATATATAATTTTGTGTAGTTGCTTGCAACGAATACGAAGGTTTTCTATTTTGGATTTTTAGAATTTGAACACCACGTTGCCTTTACCCCCAATAAAGTTTAATGAAGATAGTTCATTTACAAGTCAACTTAATCAAGAATTAACTTCCCAAAGTAATGCCCAAGCTGCAAGGAATCAAAAGTCATATAGAGTGATAATTAGTTATGTACAGTCCGGTAAACAACTCAAATACATAATTCTCAATAAGTTAAGCCAAGTTAATAGCCGTTCAAAACTAACTTTCGGAGTACATACTAAATATTCATTTAATCCAGATATATCGTAGTCTATTAATCACAAAGTTCTAAAAATGCCTGACGAATATAGGCGCCCCAAAGGTCGCTATTTCTTAGGAATTTCTTGTGAGGCTATGAAATTTGTAGAAAAACAAAGCAAACTTTTCTTCACGCAGCGCTAGGTGGGGTTGGCAGCACCAGAGTCGAGTTAAGTTCTCTTAAGCTGTGCAGAGCTCTAAGTTGAGTAATGAGTAATGCTATGCGACAATGCCTTGCCCAAGCAACAACAACAATCGGGATACAGACCATAATGTGCCCATTGCTCATTGGACGAGCTCTCGGTTTCGTTTTCGATTTCAGTTTCAGGCTCGGGTTCGGGTCCGGGGTTTGGGCTTGTTAGAAAGCATGGCACGTAACCGTGTGGAAAGTACAAGCTTCCCCGTTGAGTTGGCTTTGATGCGCTTTGCACTTAATTAGGGCAAATAACTAATGACAGAAACTTTGCACTCGACTTTCTATCAACCCACCGAGCACTCATCGAAGCAGAAGAGCTTCCATTTGACTTGAGATGACTCCACTTGGATTTCCAAGCCACAACTGGAGGCTACACAGCTCCTAGCAGCTGCCACTTGTTGTCGCCTCGCTAACAATTAAGAGAACCTGCCAAATTTCCTCAAGGATGTGTATTTATAGACTCGCACACATTTAATTACACTGCTCAATCCTTGGCAGAGCTATTACGGATATTTAATTATTTGTGTCGAGGAAGCTACCTTAGCTTTGCTTATTTATTATTCTTTAATTTGTTCTCACTAAAGTAAGAACCTTGCAGTCGGAGGCATAAGATTCATTCAGTGACTAAAAACGAAGTCTAAAGTAAATTATCTGTAGCCTCTAAAAAGAAATTATATATGTCATGGCGCTTATATAATAGGCCGGTATACTCTGAGACTTAGAACCAAATCTGTGTTCCAAGTTTCCTGGATAAGTGTGAAAAAGAAATCACCGGACTTTTAAGAAAAGAACACGTTGGGCAGCAACACTCCGGGAACTCGTTAAGTCTAAGGAAGCTTTCACCATTTCCTATCTTAAATGGTCCTCCTGCCCCCGTATTTACAGTTGATACACCTATCCCTGCGCTTAAACCCTGGCAAGAGTCCTAGCAAATAGCTTTCTAAATGTATTTCATTCCTATATCCCTTAATAAATTCTCGCAATATGCTCTTACTTGTCCAACAGTCTAGGAATCTTTGCTCATAAGCGATCAATCCTTTAATGAGTAAAGGAGTTAGCGGACAGAAATATCATCAGTTTCGCTGCTTCCGTAGAGTTCTAAGCTATAATTAACTATGCAACAAAATAGTCTGTGCAAACTTTGCTTGCATTTGAAGCTTCGCTTGCATTCTTGCAATTTCAGTAACTGAAGCAACTAGCAAGTTTTGCACCTTTGTATTATCTGCAGGCATCTTTGCTCAGTCGAGCCAGGCAAATAGAATAATAATAATATATAATAAATAATCTGACCCATCGCTGACAAGTCGATCGCTAGTGGTCTGAGCAATGAAATTAAGGAGCTGTTCTTCTCACACGATAACATTGATACAATGCTAAAATCAGAAACCCACTAGTACACCATTAATCAAACATACGTATACAGGCCTATCAGGCACATAGTAGCGCATCTACTATAGGCTCTCCAAAAATCGAAATTAACCCTCTGGAAGATGTGGATAACGCCGCAAACAACCTGCAAGAAGCAATTATTATTACTGCGGTCTTATAAACTATACTATATACTTCTCGAAAAATACTTTCGACGTACTTAGGGTGCCAGGAAGCCATTGCAAGTCGTCAGCTTGACTTTAGGAGTTAACAGCGGAACAGACACACAAATTTGTACCATGTACTGCTTCGCAGTGTTGCCGTTTTGTCCTTTTTCCGGATAGATCTGTCCTATTTTTGACTGCGACAGCCGGAAAAATTTTGAAACGTCCCCTGTCCGGAAAAAATGCCTTTTTTTTTAGTTTGTCCTATTTCTATCCTTTTTTTAATTTTCTGAGTCTCATATATAATTTGTTATTTTCAACTGCATGTCACCGCTTTGATCATGATTTTTTGAACATTTTCAATGCAATGCAGCCCTGTTTTATATGTGTTATCGAAATCTGACTTATCGAACATCGCTCACTCGAGTTATAATTGTTAAAAGTAAAGGATGCCAAAAGATACGTACAAACAAAAATTTAGAGATTCCTGGATGAAGGAATGCGACTTGAAGGATTGGGTTTGTCGGGATCCTAAAGATGCTGATAAAGCATTTTGTAAATATTGTAAATGCACGTTAAATGCTAAAATCGACCAGCTCCGCGCGCATGGGCATTCAAAAAAACATATGCAAAATGCAAAGCCCTTTCAACAAGTAAACAAAATTACATTTAAGCCCCTTGTAAGTAGTGCGAGTTGTAGGCAAGAGGCGGCACTTGCACTGTTTTGCGCACAACATTGTGCAATAAGCCCCATTGGTCATTTAAGTGAATTGTGCAAGTTACAATTTGATGCGAAAGAAATACAATTGCACAGGACAAAGTGCACATCAATAATTAAAAAAGTTCTGGCCCCGCACTTCGAAGAAGAGTTGAAAATTGAAGTAGGGGAAAACAAGTATAGCTTGTTAATTGATGAGTCGACCGATGTTTCAATTAATAAGATGTTAGGTAAGAAACTATCTTTAGCACCTAAACAATTTCAATAATTACATTTGAATTTTCTTCAGGTGTCGCCATAATCTATTATAGCCATCAGCGGATGGAAATAACGTCAACACTATTAGGTCTGATTGAACTGGAAAATGGAGACGCAGAGAGTATTGCCAAGTGCCTATTGTCCGAATTAATAAAACGGCAAATTCCGATTAAAAACCTTTTTGGCATTGGAACAGATAATGCCAGTGTAATGGTGGGTAATAAGAAAAGTGTTTTTGTCGAATTGAAGAAGGTTGTACCGTCCTTAGTATTAATAAAATGTGTGTGCCATTCGGTACAATTGGCGGTGAATGCAGCATGCAAAAAAGCACTGCCAATGTCGCTTGAATTTATTGTCAGCGAAACCTATTCTTGGTTCGCAAAAAGTTCAAGTAGACAGATGGCTTACAAAAGATTGTACGAAGCCATAAATAATGATAAGGTATGGTGGAGTTGTTATATTTGTGTTACATATATAAAATTAACATTATTCTTCCAGATTAATAATTTGTGTAACTGTTTTATATATTAACCACGTACTAAATATATGCGTTGTCCTGAAACTTGTCCCAAGTAAATATTATATGTTATATGTTGTAGTGTTTGAATTTGAATTAATTTTTGTTTTTATATATATTGTTTTTCAATAAGGAACCCCTTAAGATTCCCAGGGTGTGCGATACGAGGTGGCTCTCTATTGAGCATGCCGTGAAACGCATATTAGCTCAGTGGATAGAGTTAAAGCTCCACTTTGAGACATCAGCTGTGGCAGAGAAATGCCACAAAGCAAAAATTTTAAGTGATTTATACACGGGCACAAATTATTTGTACCTTATATTTTTAAAACCCATTCTTGAAGTGATGCAACGGATCAATAAAAACTTTCAGTCAAATAAGTCAAACCCGACTAAGCTATTGGGCGACTTAATATTTGGAATAAATTACCTTCGCTCAAAGGTAATACCACCTGACTGCGAAATTAATATTCTAGAAGAACCATTTGAGACCCATACAAAACGTGATTTATATCTAGGATACGAGTTTGAAACTCATTTAAAAAAAATCAAAAACAACATCGATGATGAGGCAGAGTTGACTATTCGTCAACATTGCACGGATTTCATTATTGAATTAATTTGTCAACTGAAGCATAGGTACAAGAATTCTTTTTGCATTATATTTAAATATTAAATAACATTTTTTTTATAATTTTCAGATTGCCAGATAACTTCAAAATCTTGAAAAATATAGATATTTTCTCAGTCGAAAATATTTTGCGAGCTAACAAACAATCGATAGTAGAAATTTTGGAGATCTTTGATAAAAAAGGCGAAGAAATCGAAAAAATTGTTTGTCAATACAATACAATTCATCTTCAGCGATGGGAAAACCAAGAGAACACGGTAGCGTTTTGGGCAGAAGTGAAAACGTTTATGGATTCTGCTGGCAACAGACAGTTTCAAGATTTGGCAGTATTTGCCTTAAATTTGTTGTCGCTGCCATGGTCGAATGCGGAAGTGGAGCGCGTGTTCAGCCAAGTTAACTTGGTGAAAACAAAGTTAAGGAACAGGCTTCACATCGATACGCTAAATTCGATTTTGGCAGTTAGGTAAGTTGTTATTTAAAAAAAAATACTTACGTACAACATATTTCAAAAAAATTAAATTTCCTTCTTATTCAGATTTGGATTACGTCGAAACGGAACTTGCTGCCATAACTATGAAGTGCCTGAAAAATTTTTACGCCAAATCGGCACAAACATGAATGTTTTAGAATCTGAAAATGAAACACTCGACGAAGTGTTAATAAATTTGCATGAAAATGTATAAATTTACTTAAACTTTTTGTTTTATTGAAGAAAAATTTTTTAGTCCTATTTTTTTGTCCTATTAAAAAAAATCTGTCCGTTTTTTGTCCTATTTTCTGGGTCAATCTGTCCTATTTTTTCGCCAAGCCAGCGGCAACACTGCTGCTTCGCCGTCTTTCTGTTAACCAGCCGGCATATAAATTGGGACTGTCTTAACAGAATTTGATGAAATGAATCTATTGAATTTTTAACATTTTATAAAATGCAAGTGTCAGAGCTTAAATTTTAAGATACTATTCTTTCGCACTGTTTTATTTTGTTTGATCACATTCTTAACAAGATTGGTTTTAAAGTTCGTCTGCTTTCTAGTATCATCTCTGTAAATATAATAGTTATGTTAGTTAAGTTTTGCTTAATTTACTGCATGAATCTTATTATCATCTTATACTTAATGATTTCCACCATCAAGTTGAGATGAAGCAGCCGACATGGACAAGTCTTATCAGTGGCACAAAAAGTTTTAAGAGACTGGTAGTTTCAAGTAGTATCATTGTGCGCATGTATAGAAACATTGAAGATCATAGTCAGATCTGATTCTCTTCTCCGCTATTTTAACATCAGTGCATTTGCTGAAACTTAATAGTGGCTGTGAGAAATTTATCCATTCCTGATGGGACTGGTGGGACTGATGGGACTGGTGTCGTAAGGTTTGCTAACATTTGCTCAATGCATTCCATGTATTCCACAATATTTTAATACTAATTTTACAATTCCCAGCGCATTGATGATGTCATGAACTTGTTTCGTATTTTGTTTGAGCACAGTGATATAGGACGATTATGTTTTCACTTCTCGGTTTGTGTTTATGTTATTGGAAAAGATTCACTTTGCTCCCTTTGCTTTAAGTCTTTTGGTATTAGTTTCTATAGCGACAGAGTTTGCGACGTTTTATGGTGAGTGAGCAAATTAATCAATTGGAGTAAGCCACAACAAAGAATCGCCTTAAGACAACTACACACAATGAGAGCTAGTCGAACTGATTTAGAGTTCATACTTTCTTTAGGTTCGCACTGTTTTTGGGTCAATTATCACTTCGCCCAAATGAACTCTATAGAATATGAATATGATTATATAGCTTTTATTTACTTTTAACTACTTTTAATGTTAACATTGCTCTTGATATCATGTAGCTCAGGTGGATGGTGCCGTTCCCGTAGTCGTCGTGCGGAAAGGACAGATGCTCAAGTTGTACAGGCAGGCAAAGAAAATAATCGTGGACTCAGCGATCGGCGTGTTGAGGAGCAGCAGCAGGGACACAACCATCACGTAGAGCATCACAATCGACGAGTTCATGTTGGACAGTGTAAATTTGAAGAAATACTTGCAGCAAGCTGTGAAGTGCGCAATGCTGCAAATGTCAATGGTCAGTGGCTTTTATAGCCAATTGAGAGCTGGGCGTATTTACACAGATGCCAGCTTCGCAGGTGAGCTGGCGCAGCGGGCACAGCGGGCGCGGCTGGCATTGACCCGCATAAGCCCAGAGCCCAATATTGACTCAGCCCAGTTGGCAGACTGGGGAACAATGGAGATGCTAAATCAATTTAATGCGCCAGAAAAAGTCAATTATGCACAGAAGCTCATTCGCAGTTACATCATTTGCTAAATTTCCCAATTTTACAGCAAATGAAATTCATTTAAGGCGACAATCGTAATTGTATTTGCATTTGTGCTCCGAAGTGGGCTGTGCTCGCTAATGTGTGTGGGAGTGTGTGTGGGTGTGTGTGAGCGGATAATCGCTCTGCTGATTGGCGCCAGAGCCAATTTGCCTAAATTTGATATTCCATTTCAGATAAGTGCGCTGGTCAAAATTCAATTTGGCTTGCGCTGCAGCTTTTGATTTGAGCCAAAATTGCATTAGCATTGAGCGAAATGAATATCAAATAAATTTAAATTAATGCAACTTTAGCAGAGTTCAATCCAAAAGCTGTCCGCACAAGCTCAACATCATTGAATCCGAGCTGTAATCTGCTGTCAAAGGAGTCGTCCAAGAATCATGTTTAAATTTATTGCTGAATGTATAATTTAAGAAAATCGATTGATTATTATAACTGACAAATGTTGAATTACTTTGATTATTTCTAATAAATTACCCTATGAAATGCCAAATTATGCTTTTATGCAGGAAAAAAATTATATTCAAAATCATCGTATTCTACATAACTACATAAATTCTCCAAACCACGTTAAAAAAAATATATATTCAAATTATCGCTAAGTGTCGATAAAAAAATATTCATTGAGTTATCGAGAAAATTTGATAAGTTTATAAGATACTGCCTCTAATATGCACAAGTATGTAAGATATACATTACGAGACCTCTGCGTTCAAACGGACGGATGGACAAGTGGACAAGGCTATATCGACTCAGGTCGACGTCATGCATATATAGACTTAATAAAGTCTAGCACGCCTAGATCTGCCTGTTACATACACTTTCAAAAAAAACATTATTCCCGGCTTTCGCACTTTAAGTGTGTTTAGGGTAGAATAATTTCAATATAATTTGTTGCTAAATAAATATTCTGATTGTATATTCTGATAACTCACTCTTATCAAAAGCTGTTAGGCCTTACTCTAATGCCGTTTTTAAGTGACCCTAAAATTATGCTACGCTTATTAGAATTTAATGGAAGACAACGAAGTTTGCAACAAAGTTGCTTTTTGCTGATTGATTATTCTGCAATAAATAATCAGCAGGTCGAATTAATGCCAGCCAAACTAGCTAATTTCTGCAATGCTTCGCTGGCTTCATTTTCGCATTAAGCCCCTTCCTGTTTGCCTTTGGCGCCACGCCCCACTAAACGCCTGTCAATCAGGCTTCCAGCCCATGTTCGACTCGCATGGATGCTTATTGATTGAGCGCAACAGATGCTGCTACTAGCTCCGTCACCAGCTTATGTCCGTTATGGTTACTTGAGATTTAATCCTGTCTACGAATCAATTAAAATGTTCTATAATATGCTAAAGTATTTATCAGATAGCAACCTGAGAGAATAAAATTAAGCCTGATTGTATGTACTCAATATGTGTAGTATATAAACAATATACATAAATGTATATATAGATATATAATTATAATCTTATCATTGCCTACGAAAATTGCAACTGTTATTAGATGCAGCTGAATCAAACCCCAAACACAAACAGTAAAATACTCTTTGAAATGCCAATTAAAATAAGAACAAGTAAGAGTGCTCTAGTCGAGACTGCTCGACTAGAGGATACATTGAGCCCTGTGAAGAGCCAAATATCAAATCATTCTACGCATCTTTTATGCATGCATATAAACAACACATACACACACACACACATATGCACACAAGCATAAGCGCACGCTCTGCCAACTGCGCAGTTGACGCAGCGACTGCGCTTGGACTGCAATGTGGGCATTACTATAGAAATTTAATTGATTAATAACTTTGCTGAGCGATGGACTAAGTGTATCGAACTTTCACAACTTATTAATGGCATTCATTTGTAATACAAATACAAATTTTGTATGCAATTGTTAAAGCACAAGTCTCTAGTATTTGATTTGCGCTTTTTACATCCAAAATCTAATGATTACGTTATCTCCGTAATAATTGCACTCAACTACACAGCAAATTTGAAGTCTCTAGCTCAAACGCTCTACAAATCACGCCTTAAAAACTCTTTAAAATTATCGATAACTGCTCATAAAATCGGAAAAATTTTATAAACTTGTGCAGCATATGGTATTATCGAGTATTAATGTAAAATTTCAGTATCTACGTTGCGTACTTAAAAATATCTCACCTTTCACGGAAGGACAGGGCTATATCGACTCGTCTTTTCGCGCTGATCACACTTTATGGGGTGTGGCACGCCTCCTTCTGCCTGTTACATACATTTTCACAAAACCATTATACCCTGATTTCCCATTTTCACTGGGTATAAAAATAATTAAAAGAACCACAAAATATAACGCTGAAATACAATAACAAGTAATAGTGCTCTATTCGAGACTGCTCAACTAGGAGATACCCTGAGCCCTGTGAAGAGACAAATATCAAATCATTCTACGCACTTTCTAATCATGCATATAAACAACATATACACACACACATATGGAAGCACGCATTAGCGCGCGCTCTGCCAACTGCGCAGTTGACGCAGCGATTGCGCTTAGGCTGCAATGTGGGAACTTAATTGTTGCATAAGTTTTCTTAGCGCGGGAGTTTTTTCATCAAACTTTCACAATTTATTATTGACATTCATATGTGTGTATTTGCTAAAGCACAAGTCTCTAGTATTTGATTTGCGATTTTCACATATAGTGGTCTATTGGAGGCGAATGGGGCGTTATCTCCGTATTCATTACACGCAAATACACTGCAAATTTGAAGTCTCTAGCTCAAACGATGTACAAACTACGCCTTAAAAACGTATTTTCGATAAGCATTAAAATCGATAATATTACAACAAAAATAGTTATCATTCATACGAAGTAAACTTGACCTGCGTGTGCTATACAGGGACCCAACAAAAAAAATTCAAGTCTGTAGCTTGCCTAGGTGCTTCAATCGACACGCTCAAACATACGGACAGACGGACAGACGGACAGACGGACAGACGGACAGACGGACGGACGGACGGACGGACAGACAGACGGACAGGGCTAAATCGACTCAGCTCGTCGCCCTGATCAAGAATATATATACTTTGTGGGGTCTAACACGCCTCCTCTCCCTGTTACATACATTTAACAAAACCATTATACCCTGATTTCCCATTTTCAATGGGATGTGTGTTTGATATCAAAAGTAAGCATTGGCATATGCCACATAAATAAATAGCGTCTATAATAAATCAAAGAAAACTAATCTATAACCTGACAAAGCACAGCAAGCATAAAATGTGTTTTTAAGAGACCAAATGTATTTAAAACTTGTATTTATATCAAAGATAGTATATATTATTGTATCTTTAGCTATGCGTACCACCCAGTAAAATAGCTGTATAAAATATTATATTATATTATAGATTTAAAGATGTCAAAATACTTGTGACTTGGCTTGGACTGTGAGCAGTCGAAGTACATGCCAGAAGGTGGCATGAAATATTAAAAGAAAACTTATTGTCATGACTCTCTTTCTCCCCTTCCCTCCCTCTCCCTTTCTCTTTATTTTTTGCGGCAGAGTGTCCTACAGTCTCCCAGCTGGGGCAACTGGAAGTATTTCAATTTGCCACTAAATATACCGTCAAGTGCCGCTTACAAGGTAAACTTTTCGCCAACTGGCAATTAACAAGTTTCTGGCCACAATTCGCTGATTGTTGGTGAAGCGTTAACAATATTCCATGGGTATTTGATAAGCGGAAGCGGAAGTGCGCACTGCGCCAACCCAACTAACAAATGAGGCAGCAGTAGGCGAAACCAGTTCGACTTTAGCCACCGATTTGCATACTGCTTAAAATGTAAATAAAGATTCAACTTGATAAACATTACAATAGCAGACGACGCGTGGGCGCTGCTGCTGCCGCTGCTGTTGCTGCTGCTGCTGCTGCTGCTGCTGCTAATGTTGTTATTGTTGTTCCTTGACAACTGCGTCATGTGAGCGTAGCAAGGGACACAACGCAGTTTAGAGTACTTACCACATGCTCTCGGTCTGCCTCTGCCGTGTCCTGCCCTCCACACGCATTCCTGCTCTTTGCGGCATTGGACACGCGCCGCAGACGCTCATGAATAATGCAACTGTAGACGAGCATAAACAAGCATTCCATATTGCGGGGGCGTTGGCTGCATTACGCGCGGGAATCTGGCCTACAATTAAAGCCGAATAATGTTAATGCCAAGCGACAGTTGCTGCGGCCGAATTATGTAAATTCCCAGACTTTTGATAAGGGTTCTACGTCCTTCCCAAATATCCAACCCACACACTCAGCCATTCACTCATTCATTTACGCACTCATTCTCACGAATTCGCAAATTTGAATCAATCGACAACAAGAGCTTTTCGAGCATTCAACTCCAATCCAAGGAAATCGCACAAATTCCGAATCAAGCATGAGCCCAGCCAACCGCAAGTTATGGCTTTATTTTTTATGACTCATAAATATAGCACCCATTCAAGCCAGCGCGTTGCGGTGAGGCGCAACACACTGCGAAATGCTCGTTACCTCTATCAAAAACAAGCCTGATCCAATATAAATATTTTTGGGCTTGCCTCCCTCTAATAGGCATTGATACATATTTGAATAGAATAAAATAGAGCAGTCGAAGATATACTAGGTTTTCCATAGTTTGCTCGCCCCGATAGGTAGGCTCACATTCCACAAAAACCAATATCCCCATTTACTTACTTTGTCTACCCCAATGGTCTCCCATTCAATGCGTGATTTAAACCATAAGGAAGCCAAATCCATAAATAATTTTAGCAATAAATTGCTTTAAGAAGAAGAATCATAAAATTGACAAATGCAGCACTCCATTTCGTGTATGCACAAAATTAAAGCTCAAGATATATGACCTTGAATAGATCTGTAACCAAGAGAAACTTTTTCAAGGTGATAAATTTTCAATTCAGAATATCTAGGGTTCGATAAAAAGAATTACTCATGCTCCTATTTAAATATATATTAAATCATTATATCAATGCAAATATGCCACTGAACTACAGAAATAAATTTAATGCATTAATTGAAATATCTAAATCTTTTCAAAATGTATTTGTTTTAATGTCAGAGTCTCTCGATGCGGAGTATAACTCATCAAAGAAGATATCAAATTCATTTCTTCATTTCTGCTAATTAGCTGAATGAGAACAAGTAAGACTGCTCTAGTCGAGACTGCTCGACTAAGAAATACCCTGAGCCCTATGAGGCGGTAATATTGCAGTCATTCCACATTTCTTTTATACATACATACAAACAACACACAGACACCTACATACGCATGCACCCAAAAGCACGCGCTCTGATAACTGCTCAGTTGACGCAGCGACTGCGCTTGGCCTTTATATTGGAACCTAATTATTGAATAAGACTTCTTATAAATGGACTATCTTTATCAAACATCCACAACTTTCTTATCGCATATGTATGTGTATAAATTGTTAAACACAACTTTCTAAATATTTATATTATAATAAGCGATATATATATGTATAATGATATGTGATGAGTTATCAAAATGTATGATAAACTCGTACTACATATGGTATACACGAATATACATGTAAAATTTCAACTCTCTAGCTTTTCGTCGCGCTGTTCAAGAATATCTATTTTATATTTGTGGGGTCTGTCTTTTGTCTGTTACATACATTTTCACAAAACCATTATACCCAGATTTCCCGTGAGTTTTCCCATTTTCAATGGGTTCTGCGTATAATAAAGCTATCAAAAAAGACGTGAGCTAATTACTAAATAAAGAAATCGAAAAGGCGCTAAGACTAATTGAAGGAAAAAGAAATGAGGTCTAAATTGGATTGCCACAAGTTGAGATAATTGAATTTTCTAGCTGCAGACATAATAAATATCACATCAATAAAAATTCGACGAAAAAACTTAACGCTCCTACTAATAAATGAAAATGCCAAATAAATAATTTGTTTATATGTTATATTTGAAATTTGCGGAATAATACTTGGGACAAGCTTTAAGCTTATCATATCAATATTCTAAGCCAACTCGTTTAAAGCTTTTGAAGCAAGTTAGCTTAGCTTAGCTTAGCTTAGCTTAGCTTTTTTAGTAAATTTACAAGTTTTTAGACAAAATAATATTTATATTAAATTTATTACAAATATATTTTATTTTATCAATAATAAAAAATTATAAACTGCTTTATTTTTACTGGACCTAAGAATATTTAACCCTCCCCTCCAAACTCCGAAGTAATAATCCAAATGTTTTGCAAAACTATTTCCGTATCTTAAAATATTAAAGAGAAGTATTAATAAGAAATTATGCCAAGATATGAAAATCTATCATTGCACAGGCCGCAAGTTGACTTACAATTTCATTTGCTTACAATTTCATTCAGCTTGGAAAGCTTCGCAAAAGCTTTGCAAAAGCTTCAAACACTTTCACAGCTTTTTGGCCGATAGCTTTACGTTGATTTCCGTTATTATGAAATCGATAGGCTGAAAGTGTATATAAGGCTGCACAGCGTGGAACTTGCTAGAAGATTCCAGAAATCATTCATTGCGCGCCAATGTGGGAGCAAGTTTAAATAATTTAATTGAAGTTTTCAAATATAAAAAATACTCGGTAGAAAATGGTGAAGTTGTCCGTGGATGAAATACGTGGCCTAATGGAGAAAAAGCGGAACATACGCAACATCTCCGTTATAGCCCATGTGGATCATGGTAAGTCGACGCTGACTGATTCGCTGGTCTCCAAGGCGGGCATTATAGCGGGCGCCAGGGCTGGTGCCATGCGCTTCACGGATACCCGCAAGGACGAGCAGGAACGTTGCATTACGATCAAGTCAACGTAAGTTCCACAAAGAAGTCTCTCTTCCATATTCAATGATTACCGAGCCCCTTTTCCAGCGCCATTACCATGTACTTTGAGGTCAAGAATGAGGACTTGCAGTTCATCACGCATCCGGATCAGCGTGAAAGTGACACCAATGGCTTCCTCATCAATCTGATCGATTCACCTGGTCACGTAGACTTCTCCTCAGAAGTAACTGCCGCACTTCGCGTCACCGACGGCGCCCTGGTGGTGGTGGACTGTGTTTCCGGCGTTTGTGTGCAGACCGAGACAGTGCTTAGGCAGGCGATCGCCGAGCGAATTAGACCGATTCTGTTCCTCAATAAAATGGATCGAGCTTTGCTCGAGCTTCAGTTGGACTCTGAGGAGCTGTACCAAACATTCCAGCGCATTGTGGAGAATGTCAATCTCATCATAGGCACCTACAATGATGATAGCGGTCCCATGGGCAATATCTCTGTTGACCCCACAAAGGGCTCCGTCGGGTTCGGTTCAGGTCTGCACGGCTGGGCATTCACATTGAAACAATTTGCCGAAATGTATGCTGATAAGTTCAAGATCGATGTAAACAAGTTGATGAAGCGGTAAGTTCTGCAATAATACAAACACTGATGATTTTTACTTATTATAATGAAATAATCGAAGTAATTGATTCCTAAGAAATCACAATTTAATAAAAATTGCAATTTCAAATCCCTTAACTCTATAAATTCTAAAGTATACAGGGCTTTGTTTCTTTGGAGTTTGTCTAATTTGCATTGCTCTATTTCTCGCACTCGTTAATATCTCTTATAACCGTTCATCTCTTGAATTTTTAAATGAAACCTTCATATTTAAATTTGTCTTCAACATTTGGAAGTTTTATATTGATTTATTATTTCATATTATCATTTCATTATTATTATTATTTTTTCAGTTTCGAAGCTAAATGAAACCCTTTATTAAAATTTAAGTGGTCTATAAATTTTATTATTATGAAATAATGATTATATTTATGATCTCTACATTTATTCCACAGTCTTTGGGGCAACAATTTCTTCAATGCCACGACGAGAAAATGGCAAAAACAGCCGGATTCGGATGCCAAACGATCATTTTGCCTTTACATCCTCGATCCCATTTACAAGGTATTTGATGCCATAATGAAGTACAAAGCGGAGGATATTTCGGTATTGTTAGAGAAGATCGGTGTTAAACTGCAGCCGGATGAGCAGGAACAACAGGGCAAGGTGCTCCTTAAGACGGTGATGCGTAGTTGGCTGCCAGCGGGCGAAACTCTTCTCCAGATGATCGCCATCCACCTTCCCTCGCCCGTTGTAGCCCAAAAGTATCGCATGGAACTGCTGTATGAAGGCCCTCACAGTGATGAGGCCGCGGTCGCCATTAGCAAGTGCGATTCAGAAGGTCCCCTGATGATGTACATCTCGAAAATGGTGCCCACCTCGGACATAGGACGCTTCTATGCGTTTGGCAGAGTGTTCGCCGGCAAAGTGGCCTCTGGACAGAAGTGTCGCATCATGGGGCCGAACTATGTGCCCGGCAAGAAAGAGGATCTGTACGAAAAGTCAATTCAACGTACGGTCTTGATGATGGGACGCGCTGTGGAGGCCATTGAGGATGTGCCCGCGGGCAACATTTGTGGCCTGGTTGGCGTAGACCAATTCCTGATAAAAACGGGAACCATCACAACCTTCAAAGAGGCACACAACATGAAGGCAAGTCAAGTCCATCTGTCTCGAGATAATACTCTATTATAATTGGATTTATTCGTCTACAGGTAATGAAGTTCTCCGTGTCACCTGTTGTGCGCGTCGCCGTTGAGCCAAAGAACCCAGCTGATTTGCCCAAGCTAGTGATTGGTCTGAAGCGTCTGGCCAAGTCCGATCCCATGGTGCAGTGCATAATTGAGGAGTCCGGCGAGCATATTATTGCAGGTGCTGGTGAACTGCATTTGGAGATTTGTATTAAAGACTTAGAGGAAGATCATGCCTGCATTCCACTCAAAACGTCCGATCCCCTGGTCTCATATCGTGAAACCGTCCTTGAGCAATCCAACCAAATGTGCCTGTCCAAGTCGCGAAACAAGCACAATCGCCTGACCATGAAGGCCGAGCCAATGCCCGACGGCCTGGCCGGGGACATTGACAACGGCGTTGTCTCTGCCCGGGAGGAGTTCAAGAAGCGCGCGCGTTTCCTGAGTGAGAAGTACGGCTATGATGTGAGCGAAGCGCGCAAAATCTGGTGTTTCGGTCCCGATTGCACCGGCCCCAACATTATTGTCGATTCCACCAAGTCGGTTCAGTACTTGAACGAGATCAAGGACTCGGTTATCGCCGGCTTCCAGTGGGCCACCAAGGAGGGCGTCTTGGCCGAAGAAAACATGCGAGGGGTACGCTTTGACATACACGATGTGGTTGTCCATGCAGACGCAGTGCATCGCAGCGGCAGTCAGATTATTCCAACAACAAGACGCTGCCTGTACGCCTCGGCGATTACAGCAAGCCCACGTCTGCTGGAGCCAGTGTATCTGTGCGAGATCCAATGCCACAATTTAGCCGTTGGGGGCATACACAAAGTGCTCAGCCGACGTCGTGGTCATGTCTTTGAGGAGTCTCCAGTGCCGGGAGCCCCTATGTACGTGGTTAAATGCTATTTACCGGTTAACGAATCCTTTGGTTTCACAGCTGAGCTGCGTACCAACACGCGAGGCCAGGCCTTTCCTCAATGTGTCTTCGATCATTGGCAGCTGCTGCCGGGTGATCCATCCGAACCCAGTACAAAGCCCTATCAAATTGTACAGGCGACGCGCGCACGCAAGGCACTCAAGCCAGGATTACCCGATCTTTCGCAATATTTGGATCAAATTGTAAAATAGTGCAGCATGTAGTCTCTCTCAATCTATTTATTATGACAGTATCGTCTTTAAATTAACAGTACATAGCTCTCATTATTTATAACCATATATACACCTTATATATTTATTTTATAACTATTAATTGTTAATAATATACTACAACTACAACAATTAATTTTTATAAGCATTCGGTCAGTACGTCGAAAATTTGAATTAATCGTTTAAGTTTTCAGCAGAGTCATCTTAATCAAATACCAAATTTATCGCAAGTTATGGCCACCCTATGTATCGATATCATTCACGTGCTACCGAGATTGCATCGATTCGTGTTCCCTGCAATCTGGATTGAAAACAAACGTTAAATATGCCAGTTGAGGAACAGGATCCCGTCGAATTGATGCTGAAGAAAACAGGCTGTATTGAGCTACACTATAAGGTACAGGAGTGCATCTCAGAAACGGGCGACTGGCGCATGTGCCAGGACAAAGTGAAAGAGTTCAAGGCGTGCATGCAGAAATATGTGGATCAGCAAGCCAAGAAATATTCCAATGTTAAGTAAAATGATACACAAACTCCTGAGCACCAGTATTGTCTCAAACCCGACGAAACTGGCGCTCATCGTGCGCGGCGACCTGAAGATGAGCAAAGGCAAAACAGCGGCGCAATGCGCGCACGCCGCCGTCCTCTGCTACCAAAACGCATCCCATGGCAGCGAGATGCAAAATGCTTTACTCCAGCGCTGGTGCCGAATGGGACAGCCCAAAATTGTGCTTCGTGTGGACAGCTACGAGCAGCTAAATGGACTACAGCTGCGGGCACAAGAGGCGGACGTGGTGGCTGCCTTGGTGAGAGATGCCGGGCGCACGCAGCTAGAGCCTGGAACAGCCACGGTGCTGGGAGTGGGACCCGCAACAGCTGCCGATGTTGATAAGCTAGTTGCTCATCTAAAACTTTTATAAATAGAATTCTTAATAATTGTTTGTTTGTTTTTTTTTTTAATTATGTAATTCCTAATAACAGAAGTGATTTAGTCGGGTGAACCCAGCGAGCAAATCCTCAGAGTCGAGTGCGCAAGTAAAGTTTTAAGTATCCTACCTTAATAACTACATGTACAATGGGCTACATAATATTAGTTTTATCGAGGAGAATATTTATAACAAATTTTGGGAATCGAATAACTGAAGTTAAATATTTAATTTAATCGATTAGACGAAAATGTAATTTATCGATTATTTGAAAGACAATCTAAGGTAAAAAGTCGATCTCTGGAAAGCTCGTAAATTGATTCAAAACTTGTATACTTAGTTTACTCGTTTTGAAGAAGTTAAGGTAAGACTTTAAAGACGCAGTCAAGCATTCCTCTTACCGCCGGACATTGTGGTAATGGTTAAAGACACCGCTTGACCAAACATTTCCACCAAATCCGATGTTACCCGTTCGGTTATCTGGCGCAGCTTTCCATTCGATTCGCCGCAAATGAGGCGCTCAATTCGAGGCGTGGGACACTGAACCAAAACCGAAGTATAGACCACATCTATAATAGACAATATCGATAACAAGAATCATTTGATTAAGCTTGATAGACGACATTACGGTTCTCCACATTATAGTACTCCAGCTCGCATTTCAGATTGTAGGGGATTTCCTGTGGCAGATAGTCGAGTAACCGTGCTCGCACACTGTCCACAATTAAAGTCTCGGGTGTTTCATCTGTATAGACGTCAGCTGGGAAGAGCCAACGTCTTGGCTTGGCAAAATTAACTAGATAATCCTGCAGCTCTTGGAGTCCATTGCCCGTGATGGAGGACACCAAGAAGACATCACTAAAGTGACTCCAACAGGTTTCACGTTGATTCAGACGCACGCCCATTGATTCGCTTGGCAGGGATATATTTTTACTAGCACTCTTTTTGCGGAGACTATCATTAGTCAAAGTCTTAATCAGATCCAAGAGGACACGCTTTGATTTCAGAGCATCCACTTTGTTGAGCACCAGAATGCTGGGCAATTGCGCATAGGCTTTTAGAGTGTCGAGCACCGTGGAATGCAAGGCTTTGCGCGTCCAACTGTTGGAAGCGTCCTGCATAACAGCTATAATATCCGCATGTTGGATGGCATGGCGATAAGCACTCTTAAAGCTCTGCTCTAAATGATGTTTCCGTATTTCATGCTGAGTGACCAAACCGGGCGTGTCGTAGAACACGAGCTGTGTCTGACCCGTAGTCAAAATTGCGGTATTAGCTTTGCGTGTTGTGTGCACCTTAGCCGAAGTGGGACAAACCTAAAATAGAGATTGGTTTAGCATTTGTACATTGCTAACTAGTTGTATCTCACCTTGTGATTAATTATGTTGTTTATAAAAGTGCTTTTTCCAGCATTTGGGACTCCAATTACTGCTATGTGCAGCGATCGCTGCTGTTGCTCCCTGTTGTTGTCATTGTTGTCCAGCGTTTCGGTAGTTTGCATAGGCGGCGATACTGATAGAACATTTTCTCCACTACCCTGGGTTGTCGCAGATAACCTACGTACATTTGCTATCCAAAAACTGTTTTTATTGCATTTAAGCAATTTTAACGAACTTGTTAGCCAACGCATCGCGGTAATGTGACTGACAAACCTATCGATATGTATTCAAATGATAAACCAATCACATTTGTAGTAATCGTGCCTATTAGCATATATCGATATTTATTGTATTAAAACAAAGGGCTTCGGTTAATAAAAATAATTTTTTGTGTAAGCCGAAATTTGTAAACTTAACCATCTAACATTAATATTAGTAATTTTGCATTGCATAGGTCTCAGCAGGTGTCACAGTTAATATGTATATACATATATAAATCAACATGTAATTTAAAATTTGCGTTGTGCTTGCTTTACAGCTAAAATACCACAATTAAATACTAAATTAGGAATAAGGAGAATTTTGGAGGGTTTAAAAATATTCCATTAAGCTATAGTTTTGCACTATTCGAACAAAACAGTATCGTGCTCCTGCACTGAATAGAAGTCCAACGTTTTTGCATTGTTTTCCAGGTGTACCACAAGTTCCGGATGTTTGGCATCTATATAGCATAGTTGTGGAATTTCCCCTACAAGCCGAAAGCGCTTCATGACCAGTCCTTGCAACGTTTGCACCGTTATCATGCGTGGCACCTTTTTCTCCCACACTTCGCCCGTCCGGCGGTTCTGTATACGCACTTTGATGAGATTGGATGGCTTGGTTTGAATGCGCGGCACAAAATCGGCGGGCGACCCATATTCTGTACAAGAAGAGCATACCATTTCAAAGTCAAAGATTATAATTTCTTTGCGATAACAACTTACTGTTCACAATCAGCAGATAGGTACGATGCTTCTTGTAGAATTCGCGTAGCGCATCGGCTCCCGATTTCGTTGCTTGCAACCATTCCAATGCATACTTCTTCCATATATCGTATTCGGCACCTCGTCGCTCCTCGGGTGTCACCTTTGCCTTATTCACGACCTGCAGGCCAGCTATGCTGGCCACTGCTTTGGAAAACATTTCATCAAAATTCGACTTCAAGTGCGGCGTCTTATTCAAGCGCTTCAGTTGTGGTAATTTGTCGAGCTCGTTAAACGCCTCAGCCTGAAAATACACATGGTTGCAACTGTTAAGCACTCCTATTTTATTGTGTCTCACCTCATTCCATATGGGATTCTGCATCAGACTGAGCTGTTCCAGCGACACAAACATATTTAACTTCGCCTGCGGTTCGCAATCTGGGAGCTGCAGCTGCTCAATGCCATTCTCGATGAGATTGAGCACGCACAAGGTACTAATGTTACCCAACTTGCACACCTGATCAAAATCCATGAGTTTGGTGCGATGCAAGTCAAGCTCACGCAGCTGTCGAAAGATTTTCGTACAGTCTACCTCAGACAACTGACTTAACGCATTCTCCTGCAGACTTAACGACTCGATATCCGGCCACAGACGCGCCGTTTGCATCACATGCTGCCAATCCGTAAAGCCACAATTGCCTAAATTAATATGCTTCAGGTGCCTGAAAGCTGGAGCTAGCTCGGCAACTTGTTTATCTGTGGGCAACAGCAGACGATTGGAGCTGCAAAGCAAAATATTCATAGGAATTGGTCTCTTGCACAGAGTCTTCAAATCTCACCCCAAGTTCAAGCTATTCAGCAATGGCAGCTGCTGTGTTATGCTAGCCACAATCTCCCAGTTCCAGATGAGCGTGTGGCTCACATTGAGCGTCGTTAGCTGGGAGAGATCCTTCAGATAGCCTGCAGCATTGACTGGCGTCTCGTCCACGCTCACCTCCGACAGCTGCTCAAATTTGCTTTGCTTGCGCGCGATCTTGTCCATGCCCACAACCTCGAAGAGCGATGCCTGCATTGAAGCCTGTGCCTCGCGTATCAGAGAAGTGTCTACATTTTTGGAATCGTAATTGAGATAACGATCGCGTGCCTCATCCTCCAGCGTGGCACACGGTCCCAGCTTCCCCGGTCGTATAAAACTGCCAGCCGTTGGCAATTGCGTTTGGAAATATCGCTTGCCATCTACCATGCCATTGTGCTTGCCCCGCAGCCCGTCGTCCCACTCGATGCCCAGCCATGTGCCACAGTGCCCGTTGACCTGAAATGCAAACGAAAATTAGCTCATACTCGTTGAAATAACATTTATTAACACGCCTACCTCGCCCACGTATTTAACGGTTCCATAATTATTGGCAATTTTGATGCGTGTGCCCAGCGGATAAAACAGCTGCGCCTCATCAATAACTCCAACCATTGTTGTTTTTGTTTTTGGTTCTGTTTTCGTTTCTTACAAAGCCTACTACGTCTGTGTGTGTGCACGTTGTTTTGGTTTATACCTCCTCTAAAACAGGGAAGTTGCATAAATATTGTATACAATAGTTATAAATAATTTTCGTTCTAACTTTTTAATTAAATAGTAAAATCCTTTATTTTGTAGATGATTGACTCACAGTAAACAGTTACAGAGTTGTTCACACCAGGGCTGCAGCACTTTTGCTAGTGCAACACTTAAATATCGGCATCTGCTGTTTGCTGTCATTGCGAGTATTTTAGCCTTTCTCAGAAACAGTCACACAACGAATGGGTATTGTCTAAAGATTGGTTTATTTCGTTTATTATTTATGCGAGCAGTACAGCCACAAGAATTTGATAATCCTCTATACAAACCTATGTATTTGTATATGTAATAAAGGTAAGAATTGGATTTATCAAACTTAAGTAGTCACTGAATTGTAATAAGAGACCGGCATGGTATGTATTAAGTATGTAAACACTTGCCGAATCACGTAGCTAACTGGCTGACAGAAAACGGTACATCCCCAAAATATACGAATAACCAAATAGTAACAAAGGCAGCAGACTGCCACGTCAGCATTAAGAAAACAAAAGCAATGTAAAGGAGCAATCGGAAACCGAATCACTTACATTTATGCTTCTATCGCAATTGTAGTTAGTTACGAGTGCGCCGCTTCAGTGTACGATCTACAATCGGAAAGTGCAAAAGCAGCACAAAATAATACCGGAAATATGTCCGCAGATAAGGAGGCTGTCAAAATGGAGGTAAGTACTAGTTATTAGGATTTAGGATTTAAAATATCTATATTTTTAATTTTACTTAGGCACGCAGCTATCAGCTGCGTCTCGTTGAATACATTGTTAAACGCAATGGAATTATTTATTTGCCTACTGGCTCGGGCAAAACTTACGTGGCCATCCTGGCCCTCAAGCGATTCTCCCACAACATGGACAAGTGAGTGCACTAGCTTTGCTTTTAAAGTGAATTTAATTTAAGAAACAATATCAGGGGTGCTCTAGTCTGGAGTGTTTGATTAAAGATGCCCTGGACCTTACTTTAAGCTGCTGTATCAGGCATTTACACATACACGCACGCGCACACACAAATACACTCAAAAACATTCATCATTCGCGCAGTTTACGCTGCGACTGCGCTTGTTCCTTGCTTTAGTAGAGCAGTTGACAGTATACAATAATCATACGCAATCGCCCAAAAAGGCAAGAGGGACAAGAGAGCCCGCTCTTAACTGAGCTATATCAATATGAATTTTTGAACAAATGTTAAACAAGGAGAATGCAGAGGACTTTTATGGAATGTTTTGCGTTCAAAATGTTAAATTTGTGTTAAAACTAAAAGGAAATACAGAAATAATTATATTGTTATGCAAAACTCTTCTGCAATGATGACTCACACTCGGTTCATATCCGACTTGTCTACAGTCGCACTATGCTCTATGCAACTCAAACCAGATGAGATTATTATTTGGAATATTTCCAACAGTCATGCAGAACATGTGCTGGTACCTCTAAAGCAGCGGTACTGTGTTCTTGGATGTACTTGTTACACTTCGTAATAATTTGTAGAGTTTCTGCTCAATTCGACTGTGCATTCAAAAACTGCTTTTATTCTTTTATCTATATGTAATATGTATGTATATATTGGTGTACACATATGTGTGCAGATGGGATGCATATGTTATGTACATATGTTTTGACCACTTGAGCTGTGAAGTGCATGCTCAGCGTTTCTCGGCTTGTATGTAAGCGATGGATCGTATTACTTGTACTCTGGTATATTTATGTATTTCTAAGTGGTCCTTTAATGTACTTTGGGTATTTGTATTTATTATGACAAAGTTTCACAATGTGTTAACTGATTGTTGTACCCTTTGATTTATGATGATGGAAGCGTAGATAGCTGCGACGTGCTCTGCATACAGGGCATTTGTCGCAGCGACTGTGATATAGGCATTATAAAAGTAACTTAATTGTTGAAAACTCAAATTCAGAACTACAAACTTGAAATGGGGTTCATGGTATAATAAATGCTAATTCGAACAATATGTGATCTTCAAGCTCTGCTTTTGACATATTTGAAATTTGTATACATAATATTTTTGATTACAATTTGGTTGACGCTACTATTGTTTTCAAGAGAACTAATTTCAACTATTTCTCCTACACTCTTGGTGCATAGAACTTTATAGCTTTTGGGTCAATCATAGTAATGGAAAGTGGTGAGCGGATTGGTGTTTATCATGGTATTTCCTATTTGAGCAGTATCCACTGGTGCAATCCACCTAAGTTCAGAATGATATAGGATATAACGTTATATAATTAGCAGCATTGCCTCTAAGGACATAACAAACATATTAAGAAACTCGATTATAAAGCCAAGTGGCACTGGAAACCAGCATCCGCTAAAATGGCATCGTGCTTTAATTATTACATTTTATACTATATGAAGCTCATGTATATTTAAATTTTGCAGATCGATCGCAGAGGGCGGGCAGCGGGCCTTATTCATTTGCAATACCGTTGAGCTGGCTCGACAGCAAGCTATCTGTGTGCGAAAGTTCACGAACTTCAAAGTCGGATACTATGTCGGCGATCAGGGCGTTGACTGTTGGAAAAAAAGCAAATGGGACGACGAAATCGATAATAATCAAGTGAGTTTTTCAATACATAAACATATTTGCAGAGAATCTTTGTATATTTATTCACGAAGTATGTTGATTACGTGGATTGTCCGTTTATCGAAACTAAAGACTCGGAATTTGGAATATGGTGGATGTATCTATGCCGATAAAGGCGTGGCCAACCGCAAAACCTTATACCCCCTTTAGAGCTAGAAGCTTAAAAATTAGACAATTATTGACTATCTCTATTCGAGGCATGGAAAATCGGGAAAACTATCATCTGCAGTTTGCAGTCAGAAACTCAAAATTTAACTGAAAAGAAAAACTTGACCTATTGATTTACAAAAAATTATATACACATACATATATGCCTCTTGGGGGCGTGGCGAATCAGAATGTCCCATATCTACCAAAGTTATGGAGCAGGCAGCGTTTTATGCGTTGGTGAGTATTATGCCGTCAGCAGCGCTAGACAGCGGCATTCTTACTTATTTGTTATTGTTTTCACGTGATTATAGAACACTTTTATCTTTGATTTATCATTATATTCTGTTCCCGAAGGGAAAAAGAGTATAGTGTCAGTCCGTCAGACAGGGGATATTTCGAATATCGACGTTTAAATAAATAAATTTAATTATTTAAAACATTAAGTACATTATTTATTTAATTTTATTTCCTTAGAAATATATAAATATAAAAAAAATCGGTAGCTAAGATGTATTATTAAATTTAATATATCAGGTGCCTCTATGGGAACAGAGTTTCAAGCATTCGGATGCGTCCGAATTCAACGTTCTTACTTGTTTTTATTTGAATTCTCTCAATTCAATTAACAGTGCGCTGTCTTAACTCTTAACGCTAGAAAATCGATATTCTAATTTTATAGAACAAATCTTAAGAAACAAAAAAAATATATATATTTTCGAAGACTAGTGTTTTGCTAATCTGTTATATGTTTGATTAATTTGTTTAAATTCTTATTTCAGGTACTGGTAGGCACAGCTCAGGTGATCCTCAATTTAATTACCGAAAACTTCATGTCACTGAGTTCGGTGAGCATTGCGATTATAGACGAATGCCACCATGGCACTGGCAAGCACCCGTATCATGAGTTTATGAAGCTTGTTCAAATGCAAATGGAGTCCGGTTGTACAAAGTTGCCCCGAATCTTAGGTCTAACGGGCGTCCTGATTAAGGGCAACGAAATCAAGGAGGTGGCTAAAAAGCTGAAAGAGCTGGAAACCACATACTGTGGCAACATAGTCACCGTCTCTGACACCAAGGAATTGGAGAACGTAATGCTGTAAGCAAACTGCCCTGCCACGCAAAGAGATTACCAAATACTAACTTATTCCTTATGTGTATTCCAGTCACTCGACAAAGCCGCGTGAAGCGATAATAACATATAAATCGGGAACGCAAAAATTTGCAAAAATTGAAGAAATCAGGCAACGCATCAACAGCTACTTTCAGACGCTGGATCTCCAGGATATTGGTCATCAGCCTGTGCGCATGTCCAAGGGGATGCAAATGCAGAGGGAGCCGAATAAAAAGAGCGCCATTAAGCTAATAATTAATGACTTTCTGTACCAAGTGGATAACTATGGCATCTATGCGGGATCCATAGCGATCGTCTCCGTGATAGTCGAGTTCGAAATCAAGCGGCGACAGGCTGAGACACTGAGCTTGCGGAATATGTATCGTTCAGCCATCACGCTGTGCGAGAGCGTGCGGCATATGCTGGTTTCAAAGCTGCGCGACATGCTGGACGATGACGAGATGTCCGACGACATGGTCAAAACAGAGGAAGTGATCATGAACTTCTCCACGCCGAAGGTGCAATTGTTTCTGCAGTATCTGAAGCAAACCTTCGCCAACAAGCAGCCCAAAGACATTTGCTGTCTGGTCTTCGTAGAGCGTCGCTATACGTGCAAGTGTATCTATGGGCTGGTTGTTGACTTTATTGCAGCCACGCCTGAGCTACGGAATGTGCTCTTTCCGCAATTTATGTATGGACGCTGTGGTTTTATTCATAATTTCGAGATTGGATTAGAACGTCGCTGGATGAAATCGGTAAGCAATAGAGTCACTAGTGGATTAACTGATTATTGATCAAATATTTTTTCCTTAAATCGTTCGATTCACAAATGCTTGAGTTGGAAGTTATTGTAACTGCTGAGTTATTATTATGTATATCATGTCCGTCTATCTGTTTGTAGTGTGTTGATTTCTGTGAATATACTAATCAGACTATAATTATTTATGAAGTATATAAGATTCTCATGCGCGAGAGATCTCCTAGTTGCTGGTTTTAATTCGAGACTGATTTTCTTGCACACAGGCAATTCAAGACTTCCGCGATGGCGAGGCAAACATGATGATATGCTCCAGCGTTCTGGAGGAAGGCATAGATGTACAGGCCTGCAACTATGTGGTCATACTGGACCCGATAAAAACGTTTAATATGTATGTGCAGACCAAAGGACGTGCGCGCTCAAAGCAAGCTTCATTTATGATCTTTTCGTCTGACCTGGACATGCAAAAGACGTCGTCGCAGATACTGCAGTATCGAAAGGCACACGCCGACATCGGTGAATATCTGAAAGACCGTGTGCTAGAGCGTGCAGATCCCCAAATGAACGAGATCAACGAGCACTTCCAGGAGGAAATTCCACCGTTCATCAATGCAAGTGGTGCCGTGCTGTTGGCCAGCAGCGCCCTGGCCCTAGTGCATCGCTACTGTCAGCAGATGCCATCGGACGCCTTTGGCATTGTCCTGCCCTGGTTCAAGCTGCTCGAGCCCGAGGAACGAAAACCCTTCACTAAAGCCTGGCAGCAAAAATCTATTGTGTCCATCACCTTACCACTTAACTCATCGTTACGCGAAACTATTTATGTAAGCAGTCTCAAATATGTTGTTCTTAATCTACGATCCTTACGATCTTTTTCCCTATTTATTTATAGGGCGATCCCATGTCTTGCACACGTCTGGCCAAGATTTCGGCGGCATTTAAGGCCTGTGTCAAACTCTATGAGTTGGGCGAACTCAATGAGCGCTTTTTGCCCACAACAGCAAACGAACGCGTAGCCGAGATCGCCAATGTTCACTTTGACCACTGGGAGAAGTACGGCGACAATGGTGTGTATTGGTCGATTAAATAGGCTTATGAACTGAATTAATGGAATCCAGCTGACAATGGAAACTCATCTCGATAATCGTCACTAAAGTTTAAGTATCTAGCTTTACATCTTCAGAAGTTATCGATTTCACCTCAAAAATTGTGGGAATTACAGGACATTTATCAATACCCCACCCCTAAAGAAACGTTAAAATTATTTTGGGTCATTGCCAACTCAATCCAAAGCTTTAGAATATATAGAGTTGTCAGACTACCCAACTACAGTTAGTTTATAAGATTAGAATATTTATACGAAGTTCGCATCGCATTTAAGTGGCACATTTTGACTACTTTCAGTTACCTTCAAGCGTACAGACCGGGAGCAGATCAACAACATTACGAAGACGTATGCCATTAAATATCCAGAGGAGTTGAACAATGCGATGCCGCGGGTGGGAGCTGTATGCTATGCGTATGAGATCAGTATGGAGCCACACTACGATCGCAATGACTACACGGGTCACATTTACGACTCCCTGAAGACGCGTCGGAACTACGCTCTATTATTGACGAAACGGCTTCCACGCATGGCTGAGATGCCGCTGTTCAGCCACCAGGGCAAGATGCATGCGCTTGTGGCCGAGCAGCCGCGGGAGGTGGTCATACAGACTGAGGAGCAGTTGGAGCAGCTGCAGCATTTTCATGTGATGATCTTCCGGGATATCCTGCGTATTTGGCAGCCGTTCTTCGTGCTCGATCGCCACAGCAATGAGAACTCTTTGCTTGTGGTGCCGCTGTCAGCGACGCCTGGCGTTGGCATCGATTGGCCACTGGTGCAGCAATTCCAGCGGCTGCCTAAGGCATGTGCCAGGAGCTTGGCTGAGCGCCAGCAAATGCCGCCCCCGAATCCGGAGGACTATGTGGGCACGGTTGTGACGCAATGGTATGCCAATTACGATGAGAAACGAATGCTGGTCACCAAAGTCCACACCGACATGACGCCCCTGAGCATGATGGAAGAGAAGCAACAGGACAAGAGCTACTACGAATTCACCATGGCCAAGTATCGTAACTACATTGGCGATGTGGTCCACAAGCAGCAGTTCCTGGTCGAGGTGCGCGAGCTGTCCGACCAGCTGAATTTCTTTGTGCAGCAACGCGTCAAGACCTCGGCGCAGAGCAGAGCGCGTTCCAAGGTGATGCTTATTCCCGAGCTGTGCTTTAATTTCGGCTTTCCCGGCGACCTGTGGGTGAAGCTGCTCTTCCTGCCCAGCATATTGCGACGGCTGCACTACATGCTTCATGCTGAAGCGCTACGCGTTCGAATTAACAAGTATCTCGGACTGGATCAAGTTCCACAGAACGGAGTGGATTACAGGCCGCGACCCTTAGAGATTGATTGGTCGCTGCGCCGGAATGTCGATCACCAGGGCAACGCGACGCATGCGGATGACTGCGAAGAGCCGCGCCCGCTGCTCGAGCCCCTGCCTACGAAGGGCGTCGAGATGGCGATGGAGAAGCTGGAGATAACGGACCTAGAGGTTCCCTGGCAGCAGTATATGGAGCCGCGTGACATTGATCGCAACGTTATGTCCACCTATCCGGTAGAGCTCTCGTACTTCTACAATTTCACTAGAGGAAAGAACAACGTCTTCAATAGCATGGAGTACGAGGACGAGGACAAGGACCTCTGGACCCAGTTGCAATTCAAAATGCCCGAGGGCAACATATATGGCAGTCAAACGAGTTCAAATAAGCTGCCTGCCATAATGCCCTCCTGCACGGATAATGGAAGGCCCGCCGAACAGGTGCAGTTATCTGTGCTGCAGCGCAGCATTTCCAATGAACACATAACCCCGGCAGAACAGGGCGAATTCCTGGCAGCCATCACGTACGCGGGCAGTGTCGATGTCTTCGACATGGAGCGCTTCGAGCTCCTCGGCGATTGCTTTCTCAAGCTCAGCGCCACTCTCTATTTGGCCAACAAGTATCCGGACTGGAATGAGGGCATCCTAACGCAGGTCAGTAAATATATATATATATATATCTGCCAAACGATTATACGGAGTTATATTCATTATTCGTTCAGGTGAAGTCGACGCTGGTCTCTAATCGGAATCTACTATACTGCCTCAGCGAAACGGACATACCCCAGCGCATCTGCAGCACCCTCTTCACACCGAAGTACACCTGGCTGCCGCCCGGTGTGGCCTTGCCGCAGAACGTGAGGGCGCTTTGGAAGGAGAATCCGGGCTTGGCCGCACTGGTGGGTCCGCACAACTTGCGCAATTTATGCATCAGCGAGGAGGAGCTGTTCGGAGATGGCAATTGTGGAAAGCAATCGTTCAGTAATTTCGTCAACGGCTGTCAAACCAATCAGCACACTCACCATGCGGGCATGAACTTTAGTAGCGAAATCAACTTCTGCTTGGGTCAGGTGCAGATGCCAGATAAGCTGATCGCCGACACGTTGGAGGCGATTTTGGGCGTGGTTGTGAAGAACTATGGGCTGCATCATGGCTTCCGTATGCTGGAATATTTTGGCATATGCAAGCCAGACATTGGCAAGCCGCTCACCCAGCTGCTAGACCTGCAGCTAGGAGGCGCACGCATGCGCACCAATATCTCGCAGCGCGAGGTGGATGGTTTCCTGATCAATCATCAACATTTGGAGCACAACTTGGGCTACACTTTCCGCGACCGAGCTTATCTGCTGCAAGCACTCACACATCCCTCAAATCCCACAAACCGATTGACGGGTTGCTACCAGGAGCTTGAGTTTATAGGCGATGCCATCTTAGATTTCCTCATCTCAGCTTACATATTCGAGCACAAAACTCGGATGACACCTGGCCAGTTGACGGATCTGCGCTCGGCTCTGGTTAATAATACGACTCTGGCTTGCATTTGTGTGCGCCATCGATTCCATTTCTTCATTCTGGCAGAGAATGCTCTGCTCTCGGAATCCATTCAGAGCTTCGTGCAGTTCCAGGAGACGCAGCATCATCGCGTTACTAACCAAGTGCGCATTCTCATGGAGGAGAGGGATGTGCAGCCGGAACCTCTGGACTCCGATGAGGAATTGGAAATGGCCGAGCTGGCGGCCAAACGAACTAAACCAGCAATTAGAGAAGCCAATGCCCCGCAAGAAGGCGAATTTAACATTTCGCATAACGTGGATGTGCCCAAGGCGTTGGGCGATATTCTGGAGGCACTCATAGCCGCCGTTTACCTAGACTGTCGAGACTTGAACACCACCTGGCAAGTGGTCTACAAACTGTTTGAGCCCGAACTACTCGAATTCTCGCGAAATGTGCCTCTCAATCCGATTCGCCAGCTCTTTGAGCACAAGTCGGCAAAGCCCTCCTTTAGCTCACCTGTCTTGGACAATAACCATGTGATGGTCACCTGCCAATTCATCTGCATGGACAAGACCATCAAGGTCTATGGTTTTGGCAGCAATGGCAAACAGGCCAAACTGTCTGCTGCGAAGCACGCACTCCAAAAACTGGCCAAATGCGACGCATAGGCCCGCTTTGTTAAATTTCCATTTACATTTTTTAATCTGTTCTTCATTTTTATAATTTTGCGTTTACTGATAAGTACTCGAAGCATTGTACCATTAGAATATAAAATGTGATTTTATAATTCAATGTTATTTACCATATATAAAATATATTTTTACATATAATAGTTAGCTATGCAAGAAAATGTATATGTAATTATTAAAATAAAAGAATTATTAACTTTTAAATGCGCTTTATTTGAGTTGTCTGTATGTAAATGCAATAAATTACGGAATCGGTTTTCTATTTTCAAGATCATTCGACACCAAATTTATAGAAATTGCATGTTTTAAAACCATAAATGATCTATTAAAGGATCTATTAAACGCTGAAATTAAACTTCGAGATACATTATGAGAAATAATGAACATAACTTCTTTATCATATAGCTTTTAGTTATTATTTTGCGTTTTTATTTACGGCGTGCATAATTCATTTAAATTTCTTTACAATTTTCTATTTACAAAATGCTGGGCGCATTCAATGATAATTAATTTGCATTCGTAAATCATTCAGGAAAGTTTCCAGAGACTCGTTGCTCGTTATAAATGATTGCTATAATGGGGCCCGCCACTGGTTCACAATTATTGAAGTGCTTAAGTTTAGATACATATAGTATTCGTTAACATTTTGAAAGAAACTTGTACAATTAATTCAGCAATTGAAGAAGGAGTCAATTAATCAAAAAAACCAAACGAATCAACATTTTGGAATGCCACAAATTGCACTGCGCAGATACGGTTACGATAGAGAAATACATTACATACACATATATTAAAACTAAGGCTAATGCGGTTTCGTATCAAGTAGTTAGAGATTAAATGAGATTAAGTTGCTCACCTAAACTAATACACAGATTTTGTTCAAGTGCATGCCCTACAACTCGGGTTAAGCTCTCCTCCCTTCGCACTCTTTCGTCTATCATCTACACCCGGCAGGTGCAGTCGGGTTTGTTAATGCTGCGTTGTCTTGTTTGCAGATTACGCAGCGCAGCTCCGCCGTATTGAATGCCACTTCCAATGCGGTCTGGATCCAATTCGCCCGTCTCTATCTTAGCCAGTATAGTCTTTGAACACTTTAGAAATGCCTCCTCTACATTCTCACCCGTCTTGGCGCTCGTCTCCAGGAATATAAGCTCTGTAATAAGCGAATAAATTATAAATACTGAGTCATGATTGGTGCTGACGGACAAACCATTCTCCTGGGCAAATGTGCTTGCCTCTAGAAACGTAACGTCACGCGCCTCCTCCAAATCCTTCTTGTTGCCCACTAGCAATATAACTATGTTTGGACTGGCCAGTGTGCGAGCATCATTTAACCAATTGGTCAAGGCATTAAACGAATCCCGCGACGTGCTATCATAAACCAGCAGAGCGCCAGCAGCGCCACGATAATACGAACGGGTTACTGAACGGAATCGCTCTTGCCCAGCCGTATCCCATATTTGAAGCTTCACCGATTTCCCACCTACATTCACAATCCTCGATCCAAACTCGACACCAATCGTATGAGAGCTGTCGTCTTTAACTTTAACGGCAAAGATAAGAAGATAAACGTACGATCTGATTATCATTATCATTATTATTTAAGGAATTTAACATATACATATGTATATACAAATCTGTATACATACAAATAAACATACATATGTTCGGATATGGATAGGACTTTGTCACTATGGGGATTTGTATCAAAATATAACACGGATTAAGCATTTGAACCATTCCTGACTTATATAGATATACACATATTATAGAAAATGGGGATTTACACTCAGATGCGAATTACATATATAGTACTTATAGTAAGAAAGACGGAATGGAAATATATACATATATTTCGATAAGAGACGTTCAAGGCTTACACCATGCACATATGTATGTATATACATATGAGTATATATGTATACAAAGAGCCAATATGTTTTACTTTTATGTAGTACATAGAACCATATCTCCGTAAACTAATAATTTCAACTTCAAGCCGTAAGTGCTCATCAATTAGAGTTTTGACGGTCTATTTACCCCTCAGTCTACCCAATCTAAAAAGTCAGCCCATGTCGTACAACTTACATTTACTTTCGATGAAATGATGCAAGAGACAGCTTTTGCCACTGCCCGCGCTGCCGATTATGAGAAACTTAAATAGGTAATCTGCAAGCAAACTAATTATGTTACTAATTAATACTAGTTAAAACCAAAGGTATGACAAACCGTATGTTTCAGACATGTTATTTGTCTTTTTGCGTCGTTGTTACTTTGTTGCTATTGTTGTTGTGCCAAGCCTTTCCGACTGCGTGGTTTATTGCCTTGAATTACCCTTGCAGTGCTCCTGTAGGAGGTCCGATTTCAAATTTGATAGCTAACAAATTTATTGCATTGTTTTTAACTAGAAAGTGTTATTGTTCACCTGCTATATATACTACATGCACATAAACATACATATGCACGTATGAGAGTGACTCATGAACTGCATTTGAGCTGAACTTGTTAGTTCTTGATTTAGTTCAATGGGAAAAGTATATTTTATTAAAGCAAGTTTTTACTTTAACATTTATTAGCTTCACAGCAATAAGTATATGATCATTATATTATTACATTGATTAATCACTTGATAAATCTTAATTTTCATTGTCAATTTAACATATTTCTTATGTATCCTTCTTCTCTTCTGTATAGTTTTGGTAACAATTGATGGGGTCTTTTGCTGTGTAAACCGAATACGCTGTCCTGCTATTCTCAAAATTCTGAAATTAAAAAAAAATTACATTAATCGATAGCTCAGATTCTCAGCTGATAATGTGTGATAATTTACCTTAATATCACCGGTTATCAATGTCCACAAGTAAACAAATACAGCTGGCATCAAGCTGCTGAGCACAACCAGCTCAAATTTATTAAGCTCCCCGAAAATAGCAACATTCATTTTTATAAATTTAATATAATAAGAATTATTACAACGCAAATGCAAAACCGCAAACGATGACAAATTGTTGATATTCACGTACTCCACTTGCAAGGGTTGCCAGTGTTTGCACCTTTTGAAGGTTCTCAGGATTTGAAAAAAATATATATGCAAAGTCAGACAATACTTTTAGTTTCTAAGCAAAAACTACTAATGATTCGTTTTTGTTTCATTATACCAACATAATCATAAAAGACAATAATATATTAAATGACCAGGGATGCATCACAAGAGTATGCAATTTTCATTCGTGGCCATGCTCGGTTTTTTTTAGTGTATTGGACTACGGTCATACAGCGAGTAATCGGTGGATATTTATTTGCAACATAATCTTATATAAATTCCATCAAAATGGCTTTCCGCATACCTTTTGGCAAGAAACACGCTGAAATCGCAACCTCCTTGTAAGTAATAACAAAGGGGTAATCGATGTTAACATCTATAATACTTTTCCAAGAATGATAATATTATTGCATAACCAATAACTATTAGAGAATTCCAGCATTAATATAACCATTTTTGTTTTTAGCGTACGCTCCGGAGCAGGTTTCGGTGGTGCCGCTGGTCTGGCCCTTCTCTACTACACTGACTGGAAGCTGGTGCTGCAGTACATGCCCATCTACGGCTCCAAGTTCGACAAGAGCGATTAGACCACCGACGGTATTTGAACTCTAGTTGAAAATATGTTTAAATGGTGAATAAAATAAGTAAAATTCGATGTCGGAATTATGTTATCGTTTGTCATATTGCAAGACAATATGTTTTATTATTAATTTGCGCATATACATATGCATATGTGTGTAAGTACAAGAACTATGCATAACAGTGGTTATTTCGAACTTCTAGGTAATGTTTTTACAATGAAATCTACATTCCTAATTAAAGTTGGTTCGTTGATTCGTATTCGGATTCCACTACGTAGTTAAATCTTTAGTGGCTTAAGTACAATGTTACTTAACCTAGTTTGATTAAAAAATCGTATAAAAGCTACTTATTCGAGCATTTGTATTCGAAGTAAAGTATTCTTTTTCGAAAAGAGAAATTGTTAAACATTTGTGGAAGCACAAATCGACCGGCGATTAATTTCGAAAGAACAAACGTTGAGAAATGCAATCTAAGTTAAACATCCGGCTCTACGAAGGAAGCGGGGAATAAACCAGTTTTGTGTGTGCGCGCATGTGTCCCTTTATACCATCCGTTCTTTTGCTTGCGCTGCACGTAAATAATGTCTCCTGGCCGCAGCTCCAGTTCGATTTCACTGTTCGGTGGATAGGGCACAATGCAACGAAAGCGACTGCAATAAACATTGATTAATAAATGCACTTTTGTATCAAACGAAATCAGTGACCAGCACACACCTCTCTCTCGTACAGTAGACCGACTTCGTCGTGGCACTCGCCTTGATGGCTGCTTCGGTTATAATGTTGCTATTAGTGCTGAGGTTACTGCTGCTATTGCTGGCACTTAGCACATGTCCTGCGTCCAGGCTTTGGCTCTTGCGGTGATAAGGCGTTATTATCATGTTGGCGTGCAGCTGCGTTTGCGTATGGCTTGAAGGTGGAGGTGGTGACGCGGCATTGTACATGCTGCGGAAGGTAGCCGCGTCCAAGGATTGTCTAGCACTGCCGTGGGAAATATTTTATTAACTACGTTCAACTCCTATCTTATTATTCAAAGACTAACCAGAGCAGCTGTGGTCGCTCCTTGTTGCTTTTGACGCGCTGTGAGCCGTAAGAGACGCTCCTATTGCCCTGCAATAATTGGGCAGCATTCGAGGGCATCGCTGCAGATGCTGCAGTGCTTCCAGCTTCTTTCAGTTGTTCACTTTGCTGCAACTGGCTGGGACATGAACCAGATCTGAAAAGATATAACATTAGTTACGCAGCTCCGTTTTGGAGTTGATGGAGTTTGTACGCACCTCACATGCACTGGATGCAGTGGCGCGGCTTGGACCATATTATCAGATACTGTGCTGCTTGAATCTTTGTTGGCCAGTTGCTGTTGTTTTGGCTGCAGTGATGCCCCTGGCGATTTGGAGCGTGCTTTCATATGAGTCAAGCGGCGCATAAGACCCACAGCGCCAGAGCTGCTGCCCACGTTGTCTGCTTTGCTTTCCGCGTTGCCACTTGCGGACTTGCGGCTGAATAACGCCTCGACGGGCTTGGTCCAGACGGAGCTGCTGGTAGTTGATTGAGCCGGCTGTTGCTGATGCTGCTGTCGTGGCGGCAAATCCGGCGGCTGGGTGGGCAGCATATTGCTGAGACGTACGTCCAGCGTTTGCGCTGGTGTCGCACTCACATCCGTCGAGGGCGGCACATATTTCCACTGGTGCATCAGCTGCTGCTGGTCGCGTGTGCGCAGTGGCGTAAGATAGTTGCCCGGAAACAAGCCGGTAATGTCTAGCCAGTTCTTGCCCCTGAACCAGCCGTCAACACACCGTTCCGTGACAATATAAACGCAGCCCTTCTTCAGTTCCAGCTCGTCGGGATGGCGCGGCTTGTAGGCAAATAGTGCGAGGTAGCCCCAAGGCAGCGTAGGCGGCATTTGTTGCTGGTGCATCTGAGTCTTTAGCACCCGCGACGTTTGCGACGGCTGCATTATGACTGCTGTGGACGTGGATGTGGCTGCCTGCGAGCCGACCTCCAGTCGACTTAGCTCATGTGGTAGGCTCAGTATCTCAGCTGAATGCCGATTCGCTTGTAGCAGACTGAGCGGCGCCGATTGCTGCAAAGCATTCAACGAGTGCCGCTTCTCCTTGGCGCCCTTGTCTCGATACCGCACTGAGCCGCCTCCAACAGACAGAGCAGCAGCTGCAGCCACAGCTGCCGCATGCTGGGGCGTGTTGGGAAGCGATTGGTGGTTGGGGCTGCAGTTGTTTGAGCTGCTAGTGGAACTTGAGTTGCTGCTGCTGTTGTTGTTGGAGGAATAGCTGTTGGAGGACCCTGTGCTGGAGTCATTCGTGATGTGGGTGGGATCGATGAGTGGCACAGGCGGCAATGCACGTTGCGGCTGGTGTTGTGCCGGCGCCTGTGGTAATGGATTGGTGGCACCGCTATCGAGCAGCTTCTTGGCAGCTGCATTTAGCTCAACGAAGGCTATGGGAAATATGCCGATTGTTTGCGCAATGCGTCCCTCTGCCCAATTGTGGTCGACACGCCGCAGCACGTGAATCACGGTGCTCTTCTTAAACTCCAAGCAGCCCTCCTCGTCGCTGGGCCCCATCTTGAAATCGTACATGGCAATGCACTGCGGCATGGGCAATGCGACAACTACCTTGACGTAGTTGATGGGAAATGTGCCCTCTTGCCCGTTGGCCTGACCAACAAACCAGTTGTTGTCGATGCGCTGCTTCAACAAGATTAAGTCTCCCTTCTTAAACTTCAAATCGCTCGCCTCGCCGCTTAGGAAATCAAACAACGCATAAGCGTGTGGCAGTAGAAATCGTCGCGGCTTTTGGCGTACTATTTGCTGTTGCTCCGGTTGCGAGTGCGACGCTTGTTGTTGTTGTTGTTGTTGTTCTTGGTAGTGCTGTTGCTTCTGTTGCAGTTGTTGCGTGGGCTGCGCCTCTTGTTGCATTTGTGTTTTGTTGGGCAACTCATCGGATTTAGTGTCACTCTTGCTAGCATTTTGCTTCATACCTACATTGAGTAGCAAGTAACAAACAGAGAATTAGCTACGTGGTTGCCCACTAGTGTGCCGCCCACACGCATTGCACACTCACCTTCTAAAATTCGCATTAGCAACACATTTGGCGGCAGCTCGTCGATGCGACAATTTACCAAGACGCGACATTCCGGACATCGCAACTTCTGCTGGCTGGCCACAATGTCCTGCAAGGCAATACAAAGTGATGAATATGTCGTAAAAATAACAATAACACACGCAGCACTCACCAGTAAGCATTTGCGACAGAAGGTGTGTTGGCATGGCAAAACTTTGGAGGTGGTATCCAATCGTTCAAGACACACAGAACACTCCAACAGGTCATTTAATGTGTGTTCATCCATTGAATTTGATTTAATACGTATTATTTTGCATAATTAATAGTATAATCGCTCGCCGACTCTCCACCCTTCACTCCATAAATCTCAAGGATGGTCACAATTTGAATTTCGTGCAAAGCGACATTCCAAAAAGCACACGAACACACGCATACACCGCGCACACGAACACAGCGAAGGAGCGGAGCTTGTGAAATACATACAAAGATACGATTGAATTGCTTAGCTTTTTATAACTGTGTACTACACTTTAATGTATAATGGTTACACTACATTTTCAATGGTTCCTTTATATAATAATTTGTTTATTATTGTGTAGAGTTCTTAAATAATTGTATTAAAAAACTAAACTAGCGTGCAGCTCGTGGCCATCATTGAAATGTACGACTACAAATATGCATACACCACACGGATACAAACCTGCTTACCTCTGATACACAGAATGAATCATATAAATAGAAGCACCTGTAAAAATGTTCATCGAATTGCTACAGTCGCAAAGTTTTATAATAATAATATATGTGGTGTGTGTACTGTAACTTACCTGATAATAATTATATTCAGATAATTTATTAATTTTTCATAGCAAAGTGTTGCAATTGTTAATGTTACTGTTCATATTTCTATGTCCATTGGTGTATAAGAAACAGCGTGGCCAGAGTGATTTGAAAACTGTCTTATTGTCAACTACTGGAGACGGGCACACTTCTGCGACAAGTATTATTTGAATATGCAACTTAATAATTATTTAAAATTGCTTTATACGAACTTCATTGAAAGACAGAACTCACTTTCTACTATTTGTATTTTGTTGTTGTTGCTTTTTTTTTTAACTTTTCTAATTGATAGCTTGAAGTTACATTTATATCGATAATACAGATATTAAAAATATCGATATTGAACTTAAATAAAAACAATCCTTCAACCTAACCTCCCTTTTACGAACAGAACGTGTTTGTTTTGATACGGGCGTGCTGAAAGAACAGCCGCTAAATTGCACAAAACCGCGCATAAATATAACAATATAACGATGCCGAAAGTACGCAGTACACCGGGCAAGCCCCGGACGCAGGGATTTAACCATTCCAACCATTCTATGAATCCGGAGCGACCAACAAGTGGCCTTAAAGGTGTAGCCCATCCGCGTACCAAGGGCACCATTAAGCGGCTGCAGATGTATCGTAATTTTAAAGCCAAACGCGATCGTACTGGCAAAATTATTACCCCAGCACCGTTTCAGGTAACATTCATATTTCGCCACTGAAGATGTTTAATATTATCGAGATCTGTTCTGTCCTCAGGGTCGACTACCCGCTGGAACGATGGCCCGTGTTGAGCCCACGCCGAAGTGGTTCAGCAATTCGCGTGTTATTTCGCAAACAGCGTTGCAAAAGTTTCAGGATGAGATTGGCAAGGCTGTCAAGGACCCGTATCAGGTCATTATGAAACCCTCGCAATTGCCCGTGACACTGCTGAATGAAGCCTCTAAGTATCAACGCGTTCATTTGCTGGAGACGGAGAGCTTTGACAGCGTATTTGGACCAAAGAAACAACGCAAACGAGTCAGCTTAAAAGTGCGCGATTTGGAGGATTTGAGTCGAGTTGCTGATGAGCAGGCCGATCAATACGATTCCACCAAAGATGTTGATCTGATACGCGAAGATACTGGCGAAAAGAAAGCTGTGCGTGATTGGGTATTCGGGGCAGGTCAAAGCAAACGCATTTGGAACGAGCTGCACAAAGTTGTGGATGCCTCTGATGTGCTGCTGCAGGTGCTCGATGCCCGCGATCCCATGGGCACTCGCTCCAAGTATATTGAGGAATTTCTGCGCAAGGAGAAGCCGCACAAACATCTTTTCTTTATATTAAACAAAGTAGATCTGGTGCCTGTGTGGGTGACACAGCGATGGGTGGCAATCCTTAGTGCTGAATATCCCACTATAGCTTTTCATGCCTCCATGCAGCATCCCTTCGGCAAGGGTAAGTCTTGTGAAGTCAGTTTTGGTCATAAAATACATTTCGAACGCTTTTACAGGTGCACTGATCAATTTGTTTCGTCAGCTGGGCAAATTGCACATGGATAAGAAGCAGATCAGCGTTGGCTTTATTGGCTACCCAAATGCGGGAAAATCGTCGGTCATTAATGCATTGCGCTCCAAAAAGGTTTGTAATGTGGCTCCTATCGCGGGTGAGACCAAGGTTTGGCAATACATAACGCTGATGAAGCGCATATTTCTAATCGATTGTCCTGGCGTGGTTTATCCGTCCGCCGAAACGGACACGGAGAAGGTACTAAAAGGCGTAGTTCGTGTAGAGCTAGTCACCAATCCGGAGGATTATGTGGACACAGTGCTGAAACGTGTGCGCAAAGAGTACATTACAAAGAACTATAAAATCGAAAACTGGACGACATCCACACACTTCCTCGAGCAGCTGGCCAAGAAGACCGGTAAACTATTGAAGGGTGGTGAACCGGACATCACAGTCACGGCACGCATGGTGCTCAATGATTGGCAGCGCGGCAAGTTGCCCTTTTACGTGCCACCAGAGGGCTTCGCCATACCCAAATCCCAAGAGGGCAAATCCGCAGAGCAGACAACTCCTGAAGAGACTGTTGTTCAAGGTGATGAAGAAGATGCCAAGTCGGAGGCACCAACATTTGTGAGCGAATCGGTAAAGAAAGCTCGTGAATTCAAGCAAATACAAGACTTTCGTAAGATTCGCGTGGGCTTGGAGTACGAGCAGCAGGATGAACGCGAGCTGGAGCACATTGATCTGGAGCTGTTGGAACAGCAGAAGGCAGAGCGAGCGGCACGCAAAAAGGCGCGCCTGGTCAATCCAGAGCAGGAGGAGGACTCTAGTGACGGCGCCAGTGATTTCTACTCGGAGGACGAATACAATGAGGATCTGCAGCGAGTAGTGCACAAGAAGGCGAAGGCCAAAAAGACTCAACAGCTGGCTATCACATCCTCTGGTAAATTCCGTATTGCGAAGGTTCAGCCAGGGGATTCAGACGAACTCGATGACAGCGAAGATGACGGTCCAAGCAGTGCCAAGGCGCCACGCCTCAATGCCAAACAGAAACGGGCGCTGGAACGCAGCCAGAAACGCAAGAAAATTGGCAGCAATTTCTACGAGACGACGAATGTGAAGAATCGCAATCGCAACAAGAAAAAGGACACGTAGCCAATTCCTGCTAACTCTAGTTTAATATAATGCGCTGCAGCACACGCTAAACATTATAATTAAGAATCAAATAAAACTTGTCGCCCCAAAATACAAGAGAGAGAAACTCGTTCACTCGGCGCATTGTTTCTTCTTGATCATCTTGCGTCCACACAGGTCCACCAGGCTGTTCTTATCGTGGTCATGCTCATCCGTGTCGCTGCTGCCATCTGAATCGCTAGACTCGGTGTAGGAACCAATACCGGGTAATATGGCAATGCACTTTAAGCTGCCCACATCATGTTTGCTTGATTTGGGAACATCTGTGGATGCTGTTTGCTCTGCGGGCGGTTCCTGCTCCCTTTTCGAAGCCTTGCTGCTGCTTGTGGGCAATTCTCCATTTTTGCGCTTGATGCCTTGTCCCAGCAGGGACTTTTGTGTATTGCGCACTGTGGCAGCAGCGCCAATGGATTTGGCTGTAGTCTTTAGCTCCGCTTTGAGTTTCTGATACGATATACGTATTGATTATTGATTATTAAAAAATGCAAACTAATGGTATGTCACTCCACCTTATCTACGCTCTCTTCCTGCAGTTGCTCAACGCGATTGCGAAAGTCCCTCAGCTCCAATTCCTCGTCATGCAATTGTTGACGCTCGGTGTTCATTTTGTGAGCATCGACTAGCTCCAGGAACTGCACTTCGTCATCGTCCAAGCCGCGAATCAGGTTTTCTACATATGACAATTGCAATAACTCTAGAGTTAAATATTTAACTGCTTGAACATACTCAATTTGTGGGCCTCCTCAAATTCCATATCCTTTTTTGATTTTTGCTCTTTCAAGCGATCGTACAGTGAGCGACCGTCATATGGCTCCTCAGGTCTCTCCAATGGATCCTCGGGCTGGCGTACACGTTCCCATTCCTCCTGACGACGCTGTCGTGTTTCTGCTGCCTCGGATTCAGTAACAAACCCGGAACTCATATTAATGCAAAGCAAGGTAGACTTTTATATGGAAAATGTGTCGAAGATGTTGACGATATGTCGTGGCCAGTGTTTACAAACGTGTTTTTGTCTTCAATTGATAAATATCGATAGCTATCTAGAGAATTGAGCGCGTATTATACAATTTTTCAAATGTCAGTAAGGATGTAAAACTGTTTCAGTTTTTTTTTGTTTTTAAACGGGATTCTCGGTTGAATTGAGCGATTTGATTGTAAATAGATTTTTGAGCCTTGCTCATTTGGCGCCACTTTTTACCAGCCATATGAACCACAGCTGTGACTTTTATATTCACCAAGCCACGTGATTTCAGATTTTCACGAAATTTCGCGAGAAATATAAAATACGGATTAATTGGCAAATTCCTTGATATATCGCACATTTTTAGAAAGTTCTATATCAACTATATGTTACAACTATAAATTTGTAAAATTGCTTCTTAATTTCTTAACTTCTTAATGAAGATTTGATTGAGTGTTCAAAGCTATGAAGATTTACTTATTTAACAGATTATTTTCTAATTTAATCAATAAATATTCTATATTAACTTTTAAAAATTCTTTAAAAATTCCTATGAATTTTATTTACATATATACTTTTTTTAATGATTTTCTCTACACCCTTAGTGAAACAAGTAAGAGTGCTCTAGTCCAGACTGCTCGACTAGGGGATACCCTCAGCCCTGTGAAGAGCCAAATATCAAATCATTCTACGCATCTTTTATGCATGCATACAAACAACACATACACACATATGCACGCACGCATAAGCGCGCGCTCTGCCAACTGCGGAGTTGACGCAGCGACTGCGCTTGGACTGCAATGGGGGCATTACTATGGGAATTTAATAGTTTAATAACTTTTCTTAACGATGGACGAATTTCATCAAAATTTCACAACTTATGTATGTGCTTGCCAAAGCACAAGTCTCTAGTATTTGAATTGCGCTTTTTACAAATAGGGAGCTATTGGGGGCGAATGGGGCGTGGCATCAAAAATCTAAAGATTACGTAATCTCCGTATTCATTAGATGCAACTACACAGCAAATTTGAAGTCTCTAGCTCAAACGATCTACAAATCACGCCTTAAAAACTCTTTAAAATTATCGATAAATGCTCATAAAATCGAAATGGAATGAGTTATCGGAAACATTTTATTAACTTGTGCAGCGTATGGTATTATCGAGTATTTATGTAAAATTACAAGTCTCTACGTTGCGTACTTAAAAATATCTCAGCGTTCACACGGACGGACGGGCAGACGGACAGGGCTATATCGACTCGTATTGTCGCGCTGATCAAGAATATATATACTTTATGGGGTGTGGCACGCCTCCTTCTGCCTGTTACATACATTTTCACAAAACCATTATACCCTGATTTCCCATTTTCAATGAGCTCAGGGTATAAAAAGATAATTCAGATTATAATTATCATATCATATCATGAAACTAATTAAAAATTTGTAGTTATTTATTCATCTGAATAGCTAGATGCGCGGAATTTTATACATTTTTTGCGATATCATTATATATATTTATATATAACGTGGTTTCCAGCTTTAAGTTTAACAAGATAATGATTTAGTACCACATTATATATAGAGTATTAAGTCAGTAGCCTGAAGGTATTAAGCAAAACGTGATATCGATTGGAAAAACACGTGGGAAGATGCACATGTGCACACATACGTGCATACATTGAAATGCGTGCATTCCTTTTCCAATTCTATAAATGGAAACGCAATTAAATCCGAATCACATGTGAAATGTCAGAATTGTTTGTTTATAATCGGCAATGTTTTATTGTCGGCTATGAAAAGAGCCAAGAACTATTTGGTAACAGTTATATTTTTACTTGATCGATGGGAGCATTTCGAGAGTTTTTTTTTACGTATACAGGTGAGTGTGTATACATGGATATGCATTGCTTAACATTAAATGCAAACCGACCCGGCATTCCATGCTTACAGTAACTGATGCATGGGATACATGCTCGGATTCCGGATGGGACTATTTCCAAAAGCTGGGTTATAGATATTGTCCACAATTTCGTTAGCAAGAAATATAGCACAAAAGCTCTGTAGGATAAGTCAAAGCGAATCTTCGTTTTTCCGTGATCTTGGGTTCACACTTGATGAATCACACACGATATCCGGAGATACTGTTGATGACGCTATCGCGAAAGACGGAATGAAAAGGCATCAGTTTGAGCTACTCAAAATCATCAAATTATTCTAGCTCTTAAGGGACCTATGTGCTTCCCTACATATAATTCTTACACTGTAAATGTGGAATTTTATAAAATTATTTTTTCTTCGTCCATTTTTATTATAGAATGTCTATATCTTACGAAATTTAATATTTAGGTAAATATCGAGGGAAAAGTGCCGTCTCTAGAGAAGTGAAACCTCTCGACGCTATGGTAAATATTCAAAAATAAAACAAGATCAAAATGGAATGAAGAGCATTATCATTTTCCATGCTGTTCTTCTCCATTTAAAAATTTTACCTACCGTATACAAGGCAGTAAGTTAGAGCTACAATAAAATCCTAACTGAAAATATAATATGTGTAAAACTGCTCTAATTGGGATTCTCGACATATGTATAATAAATCGTAAGTGTGCTCTAGTCGAGACTGCTCGACTAGCAGATACTCTGAACATACATACAAACAATACGTGCGCACTTGATGCAGCGACTGTGCTTGAGCTGCAGTATGGATATTACTTGGAAACTTAATTAAAATCTTTGTATAAAAATTAATTAAATTTGACACAGTTATCTATCTTACAGCCAGTAGCCAAAATAAAACGATCTGCGTTTCTAATTAAAAGTTCTATATAGATTTAGGAATCAGACAACATAAGGGTTTTACTACTTTTCTTTTTTCTAAGCCGTTTTCTCTGTTATCATTGCTAACTGAATAATGACAATCATATGTGTGTATTTGCAAAGGCACAAGTCTCTGGTATTTTATTTACGTGTTTTGCAAATTGGGGGCGAAGGGGGCGTGCCATACAAATTTTAAAGACAAATTAACCTGCGTATTCTTCATACCAAACTATACAGCAAATTTAAAATAGCTAGCTCAAACGATGAACAAACCACGCTTTAAAAACAAATTCAAATTATCGATAAATGTCGATAATTAGTTATCGGAAAAAATTATAAGTTCACTTAGCGTATGGTATACATAGTATACATGCACGTGTAGCTTTTGTACTTTCGAAGATTTCAGCGTTCACACCGACGGCGACGAGACAAGGCTATATCGACCTGTATTGCCACGCTAATCGAGAATATATACACTTTAAGGGGTGTAGCAAGCCTTCTTCTCTCCGTTACACACATTTTCACAAAACCATTATGCCCTTATTTCCCAGTTCAGGGTATAAAAAAAGATGCATGTTCACATTTATTACATGGTATTATTTATTAATATCTCAATAAGAAACAAGTTTTAGTTAGGGTCATACATTCAGTGAAAATCGCTAGTATTAGTTATATATATATATGTATATTTATATATGTGAATATGCCTTTCTCCAAAAAAGAGCTATAGGATTAGCAAAATACATGGTATATGTATGTTAAAGACGGTTTGACATGATCATTTTCTTTTTCATTTTCATTTTCATTTCCATTTTCTTTTGGTTTTCTGTTCGCACAGTAAAAATATTTTTCTACAGTATTCATGTTCAGTTTATAGACATAATTGAGGTCAGCATACATTTCCAGAAACATCAAAGGTTATACACACATGCATGCATTAATAGATTTTTGTGTTGTTCTAGTCTATTAGAGTTCTCGAACGGAACGTAAACAATAATTATGTGCCGACATATAAAATACTGCTAGGAACTTGTGTACCTATTCGAAATTGAGCTTATAAAATTCTGCATGAGTTCTTCTCGCGAAATGGATTCACCTTTTGACTGGTGAATCCACTCAACAGACAATCATCCGACTCATGATCTATCATATATTTCATCATGGCATTACACGCCTCTGACACCTGGATGCGGGGTAATCCCGCTTCACGACGCAGTTGCTCATTGATGGTGCGCTGCTGTTGCAAATTCGCAGCCATAATATCTAGAACGGCAGTCTCGGCAAGACCTATGGTGAAAGTCAACACTATTTGTCGCTAGCGAATAATGTTTGGCTGTAATTAGATGCATATTAGCTTTAAATAATTACTTAAAGAAAATTTAATTCAATTTACCTCTAAAAGCTCGAGCTGTTGAATCGACGAAAAATCAATAGCGTTTGATTAAATTAATTGTTATCGCACTCAATCTAAAGGAAAACTATCGATAACAAAGGCAACAGCAACAGCAGGCACCACAAGAGCAACAGCTGATATTGTGCTGCCAACTTGTCGTAAAGTAAAAAACGGCTTGGTATTTTTAGTCAGTTTTATTTGAAATGGGTCGTTAACATTTGTTTTTATTATTCAAAAAATATAAATATATGAGCATATATGTATGTAGTTAGGTACTTGGATTGTTTTACTACGTAAGCATGCTAGAAATAAATAATATTTAAAATGTTTACTGGACATTTTTATTGATGTAGTGTTACTTACTCTGGCATTAAATCTGGTTGCGAGAGTTCTTTGATATTATTGTTATTGGCTGCGTGCAGCTCCTTGTTGAGCTCCAGTTGACCATGGGGCTTTCTAAAAGCGTTTGCCATGAGAAGTATATTCCTTGCTATACGTTCATTATCTATGCGCTTCTGCGCCGTATGCGTGCGCTTATCGGCATTCTCCGACATTCGTTGTTCCAGTGGCAGGACGGCTGCTGGAATAGCGGATTCCGGGTTAGTCCAAATTTCAGTGCCAGGCGTTTCCTTGCCCGTAGTGGGCGAAAAGGCTGGCCTTGCTGGTATCAGTGGTGAACGCACACATACGCTAATTGTGGAACAGAAACAGAACTTGATTTTTATTTGCTTAGATCACTAGTCACACTCTAAATTCGTTTTTTGAAAACATGATTTGTCTACTGAATACTATTCAATTTGCATTGATATTGCCAATTACGCCCCTGCCCTAGCCCCCGGCGCTGGCTCATTGTCCTCGCTCGGTTTCAACCTATAACGAGTCAGAAAGGAGACGACAATGAGCCAGAGTGTTGTGCCCTCAATCGATGTTTCAGCTAGCGTGTCTTACTCACTTGTTCACCTCCTCCAACTTTTTGAGCAGGCGTTCATTCTCCCGGCAGACGATCTCTTGATCCCTTAATATGGTCTCGCGCACTGTGAACAAGTGATTGTTCTCCTGTCGCAGGGATTCGTTCTCTGCCATATACAGCTTCACTAGCTCTGCCAGCTCGCTGCCGTCCAGCTCTGGCAGCCGTTCCAAGTCCATCTTTGGCACGGGTATGCCAACATCCCCAGTGTGAACGCGCTCCAGCTGTAGCTCCAAGAGATTGTCCATGGGCGCAGTCGCCTGATGGTGCAGATTCAGCGCCGCCTTCAGATGTTCATTTTCCATCTGCAGTGCATGGATGTCTCGCTTGAGGCTGAGAATGAGAGCCTCTCGCGGATCCATCATGATGACAGGCTTCGTCCGTATGCGCTTCGCTCGCGATGCGTAGCGCAGCGTATTCAGCGTCTCAGCATGATTATAATGGGCCGGCGAGACGCAGGCTATCATCAGCGTAACCCCGTTCCCGGCCAGACTGTCAGCCAGCAGCTTGGTCAGCTGGCTATCCCGGTACGGAATGTGTCCGGTGCGCTTCTTATTATCGCTCAGCGACGAAATGCAATAGCCCAGCACCATGAGACTCTTGTTTATATTGTTGGCCTCCTCCAGCGTCTTGCCCTCACTCATCGTCTTCTTCGTTAGCTCGCTCCCGGCCAAGTCTACAAAGTTAATCTTGCCATGCTTGGAGAGAAAGACGCCGCCATCTGTTTGTTGGTCCGATAGTATGTGGACCGTCAGTATCGTATGGGAACGCGATGAATGATCATTCATCGCATGCGAGCCCACAGACCGATTTCTCATGCCTAAAGTAAGTGAGGATTGCAATTAACTAAAAGCGAGCTTAATTCTTAGGTATATGAAATTTCAGAATGTATTCAACATTTACACAGGTCTTTCTTCCCGCTTACCCTCTTCTAACACGGCCAGCAAATCGTCCAGCTCCTCGCAGTCCACCGTGAACAAGTTCTCCACAAAGAAGCCGCCCGACTTCTTGGACCAGCGCACGGCGAGGGGCTTGCGAGCGCTTCCCGGATTGAGCAAATCGATTACCTGTACATAAAAAATGCAAATCAATTTGCAAAATCTACAACGAAGTAAAAGTCCGCTCCGCACACTTCTGTCACTAGACTAACAAATCATCTAAAATGCCAAGCTGGCCAGTCCAGCTCGAGACGGAGGGGCAGATGGAGGAACTGCGGGGACGACATGTTGACCTCCATTAAATAGAGGTCAATGCAATGCATTCTAAACTAAGCGAACGATATTTGCAAACGGAAAACCAATCAGTATTAGTGCAAGCAATTGCAAATTCAATTAGATTTTAAATTAAGTCGAACTATATTGCGTAGGTCGAAGACGATGTGTGTCGGAATAGCGTAATCACTATATTATATCATAGATTGTCGTAATGAAACTTTGACTAAACGGAATTTAGTCGAATTGCAGATGTGATATTGATTATGTTAGTCAAAATAAACTTGATTTCTGATCAATTCTCAGATTAAAGTGGAATACAATGGAACAGTAAAAGCATTTCTACATTTATCATGTTCACTATGTGATATAGCTATATTCTCACCCGTTCATTGTAAATCTCCATAAACGAAGCCTTGAGCACATAATTAACATCTTTGCGATTCTTAATCAACTGGAAGAGATACACAAACGAACGGAATATGAGGCCATGCCGTGGATCCTTTAGATTAGGCTTGCCCACAAACTGCAAAGAGAATGAAATACGAAAATACATATATGAATATATGATATTTTGACTAAAAGGATTCATTGACTTACCAAATCCGGTGGTCCGGTAAGGGTGTGTGTCTTCCCTGAACCCGTTTGTCCATAGCAAAAAGCCGTACAGCTGAAGCCCTCAATGCCCATCTCGATAATGCGCTTGATACCCGAATAGTCCAGAATGTCCTCTTGCGTGGCGCCTGGCTCGAAGACTACGTTGTACGTGAATACCCGAACACTGTCGCGATTGTGGGATCGCTTAGCGCCTGTGTCGCTGCCCTCGATCTGTGTAAGGCAGGCTTATGTTACTTTCGGTTCTAAGAGCTTTACCCGTCTTGGACCTACGATGACTTGTCCATTGCCTGGAAACTTCAATGTGGCTCCGTGTCTGTCACGTTTCAGCTTGTCGTTTAGAGGGCGCACTCGCACCACCACATTGATATTGTCCTCTGGCGTTGAGGGCTCCTCGCTGCCCGTGCCCGTGCCCGTTCCCGTGCCCGTGGACTTCGAGGCCACAATTTCCAATGTGTCCGCGCTGCCAATTCTATGTTTTAAGGAGGAATTTATGTGACATTACTATTGTGAAATGTTCATTGTGTGACTCATAAGAATAGATGTCTGGGCACATAATTACCCATACATATATATATGTGCACTCACTATAGACACTCACTCACTAATAAACACATTCGTTTCCCACGAAAATAAAATAAACAATTTGTACATGAAATGGTGAAAATCACAATTCTAACGATTCTCAAGAACCAACATAAACAAAACGCTAGAATTGATATTCCCACCATTGGGGCTGAAACTGCCGACGTGGCAGAGCGATCGATCTCAATATTTATCCAAGAACCAAAAGCTCTAACAGATCAAAGTGCATTTCATAAGAGCTCAAGGCCAAGATTTGCTAAACGTTTGCAGAATCGTTTGCAGTATCGATTTTCTCTTTACTCTGTGCGGTTCAATTAATAAAATAAAACACAATTGTTTTTATGACTTTGTGGTACATAAAAAAAAAAATTAATTACTTATAAATTCTATAGAACAACATTAACATCAGTTTACTCTCATATCTTTATAACATTGCTCACATACATCATTTTAAAAAAATTATCTATGTCAATTTATCGTACAGCGGTTTTAAAGTTTCTTTTTGAAATGCAACCCTTAATTTTTAAATAGTCTAACTTATTTATGGTTGTATATTAAGATTATTTATTATATTATATTGAAATTATTTATGACTACCGTAATTGAGCTTTTAAAAATTTTGCTTTGTTATTGAAGAATAATAACACAGCACACAATATTTCATGAATAATTGAAACAATTTTCGAAATTCAAACTAATTTAAATAAGTAACAATAAATTAGTTACAGTCGTTAGCTGATTTTTTAGAAGATCTTTTGACATTACTGCAGGAGACTTTTTGGTATACCCATTCGAGCATTCTTAAACCGTACAAAAATAATAAATTGAATAACTTGTTTATCTCTTCGAATCACCCGCCCACAACTGGAACATTTCATCAACTAACATATGCCAATCTGCTTTGGATCAAGTATAATTAATAACTGTATTGACTTTATTAATTATCATGGGCTATGGCTGTCATAGTCTGTGCATCATTAGAATTAGAATAAACAGTATAGTTATTGATTTTATTTTTATAGAAAGGCGAAGCCCACCTCTTCGACAATGGCTTCGTCGTTATCTAATTGCTTGATTAAATCATTCTATTAGGCAACACACACCGAGCGCGCCGAGTGCGCGGTATATTGCAGTCGTTACAGGCTATTGTGCTTGACTAAATGGACTAGGAATCTATGCGGAAAACCTCACGAAATACCGTTATTGTTATGAATTCTAATTTTTGTTTTGGTTTGTTGTGGCCAATGCAAAATCGCCTGTTCCAATTCCCTTGAACTTGATGACGCTCCACTGATTGAAGGTGCTATTAATAACCAAGGTTAAGGGTGGAACCAGCGAGAGCTTTTGGTTCTTCATTCGTTTTGATTAGTTTTGGGGCATTACGAGAAATAGCGTGGTCAACTCTGATTAATAAAAATGTTAATTTCAATGGATTTTCAGAGCAGTTGATGTCATTCAAGAAAAACCTCATTTAATTTGGGCAATTATAAAGCCTACATCAACATCCAAACAAATAAACAGAGTTTATTCTACGGACAACGAGTCGTATTCGTAATATACGAAGCCCCCTCGCCCTCCAGCCCTTGTAATTGTTGACGCTGAAACTTGACATTTGACATTTGGTATTTTCACGCAAATTACTTGTTAAATATTAATGCAGTTAAGGACAGAGTTTTGGTAGAAGAAAAAGTATATTAAGCACTAGGCATGTGAGTAAATATATTAATCAGACATAATCTACGCCTTGATTTTGTGTGCACTTGGTCAATATTTTAGCAGGACCCCTCCGCCACGAACTACACCTACACACAGTCGGATATTAAGTGGGGCCTACTCTCACCTGTCTGTCCGCTCCGCAGACAGCCCGCTTGGAAAAGTTCAATCAACTTGTGCCCACTTGAAATTGATGCTAAATACTTAATAAGCTGCAAACATTTTAATGGAGGTTTTAGTTTCTTAAAGGAACAACTTATTGATGAATATGTAATTTCGTTGGGCGGCAGGTATGTGAGGTTTCAACAAATAAATGTTTGGCCTTCGAATTATATATAGATGCCAACGGAGCTTTTAAGGAACGTTTATACCCTGAGCCAAATGAAATGGAAATCGGGGTATAATACACAATACATGTATATATGTACGTGTATACCACACAAAATTCGAGTTTATCATATTATTTCGATATTTCGTCGAATTTCTTTCTTATCGGCACTTATCGATAATTTCAATTCGTTTTTAAGTGTGGTTTGTACATCATATTTCTTGTGCAGTTTCGTATAACGAATACGAAGATTATGTAACCTTTATCCCTTTCGTACCGAATTTTAAATTCTACAGACTTGCGCTTTTGCAACTACACACATATATAGATGTTAGTAATAAGTTGTGAAGGTTTGATGAAGATAGTCAGTTTACAAGAAAATTCATTTAACAATTAATGACGCAAACGCTGCGCAGTAAGCAGAGCATGCGTATTTGTGTGTGCGTGTGTTGTGTGTATGTATACATAAAAGAAGCATAGAATCATTGGAATATTAACTCCTCATGGTTCTGGGTATCTCTAGTCGCACAGACTCGACTAGATTATTATCTTAATCTCATGTGTCAAAGAAGTCTGTAACTCTTTAACTTTCTGTTCTTGAATTGTATTTAATTTCATTTGACTTTCGATACATTTTATTAAAGCTATTGAAGCATCTGAATATTTAATTAAAATGTCCTACAATTTAACATGTTAGCCTAACATAATTAATTAATTTATTTGTTTTTAATTTTTAACGGAGCTTTACTTTAAAAAAGTGAATTTAATAAAATTTAAATAACGAAGATATACCTAATAAAATTAAGTATATTTCAGACTGTGATCCCGTTGCTAATGAGATTTTAGATGTTAAAGGTTTATTATGACAGGTAGAAAGGTGCAGGATAGGGCAGAATTATATCATATCACCAGTAGCTAGTAATTTTTCTTCATTAAAATGAGATCTCTACAATTTCAAACACGTTCTTATTTAATTTTTGGGATATCTAAATCTTGATAGCTTGTATATTCGTCAGCAATACATCTATCAAGTTCTTATAAATAATAAAAAATTAATTTTTCATATTTATTCATTGTAAGATTTATCATCTTTCTCTGTGGGGCCCGGTGTAGAGTTCAGGGAAGCTCGTAGAAATTTTACTCTTTATAATAGTAAATTTAATTTTTGATCTGTCTATATATCTGATTTGACAATTTATATCATACTGCATGCAATCGAAACTGAAAATTATCCTTGTTATTGATAAACTAATACAATATACAATTTTAAGTCAAGTCTGACTAAAGACTCACATAGACTGAGGCCATTGAGCCAATATTAATGCTGTCAAGCTAGACTACTACTAGTCCAGTTCGTCTCTGTAAATACCTATAATCAAATAAGTGCTTTTAGCACTAAGTGCCTGTGTAAACAATAGTTAATTTTGTTTTAATGTATGACTGCATATATTATATACTATTATATACTAGATATTATATACTAGATCCGATGATGAAAAACGTAATAAATCTATTTACTTGACCTATACTATGCTAGACATGTGTACAATTGCAATAAATAATCTATTTCACTTTCGCTTAGACACAAATCGAACCACTCCACTTGATGAGCGTTTGCTTAGCGAAATAGGAATACAAAATTGGATTGGGCACAAAAAAAAAACAATAAACACACTTCAAATATGTGCTTATTAGAAAATATTAGCACACGCCCTCCACGCACCAGACAAATTAACATTATTAACTGTTTTTGTGGAAATTAATGGGATCGAGCATACGAGTACGTATGCTCCATTAGCTCCCACTCTGTTGTCTGTCCCTATAATAGGCGTCATAATTATTGAAGTGCACGCATGTTAATACATTTTGATTAATGTTCGAGTTGATCGCTGCCCTGGCTGCCATATAAGCTCCCATGTTTGACATTATGGCCACGATTCGGAAGGAGAGGGTTTGAATTTGTTTAAAATCCATATATGCTTCAACGTAACTCTACATCGTACATGTGTGCTATATAGCTAATATGGATTTTTCGTAGGTTTCACCAACACCGGTGGTTAGGTAATAATTACTCATGGTGTTGTCCCATGGACACGGACTGTACCACAGATAATCAAAATTGACATTTCGTAGCCTAAGCTTTTGCCCTGCACGAGATAGTTATTAGCCGACATACGAGTATAGCCAAACGGATTACTCAGTTATATATACGAATGCACGACTATATATTGTAGATATAAAAGTGAGAGTTGAAAGCTGTTTTGCTACGAGTCAACTAATTCAAGTGAGGGTCATTACATTTTACTTGTTGTGCAGGCAAGGCAGAGTATGAATGTTGCAGTCGGGCTCAAGCGACTGCATAATACTCGGGAAGGGTATCAAATTATCACTCAAATCAAAATCAAATCTGTGGGCTAAGGATGCATATAAGGCCAGGTTCCATAGTGTGAAAAATAACAATCTTCTAACAATAAACAAGTACAGTCGCGCCCTACCGACTACAGAATACAGAATACACAGTCAATATGCAACTCCGTTTCTGATTTGCCAAGCCCACAATTGGTATATACAATGTATGGGGTTTAGGAGTTTTTCAATTTTAGGGCTCTCACTGTAACACAATAGAATAAACAGTTTGTCACGATTTTCCCATATTGACGTCAGACCTATCATTTTGATTTTTAATTACGAAAGCGTATATATTCCAAATTTCAACTCCTTAGTATTTAAAACAAGAATTCTGATATACCGGAAAATTCTTTTAGCGATTTACCACCTCTTTAGTATGTGGATCGAAAAATCTTTAAATCATTATCAGGTGAGGGTATGCAAATATAAAGCCAAACTTCAGATTTCTAGCTTGAATAGCTCCGAAATGGTAGACAGACTTACCGACGAACGGAAGATACAGAAAAAGGGTTTTATACCAAATTAATATACTCATTAATATATATTTTATATTTCAAGACTCAAGTCTTCGTTGACGTTGTTAACAGTAATTGTAGACGTGTCCGGCTGCTAGTGGGCGTACCCTACTTTACTTTTGGCAAACGTCTACACGATTATGTTTTCCAAATTTCTCTAGCTAACTTAAGGTCAGCGCATCAAAACCTGCCTACTCTTGCTGCTTTATGAACAAGTATATGAAAACGTCCTCTGAGGCTGGTCATCAGCTGCTTAGACAATTTTTATGTCACGAAATCTTTGGAAAGTAAACACTTGCCAAATATTAGATAGCTTAGAAAAGCACGTGAAAAAACTAAGTTAACACTAAGTTAATGTCCAATGCCCTGAATAACTTTTTATAGGCAGAATTATATTTAATTTGTAGTGACTAGGTAATGATTTGAGGGATCCAACAATTGACTAGAAAACTAGGATAGTTATTGGGGGGAAAGTAGGGATTTGATAGGAAGAACAAACAAGGAACAACAACAACACTCGTTATAAAATAAATATTAAATAGTTGTAAGCTAAAAAACTCAATTTGACCTTAAGCAGTTTATACATACTTATATTTCAATTTCGTTCCAGTTGCACGACCAATAGCGACATCTGTATATGGCATATACCAACAGCCAAGGCAAAGTGTCAAGAGAGATGTGTCGGCGAATATGAATTCGCTGATATATGGCAGAAAAATATTTCATCAGAGAACACCAAGAGACGAAGAACACCTCTGACTCTTCTATTTGTATGCGACATTTAATTATATTATAATATAAATTAAATTTAGAGTAAAATTGTTCAAGTTAAATTAATGTAATAGATAGGTGAAATTAATATAATAGAAGATCGGGTTCTATTATATTAATTTCACCTATCTATTACATTAATTTAACTTGAACAATTTTACTCTAAATTTAATTTATATTAAACATTTTTTGCTTCTTTTTTTGTATTCAAAGAAAATCCAAATTCCAAAATATTCCAAAGCAACGAATTGGATTGAGTTGCAAATTAATCTGAATTTATTAATTACCATTAATGATTTGTATACAGAAATATCCTATTAGTATTTATAGTTCTGTCTATCAGGTTAATCAGAAGGAGCTCGAACGAGAAGGAGGACTCATTCAATTCATTCAATCAAATATTTGTAATAATAGTAATGTAATACAATACTTTTGTAATATAATATAATATAATAATATATATAATAACATATTCTTTGTAATATTGGCATTCAACGTAGTCTGTCTTTCAAAATCAAAATCTATTATAAAAGATGCCGGAATACTTTTAATGTTTCCCTTGATCAGTATAATAGATTTTCTGTAAATAACAGAATCATATTTTCCTAACTTTGATTCTCCACTCTGCTGGTATCTTCTAGTTTGAAAATATATTAGCTATATATTTTAAGTATATGTGTATAGTAATGATAGTACAAAACTCTGCTGTATACCAAAAGTGTTGATGAACATGCTTGTATATAGAGATACCGGAAATAATGATTATTATAACCTCAATTGATCTGAGTCAAACCAATTAAATTACCTTTTAGCACAACTTGAGGCCATTAACGTAGCGTTAGCCAGCTTAAGCCAAAGTACTGTCAGGTCCTTAACCTTCAACGACTGACTGACTTTGCTATAGGAATACTTATAATATATAAAATAAATATATAGAGCAAGACGTTGGGAGTGACTGTAGCACCAAGTGGACAATACCTATCCAAACATAAATATGTCACTTTCGCTCTCGATGCGGGTCAGCCGGGACACCACAGGACACACAGGACACTCAGGACACTCAGGACTCGACTCGTCGATTTGATTACAAAATCGATTTATGTCGTGCTTGCTCAAACTCCCTCGCTTAAGACCCCTAATTCTTTAAATATAAAACATGCCCAATTGAGAGCAACTCGATGTTCAAAGTGCTTGTCAGTCTGCCTCGACTGTTTATATGTCTTGTCGACGAGCCGGTCTATACGTCCATTTATTGTGCGTGGTCATTACGCCTGTGCCACCCTCCTTATGTCCTTCCATTTTTAATGGCGCCTCATCAAGGGTTGCTACACCGCGCCACGTTGGTCGGGTTATTAAGTAGTTTTATTACTCGCACGTCCAGCAGTCAAATGGATTGATGCAAATATATAACCAGGCAAAACTAATTACTTTGATAGATAGAGCTGCACTCATAAATATTTTACGAATATTTCTCATTCACTATTTGCATTTGTAAAGGAAACAGAGAGTCTTACGCCTAACCTATTAAATGTCTTAAAATAGACTGCTCGAAGTTAATAGCAAGAATATTAAGTTGAGGTCCATCAAAAAGCTTAACACAGTTTGGAATATTTAACGCGAAAGAAAGGAAGTCTTAAAGAAAATATCTCTATAAAAGCTTTACTAAAACTTGTTTATGTATGTATACGGGTATAAGATTATTTTATATTACAATAGTTATTTGAAAGAATATATAGTTTCTGTGCAAGGTACATCTTTCTGTCCGTCCGTTTCTCCGTATGAATGCAAACCATGTTACCGCGATTGAAGTTAGAAACTTGACATTTAGGCTGAAGCCCCAAAATTCCTGATTTAAACTGAACATATCCAATTCATTGTGGTAAAATTTCTGATCTAGACCCGCAAAATTTGACAGTTAAGTTCATGCGAAATCCTTTTCCAAAACTGATTCAACTTTTCGTTAAATTTTTTTTTTTTTTAATATTAGCTATTGGTTAATTCGTTATTATTAATAATTTTTGTAAATAATCTAAAGTTTTCAAGTCAAAATTCATAACTTAATATGTTCTTAATCAAAATTTTGTGATTTTTATAATAAATTATATATTAGATTAAAATAGTTAAGTTTTCTGTACATAAAATATAAATATGTATAGATATTAAGTAACTTTTCCGAACAAATCTTAACTCTTTATATGCTGAGGATACCCATAAGTATATAGTTCAATCGAAACGGCTTACGTTCATACGGACAGACGGACGGACGGACGGACACAAAACCAATCCACTCTTTCACTTTGAAAATTAGTATATAAATAATTTAGATAAGTGTATTAAGTTAAATCAAAAAACGTTGCCACATAAGCGGTTGAACCTAGGCCGTACAATGGACTTTAAATAAAATACATTAAAAACTAAGAATTTATAGACGAAACTTACATCATCAAGCATTTATCAAGCGCATTTGGGAAATTCTTTATCAAATATAATAATATTTAGATTGAATTATTAATTAAATCAAGATATTTCTTTGCAATCGGAATTTCTTAACTTGGGTTTGATGTTCTATTAATATTTGTCACATTTTGGGCAATCTCTACTGTAGTTAGGTGCGATATATTATCAGGTATTGATTACGGTGGGAAGCATCGCACACCTTCACACACTCAGAGACATGGGGCACACACTTACTCATTTTCACGAGAGCGCAGAAAGTACGGCGTATTGCGTGAGCTGCCGCCAGTGCTGCCGCCGTCCCCGCCTCCGCCGCTGCTGCCGGCCTTTTGCGGACTTAGGCGCCGCATGCCGTTGGTCAGGCTGCGAGAGCGCGGCACACGGGATCCACTGCTACTGCTGGAGCTTTGGCGCTGTTGCGTCGGCGTTGTTGTCTTGCTGGCGGGATTGCCGCGCCTGCCACGTGCCGCAGGAGCCGCCCCCGCCGGAGCTCTGCTGCGCGCATTAAGGCTGTCGGCGCTGCTGCCGCCGCTATTGTTCAAATGGGGCACGCTCGAGGCGCGACGCACCATGACTAGGCACAGCTCCTCGACGGGCTAAGCGCAGCTAGAAAGGCTTCAACTGTCGCTGGCCTGGACCGAAGCAGCCACATGGCTCCAGCACTCACGCACAAATGAACGAGCCAATGGCCTGGCCGGGCAGCAACGTCAACGTCAAGCGAAATATTCAAAATGATAAACGCGCGCTTAGGGACTCGACCGCGCGCCTCGTCAACTCAACACGAACTGAGCTTCAAGTTCACCAGGGCGACTTTTAATATACGTGTGTATATATGTATGTACTCCAGATTTATGGTAATTTTTCTACTCACACACACACACACGCACACACCCACACGCACATACACCAATACACACCATGCCATTTCGAATGGGCGCGAGTGACCACGCGTCGGTTTTAGCCATAACGCTTGTTTGGCACCTGTACAGCTAGCTCTACCTGTGCCTTCGTAATTCTGTTGTGGCTGTTGCTTTGCTACTCGCCACTCGGCGCTCGGCACTCGCTTCGGTCCGGCAATTAAATCAACGCGCTGCTTTGGTAAACAAACCCCTTTTGGCCTCCTGTGCGGGCGGCGTTCGTGCAACATTTAAATTGTTGTCGTGCCTTATTTACATTTACTCCAGCATAATCACACCAAATGTGAATTATAGATATGTGTGCACACGGACACATATGAGTGTATGCAGCTTTGGAATTCTTCACAGGATATTAAACCCAAGTAAGCTGCGAGTCGCAGTTACTTAAATGTGTATTCTATATGTTTGCTAATGATATTATTATGTATATATTCATATACATCGGAAATAAGCTAACGACGCATTACGAATTAGTGAAGCCCAACAGTCAGGAGCAATGCAGCTACATGCGAGGGTAGTCTACAAAGTTTCCGAGCTAATTAGTGTATTGATAATTAAAAATGAGCAAGAAAGTAAGAACTAAATCATAGTATTAACAGTTTTAGCAACTTCCCACTTTGAGTCCCTGCGGAATTTGCCATCGATTACTGAATATGTCATCGTATTTGCTTATAGGTTATTTGCCGTTTCAGAATTATATAATTTTAGCCAGGGGGAAAAGTTAAAGTTGAAAATGAAAAGTTGGAGCGAGGGAGAAGCTAAAGTTTTGTCGAAAAGTAAAAACTTATTATACTAGAGTCGTACGAACTGTGTAACTGCTGTCAAAGTCATAAATATCTGAAATATCTTTTTCGTTTAACTTACCCAACCAAATACCATAATTTAATTTTAATTCTTCATATGGTAGCATCATCACAGTTTATTTTTCTAATTTTTGTATGACCAACATTTTTTATAAAGGCTTTCATTCAAAACATACACGGAGAATAAAAATACAAAAACTGTGTGGGAAAATAAACGAGTTAAGGAAGAAGACATCTACATTCTGCACCTCAAATCTTTGGCTTTTAGGCCCAAATCCTTTACAAAGGATTGACTTCAAATACTAATTATTATTATTATTATTCGATCCATAGTTTTTAAACATATGGTGAAAGAATACATAGTTAATTTGAAGATCTTCTGAGCACTTTACAGAGCTGCTACCTCATTCAGTATGTGCTTATCTCTTACGTTATAATTAAAATATTAGTATAGGTTTTGTGATTATGGTCTGTTTTATAGAAAATTGGAAATATTCTAGAAATATAATAAATGTAGAACATAATGAAATGCCAAACTTTAAAAATAATCGTTATATTTTGAGTTTATAACTGTTGAACTATGGTGTATATCAATATATTTCTACATCTTCGGTTGACAACTCGATTATATATTAAAAAAAAAATAAGTAATATAATTTTTCTGTCGACCTTTATACAATTTGAACAGTAGCTCATGTGTCTAATTTTAGGGCTCAGATTCTGTTTTATCCGATTTGAACCGCTCCCAATGGGATATATTTTCTTGATCTTAGGTTGGCAGCGCGTGTTTAGGTATATTAAATGTTTGAATTCTCTAGCACTTCAGCAGCGGGCTTGTGACATACCGGAAATGCATTTTCCAATTTGCCAGGAAAAGGGATAAAAGGATAATTTCAGTAAAATTACACTTGATCTTTTTTATTTTCCTACTACTTCAAATATTAATTTTTTTCACAATTCGAAGAACAGGTAGGTATAAAACCCCCGAAATATTAATGATTTCAAGAGGAACCGCTGCACTGCGTTTAAAATTTACAGCTTTTCTGGAATCGTTTATCGAAAAAAAGATTAGATCGGATGAGTTATCGATAATTATCGGTATATATATATATATATATATATATATATATATATATATATATATATATTTACATGCAACTAATTTCCCCTTAATGACTGCTTCAAGCTACTAGATCTCCCACACCCATTTGAAATCAATTGGACAACTATATTACGGCTCACTGAAATGAATGTTTATTTCTTGCATATCGCTTGCAATTAGAAGTTGCTGTTTGTTATTATTATTTTTTTTTTTTAATTTGTTTCTTTTGTTTATACATAGCTAACGGTACTCATTAGTTTTATTTAATATTAATTACAACTACTGATGCTGGGGTAAAGTTAAGTCTAAACGTTTATATAGATCTTGCATGAGCTAAGTATTTTACAATTGCATAGAAGTATATTTATACGCATATGCAACTCTCACATATTTACAAAAAAATATATAATATATCTGAAAGAAATCTTTTCTTTACACATACACGTTTATCGCATGAATTATTATATATTTAATATTAGCTTAGTTTATGCTGCAGCCAAGTCGCCGGAGACGCATTTGAGCCTGGACCTCGTCTTAGTTGTAATTCATATATGTATAAATATATAGTTACATCGATATATTCCGTAAGATATCTGCTTTCGCTTAGCATCGAATTTAATTGTTTTTTTTTTCCCTCTAATTTCTTCAGTTTTTCCGCACTTCCGCAGACATCGAATAGTATTTTTTTAACATTTAATAAGCGTAATCCATTCTGTAGTGGGTGTTGTTTTTGTTGTTCTTGCTGTTGGGGTTTATTATATGGGCTATTTAGGATTAATGTAACTTAAACTACGTTATAGAGCTATATACAAAGTTCCGCATATTACTTGGACTTAACGCCCGGATAGAGGCCCTCAGAGTATTTGGGCCGGCACTCGGCACAGAACCATTTGCCCTGGGGCGCCACCATGATGCCCACGCATTCGAAATGGAACCACTCGATGAGGCAGTTGTCGCCGTCGCACGCAATCATCTCGGAGACCTCGTCGTAGGGGCAGCGACAGTAGCAGTACACCGACTCACCTTCACGAGCCAAGCGGGCCCCGGCCGGAGGACGTATGGGATAGCGTATGTTGTTCGCCTTGAAATACTGCAGCGTGGCAAAGTCCGGATTTGGCAGCAGCGCTGGCGGTATGGGCTGATTAAAAGCAGTCGTTGCGGGCGGTGGAGGCGGAGGTAGTGCGGGCAGAGGTGCAGGCAGCGTCACTGGCTGCGGCACGGGCATGGGCGTCGGTGGCGCATGCGTGGGCAACAGGCTGGTCACGTTGACCTCGGCACTCTCGTCCTCTTCGGAGCTGCTATCGCTGCTGTCGCTGGCCGTAGCGCTGGCGGGCAGCAGTGCCGGCCGTATCTTGAGCGTGGGTATGGGGGGCAACTGGGGCTGCAGCAGCTCCGCCTTAGCTGGAGGCGCCGCTGGCTGCTGCTTGGCACGTTTGGCGCCACGTCTGGCACTGCCGGAGCCAGCTCCGCCGGGTGGAGCGCGTCTGTTGCGCTTGCGCGTGTTGCCATTGCTATGCAAATGCGAGTGCTCCTGCTGCTGCCGATGGTGCGGCTGATGATGATGGTGCGCCTGATGATGGTGATGCTCGGCATGATTGCTGCGACTGCGCTGCTGCTTGGGGGGTGTCGGCAGGTCCTCCTTGGCCCAGGTCAGCTGTGGCGGCGGTTGGGGCTTAATCAGCTGCATTCCCACCTGCAGAGGCGGCGCCAGCACGCTGCTCATGTTCTCATCGTCGCTCGTATAGCCATAGAACTTATTTGGACGCCTTGTGCGCTTCGAACGCTTCAGCTGTCCGTCGGCATCGGAGCAGCTGCTGCCCTCGCTCATGCGGGGCTGCCAGCTGGGTCGATGCGTCAGGGGCGTCAATGGCGACTCGGGCAGCTGATGGTGCAGCTGCTGCTGGTGATGCTGCAGTAGTGGCGCTGCAGTAGCTTCTGCTACTGCAGCCGTTGTCACACCGTGAGGCAGCAACTGCTGCGGCGGCACCATTTGCTCCAAGCTTGGCGGTAGTTTGGCTTGGTTAGTCGACTTGCATGTGGACTTCCGCTCGCGCTTCTTCTTCTTGTTCTTGGCCACACGCTCACGCTTGTCTGCGTAGGCGGATGCCTCCTCGGGCAGCGAGGGCGTCGAGGGACGGCTGTTCTCCACGATGTCATAGTTGCCGTTGCTGTCGTGCGGCTGCGCCTCTGTCGCATGCGCCGAGAGCAGCGCCAAGCGCTTTTGGGCCAACATCTGGCTGGCCATTTTCTGCGGATGTGCATCGTAGAACTCTTCGTCGGTGTCGGAAACAGCCGTGTCGAAGTCGGATTCGTTGTAGACCGGCGACTTGGGCGACGGCATCACTGGGCGCACGTCCTCCTCGTTGTTGCTAGTCACATTCACAAACTCCTCGGCTTTGTTGGACGCCTGCGGCCGTTCCGCCGCCTTCTTCGGCGCCTTCTTAGAGCTCTTCTTGGAAGATTGCGATTCGTTGTCAGAGTCATCGTCACTGGAGCTGCTGCCGCTTGAGCTGCAGCTGCAATTCGAGCCACACGAGCAGCTCGAGCTGTCCGAATCCGAATTCGAGCTTGAGCTACTGGAGCTGTCGCTATCACTAGACGCATTGCCGATCTTTGCCTTGCCGGCCGCCACATTCGCAGGCTTTTTCGGCGAAGGCGATGGCGTGGGTGGCGGAGTGCGCTGCATTTTGCAGTAATCGTGATCGGAATAGGCCACGTGCAGCTTGGCGGGACGACGCTGCCCCGTGCTCGGTTCCACCTCCACGTCTACGGCGTCTGCTTCCTTTTTGCCCACTGAAGAAGACTGGTTCTGCAGCAAGTTCTTCCATATGTCTGGCACTTCTTGGGGCTCCGCAGCCTCAGCTGCCGATTCCTCTAGTTTGGGCTTTGCCTTCACATCTGATTCCGTTTCCTCTTTGGGATTCTGAAGTGCATCTTGCTGCTCTTGTTTAGGGTCTGTCTCCGCCTTGATGGATTCCTTGTTTCCCTCTTGCTCCTCGTTGTCGCTCTCAGATGCCGGCGATAGCATAACCCGGGGCATGTCCAGATCATCCACAGATGCACGCATTGGTAGCGAGGTATGCGCATTGGATTCAAGCTGTTTTCCTGGGCTGGGACCTGCATCTGAGTCGCTGTCGTCGCTACTATCCGACTCAGACAGATTCGGCGCTATTAGATTGAGGTCCTCCAGCGACGCCTTGTTGCGCCTGGCTTTCTTGTGGCGCTTGCGCGGCGTCTGCTCTTGCTGTTGCTCCGCCTGCTGTGCTGGCTGCGGGGATTTATCCTTTTGCTTAGCTACCGGCTTAGCATCCACTTCATCTGCTGCCTCTGATTTGGGCGAGGACAATTGCGCGCTTTCGGTTTTCAGCTGAGTATCTTGTGGATCTGCAGTAGACTGATTAACGCCCAACGCATGCGGCTCCTCTTGCTCTGTCTTCGGAGTCTGATTGCAGTCAGCATCGTCGTCTTCCTCGGCCTCATCGGCGACGGGCAGCTGCTTGACCTCATGCTGTGCCGCATGCCTTAACAGCAGTTTCCGCGAGACAAACTTCTCTTCGCAGCCCTCCTCCGTACAGGGGTAACGAAAGTCGCCTACATGCTGACGCTTGTGCACCTCCAAGTAGATGGCTTTGCTGAACGTGAACTGGCACTGCTCGCACGTGAATTGCGTGGCGGGCACACAGAAGTGGTAGACATGACGCCAGCGCTTCTGCAGGCAGCGCTTGCAGCTGATGCTCTCTGTGCCGTGCTTCCAGAACAAGTGTTTCGATATGTCCTGCTTGTTGCGATACGCAATCCCACAGCGATAGCACAGATGCAAGAGCTTATGCTTCCACACATGAGCCGAGAGCTTGGCCTGAGTGTGGCAGTCCTCTAGGCAGATATCACAGGCCTGGTGCTGCTTGCGCAAGTGAACCATGAGTCGGAATGCAGATGCCAACGGAGCCGTATCGCACAGACAACAACGGAACTGCGCGTCGAACGCGCTGCTCAAGGCGCGACCCGGACATATGTGGCACAGCAATTCGCTGAAGCTGTAGAAATTCATGCGGCACATGCTGCACGAGATGTTCGCCTTGATGTGCAGCCGGCGATTGTGTGTGTAGAGTTCCTTGTGGGTGGCCGTCACGTAGCGGCACTGGAAGCACTCATAGATGCGTTCATTGAAAGGCTGGGCGAAGCGCCCACCCTCCAAGCTGCAGCAGCTCATGGAGTTCATATAATCATCACCATCTAAGGCAGGTAAGTAGGATTTTAACTTGCCCACTATCGTCTCCGCCTGAAGCTCCTCGGCTGTGATGCTGTCAACAGTTGCGGTAAACCGATGCAGTCCGATCAGATGCAACACCAGCTGCTTAACGTTGACGGCGATGCGACGTGCGTGGTTGCAGTACAAGCAATACGGATAAACGGCCTTTAGGCACAGTCGTATAAAGTCCACCATTTCAAATTTATCCAACGGCCTGTCCAGCTGCAGATCGAGCGTATGCGTATCTTCGCCGGCAACCTGGATGCCGTCTGCGGGCGGGGGAGGAGTGGCGGAGCTAGCCGTAGGTTCGGATTCAGGCTCGGCTTCCTGCTGCTCCGACTGCTCCGTTTGCGGGGATTGTTGGGGTTCGTTTAAGCTGTCATCGAGATCCATGCACTCGCTGCCCAGTGTGTTGCGACGCTCGAGAGCAGGCACTGGTGCTATCTCTGCTGGCGTAGGCTCCAGCTCCTCCACCTGCTCCTTTGGCACGTGCGTCGTTTCATTTATGTGATTATGATTATGCGGCGATGCGGGTGGCGTCAGAGACCAGCGGCCTCGTTGCTGCTTTGCTTCGGCTGGAAGCTGCTCCTGCTGCTGCTCTTCCTGCAACTGTTGCTCCAGCTGTCGGTGAAGCTCCAGTTGTTGTTGCTGCTGCTGCTGTTGCTGTTGTTGTTGTTGTTCCTGCTGGTGCTGTTGTAGTTGTTTCTGCTGTTCTTGCAGCTCCTTTTTCGCCACCATCAGGGCCATGGTGCGCTCAATGTCCAATTTTGTTCGCTCGAACTCTGCCAGAACATGAGGCAATTTCAGAGAAGGTGAGTCCTCATCTTCTTCCTCCAGCTCATTTAAGGAGACATCGGCCGTCATGGGCGTTGTTTCCTGGAACATAGATGCTGTCTCGGTGGCCGTTTCGGTGTCCTCCGACAGCGAGGACACGGGCTGCAATTGTTGCTGCTGCTGTTGCACTGCATCCACCGTGAGCAATGGCACTGCACCTCCTTCGCCATCGCCCGTTGTTGTCTCTGAGGGAAATTCATCGTTGTCCTCCTCCTCGGTGTCTGTGCTACTAAGTGCCGCATCCACGGATTTCTGAAACTCTTTGGGCACGCGGAGCATCATCTTCGGCACCACTAGCTTGGGCACGGGATCTTCTTGTGGCGCATCTTCAATGGGCGCTGGAACTGATAGAATTAGATGACGACTGTTGGCATTTTGTTGGGCATTCGAGTTGTACTTACTGTTGTGATCGGTCAATATCGTCAGCTGTGCCGGCATTTGCGGCAGCTGCGCATTAGTCTCCATCCAGTTAGGCACCTGCTCATGCTGCTGTATACTTGCTTTTAGCTGTTCCTCGGGCTGCGCGGTGGCCGGCTTGGACCTGGCCGTCTTACGTTTTCTCCGGCCAGCTGTCTTCTTGCGGTTGCTGTTGGCGTTGTTGGTGCTGCTGCCATTGCGACAGCCATTGGTATGTGTTCCTTTTTGGCCACACAATGCACACGGCTGCATGAGCTCGGCGCAGTCGTGATCCTCGAAGTGGCTGCCCCGCTCGAAGCTCGCCTGGCAGTTGCAGCAGACCAGATAGCGAGCGCGATCCTCCTTGGTCTGCAGCGTCTGCCACGCGTCGATGCTGGCGAAATGTCGCTGATCCATGTCATGCTTGTTCTCCAGGTGCAGCGACAGCTTCTCAACGCTGGCAAACACGTGCGAGCAGTAGAGGCAAATGTAGCGCTGATGTACTTCCCGCATGTGCAGAAAGAAGTTCCAGCATTGATGCACGGTGCTGCAGCGTGCGCAGCGAAAGAAACGCTCTTTCTTCATGGGCGGCGCAGGAGTAGAAGCAGCATTTTTCAGGGCCACAGAACCTAGAACGACAGGCGCATCTGCAGCAGCTGTCTCAGCAATTGGTGCTCCCTCTCCTGCTGCTGCAGTTGTTTCTGTTTCCGGCTGCTCTTTGCATTGCAGAGAATGCGCATGCAGCTGCTGCAAGTTCTCAAAGTTGTTTGCGTTGCAATTGGAGCAATTGAGCTGCTGGGCGAACTCATTGCAGTTTATTGCCGGCGCCTGCAAGCGCTGCAATAGCAGGGAAGACGATTGTTGCTGCAGCTGCTGCTGCTGCTGCTGCTGCTGTTGATGATGATGTTGATGTTGATGTTGATCCTGTTCCAAGCAAAGGTGCTTGGTGTTGCTCTTGCTGTTGCTGTTGGTGTCGCTCTGGTTGTCTCCATCAGCATCGCTGTTGCTGCAGCTGCGCCTGCGCTTCAATGCTAGCAACGTTTCCCGTTCGTGGACCAGCCCCTCCAGTTGCGACTGCTGCTTGCTCTGCTGCTCGGTCTCAGGCTGATCAATGACTAGTTGCTGCGATGCAGAGCTGACGGAACTGCTGGTGCTGCTTCTCCTGGACAGCGGGTGCTGCTGGTCTTGCTGCTGTTCCTCGTTCTCATTCGCTATCACAGACTGTTGCAATGCATTCTGCGCTTGCTCTTCGCCCCACTCTTGCTCCTCCTCCACATGCAACTCGTCCATTGCTAAATGGGCTCCGTTTACTTTTACTTTAGGCGGCGCACTTTCCTTAATCAAATTATCACTTTGCTGAACTTCTGTCTCATTTTGGGAATCGTCTGCAGCTGCACGATCTCCTTCGATTTCATCTACGACGTTCTCCGATTCTACCTCCACATCTTCACCCTCAGAATCCGATTCTATCTTTATGATTTCCATGGGAAATTCGCGCTCAGTTTTTGGCAACTTTGGACTGGCTTCTTCTACCTTAATTTCGGTATTGAAGTCTTGTGATGATTCATCGTCATCAGGTATGCTGGCGGGTGAAAGATCAATGATTTTATAGTCTGGTAACGCCGCCTTAGCAGGAGGTGTCATTTCCCCATCTGTGATGCCGCTTCCACCTTCATCAATTTTGTACACTGGTGAAGATGCTTCCTCCTCCAAATCCTTCTTTTCACTGTGGACTTCTTCTTCTGCGTACTCTACTGAATCTCGACCTTCCAATTTTATATTGGCGGAGATCCATAACGCATTTGATAATGATGATGATCTTCCGTCCTCCTCCATCCTGAGAGGTGAAGATGAGCTTTTCTCAATCACTTTCATCGTATGCGTACAATTTTCGTCTCCCCCTTCTTTTTCTTCTTCTTCTTCTGATATAATCTGCCTAGGTAATGAGATTTCTTCTACATTTTCATCACATGGAAGGTTCTCAACAAGCACTTTAATTGCAGGCGGCGAGAGGACTTCTTCATCTGGTGTGACCGAAGGTAGCGGGCTTTTATCTTCAACTTTTATTTGATTCTTTAAAGATAACTCATCAAGCGATGATGTTTCAGCATCAGGCGATGATGTTTCGACTGACAAGCAGGACTCATGGGCATCGTTGACAGTGATTGCAGGTATTGGACTTGCCTGCTCGACTTTAATGTCGATTAGGGAGTTTGTGGCATCAAGTGATGTGGAGGGCTTCTCTTTAAAATCGTCACTCTCTGCAGGCTTCTCGTCCACTATGCATTCCTCTTTCACATCACTCTTAGATGGAAGCTCAAATGACTCGTCTAAGCTGTTTGCCATTGGAAATACATCCGGTTTCGTTTCTTGCACGCCTGCAAGCTCCTCTGACTCCCCAGTCTCCCGTCCATTCTCTTGGGGATTTTGCCGATCATGCTGCTCGGCTGCATCTTTTAGTTTCAACTCTCGAGGCGGACTGTTGCTTTTCTCCTTCTTTTCCATCTCGCACACATTGTTGTGCTCTTCTGTTGTGTCATCCTCTTCGCTGGCTGCCGGCGTCGTTTCCGTCTCGCCCGCATGGGGCTCATTGTTAGGCGTGCTCTTTGTTTGTTGCTGTTCCAATGTTTCCATCATCTTTTTGCATTTATGCGCTGCCATGACAACAACAATAACAAAAACAGATGTTAGCAAAGTTATCGACGGACGTTAATCGATTTATTTGTATTTACCTTTGCATGCCGTACAGCGTCGTTGTTCTTACTGTCTATTTGGTTGCACTTCTTGCTGGAGCTGACTATAAAGAGAGCGAAAATAAATGCATTTCATTACATATAAACATAACATATTAGTTGCTTAAGCTCTTTGATAGCACAGTTGGCGATAAAAGGAAATGACAAACAGGAAAACAAAAGAGAAACCGAAATAAAATACTTTCGATTCATTCAGGCTCCTGCTGTCGCTTTGCCAGCCCTGGTGCTGAAAGAAGTGTGAACAGAAAGCGCGGATAATTGAAAATACCAAAATAAATTGTGCAAAATATGCTACGAAGGCGAAGAAAACAGCAGAACACCAGACAAAAGCAAAGCAAAAAGCAATAGCACAACTCCTTGTCTAAAAATAAATTATCAATTTTTATTTTAAATGCTATGTGCAAAACAAATCGGTGAGTAAAATAACAGAGTCAATAACAGAGCAATCACAACAAAAAGTATATCTGCATTTTGTAAGCATTATGCACGCGTCTCTCTTACCTGCTCGTCGCAGCAGCTGCCGGGGCGGACACGCAGCAGTATTTACGCGCGCAAACAAATATACACAGAGCTAAAGCGAGAGAGAGAGAGAGAAGAGTCACCACAACCGACGGCACGGACGCTCGCTGCACAACTGAGCAAGGCACGGCTATGGAACGCCCAGCGGAGCGGCGGCCGCGCGTTTTTTTTTTTTTTTTTTCTTGACAAGAACAACACCCCTTGCCCTGCGCTTTGCCCATCTACACCTTCCACTTGTGTGTGGATTGGCCAGACGTTAGCCTCGGCGCTTATACAATTTTTGTTTTATTTTTTAATATACTTGCGCATTGGGCTACGTAATATGGGGCGTAAAACACGCGGTTTAATTTCACAACGATGCGTATTTGCTTACCGCACACAAATTTTGATGGGCTTGCTTTAAAATGTGAATATAGGAAATTTTTTTTGCACGTCTCACATTGCGTTTTGCATTTTTTCTAGTCACTACTGATGTGGTTTTTATTTAGAGCCTACTTTTTGTTTAATTGAAGGGTTTGAGCCATTGTCAATTGACTGCATTCACTATTAATAACGCATACAATTTGTGTATTTACTATTATTGTTGCTGAAATAACGCGTGAAAAGCAAATTTCCAACAATTTTATCGACGTTCGCTGCCACTGAACACGCGCAGAAGCCTAGCGATGCGTAATGAGTCGATAACAGATAATACCACGCTGTGGTGACTGTCCAAAAGCAACACTAAGCAGTAGCGGCCCAAAGCAACACTGCGTATAATTTTTGGGTTCAGTGTAAATTGCATTTTGACATCTCTTTCCGTTTCCTTTTTCGCGTGAGCCGTCATCATGAGAGCCAAGGGATTGGTTAGTATTTGAAAAAATAAACAAAAATTAACGCAAATGTTGAGAAAAATGTGTGCAACAAGCAGTCAAACATAGCGGCAAATAAGTGAAATTGATAAACTGTGAAAATTGGCAATTACAGTGCAGAAAAAACACGCTCTCCAGAAGGCAACGCAGAAATACACTGGGCAATGCGGTCGTTGTATCAGTATATGGCGTGTGAGACTCTTGTGGAGTTATTTGTAGTAAAATGTGTCTACTTGCTAAGATACTACTGTTATAAATGAGATTTGGTGGTGTTTAGGACACTACGGATAATATTTAAAAAAGAAAATCAATCCCGCGCCTGTGTGTGTGTATGTGTGTGTGTGTGTTAACTGCCTGTTTGCCGCATTTGTTTCTATTAAAGTATTAAAAAATGGAGTATATTAACAGTTGTTTTCTTGCAGTTGAAGGAATACGAGGTCGTGGGCCGCAAGCTGCCCAGCGAGAAGGAGCCACAGACGCCTCTGTACAAGATGCGAATCTTTGCTCCTGACAACATTGTTGCCAAATCCCGATTCTGGTACTTTTTGCGCCAGCTGAAGAAGTTCAAGAAAACCACCGGCGAAATCGTCTCCCTGAAGCAGGTGTACGAAACGTCGCCAATCAAGATCAAGAATTTCGGCATCTGGCTGCGCTACGATTCGCGTTCGGGCACACACAACATGTACCGCGAGTACCGTGACCTGACCGTCGGAGGTGCTGTTACACAGTGCTACCGCGACATGGGTGCTCGCCATCGTGCCCGTGCCCACTCCATTCAAATCATCAAGGTGGAGTCTATTCCAGCCTCGAAGACGCGTCGTGTGCACGTCAAACAGTTCCACGACTCCAAGATCAAGTTCCCACTTGTGCAACGCGTTCACCACAAGGGCAACAGGAAACTGTTCTCGTACAGAAAGCCAAGGACCTACTTCCAGTAAACAGTGGAGTATCCCGACCGAGATCAGCTGTTACGAACGCACTGCGTGCGTTTATCAACTGGTGTTCGTGTTTTTAAGGAGCAAGTCTTTCTAAGTGATTCTTTCAATAAAATGAGTACGTTGAAGAGTAGAAGCATTCGCATTTTCAATGGGGAATAATCCCACGCAAAGCTGCAAATAATAGTCTTATCTGCTAAACAGATGTTTAGCACAGGCAATGTGACCAGGTGTAAAGAGCCCATAAATACAGTCTTCTGAGTCTGTGGTTAACGATTCAATGTCAATGTCCAGATTATTTATTTCTGTATACAATCTATAAAGCATTTTATTTTATTTCGCTTATATAGAACAATTTGGCAAAAAAATAATTACTGTGAAACTTCTGGTCGACCACAGGGTGACTCACCACGCATTGCTCATCTCTATTACGCGGAGCCAGCGCGCAACGGTCACATTGGCACGGAATCAATAAACTTTATTTTCGCAGCTGCGTTTCAATTTTTTTTTTTTGTTCATTTGTTCAAGCGCAGTTAGCAAATTACATCATTGTATAGATAAACGAACAAGGAAACACACACATTCGCCAACATGACCGAACGTCGGTTGGAATTGGAGAGCGAACGAATCAGAACATTTGCTCAATGGCCAACAAATGCGCCAGTTCAGGTCGACGACTTGGCGAAGAATGGCTTCTTTGCCACGGGCAACTGGCTGGAGGTGGAATGCAACTTCTGTCACATGCGCATCGACCACTGGGAGTACGGCGACCAGGTGGCTGACAGGCATCGCACCGCCTCGCCCATTTGCTCGATGGTACTCGCTCCCAATCACTGTGGCAATGTGCCTCTGGAATCGGGCGCTGCTGCTGAAAGCCAGGGTGGCGATTCCGAAGGCAACAGCGTCGTGGATGGCGGCACGGCACAGCAGGGCCAGTGCGCCTGTCCCGATCTGCTGATCGAAGCAAATCGCCTCGAAACCTTCAAGGATTGGCCAGTTTGTACCATTTGGTTATATCAGCAGAATTAGGCATTAACCTGAATCCTTGCAGAACCCGAACATCACGCCGCAAGCCTTGGCAAAGGCTGGTTTCTACTACCTGAAGCAATCCGACCACGTGAGGTGTGTCTGGTGCAAAGGCGTCATTGCCAAATGGGAGAAGAACGACAACGCCTTCGACGAGCACAAGCGCTTCTTTCCCAACTGTCCGCGCGTGCAGATGGGGCCGCTAATCGAGTTCGGGGGCAAGGATCTGGAGGAGTTGGGCATTCAGCCCACAACGCTGCCGCAGCGTCCACAGTTTTCCTGCATCGAGGCGCGCTTGCGCACCTTCGCCAACTGGCCCATTGCAAATATACAGCCGGCGGAGCCGTTGGCCCAGGCGGGCCTTTACTACCAGAAGATCGACGACCAGGTGCGCTGCTTCCACTGCAACATAGGCCTGCGCAGCTGGCAGAAGGAAGACGAGCCGTGGCACGAGCACGCCAAGTGGTCGCCCAAGTGCCAGTTCGTGCTGCTCGCCAAGGGGCCCCAATACGTGCGGCAGGTGCGCGAGGCAGCAGCGGCGTCGCCCACAGTGGCCACGGCGCCAGAGCTGCCCACCAGCATTGGCAGCGCCATGTCCGCGGCACCGGCTTGCGCGGCTCTGGCCTTGGGTATCGACGTGGGCGTGGTGCGCAGCACGATTGCCAGGAAGCTGTCAAGCTCAGGCTGTGCCTATGACACGCTGGACGATCTGCTGCATGCCATATTCGACGAGGCCGGTGGTTCCGGAGCTGCGCTCGAGGTGACCGAACCGACGGCCCCGACTCCAGCGAACGCTGGCTGCGAAGCCACGACGAGTAAAGCGGCGCCTTTGGAACCAGTCAAGCCGCCAGTCGTTGACGCCGCAGCTGCCACTGCAGCCACTGCAGTGGCTCCTGTTGCAGCAGTCACCAGCCCCAATCCCAATGGCAACTTGTCCCTTGAGGAGGAGAACCGACGGCTGAAGGATGCGCGCCTGTGCAAGGTGTGCCTGGATGAGGAGGTCGGCGTGGTATTCCTGCCATGCGGACACTTGGGTGAGCTGCAGACTCCAACTCCTCTCCGTTCAATCGCTAATCTCCCTCTCGCTCCTCCCGCAGCAACCTGCAATCAATGCGCGCCCAGTGTGGCCAACTGTCCGATGTGTCGGGCGGAAATCAAGGGATTTGTGCGCACCTTCCTCTCCTGAATGTCACCTGCATATCTCTAACCGAAAGACCTAGCATAATTACCGTCTACTACGTACTTGCACCGCCCAAGCATCTGAGAGGGAGCGGTGGCCTGAGGCGGGCGTGTCTATCAGTTGTCTTTATCGTTTGTCCAGCTGGTAGCCAACGCTCTTTCAAGTGTTACTTCTGTCTGTGTCGTCTGTCGAATGTGTGAGCGTGTTGTTTGTGTGAGATGTTTTATTCTTTTAATATTGATGCAACTAACTGTTACCCGTTTGGAATTGCCCTCGCGTGAATCGCCGAGGGAAGGTTCTCTGTATATTTATTATTATTACTTTTGAAATTCGTGAAGCGAATTGAACAGGCGAACTCTGTTTGTTATGTGCTTGTTATATTTACACATAGATCAAATCGTTAGCTCACAGTTAGCTAGATCAATATTTTTACCATGCACTCTCTTTGCGGCTGCGTCGTGAGGGTATTTTTAGAGGGCGCATAAATGTTTATATCTCGTTATTAATTGTGTTGAAGGGCCGAAGATCTTTTGCTGTAGACAAAAACCAAATTGTAATGCATATTAAATACATATATATAAATGTTAAAAATCATTTAAAATTCTGTTTACATCGCAGCCGCCAAAATAAAGATGACAATCTCTGGCTTTATCAGGGAATCGATAGATCGGTGATCGATTGCTGGTATTTGGAAACAAGTTCCACATCATAACTTTTTAATTAATATCGGAATGCATCATCGATACTATCGATAGTGCCCCTCATCCATAAAACTTTGATGGCGCCCCAATAGATAACATTTTAATTTAGATTTATTTACCATTCAATTCGACTTCTTTTTAAAGACCACAGAGGTCACTACATTGCCCACCTTGCCACCGAATTTGAAAGTAGGCGTGGGTATTGTGCAGTGCTTGACAAAAAGATGCTCAAAACTGTGCAGCAACTCTTCCTCCGTCCAGTTGCACGAGGTGATGATGAAGAGGCTTTGCTCGCCCTGCAGCAGCTTCGAGACCGTGACTAAATAGTTGTTGCGCTTCTCCTTGGGGTCGTCGGGGCATAGGCTGATAGCATCGTAAGTGCCCTTGTCATGGATGATGTCGTAGGTGCCCAGCGAATCACAGGATTCGCTATGCGTCAAGTCCGCCACATCGTAGTTTATGTGAAGAGCTTGGTCTTTGGCGATGCCCATGGCCAGTTCGATGGCCTTTGGCGAGTAGTCCACTCCCGTAAGCTGTGCGAAGCCTTCGTTGGCCAGGGCAATCAGGAGCATACCATTGCCGCAGCCCAAGTCGAGGACACGTGCTGTTCCCTTGTTGACATTTTCCTGCTTCAATAGCCAGTCGACAATTCTTTGCTGGGAGTCTTCGTCGAACCAGATTTCACCTACATCACCATGGTTTTTGTAGTTCCTAATTTCTCGTGCATAGCTGGTTTCCCAGTATTCCCTAGTACCCAATTCAGAACCCTCCAATTCCATTTTAATGCTTAGTATAATTTGGATAAACAGCTGTTCGTGAACTTAACATTTTGATACAATGTTATTAATATCGATAGGTGCTATCGATTCAGAGTCAATGTATCGATCGACCAAGTATTTCAGAATTTAAAAAATTCGCTTTATTGATGGCCTGCGGCATAAATTAATTATAATTGCGTTTTATATTTAAATTCATTTGCTATAAGCTGTCAACCAATTGTATATACTACTGAAACTATTTGGAATAGAAATATATATACAAAATAAACATGAAGCCTTATGGTGAATGGTAAATAAATCAAATAATATATTATCGATAAGTTAGCAACAGTTAGAGAGTCACTGCACTGTCTAGTAACAGAATATCTGAAATATTTAGCTTTGCTACGAGCACTTGCATTAACAATGTTATTGTCTGTTATACGGCTGTTACATTTGCTAGTGAAACTCGCCAGTCGACTGTTTCTAGATGAAGCGGACGTGTCTTGCGCGTTCCGATCTTGAAATGAATCTGAATAAACTTTGTTCGCGATAATTATTTTGTTTAGTTAGGCTAAAGTTTCTACGTACCGGGCGCAACAACAACCCAAAGAATTGTGGCAGATAATTTTAGAAAAAAAAAACACATCTAGATACAAGATACGAAATACGCGCGTTCTTTTACGTGAGTGTGTGTGAGTGAGTGAGTATTACATTATATACACATTTGTGTGCGTGTGTGCATTATGCTAACTGCTGCTACTAAGTATGCGAGCGCGAGCGAGATAGTGAGAGTTAGAGTGCAACATTGTGATTATGTGGCAAGAAGAAGCAGAAGAAGCAGCAGCAGAGCAGCAACGCCAACGCGCTCCCCTTTCCATTGTATCTGTATTGGAACGATTGGTGGTGCCTGTTACTCTTGATACGTTTCGTAAATTGACGCCACGAAAAAATCTTTACAAAATTTTATAATGACCAGAGTTTTCGTTTCGACATATGTATGTATGTATGTATGTATAAAAAATGTACAGATACACGCACAGTCACGTATCTCTATCAGCATATATATGTATTTGTGTGTGTGTGTATTTTTCTATATATATATATATGTGTGTGTGTATGTGTGTGTATACAACTCTTGCTTAATTGAGGATCCACCATCGTCTGGTTTCGAGTTCATTTTCACTGCTGCTGCCGTTGTGAAGCCTCAGGTGGCGCTTGTGTATGACCAATGTCCAAGGTATTCCCCAAAAATTGCAAAACTCGTGCCCAGAATTATGAGGAAAAAATCAGCAGCTCAGCAAATTTGCTTTTGTTGTGAGTTTTCGGTTGCCATAAGAACAGTTATATTTCGTACAAGTATGACGCGCTCAGCGCGCGCGTACATGTATGTGTTGTGTGTGCTCGTATTTGTGTTTGTTTTGTAAAAAGTATTTCGACACGCAGTAGCTGAGCAGCGATTCCCGTTATAACGTCGGCATACATACATATGTATGTATGTAAATAAATAAATTCTGCGTTCTCACTTCGTAAATATCCACATTTACGTATGTATGTACATACATACATACATATACGAACTGCTCGTGTGTGTGCATTCTTCTGCTTCTCGATTGTTTAGCAATTGGCGCACATTGCCTGCGACCCGGCGCATTACTAAAATATTGATCTTAATTGCAATTGAAATACGAAAAGTGCAATTGCTGCCTGCGTCGCTGCTCCATTACTCATGCATGCAGCTGATGCCAGCACCCTCTCTCTCTCTCTCTCACTTTCTGGCTCTTACTGGCTGCAGTTGTCCATAAAAAAGAAAATGGCACATAGAAAACTGGCAGAGCATGCATTTTGTTGCATTTTTGTTTAACATAATAATAAACATTCATTCTGCAGCTTATACAAGTTTTGTTGTACACCAACACACACACACACATGCAGTGTTAAACAGCGTTAAGCATATGCGCTTTGCTGATGATGCTACAGCAGCCGTATCAAGTGCTGCTTAAGTAGCTAACAAATGAAAAAGCTAATAGGTACGAAATCGTTAAACAAAAAATGCTAAAGAAAACGTTCAAAGCAAAATAAAAAAAAGTTTTTTTTTTTTTTATTTTCTGTGTGTGTGTGTTCTTTCAATAATAACTTGAAATATTTAGTTCAAATTTCTAGCTGTCATTTAAACCGAGCCAAGATTATATACATTTATTTGTATTATATATAAATATATATATTTATTTTTATATTTTACACTAATACAATCGTATAGAAGACTAAAAAGTTTAAAGTAAATAGTTAATAGTCAAGTTAAGCGTTACATAAATATAAATATCTGTAAATGGTTTATATGCTTATAAAACAGCTATTAGCTATAAAAAAGCCAAAATGGGACATGATGTAGCATCATGATCGAAATTGCTGCGTGCTTGCACTCTTTCTCGCTCTCCGTCTCTCGTTCTCTTTGTCGATGCGTGCGCTAGCGTATTGCCTCTGTGTGTGTGTGTGTGTGTGTGTGTGCATTAATCGCTGTGTCTCAACTCGTTGATTAACTAGTTTTATTTGATTTTTGCTGAATGTCAATTTCATTGTAAATTGCAAGCGGCTTCGGCATTTTTGCAACACTAACAAAAAAAAAACGGGTTGCAGTAGCTGCTTGGGGTGTTTACCATTTTCGCTGAAGGTCAAGTGCCTCCGCTACGACTCTTCTCTGCTCTCCTCTGCTGTTAACGTATTTCGTATGGCCGCACTAATTGCTTATTGCTTGTTTACTTTTACTTCGACATTTTGGCATTCGCGTGCGCATTCGAAACGGGAGCGAAATTTAACGGTAGCTGGTCCAGCTCAAAGGGGAAAGGATTGGCGCTTGCAGTCCACTTCTTGTGTGCATAGAGGGGGGGAGTGGTGCGGCTGTACATTTGCGTGTGAATTTGCGATCAATGGCATCTGCTCGCTAAATAATCTGACCTCTAGAGTCAGCAATTAATATACAGCTGCTGCTTGATTCTATTAGCTCAAATACAGGGTAGTTACACACCAAAGGCCTGGCCTGGCCTGGCCTCACTGCCTGCATTTGCGAGTGTTAAGTGCTGAGATCTCGGCTGCGCCTCTGCTCAGTGCTCTGTTTACGGCCATACTGGCTTTTGTGCTGAAACTTTGTGGGCACACTGGCAGCGATAAAAACTCTAGAGAAGGTCACGGCTGTATACAAACTAAAGTGAAACAACAAGAAAACCAGACTTGAAACTCTTGTATTTGCGCTTGCTGCTTGCTGCTACTGCTGTGAGAAGACATTTGCTTTAATCGAGGTAACGTGCCAACGATCGCGATCTCGCTGCTTTAGATAGACGCAGCTTCAGTGTACATACATACATATATGTATATCTACATATATGTGTATATATATATTATAAATACGTGCATAGATTTTGGCAGACAGGCCACTCCCTTTCAGTTACAATCGGTATCGAGAAACATACACATTCACCTGCACATACCGCACATAAAGAGTTATTAACGGAAGTACATTCACCTGATCAGTTGAATGAACACGCGCAGCGCTGCTTTATTTTACTTCTACTTTTTATTTCTCGTATTTTTCGCTCTTGCTATTTACGGCTGTCACATTTTATGGACAGCTGTTTGTTTTTCCTTTATGCTTTTCTTCGCTACCTGTCGCTAGGGTCCACTCACGTGCAAACGTATCATGAATGTGGGAAGCACACGCTTGTTTGCATTTGATTGCATTTGGCTGTGATCAATTTAAATTAGAAACCGCCAATTGGGCGTTCAAGTGCTGCGACTTGCGCCTGTTATTTGTCACAAGTTGCAGCTGCGTTCACAACTTGCTACTATTTCGGGGTTTAAACAGTTAAATTGTTTGTAAATGTGCGAGCTGTATTTGGATTGCATTGTTTGGTATTTGTTATAAAAATTATTATAAAAAAAGATGATTGTACTTTTGTGTTGGTATTTTTGTGTGTGTGTGTGTGTGTGTGTGTGTGTGCAGCTGTTACAGCATTAATAGTGACTGCTATTCTGTGTTCGCTCATCTCTAATAGAACTCGCAAAACCTGACCTGTCGCAATTCGTCACTGACCAGAACTATTGCAGCTTGAATGCGCACAGGAAGATTACAGTCGTATTTTTGCAATGCTAATACAAGAAACATGCATCCATAGCTATATAAGAGCTCTATTTTGTAAATGTAACAACATAGAATGTTGTCTTGTAATGTAATGCCGATCATTGCTGTTATACATTGCAGAGTAACAGTTGTGACAGTTGCCGATGTTATCCCACTCGCGCTCATCTCTAACAGAACTTGCCTGAACCCGACCAGTAGCAATTTGGCACTGAACAACACTGTATCCGCTTTGTTTATTTACAGGACTTTAGTTATCGCTTTGCAGCCCTGAGCCAAAGAACAGCTGAACGGAAATGCGAGCAATATGAACGGCAAAGAACAAGCAGCAGGCCGGGAATTCAAGCGCAATTCAAACGCCTACGCAAGTTTGCCCGCAACAACAACTAAAGTGAAACGTAAACCTCAGCAGGAACAACAACAACAACAACAACCAGAGTCGTTACGCGAGCCAGAAAGATATGGATTATCACACAGCTTATCCAGCGAATCGATAAAACAGGCGTGCGACTACTACGATGATGAGCCAAGCGACGAGGATTTGATTGAGATACAGCAAACGCCACAAAGTTTTTATCAACAACACCAGCTGCAGCATCCGCATTCCCTTCCGCAGCAAATTAGCTTTAAGATGCCGCTGTCCTTGGACGACGAACGAGATGCATTCTGTGACGTAAGCCAGGAGCCGCCCTTGAGCACGCCCATCAAACAGTCGGCCGTTGTGCCGGACGAGGCGCTCAGTGTGTTAAACGAACTGGATGCCATACTCGATGTGCACGGCGCATCGCAGCTCAATGGCAACTGCAATTCCACCTGCGACACTCCATCCTCTGATGACGACAAGGTCGAGGACTATCTCATGGACCTGGATAACTATCTGGAGGAGCTGGACAAAGAGGATCCCCTCGCCATCGCAACGGGCCACTCGAGCCTGCCGCGCGACCCCGCGCGCACACGCACCCTGCCCCTGAGACGCAAGCGCAGGCACCAGAAGCCTTCGTTAGAGGATGGGCATCCAGGCGCAGACGCTGAGTTCCAGCGTGGGCATCTGATGAGGAAAACTTTTAGCTGTGGCCTGACGTCCACCAGCACCAAAGGTAAATATAAAACGAACTCAGCCGTGACGTAATTGAAGAATGTGTGATTCAATAGTCAGTCAAGAGTTAAAACAATGTAAAAACTAATGAATCATGGGGGAATTCCGAATTAGGAAAGGTATTTTTAGAATAGTTAAAGATTCATATTGAGACGAAAGGGTTCAATCCAGCTGGGAATAAAATTGAAAACAGTTCTGTGTTCAGTGGATAATCCAAACTAATGAATCGATAACTATTATATTTGTGTTAGAGTAAATGTGCAGTTAAACTGGCGAGAGTTCTGGTTTTCAAGACACAATTAGGTTGAGAAACATTTGCAGAGACATCAGAATTTAAACAGTTAAGGTCGGGCATATAGAAAGTGAAGAATTTCAAACGTCCGAAAGCGAATAGCCGAAACATGAATACTCTTATAGGTTTGACTTTCGTAAGTTTATAGAGTTACAGAACTTCCTATTTGAACAAGATTGATTTGGTTACATATGTTAACTAATTAATCAAACTTGACTGATATTTTCAGAAACTCCTGATTGTTGAAGTTTCTATATATATCTTTAGGCATGTTTAGATGTCTGCAACACATTTCACGAATAAATTATAGCGGCCAGGCAGAGAGTATAACTATTATGAAAAGGCCATTAAATTGGAATGGTAATTAAGTGTGGTTACACCAGTTTGAGTGAGCTAGTTTTCCGTGCAGTTATCAGACTAAGTCGAGAATCTGAGACGTTGAGCAGGCAGTAATCGCTGGGATTAGCGAAAGTCGTACAACCCAGAAGAAGTTTGTTAAGAATTTGGATTCTCTCACATGGACTGTGGCTAAAGTTGCTCATTTTGCGCTTTTGCAGGTGGTTCCAATGCATCACTCGAACCGGCCGCCGTTGGGGCTGGTCAAGTGGACGTTTGGAGACGGCAGTCGATGCGACGCGCCATGGGAGATGCTGAGGAAGCCAAAGCTGGAATAGAGGACGAGAAGGAGCAGGAGGAGGAGGAGGAAGGTGAACAAGAGCCGCACTCGAGGGCGCTGCTTGTGCAGCTCTCCAGCTGCGAGCCGACGGCTGGCAGCGAGATGCGGCGCAGCTTCTCACAGGGCGATTGCCAAACGGGGCAGGAGATGCTCACCGAGGCACAGATCTTTCACAATCTGCTGCAGAGTGAACAGCGCACGGCGCGCGCTGTCAGCGAACAGCTGGAACAACGACCCCGGCAGTACGGACGACGCCTCGAGGGGCATCCGTCCATGAGTCCGGCACGTGGCGTTGGACTGGTCGCATCGCCGCTTAGTCGGCCGCAGAGCGCGCCTGCGCAAACGCAGCAGCCTAGTGCGACTCTGGAGACACCCACGCATGCCATGATGTCGACTCTCTGCTCAGACCTAAGTTCGGCGCGCTCCTCGCGCATTCCCAGCCCCGTCTCGCTGGTAAGCAGCAACAGCAGCGCTAGCGGCAGCAGCAGCGACAGCTCCACGGCCAGCACAGCGGCCGACCAGGATCAGATGGAGCTGGCGCAGACGCAGACAACGATGTGCAGCGGAAGCACTGGAGGCAGCAGCACGACTCCATTGGAACCGCAGGCGCTGCACGAGAAATGCGGCTTCAACAGCCAATGGCCGCACGCAGCGAGTCGCACGCTCTCGCTGATGGGCTGCACCCTGGGCGTGTTTAATCTGTGTCGCTTCGCAGTGCTCACCATCAACTACGGCGGAAACTTCCTGCTGCAGTTCCTGATGCTCTCCATCATCTTTGGCATTCCCTTGTTTTGGCTGCAGATGTGCCTGGGCGCCAAGATAAAAGCCGGGCCCGTTTCCATGTGGAAGATAAGTCCCATCTGCTCCGGGGTGGGCATTGCGCTGACCATGGTGCAGTGCTTCCTGGCCATCTACTCCACTGTTGCGGTTGCCTGGATACTTGTTTATCTCCGCGACGTCTTTCCATCGCCCATGTACGCGCACAACGTCTATCGTTGGCAAAAGCAGCCGTTCCCCTACCGCTACGATGCGGTTAACGATACGGGCAATCTGACCAATACTGTTGCCGAATACTTCAACATCGTGGTGCTGCAGCGCCTGCACTTGGCCAAGCATCCGGATGTAGGCGGCATGCGCTTCCACGTGAATGATCGGGTAGGTGTAAAGCAAGTTTGATGTCCAGACCCAATTGTAATCAACTAACGATCTCCTTCCTTCAGCAGCTGGCGGCCTGCTTGGTGCTCATCTGGGCAGCCGTCTTTCTAATACTCTGCAAGGGCCTCAAATCCCTGGGCAAGCTGACTTACCTGATCAACACGATACCGTTCCTGGCTCTCATCGCTGTCACTGGCAAATTTGTCAGCATCGTGGATCCGACTAGCCTACAGGTGTGTCCACAATTCCACTATATAAGACACCAGGCGATGTTAAATTAGAAAAGCTGAAAGCTAACTGATTGACCGACAGCAATACTGTGCTAGGACGAAGGCGAAGTCGAGAAACGAGCGAAGAACTATCGTAACAAGTAAATTGTTGCAGTCGGGCGCCATCGGGTGCTCATTGAAAATCAAATCGATAAGAGCTCTATTCTGTATAGTTAATGCCAGATCAGTAGCGGAGATCAACTATAAATATATCATATCTCTTTGTTCTTGAGTTGTCAACATTGTAACAATTTCAACTTTGTAACACTGAAGAGAACATTGTCAATGACATCCCAGATGAGGGTATGAAGGAGTATATATTAGTAGTAGTAGTTCGCATTTATTCGTTTCACTTTGCGAGAACGAGTAAACAAATCTATACCTTCAGAGAGATTGTCGAACAATAATAATTGTTTGTTTATGGCTAATCAATTTTGAGCAGACTAAAACTGAGGCAAACAAACAACACTACACATATCTTGAGCCCCTTTCGTTCCATTAGTAATGCCCTCAATTATTTTCACTTTTCAGAACGTGTTCGCAGCAAGCGATTTTGACGACTTTCTGGTGAACTCAAATACGTGGACAGCGGCCACGCAGGAGACGTTTCTGACGTGGGGTCTGCTGGGCGCCTCGGTGATAGCCATCACGAGTCGCACCCATGCGAATGCCAGCAAGGCGACGCTGCGCCGCGATGCCATACTCCTCGTGCTGCTCACGCTGCTTGGCTTGGGCCTGGTGGCGCTTCTGGCCATGTGCTGCGAGCAGATTCTGCGACAACATGGCTATATTTATGTGCCTGGTTCCTTTGGTAAGTGCGAGGCGCGACTGTTGAAGACTTTGGCTAATTAATTCGTTTGCAGAGACACCGGAGTCGTACACATCCGTGTACTCGCTGCAAGCGCACACCAATCCGCAGCTGCTGTCCTATCCGCGCTCGCTGGTGCCACACTACTCCTCGTTCCTGGGCGAGACCTATCGCAGAAACAAGACCATACTCCACATAGAGAGCGGCTTTCAGGCACTGCGCTTCATCACGGAGCTGCTGCCCGCCGTGCTGTCGCTGGCCAGCGACTCCGTCTCCTGGGTCTGGGCCGCTGTCGCCTTCGGCCTGTTCGCGGGCTTTGGGTTGGCGCAGCTGTGCGTTATGTGGAAGCCCATTTCGAGCGCGCTGGGCAACTCGACGAGCTCGGTGCTGTTGAGCTGCGTGACTGGGATGCTGCTGAGCATCCCGTTCGCCACCGAAATGGGCATCTCCATATTGTATTATGTGGACTTCCTGCTGGGCGGCTCCTGGTTTATTCCCATCATTTGGGCGGCGCAAATATTTGGCGTCTTTCTCATACGCGGCCGGCCCTACAATGGCGACGACCTGGTCAATGATTTGCGCATGTGCGGTTCCATGTCTGCGTTCCTGGCACTCTCCTGGAACGTGCTGCTGCCGATCGGATTAATCACTCTCTCGGTGATTGACTACAAGGCCTCGCTGTCCAATCAGTTTTATTATTGGCGCGGCAAGTCCTACTTCAGCTACTGGAGCCGGAAAATGGGCAGCCTCATACAGATCGGCATTGTGCTCATCATACCCGTAACGGCTATTGTGCAGATCTACCGTTACTTGACCAATGGCCCTCCAGACATACTCGAGGTGCGTCAATTTGATTCCAGCTCAATGCAATCCCTGTTTCAAGCTCTTGCACTCTCTTTCTCCTTTAGCGCATTCAGAACTTGTATCGCCCGCCCGAGGAGGGCCACAACTTGCGTCGTCCCTCCGCACGTCAGCGCTCAGCTTTGGAGCGCCAGAATGGCGCCGCACATCAGCAGGACAGTGCTCAACACGATGCACAAAATGATGCGCCTCCCAAGTACACGCCACCCCCATCCTATACTACAGCCACAGGAGCTCGCTTGGCCAAATTGTTGCGTCAGAGCATCAGGCGCAGTGTGCGAAGGTGAGACGTGCTTGGAAACGTATTCCCTAAACGGGCTTCGAAATATTAATTGAGATTGGTCATTAGTTAGAGTATTACTAAATGTATATAACCAAACTAGGTCTAAGCCTCCGTTCATGTAACCCAAGATCCCTAACTCAATTCAGTTTAAATTTACAATGCAAATGACTGTCAATTGTGCTCCAGAATGGGTCACAGATGTGGAACGTTTGATATAGAGCACGATTCTTTAAACCATAGTCAGTTAGAACCGAGAACCCAAGAACACAATTAGTGTTACAAATATAATATATAAGTCAGCATTAATATATTTAAATTTTTTATTTACATTCATATTCATATTTATGTTTATAATTTATAATTGTATTTATATTTATATTTATATTTGTATTTATATTTATTTACTAGACTGGGATTCGATTCATAACTGAACAATTTATGTTTTCATATTCTTTTTAGAGTCCTTGGCGATTCATCCAGTCGGACGCGTCCCATACTTTCCTTGGATCCTGAGTCGCCCTCGCCCATTGCACCGCCAGATTACCTGACAATATTGACGAATCCGTCGGGCTCGGGGGCTACTGTCGCTGCTGCCGCTAATGGCAACAGCAGTCCGGAGTCTATTGAGATTGGCCAGCGACCAAGTAGCTATGCGCAGCGATCGCAGTCGCTGGGCCGCAAAATTCAGAGAGCTGCGTCCGTCTCCACCACCGCCTCCGCTTCAGCTTCAGCCTCAGCCTCGGCGACGGCCACTCTGGAGCGAGGTAGCAGCAGCAGCGGTGCAGTTCAGCGGCCCTATACGGCTGAGGACGTGGTGACCATATTGCGTTCGTCGGTGCGCCATCGACCGCCGTCTCGGCAAGTTGGGGGTCCGTTGGCCACGACGCTGCCTCGTCCCCCTGCCATGTCCACGCACCTGGAGGATGCGTCGTTCCGTTCGATTGAGAATCTGGTGCTTAATGCAGAGCCGCCGGATCAGACGCCCGGCGTGGGAGTGGGCGTGGGCGTGGGCGATGCGGAACAACATAATAATAATACATCTGTGATTTAATGACTAATATACATCGTATCGAGCCGTACCGTACCGTATATATAATATATACCATATACATATACATATAGACTATTCTACAGAGGATCACATATCTGCTTGCTTTCTTAGACTTGATTAGCGCTAGTTCAATACGAATATTAATTTGTAGCTATGCCGAATAATTATGTAATAATAAAGAACTAATAAGTATTTGACGACATCAACAACAAAAAAAAAAACAAACAAAAATGTAAAAATCGACTTCCTTCCATCAATCAGAATCTGCCAGGAGAGTTCTCAATCCTGGTCAAGGCAGTTCAATAGGTAACGAGTAAGAAAACTCTAGTCGGATGTGCCCGACTAGGAGATCCCCTGAACTAGAGAGAACTATCGATAGTGTGCGCCAGCGATATGCGACGATTGTTTTTTCCAGAACCATCGATACTGGCGATAGTACTAGACGACATTATCGATAGTGCAGCCCGACAAACAAATTTATTTTCAGCAAATATAATAAATTTATGGTTTACTTCAGCCAAAAGTTTTGATTAAGAAACAAAGGAATGTTTACATTTGCTTCTTTACGGCGTGTTCGCCTCTCCAAAATTATTTGGCTCGCCTTGCTGAATGTTCTCTCGGACTCCACCGACGTAGGCTTTTAATATTTGGAAAGTCAATTTGATTCGACTCATTTTAGATATTATCAAATATTTATGTATAATACATTAAACATATCCATTTTAAAGCGTTCCGTGTGTCTTAAATTACTTATGTAGAACAAGAAGGGGAACAATTTGTTTAGCGATGTGAGGCGCCCACTATCGACAACACAATCGATAGTGGATGGGCCATACTATCGAATGAGTCGGATACTATCGATTGAGTCTCGATAGTGCCGATAGTTCCATCGATAGTACCGATGGTACTCCACCTCTGCCCTGAACCCCGTTCGTTCTGTGCTTTTTAGATCACTACAATGGCGCCATCTATCAAATAAAGAAGCTGGAAATGCAAACTCAATCGCGATTGTGTTTTTTAAGATATGCTGAATATGAACGTATGTGTATGTGTGCACATTGATAGCTGGGAAAAATCTGAGGCTCCTCGTCGCAGTTTTCGTTGTGTGTGTGATAATTGGCCAAACAATTTGTTTAATAAATTGGGACTGACTTCCCGGAATTTGATGGCTTTCAGCATTTGATTCTATTAAATTTTTTACATTTTATGAAAATGCCAACTCATTCAAATTACTATATTTGCAGGTAACAAAAATCAAAATTGCATACAACTCCAATTATTCTATATGGAGTCTCTAGCTATAAAGATATACGACATATATTGTTAGAAAACGTATTTCCGATAAGGTTTAAAACTGATAACATTATAATGAATATGGTTATCAAATTTTTTAACAAACAAAAAAATTTCAAATCTCTAGCTCTTACAGTTTCTAAGATCGACGCGTTCAAACATTCGGACAGACGGACGGTTTCCCTGATCAACAATATACATACAGTTGCGAAAATAGAAATAGTAGTGCGATTGAGCACTTATTGTTAAACATCATAACTTAGTGATAAGTAACGGGACTTTTGCACTTGTTGTTGGTACTCTTGCCAACTGACACGCCTCCTTCTGCATGTTACATACATTTAAGAAAGCCAATTTACCCCGATTTCCCATTTTCAATGGGTTCAGGGTATAAATAAAGAGGGCTTAGCCAATAATATATAATAATTGTGAGTCTAATCCGAGGAAATCAATCAATCAATTATTGAAATAAATTTATTGTTTACTTTTTAATCCCATGTCCGTCGATATGATCGCAACGATCTCGTAAACCACAAAATAGACTGGAAAATTGAAATGTGTACTCGTGTATGCCATGAGAAGTTCGACTTTGGCATTGTTGTTTGACAACTCATCCCTTTTCCTTATCGATAAGAATGGATCAGTCAGTTCTTTGTTAAATTTGAATAACGTTATCGCTTGAGGTTTCTCATTCACTGTGTTCATGTGCTTATGAGATTTCGTCATTGCAGATTTTAGACACCACATAATATTCCCCCCAAAATTTGCTTTGGCAAATATACACAGTCAATTATTATCACGTTCTGAAAATTTACTCAGGAAACTTCACCAACAAGAAAACTTATTCAACAATTAAGTTTCCCGAGTAAAGTCCTTGTGGAGCCGAAGCGCAGTCGCTGCGTCAACTGCGCAGTTAGCAGAGCGTGTGTATGTGTGTGTGTGTGTGTGTGCATGTTTTATTTGGTTTGTATGTAAATATGTATGTATGTATGATTAAAAGATACTAACAATGATTGGAATATAGGCTCTTTGCGGGATGCAGGGTATCTACCAGTCGAACACTCTTACTTTCTTGTTCTCTTGTTCAATATTAATTGTATTAATAGACTGAGTGTAGCCACATATAAACATACATATATATGTGTACATATATATGTCAGAAAAGGAGACATAAACGTCGGTATATATATTATATATATACTTATATATATACATACATACATATATACATATACATTCATCTTCTCATTTACAACAATACAGCAATACATAGATGCACTCATCCTTGCACACAGTTAAACCACAGTTATCACAACTCTGTATTGTAGTTATATGCATGTATATACATATATGATTGTATAGGTATATCATAAGTAGATATTACCCGGCATTGCTCGTTCTCAAATTGTCATCTGTATACTTATAAACTGTCAACTTTAGCGACTATTTTTCCAGCATAATACATTCTAATTGGGTTTCAGAACTACCCTATACGCAACAATAACTCATGATTAGGGAGAACCAGATCTCCGATCGGATGACAATAGGTGCAGGCTACGTGCCTGGCGGATGAGTGCGGCGCTTTGGCGCAGCCCGAACCGTAAATTTAAGCCGATTAATAACCCCGACCAGACACATTTCGAAATATGAAAAGGAAAACCATGCTTCTAACGGAAACGCACAAATAGCAGAAAAGATGAGAAGGAAGTGGTATAGTGCAAGCGCGTTTCGTAAATTTTAGTTCAAGAGGAATACTTTTTGTATGCGTGCATGCACAAATCACCTACATTTTTCTTTGTTGACTGGCGCATTTGTATATATTTAAATTCTTCAAATAGTCACGTGCGCGCCAATTGGACAATGGGAGGCAATGGGCGCTGCCAGTGTGTCGAAAAAAGAAAACATTTCACAAGATATGAAATAAATGTCAAATAAATTATTTCAAAAATTCATATAAACCAGAACCTTGTTACTTATATTTAATTTAGTGCAACATTCGATTTAATGCAAGTAAATTTCGTTTATTTTTAGTCCAATTGTTTCTTCATAGATTTTGAACGGTCTGGCAGCTCTTCGCTCTATTGTGAACATCAGAAAGGTTCGTTAACAGTGAAGTTCTGTTCTTAACAGTTGTTTGGATTCATTAGTATACAGGGTGACTTAAACTCTGCAGGACTGTTAAAAGACTCAATCGTGCTCTGCAGAAAGTTTCGTTTTGAGCTGGTTTTCCACAGCGCGCGCGTTTTTACGCTCTCAACAACGCACTTCTCTCTCCAACCTTAACAGCATCTGTTAAACTCACGAATGAGTGAGTAGCTTAACAGTGAAGTAAACTGGTAATAGCAGCTGTAAACATCTTGTTATTGTTGAATTTGTCGTTGAAGCGCTCGGTTGGTTCGACGGTTGTGCGCGAGTTTGAACCGCATACGAGGTTTAACTGCAGAGAATCGAGATTAAATAAAATTGAAAACGAAAAATTAAGACTCCTAAACGCGTCAAACGGCAAACTTTTGTGGATTAAATCTTGCTAGTATTGAATGTAATTAAAAAGGGCGCGCACGCGTTTTTAAAGCAACTCTATTGAACGCTAACTCCAATTTGTTGTGCAAAAAAATTTGTTAGCTTTGCCGCTAACAACAACGCAGACGCCGACGCCGCCGTCGCCGTCGCCGTCGCAGTTGGAATCGCAGGTCGACGTCGTCGTCAAAAAAGTGCTCAAACAAGATTTCCACTTGAAATTCCTGAATTTCGTTCGCGTCGCGCTGCAAACAAAAAATAAACGAAGCGAAATATAAATCGAAATATAGAAGCGCAATACAAATAAATACCAAAAGTTTCTGCAAGTGCAGACAGCATTTTGAATGTGCTTTTAACGGTGTCTGTCTGATACGTATGTGTATGTGTATGTGTATGTGTATGCGTGCATGTGTGTGTCATAATTTTGTGCAGTTTGAAAAAAACACTTTTGGATTAGCGGCGCTTTTATTTACATAGACTGCAAGACTAAACGGTAAGTGTGGCCATCTTTGTATTTTTCGGACTGAATTTGTAGGTGTTAAAGCAAAGCAAAAGCAGCAGAGAGAAGCAGACAGAGCAATAACAGCAACACCAATTTGTAGTAGTTTTTTGCATTAGCATTTTTATGTCGCCGTTTGGCTAGTTGACAAACAAACTCGCACACACACACAATGAGAAAGAGAGAGAAAGAGAGACGGACGCACGCACACAATACACAAAGGATTTCATGACGTTTGGGTGGGACGCTGAACTAACCCTCTGCCGCTGCCGCTGCTGCGCTCTGTCTATGCTGTGGCGCTCTCTCGCTCTATCTTGTACATATGCTGAATTGCTCACTCTCTCGCACTCAGCGCCGCATGCTGTGCTACTGAATTTCCAAGCTTTTACGTTGCTGTTTATGCAAGTGTGTGTGTGTGTGTGCGTTGTTTTTATTTATTTTGATGGCGTATTTCGGTATTTCGCTTTGTCAGAGAGCGTATCAGCATGTGTGTGTGTGTGTGTGTGTGTGTGTGTGAGTGTATGAGCTTGTCTGCGTTTAGTTTTCTGCTTCCACATTAAAATGAATTCGCAATAAATATTGCCTATGTCAAATAAAAGGACGATGAGCCAGCCTTTTTGTCTCTATCTCCCTCTAATCTCGGGGGACACTAATGCTTTACGACAATTTGTGTGCCTACCAATACCAATACGAAACTTAATGCACACATCAACGGCAAATTAGATGTACATACTCCAAGGCAAATGTACTAATAACAATCATTGAGTGTCTCTCAGCCTCTCTATTCAATTGTGTGTATGTGAGAGTGTGTGATTGTGTCATTCGTTGATTTGGCTGTTACTTCCAATACATAAAGTAGAGGAGGGCTGCCCACTTAAGCATGCTTCGTATGTCTCATTTGTTCGAATTCGTTTTGTTTTGTTTTGTTTTGTTTCGGTTTATGGTCCTGTCAACTGACAAATTTTTATTGTCTCTCCCACACCGTTCCATGCGACGCACTAATCGCTTGTTAAAAGTACACTCGAAACGTAGAAGCCGACGAAAGACGGAAACAAGTGTAAATAAACAAAACTACTTATGCTCACAAACACATACTTAATACTCACACACACACACACACACACACACACACACACAGACACAGAGCAATCTATGTGCACTTGTTAGAGATGTGCAGAAACAGCTGTAAAAAAACTGTAAAAGCAACTCTAATGGACTAATTTTAATAATTGTTATCAGGAAGTTATTTTGAAAACTACTTATGTATTATGTATGAATTATTTACATTTCAAATGAGTATAATAATTGAAAAACACCAAAGTGTAAACATTACCCAAATTCCTATTTGGAATGCAATTTGGATTTATCAATTTATGATATTTATTTTTATGATATTTCCCCCTTTGATTTTTACGTGAATATCGTTTACTATATCGCTCATCTCAAGTGAATAAAACTGTCGCCTGAGCGGTGCTTTGTCGGTAATTTCCAACACGTTTGCCGGAAAAACCAATTTGCTGGGCCGCAACTTTGATTGGAGCTCGGTGTTTGGGGCTCTTTCTTATCTATCCGTGTCCATTGAATTACGTCTCTATTTGGAATGTAGTGCAATCGATTGAAATCCGACGTTGTCTATTCAAAGTGAATGCAAAGAGGAAAAGCACCGCAATAAACCCATCGATTCTTTGGCCAGTCTCCCTCCCTCTGGGCTAATTCTCCGTTCCTTTGCTCATTCCGATAGTAACTAAATAAACAACCAAAATCGCATCGCAATCGGCTCATTTGTATTTTCAACGCGCCTTTTAATGCCGTAGTTAATTGTGAGCGCTTCGACATTGCTTGTAATTAGTTGTGAATTGGATTTGGATCACATAAAAGTGTTGATTGTATACACACACACACACACACATGGATGTTTATGTTAATGTTAACGTTAATGCTAAGTCTCCAACTGACTGACTGCCCGGCAGGGTGTGAAGTGTTTTTCTTTTGTGGAATTAAGGTTAGCCTTCTCTATATTTTTTCTCTTTTTAGATGTTGTAGCTGTAGTTGCTGTAGTGAAAGTCTTAGCTTTAGCGTCGCTGAAATGGCAAGACATGGTCAGCGAATGAGCCCTGCGATTGGCCCCATGTCAAAGAAAATCCCCTTAAGCACTTCTTGCTCAGCAATTTCTTCTTCTCCTATTCTATTAACAAGAAAATATACGAGGTATCCAAAATCTACACAAGAAACTTGAAATCTCAAACTCTTATAATGTACAAACCACGTTAAAAAAAATGAATTCAAATTATCGAATAACGTGGATAAGAAAATGTAATGAGTTATCGAAAAAATATGATAAGCTCGAACTGACGGCCGGACGGACGGAAAAATCGACATTAGAACAAAAATTGAGATTTTGAAAAACGACCAAATTTAAGAGAGTTTAAAAAGACATTAAAATAATACTATGCAAAGCTGGGAAGCTTTTTGGAAATTTTAATTTTAAGTTATAAATTGATTACATTTACTAAGTAAGCATGTCGTAAAAAAAAATTATAATAAACTTTATATTAAAATAATATCTATGTATATGTTTTTAATGTTATATATGTTGTATATATTATTGTTTTGCATAGCTATAGTTTACTGTATGCGTGTCAAGCTTTGCATGAGGAGACTGCTCTTTACAGATTTCCATCTTCAAGCTCTGAGTCAGCTTCAGCAGACATTCTACCTGCCGTTCTTGTGAAGGGTTTTAGCACAACTCGAAAGTCGAAAGCTTCAACTTGAAAGAGAATTATCAAGTTATATACAATTCAATCATTTCCGTGTCGTTTCATTTTTTTTACCTTTTTTTGACCAACACAATTACAAATTGCCACATTATTCTCCAGGCTTTTGCAAGTCACGAGAGAAGAGGGAACGGGAGATAGACAGAGGCTCTCTATGAAGACCCAACGACTAACTTCAGTGCAGCAGCTAAACATCAAAGTCATTTCATGTCTTCATAAATTGTTGCGCTACTTAAACTGCGACGCTGCGGCGGCAGCGACAGCGCTTTGGCCTTTCTTTCTTATCCCTCACTTTTTGACTAAGTGAAATGACCTGCCATTTTGTAGGAGGGAGAGAGAGAGAGAGAGAGAGAGAGAGAGAGAGCGAAAAAGAAACGAAATGCCTGAGCCGTGGGGAAGGTTAATGTCTTATCGACATGCCGCAATCTATGTATTTAATTGACTCAGCTGCAATTATAGTGTACACAACATATACATATACATTTATATATAATATTGTTGTGGTTGGCTGTGAAGTGTCTTCTTCCTTCTGCTGCAGATAAAAGTCGCGTCGTAAATACTAAAAACTCGCCTATAATGATTTCGCATAAATCGTGACTACTCGCCAAAATGAAAGGCGAGAATTTATACTAAAAGCAAGTTACATTGTTGTTGTTGTTGTTGTTGTTGCCGTTGCCGTTGCCGTTGCTGTTGTTGCAACGTCTCGTGGTGTCGGTGTCAGAGGCTAGTCCCGAGACTCCCGTTGAATTCATCGCTTTGGTCAGTCCCAGCACCAGCCAAAGTTAATAAATAAAAAAAAAAAAAATAAGAACGTTGTATACGGTCGTAACCGAATGAGTGAAACTTTGTTCCTATAGGTGTATCTGGTACATTAAATTTAAATTAAATTAGCTACCGATTACAAATTTGTAATATATATATATATATACAAATATTTATATGATATTTCGTATATATATATATATATTTGTTTGTTTTGTTTTTTTTTGACAAAATAACGTTATTATTAAGGTTTCATTTCATAAGAAACTTTAAAACCACACAAAAAAAATGTTTGTGAGAGTAAACTGATGTGAGCTCGATGAATGAATGATTATGAAATGAAAATAAGATTCAATAATGTATATATTTAATGTTTTAAAAAATTAAATATTATTTTATTTTATTTATTAAAATATTGATTCATCCAACCTAACTCCTACTTTCAATATTATTCTTATGGAATATTTGGCTAAAAAATAAATTTTGCATGAATGCAATTTAATTTGGCGTGTACGATATTTGAGGGAAGGAAAAAGAAGGCAACAAAAAAGAAAACAATATAACTGACCTAGGCTATTCGAATAAAAATAATTATAGCAGATAAATTATGTACAGCTCTTAAACATTAAATCGAGTTACATATATTTCTTAGAAATGCCTTTGCCGTCTTTGCAAATCTTATTAAGCTTATTTATTTATGAATTTTTCAGCTGGGCTCAACAAACTTTATAGCCGATTTACCACGCTCCAGTGAGTTCGCAAAAGGAGTCTAGGGTAACGTAACTGTAAAATTTGGATGCTTACACTGCAAATATGTGAAAATTACTGGGTATTCTTCGATATGCCACTCCCCTAGTGGGCGTAATGGTGAAGTCTAGACATTTTACAATTTAAGGGCATGCACGATCATATGCTCCAAATATCAAATCTCTAGCTTCAATAGCTAGCCAGACAGACGAACGGACTTTGCACAAAACCAATATACTCTTTCCCTTCGAAAACAGAGTTTTTATACTCCAAACCAAAAGTGGAGAGAGAGAGAGAGAGAGACAATGAGATACGAGAAGAGTAGAGTAGAGTGGAGTAGCAAACCTGTAGCCGCAATTCGCCATTGCCAGCTAGAGATGGACGCGTGACGCACTAATCTGGCGAGCTGTCCACACGAAAATCTCATTACAAAATAATTGATATTTATGTTAACAAATTTATTGCCTGTGCCTTAGGTAATTGTTATTTATAACTCAGGATATATCTATGTACGAAGCTTCCAGGCAAAATATTATTTAGGACTAATATAATAATATGAAGTCTAAATATTATTCAAGCTTAATTTAATATAAGTAATGGCTGAGTTTTTGGTTATCAAAATGCTGCAGCCATCATTTTATACCCTGAACCCATTGAAAATGGGAAATCAGGGTATAACGATTTTGTTTGTTTTTTCGTGGAGGTTGCTTCTATCTATATTCTGAATAATAAGTTTAGATTCTACCAATACTATAAGCATACTATCGTGTTGATAAATATACATAGAGAAAGATCAACATGGAAAGGACAAAAATCTAGTTGTTGTTAATATTGATAACAAAACATACTTGATAATTGATAATTGATAATTGATCTCAAAAAGGTTTATTATTTCAAATATATAATATATAAATTAATTTTTTAGTTATATTTCTCTATATAAAAGGTTATTTAAGCGTAGCCATTATTTCTTTATCTTAAATAAAGATATATTGTCCGTTGAACAAAATAGTTGCATTAAAAATAACTCTACACTATTTCATGCTTTAACTTCCTTACGTTTTTCGCTTCAGTTCACTTACCCATCTCCAATTAGCGCAACTGTTGCAAGTCGCAGAAATGTATATACATATATAAATATATAGAAATACATACACACAAGTATATGTATGTACATACATATGGATATGGTGAAAAAATATATTTAGTGTTGGGCTAGGGATTCTCTTGTTGTTGGCGTTGTTGTTGTTGTTGTTGTTTTCAACTGGCATCGTCGTGGCCATTGCCAAATCGTTAGCATTTGGCTCGGCCGCAGACTCGAGACTTGAGACTCCCGACTCGCGTGTCGAGACTGAGCTTCAGTGCCAGTCGTCGTTAAAGCTGTCGTAGCCGCATCAGTCTCCTTACCATTACCAGCATCATTATTATCATCATTATTATCAATGGCCTGTTGAAAATCTCTCAAGACAGTTGGCAACAATGGGCAATGCTCCGTCCGTCGCCTGCCCTCAGTTTTGGCTATGGGTCTTCAAGTGTGTAATGAAATAAAAATATGTATTTAAACTTTATTTGATTGTCGTTGATTTGGGCGTCGCTGCTGCGGCGACAGCGTCACGCTCTTCCGCACCCGCGCCCACTCTTCAAATCTTGGCTCTCTCTCATTCCGCTAGACCTCATTATACCCTATTTTAGTCATGCTAAAAGACATATAAATAGAAATTTCTTGCCTGTAGTTTTTTGTATTAGGCACCTACTTATATCTATATTTATCGATTAAGTTCAAAGTTGAGCTTGCTGATTTCATATTTTTTCTCAAACTAAATCAATTGTTTTTCGTAAGTTATCTATAATAATACTTCCTGATCTATTATAATTCTAAGTATTATGTACACAGTACTTATTTGCACAGACAGGCATTATTGTTGTGGTATTGGCTACAGGGTATCTGCTCGCTTAGAAGATTCTCCTTTCGAGACTTCGGCTTGTTTTCTCAAGCTTTTCCAGCCTAATGAAAAAATGTAATAAACCAATTTATGTTTCGTTTTTATTCTCTTCTTCTTGCACATATTTATACTTCCTCCACCATTTGCATTCTTCTGGGGCTCAATCCACCCTGGCGAGGCTGCTCTATAAATTTGGTAGCTAACCAAGCATAACAGAGCACAATTGAGGCGGTGCCCATCATTAGGCTGACAAAAAGTTCCTCAACTCATTTGTACGTTAAAATCTTCCCATAATTAACGCCGACGTCGGACGGTTGGAAGCTTGGACGTGTAGGCTTGGAGTGAATGCTGAGTCTGAGTGAATGTTGACTGGATCTATAGAATGCGCCGGATGGACGGCTGGCCAGATGAATGGCTGGCTGGTTAGCTGCTGACTGCGGGAGGTACATACGGGGGGAATACGTAAATTTCTATGGCCTGCTGCACACAAATGACACAAACTCTGACTGGCAGTTGCGGGGACGCTGTCCAGACAAAGTGTCCACCGATTGCAATTGCCCAAAGTCGAGAACGGGCAGGGGTAGAGGACGAGCTGAATACCGCATTGTTATTGTTGTCATTTGTTGTGTTTGTGTGTAGGTGAATGGCTATCCGTCTGAGCTTAGGGCATTGGCGGAATTATTAAAATGTAGTCTGAGAGACGTCCGATTCCCAATCCTCCCTCTACATAGTTTCTGGTTCAGTTTCAAGTCTCGAACTCGGATTCGGACTCGGTCTCGGTCTCGCACTGGGAGTCGGAGTCGAGCTTTCTGGTTTTGATACATTACAGGCATCCGGTAGACGTGATGCTGCAATAAAACGCCCGAGTATTTTCTCAGCCGATATTATTGTTGTTGCTGCTGCTGTCATTGTTGTTGTTGTCACATTGTCGCCTCCCGAGCTCTTCTCGTTGTTGTTGTTGTTGTTGTCGTTGTCTCCAGCTGCCTCTTCATTGCCTACACAGAAAAAGTCCAATCACAATAAAAGCAAATGATAAAATAATGCAGCTGGAATACTCTAACATGCGCATGCCTTGGGAAATTTGTTGGAGGCAGATTTATTTATTTACAGTATAATAAAAATAACTTAATTAGACGATTGCCATGGCGTTTTGAGCGTGAGCATAGTGGAATTTTATGTGGTACTTTTTGTAGTCCACAAATGCAGATAAATATTCACCCATATGAAGGATATAGTTTTAAATGAGAACTGTTTCAATTTGAATTTGTTTATAATTTTGAATCAAACACAAAAGCGACAATCGTATAACAATAATTCCAATACCGATAAATATTCACTCATATGCTGGATATAGTTTTAAATGAGAACTGGTTAAGTTGAATTCGAATATAATTTTGAATCAAACATAATTCCAAAGCGACAATTGTATAATAAAAATTCCAGCACCAATAAATGCGAAGTAGTTCAAGTTTAATTCGAATATCATTTTGAATCAAACATAATTTCAAAGCGAAAATAGTTTAACTAAAATCCCAACACCGCAATAATACAAAGTTTGGAAGTAGACATTTAGCTCGAAGCGTCAACCGAATCAACGGAAAATGTTGTTTAGTATTTCAACTATATACTTAGCAACCAATTTTTAACGCAGTAGTTGAACTTCTTCGAGTAAAGAGTTGAAAAGACAAGCCAGCTGAATAAATTATTCGATGAAAAAAGCCTTTTTGTAGCCAAGTATTTAAGGCTGTAAGCAGTTAGCTACACAGTAAAAATGAAGCATAACAAAATTGGAGAAGAGGAAGAAGAGGAACAACAACAAAGGCGAATGAGACGAAAAAGCGACGGCCCACGTCTTGAACTGTAGGCCTCAAATGAAAGCGTGGAAAGTCCGACAAGATTTTCGAGAACTAATTTTCAAATATGTCGCGGCGTTTTAATTAAATATTTTCAATTTTACGGGCTGGTTTGATTTGCATTTTAAAGCACTGGCCCACAAAATGTTTCTATTTATTTGTTAATGCTTGTGGAGAGAGGAAGAGTGAGGGAGTAGGAGTTGGACGTTGTGGAAGTGAGTCTTAAGTTGTTCGACCCAAAGCTGAGACACCGTGAGACGCTCAACACCTGGTGGTCGATGTTGGGGCTTTTCATTTGCATTTCTATGGACGATTTTGTATTTTGTGTCGGTTCATTAGTTAGGATTACATCGCAATTATGTCGCATTTTGGTGCCGCTAATAGTTGTTTATTTACACAATTCAAATTGAAAGCGCACATAAATTGTTAAACGAAAGCGTTTTTCAATGCACAAATAAGAAAACATAATGCAATGTCTCATAAGTTTCGAGACACATTTACTTCAGTCAACAGTGAAAGTTCTCGTGGCTCAGCAGCGGAAAGTTGGTCAGATTAGAGAACTGTATCATGTATGACTCCATATCCCACATAACTGTCATGTTCTACCTTTTGTCAAATAACATAAATATTTTGTCAAATTGATTTTCATTCCCGAAGTGAACGAATATATTAGGTTTGTGCAATGTCCGCCTTGAATGTAAACCACTTTGACGCTCCTGAATCTAGAGAAAATTTGGAATGTATACTCAAGGGTTCCCCGATACACTCCACAGTGGTGCGGCAAATCTGATCTGACTATATAAAGTTTTCTTTTAATTTTATGATAATATGCAATTTAATATCTAAATTATATTGGCTCCAAAAATTAATATCTTTGTTTCTGTATTTTATTTATATATACTGTATATTTTGGTTTATATATTATATAAATATATTATATTCTATTCTAAAGTTTATTGACATAGAGAATATTAGATGGTATATATGATTCTTGAATGCGTGCCAAATCGGGCATATATATAATAATGGTTGGGATGAGGCATCTTTTCGATTGTGAACGAGTAGTATGCAGTCGATAGCACCCGACTGCACCAGTCTTACTTGATTTTATGTTGTGTTGGCAACATGTGATATTCTTCTTTTTATTATCTTTGATTATTTTTATTGGATTTTTCGAAATATTATTTCTATTTTTATGCATAATCTCAATGCCTATCTAGAAAATATTTGGTCAGATGATTATCGGCTGACTTTCACAAATATTTCGCTGCGACTTGACTGTGTAACTTTCTGTAACTGCTTAATTTTTTTAATTTTTGATGTTCTTTGGTTTTTGTTTTTTCCATATTATTAAGAGCTTCTCTAAAGTGACAGTTTAAAATAAAATTTATAGGCAGATGTAACTTAAGACGCTAACTTGGATTACAAAAAAAAAGCTGTTAGTTTTAGTTGAAGCATAAACATATTAATAAGGCCTGTGTCTATTTAATATTTTGCACTCAAACTTTATATAATTATAATTTATGTAATTCTATTGTCCGACGAATTCAGTCTCACTTCTTTGCCCCCTCTATTTATATTTATACTTTCCCTTTTTTAGTATCTACTACAAATTTAGATTTTATCTAACTGCATCCATATCCGAATTGTTGCCATATTTGATAGGTATTTCCATCACTTTCCATCAACTACTTACCTATAAATGGATACATAAATAATTCTATTCGCCCTGATGGGTAGGTCTTATCATAGCTGCAAGCTTATCAAAAACAACAACAACACAAAAATTAAAACGAACTGAAAGAACATTTTTCCCAGGCAAATGTCGACACAATTCGAATAATCGAAACTTGCCCAAAAAAAAAAAAAAAACTAAACATGAAAAAAAATAAATAAATATACCGGAAACAACGTGAACGTTAAGTTCTCCATGGGGTATAATTTCTATGCACTTTATCGAACAGTTCCCGGCCTGAAATCAATAATAATAATATATGTATGCGTGCACTGGCGTGAATACGTGTGTGTGTGTATGTGAGCGTATTAGAACAAAGAATGAAAGCTTGGAGCTTATCTTTAACACGCTCTTTTGGGGTCTCTGATAAGGTGAAAAAACTATGAGAAACCGTAGCGACTTGTATGACAATAGAAATAGAATTGCGTAACTTGAAGATACCCTGTGCTAAGAGGAACAGAAAAAGATGAAGAAGAAGACTCTACAGTTAGGTGAATCCTATACTTATCGATAAATAACCTTAAAATATTCATTGACATATTCTAATAAAATTGAATGCGAATTTAAAAATACAACTGAGTTCTAATACCTTACTAAAAATTCACAAACTTACATGAGAGTTGTTAAAAGTGCTTTGAAGCACTATTTGTATTATTAATATTCGAACTGCTAAGGAAATATGTGTTGATTCTAAAATGAATCAGCGCTGACTTGTTTTAAATCTTTTCAAATCTATTTATGCTTTTTATTTGTTCACAACTAAATCATGCTCTGTTTTGCTCACTTAAATGTTTCCAGGGTATAACGAGACTGAAGTTAAAGGGCGCATTGCCCTCCAACACCGGATCTCAGTGTCACGCGGTGGTTGTTTATATATATTTGGGTCTAGGGTTCTATGTTTCAATCCAATGCCCAATGCCCAATGCCCGGTGCCCGGTGCAATAAAAGCCAAAGGCAAATAGTTGGAGGCACAACCTAGATATTTACACAGACACATATATAAGTGCGAGTGAGTGTGCGTATGTGTCCCAGGGTGAATGAATGACCCTGCTGATGTTTCCGGTTCACTTTGCAATAGTTATCAAAAAAGTCGGATGCGCCTCGCCGAAGTATCCGTAAATGCAACGTTAAATCGTGTCTCATTAGACTTTGTCTCGACGTCGCAATTGTCACTCAATTAAAGTTGGGAAGCATTAGGGGCGTAGGGTTGGCGAAAGTACCATCAGGGTTTCTTTTCTTTTTTTCGTTTTTCGTTTTTCGATTTTCATTTTTGGTTTTTCATTTCCCAACTTAAAATTGCAAGTGAAGTGTCGTTTAAATTAAATTACAGCCGCCACGGCACGCCCAAATGGATTCAGCACAATTATTGCGGCCGCACGCACTGCATCCATACACTCTCTCTGCGTCCAGTCTCCGTTCCACCACCAACCTGGACTTGAGCGTACACGTATGAATGAGAGCTGGATCAGATGCAACAACCCCAGACGTGTTACGGGGCAAATACAATCTGTTTGCTGCCTGTGAGAAGACAAACATTGCCAGGGGTTGGGGAAGGGATAAGAGAGGGGGAATTCGCAGGAGCTGAGGCAGGGCAGGCCAGAGGCACGGGCGGTGGCAAGCTCTTTGGCAGGGTTTGATGAGCGGGTAAAGGTTGAGCTGAGGAAACTCATAAAAATCCACAACGATTTGTTGTCGCTACGGTGCTCTCCGAGAGAGGGGGAAAACAGTTTTGTGGTGGGCTAACTGAGATAGTCTTTTCGGTTTCCGTTCATACCCTAAACTAGCGATTGCTGTGAAGGGTATGTTGCATTGCACGTACTGGAAGTATAGTAAAGTAAAGTAAAGTAAAGAAAACACAAACAAGAAATCAGAAATCAGGCTTGGCCAAACGTAAACGTGTTACATACATAGTAAGTAAACTCAATAATTAGTGGAAATGTCGAATCTTCAATAAATTCAGTCGATATTAAAAATATTCCTCTAATTTAGGACCCATGACTAAAAAACGTTTCGTTATTATAAATTTAAAAGTAAGACGAGCCTCCTTAATGTTTCTCTTCTTCAATAAATTTACATTCCGAGCTAATTAATCTTCGCGAAGTCTTTGATTTGAATGCGATGTTGGCACTTGGTATCTTGCAGTTGATCAGATCTAATCGCGTCATTTATATAGGTTGTTTTTATCAAGGTTATTGCAGCACAACACCTTAACGCAGCCCTTCCGAGCGACCCCGCTACGCCCTGCTCCCGGGCTGATGCTTTCGTCCACACTTGCTCAACTTGAGCTGTTGTGCCTTGGGCATTTTTAATGCTTTTAATTTTTGCTGCGCTGTCGAAGCGAACCTCAGCGTGGGGTTGGGCTAAGATGCGCGCGAAGCTGCGTTAGGGGTTGAAATATATTATGGACATATATATGTATAATGTGTGTGTGTGTGTGTGTGTGTGTACATTTCTAACTGACTGCGAGGGTGTGCATTCAGCCTTTGAATACATCAAGGCAGCCAAAAATGTGCAAAAAATGGGCGTCGCTCGACGCGATATATCTAATGGTATTGTTTCCGAGAGTCGTTGTTCCTGCTGCTGCTGTTTAATGCATGTTGGCAAATGTCGAAATGATGTCCATGACTCGACACCCAACTCCGCGCGCACCCCGCCCGCCTAGCTTGTGGCATATGCCAGCCCGGCCTGCTAAATATGCAGCTGTTAATGGCTCAAAATTAAAACATTAAACACGACGCGACAGTCCCCATCAACAAGAACTTTGATTGGAAATGCGATGCGTCTATAGCTTTTCCTCCTCCCCGCAGTCCGAGTCCCATATACTCCCTTGGAAAAGCGCTGAGTAATATGTAAAGTGCTTGGGCCACACCATGCTACTGCCTTTGCGGGCTAAAAGGATTGGGTCTAGGTTTCCAGACATCGCGTTCCATTCTGGTTGGGCAATTGCGACGACAATTTGAGCTCTACAAATCAGAGATATGAATAGTAACAGGTAACAGCCGTTGACAATAAAGTTTAGCTTGGATCTCGATTCGGATAAATATAAATAGTTGAGCTATATATGGAAGAATATATATGGAAAGAGGAAATATCCTTGAACATATAAGAACCTGTCTAAATTCTATAGTTTATTCATTTAACTCATTTAATTCTCGTGTATTTTCTATTTACATTTCTGAATTTCCACATTACTGCCTTATTTACTATTCATTAAAGTTTATTGTTAAGCTTTAAAGTTTAGCTCCTTCTCTGAGCTACTCATTAAATATTCCATTCTTCAGTATTGTCGTTTTCAACCCTTTTCAAGCATCTAAAATCCTTTCAAATCTTTGTGTTTGTTGCAGCGCTTGGCTTGTTGTTTTAATTTCAATAGCTGTGCCTAGTTGAACAGTGAAGCTAACTCATAATTCTTATTTCACAATTCCCTGGGCAAACATTTTCTAAGAAACAGCAGCAGGAGCTGCAACCACCTCCCACTCCTGCCACTGCCATTCTCCCTCAGTGGCCACAATAACAACATTACCATTAACAGTAACAACAACTAGAGCAACAACAGCAACAACATCGACATGGGACGGCACAAAGGTAAGCTACTTACAAGCCGCATGCCACCGCAACGTTGATGATGGGAGTGCAACGCTCCGCCTTTGTGGCACATCTTATCTTATCGCGCAGGTGCATGCCGCACACTGAATCAGAAGACGGGAAAAAAGTAAAAATTAAACGTTGACAACTGAACCGAATGAAGCCAATGAAACCGCCTCGACAACTCCAAAGTCTGCGTCTGCGCAGCGAGGTGGCTGGTAACTTGATTGCGAGTCAGCCAAGGAATTTATGACACTGACACATAACCTGGCCCATAACGAACCTGTGCTTGTTGTTGTTGTTGTTGTTGCTGCTGCTGCTGGTGGTCGGGGGCGTATGCAAATCACTTGAATCGAAAATGAAAACGAGGCAAACTCGCATAATCAATCAGCTGCCCCACGACTAACATCAAAGCGTGCCCAGTCTACTGAGCAATATGCATTTCTCCACTCTGCTGATCCCTGGGCCAGCTATTGCTCTGCGCGGCTGTTTTTTAAATGAGTCTAACACATGTTGGCCCTATCGACCCCTGTGGAAGATGGCCAACAGCAAGTAAAAAGTAGAATATTTATATGCATATAAATATGTATATACGCATACGTATGCATTAATATCAGCATATTTCAACATCAGTTGAAATGTGCTTTTGATAGGTACGACCAGTTCGTCTCGCAGGCAGTCCGTCCGTGAGTCGAATGGCTAATTAAATGGCTTATAATTTCATGATTTACACTTCGATCTGAAATCCCCATAAAGAAATAGCTGCTCTAGTTGGTTCGAGCACATTGCGCATACGACGCGTGGGCCAAGCGCAACTGATGATTTTTTGGTAATTTCCTTTTTGAAATTTTAAGATGTGTGCGTGCTACGATTGATGGACGAAATTAGGTCTTTAAATTGAGATGCATGTGTGAATGAAATACAGTTTTGAAATTATAGCAAATTGTTGGGGAAATGACTTGAAACAGAACAGAGCTAAATTCAAATGAAAAGCGAATAGGTCTTTAACGTTTTGGAGTTGCATTCGAGTGAACCTATTAATATTTTTAATACGAGTTTTTCATACAAACAAACACTTACAAAAATGTAGTTGATCTCAAAGTATATATATAATGATATAATATAATTTATATGATATAGTGTTTAATTACCAGATATGACTATATAAGAAGGATTTATTAAATATCTTAAAAATCATAAAAGAACACTTTATTAAGCTTTTAGTAAAATAGGCGAAAGAAGAACTTTGATACCTGATAAATGGCGTATGTCTTCATAATTTATAGATCGAATTTATATTAAATAATTTATTTCTCCGGTTCTCATTTAATTTTATGCTTAAATCGTTTTTGCCGGACTTTCCCCATCTCAAATAAGTTCAAAAGTCGCCTTTGTCTGGAGTCTGCACAAATTTGTATAATTAAGCGCAGCCCAGGCAAAAGGCAAAAGCAGCAGCAGGAAGTTTATTATTTAACTTTTCCTTCCTTCCTTCATTGCTGCTTATTGTTGCAGCGCGTGCAACAAACTTTTCTGCCGTCATATTCGTGATTAACGTGGCATGATTAATTTGTCACGTGCTCATCCCTAAGCCTTGAGCTTCTTGATTGTGCAAAGGCACAAAAATAAAAAAATGAGAAAAAAACGACGGTGAGATGTGGGAGAAGCGGACGGACGCGCACATTTGATTTTTATGCTATCCTCTGCACAAAATATAATTCAATCAACGCCAAGTGCCACGCCTCCATCGTGAAGCGCCTATCGCCCATCGCCCATCGCCCAGCACCAAAGTAGCAAACGAAAGGCGCATAGCACAAAATTTATTTCACTTTTTTCCTTCACTTATTTAGTTTTTGTTTCTTCTCAGTTATTTTTGACTTTGCATGCGGCACGTCAACGTGCAGCGCATCGTTGCTGAAGTGCGAGTACGAGTAGTGAGTAGTATATATAAGATATATACAATATATATATAAGCATATCTATATATACATATATATGTGAGAAATATGGCATATGAGCTGCCGGTGCCGGTGCCGGTGCCGCTGCCGCTGCCGCTGCACAGCGCCTAGCCAGATGGATGGATGGTTTTCTTTCTCGGGTCTGGGCCTTTGCCATTGCCTTTGCTTTTGGCTTTAGCTTGCTCTGTTCTCTGCTCTTCTGGGCTGTCAGCTCACGGCGCGCGCAGCAGCATAAATCAACTTATTTCATTGGAATTTATGTTTTGTTGTGGCGTCGCCCTGTGCTGACGCCACAGCCACTTGCCCCAAACATGTGCCTATGCCCCTGCTCCCTTCACCCCATTTGCCGCTTTTCTCTCTTCAGATGTACCCAGCCCGACAAGCTCACTGAGAGCAGTGAAGTAGTTTTCTGCTCTCTCTCCGCCTATTTATGCTGCTGTAGAGGGTATCACAATTCTAGGAGCCTGAAAGGAGGTTTACTACGAATCTATTTTATACATATATACACTTTAGATCAGGATTTCAGAATTTAGGTTAACTATACTTTTCTTTCATTCATAGTCAACTTACACGACATTCATGTGTATATTACACTTGCCATTCATACTATACTCAGACTACATATACTGCATTCATACTAATATTAATAGCAAATACTACATTTGTATTATAATTTTTCTACACTCATTCTATGTCATACGGTATACTGTATTCATGTTATATTCATAATCCCTATACTATACTCATGCTCATTTACTCATTTAAATAATTACATTTATTCTATACTCATAGATTGAATATCTATATTATATTCATATTACACTATTTTCGTAATAGTATTTTCGTTAGTGAAAATTTTAATGAGCAGAAACAAATTTTAAATCGCATTATATTGAAATTTTGTTATCACTGCTTGTTGTGCATGTGTTTCTAGGGTATTTTATCATCAACAAAAGCATTTGCAACAATTTTGTTGCCTCGCATATTACTTCATTTTTATAGTTGTTGCTGCCGCCGCGCCTGGTTACTGTGTGCTGTGCCGCAATTGCTTCATTTGTGGCAATGTCTTGGCCGTGTTGTTTGTGGGCAAGGGAGTAGAGAGAGAGAGAGAGATAGAGAAATTGGGAGAGAGAGATAGGGTGTGGTGTTGGAGTTGGGAGCTGTTTGTCATTGACAGCTAGCCGCGTGTTAAAACGTACACTTCGCATTTAAATCATTCCGGGAAGTCGGCGCGCTGCTTCGGTTTATTTATCTCCTAGCACTTTACCTGCTGCTGCAGCAGAACTCATTACCAGCTCTTGCACGGCGGATAGGCAGTCGGCCGTACTCTAAGTAAATTGAAAACGCTAAGCAACTCCTTACTTTTTCGCATATGAGGTACACCAATGAAAGTGCCGCATAGCAAATGAAGTGAGTGTCATATCTAACTGGATTCTCGGTTTCACTTTTGTTTCAGTTAGTTTTTTGGCAAATAAACAAGATAGAAAGATTTCAAAATGAATGCCTTCGGCTGTGGTTTTCACCGACCTCCGCCAATGACTAGAAAAGTAGAGGGCGCATGTTGAGTTTCTCAGAACCTGTTAACTTTGTTCAACGGCAAGTGATATGCTGAAAAGAGTCACAACGGAGGGGAGTTTCTATGCACGCAATTTACAAAGTGTACAAATGCATTCGGAGGTACATATTATAAAGTTCTTTAAAGAGGCGTTGCAGCATCATAATCATAGTCTGATTTAGAAATCTAATTATTATTCGATTTTAATTGTAAATGACGTATTTATTCAAGTATATTTTTCAAAATGTCAATATTTATCGTTAATTATAAAGAATAATATTTTACTTAAAGTTCTCCAAACGTAATTAAATGTATAAGTTTTACATATAAAATAAATATTTTTGCCTTGAAGATGAGAAAACTCTTAAAGAAAGCACTTAGAACTTCAGTCCATTAGTATCTTGTCTGTGTTTCAAGTGATCATTGTAATGGGATTCCTGAACAGACCATGGACATATTAAAATCAAACGTAGACGTACTGTCATATACGAGGTAATTTTCCAACAAACTTTCACGCTCTTCCGACAAACAGCTCTGATTAATGATAGCTGATAAATAATTAATGAGTTGACCTACTGTATGCAGTTATTATTGATTCTGCCCTAATTTATGCTGAAAAGAATTTAATCGTATCTTGGTTTCGTTTATGAAAGTAGGCTAGCTAATTACCAAAATTAAAATTAAAAAAAAAAAAACAATAAAGAATTTAAATTGGATTTGTAATATGAAAAAACTTTTAAATAGAACATAGAATTGGTTGCTAATTGTAGAAAGTCTTTAGTTACGGAGGAAATAAAATAAAGAGACTTTTAGCCTTTACTTTGCATTAAATTTCAAGTTAAACATTAGTTAAAATTATTTTTAAAAAAAAGTTTAGTTTGGTTATTAGGATAAACTAGTATTTTCTGAAGGCTAACAGACTAAAACAAAATGCTGGAAGGTATTTTTTTATTTGTACAACACTTCACTAAATGGATTGTTGCTCTCTCTTATAATGATGATAATTACACTGTGTGTGAATGCTAGTGTGTGTGCGTGTGTGAGTATTGTAAATGTTAATTTCTCATGGGCATTGTGGATGTCGCCCACTACTCTAACAAACTCCATCAAATTTAATGACTTAGTTGAGTTGCTGAGCTCGCAATTACACGCAATTTCCATTAGTTTTGGTCAGTTGTGCCGAGTTGTTGCCTTCCTATGCTTCGCACTTACACCTGCCCACAACTCTGACAAATATTTGTCTTGCATTTGAATAAGTTGCAAAAAATCTTGTCACTTGTTGCCAATTAAGAAGCTACAGCAAAAATAAGCAGACGGCGACAGATCAAGATCTAGAGATGTGCGCGTGACGCGACATTAATCGGTAAAATTAAAGCAAAACTTGAAAGCTTTTCAATTTTAGTAGTAACTCATAAAGTGATCATCAATTTAATCAATTCGAATCATAAAATGCCTCAAAGCTTTACCGAAATGGTTTATAGCAATTTCCGTCACAAAGCTCCATAAAAACACAATAAAATAATTTAATTTAATTGGTTAATTGGCTGTAAACTCGAAAAGGAGACATATAATATTATCTACCGAATGTTTAGTGATATCCGCTAAGAAACCACTTAAATGAATGTATACAAAACGTTATGCGTCGATATATTTGTATTACAACATTTGAATATAAGGTAATATTTGCAAATGAATGCATAATAAATAAACGATATGAAAACATACCAATAGTGTTTATACTCTGCATGTCTACAGAAGAAATTTAAGGCCTTATTACAATTGTTTGTACGCATGTGTGTTTTAATAGATTGATTCAGAACAGAATCATAAGGTGATTTAAGATTAAAAGGCTTTCATCATCTCATCATCATAATGCACACACAATAGGCCTTGTGAGTCTTGTGTCTTTATATCGTGTCACGCGCTCATTTCTACATATCGAGCAGGCTCTGTCAGTCACTCTGCTCGTCAGGCAGTCAGTTAGCTGTAACAACGGTCAACAGCCGCAACTCCAATTGCTGGTCTCCATCTGCAGCTGCACCGCTGTCGCAGTTGGCGTCTCTGTCAGCGTCGCCGTTTCTGCAGTCCCGTCAATTAGCGCCGCGTTCCTGCAGTCTTGTTTATTTGCATGCAGCAGCAGCAGCAGCAGCAGCAGCAGCAGCAGCAGCAGCAATTGCAGATTTTCTTTTTATTATACGCTCGTTCAAAGTTTCATGAATATCTGACTCTATATGTGACACAAGATGTTAATTGACAAGATACTTTAAATCGATACATCATGAAATTAATTTCAAAAATAGAAGAAAAATACAAAGGTGTAAAATATACACAAAGGCGTGAATTTTGTACTATTTGTAGCAATTTTTTGAAAATCAGTTCAAGCATCTAGTATTCTCATTCAGACATTTCTTCGAAATTGCTTTGAATAGGACCGCTTATACTTTGAGTTTATAATCCGTATTATCTTTCTCACGTCAACAGAAAATTAGTATAAAAATTATAATATAGTAATAATATATAAATAATAAAAATTATGTATACAGGAAGAAAATAACATATAAATGATAGAATATAAAGCAGTTCATAATCAATCTTTATAATAATCATATAATATAAAAACCAATGGTTGATAAGTTTTATAATGAATGAGATTCAATGAATCTTCTTGGGCCAAGTACAGACGTGTCTCATGCAAGAGCATTTGTTCTTCAATGAAAGTTTTCTCTTTTGGCGTTCGCCTTCAATTTTACGCCTTTGCGCCTTTTGCTTGCGTTTGGGGCACATGTGCTGTGATATAAAGCAGAGATGGATCCATTTCGGTTAGCCAAACGAAAAATCATTTTCTGAACTCTTTAATTGCGTTTGGCTACTCATTGTTCTTGTTATTGTTGTCGTCGGTGTTGTTGTTGTTGTTGTTGACTGCTTGGCTTTTGCATTTAATTACTTTGTTTATGGCCAGTAGCAGCAGCAACAATAAAACTTCAATTTATGTGCATGCAGCCGGGCAGCACGAGCAGTGAATGTTGTTAAATTCCAATGCACAAATTGACAGGCCACCCAAACGAAATCCTCTCTGCTCCCCTTTCCGGGCTCATTGCCCCGCCTACCCTCCCGCATAGCTGCTTTTGTTATGTAAACAACGCGAAAACTTTTTATTTTGTCGACGCCTTCGCTGCCCCAACCATTCGGCAGAGCAAAACTCTTACAATTTGAAATCCGTATGCCAAAGCAAAAAACTTTTCCTCTCCCGCCCCCTTCCCGACCCCTACTTCCGACCGGCCGCCCACTGTACGCAGTCGTACAAATAACTCAACTCGCTGAATGCTTTGCAATTTCCGCTCTTCTAAATTTGTTGAAAATTGCGAGGCTAACGCACCAAATAAAAAATGTTCCACAAGAAGTTGTCAGTCGATAACATACAACTTGACAATACCCTGTTCAAGGCGAAGCGAAGGCGAAGTAGAAAATTATAAATTATAATGTTTATCCAATCGGAATTTGAATAATAAATAATAATAATATATAGTTATATATAGTTTGGAGTAACATAATATGTATAAATATGTTATGTAGATGTCTGCCCATATACCCCTTTAGTCAACTTTGCCACAGAGTATTAAAAAAGGAACAATGTGCTGTCGGTTTGTCGGTTTGACAAGGGAAAAGCTAAGTTTTGTTTGGCAAAAAGTTTTATGCAAACACAACACAAGTTCATCTACCTCTCTCTTTCTCTGCCCCTCTTTCTCCACACTCTCTCGTAGGGTCCTACTTTTAGAGAGGACAAGCTGACTGCCCAGTCTTGCGTAATATTTTAATAAATTTTTGTCGCCAGTCTTGGTGGCCAACAAAGGTTTACCGTTAGCGTTTGCCCAGGTTATGACCAGGATTTGTTCGGGATCCTAAAGCGCTTGCGTCGCAATTAGTAAAGTGCGTGACGAAAGCTTTTCGATCTTCATCAGGCATTGGTCGGAAACGACGGAATGCGCAATTTCAATGAATTGTTCTTTAGTTGGCTTCTCACTTGGTGTTTGCAGCGCGACGCAATTTCCATGTCAAAGCTGATTTTCTAACTGATTTCATGTTCACACACACAGAGTCATGTACAAAGAGCTAGCCAGCAAATTTCTAGTTTCAATCATGTTGTATGTCGTTTGGCTCGCTTGGCTCGTGTCCTGGTGGTGGCGCTGGCGGCGCCACTGATGTGGTAATAAACACCCCTTGTGCAGTCTAATGGACCGTAATTAACTCGTGCGCCAACGGCGGCAGCGCTGTCAACGGCAGCTGCGATGTCGTCGTCGTTGTCGTCGTCGACGTCGTCGTCGTCGTCGTGTGGTCGTTCCCAACAAGCGATGAATAATAATTTCACCAGGACAGCTAACCACATCGCGCACAGTGGACAATAATGGCAGTTAAATGGCCAAAATAATTCGTTGGGCAATTCAATTTGCATATTATATCCACATAAATGTGTGTATGTATGTGCCTACATGTAGACTAACATATGTGCCATATCCTGAGTGGCATATGCTGGCTCATAATCTTGTCCAGATTGCGTCAAAGCAATTTCGCTTTTTGATGTAGTCCACAGTCCACAAAATGCCAATTTATGAGAGTTTTCATGGCTTAGCTATCGGTATTAATACTCAGTTGATACATCCATTACGTCATGGAAATCTGTTATATGGCGTTTAATGCTCTCTAGTCCATTCTCTTGCATATTTAGAGCTAAAAGTCGGCAAAGATAAAGAGCGCGGAGATTCCTTGAGTGAGAGCCCATACTTAACATAGACTAAAAAGAAACAAAGATTTCCACCCTCGACTGCACCAAGAAGATTCGTGCTGACCACAACAATTGCAACGATTCCGGGAACAACAATAATAGAGGCAGATGGATGAAATGTGGCAGTTGTAGGAGTTGTTCTTTTTTATTTTTGAAGAAAGCCTTGTTTCAATTTGCCATTGAAAAGTGAATATATATGCATATGTTAATGAATTATTGTACATTTAACAATACTAAGATTTTATTTATTTTTATTTCCAGATACTCTCCAACTGCAAATATATCATTGTCTTCTGGCATATATGAGACGGTGAGTTAATCCATTCACAAAATATTTTTTATTTAATAAATAAGCAATTTAAAATAATTCTGGTTTTGTAATTTCGATAAGTCGATAACTAAATAAATGGCTAACTATTAGGAATAAATTTAATTTGTCGTAGCTTTATCATTTCTATTCAAATAACGTAATATGGTGCTGATATTTACCACGGTATATACAACTATATAACGTAAAAAACTTTAAAAACTAACTCTAGCAAAATTCGTCATTGATTACCATTTTGCTTGACTGCTGTTGTTATCGTTGCTGCTGTAGGTGGCAGGGTATTGCTGCTGCTGTTGCTGCTGCTGCTGCTGCTGTTGTTGCTGCTGTTTGCGTGACGGATATTGCCTTGTCACTTGCATGTACGAGAAATGTTAAAGCATGGAGCCGGTTGGGCTACCGACCAACTGCCGTGCCTTCGTTTATTTTTTTCAACTCTTTGCCGCGCAAACCGCTGTCCACTCTATGGGTAAACCGAAAGACCGAGCGAACGAACACCACAAACCACAGCGCGGCAATCAACGCAGTGAAGTTATCCAACAAAGTCGGCTAAAGCAACAACAACGCATCAGTTGTTATGCCGTTCGAAAGTTATGCAAAAATTTAATTAATTTTGCAATTTGCCTAGTCAAGGAACATCAACAGCAGCAACGGCAGCAGCAGCGGCAGGAGCAGCAACTGCGACAACAATGGCCAGCGACACTTTCCAATCTACTATCGAAAAAAGACCATGATTACCATTATTGCCACTAAGCACGGGCGTAGCCAAAGTAAGGCGATTTGGCTGCTGACTATTATAAATACAAATTTAATGAGCATGACATATGCAGCAGCAGCGACAGCAGCGACTGGTCTTTAATGCGATTATATGGCAGCGGCACATTTGTCATCTAGTAGGGGTCCATTCGACTGTGTGTGCGTGTGGCAGCTTAAACAAATCAAGTCAAATTACTGCAATGCTAAAGAAGAATCTGTAGCAGTCAGCCAACTGGCAACTGTCGACCGACCGACGACCGACGACCGACGCCCGACGACCAGCGACCGGCGACTGTTGTACCAGTTACAATGAACGTTTGCGCGCATCCGTAAGATACATTCTGCTGCAGCCTGGCAATTGCATGGCCAGCGTGCATAACTTCAACTTTATTTGTTGCTCCGTCTCGTTCGCACAGTGTGGCATGCGGGCCACTGCAGCAGAGTAGCTGCCACAGCAGCAACAACATCGGCAGCAGCAGCAGCAGCCGTTGCTCATTAAGTGCCACTCTACGACAGTTGTCGCTAATGCCGCTGGCATGCCAACCGCACCCCGGCCTGTGCTTCCCCAGCCCCCTTCGCTTCCAGTCAGTGCCAGCGGGGTCGTCGTCACGGGCCAAGCTGGGGTTACACACAGTCAACGTAAATTTGCAAATATTTGCTGAAATCAGACGACGACAAATGCAGCAGCAGCAGCAGCAGCAGCAGTTGCATGTGCAGCAGCCAGCAACCAGCAGCCAGCAGCCAGAGGCAGAGCAAGGGGTTACAAATTGTTGAGAAGGATAGGTACTGGGGGGCTGCAGTTCCGCATAGGCATGCCTGGCATGGCAGTTAAGTTTGTGTTGCTGTTGCGATTTTTTTGTCTCGAACCAAGCACAGTTTTTGGCGCCCGGGTTGCAGCCAGCTAACTGCGGCTAAAACGAGTGTTAGTTGAATGTACTACAGTGAAGAGTCGAGAAGTGGGCAGTAGCAGCAGCAGCGGCGAGAGTATTAGGGGTTAGGGTTAAAGTTTAGTGTGTAACCCACTCAGAGCAACAACTACAAATAGATTTAACACTTGAGCGTCAAACGAAGGAAACCCCAACAAGCCAAAGAGACTGCGAGAATGAATTTAAGTAATGCCTTAGTCCTAGCTGTTCGCTAAAGAACGAAAACCAACAGAAGCGAGAACTATATATACCTATACATATAAATGCTGTGTATGTTTATATATTTATATATATAAATGCTTTAACTCAGCTGCAAAATGAGTGGAAATGTTTCGGTTCAACTGAGCATGAATATTAAAATGGGGTACAAAGCTCAGAGATTTTTTTCGTTCACCTGTTTCTTGGCGCTTGGTCAAGAGAAAACCGTGCTTTACTCTTGCTTGGCAAAAGACCCAGAAAACACAAATAATAAATAATAATACAATTTTGAGGATTTCTTTGAGTTTCGAGCACTTTAAAAATTTCGCAATTCTTCTGTGCATTAAAGCCTGTACGATTTTCAAATGATTTGTACATGTAATTTAAGGAGTGGAAAATCAAATGAAATGGTCAGAAATGAAAGCATTTTCACTTTTTATTAGAATATATCCATTTTCTATTCAGCACGTATTTGGGAAAAAATTGGAATATAGTTTTTAATCAATATTAAGGTAAATCATATACATTTTTGTATACGTCAAAAAAAAAAATAATGAACGCTTTCCTTTAATTATAAATCTAGAGTTATATTTAAGTTTGCTTAGCCATCTGTCGAAAAGTTAAGGTCATATAAAAGACAACTTGAAATAGTAGAAACAGACAGTTATCCAAGCACTCGGTAAATTAGTTCGAAAAATAATAAAATATTCCAAATTGCTAGTAAAACATGTTTATTAAGTATATAAATATAAAAATATTTAAAGTTAATAATCATGTCGGACACATTAATATTCTTGTTCTCGACAAATTCATGCAAACAAAATATATGAAACTAGTAAATATTAAAACAAGTAGAGACTGCTCGACCAGGAGATAATCTAAACCCAACAAATAACTAAATCTCTAATCATGTTATGCTTCTTTGATGCATACACAACAAAGAACACATGATTGGAATATAAACTTTTAGTAGTAAAGTAAAATTACTAAAGAAATTATACATAAACAAAAACAGACACAATTTAGTATTCAGTTTTTAGCTAAGTTGTAAAATCAAATACTGACAATACTTTAGGTCAAATATTGATTTTAAGCCGGAAACACTTGTCAACTCCGATTTTGTTCGTTGCATGTGAAATGATAAATAATAAATCATCATCGGGCATTTCCTACACTTTGTAGCTTTGTAACTTCGGAACCGTTTCGAACCCATAATTAACCGCCTCCGTAGACAGAAATGTAAAGTGTCTTCTATTGAAGGTTGCGTGTGTGAGCCACAGAGCGAGAGAACCAAAGAACCAAAGAACCGTGGAAAATGCCTTTCTTTAGAAAATTGTGTACAATAAGCAAATGGGAACCGTTTAATAAGCATTCATTGTGTCTTACCTGTCTTACCTGTGCTGACCCACTTGCTTTATGAGTCTGGGTATGCTTATGAGTCAGAGCCCAAGTGTATGATGCATATACATATAGCCATAAGTATCGTGTAATTTGTATTTTAAACGCAACAAACCATAATTTAAAAAGTGAGCACAACTCAGAGTTCTGAACTCAGCGATTGGCAGGGAGTCCAGGTAAGAAAGAGATGGCGCTTTCTTTCCCTGTGCGTGCAGTTTATCAAAGGAGCGACGTCTGGGGTCGGGATCGGGGCAATGAAAATGAATTACATGACGGTATGGTAACCTGCAGAGTTTGCGGCAGTTGTTAAAAATTATTATTAAGTATTTGCCGTGGTGCGCCGTCTGAAACAAAGGCCAAGCTTTTAAATATTTAATAAGTACACAAACAGACCCCAAAGGAGAAGCCAGCTGTTGAGCGAGTAGCGGGGCATCCAGGAGGAGTATGCCATTTATATATATATACATCTCCATATATATATAGAAATTTATATGTATTGGGCACGACTGTTGTTGAGTCATGTCAATTGGGCTTTGAGCTGACTGGCTGACTGGGCGTCCCGCAGCGGCCCAGGAAGTGGAATCAATACCCAGGCTCTGCCTCTTGCTCTGGCTCTGGCTGCCCGCCATGTATGTATGTACTTGTAAGGATACACATACACATACACACATACACTTGCGCGCCCACTAACGGTGACAATAAATGAGTAAAAATGACTTTCAACGACACGAAAATCGACGCCCCGGCGGACAGAAAATCTGTCATCAACACGCACTCGACTGTGGGCCCATTGTGAAAGCCATGAAATTCGATACCAATGTGCATGGAGGACCATCCAGCAACAACAACAACAGCAGCAACAGCAATACAGATACAACAGAGACAAGTTAAAGTGCCCCGTGAAGAGTGCTTGACTAGAAGATGCCCAGCACCTGTTTGAAATGTTTAAAAAATATTACAACCTATTGAAGGCTAAAGCTTTTCAAATACAAATAATTACATATTTGGAACCGTTTGTGAAATATCAATTTCCGCAGCTCATATAATGCTTAACGCATACAACAGTCTCAATAATTTAGTTTTCTTACTCTTGAGATGTATTCTTGAATAATCTATGCCGTAGACTTCCATTTAACCGTTATCGAATTCAATCGATAAGCTAATGATAATATCTTGTAGCCATAGATTCTCTACCATTTGATGAGGTCATTTCACTCGTTTGATATGCAGCCTATTATACCCTCTTCAGCATAATTAAATTCAAACAGGGTATACATGCTGCGAACGGAGAATAGCAGTGCTTCGGTACGGCTATCGTTTTCGAAATTTTCAATACTTTAAGCACGCATGATGAGTCCGTGAATTGTGAATTTTCACTCTCTTTCTGTATATATCCCTCTCTCTCGCTCTCTGTCTCTGTCTCTCTCTGTCTCTCTCTCTCTCTCTCTGTCTCTCTCTCTCTCTCTCTCTCTCTTCTCTCTCTCTCTCTCTCTCTCTCTCTATCTCTCTCTCTCTCTCTCTCTCTCTCTCTCTGCCTCTATCTCTCCCACTCTCTGTCCTGTGTCCCTCTGTCGGTCATTCTCTAACTTTGAGAGTTGCGAAATGAAGTATTCCAAATTATACCCGTTTTCCATATATTTCTGACAGCAAGTTCCATTTCATTCCGGCCTCTGTTGCCTCTGACTTCTTTTAGTGCTGTGGCGACTCTCGTGTTTGGAAAATTTACTACCTGCAGAAGTCCTAATCCCTGTGACGCATGCAGCAGCGAGTTGCGTTGAGACGGCTGGCGTATGGAGTTAGAATCGCTGTTGCTGTTCTCGCTGCGGTTGTTGTTGTTGCTGTTGTTGTTCTATGTAGCTGAATTCCCTGTAGCGGGATGAGAAACAATGCTCAGGCATTCAGTCGAAACTACCTGACCCCGTAAACCCCGTCGAAAACAAAGCGGCCCTCAACAGCAATGCATTGCACCTGGTACTGCGCCACGGATGGGATTGCGACTGAGCTTGGGCTTGGGCTTGAGCATGAGCATGGGATGCGGGGTGCTGCTGTGAGGCCTAGTCCAAGTTGAATTTTTCGTCTTTGTCTGTCTTTTTATGCATTTGTGAAATAGCACGAAACATTTTATAACCTAACATGGAAATTCAGGTTTATGTTTGGTTTATTTTTTCAGCCTCGTAATAAGTTGGGGGCCCCAGCTGATGTTGATGCTATAACCCCACATACAAAGAAACAACAAATGAGCAGCAGAGAAGAAGAGGAAGGAGGAAGGAAAGTTAAATAATTTTAAGCTGTTTTTGGATGAACCCACACAAATGCACACAACTACAAAACACAAACACAGAAACACAAACAAAAGATAATCACAGCAACGGCACTTGAGGCGCCATTGTCATAATAAATCCAAATCAAGTCTAAATCAAATAGAGCAGCATAATCTGCCATAATACTCCAACGCAGCTCCCCTGCCCCATCTCTGCCCCACCTCTGCCCCCCACTGCTCTGTCCCACTGTAGCGCCTAAGTTTGAGGTGCGAGCGGCACTTGATCGCCCATCGTCAGCGTCACTTGTGTTGATGTTGATCGAGAAACGAAAACTGAATATGAAATTATAAATGAAAATGAAAATGAAAATGAATGTGTAGCTGTTGGCATAAATTGAATTTGATTGTTCAAGTAGTCAGTCAACTTGTCTCGCTCATTGTCTGTGTCAGTGTATCGTTGCTGCTGCTGCTGCTGCTGTGCTTAATGTAAATCGAAACGAAATGCACAGTGAAACGGGTCTGAAGGTAAATAAAATAGACTTCTTATATTTTGATGTTCAATACTTAATCGACAAAAGCTATAAAATGTAAAATAATTTACAGATTTTGAAAATATTATTAATCTGTTGCATATAGTTTTCTTGTTGAATACTAATGAATCTAAACTAATAAAAATAAGGTAATATTATGAAAAACTAAACTAAACTCAATAATATTATTAACACCATACAAATTTTAATTTAGCGATACTTAAATAAAAATAAAACATAATTTTATTTACGGTTATAGGATTAAATTAAAAAGTCCAGGACAAGAAACAAAATTTATTTTTAAATTTTATACACACCTTGTCACACTGTGCCATGACTTGTATTTGAATTCAGTTCTCAAAAACAGCTGCTTCACTTCATTACCATAAGGTTTGCATCCGAAGGGCAGACCTTGGGTCGCATAGTATTATGTATCTGGCATATAAAGCACTCGCATCCTCCTACTCCCTATCTCTCTCTCAATCTCTTCCACTACTCTCGATCGCCCTCGCCCTCGTGGTCGCCCTACAGCCCCGCATGCAATTTGGTGTGTTATTATGCTTTTTGTTGCTTATCAAAATTGAAAATTCAAATTCAACTAGCGGCAGCACATTGTTTACATCGCCCCCACCTAAAGGCAAAGAAACGACACACAAACACTTGAAGAGCTGCAAAAGTGACACTTCTAAGAGATTAAAGTGACATGTAGTGTCTGGAGCTGAAGCTGGAGCTGGAGCTGGACCTGGACCTGGACCTGGATTCAGCATTGCCAGAGCCGTAGAAAGTTGAGCGGCATGAAATGGAATTATTTGTTGTTGTTATTGTGTGGCTCCCAGCTGCTGTGCGAGTGTATGGGTGCATGGCTGTATGTAAGTGTATAAGTGTGTGTGCTATGCATAGATTAATAAATTATAAGCCTGGTTGGCTTTGTCGAGACCTTTGCGCTTTCTTTCTTTTCACTCGGCATCTCCTGGGGACACTCTTTCCTCTCAAACGCAGCTCTGACTGACTCCGTCTCCAGCTGTATGAATGTGGAGCAATTAATGTACGTGTTTTGTCATTTCATGCCACTACACTGTCGAGGGATTGTATAACAAACATATTTACAGACACATATATACATATATTTATATATATATATACGTAGTACGTTATGCACATAATTAAGCCGGTGTATCCGTTAAAGTATGCGACACTTCCGGCTCTGAAGATGGGCTTACAAATAATAATAATGAAATGAAGAGAGAAAAACCCGAGACTTTCAGTCTCAGTCTCAGTCAGTCACTCATTCAGCCTGCATCTGTGGTATTGCCTTAATACAATTCATTGACCGCTGACCACGCTCCGTGCTACGCTGCTCTGTACAACGTAGTATACAGAAAAGGGGTTATTTTCCTTTCCTTTTATGCGGCATTTGTAATGCTAACTGGCAATGCTTTCGCAGGAGTTGCGGGGGAGCACGCACACGCAGTGTGTCACATTGTGGATGCTGATGGAAGAGTCTGCGGAAATGCCGGAGCACGAATGAAAAAATGCAGCTGGACATTGTACGTGGCCCAGATGAATAGATATAATGTTACATGGATGAGGAAGGCCTTTAATTAGTCTCAAGTCTTGACATACTTGGCGGCGGTTCCAACTGCATGGCATTGCTGGCCATGTGATCAGGCTATTCAATAGGACTTTTGCGAATTGAACGTGACAGGCGAAAGCGTCTAGAAATAGAAAAAACAAACTTTGTATTGCTGGCCAGCCAGTTAAAAGTGATTTTTTATTGTTAAAAATTGGAAAAATGCCAAAACAGAATTAAAAGCCTTTATGAAAACTGATATGAAACACAAATTATATATTGTACTTTTATTAATAACCGCAATTTGTAGAAAAAAAATATTCATTGACATTCATCATTTCCATTTTAGAAGAACTCAATTTTTAACTTTTTATCTTTTTCTTAAATATCCAACTGCTTGTTCATTCTTGTTTATAATTTTACTGATTGCTGTGTGTGCTCAGATGCAATTTCAAATAAAAGAAGAACATATACAATTGAAAACATGAATGAGCTGCTGTTTTGTTTCATGCTGTTAAGTGTTTTATTTTCGAGTTGAATGAATTGAAGCTGTCACTTTACGAATACGTTTCTTTGTATAAATGCGCACAAATTCACTATGTGGAAAATTTCTTATAGTTCGTGAACTTACTAAACCCTTGGCTGTTTCTAACTTTGTATTATCTTGTTTGATTTGTCAATATTTAAGAACATTTTTTGTTTTTGTTTGGTATTTGCTTAAGTGTTAATAAATCTAGTTATGATTGATATCCCTATAGCATATATGAGATAAAGCGACGGACCCTTTGGGTGTTTGGGTTTGGGTTTGCCTGTGGCTTCCGAACAACAGCTCTTTTCGTAATGCTCTTGATTAAGCTACAACTCGTCCAGTTTTTCACTTTGCGGACTACAGCTTAATCCCTTTGACGGGGTGTTTATAAAAAATATCAACACATTCATAAAGTTCACCCTGAGCCCCGACTCTGGTGCAGCTTATCTGGACAGCTGAGTCAGACAAGTTGAGAGGAGCACAACACGAATTTGACACATGTCATAAGCAATGGCAAACACACACAGACACAGACATATATATATATATATATATATACTCCTGGATGGAGGGGACCATCTTGTATAAACCACACAAAAACAAATCACTTGAGGGCAGCACACGACAAGTATGGTCCCTGTGTAGCCCCTCCTGCCCCAGTCTGCCCCGTCCCGTCCACTGCTAGGTGAAGGCGTGCAACTTGGCATTATTTGAATTAAGTGCATACTTAAGCGTAATTTATTGGAAAATCTACAAGAGCCCATGGCCCGAGGGGCAGCCATTTCGCCAAACAACAGATTGTGGGCTCATATAGATGTAAAGAGCGCCAGTGGCTCTGCATAAATCTATTGTTTCAAGGCAATTCCTAGCCCATTAATCTAGAGGTTCAACCCGTCTCCTGGCACTCCAGCTATGCCCCTCCAGCAAAACTATTTGAATAGTGCGCTTCACTGTTTGCCCAAATGTCACTCGCTTTTTCACGCGTTATCTTAATAAACCCGGACAGACAGTATGGGCTGTGAGATGTGGGTGGGATTGTGGTGCTGATTGTGGTTGAGTTGAGTTGTTGCTGCCCGCCCGCCCCCGATGTTGTCTTTTCATTAGACTTGTATACAAGTCCCCGGGCAGTGGCATCTGCTTTCTGGCCTTTTGGTTTATGGTACGAGTAACGAGTTATTGGCATGCATTGAATTTTGCTTTCGGAATTTTTGCGTGTGTGCTGAGGCCAAAGAGTAGACAATCATTGGCATGTATAGAATTTCACTGATTTATGTTTCATATGAAACTCAAGAGAACAGAGTGTTGTCCCCACCACTGCCTCCCCACACCCACACAGAATATTTCCCAGCCAAAAGTCTGAAACTGAATCTGAGTTTTGAGGCTGAGGCCCGTCTCCGGTCGGTGACAATGCAGTGATTACATCTTTTGAACATTTTACCCCACACTTCCGTTTTCTCTTCATCATCATCATCATCATCATCAGCAGCAGCATCAGCATTGGCAACGTCATCATCATTATGGGAAGAAAGGCATGCCTTTGCAGCAAAAATATTTTTGTGCTAGAGAAATGATACATTTTTGATTAAAGGCTCGTCGAATGGATGGTGGATGGTGGATGGTGGGTGGCTGGCTGCCAGCCTGTCTTTGGCATGCCTTTGATAGGCAGCTGCAAGCTTATAGACAACAACACGCTCCAGCACACAAGCAGGAGGTGTTCCTTGAGTTGGTGTGCTCAACTCGAAGATACCCTTTGATGGAGTCTAAACAAAGAGTTTAATTTGACTATGAGAAATCCAATTTATATAATTTGCAATAGACTTACTATGCAATCTATGTATTATATTTCCATTTATTCACTACTATCAGCAGTGGCTTTTGCAATATTGACATTTAAAACCCTCAATCATTTAATATATTATTTCAATAGCCTCTTAAGTCAATCAAGTCTCCTGCATATTGTCGTCGCATAGAGAGCACATAAATACTTTCCCAAGATTGTTAAATTACATTTGCCCAGCAATGTTCATTGAGTTTCGTTGATTGCTTGTTAAGAATATTTGACAGGTGGCCCTCAGCCTCTTCACTCCGAGCTGCTCTCAGTGATTACTCCAGTTAGAGCTACGAGTATGTCTCGTTATCATTCATATTCTCAATCAAATTTCAAGTCAATCGCTGCTGTCAGCTATCCGAATGTTAATTTAAACAATTAATTTCAATATATGGTATCGAGCGTGCACGAGCAAGAGCCAGAGAGCGGGACAGAGAGTATATTTAACATGTCAATTTGCAAATTAAATACATAACATGACAGACAAACAGGAGACAGCGGGAAGTGTGCCACACTCGGAGGCAAGAGACACAGATGGAAATGGAAATGTTGGAATCGGGAGAGGGAGCGAGATGCAGATGGAGATGGAGGAGGAGGCAAGACCACACAGTGCACATGAGCACTAAATATAGATCTGATTTGGGCAGCGGTAGAGCGTAGAGTTTCTGCCTGATTTCGAGTGGAAGAGCTCGGGAACTAGCAGATTGAGGAGTAGTACTTAGAAGAAGACGACGACAAACACAATTTCTAGGCACATTAATTGAGCCAAAGTGCTCACTTAAGGTCTTAAATCTAATTGTTTGTTGCCCAGCTAGTTTCAAATGAGGGCAAAATAGTTCATGTTAGTTCAGAATTGAGCGTAAGCTTTTAAGATTCCAAAGAAAACTGCGAAACCAATTAACAAATGAATAGCTTAAGTGAATGAGTACGGAATTGCCTAATCAGCATACTTTCTAATTCTCAGTAATTCGCTGGGGCATAGTTGGAAAGTTATCAAAACACATGTTCTCTTTCATTATACATACCGCGAGCCCATAAGTTGGTTGAGTCATTAGTTACTTTGTGTTCCACTGCTGTGCTCTCTGCATGTTAGCCACAGGTTCTTCGGGTACTTAGGGAAACATGTGTTGCCAATGCAAGATTCTGTAATAATAGTTCTACGACTAGGGTGATTAGTCTTCTTGCTGGTGGAGCTGTCAGCTACTGCTTCTGAACAGGTGGTTCGATAAAAACAAAATAGAGGAAAAACTAACCCTCAAGAATGTTGGACAGACCCTAAGTCTGGTCTTAAACCGAATGGTAAATACTATAGATAGAGGACCTTAATGGTCGTTGCCCGTTGTTTCAAGAATGTGATGTTTCTTTGGCTAGTCGGAGGTAACATTTAAAAAATACTGAAAATAGCATTAACCTTTAAATATATCTTTAAAATAATTTTTAGTAGCATAAAAATATGTAAAACAAATATATACAATTTTGGTTAACTATTGAAAGTATTTTTAATATTAAAACAATAGAAAAACATATTTCAAGAAATATAATAGTATATTTTATATGAAACAGGATAAGATAATGATTAATTGTGCTATTATTTTAAAATTAAATATTATATATACATATATGCTTTGCTTACTCTAAATAAGCTGTTATAATAAATCTGCCAGATTAAACAACTTTATAAAAATAATATACAAATAATTCAAGAAATATAATAGTTAATGGATATATACCGATTCTATTCGAATAAAAAGTTGAATTTAATGATTAATGGGAAGAGTTTTATTTTATTTTAGATCTGATTAAGATGTTTTTGTCGCTACTAACAGTAGATTGTGAATTATTCTGTTATTATATAATAGATTGCCGTACAAAAGAAGTATGAAGAACTTTATGTACAGCCCAACAAATAGCAACTGTCACATTAGTTTCAGTTTTATTTTATTTTTATTTAAGTGATATAAAGTGTGGCATACGTGATATGGACACACATGGGAATATATATATATATATATATATATATATATATATATATATATATATATATATATATATATATATATATATATATAGTTGACTATGAGAGTCCGTGTATTTATGTCGTAGTCGGAACAATTTCCTGCCATTGCATCGACATAGACATGCTTGCCGAATTTACAGATAATTTTTCATGATTTTTCCTGACATTCTGCTCTCGCTCTCGCTCTCGTTCCCACTCTAATTGTCTCTCTATCTCTCTTTCTATTTCGCTGCAGATGTGCGCAGCAGGTCACAGCCGAACGGACCTCACGATGAAGTTGCCGACGAGGCGTCTCTGAACTGCTGACAGCCAAGTGCCAGCGCTGGTGCGTGCGTATCTCAAAGCAACAGCCAACAGCAGCAACAACAAGACTAAGTCGCGGCGCATTTCCGGCTGGACGCACCTACCTAAGTGGACGGCTACCTACGCGCTTACTCGTCGCTCGGTGCTCGTTACTCGTTACTCGCCGCTGCTGCTGGTGCTGCTATTGCAACTGGCCAGCTGCTATCAGTTTGCCGAAGCGCGCGGTCGCGACGGGCTGCAAAAAATCCAAGTAAATAAAGTGAGCGCCGGGAGCGCGCAGAAGAACAACAATAACAACGAAATCATCAACGAATATCGAACAACGAAATGCAACAAACCAATGCTCCGTCGTGAACAATCAAATACGCGTATATATACCGATATGTATATATATGTAGGTAAATAAATAGTGCGGGAAAATACGTGAAAAACAGAGAAAATACGGTAATTGGTCGCCAGCAATCCTTTCGCCTTGCACAAATATTTGTGGAAACGTGATTGCTGTTGACAAAGTGGCGTCCGCACACGCACTCGATACTTTCAATTAGGCACGTTGCTTATAAATGTGCCACAATGGCGCCGCCGTCCAGGACGACGACACCGTCAACGCTGCAACCACCGACGCGTTGTAAAGCCAGAGCCACGGCGACAGCTAAGGCTCTAATCCTGCCCCTGCCCCTGCTGTTGCTGCTGCTGGCACTAGCTGCTGTCACGGTCTGCGCTGAACCGTACTCGGGCGGTTTTGGTAGTTCAGCCATCGCCAGCGGCGGCTTGGGCTCCGTGGGCATTCACATACCCGGCGGCGGAGTGGGGGTCATCACTGAGGCGCGCTGTCCGCGGGTTTGCTCCTGCAGCGGTCTAACCGTCGACTGTTCGCATCGTGGATTAACGCAGGTGCCGCGAAAAATATCAGCGGATGTGGAAAGACTGTAAGTACTCATATACATACTCTTACAACACACAACAACATTAACAACAGAATAAGAAAGCTGAGACCCTTTAATGCTCTTACTTAATATAAAATATAATACTGCGGATCCATAACAGTTTCTTAACTACTTCTATCAAACTATCGATGAAATACATTAGGGTTGATTTGCATTAAATCAGTCATCTGAGCATGTTCTACAAAAGTTAAGAAAGGTTTTTTAGGGCACAAGATCACATTTTAAGTATGCAATATCTAAAAAGCCTGATAAGGTTAATCTGGTTTCGGAACAATCAAATCTAGTTTTTGGCTTCGAATTTTGTTTATAGAATTTATGTTTTTAGTTTTGGAAGACTACTTGATCACTCATAAAATTTGTATTGTAGTATTAGTAAAATAGTTAAATAAATAAAATATATGCGCATATATATCTGGTTAAATAAATATAATAACGGGTCGAATAAACATATCAATGTTTTTAACAACGAGAAGGAGCAAAATAAAAATGTCAATATGCAGCTACTTATATAACAATGTTTAATGTAGATAGATGGGTTGGGTCAGATATGGTAATCCAGCACACACAGATGGTAATTTCACACACACACGCACACATATATGTCTATATATAGCCCTTATCTGTGTATCTATTTGCATTGCGAACTGCATAAGGTAGCCTTGACAATGATCTATATGGCAGCATTCGACATGTTATATAATATGTGCATATATATGCATACATACATATGTACACCAAGCGAGCACAGCTGAACACTTCTGGAATATACGTTTAAAAATAAAAATCAGCATAGACAAGCGACACCAACAAAAGCAAATAAAGCTGTGACCATTTCGTGTCGATAACAACGAAGCAAATGGGCAAATGGATAAATGAATGAATGGTTGGAATGGTTGGTCGGCACAAGCAAATCTGTCGTCTTGTGCTGAGTCTCCGGCGTCATACATTAAATTGCAATTAAGTTTATTAATTGTCGCCGAAGGAGGCAGCAGAGGCGCATCAAGCGACGCAAGCGGCGTGGCCAGCAGCGCGGCAACTGACGACCACTTTGGCAATTGTTGCATGCAACTGGCAACTGGCAACGGGCAACTGGCAACGGGCAATCGGGCAAACGAGTAAATGCATTAAGCCAACGTCTGAGTACGCCACATAAATTAACGCGCCGGCAATTAGCAAGTGTATGCAAAATACCACAGAGTAGCGCCCCAACGCGAGCTATGCCAGGCCGTGCCACGCCCTCTGCCGAGCCAGCTCCGCCAAGCCCCAGCAGACCTGTGGACCGCTGCGCAGCGACCTCAAAAACAGCACTGGCAAGCGCTGCCACTGCCGCTGCAGCAATTGTTGTTGCCTTTTCTCTACATAAATTAATAACAGATATCAACGCGGAGCAACAACAGCATAGCCCAGTTATAAGCAGTCAAATAGCGCTCAGGGACACATTTGTTTTATGCAAAAACGACCAGAACAAAAAAAAAAAAGAAACAATGTGTGGAAAAAAGAAGAAAAATGAAAAGCAAAAGCAAAAATCGAAACAGAAACAGAAAACACATCAACATGCACGGCATATTTGCATTTTGAAATATCAAGCGCCTGTCCGGCACAAGGTGATTCAAGCCACGGAAAAATTATTTCGGAAAATGCTGACTGGCTGACTGACAGTCTAGGCACTGAACTCACTTTTTGAACAGTATGAAAGAACTTATATATGTATATATAAATGTATATATGTATGTCTGTGTTTATATTTTCATAGTAGTAGGTAACAGATTCGTACAGTCAATGTGAACGCTGTGGAAATATGAGTACTACTTAGATGAAAATTAATTGAAAGATGAAACATGAGCTGCACCAATGCGAGAGGGGAGATATTTAAGAATATGATTGACAGTTTTATTTAAAATCCATGAAAACAAAATACTTAGAGCTGAAGTAATTTCATGAATATTTATAGCTCCAGAGAGACGTAAAGGGAAACGTAGAGATTTGTATTGTAATTGAAAAAAATAATGTTCGCTTTAGCTTTTTCTACGGACAGAGATGCTTGAATAATTACAATTGCTTGTTTATTTGTAGTAAGACAATGTTGATTAATGCGCAATTATTTCTATCGGTCCAAGCTCTGAGCATCCAAATATATATCTATAAATATATAATATATTCGATATATTTGAGAAATTGTTTAATTGTTATTCATGGAATTATACTCGAGTTGTTTGCTTTAGAACCACATCGGATTTAATCCTTGGAACATTTTAAAATAATTCCAAAAGTATATTAAAGAGCTGTTTGCTGTTGTAAGGACTCTGAAAATCCGAAAGCTATAATTTGAGTTGAGATGTTACAGGCCTTATTTAGTGCTTTGCCCTTTATTGTTCATGCAAATTCATTAGTTTTAATTTAATTATAGTAGAGCTACTAAAACCCCACAGAAATTACGCAAACACAATAACCCTTTTATTAAAAAATAAATAAAGTGTAATAAAAGCTGTTGAGGAGAGGCTTTGCTGAACTAGGAACTAGTCAACTGGCCTTAATTAAAGGATTCTTCGTGACATTTTAATTGATGGTACGTTAATGACTGAATACATACATAAAAAGAACTGTTTATATTAGCCATGATAATCATCAATTGAGTTGAGTCACCCTAATGCTAGCATAGATTCTACATGGAGCAGGAGAGACGCGTGTGTGTGTGTGCACATCAAATATTGAACATGCCCACAACTATTGGCAGGCAAAGCGTACTGGAATAGCAAAAACAATGCCCAATGTGAAACTGGGGCTGGGGCTGGAGCTGGGGCCAAAGCAGTGTGGACTCAGGCCCACTCCCAGGCCAACTCTTGCCATTTAATTACACAGCAGAGCGACAGGCATAGTTACAGAGGAAAGAGATAGAAAATGAGAGAGAGCTAGCATTAGAATGGTAACCAGCTGCCTGACTGTCAGTCAGTCAGCCAGTCTGCCAGTCCGCCAGTCTTCCACCCACACGTTTTCAACATCGACACGAAAACTGTTTTGCATAAAACTTTGGCCGGTAACCTCACACAACCCTGGCGAACTCAGACCCTAATTTGTGCTCGAAAGCCCTTTCACACCTCTACAATAAAAGCAAAAAAAAATCAAGTTGGGGCAAATTCGAAAAAGGTGAGCCTAATTTATAGCTGCCAAAATCTTCAAAGACATCCAAAATAATAAAAAACAAAAACGAAGCGAGCAACTCGAGCTGAACTCTAATTGGGACCCTAAGAACCTGCAAAGCTTTTTCATGACCAATTTGTGAATGCTCCAAAAGATTTAATGAACTTAAATGATAAATGCTATATGGTAAATGTTTAATTATAACGCAGCGTTCAAAGGAAAAGAAAAAGTTAAACACTCACGCACACTGCAAGCCAAAGACTTGGAAACTGAAAGACAACTTGAGAATATTATAATTATTTTTAAAAATATTTTGAAAAATCTCTATCAATTAGAGGAGACTCACTTTTGTTTTTATTTTATTTTATTTTTGTTCGCTTGTATTTATTTTTGTCTCAGGTCTCAGGCGTATCTCTATGGGTCGCCGTAATCAGTTGAATCTAAGCAAGAGATGCCCACAGCTTGCCAAGATATTAAGCTCATTAAAAACTCTGCTGGTGTGCGTGTGTGTTAATACACTACATAATGTAGTGTGTAGCAGCTTCGACCTGGCCATAATGCTACACTGAGATTGAAGAAAAGACAATCCTTAACATGACATCATGCAGTATCTTTTAAATATCAATAGCACGGCAGTGAAACAGAAGGAAAACACTGTTTGGGGCTTTACAAAAATTTAATTTCGTTAATATATAAAAGTTTAAAAACATCGATAGAAAACACTGGAAAGTAAATGGAACATTTTTTTCGACTTTTAAAGTCAAAATTCGATCTTTGCCTTATGTTTTTCTCTCAGTGTACGCGCTCATCGGCCATTTGATGCGAGTTTCATTAAGGCTTAAGCTGAAAAATATTTCTCGTTTGTAGCTATGGCTGAGGCTGAGGCTGTGGCTGTGGCTGTGGCTCTGGGCCCGGACTGAAGGTCTTACTACCTGTTGTAGCTCAGCTCTGGCTGCCAACCTTACTCAAAGAGCAGCTGAGCTGAGCTGAGGCATCAGGCACAACGAGTTGTTGTTGTTGCTGGCTGAGCATGCGCACACGGTCTATGGCTCTTTTCAGGTATTTTGTATCTCTTAGGTTGCATTTCATTGTTATGACATCTACAGGTAACAAATTTTCTGTATCTCTGTCTGCTTGTCTGTCTGTGCCATCGTAAAACTAAAACAAGTTTTCTTCCTGCGTACATTAAATGATTAAATATCATATTTTTTGTTATCAGACAAAGGCTAAGTTTTCAACAGCCACAGCCACAGCTACAGGCGCAGAATTCCCCTTTCGGAGCTCCCCTTCTCTTCGCTTCCCTTCTCTTCTCCTCCCTCTGAGTGCATCTGCATCTTCTCCAGCTGCTTGAATTCATATCTCAGATTGTGCTGTTGTTTCTGTTTTTGTTGTTGCCTTGTCTTACAAGCAATTAAAAATTATTATCGGCGCGCACATGGTTCAGCATTTGTCCAGCTGATTCCGATTAGCAAGCTACTTGGGTTGCAACATAATTAAAGACAAGCCCCAATCGCAAGTTAAGATCTCGTAATTGTAATTTCTCTTTCCTCTTTTATTTTCCAGAGACTTACAGGGCAACAATTTGACCGTGATATATGAGACGGATTTCCAGCGCTTGACCAAACTGCGAATGCTGTAAGTAGAATTATTTAATTAAATACTTCAATTATTTATTAAGTATTTAAGTTGTTACGTATTGAGCTCTTAAATAATCGTAACTAAGTCAGATTATATTTAGTCTATTGCAAATATATTTCTTAGTTATTTCCTGTATTATTAGGCAACATTCTTTCTATTTTGAAAATAAACTAGTTTTATTATCAGATTAGCCTCGTAGAACATGTATTCAACTTTCAGGTCAATAGTTTTGTTTGCACATTCTGTCTAAAATTTATCATTACGAAATACAAAACGTTCCATGCAAAGTGACACCAAATGTCTCCATAACGTTACCATAAATATTAGCTGTAAATTGAAATTGAAAGTATGCATGAAACTGGTCCCACAACATATGTATTTACTGTACTCCACAACTGCATCTACATACATTTGCATTTTGCAATAGGTAACGTGTTGGCTTGGCCAAATTAAAATTGCTAGTAATAAATAATATGATGAAATAAGAATCTCATTTAATATTTCTTCAGCTCTTGAAACCAGAAATTCTAAGATTAAATTTTACAGAGACAATTAGTTTGTTGTGGAACTAATGAAATATTTAGCAGCAGAGATGAAGTATTTTTGATATTAGATAAATAATCAATCGGTAAAAGATCTTTATTTTAAAGACAGGACAAACCTCAGACTTATAAGCCAATAAAGTTTTATCTGAGTTAATTTGTAAACAGATCTGTTAAATAATTTGTTTTATAAATGATTTCGAAGTTTATATAATATTATTAGGCCAAATTATTTTTGGAAAAAAAAAAATAAATAAATAATTACCTTTGTATATTCATTTTACAGACAACTGACGGACAATCAAATACATACCGTTGAGAAGAATGCACTGCAAGATTTGGTATCACTGGAGCGACTGTAAGTTGGGAACTGCATCGATTCGAAAGTTGGAATAGCAAACAAATCGAATGATTTGCCGATTCGATGCTAGTGCATGTGACTTTTACTACTAATTCACATTTTTAACTAACCAAAAATTTGTCGCTCTTTATAGACTTAGATGCACATAGCGCATAGCTATACCAAATATTAACGAATTAATAATATTATACTTATATCGTGCAAAATTCGAATTCTGTTGAGTTTTAAGTTTAACTTTTTTGTATCTTTTCTCGTTTCGTTTTATGCATATCTCTCTACTTTCGTTGCGTTTCGTTTTGCGTATCTAATATGCTCGTACACCAAACAAAAAATACCAAAAAAAATACAAAAACAAAAACCAAAAATATACAAAACACTTCACTCTATAAATCAGACGCCTAAACAACAATCGACTTAAGGCAATACCTGAAAACTTTGTGACAAGTTCAGCGAGTCTTTTGCGATTGTAAGTAATCAACGTAGATCTGTAGCAACTATATCTATGTATAATCTACCTACATACATTGTGTAGCAGTAGCCCCATAGATTTCAAACACATACTGACTTTCAATTCTTCCTCTTCCTCCCGCTTGCCCACCTGCCTCCTGCCTGTCTGCTTGCCGCCTACCGCCTGCCGCCTTCCTGCCTGCTAACCTCGCCTCGCCTCAACAGGGACATCTCTCACAATGTCATCACAACGGTCGGACGGAGGGTCTTTAAGGGCGCCCAGTCGCTGCGGAGCCTACAGCTAGACAACAACCAAATCACATGTATGGATGAGCATGCCTTCAAGGGTTTGTTGGAGCTGGAAATACTGTGAGTACCGGCCAGTGCAATTAGGGATGGGCGAATACAATGCAGCATTCTGCTTATTTAACTTTACTAACTAGCTTAATCACACACTAGCGTACTATTCTATAAGTTCGTAGGAATACAAGAATGCTAATGCAATTATATGTAGCCAGAACAAAGGCGTAGATCCTGCAAGTTCCTTCAGTTAGTTTAGCAAATGCAATTAGAATATTGGAATATATCAAAATTTGTATTTAAATTTTATTTATGCTTAGAAATATGAATGTTTCATAAAGATGAGTGTTGGGTATTAATAGAAGAGTTAAATTTAAAGCCACCAAGAAATTATAAATAATAATTATAATAAATAGCAAGAAATTATATCCAAATTCTGATCTCTTTATCAAGTTTATATGGAAAAATAACATTTATAACATTTTATATATAAGACATGTCGATTAGCAATCCTCATAAGAAGTGTAGTAAATAGTAAATTGAAACATGATATACGACAGGTCTTGGGCAGTGCTGTAAAACGACAATCACTGAATAATGAATAAATAAATGAATTATGTGTTCTAACAGTAAAAGAAAAGTCTTCGCACACACGCGATTGTGTTTTGCCCATCCCTAAGTGTGGTTTAGCAAAGAGTCAAAGATGCATTCACTTGATAATGCAATAATGCAACTTATTTTCCCCAAGTCCCACCTCTTCACCCAGCCAGCTCTTTCTCTCTCTTATTCTCGCTTGTCTTCTCTTTTGTACCCGCACAGCACACTGAATAACAATAACTTGACCGCCCTGCCGCACAATGCCTTCGGGGGATTGGGAAAATTGCGGGCGCTGCGCCTCTCGGATAACCCGTTTGCCTGCGATTGCCATTTATCCTGGTTGTCGCGCTACCTACGCAGCGCGCCGCGTCTCGCCCCCTACACGCGCTGCCAATCGCCGTCGCAACTGAAGGGCCAAAACGTGGCGGACCTGCACGATCAGGAGTTCAAATGCTCAGGTATGGGGCACATGACATCGCTTCGGGGCTGAGGCCCTCCAAAAATGGACAAATGTCGTGGGGCCTCGGAAAGCGATGCCAAATTAATTAGTTTTATATGCCAGTATTGACTGGAACAAAGCATTGTACATCATAAGCAGTCACATGGGCACGCCCCACTGTGCCGCCCACTCAAGCCAATACCAACAACAGCAAATCAGCAGCAGCAGCAACAGCAGCAGCACGGGGTGAATGGGAAAGAAGGGGTTTCAGTGGAGGGTGAGGGGAGGGTCGGCAGCTTCATCATCGTGTGTTTGCCAAAACGTTTAACGCCGTCATCGCTTGCTTGATTACGATGCAGATGCTGCGGGCTAGAGCAGCATTTGGAAATCCTCCCAATGGATCGACTCGACACGACGCCACTCGACTCGACTTGACTCTGAAGCAAAGTGAACAACTCCAAATTCTGGCGTTCAATGAAGCGGAAAATGTGCGCCAAACGATGCCATGAAACAAGTTTTTCATCCATCGTTATATTGTACTTGTTATGCTCTATGTCATAAAGAGCTACACTCTTTCGTCAGGCACTTGGGTGCTTAAGCTAGCTAATAACGCAATGTTAAATGGGGCGTTAATTCGATTTGATTTGATTTGATTTGCTTTGAGTCGATCTCTGCTGCCTGCTTAATGGCATATTTAATTTTTGATTGAATTCAGTTCACGCTTTGGGTTTGATGGGCTCTTAATAGTTGAACATTTACTGGAATGTATCTTGCATTTATTAAAAGAGGAAAGTCAAGATATAATAACTCGGGGAACTATTATTACATGCCATTCTATCCTTGAAGAGAACGAACTATAAGCTGAGTCATTAGTTATTAATACAGCAGGGAATTAAAGAAGAAGAGCATCTTCCATTCGTCGGCTTGCGCGGAGTTTTATTTTCTTAGCGTGTGTTTGACTTTCGTTTTGTGTACGAAATGCTATGGAATTATGTGGGCAAACATTTATGACCAGCGGCAGCTGCGGCTCCAGTTGGAGCTTAAGTTGTAGCTGGGGCAGCCATCAGCTGCATCTCGGCGCGCTGTAGTAGCATTCATAATTATGTACTTGCTGCTGTTGAGGCTGCTTCTGTTACGGCTGTGGATCAAATCAAAGCCGAGTGGCGCAGCTCTGGTTCGCTGAATGAATCGCTATAACCAGCTCGAGATGCAATTTGCTTTACACTTGCCACACTTGCAGGTCTCACCGAGCATGCGCCAATGGAATGTGGCATGGAGAACAGCTGCCCCCACCCCTGTCGCTGTGCCGATGGCATTGTCGATTGCCGGGAGAAGAGTCTGACGAGTGTGCCCGTTACTCTGCCGGACGATACCACCGAGCTGTAAGTCTAACCACATGGATAACAAATTTGGCCACATCGTAACCATTTCCCATTTTTCGTTAACAGGCGCTTGGAGCAGAATTTCATCACCGAACTGCCAGCTAAGTCTTTCTCCAGCTTCCGGCGACTGCGACGCATTGATCTGTCCAACAACAACATCTCGCGCATCGCGCATGATGCGCTAAGTGGCCTAAAGCAGCTAACCACGCTGTAAGTAGATGCACATTAGCAACAAGTAGCGCTTGCATGTGCCAACAAAATGTGCAGTCGCTTCGCTGAGTGTGCGGGGTGTCAGCCAGTCAGTCAGTTTAGTCAGTCCGTCCGCCCGTCCAGCCGCCCGTCTGGCCGCCACACACTCATGACAGCCACTGGGTATAAGGGTCTCAGCTGAGGCTTGAGGGGCTAATCGGCCTATACTAAGCGTTGCCAACACCGCAAGGCATCAGATTACCCATGCTTGCCACAATGTTCTGCCCCGCCCCCTGCCCCTTTTTGCCGCAGAGTGGGCTGTTCGTGAGTGTTGTGTGTGTGCCAAACCAGTTGCCGCCCGCAATGACAACAACATAAGTCCACCTCAACAAGAACACGAACCTGCACAGGTCTGTCTGCCACGATGTACTTGCGGAGGGTATAATGATTCTGTGTTATGTTTAAACTTCATAAAGTGTATATTCCAGATAAGATATACAAATTTATATATATTATATATATATATTAGTGGATCAATAACTCATTTCTCAATTATTTAATAACATTCTTTTTTTCAAAATCCATAATCAGTCTTTTGCGAAAGATCATCCAGAAGTGTATTCATTCATCGGCTTGCCGCGACTCGCGATTCGCACTTGCTCTGTATTTCTATTTGTGTTTTATTCATTTGCTTTGTCGTTTTTTTAACTCTGTTTTTTCTCGCTTACAGCGTGTTGTATGGCAATAAAATAAAGGATTTGCCCTCGGGCGTATTCAAAGGACTTGGCTCGTTGCAGCTGCTGCTGCTGAATGCCAACGAGATCTCCTGCATACGCAAGGATGCCTTCCGCGACCTGCACAGCCTCAGTTTGCTCTCACTTTACGACAACAACATACAGTCGCTGGCTAATGGCACATTCGACGCCATGAAGAGCATCAAAACGGTGTAAGTACCACGCCCCTTGCCCCTAACAGCCAGTCCCGGCCTCGGCTGCCATAAGAAGCTCCACGCCCCCACAGCCGCCCCCATTAAGAGGCCGGCTTTGGCTTGGCTGGCGAGTGCACGTTGCAAGTGGGGATGCGCCCCTCAGAGCAGGCAACTCCTTTGCCTTTTGAATGGAGGAGCACCCAGGCACTTGGTGTTAAACCGCTGAAGTGCATTTAGTAATTCCTTTGACTTGGCAGCAGCAGCGGCTCCCGTTGACATTTGTTTAGCAGCCAAACAACATCGGCACCGTCTTTTCCAAGACTCCGCTCAGTCCCCAGGGCCCCTTCCACAAATATCGGCTGTGAACCGTAAAGATGTTCCACGAACAAAAGATGGCGTTTTGTATAGGCCCCAAAGGGCGAGAAGCAAGCGCATTTGAGTATCGATAAATGCCCTGAGCTTAAGTGCTGTGCGGCTCTTAAGATGGTCTACGCCTCTACTGAGTGGGTTAAGTATTTGCCAGGGTTGTCAACCTGAAAGTAAATAGTAAGCAAGAATGTGACCAATTTTAGGTCGAGTTGATGTTTTCCCAATAATAAGAATTGAAAAATTACGTTAGTTAAATTTAATAGATAACAAAGTCATCTAGGAGAATGCCTTAAAGAAATAACTCCCTCAGGCTACACATAACAATTGCATTTCTAATGCTGATACATATCAAATCACAACTTAGTCTCTCAGTTAGTCGTAGTAGAGCTAAAAGAGTCCTAAATTCTGTAAAAATGAAATTTTAGAAATAAAATCATATTTATGTCTTTCTTCGGTCTGTTTATATTCAAAATTAACACATGATTCCTTTTGAATCATTCCAACTAAAGCGTTTAGATTAGTTAGAATTGTTGCAATTATATCTAGGAAATATGTAAAGTTTTCAGTCACTAAGTTCGGTTAGTAAAGTTTTATTTTATAATTACAAGACCATTTAAGATGACTTTAGTTGCTAGCTGTTTTATGGCCACTCTGTCGCACGGCATTGCCGGGAAAAACTCTTGGGCAAGGATTGCCTTTGAAAATAGTTTTCAAAACGTTGGCGACACAAGCAACAAACAACGGAAACGTTGCAGCCGCAGGGCTCGTGCACTTTTAAGACGTCTCAAGCCTCCATCCACAACAGCCAACAACGGTTTTGCCTTTCCTTACGCCATCCGCTGCTCCTCCTGTCCTCGTCTGCTCCCTTAGCTCCATTCAGTTCAAATGCTCAATGCTACTTTCTTTCTTTCTTTCTTTCCATTTGCAACACAACGAAAAATACTTTTATATGTACACAAATAAAT